>OX467710.1:21130380-22426494 GCA_950111635.1 Agelastica alni
CCCACACGATAGGTCGACCCTTTTTGCGACTATTTTCATAAAAAAAAAATGCGTGAGAAGCAAGCTAAATGTTAACAATTAGTGTGGTTGTGTGGGTGTTTTTGCTGTCATCTGTCAATCTAACGGTGACAAGAATTATTTTGCGAAAACGAAAAAAGTAATTGCTAATGTAATAAAATTGATGAAAAAAGAGGCTTGCAAATTCGAATTAAAAGCTTTCATCGCCGAGTATTGGCTGCGTCAGGAAAAAATCATTTAGGATACTCTATGGGTAACCAATTCGGTTTAAATCAGCACTTTGTTAAGGGAGAGTGAGGTCGCTGCAAATGTGCCTTTCAATAGCAATTTATCCATGTGGATTTTAAAATGGAAGGAACTAAAAAATATTATAAATCAATGTTATTAATTTATTCTGCTTTTTTTGCACAGTTTACAAAAAGCATTTTTATAATAACATCAAATAAATATAACAAAATTGTATCTAATCAATTCATAAAAATGTGCAAATTATACATTTAAGAACCAATTACTGCTGCAGTTAATCGTGTCTTCAAGGTGAAATTTATAAGTTATTTGCGCATAAAAATGTCTGTTATCATCACTATTGCAAAATGTTAAAATAATTACGGAATTTTTCCTGCCCGATTAGGTAATTGAAAGAATAACAGACTATTAATTGCTAATTCCTAACAGAGCCGGACTGAAGTTTCTTCTATTCTTTGATAAATGACACGAGAAAACAAACAAAAATCGATTCTTTCTCGTATTGGCTAATAATAATTTTTTAAAGTCTAAATACGAGAAGATTGGTAACACAAAAATAATAAACGTTTAAATTTAAATTTAGTAAAACTTTTCCAATAAATTTCTTTACAAAATAAATAATAGAGGAAATAAAACAGGAAATTATTTGGAAGCGGGGTCCACCAAATTTAAAAAAAAGATCGAAAAATTAACATTTACAAATAATTTAAAAAAGATCACTAGTTCAATTTTTTTTTTATTTGAAGTACAAACAACAATTTTCTTTCTTTCTTTAAATCTTATGATGTATTTTTAAAGTACATAAAAAATTTAATAAAGAAAAAGGTATGTAATTTTATAAATTTTTTAAGCACAAAAACAACAATTAAAATTAAAATATAATAATAATAATTATGATTTATTGTTATTTGGGTTTTTTTTAATAGGGTGATTTTAAATAGCATCAGTGGTCTGGTTGCGACCCGAGAGGTCCACACGACTGAAGAATAAAAAAATACCATATGTTTTGTTGTTATAATTATTATTATTCTTATAATTATTATAAAAAACGATTTCAAATTGTTTACAACAAATTATAATTGTCATTAACAATATTCTGTTTATGTCAACCGTATTCTTTCAAACTTTTTCAATCATTTCATAAGCGGAAGATTTTATTTAATTATAATGATCAGTAATCATTTATTAGTAACAATATTCAATTGTTATAAAAAATGCTTGATTATTACTAACAATAATTGTTCACTGTTATAGCGTCTTCAATGCTATTCTCTCAATACTATTTCAATTCCTATTTTTGTTTTCTAAAACTATCTCTTTTTATGAAATATTGTCATCATATTTTTCATACAAATATTCCTAACATGCAATAATTAATAATATTATTCAAAAGATGTTAAAATTCTGCATTAAGAATAGTATAATTAATAAATTGCAACATTCAGTTTACCATTTTTTTCAGTTTTTTGATTCTCCATAATAAACAGCTCGACCGATTTTGCTGAAAATCTAATCAGTTTTAAGTTGCGTAATTATGCGTCAAATGCAATTGGTCCCACGTTAAGTTAAACATGAATGATAATTTGTTTAAATGAGATAAATTAGTATAATTCGAAAAACCAATTTAATAAGTCACTTTTTTTATAAATAAAAAATTGATTTTCCCTCTTTTTCGTTTAACTTGCACAATATTTCTGCTAAATATTAATTTGGTTACGAATATTGGAGAGAAAAATAAACCAAAAATCAATAATCTATCTTGAGATCTGAGATATACAAAAACCTCTTATCTGGGAGGCATTTAGGAAAAAGGCAGAGAAATACCAACAGCTATTCAGCGAAGAAAATGATGCATGCAAGAATCCCTACAGGACTTTCTCTGTTAGGGCCCATTCATATACAGGGGTCCAAAAGGCCTCATTGGCAGCATTACATTTAACAACTGACTTTGATACCAACCACGGATAGAAACAAAAAAATCTTGTATTTTGAGCACTATTATGATTCACTGCTAAAACGTTGTTTTTTATTTTTGCCATCGGCCAGTTAGTATTTTTTTATTGTGTTATAATGATAAATAAAAATTTATAATGACAACATTATTTTACAAACTAGGTTGTGAAAAAATGGTAAAATTTTTTAGTCTTTTTCAATTTGGAAATTTTATGTCGCCATTCTCTATTCTCGCAGAAGGTCCTGTGAGCAAAATGTTAAAAAAATTTAGCAACTGCTATTTAGTTATTGTGGCACTTTGTTTAGAAAGAAGATGGAGAAAATCTGAAATATTTCATGGAGGACAGAGAAAAATGCAGTTCTAAAAGCGTGGGGTGCTTTCATTCCAAAACGCAGAGTTACTTTAATAATGTCATACAAAGCACCCCACGCTTTTAGAACAGTGACATTAATTTTCTCGTCAGTAATTTTATTCTTATGTTAAGAATTATTTTTTACTTCTTAGTTTGATTAAGTATAAAAGCGTGTTTTTTAGTTTTTTTAAACTATAATTTATTATTAACAGAATTTTAAATGTACATAATTACATACGAAACGTTACGCAGCTGTCATACCTACGAGGGTTAATTTAACCCCTTTTCCAACAAAACAACACACGTCCTCATACAGCAAGGGTTACTACAAGCTTCTTGCAAGAAATTAACATGACTCTGCTTCCACGGCCTTTTTGAGACTTTTAACCAATAAAAAATGTGCGTAATATGAATGGCAAATAACTGGAGAAATTCATTCCATCCACCAAATAATATATTAAACCTTTGTCACCAAATTCAAAAAGTCTGTAATGACATTTCTTGAGGATACCATAATTTCAAGCAGTCCTCGAAAGTTATAAAATGCATAAGAAACCGCGGCGGACCCACTCATTACTCTTTATTATTTTTTATAGCTTTATTTGAAAATTTAATAATTTTTATTTTTGTTTTTCTGTTTCAATTTTATTTTCATTTTTTATCTGTCCAAGCCACACCGCTATATTAAAATCCGATCCTGGCTCGTGTAATCTGCCAGCACTTAACGAAAAAGATTTTTCTTGTAAAAATTTTATCTTGTTTTGGTTTAAATTAAAAAAGAATTTTCTTTATAACTTTGCCGACGGGTAATAAAAGTCCTTATTAAGACTTACATCGCAATATTTTAAATGAGATAATCTGAAAATTATTCAATTCATTCGGAATGATTCTTTAATTTACACGAGAACAAATTTATTGCATTTGGCATATTTTATTTTAACTTGTGTTTTAATCCTCGCTACAGGATTAGATCAATATTAATATTAGATTGGATTTTAATGTGAAGCTTTTTGTAAGCAAGCACTCCGACCTGATTAGGTCTATTGTGTTCTCCCAGTGGTTAAAGACTAGCTAAATCCCACTCAAACATTGACCTGACAGACAAGTGGAGAGAATAGTGGGAGACCAACTGCAGAACATTCCAATCCATAGATGAAAATCCGTTTGGCTACGATCTGCCTCGCAGCCACTGGACCACTATAAATAGAGTCCGCACGAGCCGTGGCAGAGGTGCGGATATGACCTTTAGATGGGAAAAGGTGCCCTCTCTGGTATGCGACTGTGGAGCTGAGAGACAGCCTGTCCGACAGATCACCCAGGAATGCCCCCTGAGGTCCTTTCAGGGACACTATGATGATCTCCTGAAAGCGGCCAACGATGCAATTGAATATAAATCTAGATATATAAGTTTGGACGTAAAAGTGCACTTGTATCATTACTATATTCTAGAATTTTATTTATATGTATAGCCACATTTTATCCCATCATGTCTTATTTGTATTTTAATCAATATTGTGATGAGCCATACGCTAAATAAAAATAAATGTGGTTAGAGCTCCTTTTCCAGTCCCAGTTGTTTTATCAACTTCAAGAGGCTGTTGGGACTAATTGGTGTAGCGTCCTGGCTCAGGGGCAAAAAGCATGTTCCACCGTCTCTTCTTCTTCTTCAAGCCAGAAACGGCGTTAGTTGTTCTTAGCCCCTCTTAAACTAAAAAGGTTTTTGCGGAGTCGACAATGTCCTGCCAGCAGGCCCACTCAATCTAGTAAGGCTAAGGATGAGCAGTTCTTCAATGGTCTTTTACAAACTTTTTCGCGTGTCTCTGACCTGTGAATCCATTCTATGTAGCCAAAGCTTTTTCATATTAATATTATTATTTAAACTTCAATTGCATGAATGAGATGAAATCGTTATTTTACAATAGTTTTACTGTGAAGTATTAAAAAAGGTAATTAAAATTGTTACTGCATAACATGTCCTTCTTGAATTTCAGCATCAGTTTTTCCCTAGAGTAGTTAACTTACCTGAAACAAAAAAAAATATAATTAGTAATTGAAAAATTAAACATCAGAAATACAAAGATAATGATATTTGGTAAAAATCCGATTGTCCAAGCTGATAGTGTAGTAGACCTCTAGGGGTGAACCACAATAGACCTACTAAGGGTCGCGGTGGAGGGGCGACCACGCCCCACTCACATGAAACCTAACCTAACCTAACCTAGTATAGTAGACGGCACACGCATTGAAAGAGTTCCTAAATTTAAGTACCTTGGATGTTGGCTAACGGAAGACCTAGACCCTGATTTAGAGGTACGAACTCGAATAGAGATAGCGAGAATAACCTTCATGAACATGCAGAAGCTGTTAACCAATCGTAGCCTGAACCTTAACACACGTTACCGTTTCGTTCAATGTTATATATTCAACGGTGCTTTACGGTGTAGAGACATGGACTATGAGAACGAACATAGAAAGGAAAATACAGGCATTTGAGTTCTGGGTATTCCGACGTATGCTTCGAATATCTTGGATGGATCATGTCACAAACTAAGGAGTATCAGGAAGAATGGGACAGGATAATACGATAAAAAAACGAAAAACATCTTACCTTGGACATGTTTACCGTAACAAGAAATACGAACTTTTACAACTACTCATGGAAGGAAAAATAGAAGGGAAGAGAGGGCCAGGTAGAAGGAAGTGCTTGTGGCTTAAGAACATTCGGAATTGGACAGGAATGAACAGCAATTCATTAATAAGAAGAACCAAAAGCAGAAACGATTTAGTCCTTGTTGCCAACCTTCAATGATGAAGACGGCACCGCTGAAAAGAAGAGGAATAATAAGAAGAAGAAAAAAAAGAAAAGTGCGTTAAAAATGTTATTACTTATAAAATTTTAAACTTTGCAAAAAGAAATACAATCGAAGTTACCCTGTCAACTGTATGAAGGTACTTTAGGACCCTTACGATCAGCACATTAATTTTGTGTCAAAACGATGCCGGAGAAAATTTTTTTGATCAGAACTTCTAAAGGAGTGGCGTACAAATGACGTCGAAGCATACAGAGATCAAGTATTTTGTGGTTAGTCCATAATGTTAGATTTCATTTTTCATTTTAAAAATATTCATTTAAAAAATACACTTTATACGACAAAAGAGCTAGCAGTGAAAAGTCAGCAAAAATAAAAAAATAACGTGGAAATCTGTTGCTAATTAGTTGACAAAAGAGTGATTTTGTAGCTCAAACCCTTTAATAAAAAATGTAATCACTGCATGCTTTATATAAAAGTAACAGGAAATTTTGGAAACATAACTTATTGGTACCGATATACTTTGTTACAATGATCTTCAGGAAAATCTTAAAAAAAGTGACTCATTAAGCTGATATGTCGATAATCGCTACATTTTTTTGCCGAGCTCTGTTTTGGAAGCGTTACAAATGTTGATTGAAGCCAGTCGGAAGGAATGACGCCCGATTGGTAGACCATATTGAAAAGCCTCACTACCACGCTTAGTGACTCCTCATCCCTTAAGATTTTAATGACTTACGAATAGATTTCATCTGGACCTGCAGCTTTACTATTTTTTGCTTGCGAGACTGCATGCTGAATCTTTAGTTATATTAAACCCTTCTCGTATATATTGTTTGAGAGTGTACGATCTCTCATCTTGAAAAAGGTTTTCGATACAGCTATACCACTGCTCTACTTTGTCGTTAACGTCAAGAATTATTTTATCTTCATTGTCCAAAAGAATACCAGATTGTCGAGGTTTGTATACATTGTTTTTGGATAGACTAATTAAAAATCAATTTAGTTTTATCTCTTTCGGGCTTGCGTCATGAGATATTTTATATATTTTTGAAAATATCTGCCGTTGATTATTTATTATTATTTATATTTAGATTACTGATATTTGTAAATAATTCTTAATTTTTGACATATTATTTCTATGACGTTGTGTCAACAACAAAAAAGTTGGGCATTAAAAATTCCTTTAAATTTATAAAAAATTTGAGAAGTATTTACCTACCCAATATATTCTGGAAAGGCAGCCAGCTCTGACGTTCTTCGAGCCAGGATATATTTGACATTTTCAGGTAAATCAAATAGCTACATGGTCCTTCGAGCCGGATATATTAGACATTTTCAGGAAAAACAAATGGTTACATATGATTTTCCAGCAAGTTTGCTTCTACTAACAGCAGTTGTGAATGGTAGCAGAAATATTTAAAATTAATCTGCATATTTTCAATTTCTTGGTATAGATTGATTTCGAATATATTTAGTAAGTGTTTTAATGTTTATTTATTAATTGAATTCAACTTTAGTTTTTTACTCCTGATCAACTGTTGACGACGTACAATGTTCAAATCCGACCTCAACTTGAGTATTGCTTGCATATTTGGGGTTCAGCACCAAGGCATTCTCTTTGTCTTCTAAATTCCATTCAGAAAAGGGCCATTCGGTTAATAAACAGCTCAACTCCCACTAGAACATAGAAGAAGAGCTGCAGACCAGGCATTACTCTACATATACTCCTTTTTTTACAGGGCTGCTACAGAATGAAATAAGCTTTCAAAATCAGTTTTTCCAGAGAACTATGACCTGCAACTTTTTAAAAAGCGGGTCCACAATCATTTCCTTTCTATAATCCCTCCCCATTCTAATAGTCCCAGTGCGGGCCGACCGCAGCTCACACGATATGTCTACCCTTTTTGCGACTATTTTCAGTAAAAAAAACTGATGATTAACATTAATTTTTTGTATTATAATTAGAGTCCATTTTGTTCAATAGCTGTTTTATTTTTCTAAGTCAAATTTTATAGGTAATTTTTATTTTCAGTCAGACCGGTTTTAGATTTGCAATTTCTTATTGTAAACGTTCGTTATAAAATCTAAAAGGTTGTATATTTAAATTTTTTACATAACTTTGAGAACATCACTTTTATTAAAGTTGGCAGTATTTGGAATATTTAGAAAACGATTTGACCTACAAAATCCATTTTTGGTAACAAATTAGCAACAAATTTTCGAATATTTTTAAGCGAAAAAAGGAGAAGGTTCTCAATTCGACTGTTTTTTGTTACCTCCGAAATTTCGACTGGATGAACCGATTTTAATGATTCTTTTTTTATTTGAAAGCTGGTGCTTCCTGTGTGGTCCAGTTCTGACAATGGTATTTATGAGAAAACCATATAAGTCTTTGAAGTCAGTTATTAAAATCCGTTTACAAAAATAAACAACACTCTAATTTGTTAATGATCGCTTTATCTTTCAATAAAATAGTAATTGCAAAAGATTTCAATGATTTGTAATTTAAGAAAAAAATTTGGCAAACCAAACAGCATTTTGTGGAATTTTATGTTGTTTACTTTGTTTCTATAAAACACGAAGCCTTGATATATTTAAATGATGTTTCTTTGTCCGTTAACATTTCTTCATTAAAAAAAGGTTCAGCTATTTATTTATCCTACTTTCATCAAGATTTTTCGGGAAAAATAAAGAGCACTCAATCTAAGAATCCATTAAATCGTCTAAAAAGTGGGTTATGTTCACACATTCATTTTGAATTTATAAAAAGTGGATACAAACGTTTTAATATCGATCTTCGAACATCTAGAAATATATGTTACCATAACAATATAATGTAACTTTCCATGAAAGATAACAAAGAGTAAAAAATATGTAAACTTCCACGAAATAAGGTTGATCGTTAATTTTTGTCTTTTTGACAAGTTACAACGGAATATTTATGTTTCTAGCCGAATGGGTAACATATTGATTTCTAGGAAGTTCAAAGAATTCAAAAGTTTCTGAGTTTATTCAAGAAAAAGACCCGGATTGCCACTTCGAATTACGCTGGAAATACAAAAGAAATAAATTGTTTCGTGAATGTTGTGCAAAAAAGCTCCTTCATTATTCTTTTTCATATTTTGAAATTAAAACATGAAAAATTATGTGAAAACGGTATGAATTTTTTAAAAAGATAAACGCAATGTTGACTTAAAACTGAAGCTAAAACATTTACTTTACAAGAACATTAATTATTTTTAATTATTTGTCAAAAATGATTACAAGTGTACGAAAACATTAATTTATTAATTTACAATTAATTACACAGCTTGTATCTACCCGAACCCCCGCAATCTAGACACATGGAAATAAATTAAGTATTTTAATTTTAATTTATTTATTGTTAAGATGGTTCATTAAATCTATTGTAAGTTTTACCCACAATTTTGTCACTTTATTTTCTAATGTTTTTACTTCAGCACATAAAAAAGCGTACAAAAATATGTTTTTTGTTATTGTTTTAAATTTTCTTGGTTTCAAATACCCAAGAAAATGAATAAGTATTGATTTGAGTAAATCATATGAATATTTAAATTAAACATGGAAAGACACCATTTAAACGGCGGACAAATGCCAAGAGCCATTGGCATGCTAGAAAATGACGCTTAAAGCGTAATTTCCTTAAAAAAGATCGTTTTTGCAATTTGTTGCACGAAGAAATCTACGGTAACGGCACGTGAGTGCAGCTGTTGCAAATACATGGAATACAAGTTTCGTGTATGTATCCAAAAAATGTCGGGGCACGCTTCAGTACTATGGAGGACAGGCGCCTTGGATTACTTATCTTTATGTGTCGTTCACGGAATCCGCAGCATTCTGCTCCAGCACCACATTTTGAAGATCAGCCTGTTTGGTAGTCCACATCTCTGACGAATACAGAAAGATGTAAAAAACCAGGGATCGGACCAGAGATATTTTAGTTGTTTTTGTGATGTTAGTGTCATGCCATATTCTACTTGACAGCTTCCAGCTTGGGGTTTTTGAGGATGGTTGTTATGTTCTCTGTTTATAATCATCACTTTGGTCTTGTTGTAATTAACTTTAAGGCTGTAAGCCTCGCTACACAGCTAAGCAGATCCTAGAATGGAGCAGGAATAACCTGCAAATTCTAACGGCACTGCTTATAGGACACTGTCCTCTAAGATAACTCCTCGGAAGGATAGGTCTGAATCAACAAACGGACTGTCGGATTTGCTGCGTGGAAAACGAAACTGCTGAACATATACCATGTTCTGCCTCGGCCTGAGAAGAATAAGGTTCAACATATTTGGTTACAGCAACCTAGAAACTACCGATTTCAAGAAAATCTCACCCCATACAACCTTGAACTTTTGTGGGAAGGGCTGGATTGTACGGTGAACCGTAACCTCTAGGGGTGAGCCACAATAGACCTACTAAAATACGCAGTGGAGTGGTGACCTATACTTCACTCACATGATACCTAACCTAACTTAACCTATACTTATAAAATCCGCTCGACTTCGTTCTCCCCACCAACTTTAATTTGCTTGCTTCTATTGGCTTAAAAATATTTGGACAGACACCATTATAAGGGTAATGTTAAAGATCGTTTCAATGAACACATTTCTGATGTTAGTTCAAAATAGCAAAAATTAGACTTATTATTTCAGGGTTTTAAAGAGCATTCTATCCATGCAAAGACAATGTAGAGCTGTTATAAACAATTGAGAAAGACATACCACTTATTAATTTATTTTATTTTGGAATAAAATTGAATTTAAATTTGAGATTTATATTTGGCTGTTTAATGTCATTTTTACAAGCTTTTATTTGCAATGTTTGTATGTATGTTTTGCTTGGACTGATAAGGTGACGAACAACGACGTCAAAAAATGCACAAAGAAAGAGAATTATTTACCACAATAAAGAAGGGAAAAACTTTAAACTCTGGCCTTATGTTTAGAAATGATAAATATTTTATACTATAATTTATTTTGGACGGCAAAATTAAGAGAAAGAGAGGAATGGGGCGAAAACAAATGTCATGGGCTTGAAATATCAGAAAATGGACCGGAATTAAATCAATTGGAGAGCTCATTCACACTGCAAAAGACAGAAATAAATTTGAAAATGTGGTCGCCAACATCCGTTAATATGGATAGGCAGTCAAAGAAGAAGAAAGTATGTATGTTCTGGCCAAATCTTGCAACTGAAATTTAAAGTAGTTATACTCAACCGATTAAGATGAAATTTTGCAGAATCATTTAGTTCGGATAACAATGCATGGTTACCTAAGAGACGTCATTCAAAATCCAAAATGTCGGACTGGTCAAGATGGCGGACTAGTTATTTTTTGTGCACTCCCATGATATGGATAACAAATTAAAGGGTTTGCTGAGAAGAATCCGAATAAATCGACGTCTGCGTTCAACCGTTCGAGGAGATGGTGTACTACTGCCCAGCTAACGGTAAGACTTAAAAATGTTTTTTACTATTCATTTATTTAATTACTTTTAAACAATCTTTATCGACCGAAAAATCTCAATTTAGTTAAAAATTTCCAGTTCAGAATATATTTAGATTATTCCATTGGTGTATTGACAGTTTTTTTTGCAGTTGGTGGCGGCTTCTAGTTGTGAACTAGATAAGTCGATTGATTTTTTGATATAAAACCAAAATATTTTAAAGTCAGGAATATTCCTATTCGATATAATAGAAAAGAAATCCCACACATTGATTTTTTAAATGAATACGAGCAAGGTCTCCGACTGTCTTGTCAATAAAGCTGAATATTTATAAATTTATGCGAGCTTCCTGCTCATACAGCAAACATTAATTGTTAAGTTTGCATTTTGCGTTCTAATATTTTTCATTATCATATTGGTCATACGTACCCAACGATAATTTATAAACAATATTCTTAAAATAGACTTGTTGAATAATTCAGCGGTAGCAATATGATTTTTATTTGGATAAAAAAAATCCAATTTATAATTGAGTTAAGACTATGTTATAAAATCATGGGTAATTTTAATTAAGTAAAAGGAAGGTGGGTTAAAAAGTTGGTGGTAAATGTACAAATTAAATTATTTAAAAACATATGGTATAAATGAACTCGAACGATGCTTAAATATATTAAATTTATTGTGACTAATTTGCATCTTCAATCTTTTTTACATATTTTGGCGGTTCTTAGACTGAAGTAATTTGCAACACGGAAGTATATCGTTTTGTACGGCTTCTCACAAGGAAACATTTTTGTACAGTTCATGTTTCTCGTCCGAAGGTTATAAAAGCTTTATATCTATGGCTACAAAGGTTTTTTTTTCTTATAGAAAAACCACAACTAGTTGCTGACAATTTCCAAATCATCGTAAACGAGCATGCCTGTCTATGTCTGACCTATTTCAAACCAAATGTAGAAACAGCAAGTGGCTTGTCAGCAACTCATTTCGGTCAATTGTCACTCTGTTTCTTCTTTTTTATGTTTGTGGGCTGTATTTCGGGGACAAATTTCCCACCCATTCTGAGCTTAATTATTTAATGTCTATCATACATGAAATCAAACATGACGCGTAGATTATACCCATTTTTGCTTGAAATTAATTGTTTGTTAAAAATGTATAATTATAGAGAAGGTAAATATAACGTTGCTTCTAAACCCTTTAATTACGTGAAAAGTTGTGTATACTGTGCATTGTTTAAATTGTGTTTAAATTTAATTATTATTTTATTTGTTTAAATGTAGAATCATTGTAAGGTTCAATACATACATATTACATACATACATGAAGTCACGCCTTTTTACCATAGGGGTAGGCAGAGACTACTTCCTTTCACTTGCTACGGTTCTTACACACATTATTTGCTTCCTCTACTTTCATCAGTGCTCTCATACATTCTCGTCGGTTGTTGGTACTCTTGACCTGGCCTTTCTTCAAAACAATGTTGATCTGATCGAGATATGTTCGCCGAGGTCGACCTTTACCGACTTGTCCATTTACACTCGCATTAAAAATTTGTCTCGTCAATCTTCCTTTATCCATCATTTATACGTGTCCAAACCATCTAAGCATTCCTTTATATATCTTTGTAACCACATCTTCCTTTACACCACAGCGTTATCTTATCTCACTATTCTTCACTTTATACAAACCGAGTCACTCCGACTATACTTTTTAGGCTAATCATTTCCACAGCATTAATCCTATTTTCATGCTTCTTCTGCCACACCCAACATTCACTACCATACATAAGTATAGGAACCAACACACCTCTATGCACAACCAGATGTGCCTTTTTTGACACTTTCTGGCTATTCATAAAGCTATGCAGTGCCCCATTCATCTGTTTTCCTGCCAACACCCTTCGCTCAATGTCACTGTCATACTTTCGATCTCTCGTAAACTTTGAACCCAAGTACACAAATTCATTTACTTATTTCACTCTTTCTCTCTCAATCGAAACTCCACAGTTTGTCATGCTTTCTTCTCTTTTAAAAACCATTACTTTCGTTTTGCTTACATTTATTTCCATCCCTTTGATTTTCAGTGCATCAGGTTCAACAGTGAGTACTAAATATGTTATTATTTTTTAATATTATTTTGACCACTGCTGACTGCCGCTGTCACCTTCTACATCGCAAAACTGTCATCTGTTGGTAACGCAACACCATGTTATTCATTTAATTTATTGTATTACATACAATCCGGACTATTACAGACTGTATGTGACTGCTGTAGGAACAAATCAATAGTCGCTAGTCAAATCAATTTTCCCGACGAAAATAAAGCAGCAAATCCACAGTTTGGTTTATTTAAATCCTTAACAAAATAAAAGTACATAAAATATTTCACATTTTTTATTATTTCTCCTTGCTTTGTATTTTATTCTTCTATATGTGCAAACTAAGGATAATATACTGACACAACTGTTCTTCGCAGACTTGTTTGTATTTCAGTAATCGGTTGATACATTTCTATGAATATCAATGTGTAAAAAATGATAACATAAGTTTCAAAGAATTTTACAGATAAGCTATATTATCCGGAAGTTATACATCAGTTGTGAAATACGAACATTCGTGTAGGTATAAGGTTTTAAAAATTATTTTCAAAGGATTTATTTATTGTCACCTAACATTTATGTACAAGAGCTTTATTCAATATACCCCTGCATCGATACCGAAACCGCGCACATCCAAGGACAAGAAAATATTTATCAAAAACTCAGCTGATTTAGATACGAAAGTAAGTATGCTATTTATATATACAAAAAAACTAAATAAAAAATGTGACATTGTTTGTATCTTTTAGGCTATCCTTTTATTCTTCTTTCTATTCGGTCACCCGTTTCGGGTATCGTGCCATCATAATCTGTGATCTTTGAGATCTTTCCATATCCGCCTGTCTTCCGCGGCTTTGAAAAATTCGTTGACTGGTATTCCGGTTTCCATGACAATGTGGTCCACATATCTGATTGGTGATCTACCTCGGCTTCTCGTTCCTTGTACCTTCCCCTGGACGGTGAGTTTTTCCAGTCCGTTTCTTCGGACGATGTGTCCGAAAAAGGATGTTATTCGCTCAGAGACGATAGTGCGCAGTCTTTTTTTGATCTTCAATTTTATAGCGATGTCAAAACCAAAACTTTGCATTCGTTTTTAAAATACCTTTTTTAACTACTACCGCTAGGAAATACTACTGCAACGTGCATTTTTAAACAAAGTATAGAAAGTGTGATAGAAATTTTTTAAATTTACATTGTTGGTATTGTTTATCGCAGTAAATAATGTAATAAAAATTATACGTGTAACGTGTTTTTTAGAATATATAGCTTAATTTTTTCATCTATATTTAGCATACGCTTACTTATCGCTTGTTTTAAGTTCCCTAGTTAAACATTCGAAATGCTGTTATTTAAAAATAAACCATTATACCATGCAGAGTATATTTGGGGCATTAAGTACACATGGGCGTAGAAACATGCATGTTTATGATAGTTTTAAAAAAAGTTTTATTATAACTTTCGTCTCGCCTTTATTTGCCAGCCTTTAAAATTATTTTTTTAATCGATCCGGACTTCGACGTCACTAAGTCTTCTCGACAAAATATAGCGAATCAGCAGTAACTGGATCCTAAAATAATGTGCCACGAGTAAACGAAGAAATCTGAGAAGGACTACTGTCTACATTGTCGTGGCCCGAAAACAACAAACCAACGAACAGCTTTGTCGAAACGTTTGACGTTTGTGTGGTCGATTTCAGTGACCTTTGTACCCCTTGAATACATAGCATTGCATGACAACAAATAAAATAAGAAACGGGTCGGAACGTAACGTGCTTATTAATACACTGCTGAACTAGTGATACTTTAATAGTACAAGGTCACATTTTTAATAAATATATATATATATATATATATATATATATATATATATATATATATATATATATATATATATATATATATATATATATATATATATATATAAGCCAGTTCTAAAACATCTTGCGACGTTGTCCGACGCCTAATCTCCATCTCCTTCGGTCTTCCCAGTCGTCCGCTGTTAAATTCTTTTCACTCGTGGCTTTGGGGATTGTCGTCTGCCATTCTATTTTGGGTCCGCCTCTTTTTCGTCGACCCATCGGTTGCCATTCTAGAATTTGTTTAGGTAGTCTTGATGCTGGCATTCGTTATACATATCCATAACATGTTAGTTGTTTGACATTTACGTCTTGAATTAGAGATCCTTTCACACCCGTCAGTTGTTTTACTGGATATACATAAAGATCTTCTCATCGCTGCCATCTCCACCACCTCCAGTTTTTTCTTCTGCCTTTCACTCACTCTCCATGTCTCTGCTCCATACAATAATGTGCTCTTTATTATTGTTTCGTATATATTATATTTCCGTTTCTTAGTAATTTCCTTACTCCATAGTATGCCGTGGAGGCACCCAATAGCTCTATTGGCCTGAACAATCCTTTTTTCGATCTCTTTGACGTCAGTTCCTGTGCTGTCGAATGTAACACCCAAGTATACGTATTCTTAACAAGATGGAATTTGTTGTCCATTTTCAAGTACCAGATTGTTCGTTTTCTTGCCCACACACAAATACCTTGTCTTCGTCAGATTGACAGTTAGTCCCCACTGGCTGTATTCTTCCATTAGTTTTCTCATCATGGACTGCATGTCATTTGCTATAACGACCTGATCAGCGGCAAAATGTAATGTGTAAATACATCCGTTATTCAGTTCAACACACATGCCATGAATTTTTATTTTCCATTGCTTTAATGCGCATGCAACATATATTTTGAAAAGAGTTGGTAAAATGCAGCATTCTTGTCTTAGTTTTTTGGTAACTGGAAATTCTTCGGTTAATTTCCCATTTTTATTCGTAATCTTGTAATTTTATAGAGTTCTTGCACCGCATAAATTAGAGTGTAATTAATACTTGAACAAGGTTCTGGTACCGGATGACCATTTAGGCAATTGTTGATAATTAATGTTAGATTGTTGTGAAGTTTATCTGTTCCGTTTTTAACATTTCCGCACATGTGCTCTCCGGCCCACTCGCTTTGCCATTTTTGAGATCCAACATAGCGTTTTTTACCGTTTCTACCTGTATCCTAACTTCCTCCCCGTGAACATGGGACCTGCTGGATCGTCACCTAGATATTCCTGTCATGTTTCTGTTAACAGGTTTTTATAATAGTTTTTTTACTCTTTTTAAGGGCACCTATGAAATTCCAGACTTCTGTGCATTTTCTCCCCCCGATGTACGTTTCATAATAACTATATATATTGCAGCTAACAAGAATTTCTCCCAGAAGCATTAATTATGAGCATCAACCACCTAAAAGCGTGTTCTGGGTAGAGTCTACAAAATTGGTAAAGAAGTTATTATCCAATAATTGCCATATATTTTCTTTGAAGGCAACGTTTACTCCAGAATGAGACAATAAATCAAATTGTTTGGTCGATAGCTTAGTTAGGTGATGGTAAAACACACGCAATGCTGCGCATTACAATGAATATCATTTGTGATATAACTTCCTTACTACAAGAGTTTTCTACAGCAAATTGTATGTATGTTTCAGTTTATATATTTCGGTGGTAAGTTTACCAATGTAAATACCAAATATAAATATTTGGCTAGAAGGACAATGCATGAATTGTAATTATTTGTTGTAAAATTGTTGAATCACAGTGCAATAGCAAGAAGAACCACTGATTGGTGAAAGTTATATATGAGAATTAGCCTTTTGACCCTCTACAGAGAGAAAGAAACCAGTACCACCACGTGCATGTGTTTATTTATGATGATTTTGACCAGACGCCTCTCATGGTTGCCCTTAATAACGTATAAGAAATAATGAATGGGTAGGTACTTTCTGAAATGTGTTAAATGTAAAAAATAACGGCTTTAAGGGATTATACACAAGTAATCTTTTAAAAATGGGAACAAAAGAAATGGAACATCGTTACAAATATAACATAAATAATAATAAATAAGTATCTAAACACAATAAGAAGCTCCAAATGATCAGAATGCAGATACAACTTATTGCAGAAGTTACGTTTATTTGCGAGCGTGAAAGAAGGGGAAGAAGATTAAAGGCCGTCCAAGAAAACCTCGTCTACATATAAGGAAATTATTTTATTATTGTCCACTGAAGGAGAAAGAGTGAAACAAGTGAATGAGTTTGTATACTTGGGTTTAAAATTTACGAGAGACGGGAAGTATGACTGTAATATTGAGCAAAGCGTGTGATGAATATAGAATTAATGCTGCGGAGATAAGTAGTCTCAGAAGTATTACCGGAGTGACTCTGATGGATAAAGTAAGAAATAGTAAGATAAGGGAACCCTGTGGTGTGAAAAAAGATGTGGTTATAAAGATAAATAAAGGAATGCCTAAATGTTTTGGATTCGTAAAGAGGATGGACGAAAAAAGATTAACGAAACAGATTTATAAGGCAAGTGTGAATGGACAAGTCGGTAGAGGTCGACCTCGTCGAACATATCTCGATCAGATCAACATTGTTTTGAAGAAAGGCCAGGTCAAGAGTCCCAACAATCGACGAGCATGTATGAGAGCACTGATGAAAGTAGAGGAAGCAAAAGATGTGTGTAAGAACCGTAGCAAGTGGAAGGAAGTGGTCTCTGCCTCTACCTTTACGGGAAAAGGCGTGACTACATATATGTACATATGTATTGACGCCCATATTAATGTAAACCAGCAGTCTTTAGGTAAGAACGAGTTTATAAAACATCCATAATATTAGGTAGACTAATTGATAAAGCAATGCAATGCAATTATATTAACTTTCAAAAATATCAGATCATTTTTATTAATAACCAAACACTAATCGGTTCATAACTCCTATCTAATGTACCAAGAACCGATACAAACAGTTTGAATGAAATTAAATACGAATGGTTATACTAATTTGATTAGACAATTAAAGTAGTATTATTGAAAAACAATTTTAATATCAATTCCATGTAAATTAACCGCATAAAGTCAGCAAGTGAAACGATTAATTTTAAACTGATTATACGCTTCTTGAAATTTACCAATCGATTCGTTCGACAACGAAAAAATCAATTCCTTTATTATATATTCGACACCACTATCAACAATTTAATAATTCAAGTATAAAATGTAAAACACGATAAATAAATTACTTCATATATTTTTCTGAATGAAACGCGTATCCTTTTTACTTTTCCGAACCGAAGGGTAAAAAGGGAAAAGTATTGGTTTACCCCCAAAAATCAAAATCGCCAAAACCATGTGCGCTGCACATTTCATGGCCCCACGCGTCGAATAGCACCATTTTCAGCGTGACGGTTGTTTCAAATTTTGTCTGTGTGTATGTTGAAAAATCTTGTGGACACGATATCTTGAGACAGAGAGGCGGTAGGTCACTAAAACTTACAGGGTAAAAGTTTGGCCCGAAGGACAGAACCGAAATCGAAGATGGGTAAATTACTTCAGGTAGCTGCCGTACAAGGTGATCCTCAAATTTACCGCATTTTATACTTTTCGCACGATAACTCCAGAAGGAGAGTTATGGCGATGAAACTTTCAGGTATTACGTTTGGCCCGACGGAAGTACAAGATCATTATTCAAAATTTGGTCAGTATCTCCATATAAATAATAAATACAAATTCAATTTGATGAACAGATAACACTAGGACAACTAGAACTATTTTAAATAGAAAAGAGCCCTCGGTTTGGAAAAGTTAGTTTTGCTACGGCATTACTGTTTATTTACATAATATATTAGGCACTTATTAATAATGTTAGCAGACTTTTAATTTAATAAACCGTTTCTTGAAATTAGCTGGTCCTTTTTCGTTAAATATTCGTTGTGAAGAGAGCATATATAAGAAATAATTTCTCTAATTTTATGAAGTAGGTACCAGGAGAGAAGAAAAATATGACAAATTTGGAATGCTATGAAAATCATGTGACTACATTTACTAGTGGTCCATACTTAAAGCTAACAAAAAAGTTTTTAAAGCCTGTAATCGGAATCAGATTCAAAATGGTGACAAAGATTTTTAGTTTAAATATTAGCTATATTCTTCTTAATTACCCGACTTTGCTTTGAGTGATTTTTATGTATTTACTCTTCTTAAAAAATTATCTTACATGTTTTTTACCTCTACAATAATAAAATTTGTTTAATGTTTAACTCAACTTCGTATTTAAACAAGTACATTATATATCAATGATATAAAAAAACATAGCACAAAAATTGATTTTGAAACAAATAATAACATTTACAAAATAAAACAAAACCAAAAATAAAAAATTTAATAAATCGGGGGTTTATAAATTAAATTGTGGTTCATGACCAAAAACATACATGGATCAAACAGGTAGATCTTTTTTAACAAGATTAAAAAAAAACATAAAACATCATTTAGTAAAAAAGACTACATTTTAAAACCATAATTTAGTAATAATTTCAAAATATTGCAATTTGCCAACAAAGAGTTACAATTTAAAAGCAATGAAAATTAACAATAATGATAAATAAACTTACTTTTTCACTATAACTATTAAGCTTATATTCATTATTTATTATATACTGAATGTTTTTTTAAATATTGTCAGTTTAAGCTCTTTGTTAATGTAAATACTAAAAAAACCCAAAGTAGGTGTAAGGATCAGTCCATAACGACGCACCGCACGTTGCACAGCACTTAGTATTATACCATAGAAAGGACCTCTGACTCGCGCAAAGCATTGCCGTCCAGCAACAAAGACAAAGACAGTAGTTATCAATTCTTTTTTATCCATTATGCACAAGGCACCATGTGTCGAAAAATACTAAGCTCGATTTCGGATTACGATGCTTTGATACCAGGGGCTAGATGCGAGGCAAGAGTCATTGCGTCGTTTTGGCCAAGCGCATTTACCTTTATAATAACATTTGCTTCGCTCACGGATGCTATGGTACAATATAAAGTGCGGTGCGGCGTTATGGCCACCGACTAAGTTTATAATTTTAAAAACAGTATTTTAACAAGATTTCTTTATTGTAACAATTACTTTTGACATTTTTAAAACAAATTTTTTTTAAATTTTAATTCATATACATTTTATTTATGTGTGAATAATGTTAAATTTTTTGCTTCTACTTTTTCAATTATCTAGTAAAGACTACGCTTGTAAATAATGCGTAAGTAGCTTTATATAAAATCGTTTCTATTTATAAGATCCCTTCATTTGTTGATATTGAGCCATTCCAAACCAACTCTGAACTTCTGTTAACAATGCTCTTTAGTGACCTGAAATTAAAGCCACTTAAATTCGCAACCCTGTTTGGTCTTATTGAACGTTAAGCTTCATTAATTGATTATTATCATTATCGAATACAGTCTGTAATTTTATGCCATTTCCAAGTAATTAATTTGCGTCTCAATGGTTTTAACACACTCGTGGGTACTCACAATCATGAGTGTGGTTCCTGTGTAATTTTACCAGCCATTATTTGAAAAATGGGAGCTTTTAAGGTAGTACCAGCGTGAACGAACCCACTTTTAGACAGATTTTAATCTTTTTTTACAGCTTATGTTAATGTTTGCTATCCAATTTCAAAACTTAAGAATTTTTGACCGTCTAGAACGCGAGATATTTGATGTCAAAGTTCACATTTTTTAAGGTCGTATAATGCATGTTAAATTCCGAGCTCACCAAACTATTTGTTATTATTCCAAGACAATAACTCGACATATAATTTAATAAAAAACTAGGATAATATAAAAAATTATTTTCTTAATATATTAAACAATAGAACGTAACACTTCACCGTTTAGTTTTAAAAATATAATAATTTAAAGTATTATTTATTTACTAACTTCGACCAGCTGATTTATTAGTAAGGAGTGATCTGGCAAAATTGTGCGAATCGAATCGAATCTCTAGTGATATAGATATACTTATTTATAAGTAGAAAATTTTTTGTTTTTACATGAATGAAATTAATAATAAATAAAGGAGAAATTTTTTTTAAATCCAAGAAAAAAAAAATAAAAAAGTATTAATATACTTATATTAAAATCAACTTTTTTTATTTTCTTAAGTAATAAATTAACAATTATATAGAATCATAGAATCATTCCAATATAACCACAAATGGTACAATTTAAGTCGTACCAAAATCTTGCTTTTGCTGACGATATTGACATAATAAGTAGATCTGAAACAGGAGTTAAAAGAGCACTAAAAATTGCAGCAAAAGGAATGGGACTATCGCTCAACATGAAGAAGACGAAATATATGCTCGCAACATCAGAGCAAGACCGACGTGGACAAAACCCCCTTAGAATTCTTAGTGCTAACAGATGTTTTTTCGTAATAATGCCTTAGCTTAAATTCCAAAAATATTTCGAGAACAATAAAGTGTAAGCTTTATAACACGCTAATCAAACCAGTGCTAATGTATGGCTCCGAAACCAGGTCGCTTTCTAAAAGGGACGAAGCTGCACTGGTCCTTCGAAGGATCTTTCGAGGCATCAACGAAAATGGAGTGTGGAGATCCAGGTATAATTTCGAGCTGTACAAAATTTATCAGGGACCAGATATCGTAAGGTCCATAAAAATAGGGAGATGGCTGGGACATGTGATGCGAATGAATGCCAATGACCCCTTAAAAGATTATCCAACGTTACCACATCATTGAAAATGAATATATTTGATACTCGTAGTATGATATGTAAGTATCTGTGTGTCGATAATAATAATTATAATAATAAATAAATAATAATTTCTGACAATAGAAAATGCTCCGATTATACTATAGCACATTGGAACTACCTTAAACAACGTCAAAATTAACAAAAAAATGTAATGTCTAATAAATGCAGTGGCGTATTAATACGGTAATGTAGCAAGAATATTATGCAACATTTTATGATTATTTTCCTCCATACCTATATTTTTGACGTTACGTCTATGTATTCGTAGACACAACGAAAACAGGAAGTAGACATTTGTCGGGTCGCGCCGCATCATGTTAAATGGCATGTCGTTCAATTCGGGACGGATCACCGTTTTATGAAGACTCTACATTCAAAGTCGTCGTTAATTTCAACCAATAGAATAATTAAAGTAAAGAAAATAGTAACAGTTACAATTATTACGCAGCGTTTACGATAAACATGGCTATGTTATAACCGAGTAGAATAATAAGAAAATAAAGTTTTATGGTTGAAACACTTTATATTTGCTTCAACGATGCTCTTTCGAAACCACCCAAATTGACCGACCGTTCTCCAAATTTCTTCCGCAACCATTTTCAAAGCTCGCACCAACTGGAAATTTGGTATAATTCCAGAATAAGGCTGCCAAAGAAATTTTCATAAAACTTTCATAAATCATTAAAACACACTATAAAATAAATATCATGATGGAAATTTTTGCGCGGAAACGTTTTAAAAGTACTTTTTTTAAAAAAAAATTGTGCTAAATTTACCATGGTGACATTTCATGGGTTATTTTTATAACAAGTTTTTACTTCGATCAAATACTTAAAATTCCTCGTACTTTTTTGCAACACAATTTACACATTATAATTCACCTATTCCGCTTATTTCGTTAAATAATTGCAAAAAAAGTGCGGAATAGGTGAATTATAATGTGTAAATTGTGTTGCAAAAAGGTACGAGGAATTTTAAGTGTTTGATCGAGGTAAAATCTTATTATAAAAATTATCTTTGAAATGTCCACCATGGTAAAGTTAGGATACATTTTTTTAAAAAAGAACTATTAAAACGTTTCCGCGAAAAAATTTCTATTAGGATATTCATTCTATAGTGTGTTTTAATGACCTATGAAAGTTTTATGAAAATTCCTTTGGCAGCCTTATTCTGGAATTTTTCCGGAAATTTTAATTGGGTATTTCGTTTTAATGTCCGAGTCTGACTATTTCTCGAAAATATTTTACCGTCAGAAAAATACATCTGCGTTAAAAATAATACACTTAGCAGTAATTTGCTACCTGGACTTGGTTTGTCAACATTAATTTACATTTTATTCATAAAAATAACCTTCATTGTATTCAACAAAATATTTTTCGTCTACCATTGTTAATTTTTTTTTTACTTATAAAAGCACTTTGGAATATTTGTAAAAAAAATTAAGAACAATGATCATAATTAATAGCAAATAAACTGTCGGTTGTTTAATGATTATTGTTTATTTTAAGGAATAATAACTAGAGGAAATGATAAACTAAATAACAAAGTAAGAACGATAGACGATGATTCTTTTTCGAATTCCACCTGACAAAAAAATTTATAAAGCTAGTTTGTAAGTTATTGGGCCGTGTTATTAAACTTCAGAAATAGGGTTTTTGAAAAAGTATTCTTGAACATTTTATCGACCTTTTATCGATCATTTAAATTTTAGGTTAGAAAATCAAATAAAAATAAATTCCCAATACTAAATAAATTGTCGTTTAATGTTAAGCAATACGCCATCTGACCGAATAAACTTGCATCAATATCACGTGATGAGCAAGTGTGATTGCTTTGTGTTTATACCCTAAAGCTAACATTTGTTGATTGAAGTTGTTTAATTGAGACTAATAATTTATTAATAATGGCAATGACCAGCAGACCAAATTGTTGTGTACTTGGATGTAACTCAGTGTATAAAAAAACCCCAATTTGACTTTTCATTATTTCCCAAATGTGTCATGTGGCAGTTGACGGTATTTCTTCTAATGCGTTAAAAACCAATGCCGAGGTCCCCCACCCTATTTCTTTTACACACGAATGACCTCTTGAAAACCACCACGAACCCCATTTACAGTTTCGCAGACGACATCACACTTGTCTTAACTTTCACATCCTATCGATCACATAAAGGGCCACGTTTTCCAAAAAAGTAAATTCCTCAAATCACTCCATCACAATGTCCGGAAATACCCTCGAATCAAGTCCCTCCATCTCAAATTTGGGAGTCACGGTGTCTAATAATATGTCTTGGCATGACCATGTTGCTAACATCGCAAAGTCAGCAAGCCAGAGGCTAGGTTTTATGTGGAAAGCTAGAAAGTTTTTTACTCCTGATCAACTGTTGACGACGTTCAAGGCTCAAATCCGACCTCTACTGGAGTATTGCTCGAACATATGAAGTTCAGCACCAAGGCATTCTCTTCGTCTTCTAGATTCCATTCAGAAAAGCGCTATTCGGTTGATAAACAGCTCAATTCTCAAAGATACCCTTCACCCTCTAGAACATAGAAGAAGAGTTGCACACTAGTCATTTCTCTCCATGGCAGATGCTTCAGAGAAATAAAAACTCTTGTACCACCGCTGGCCACAATCGACCGAAGAACTTGGCACGCTGATCGGTCTCACCCATTTACTCTCAAGATTGACACTACAAGGACCAATCTCCATCAAGAATCCTTTTTTTACAGGGCTGCGATAGAATGAAACAAGTTCCAGAGAACTATAACCTGCAACTTTTTAAAAATCGAGTTCACAATCATCTCCTTTCTATAATCCCTACCCCTTCTAATAGTCGCAGTGCGGGCCGTCCTCGGCCCACACGATAGGCTTTATCTCTTTTTTGCACCATTTTCAACTTGTGATGTAAGCTAAAAATATTTTTTTTTGTCAAATATTCATTATATTGAACAATTTATTATAATACAATCTGGTCCAAATAGACCAATGAGTAATTCTATTCTAACCTAAATTAATACTTTTAAGTTTTAAACTAAGGTTTACTCAGTAGTGTTCCTAAGGTTCTGGCAGATGGGGTTACACGTAACTTAACATGTAAAATTTCACTATGCTTTGCTTTTAACACTTTCACTTTACTAATTCAAATGGTTTGGTCCTTTTAAGTCTTTTTTCTATTCCCGTGTTGTCTAGCAGCTGGATTGCTTCGACGTTCACACGTTGATTAAGCCTTTCTTCGTGTCTTTTGGCTAAATAGATAATAGTTTGTTCAATAGTTTCCATCTGCAGGTACCTGTGAAAATCACTATTACGAATATACCAGGGGGCATCAGCAATGTTCCTTAATACTTTATTTTGGAATCGTTGTATAAGCGAAAAACTTAAATACCTTTTTGTTCATCTTTATTTGTTTATAACTTTTTATGTGCTGGAAAACGGTTATTCCAGATCCAATGAGCTATCGCACATATTTTTAGAAGCTTTATCTCTTTTTTGCACCATTTTCAATTTGCGATGTAAGCTAAAAATATGAAATCGTAGAAAGGGAAAAAGAATTTAAGGAATATAAAAAAATTTAGAATATAAAAAATTTTTATACATCGTTTAATTCTCGATAGTCGTACTTCACGATAAAATCCTTCATCCTTAGCCTTGTTAAGCGCGGATGTCAACCGAATCAGAATTTAACGGCCAACTTCATTTAGACGGTTCCTTTAATGCTTCATAATCCCCTTAACAATTTTCGAATGATATCTATTGAGACGAACATAAAAGGTTTTGTTTCCAATCAAATGAAAAATATTCGAGAGAGGTCAATGATATGGCGTACAGATTTTCATTGTAAACGATTTTCATCAGAGTTAAAAAAAAAAGATAATTATTTTAGATTTTTATTTTGTACCAAGTTTGAAAGGTATTTATTTTATGAAGGCATTTGCGAATACAAAAAATATATACTGAGCTTTTCTAATGCCCTAAAGAGATGTATCGATAGTCGATATATACAGCTGATCAACGCTATCTACCACGAAGCAACCATGACAATCCAAGTCTTCGGGGAAACTGATCCAATCAATTAATGGAGACGCGTGAGACAGGAAGATACAATATCCCCTAAAATATTCACAATAGCTCTGGAGGATACCTTTAAGTCACTGAAATGGGAGGCCAAGGGTGTTAACATCAATGAAGAACAATTAAATAACCTTCGCTGAACGCAGCAAAAATAAAAGTAATGTCTAATTCCGAAAATGTTACAGGTGTTGACCTTGGCAACAACAGTCAAATTAAAGTCGTAGACGAATACCTCTACCTCGGACAAAGAATATCCTTCGATAAGGACAGTCAGAGAGCGGAGATCTCTAGAAGAATTCAGCTTGGATGAACAGCATATGGAAAACTTGGTGATGTCTTTAATCTCAAATTTCCACAATACCTTATAACACAAGTTTTTGACCTGCCGACCTTAACGTACGCCGCAGAAACATGGAGCCTTAATGAGGGAACCCTGGAGTGTTTAAGGATTGCTCAAAGAAAAATGGAGAGGAAAATGCTAGGAATACGACAACAAGACCGAAAGACAAACTATTTGATGAGGACAGATGATAAAAGATGGACCAGGAAGACAACTTAGTGGAGGCCCAGAATAACTAAAAGGAACCCAGGATGAATAAGAACAAGGTGGAAAGATTACATCTCGAAACTGGCAGGTACCCAAGCGAATGGCGATGAATTGGAGAGGCTTATGTCCGAAGATGGCCGGAAAGAAGTTGAGGATGATGATAATGAAGCAGTTTTTTTACATAAGAATTTTTTTTTTCTACAGGCATAGTCATTTTCTTTATAGAAAATTATTTTTCAGACTTTTTTTTCTGTTTCTTAAGATCTTGCCATATACTTAAAAACATATATACTTAAAAAACAGAATCGAAAGGGAATACACGGAAATGGAAGCAGAAGAGCAAGCCGGATTTAGAGCGGGAAGATCAACGATTGACCATCTGTTCTCACTAACACAAATTATAGAAAAAAAACTAGCATTCAATCAAGAGATCCATATACTGTACGTTGACCTAAAAAAGCATACGACAGCGTACCCTTAATTAAACTTTGGGAAACTCTGGAAACTTCCAACATTAATATTGAACTGATAAAAGGAGTAAAGTCATTATACAATAAAACCAAATCAAGAATTAAAGTTGGACAAAACCTAACAACAGGGTTTAATATCACAAAAGGGCTGAAACAAGGGTGTTGCTTGTCACCAACATTATTTAAAATATATTTGGAATTAGCGAATTGGAAACCGAAATGCCAAAACATGGGCATACCTTTAGATGAGGACACAACATTATACACACTCTCATTCGCAGACGATCAAATTATAGTCGGCCAAGACATAGA
The DNA here is from genome assembly GCA_950111635.1 of Agelastica alni. Classification (NCBI taxonomy): domain Eukaryota; kingdom Metazoa; phylum Arthropoda; class Insecta; order Coleoptera; family Chrysomelidae; genus Agelastica; species Agelastica alni. Next base: position 21,157,388 of record OX467710.1, read on the forward strand.
CGACACAGAGTATATGACACGAAAACTTATAGAAGAATATAAAATTTGGGGACTAGAGGTTAATGTAGAAAAAACGGAATATATGTGTATTGGGGGAGTGCAACAGGACTTACAATTATCAAATGGACAAAAAATCAAACACACGTCAGCTTACAATTACTTAGGAATGAGAATATCAAAGGATGGGACACTCGAAGAAGCAATATTGGACAGAAATATGAAAGGAAGAAGAGCAATATCAATGTTAAACGGAGTACTGTGGGATAGAACAATAAGCAACAACAACAAAAAAAGAATTTACGACACGATAGTGAAGAGCATAATAATGTACGGTTGCGAAGTATGGCCTTTGAAAGAAAAGATCGAAAGAAAAATTAGAGCCACAGAAATGGATTACTGGAGACGAGCAGCGGGGAAATCAAGACTAGAAAGAGTTACAAATGAGAGGATAAAACAAATAATGGGAGTACAGCACGACATCACGGACGAAATAAGAACTAAATAGTTGATATGGTACGGTCATGTTCAAAGAATGCCACCAGACAGAATCCCAAAGAAAATATTACAGTGGAACCCCAGAGGAAGAAGAAGAAGAGGAAGACCACGAAAGAGCTGGAGAGAAGGCATACAAAAAGAGATGGAAGAGAGAGATCTGAGAGAGGACATGTGGACGAATAGAGAGGAATGGAGATTAGGAATCGCAAGACGCCGACGCACGTTTTAACGCGATATATATATATATATATATATATATATATATATATATTTTCAGACTTTTTGGTCACCCCATATAATTTTTTTTTAATGAAAATAGTCGCAAAAAGGGTAGACTTATCGTGTGGGCCGCGGACGGCCCGCACTATTAGAAGGGGAAGGAATTGTAGAAAGGAAATGATTGTGGACCCGCTTTTTGAAAAGTTGCAGATCATAGTTCTATTAGTATCTATGGAAGGTAGTATGTAAAGATAAATTTGTACCTTAAATTAATCAACAGTTTTTATGACCAAATATGAGTGGTCCTTTCTGTCGTTATACCTAACAGATTTTGACTGCATATAAATAACTTTCATACTTTTGTAAGCTTGTTTACGAATTTACATCGCTCGATAGTTAAATAAAAAAACTAATCCCCATACTTTTCAATACAAATTTTTTTTTCGATTTAATGAAAATCCTACCCTGATTTTACAATTTCCGTCAGCTCCTGAGATAAAGAGACCGAAGGATTATGTTCGAATGAGAAAAAGCACCCTAAGGGATTTAACGGAAACCGCATTCGTCAACTTAATTTTTTTCCCCTTTTTTTACTGTGCTAAGAATCAAAAGAGAATATCCAGATGTATCACAAAATTATATTCAATGCTATGCGATTCGTATGATATTCAAATTAGTTTTTCTACGCTACTTTTTCATATTACGCTTGGAAAACTTATGTTTACTAAAATTGCATATTACCATATATCGTATCAGAGTTGTTGCAGCTATATAAGTTATTTTGTTGTCAGCAAAAAGAGAACTAAAATAACATAATTATGAAGATTTATTTAATTATTTAAAATAAAGTTTTGTTAAAAAAAACACAAAGTATCTGTAGGAATCAGGGGTTTATAATTTCCCTTTTTCTTCATGGGAGGAGTGATTACTCAACTTCGATATAGTGGACTAAAAGTAATCACAGTTTGGCGATGATTTTTTTAACGTTTTTAATTAACAGAACATAAACACAATTTATATCTTCACAATGCACTTGTCCGACTGCTGCAAGCAATGAAATTAATTCAAAGCCGTGGAAAAGGAATTAAACTAATGAATGAAAAGACTCACCACTATCGACGGTCGAAGGAATACAACTTATTGCAAGTAACAAGCGGTTTAATCGCCGTGGAAAAAGAGCTGTATGACAGCCGCTCGCTATGACTGTCGGAACAATACTGTTGATGCGTCGAATCGAGACGGCGCGTTGAGAGAGAAAACTTACTACTGCGCATTGCAAACAAAGGAGAAAAAACCACGCTGGGATGCCAGCCGGAGAAATAGCGAGTTCTGTCTGGGGCAAAACGTTTTTAAGACATTGGCGTCTCGTAAAGGATTAAAATTAGAATGAATAAAATTTAAGACGAAGGGTTGCGATCTGTGATCACAACAGTACCCAATTGTATTTTTAACACGCTTATATTAGTTTCACCTGTATCTTGTTTGCTTGTATGTTTTTGCCCTACTACTTTAAGCGATCAGACTTAATTTACACTTTGCACACTTGTCAAAGAAAGACGACAATGCAATAATTCAAACAAAATATCCGATTAACCTGATTAGTTTAACCAGGATTCATACATTTCTTCAGGTATCCTTTGCATGGAAGTAAGAGAGATAGAGATAGAACGCATGCGCGCAGAACAAATATTAACACAGTTCGTCGCATCGGTGGTTCAGTGCGAGAATGCTTGTCTGCCACGCAGGCGGCCTGGGTTCGATTCCCGGCCGATGCATTCTGTCATATTATAATTCACCCAATCCAATATACTGGTGAGAAACGTGCCGAGGGTGAATGGCAAGAGGGTGAGTTAAACAAATCGAACTATAAATGTCATACAAAGCACCCCACGCTTTTAGAACAGTGACATTAATTTTTTCGTCAGTAATTCCCTTCTTATGTTAAGAATTATTTTTTACTTTTTACTTTGATTAACTCTAAAGGCGTGTTTTTTAGTTTTTTAAAACTATAACTTATTCCGTTTCAAATCTAATTAATTGAGAAACGTGCCGAGGGTGAATGGCAAGAGGGTGAGTTAAACAAATCGTACTATAAATGTCATACAAAGCACCCCACGCTTTTAGAACAGTGACATTAATTTTTTCGTCAGTAATTCCCTTCTTATGTTAAGAATTATTTTTTACTTTTTACTTTGATTAACTCTAAAGGCGTGTATTTTAGTTTTTTAAAACTATAACTTATTCCGTTTCAAATCTAATTAATTGAGAAACGTGCTGAGGGTGAATGGCAAGAGGGTGAGTTAAACAAATCGTACTATAAATGTCATACAAAGCACCCCACGCTTTTAGAACAGTGACATTAATTTTTTCGTCAGTAATTCCCTTCTTATGTTAAGAATTATTTTTTACTTTTTACTTTGATTAACTCTAAAGGCGTGTTTTTTAGTTTTTTAAAACTATAACTTATTCCGTTTCAAATCTAATTAATTGAGAAACGTGCCGAGGGTGAATGGCAAGAGGGTGAGTTAAACAAATCGTACTATAAATGTCATACAAAGCACCCCACGCTTTTAGAACAGTGACATTAATTTTTTCGTCAGTAATTCCCTTCTTATGTTAAGAATTATTTTTTACTTTTTACTTTGATTAACTCTAAAGGCGTGTTTTTTAGTTTTTTAAAACTATAACTTATTCCGTTTCAAATCTAATTAATTGAGAAACGTGCCGAGGGTGAATGGCAAGAGGGTGAGTTAAACAAATCGTACTATAAATGTCATACAAAGCACCCCACGCTTTTAGAACAGTGACATTAATTTTTTCGTCAGTAATTCCCTTCTTATGTTAAGAATTATTTTTTACTTTTTACTTTGATTAACTCTAAAGGCGTGTTTTTTAGTTTTTTAAAACTATAACTTATTCCGTTTCAAATCTAATTAATTGAGAAACGTGCCGAGGGTGAATGGCAAGAGGGTGAGTTAAACAAATCGAACTATAAATGTCATACAAAGCACCCCACGCTTTTAGAACAGTTACATTAATTTTTTCGTCAGTAATTCCCTTCTTATGTTAAGAATTATTTTTTACTTTTTACTTTGATTAACTCTAAAGGCGTGTATTTTAGTTTTTTAAAACTATAACTTATTCCGTTTCAAAGCTAATTAATTAAAATTGATATCAGAAATTTTAAACATAAACTTTGTTTGAAAATCAAAAAATTCACTTCTTGACAACTTTTTATCGAATCTAAAGCCTAACTTCAGAATCTTTAAAGATAAATATCCCCTAGACCAATAAGATAGTGTAACAACTAGAAGTAATTGAAAATAATAATTTATCTTTTTCCCGATTTAAATTCAAATTAAACATTCGTGGAACGTGTTTCGTACATCTGCTCAAATTGCTAGAGCTCTGGAAGGTTAATTTTCCTACATTTATGTCATGCACGTCTTACATCAAAATGCTGGAGGTATATCTATATAAATTCAGGTAGTTATTACAACCCGGAATGAAATTAGGAACTACTAGATTACTTTGCTTTCAAGATTCCTCGCTGCTGTTTTTAAACACCTAATTAAGTTTAAGTGTTTTATTATTAGATTTGACGAAAGAAAAACATAATTATCTATTAAGGCTCTGATATGGTACTCCCAATAAAGACTCGTATAATTATACTTTACAAATTATACAATTATTAACGTTTCATCCAGATTATGAGCTGGATGAAACGGTATCATATTCTCTATTTGCTTATTATTTTGACTAAGACACAGTCCAATCCCGGATATCTTTGTATAAAAATAATTCTGGCCGTAAAGGCATTTGTTCATAAATTAAAAAGATATAGATATATTAAAATTAATTTATTACAGCAATTGGTATGATTTGCATTATTATGTATGATTGGCATTATTTGTCCAGAAGTGTAGTTTTCAGAACTGGCAAGAATTTTCAGAAACTCCACCAATTAGTGCTATACTTGCTATACTTTAACAAGAAATATACAACTTGTTTATTGGTTTAGTTTATTCATTAATATTTTTCCTTTTAGTATGCATCTGGTAACTGATTTCATGTATGGTTATGCCATTTTTAAAATTCTTGTTTCTTTATAAAGAAGGTCACTGGGGAGACGTAGCATAGCACTCAGTTACCACAGCATGCCATGCATCTCCAGCAAACCAGAAGTATTTGACCTTCCTCGCAAGACCTGGTCAACCATTAACCGCATTAAAACCAACTGCGGAAGGTGCGCCGACTCCTTGCATAGATGGGGTAAACTTCCCTCTGCGGCCTGCGATTGTGGTGATGAGAGGCAGACTGTCAAACATATAGTACAAGAGTGCCCGCTAAGGGCATTCGCAGGTAACCCACAGGACTTCCTAATGGCAACCCAGGAGTCAATTGAATACATATCTAAATAGACATTTGTTTGTAATTCGACTTGTGTTTGACTATATACAACTTAGTGCATGATATGTCCTTATATGTAATCGTATGTAATGTGTTTATGTTTTTCTTTATTATGGCATTGTTGTGATATGAGGGTAAGTCATACGCTAAATAAATAAAAAAAGGGAGACGTTTTGGTTTATTCCGAATTATTTCGAGGATTTTTTTCTGTGCTATTTTCAAAGGTTTAATAATAATATGACAACTTGCACCCCATATTGTCAAGCCATAATTTAATACTGATTCTACCAGAGCTTTATAAAGATTTCTTTTCTTGATAGTAATGCATTTGACATAGCGATTCCATTTCAAAGCAGGGTCAAAATAAACTCCTAGGTATTTTGTAGAGCTGTTATAAATAATTGATGAAGTTATACCAGTTAATGGATCATTTATTTTACTTCATAAATTAAATTTCAATTTTATATTTAGCTATATTAGGTTATTTTTAAATGATTCTATATTTTTTTTGTTAAAAGTATATATTTTACAAAGGTTGTGATTTAAATAAACAATCTTTAAATCTACCTTCAAACTAAGTCACGCAGCTTCGTTTAATTTACAATAATCATACATACATACATATAGTCACCCTTTTTTCCCGTAGGGGTAGGCAGAGACCACTTCCTTCCACTTACTACCGTTCTTATACACATCTTTTGCTTCCTCTACTTTCATCAGTGCTCTCATACATTCTCGTCAGTTTTTGTTACTCTGTTTCTTCAAAACAATGTTAATCTGATCGAGATATGTTTGCCGAGTCGACCTCTACCGACTTGTCCATTCACACTCGTCTTATAAATTTGTTTCGTCAATCTTTCTTAATACATCCTTTCTACGTGTCCAAACCATCTAAGCATTCCTTTATCTATCTTTGAAACTATATCTTCTTTTACACTGCATCGTTCTCTTATCTTACTATTCTTTACTTATGTCATTGTCAAACTTTCCATCTCTCGTAAACTTTGAACCCAAGTAAACAAATTTATTTACTTGTTCCCCTCTTTCTCCCTTAATCAGAATTTCACAGTTTGTCATGTTTTCTTCTTTTTCAAAAACCTAACTTTCATATTGCCTACATTTATTTTCACCCCTTTGATTTTCAGGGCATCAAATAATCAAATTAGGCACCAAAAAGAGAACTGTTGTTCCATAGGCTAATAGAAGCATTTAATATTTTTAATCGTTTTAAAATCGAAAATTCCTCCAATCACGTTGCTGATTGAAAAAATTCTAATGAGAATAAAAGTTGTCACTTTCAAAAGACTTTTCGCCTCAATTTAATCTTCCACAATATTTTTTTCAATTAAATGTATTTACCGAGCTGTTATTAACCCCTTTCTCTAATAATAGTCCATTTTAATTTATCAATGAAGGTCAGTAGAGGCAATGTATTGCGTATTAAATTACGTGGGAAATTTTGTTTGGAAGCAAAAAATTTACATTAAGTATGAATAAGACCTTGATGCTAGTAATCTTTTATTTACGAATTTAGGTGATGATCTTATTTCTCTGGAAAAAATTTGCTGCTAAAATTTTATTAGAAGCATAGATTTACCGAGCGTCATTAAAAAATAAAGTGAGTTTTGTGAAAACCATCGCGCTCGTACAACAAAATGTTATAAAAAAAAAGCAGAAACGTGATTATGCATTCGTTTCGAACTTTAAACTTTAAGTAAGACAAAAACTTCAACCGGATAACCGAATATGGATAAAAAAAATGTTGACTAATTCATAGAGTAATATTAGTATAAAATATATCAAAGATAAGTAAGTACATGTTTCGCATGTTTATATTTAACATCATTTTGAAGACAATTAATTTTGTATTTTATTCATAAATGGTACAGACGTAAGTTTAAAATGATTTGGATTTAAATAACCAGTATAGATTCTATGTTAAATGTTTTCAGTCAAAGAAACTAGCAATAAATGCTACAGCCTTTACTGCTGTCTGCAAAAAGTTGCTTAAAAGTACGAGGTGTGGCTATTAAATAACGAGACTTCTTGCGCAGAAGGCGTCCTAGAGGGGAGGGGAGAAAAGAATGCAGCGTTAGATAGCTGGAAGTGTCTATTATTTCTGTACGAAAACACGTTTTTGTCGCTGTAGTATTTTTTCTATAGAGGTTAAAAACGAACGTGTTTTTTCTCGTGCCGATAACAATGTGTGACAATGAGCAACGGATCAATGTGAATTTTCACGTAAAATTAAAAAAAAACTCCGACTGAGTGCTATGTTGTTGAAGGTGGCCTATGGTGAGAATGCTCTACGGCGTCGTCCGCGTATTTTCGAATGGTAACGGTTTTCTGAAGGCCGAGAGAGCACCGACCAACGTCCAGGTCGACATCATTGGCATCGTAATGACTGAATACGTTTCAGAGGGTGAAACTGTAAACCAAACTTACTATTTGAAAGTTTTGGCAACACCGCATGAACGAGTTCGTAAAAAACGGCCAAGTTGTGGAAAAAAAAGTCGTGGATCTTGCACCAGGACAACGCACCTGCCAATAAGGCGCTGTCCGTGAAACGTTATTTAGCCGCTAGAGGCACTCCAGTACTCGAACACGCGCCTTACTCGCCTGATTTAGCACCCTGTGATTTTTTTTTGTTTTCGAAGATCAAGCCTACCCAAAAAAGAACCTGGTTCGAGTAGATGGAAGAGGTGAAGCGAAAATCGACGGAGCTCCTAAATGCTCTTACAAATGAAGAGCATTGCAGCAGCATTGCTTTGACCAATGGAAAAAACGAATGGAACAGTGTGTGGCGAGGGGAGGGAAATTAATTGAAAGGGAGCATTCAATTCTCAAATAATTAAATAAAATAATAATAAAACTCTTCTTCATAAGCAGTCTCGTTATTTAATAGCCATACCTCGTATAGATAAATCTTTTTTTTCAAGTAACATTAAATTGTTTTTATAGACTTCCAGGATTGTAAATTTTTAAAGTAAAATCTTCTTTAAGCACGTTCGGTAAAATTTGGTAGGGGTCAACTTTATGGTTTCGCGTCACCCGACGTCGATCGTCCTGTAAAATAAGCTTCTGTATCGTCGTTCATCTGCTCTCTGGTGGTAAATCTCTTTCGCAGAAATTCAGCTGGATTATGTTTTAACACCTCTCAAAATTGTTTCGAAATAATCACACGGTCGTGCTTGTGGTATACAGTAAGCAAACACAGCACCCATCTTGCCGATAGCTTTTTTCCAGTTAAAAGAATATATACTATATTGTGCCTTTTTTAACTATCTAGTTTGTGCAAAATTAAAATCACATGCCTGTGGCCTCCACAAGGTCACGCACTTTCACTCGTGGATCAGTCTAAACCCAAACTGATTCGGTGAAATCTATTCCTCACAAAGTCTATACATTCTTTTGTGTATTATCTTGAAAAAAAGCTTTAAGAGATGACTCGTCAAACTTATTGTTCTAAAATCACCGCAGGTTTTGGCACTTGCTTTTTCGGGCAGTGTGATAAATTCTGACCTCAACCAATCCACTGGAATTTCTCCCGTTAAGTAGATGTTGTTGAATATTCTAGTCAGCCATTTTCGTTCAGTAACTTTAGGAATTCAGTCTGTATTTGGTCCAGACCAGCTGCTTTCCTTGGCTTCATTTCCGAAATGGCGGCGAAATCGCTTGTGCAAATGTGCTATGAACATTAGCTAAATAGGCTTTGATTTCTTTGCGTTGAACTTTTTATATGTAGATGTCTGATCACTATACTAAAGTACTTTTTTTTATTTTGCAAAACATACAAAAGTTGTTCGCTTTAATCACCTACAGAAATGAAACATACAATCATTAACATAATCAGAAATCTGAACACAGGCAACACTACAAGAATAAAAGTGGACCATCAAACAACAAAAGACATACCGACACTAACAGGAATAAGACAGAGGGTGATAGTGATTAGTCTCACCCATTTACTGTCAAGATTGACACTACAAGGACCAATCTCCATCAAGAATCCTTCTTTTACAGGGCTGCTACGGAATGGAACAAGCTTCCAAAATCAGTTTTTCCAGAGAACTATGACCTGCAACTTTTCAAAAAGCGGGTCCACAATCATTTCCTTTTTATAATCCCTTCCCCTTCTAATAGTCGTAGTGCGTGCCACACGATAGGTCTACCCTTTTTGCGACTATTTTCATTAAAAAAAAAAAAGTCTCAGCCCATTCCTTTTTAACCTCGTCATGGACGAGGTTATACACAGTGTGACAACAATGAACAGGGGGTTACAAACTGAACAACGAACCAATAAGCATGGTATGATATGCAGATGATGCGGTAATCCTGACAGAAACGGAAAGCGATCTGCAAAGGCAAACACATAAGTTTTATCAGACTAGTGAGAAATACAACATGTCAATATCCATTGATAAAACAAAATGTATGACCTACTCCAAAGAACCAATAAGGTGTAAAGTCGTAATAGACAATAAACCAATAGAACAGGTAATGAGCTTCCGTTACTTGGGAGCGGACACATCAAGCAGCAACAACCCGATAAACGACATAAAATCACAGGTCAACAAAGCCGCAACAATTTCAGGGTGTCTGAGAGATATCATCCGGACCGGTGCTAACCCATGGTATCGAGACAAGAGCTGACACGAATAAGACATCCTCAAAACAGCGGAGATGAAAACCTTACGAACCATCTTAGGGAAGACACTTAGAGACAGGGTGAGAAACAGCGACATAAGAGAGGCCTGCAAGGTGGAGGAAATAGTAAGATGGGGGAGGAAAAGAAGAAGAAAGTGGCGTGACCATATAGACAGATAGGACCAAGATAGACTAGCATACATTGCTAAATACGGAAAACCAGCAGGCCAACGACCGCTAGGAAGACCACCTAAGAGATGGAGAGATAGCTGGAACTCTGTCTCACAGGATAACCAACCGAATCAAGCCTTGACAATTAACAGACCTTAAGCTCTTCTCGAAGTATAAGAAGAAGAAGAAATGAAACCACGCTCCAAATTTAAAGTACTAAGCTACTTGTTAAAAAGTAATGTCACATCACATTCCTTCCGATGGTATTTTTTAAGCACCTACTAACCCAGCCTCGTAGTTATAGTGTGGTAATATTAAATAAAAAATAATTAATAAATGACGAAATATTTAGTTTTGTTTTTTACATAACGGTTTCATGTCATAAAAATGTTTAAATATTCGTCCTAAATTACATTCTTGTATTTTAACAAGTAACATTATCTAATAAAGAAAGGAACTAATCCTAATTTTGTAATTTAAAACCGTAAGGAAAGAAAGTAAAAGAAAAACATTCTGTTTCTTTTACTTAAGTTACATGCTAACTTTCTTTTCGTCTCATTGAAACTAAACAATTTATTTGAATTTAGTAATAAAAAAGATAATATTGTGAAAAAAATAATTGTATTGCGCTCTCTCACATAACAAGATCATGGGAAACACAACAATGATGTGTAATTAACACCAACAAGGCTTCATTTAACTATCAGTAAGTATACTTAGTTCACACTAATGTAAGCTAAGAAGTTGAACCGATCAGCGTTAAATTTAAAAGGCAAAACTACATCAGGTATGATTATTTCTGTAACCGATGCGATGTCGTTCTTGAAACTTGAACGAACTTTTTGTTTAAAGTTAAAGAAGGGTCTTGATAAAATTCTATAAATACTATAACTATCGAAAATGCAGACAAACTGCCTTGGTTTTGATAGACAAATAAACCAAATAATCCGGTTACTGAACCTAGGAGAACATAGGGAATATACATATCAAATTTTCGTTGGTGCTAAGAGTTGAAATATTTGTAGTACCAATATTTAAACACGATTGAACATAAATTCCAATTATAAATTTGCTGACTTGCATGATTATTGAGAAGCATTGAAGCATTGATTATTGAGAAGCATATTGAGTAGCATCTAATAAAATTGAAGTTAGATTTAATAATGTGTTTTTATTCAAAGGTAATTTTTACCAAACTTTCTTTCCCATCAATTAACATAATGAATGAATAAATAGGAGTTGCGGAAAGAGTCTCATTTTTCTCTGGGCACTGCAGCATTGTTTGCTTTTTGTATCTTTTCACCTCCTTAGTTTGGTCCCATATCTTCAATTCTTCTGTTAAGAAGTAGAAGCTCATGCACTGCTATTACACCCCAGGTAGTGCCTCCACTAGTCAGTTGCTTCGAATTTGTAGATAATATAAGTGGGTGTTTCCTCCTCCTCGTTACATAATCTGCATATAGGTTCTGTGTCAGACACGCCTATATTGTGCAGATGTTTCCTCAAAAACCAGTGTCCGGTACAAAGCACTACAACTGTTTTAAGTGTTACCCTACTTACCGAGAGCAGCTTCCCTGCCTGCTTAGGTGAGGGTTCTTTCAGCATTAACTAGCTGTGCCCACTTCAGCTGATGCTGATATTGGACCCAGCCATTGATCGCTGCTTTAGCGCTGGCCTTGGGTATACCCATTATTGTTTCTGGCCCAATAAATGGTGTTCCAGAGCCCCGTCTAACTAGTTTTTCCGCTTCTTCGTAACCAGAAATACCTTTATGCCCTGGCAATCATGACAAAGTGACTTTGTTATGGTTAGCCAAGGTTCGTAGATTTCCAGCACATTCCCGGACAATTTTTGGGTCTATTCTGCGTAATGCCAAAGCTTTAAGTTCCGCTTGACTATCTGATCTTATAATAATTGTTTACTTCAGCTTGGAAGACCGAGGCATGTCTCCCCAATGAGTTTGATTGCTCATATTTGGGTTTTGAAGAATAGACGCCTGAGCCAGTTCTTTCGCTGGTTTTTGATCCATCTGTGTGCCAGGTGAGTTCACCAGGTTGATCATCATTTCCTTTGTCATCCCTGAGTTTTGCTTAAACCTCATAGTTTTTCTGTGATTATATTTTTTATGGTTGTATGCCCATGTATTTTAGTACCTTTTCAACACTTCTGTTGTTCTAGTCTATACGCGCATTGGCATTGGCACGTTACGAAATAACTGATTGATGTGTATTTTCAGATCAATCATTTTACAGAGGTTTTCAGTTATTTTTTAAGTTCATATTGATAAAAAAATATATTTACTTTGTTATGGCTATAATTTATTTTTATAATGATAAGATATAGCTTTGGAGACTTTAATATTTGCACAATGACGGAATAATAACAACGCTGTATACTGTGTAGTCAGTTAAAGAGAATTTTTAGAGCAGTAAAATGTAATAACTTTTGAGAATATAATGCAAAATGCAAATTTTCTGTATTATGATTTTTTTATATTTTAATGTTCTTTGAAGTAGGTACATGTATCATAAACAATTTTTGCAGTAGAAAGGGACTCATTATTTTTTAAGTAAAATGTATTATAAAAATGTTAATTAAAATGTAGCAATACCGGGAAAATACATTATAAACAAACTTTCAGACAATATTAAGCATTCTAATAAAACGAAGAATGATAAAAACATTTTTTTGCAAAAAACTACGTTTAGGAATAAATGATGAATAAAAATGTTATAAATGGATTAAAAAAAAGATTTTTTTATGTATGTCGTGTATATTTCTCTATTGAGCAAAACGCTTTTGCTTATATTATCAAACTCATTTATTATGAAACGATTGCACTCAAAATTCCGTTGATAAACTTTTGAACTGGTATACGGAAAATCTAATAAAACGAAGAATGATAAAGACATTTTTCTGTTAAAAACTACGTTAAAGAATAAATGATGGATAAAAATGTAATATTATCACACTTATTTATTATGAAACGATTGCACTCAATTTTTCGTTGGTAAACTTTTAAACCGGTGTACGGAGAATAGAAAAACAAAACTTGATAGGGAGTTTTATCGAAAAATTTAAAAGATTTTTAATTCTTTAGAGAAGAGAGAAATATAATTGAAATCTATAATGCTTTCATTGACTTAACACAGCACTTATAATTCTTATAATTTAAATACACAACGATAAACACGATATTAAATTTTGTAAATGGTAAATCGCACAAAAATTTAAATGGATTTTTAAGGTATTCCCTCTTTTGCCATAGGAGTCTGTTTAGTGCAATATTGTATTCTTCAATGGATAACCTGACGAACCTTGCTTTAAAGAACTATTAGATCAGGGCTGAAGCCTTTGACAATGGTAAAAGTGAAAAAAAATAATAGTGAGATGAAACCCATTGAAAAAGGAAGAGAATATAACAAAAATGAAAAAAAAAATAATTAACGAGCGATCTGAGGTAGGAAAGTGGAAGAGGGTGGGTTTTCAAGGGTAAAAAACGGTTTATCTGGATTTCCGGCAAAATTACAAGTTCTATGGAAAAAAGTTAAATAGCAAAGTTGTAGGTAATAAATCTACACCAACCTAGAACCTACCGATTTCAAAAGAATCTCACCCTATACAACCATAAACTTCGTGAGAAGGGCAGGATTGTGCGGTGAACTGTAGCCTCTAGGGGTGAGCCACAATAGACTTGCTTACGAGGCGGTTTCCAGGCATTCTGTCCACATGATCCCTCCAAGCTCTCTTTCGGACTCTGGACCATCTTACTACATCTTGAATGCCGCAGGTAGCTCTGATGTCTTCGCTCCTCTGCCTGTCGAGTAAAGTATGTCCTGTTATAGTCCTTAGGGTTCTCATTTCGGCTGCTCTTAAAATTCTCTTTGTTGCTGCTGTTTCTGCCCTCGTTTCAGTAGCGTAGGTCATTACCGGTCTTACGCAGGTCTTATAGATTCTTGTTTTGCTCGCTATAGACATGTGCTTGTTCCTCCATATCACATCTCGTAGGAATCCCGATAGTCTTGCTGCTTTGATTGTTTGCGACTTGACTTCCGACTTAAGATCACGGTTACTGGTTATTTAAGCACCCAAGTATTTAAATGACATAACCTGTGCTACGCTCTTGTTATATAATGCCAGTTTACATCTTTTGGGATCTCGTGATATTGTAAGAGATTGTGTTTTTTCTTGCGAGATGATCATGTTATACTGTTGTGCAGTTTGCTCAAATTTAAATAGCATTCTCTGTAAACCTGTAGGTAATAAAAAAAACTACAACTTATGTATTTACACTTTTTTCTTATAACCTCAAAATTAATGTGAAAAATTCAAATAACCAAGTTTTTGGTATTTTATTTTTATCTTTTACAAAAATATTTTTTTTTATGAAATTTGGTGAAACTTACCGTTTTTTGTTCCAAACACACTGCAATTTTTTTTATTTAAAATATTTTTTCACCTTATTTTGACTTTATATCGAAAAAGCACCCTAATTTTTAATCTAAAATTCTCCCATCAAAATATCTGATTTTTTTAAGTCGGTGGGCTTTTTGTTCGTTGATATCTCTTATTTCTAATGGTGTAAAAAAATATACATTACTGTGGTAAATTTTCTCAGAAAATGCAAAAAAATGAAAAAAACTCAAATCCGAAATTTTTTTTAATCATAATGTATTCCATGTTACATTGATAAACAAAAAAATAACAAATCTATAAAAAATTACTATTGCAAAAAACATGCGAAAATAGTTGTTCTCAATATTAAAGATAGGATTTAAAGGGGATTTTTCATCTAAAAAATGTGACTGCTGCAAATTTTTTCAGTAAAAAAGTTTATTAAATTCTAATTACATTTAGATCATAGAAAATCTCATAATATATAAATATTCTATTGAATACTTTATACTGATTACATTATTCATTATAATATTTTTAAATACATTAATCTTGTTATTTATAAATACCTTATCTTGAATTCTAATCACTTATCCATTAGATTTTGTCCCTTTGATGGCATAACTTTATCGTTAGATTCGACAAACCTTCCCGATTCTAGTAGATCTTCGAAATCTTCAAGACCATCACCGTTTTCGTCTCCAATATTATTTCCAGTCTGCACTTGTTCATCATCCACATTTTCATCTGAATCATTAACTTCCTCGTAGGTTTTTCTACCAGATTGGGGCATTTTTCAGAACCATGACAATTTAAGCATAAATTTGTGCATTTTCCGAGAAAATTTACTATAGTAATGTATTTTTTTTTTACACTATCAGAAAGTAAAGATTTTAACGGACAAAAAGCCTACCGACTTTTTTAAAAAAAGCAGATATTTTGACGGGAGAATTTTAGATTAAAAATTAGGGTGATTTTTCGATATTAAGTCAAAATAAGATGAAAAATAAATATTTTAAATCAAAAAAATTACAGTGTGTTTGGGACATAAAAAGGTAAGTTTTTGTGAAAAAATAATAAACCAAAAACGTGATTATTTGAATTTTTCACATACATTTTGAGGTTATGTGAAAAAAGTGTAAATACAAAAGTTGTAGAATTTTTTATTACCTACAACTTTGCCATTTAACTTTTTTCCATAATATTTGTAGTTTTGCCGGAAATCGAGACAAACAACTTTTTACCCTTAAAAACTCACCCCCTTTCACTTCCCAACCTCATATTGCCCGTAAATTATTTTTTTTTTATTTTTGTTATATTTTCTTCCTTTTTCAATGGGTTTTATCTTACTATTATTTTTTTTGGTTTTAAAAATTATCGACCCTGGTCTTTTTCTTTTACAATTCTTTAAGGACCACACTGTATTTTAAAGTTAAAAATTTAAAAGAAATTACCCATTTTATGGAACATAGCTGTGGTGTCGTGATTTGAGAAAAAAAGCGCTGATAATAAGGTATTTAAGATAAAAAATATACTGAAAAATCAACGTGAAAGTCTCATATACCTACACAAGACACGCATCCATTTATTCAATGGGAATAAATAAAAGGAAAAAATCTTTCTAACAGTTAACAATGTGAAACTGAAAAGTGCATTTATATGTTGACTTCATTAAAACACAAATTCTTGACAATTGCAGAAAGCATTGTTCTCGTTATTCCGCTTTGACGTAAAGGATAGTCGCTACGTAAAATCGTTTGTATGGTGGTTGACATGGCAACAGGAAGCAGGTTTCGACCTAATTTTGCTACAAATTTTAATAAAATAGAATGAATTTTATTATCAAGGAATTTTGATAACACTAAAGATAAAACGAGAATTCGGGTATTTTCCGATATAAAGTTACATAAGACAATTCTTTTCATTAGAAATTTGGGATATTTGTGTATGATGAGTGTTAGGGAAATGATGAACAATTCGAATTACTGTTAGCTACGTGTATTTATTGAAACGAAAGAAAAACTTGGAAAGTGAGGCGATGTGCGTCAGTGTCGAAGTTCGTCGAAAGACTGTTGGGAGTTCGTTGAGAGACTGTGACGGAGGAAGTTAACATACTGTGACGAAGGCCTTTGAGAGACTGTGTCAGGGGCCGTTGAGAGACTGTCGGAAACTGACTGACGTTGTGAGCCTCTGTCCGTCCTTTTTATCTACGTCCCCTGAGTCGTTAGTTTTATGACGTTTTATAGATGATGCTTAACTTAGCGGAAATGAATTTTAGAGTTATACAGATTTACATTGCTACTGCGAGTGTACGTGAGTAGCTAAAAAGGAAAGAAAGCTTCCGGTCATAAAGTTTAGGCTGGTGCGCGAAAAGTTTTAATTTAAAGTAATGACGGATACAGTTATGTTAAAAATCTGAAATTACGAAGCTGTAGGTTTTGGATGACACTGAGTTCAAATATAATGTTATCTGAATGTGGTACTTTCGGTTATGCTGAAAGTAGACGTCAACTTTGTTATTTTATTTTCGAATTCTACATGAAATTTTAGATAAAGTTTATGCACAATATCCTATACCAAAACTGGCTATTTTCGAGATATTTCGATCTTTTTCAAAATTTTGAAAAATCCTAATCCACATTGAATAACGATATCTCCATTAATAACGAAGCTAGTGACGTGAAATTGTAACCAATTAACAACAAGCGCTTGCCCGTTAACTCTATATGCCCAACTCATTGATATTTCATACAGGGTGTTTTAAAGTTGCTTACTTTAAATGGAACACTCTGTATTTTATTACATTTTCCGATGTATTTTTTTAAGCCAATTCATTTGTTATCGGTATTTTCTATACCTAAATCCAACAATTTTTGAGATATTTTATTATCTTAGTTAAAACATAACGACACTTAATTATTTAAACATTAGTAAAGGGTAGGCCATGATTTTCAATATTTAAGGTGATATTTTTTCATAAGTTATTAATTCTGAAAAGTAACCAATAGCATTAAAGGATTATTAATTGTGGATATCATTAAAAACGTTGACTAGGTATTTAGTATTAATTTAATGAGATAACTTACAAACAAAAATAACTAAATGTAATATTAAACAAATGAAGTTTTATAATAAGTGTTCAAAATTAGCACCATATACTTCTAAACATTTACGAATCTTTTTCATTAAGTTATGTCTTTATGGTCGGGTGGTAGAGAATTAAAAGCAAGTAAGACACTCTGCATCATATAATACATATAATACACATAATACTATCACGTAAAATTTTAAAAATAAAATAAAAAATATTAGGTTCTATTTGAAATAACAAAGTTGACGTCTACTTCCGGTATGACTGGAAGTGCCACATTCAGGACATTATATTTGAACTTAGCGTCAACCAAAACCTACAGCTTCGTAATTTCAGATTTTTTGTATCCGCCATTACTTTTAATCAAACCTCTTCGCGCAACACCCTGTTTGTGCAGTAACAAATTCATGTATAATCCTTGACCCGATTATAAATATGTAATTACGATTTTCAGAAAACGGTTTGAGCGACAAAATAGATTTTTTTCGGCAACAAATTAGCAAAAAAGTTCTTTTTTTTTATTTTGTTTTTACTGCTAGCTTGATGGAGCTCGTGTATGTATATTTAGACATCTTTTAATTATTAAAAAAGATTGGTTGAAAACAAAATAATTTTTTTACAGTCAAAAATCAATATTTATTATAACTGATTGTTCAGTAATTTTATGTAAATTGTTTGTCGACTAAGATTAAAAAAAATTAAGCATAATAATTTTAACTTTCGCCGGACTGATTTATACCTATACTTCATTTTTTTTTTCACAAAAAAAATATATCTTTTTTTTCATTTTTTATGCAGACGTATTTTTTGTCAATTCCTAAAAAAGATTCATTTTTTGTTGAAATCGGTTGATTATTTTTATTTCATTAATATTCAAATTGAGTTACAATATACATCATCAACAATGGAATACAAATGAACGAATGTAATTCAAAAGGCAAGGACGAAACCTTGCGCAGCTCCTGTTACCAACAGTGGGTGGCCAAATTATTAGGGACACTGTAGCGTTTTTGTAATATTTAGGATTAAATTAATTTTGTGAGAAGATGAATCGGTCTTAGATTATTTATATTTCGTAATTTTATTGTTGGTATCATCTGCAATGGCTTTTGAGAAGTGGCAAAACTGCCAGTCTGTCATATGGCTAGAGAAGTAATTTTATGTCAGATTTGAGATAAAGTTGACAATAACGTTTATTTTACTGAATTTATTTCTTAATTTTTTTAAACTGCTTTTGCAAGTGTTTTTGATTAAAACTTATTAAAATGTAAGTATTATTGGATAATTAATTAGTCCTACTAATTTTAATGGATATTTATCAGTTTTGTTAAGACTTTTACTCATCACAACCTCAGATATTTTTTTTAGTATGTGATATATACCCAGGGAACTATAGCACAATAGAGGCGTTACTTTTGCATTCCACGTACTCCCAAAGACAGATAGCAGCAGCTTCAGGTGTTTCTAAATCAGTAGTAAACCGTATAAAATTAAAAATAGACAAAAATTTGCCTTTAACCGCCAACCGCGGCAGAAAAGGATCACCACTCCTCGTGGTGACTGTCAAATAAGGGGCGTGTGCCTCAAAAATCGTAAAAAATACGTAACCCACTTGACTACAATTGTCAATAACCAAGGGATCAACGTCTCCAAGAGGACAGACAGTAAAAGGTTAGCCGAGTTTAATCGTAAGGGGTGTCGGCCACTCAAGAAACCTCACTTAGCTGAAGGGATGATGAAAAAGAGACTGCATTGGGCAAGAGAACACCGGAATATTACTGTTGATGACTGGAGTCGGGTGAATATGATTAGTAGAAACTCCGACAAATGCTTTTTTTGTAATATGGTAAGTTTTTACAGGTCTGCTTCTCAGATGAATCCACATTTCAAATTTTGGTGGACAAAAGCATGTTTGTTCAAAGACGCCCAGTAGAGCAGTACCATCCTGACTGTCTTGTTCAAAGGGTGAAACATTCACTTGGCATAATGGTATGATCTGTAATCTCAGCCAGGGGTATGGGATGCCAATACATCGTAGAAGGGACTATGAGGCAAGATCAGTACAAGCGAATACTGGAAAGTCACCTTCTGCCTCAGGTGCAAGAATGGTTCCCTAATGATGAGGAGTATGTTTTTATGCATGACTCAGCACCTTGTCACAAAGCCAGAAGTGTTACTGCATTCCTGGATGATAATGATGTGACAGTCTTACCTTGGCCGGGAAATTCGCCGGACATGACCTCGATAAAAAATGTATGGGAGCTCTCACAAAGTGGAGGCCGTCATCGCGGCGTTACAAAATGTAAACTTTTTTTTTAATTTTCACCAATTTTTTAAATATTTTTTAATTGTTCATGTAAACGATAATTGCTAAATAAAATATTCTAAATAAAGCTCTCTTATGAATTAAAAATAAATACAAAAACAAAAACCTACATAGTACTAGAAATTTTAAAAAATATTTCGCAATAAAATCGCTACCTAAACAATAAAACAATTTTTTTAAATAATCTCGTTTGAATAAAACAAGAATGGAATACCACCCTAATCAGCAAATAAAAAGTCCTGTAATTACAATAATTTACATGGGCGGGTAGTAAATGGATCGAATTAGCTTTATTTGAGTAGAATTCCCACCTGCAGTAAAAAACTTATTATTCGTAGGATATAGTAACACGATTTAACAGGCAAGTTTAAAGCTGTGGCCGTCGTTTGACATTAAATCCGAATACACCTATGTATTTAATTATTATTTATAAAATTAATCAAGCCCGAATGAATCATGCAGTTTTTGGTGGGTGGATCGCCCACTGAAAAACTTAAGGTTATTAGATGACTGTAGGTATTCACCTGGTCACAAACCGCCTTAAAAATGACGTTTAAATAATATTTTGTCTCTGTATTAAGTATCCCAAAACGCTACTATGTTTGGTTTAATAAACAAAACGAACGTTAAACGTGACGACAATTACTTGAATGGTCAAATTTAGTTGCTAAAATTATTAATAAACATTAAATTTCATAATAGGGTAGATTTTTGATAATAAATCAAAGAAAAATTTAATCACATTAAACATTAAATCAGGTAGACGGAACTAAGCAAATCACAATCCTACAATTGCTTTTAAATTTTGCTTACCAGCTCCATAGAGGGATACGTTATAGTATAGATAAATTTTAACTTTTAATTCGTGCTATTTTTTTTCAACAAGTTACCTAGAGTAACATTATTATTAGGTCATTGGGCACTGCGGTATTCAGGGTAATAAGAGGGCAGATAATCTAGCCAAAAGTAGAGCCACCTGTACGCTCCCTGTCTGCCTAACTCCTGTACCTAATGGCTTTATTAACGGTCTAATGGACACAAAATCCGAAGACAAATTCACGAAAAGGTGGCTTGCAACCAACGGGATACGACATACCAAAGCCCTTTTTAAAGGGTCCACCAATGAACTAGAAATTGTAGATTGTAGGGGGGGGGTCGTGAAGGCTATGCAACTTCTCAAGCACGTCGACCTATCAGATCTTTTGTGCATAACCCTTAATATATTCGAGGCCCGGGATTCCGAAAATTCAAACAAAGTTTATCAGTTTCCTGGGGGGTAAGTTTCTGACATCGAAAGGCTTTAGGAAGGCCCCTTCCAGAAACTTAAGCCTCTTGCAGAAAAGCGCTGGGCATTTGCAAAGCAAATATTCCGCAGTTTTAGCAAAGTTCTCGCAGTAGCGGCAACTATCACTCTCTGTTTTGCCCATTTTCTTAAGGTGATACCTCAGAGGGCAGTGTCCAGTGAGGAGCCCCGTCACCAGTTTCAAGTCTTTCTTGTCCAACACGAGAAGCTGTTTAGCTTTCTTGGCGAGAGGCTTACTAGCCTTTTCGCTTGTCTTTGTCCTGGCACTTCATGCCAGTGAGATTTCATTTCATCTGTTTCCCAGCGTCGAACATCTTTTTTCAAGTGGGGTTTGGAAAGTCCACAGATGGGTTCTGTGCCGAAAAATTGTGTATTTTCCCCTTCTTTGGCAATGCTATCTTCTTCTTCGTTGCCTTTAACTCCCTTGTGACCTGAAACCCACATCAGAGTAACCTGATTGTTTGCTGCCAGTTGTTTACAGTCCCAATTCAGCTTAGACTCACAAGTTTATGACTTCAGAGCATTTAGTGTTGCTTGAGTATCTGATAAAATATAAATTTCTGCCCTTCGGGTGTTTCTTTTGATGCACATGTCTCTATGGCATGTAATTCTGCTTGAAAGATGGTTGGGGTGTTACCAAGGGGTTTTGAGAGCCTAAATTTCGGCCCTATAACGCCCACTCCAACCCTTTCATCCATCTTGGATCCATCAGTGTACCGCACTAAAGCTACCCTTCCTAGTTGAGGTCCGTTCTCTGTGCAAACTTGGTGGTTGTTTATAACCACTTCAAACTGCATTTCGAAGTCGTACCTAACTGGCATAATATCTGTCGGCTTAGACATGGATTCTAGGGAAATATTTTCCAAAATCTTTAAATATCCATTCCGATTTCTTGCTCTAATATTTATTGTCTGGCTCTGATTGGCACTGATTGCTGCTTCTTTCATTACACATAAGTGCAATGGTGAAAGGTTTAGCATTACCTCTACGGCTGCAGTAGGGCATGTGAATGATGCCACTGTGATTCACAGACAAGCTAGCCGCTGCACTTTCTGAAGCTTGACTTGTGCCGGTCTACCAAAAAACTAGGGCTGATAACTGGTCACTGGTTCACCGCAAGGCATCTTAAGAACATTAGCATCATCCATGACGCTCTATGTTCAAGATGATGCAGGAAGAAGAAACTCCACTCCATGTGTTGGGTAACTGTGAATTGCTCAGGGGAATCCACAAGGACATCCTCGGACACAGACAACAACACCGACATTAAGGAGGTGGGACCAGGTAGGCTGATTTGCTTTGCGCATGAGGTTAGTCTTCTGAACCCAATCGCTCCAACGTGAATTGTCCTTCGTAGCACACGGGCACAATGGCCATAAATCTGAGCGCCCGGCTCAATCTCAAATTCAATTCAGGTTATTAAATATTTTCTGCTGTCAATAAAAAATTCCAATATTCCAAAGTAAACAATTGGTTTGCAAAAAAAATAGTAAAGGTATTATTATGGGGCGTATTTTATAGATTAAGAAAGTACATTTTGAAAGGTACAAATTAGGAAAAAAATTTAATCACTTCGAGAGTTCATAAATTTGAAGAGCTTAAATGCGGGAGTAAAAATGTGTGAAATAAGATTTTTGAATAAACTAGCTCACTAATGTGATAAAATTCCCATTGACCTTGGAAGGCGGTTCGGGATTAATAACCTACGGCGACAGAAGTTTAAAATCTGCCTGCCCCTCCATTTACTCCTAATCAATTTAAAACAAAATGGTTTTATCCAGAAATTAAGAATAAAACGATTGCAAGAAGTTGACATTTATAAAAGGCTCTCTCGGTATTTTCAATGAGTTCGTAGTTTAAAATCGAGTATTTCCGGAAGTTAGGTCAATGGCTTTTAATGAAAATGAAAACTGTAGGAAAGTTACTCGACAAAAAACGGGGAGAATAAAAAACTAAATTTAAAGTTTTACTACAAACAAAACTGGCAACTTTTAATTGAATTTACACCGGAAAAAAGCTTTCCCATTATTACACCGAAAAAGTTATAGACGGTTCGCTTAGCGTGTAAAGCACGTTACCAGAACCGAAGTAATAAAGATAAGATTAAAATTCCCAAAAACCACAACCGTCTCGTTTAAAAATATCGAATAAAAATATTTCGCATAATATTTGAATTAACACTTACACAAAGTAATTCAACAAAATATAAAAAGGAAATCTCTGACCTTTTTATTAGAAATCCGATAATCAATTTTTAATTCATCACTGTCAAGATATTTTATTAAAATTTTGTTAAAATCATTATTGGCAGCAAAACTTTTACGATTATTTTTCTCGTTTTTGTTTCGTTCACGATTTTGTTGCTAAAAGCTTTGCTGTTCTGTTGAACTTGTTTTGAATTTATTTGATATTTTCCCTACGAGCTGAAATCTATACATTAGGAAAAAGTTAGATTTATAGTTTTTCATAAAAAACTTACAAACAAATTGAGTGATAAAACATCTAAATACAAAATAATTTTAAAAAATTCTTACCTTTCGGAAAATTATGCAATTCCGACAAGAAAAACAAAATAAAATCTTAAGGTCACGCTTTTTTCCCGGAGGGGAACAACTTGCTATGGTTCTTACACACGTCTTTCGCTTCTGTAACTTTCATCAGCGCTTTTATACATGCTTGTCGGTTGCTGGTACTCGTGACCTGGCCTTTTTTTAAAATAATTTCGATTTAGTCGAGATACGTTCGCCTAGGTCAACCTTTACCGACTCGCCTTACAAATCTGTTTCGTCAATATTTTTTCATCCGTCGTCTCTGCGTTTTCAAACCCTCTAAGCATTTCTTTATCTATCTTTGTTATTACGTCTTCTTTCACACCCAGCGTTCCCTCACTTTATCCATCAGAATCATTCCAACTGACTACTCATCTTCGCAGTAATGATCTTACATTTTTTTGGTATTAATTATAAAAAAAAGTATTGGCCAATAGGACAAAATTCCAAGTTAACTACATATAACAAACTACTTATCTACAAGCAGATATTGAGACCCACATGGACTTATGGTATACAACTCCAGAGTTGTGCCAGCAAAAGTAACATTAAAATTATCCAACTATTCCAGATTAAGGAACATCATCTATGCATCTATGCTGAAACATTGTCATCCATCGGAACATTTAAATGAAGTCTATTAAACAAATCGCAATAAAATTTGCCAGTTTCCACTAACATCTGGGTCATGATGGTAGCAAAAAATATTGTATTCTACTTAAGAAGAAAGTATTTTCGGTGGATCACTGAGGACTAAAAATAAAACACAAAATATTATGTGATAAAATATTTTTCAGTGTATTACAGCATCAAAACGATCTAGCATTGTAAATATCATCGTTGTAAATAATTAACGCAACACTTTTAACAGTGCTAAGAAGAGCTCTAACGTTAGCTATCCATTACTTATTCGTAAAAGCGTCTTGAAATTAGCACCAATTCAAATTAGCTTGTGGATTATATCAGGTCTGACAATTACTAGAACTGCTTAAACGGGTGAATGTGTGTGGTGGTAAAGGATAGGGAATTGTTTTTTGGTCCAAAACTGCTTCAGATAGAAGCCTCACTCGACCCAAAACTTTTAAGCATTAAGTTTGATAGATATTTTGCCTCTCAAGCACACATTTAAAGTAAAGTATGCCGAAAAAGGCGATAAGCATCGTCTTCATATTCGGTTTCATTTTGTTTTTCTTTTCTGGGTAATAATAGTGACTTCCATAGCTAGCAATTACTCTTGGTTTCTGATGTGTTTTTAACTTATTTGCGGGTGTATTTTTGATACTAAACAAGGTTTATTGGAACCATCTTAGCACAAGCTTTTTTTATGTTCAAATCATTGAACATAATCTTTCTGTTTTCTTTTAATGTTGACCATAATATTATTAATATATTTACGTTGTTTTTGTTTTATGTTAATGATGACCATGATATTGTTACAGTTCTTCCATTATTAATTGCAGAACACAGTTATGCGCGGAATAATCAATATTTAATATATACGCTCGGCACTCGTGTCAAATTTAGAAACAAAAAATAATGTTTACTACCCGTATAAAATCCGGTATAAATCAAAGAAAGCGTCTGTCCACGTGGACTTGATTTACATGCGTGAAAATTCACAACCTAGGTTATTCAACCAATAGGAACAGCGAATCATAGGGTTAAACGCACTGAATTGGTCGAGGGGTGTGACGCGGTTAAAAAGCTATAAATCATCTTGAAGGATAGTCTGTGGTATCAGTGGGGTAGTGTGGTGTGTTGAATTTAGAAATTTCATTAAATTAATTGATATATATCGTTTTGGAGACCATGAACTAATGAAATTGCACAGTGTAGTGAGAATAAAGACAGATATAAATTTAAAAATGAAGATTTAGACAGCTATTTTTAAAAATAATAAGTTCTCAAAATGAGGTATCTCTGCCTATGAAAGACCAAACAATATTGTCAGTAAGCGTTCGGAACGAGTTTTTATACAGGGTGTCCAATCAAAAACGAAACAGAGCCATCTGCAGGAATCTCGTCAACATTTTATAAAAACGCTCAGACCCGTCGATTTTTGATTATAGGGCAACACTCTTTTTCGTTATTTTTAACTTCACTACTTTTGACCCCAAGCGAAGGTAAAAATTACCCTAAAATATTTCAATGGCATTAAGGGTCAAATAAGATGTCTTTTAAAAGCTCTTACAATTCTCTATACAATAGTCTTTACATTTTAAAATTCCGCCCATTACTTATTAAAAATTAGATTTTAAATGTGAAACTTATCTGCAAACAATCACGAACGATAAAAATGTCATCCATTTGGGTTAAGTACACCAATGGTATAAATTTAGTACCTAGTACCCAGTTTTTTCTGACACGGGACGGTAAATCGCCACAATTACCGCTATTGGTCCGATTTAAACCCAAGAGTTTTTCACGAGGTGCATACACAGCAACCGGAAAAATTAAATGTATGGGCTGGCATTTGCGGTGACCGACTGGTGGGCCCTTTTTTGTACCAAGCAATTTGACTGGCGAAATGTATTTGCTTACTGGAAGACGCCATTGAACCTGCCTTGACACAGTATGATGAAGATCATTTTTATTTTCAACAGGACGATGCTCCTCCGCATTACGCGGCGTTTGTTCGTCAGTATTTAGACAAACTTTTTTCACGGAATTGAATTGGGAGAAAAGGCAGCATTGAATGGCCTCCACGATCGCCAGTTTTATAGTCCCTGGATTTCTTTTTGTGGGGCCCTCTAAAAAGTAAAATCTATAAAACACAACCAGCGTCGTTGGAAGATTTGCGTCAAAGAAACGTTGACGAGTGCCTTCGAATTACTCTGGAAATTCTTCGGAATGTGCGTGAACGTTTTGAACAAAATCTTTATTATTGTATGGAAGCGGGCAGTCATCAGTTTGAACATTTAATCAATTAAGTAGTAAGTAAGCAACTAAAATAATTGGAATTATAACAGTAATTTTTTTCAAAGTATTGGGAAAAAATGTAAAACTTAAAGACTATTGTAATTTTAAAGAGAATTGTCAGAGCTTTTGAAAGACATCTTATTCGACCCCCAATGCCATTTAAAATTTTTGGGTTAATTCTTACCCTCGCTCGGGGTTGAAAGTAGTGGAGTGTCCCCCTTCAATCAAAACTCGATGGGTCTGAGCGTTTTTCTAAAATGTTGACGAGGTTCCTGCAAATGGTTTTGTTTCGTTTTCGGTTGGCCACCCTGTATTCTGCAATTGATAATGGAAGAACTATAATAGTGTTACTATGTTAGTGTTAGTTCGTTTTAAAGCGAACTAAACAATTACTAAATAATTTATCCCAATCTTTTTATATGTAATACAATAAACACTTTTAGATATTCGCTTTACAAGTCTATTTGTTCACAAAGCTAAACTTCAACTTAAACTTAACTTTTTCGCGACACCGCGGTTCTTAAATAGGTATGAATAATCGTTCCCGAAAGAACGCTTTCTTTCTGGAATTATTCTAGTAACATCGCGGGTCTCCAATCGTCGCCTGCGCGAATAAATAATCTGCTGCTTAGTCGGGCGTTTGATGCTACCAAAAAAAATCATACGACATACTTTTGTAATCGAGCATTTACGGGAAATGTTAAACGTCAAATATCTGCACTTAGAAACCTGAGGGAACTTGAAAATGTAGTTATCACAGCTTGGAAACAAATTCATTTCATCAAAAAGAAGCGAGCCTAGACGAATAAATGCTGTTATCAGAAGTAGAGGAGGCAACACACGTTACTAGTGTCCTATTTACACCATAATTTTTTTTTTCAACATTACAATTTTGTCTTATTTGTATGATTAAATATGTTGGTGTGTTATTTTGTCCGGAAGTTTATTAAGGATGAGAAAGTATAATTACGTCAAAATAGCAGTTTTATTGGAAACATTCTTTTTTTTTTTATGAAAATAGTCGCAAAAAGGATAGACCTATCGTGTGGGCCGCGGACGTCCCGCACTGCGACTATTAGAAAGAGAAGGAATTATAGAAAGAAAATGATTGTGGACACGCTTTTTAAAAAGTTGCAGGTCATAGTTCTCTGGAAAAACTGATTTTGAAAGCTTATTCCATTCCGTAGCAGCCCTGTAAAAGAAGGATTCTTGATGAAGATTGGTCCTTGTAATGTCAGCTTGAGAGTAAATGTGTGAGACTGATCAGCGTGCCGAGTTCTTTGGCCGAATGTGGCCAATGGTATTACAAGAGTTTTTATTTCTCTGGAGCATCTACCATGGAAATATCTGTAGAGCAATGACTGGTCTGCAACTCTTCTTCTATGTTCTAGAGGGTGAAGGGTATCTGTGAGAGTTGAGCTGTTTATCAAGCGAATGGCTCTTTTCTGAATGGAATCTAGAAGACGAAGAGAATGCCTTGGTGTTGAACCCCAAATATGCGAGCAATACTCCAGTAGAGGTCGGATTTGAGCCTTGTACGTCGTCAACAGTTGATCAGGAGTAAAAAACTTTCTGGCTTTCCACAGAAAACCTAGCCTCTGGCTTGCCGACTTTGCGATGTTAGCAACATGGTCATGCCAAGGCATATTATTGGAGACCGTGACTCCCAAAATCGAGATGGAGGGTATTTCCGGACATTGTGATGGGATGATTTGAGGAATTCACTTTCTTGGAAAACGTGGCACTTTGTGTTTTTTGGGCGTTGAATTGAACAAGATTGTTGGTTCCCCACTCGACGATTGCTTTAAGATCTCTATTGATGGAATCAACCTGTTCCTGTCTAAGTCTATTTGTATAATTCACCGAAAGTGATCGATAGGATGTGAAAGTTGAGACAAGTTCTTAAGAATTAAACACATTTAATTTTATTGACTGATTAAAGTTAAAACTAATTTATTGATCTGAACGTTCAACATATCGAATGTTTGTCGTGGGACTAGCAGCAAAAATATTAATGATTTTTAATTTATTTCGGAACATTTTTCTTTTGCAACAAAAAAAAATATGAAATTAAGTTTAAAAAAAAGGTTTGTTACAAATTATGTTGAATCTGATGGTCAAACCTGCGCGAATTACGTTTTTATTATTACTTGCGACAATGCAGCAACAAACAATTTGGAATTAATTATATATAATTATGAGAGACCAACTGAATTATAACAAAATCAAAATTTTAATGTTAAAATATTAACATTTATTTTGATGAAAAATTAAATGTTGTTGTTAAATGCTTCGATAAAGATGTTTGCTTATTCGGAATTACTAATTTGTTTGTCCAATATACTTACACAGTTAAAGCTTAATTATATTTAAGATAAAGGAGTATTCACCGGTTTTTCAACTAAAACTGTCGTTTTCACCACTTCGTATGTAAATATTTTAAATTAATTATTATTCTTTAATGGTACAACAATGAAAATATTTACACAGATTGTCTTTAGATACGATAAACAATGTTTCAAAGACGATTTTCGAAAATTTAGCTACAACGTCAATATATTTTAAAATAACACATACAGATTTTTCTTGTGGATATAATCACATAAAAAGAAGAGTCGTCGAAAGTTATCCATAATGCTAATGGATTAAGTTTTATTCAATTATTTAGATATTTTGTCGTATTTTAAAAAATACTTACGAACTGTAGGACTCGGTTTTCTTACGAAAAACGATTGCATGTAAACCAATCAAAATTCACACACTTGAAGTGTGCTAACTTTTTTTAAAAAAAGTATGTAAATCCACACACTTGGAACACTGATCTACACCGATTTCGACACTCGAAGAATTTTACATAGTACGGTAAAAAAAACAAAGAAATTCCCGAAAGTACACTCTACCAAGGAGGGAAAAACCGTCGTGAGATATCTCGAAATACGCGTTTCTCGTCTTATCGCCGATACGATTCTCCTGGTGTTCTCTCCTGCGAGATAAACGAATGACTGTCGCGCGTTCTGGCCCGCACCCGGTGCTGGGTACGAAAACGTCGTCGCGATTCTATGTTGACTGTTTGGTTCACTTGGGCGTACCAGAGTATTCGGCCGTTCGCTGTCGCCGAACCGGCTGCATTTACAACGCGGTGTTTTGATCGTAATGACCGTGAAGCGAGGTGCAGGAAACACTGCACTTGCATTTTTTGCTTATATTTAAAATGCCGGTGCCGCTTTTATACTTGAAAGGGACCGAACATGGCCACCATATTTGAGACATTTTGTTAAAGAATATACAAGTATCGGATTAACAGAATTAACTGTCTTGGGTTACAAGCAGCTACATAAATACATAAAAATAGTCGCGCCTTTTTCCCGTAGCGGTATGCAAAGACTACTTCCTTCCACTTGCTACGGTTCTTACACACATCTTTTGCTTCTACTTTCATCAGCGCTTTCATACATGCTTATCGGTTGTTGGTACTCTTGACCTGGCCTTTCTTCAAACCAATGTTAATCTGATCGAGATATGTTCGTCGAGGTCGACCTCTACCGACTCACCCATTCACACTCGCCTAATAAATTTGTTTCGTCAATCTTCCTTCATCCATCCTTTTTGTGTCCAAACCATTTAAGCATTCCTCTATCTATTTTTGTAACAACATCTTCTTTTACACCACAGCGTTCTCTTATCATACTATTCTTTACTTTATCCAACCGAGTCACTCCGGCTATACTTTTCATAATACTTATCTCTGCAGCATTAATCCTACTTTCATGCTTCTTTTGCCAAACCCAACATTCACTACCATACATAAGTATAGGAACCAACACTCCTCAATGCACAGCCAGACGTGCCCTCACACTTTTTGGCTGTTCATAAAGCTATACAGTGCCCCATTCATTTGTTCTCCTATCAACACCCTTCGCTCAATGTCACTGTCATACTTTTCATCTCTCTTAAACTTTGAATCCAAGTAAATAAACTCCTTTACTTGTTCCACTCTTTTTTCCTTAATTATAACTTCACAGTTTGTCATGCTTTTTTTCAAAAACTTTTAAAAACTTTCGTTTTGCTTTCTTTTATTTTCATCCCTTTGATTTTCAGGGCATCATACAACTCCTCTTCATATGATGCTAATAGGACTTAATCATCGGCGTAAAGAAAGCATTTGACGATCAAATCATTCATTTTTAATACCTACGCACTCTTTTTCAAATATTTTAAACAATCGTCTATGTATAAGTTAAACAGCCATGGCGAAGCAACACATCCCTGTCTCACACCTTTTTCGATGTTAAACCAGTCCATGCAAGCTCCGTTTATCAAGAAACAAGCAGTGAAATCCTTGTAAAGTGATTATTCCTGTTACTGTTACACATTTCATTCTCGTAAATTGCGAGTAAGCGAGAGGAAAGACACATCAAAAAGAAGTTTACACTTAATAAATTATGGTGCTTTAGGAAGTACCTCTTTAGTCGCATGCGAGAAGAATCTGACGACTGTCCATACTGCGGAAAAAAAGATGACATAGGACACACTCTGTTTTTTGTCACAGATGGGAAGTGATTCGTCAAGAATACTAAAATGAAACTTTTAAAGCAGTGAGTATGATGGCGTCCCTGATCTCAGGTGAGGAAGGGTAAAGAAGTGCATACAAGATTATAAGACACATAATCGAAAACAAAAAAAGGATGATAGAGAGAGAGAGAGAGAGAGAGAGAGAGAGAGAGTAGTTGACAGCGTCAGGCATATGCACTCACTCCAAAGTAATGCGAGAGCAGTTCCAGTGAAAGTTGCGACTAGAGAAGAGGTTTTAGTCGGTAAGAATCCGGCACTCTGGAAAGACCGGGGTCTTCTGCATGATTTCCTCGGACAAAATAGACCGTGTTGTGAACAAAACATACGTCTAGCAATTGAGTGCTAAAAAACTGTAACAGTAACCATACAATCAGCAAAATATGTGGGAATAGCGAACTACATGTCTAAAAATGTTGAAACGCTTTTAATCTTATCACCGACTGTTTCTGACCGATGTGGTAACAAACCTTACATCTGAAAATGTAAAAAAAAGAAGTTTACACTTAATTAATTATTTTATAAATTGTGACTGACTCTGTATATTGGAACGCTTAATAGTAAAAAGACATTGAAAAAATTTGGTATAATAGATAAGTACCAAGTATAAAAAAATTATTTTTATAATTTTCCCATAAATTAACCTCAAGAAAATAATATCAAGGTTCAGAGCTATTGTTTGGATTAAATTAACCTTGTTACGGGCAATCCGTCTACGCCCTATTAAATTCGTAGACTTTCAATAGGCGCCTGTTCTTACCTACATTTTAAACAAGGTGACTTTGTTATTAATAATTATATATTACGTAAATTTTCGCTATTTTTTTACGTCGGTTCATTATTCTGCCATTTTCCAAATCAAATTTGCAGACAATCTCAAAAATTGCAGGAAAAGCAACGTTGTTCTCATTGTCTTGGGTACTGGAGCACGTTATTACTGTTTGTCTATGGGGTATTATTTACTAAGATTTATTATCATCTGTGTTCCGTGCGGGGACGTGCTTAACCCCAACACGGCGCGTCCCAATAGCTGATAGGGAACTTCCTGGCTTACAGGAAAGGTGTCTATTACAGAATAAACACCCGCGGATCAACTAAGGACATGATATAGGGCAGCGGCTATATCATTACTACCTTTGAGTACAAGGGAGCTTACTTCCTCGTTTTTAAACTAGACAGATGCGGTTGGTTTAAGCCAGCAAAGCCCACCACGAATTTAAGGTTTTGCTCAAGGTGTCATGCGACCCGTGCCAAGGGGCGTACTACATGTATGGTATCTGTGCCTTCCCCGAACAGATATCGCTAACGAAGCCTCCGGGATACCAGGCAACCTTTCAGTAGTATTTTTGTTTTGCTGCGGTAATGCAGAGCTCTGCCGCAGTCGACAATCTTTTTTTGCTACTCGTGAAAAACATATGAGTAAGAACGTAAATATCACAGACATCTGCGACAAAGGCAATCTTCTCGCAGACGAACAAATGCGAGGTGTCTACTACAGACCCTCCTAACAACCAAATCTCGCATAAATCAGAGAGTAAACTTCTAAAATCCCCCACTCCCGAGAAAACTGACCAAACAGGGGGCGAGGAAATGCTAACGGGGGCCAGCATAAACCTAAAAAAATAGGGCCAAACTTGCCGGCGCGACGAGAAAACGTCTTAGCCGATTGATCAAGAGCGGGGTACCGTATAAAACCGCTTTGAATCAAATCCTAAAAGAGCGGGATGAAAAAAGGAGCGGAGATCAATCCTCCCTCAGTTCTTACCAGCAAAAGAATACGCTCGGATGGTAGCATTCAAGAGGCGGCGGCGAAAAATCCACGCACATCCAAACGAGCAAAAACGCTCCTTTGCAGCTGTAGTTCAGGGTATCAAGGTGGGCATAATCCACCTAGAACACCCAAATACTCAGCTGTCAAACGAACAGCTACGCCTGCTACAGCGATCTATCATGGACACTGTAGACAAACTACCGGACGATGGTCTACAAGTGTGATTCCAAAGCTGCACTATTCGACCTGGAATTCTCCTCCTGTCCTGTACGGACGCTGAGACGGTCCAGTGGATGAAGGAAGAGTTATGCTCACTTCAACCTTGGGAAAACGCCCAACTGAAGTTAGTACAGAAGGAAGACATACAGAAACCCCACATCTTCATCCCAGACGATGAGAGACTACCTAGACTTACGAGAGAACAGGTAACAAACCGTCTGCGGAAGATGAACCATACTCTGCATACCCAGAAGTGGACTATTCTACACATGCAGGACTTGGTCAAATAAGGACGTTCTCAATGGATGATGTATACATTAAAGAACTGGAGCGGCTAAATTTCCGCCCATTATGACATTATCAAAATTTAAAATGTGTTTGACTTTTAGATGAATAGTTCATTGTCAAACAAAGAAACTACATAACCCCAGACTGCTAGTGCCAATATGGGTACTATGTACACTAGTCAAGATCATAACTGACTACCACTATGCTAGGCAAAACAAAGTCTAATAATTTCTAGTGACTATTGACATATAGCCCACCCGGTATATAAGTATAATGAAATTAAAATGAAATGAAATTAAAAATATCTGACAAGAACCTGTAACAATTCACACCGAGCTTTGAACAACAGGTAAATACAAGCAAGCAAATTCGCGATTAATGATCACAGCCTGAGAAAAGCATGTATCATTTGTTTGACATTTAACCTTTCTTTTGAGAACACAACATCATCGGTAACGGTTGGTACATTATCTGCAAATAAAAGACAATCATGTGAGGCAGACACATTTAAATGCCAATAATGCTAGATTAAAAGTCAACGGGATGCTCACATTTGAAGTTAAAAGGGCATTTTTCAGGGGCGTAGTTTGTTAAGTTGTTACAAAAAATACTACAGTCCAAAGATAAAAAATAATCAATAATTGTTTAGGAGGCCCATATGTTTAAAAAGAAAATGGCAAACAAAATCTCCAACTATACAGATCTTAAATAAAAATTAGAAAAAAGTTTCTAAAAGTGTTAATACCGCAGAATTGTAATACACACCTCAAATATGAAAAAATAACTACGAGTCCTAACCACTATATGTTCGGACGGAATTAAAATCAAACAAATATACCCATAAAATTTTTTATGATTTTTTTCAATTTTGTATGTTAAGTACATTTTAAACATTTAATAATTTCATACAAACGAGTAACTAAATACAAAAAAAATTATCACATTTTTAAGTTAAAACAAGTTAAAAAAACTGTGAAAATTGAATGAAAACAACATTTTAGTTGTTTTAAAAAAAAAAATCAGCTATTTTAAAATGGCGTAACATCCTCTGGAGCTATGAGGCATTGTTGCCGAAAGCTTTTGGCATTTTCAGCAGGAAATAAGTTTCATTCGTAGATCCGTAGATCTCATTATCTGCAAGCCATGTTTTTGTGGATTTAGCAGTATGTGAAGATGCACCATCTTGTTGAAAAAATATATTATCTTCATTAGGATGTAACTCTTGAATGCTCGGTAATAAATTTTTTGTTAAAATATTTTCATATCACTGCGCATTTACCGCACCATCTAAAGAATGCAATTTCCCCAGACTCTTTGGTGACATGCATCCCCAAACCATAATTCCTTAAGGAAACTTAAATGTACGCTTTAGACAATCTTTATAAAATGTCTCAACTTTGCTTCTAATTACATGCTTCCTACAATCACCCAAACTGATATCACTAAACTAAATATCACTTTACTCCATTCCTCATTAGTCCACAAAACCCTTTCTTTAGCCCAAAAAAGACCTTTCTTTTTTGCTTTTTAGTAAACAAAGGTTTTTCTTTTGCCTGCATACGAATACTCAAATGTAAAGAATTATTTTAGCAACCTTTAAGCATATCATACCTTATAAAAACTAAGCACAGATTTATAAATCTACTTCCGACAACACTCTCTTTCAAAATTTAACCCAGTTTGCTGATTCCAATAAAAGTTAATTTCGCGCAGTGTTGATCTTCTTTCAGCCTTGCAAATTTTTACCAAGTCTTCTATTTCTTTCAGTTACTTATTGTGGGCGTCCAGTACTTTTACCACGAATAGCTAAATTACCAGTTTTCCTGTGTTTTTTAATGATGTCTCCAGTTGTTGATTTTGATATTTCAAGATCAGAAGCAATTGCCTTGTCTTCTTTATGTTTTTTAACAATCAATTTTCGAATTTTTAACGGTGTGACTAATCCCCGGCCCATTTTTTCTTTACAAAATAACAAATTTCAACTAGTAAACAAACCTATCTAAAATTGTGGTTATATTTCACAGCCTACTTTCAAAATATTTAACTATCTTCTTACATTGTCTAGCTGTCCGAACATTTAGAGGTCAATAAATTATGACAATTTAACACTATTGTTTGACATAAATTTTAATAAAAATAAAAAATGCCAAAACACTCACAGTAAACATACATTTATTTACCTAGTTTATAGAAAAAATTTCTTTGGTAGAATATAATAATATTTAAAGAATAATGAATTTTTAATCATCAAAAAATTTGTCCGTCCGGACATATAGTGGTTAGGGCTCGTATACAGGGCAATTGATTAGTGTGATTTTAATTTTAAGGTAAAATACAGAGTGTTTCATTTGAAAAAACATAACTTTTATCTGGCACCGCGTTATGGAACACCCTGTAACATTGTAACTAAATTTGAAATGTGAAGCTTAAAGCTGCCTCCAGTCTTTATATCTTTTATGATAACAGAGCTACTGAGCTTATTAATCACATTGTATGAACTGTAAATTTATTAGTTTACAAAATTTGTAAAACGATCCTTTCAAATTTTAAAAAGCTAATCAGATCCTTACGTTTGCAAAAATTATTTATAAAACTTCCAAAGTATTGAAGAAAAGAATATCGAGGTACCAAAACAGTCCTTTAATTTACAAAAATTTATCAGGATTCCTTAGATTTATAAAATAATTACGAAAATCTCTAAGTTTGTACATCACGATAAATTGAGAGTCTTTAAAATTAAAAAGAAAAATTATTGGGATCCTTTTTACTATATCTCGTCCTTACGAGTATAAAAATTGAATAAGAGGCTTCCTTAGTACGCTAGATGTAAGAAACAAACTGTAGAAAAACTTTGGAGGTTTAAAAAGAATTTTTTTAAAATGAATCCGATGATATAAAGTAAAACAATTAGATTAACAAAATGAAAAGGGATATTTTCATTTTAGGTTGCAAATTTCACAAAAAAGGGGTCTTGTTTGTTGTTAGGCAGCTGGAGGTGCCACTTGGAAACAGCAGAATAACATTTTTAAATCTCTTCCTTAATTTAAAACTCGACGTGTTTTTTGTTTTTCTTACATTTACGCCAAAACCAAAACCAAAAGTTATTTGGACTGGCTGGTTTTGAAATGAAAGCACTGTATATTAGTAGATACAGAAGGAGGTCTAACCTTTCGGAAAAGACATGGGGGTTGGGCTAGGTCCACAGTTGCAGAAGAATATATTTATGATCTACCTATCCCAGAGACGGGGTCACCTTTTTTTGAAACATCCTGTATATTGTTACGAATCACAACCAA
This sequence comes from Agelastica alni, assembly GCA_950111635.1. Lineage (NCBI taxonomy): Eukaryota > Metazoa > Arthropoda > Insecta > Coleoptera > Chrysomelidae > Agelastica > Agelastica alni. The sequence goes on from OX467710.1 coordinate 21,194,056, forward strand.
CATCTTAAAGGCTGTACGGGTCGTCCAGTCGTTCGTTCAGAATTATTCTGGCGCATTCGCCAAAATCAATCATTCTAGATTCGTTTGTTCTGGAGATTTGGGGAATGATCCATGACGAAATGTAAGAACACGTTTTGGTCGCGGAGAGTTAATTGATGACAGTTAGTTGATTGATGAATAGTAGTAGTCGATGAATAATGAATTTAAAATAAAGAGAAATAGTTATTAGTGGAAAATAGATAGTGAAATGGAATAATTAATTTATTGAAGTAAATAATTTGTAAATCATAAAAAAACTGTTAATTTTGAGTGTGTACCACTTATAAAACAACCCATAGGCGTAACTACATAAAATATTGCCAAACATTATGTGTGCCATCAGCAGTACTTCGAAAGCGTTCACTCCAGCTCTTCCAGAAACTGACATCGAGTCTACTACTGTACATAATGTACAAATAATATCTCTTTAACTCTCTATTGCAAACTCGCATTACAATTTATGAATTGCGATAATAATAATATTTTTATTCGTTTTACGACCTTTCAAATAATGACTGCGATGAATAATAATATTACTTTTAAACTTAACAATTCTAAATAATTTAACCATCTTGAATGGATTCTTTAAACATCGTGACATACACAAATACACATGGACGCAGCCAACAAAAAACCAGAAAAGCATTATAGATCTTATGATAAGCAGACAAAACTCACATATAAAGTTCCAAGATGTTAGAGTACATAGGGGACCATCATGCGGTAGCGATCATTATTTTCTGAAAACTAAAATAACGGCACCAATAAATAGAAAACAGAAAACAGAAATCGCTAAAGAGCAAGACGTAAAAGAAGAACTAACGGAAATTAGATACAACATAGAAAATCTAGACCAGGAAAGCATTAGAAAATTATATCAGAACAGATTGGACATGAAAATAGAGACAACAAAATTTAGCAGTATAGAAGAACAATATAAACATATTAAAAAATGTATGCATTCGGCAGCAGAAGAAGCACTAGGTCAAAAGGCAAATATAAAAGACAAAAGAAAACCGTATTGGTGGGACCAAGAAATAGAAATAGAAATCAACGAAAAAAGAAAGAAATACCAAAAATACCTAAGCTCAAAAACTATAGAAGACAAAATAAAATTTAAAGAAGCACAAGCGAGAGTTAGAAAATTAGTTTGCAGAAAAAAGAATGAGAAATGGGAAAGAACATGTTCTAGAATGAATACGTATCTGGGAGGTAGAAGAAGTACAGAAAGCTGGAGAATACTAAAAAACATGAGGAAAGATAAAACCAAGGACATAATCTCACCAATAACAGCACAAAATTGGCAACAATACTTCGAAAAAATGTTAACTGAAGACAGAGAAGAATTTAAGAACACAGAATATATGAATGATAGAATTAATACGCAAGGATCCCCTATTAGAATTAATACAAAAGAAGTGAAGGAAGTATGTAAATCTTTAAAAAATAACAAAGCCCCGGGTCCAGGAAATATTGTAGGAGAATTATTTAAATACGGAACAGATAAATTATATAAAATGCTGCAAGATCTATTTCAAAGGTGTATTAATCAGTCCGAAGTCCCAGAAGAATGGAAAATATCACATATGTCAACAATACACAAAAAGGGGGACAAAAGCAAATGCGACAATTATCGAGGAATTGCCGTAACAAACACAATCAGTAGAATATATGGCAAGATCTTAAAAAACAGAATCGAAAGGGAATACACGGAAATGGAAGCAGAAGAGCAAGCCGGATTTAGAGCGGGAAGATCAACGATTGACCATCTGTTCTCACTAACACAAATTATAGAAAAAAAACTAGCATTCAATCAAGAGATCCATATACTGTACGTTGACCTAAAGAAAGCATACGACAGCGTACCCTTAATTAAACTTTGGGAAACTCTGGAAACTTCCAACATTAATATTGAACTGATAAAAGGAGTAAAGTCATTATACAATAAAACAAAATCAAGAATTAAAGTTGGACAAAACCTAACAACAGGGTTTAATATCACAAAAGGGCTGAAACAAGGGTGTTGCTTGTCACCAACATTATTTAAAATATATTTGGAACGGGCACTAGCGAATTGGAAACGGAAATGCCAAAACATGGGCATACCTTTAGATGAGGACACAACATTATACACACTCTCATTCGCAGACGATCAAATTATAGTCGGCCAAGACATAGACGACACAGAGTATATGACACGAAAACTTATAGAAGAATATAAAATTTGGGGACTAGAGGTTAATGTAGAAAAAACGGAATATATGTGTATTGGGGGAGTGCAACAGGACTTACAATTATCAAATGGACAAAAAATCAAACACACGTCAGCTTACAATTACTTAGGAATGAGAATATCAAAGGATGGGACACTCGAAGAAGCAATATTGGACAGAAATATGAAAGGAAGAAGAGCAATATCAATGTTAAACGGAGTACTGTGGGATAGAACAATAAGCAACAACAACAAAAAAAGAATTTACGACACGATAGTGAAGAGCATAATAATGTACGGTTGCGAAGTATGGCCTTTGAAAGAAAAGATCGAAAGAAAAATTAGAGCCACAGAAATGGATTACTGGAGACGGGCAGCGGGGAAATCAAGACTAGAAAGAGTTACAAATGAGAGGATTAAACAAATAATGGGAGTACAGCACGACATCACAGACGAAATAAGAACTAAACAGTTGATATGGTACGGGCATGTTCAAAGAATGCCACCAGACAGAATCCCAAAGAAAATATTACAGTGGAACCCCAGAGGAAGAAGAAGAAGAGGAAGACCACGAAAGAGCTGGAGAGAAGGCATACAAAAAGAGATGGAAGAGAGAGATCTGAGAGAGGACATGTGGACGAATAGAGAGGAATGGAGATTAGGAATCGCAAGACGCCGACGCACGTTTTAACGCGATATATATATAATTCTAAATAATTGTTATTTTAAATATTTCTTATTCAATTGTTGGCAATTAGTACTTCCAACTTTACAATTCCTCTCTGAGAAATTTCTTGATTTTCAAAACCACTCAGTACGGCCCTGAGGCCCTGACGCCGACAAAAAATCAGCTGAAACACGTGAATTTTAGTAATCCACTATAATATTCGATTACCCTCTTATCACGTGATAGTAATCTACTAGAAAATTCGAATTATGCGCAAAGAAAAGACCGTTACGCTTTGACCAATTAAAAGCACGGACTTAAGCGAAAAAGTAGGGCGAAGTCGCTCTTGACTCGCCGACTGTCACTTTTCCATTTCAACCGCCGGCTGAATAACATCTCTCGCCGCAAAGAGCACCGCTTCTCTTTTTCGTTCCAACCTCCGAACAGGGATCACCTCAGAGCACCGCTTTAAAACACCACGTGTTAAAAAATGTATATCAATGCAATCAAATAAAATTCAAAGTCGACAGCCAGTGAAAATGTTCTGAAGATACAGGAGGCTTGAAACTGTAAGCTCCATGTATAAATTCTACAATATAGTATCGATGACAAGTGTTTTGTTTTATTTACTTTATAAAAGAAATTCACGGCCTAACAGCCTACAGCAGGTAGAAACCAAAGAATCAGCCGACTGACTATCGAAGAAATCTAACATCTACGTTGCCGAAGACGCAGTCAACAGCAGGAATAGTCGAGGTCCCAGAGGATTCGGTCAAGCTACCCACACCTTAATGCCTATCTCTAGCCGCTTATGTATTGCTTGAACGTCGTCGCCGGCGCCGTCATCAATCATTAGTTTCTTTTGTAAATTTTTTTATCAAAGTAATCAAAATATATATTTATTTGTATTACGATTGTGTATTAATTGGTCTTAGGAAAAATAGTGTACATTCTTCTACTTTTTCTTTGAGTGCTCATCCGTTAACGGATATTAGCGTACATGGCAATTTGAAGCTTTGAAAAAGCTGCCATTAAGAGGCCGGTTGTTTTGGTACCAAACAAAGTTCTTAAGTTCTTTAAACAAGAGATTCTCCTCCTGCCAGGTTCCCTCCGTTCTCCCCTGGAGAACCAACTGTAGAAAGCTTATAACGTTTCCCATTCCGCACTATGTGACCCAAGTACTCAAGCTTCCTAGTCTTGATATTCATTATGATTTCCATTTCCTTATTTATTCTCTCGAGCACTCTAACATTTGTGACGGAGGCTGTCCAAGGTATTTTAAGTATTCGCCGATATAGCTACATCTTAAATGAATCAAGCTTTTCTGTGGAGTATTGAGTGAGTGTCCATGATTTTGCGCCATAAAGAACACTGAGAACACGTAACAGCGAAGCATTCTTACTTTTGTTGTTAGATTAAGGTCGTGGCTTTTAAAAATATTTGACATTTTTAGAGACGCCGCTCGGAATTTTCAATCCGGCATTTAATTTCACGAGAATGGTCCCAATATTCGTTTATTGTTGTGCCTAGGTACGTGTATGAAGCAACTCTTTCGATTTGCTGGTTTCTGATAGTAAGTTGGCCCGGTACATTGTCAGCAAATATCACGGTATCGTCTGCGTACGTTATATTCTTCAATCGTTGGCTGTTCCCAGTTCTATGTAATCTAGGGCTTCTTTAAATATCTTTTTTGATTATAGGTTAAATAATAGGGGTGAAAGGATACACCCTTGTACTCCTCTTTGTATCTCGATTACATCGCTGTCTTCGGCTTCTATTCGTATATTTGCTGTTTGACCTCAATAAGGGTTTACAATAATCCCGGTCATCTAATACCACTTTTTTTAAGGATCTTTACTAGTTTGCCATGCTGAATTTTGTCAAATGCTTTTTGATAATCCACGAAGCATGCATACACATCGCAGTTCATAACACGACATCTTTGAAATCTCTTGTACCCATTGCATTCCTGAAGCCAAATTGCGTTCTTCCAATGTGCTCTTCACATAGCTTATATATACGGTGGTGTATAACCCTTAGAAAAATCTTCAAGAGATGGCTTATGAGACTTATTAAGCGATATTCTGAGCATTGTTTAGCACTGCGTTTCTTATGAATTGGTATAAATGTGTACATTACTTGTTGGGGAATTGTTTCACAAGTACCCTAAGGTTTTGGAGTTTCGGATATATTTCATGACTTAAAATTGTAGTAACTTTGCAAAAAAATCTTAGGTTAGGCTTTTTTAAAGGGTAGTGGTAGTATTAAATGATGTAACTAAATAATAAAACCAAATAAATTTTGCGCATCCTGTACATAACCTCAAAAATAGCAAAAAACCCATTTTTTGAGTACACAAACTCAATACTTTAAGGACACGGCGTGATGTCCTAATTCTGATTCGAATTCGGATTATTCGCAGCAAAATATTTTGGAAATAACCCACAGCTAACCAACAAAAGAACCTTGTTGTATCAGAACTCCCAAAATTTAAGTATCCACGACAACGTCCGTCACATTCTGATGACAGTTAAAAAGAGTTCATGGATAGTGAAAAACAAAATCACTTAGAAATAGTTTTTTTAAGAATCAAAGAAAGCACTTCCAAAGCAGGTGAAGGTTTATAATTATAAATTCCTTGAACAATTTTTTTGAAATTAATAATTGATACTATCCCGCAGTAACTTTATTACAAAACTGCGGTAGATATTTAACAACTTTGTACATTTAAGTTAACCACAGTTAAGTTAAAGACGCATTAAATACGTTCTAGATGGTAGAAATTAAGAGCGAATGGCCAAAGGCATAAAAGGGGCATAAAATCGATCTGCAATTATTATAATAGGATTAAAACTCTAACTACATCTTTGGTCGAAATGATTTTAAGAGAGTTAATCGTTCAGTAAATATAAATGAGGGTAAATTGTTAGTTAGATACTTACATTTATGGTAGTTGCTTGGTAAAGCATCTAAACGGTCACTTACCTGAAACAAAAATATAAAATGAATTTTAGAGGTTTAATATTTATTAAGATCGTTGAATGACGAACACGCAAAACAGATAGCGCTGTTATACACACAGGGGTATTTAATAATCAAAGGTTAAACAGTACGGATAATTAGTAATAACTCTCACGTGCCGTTGACCAAGCTTAATCGAAATGACGGAAATCCAACAAACAACTATGCTATTTAAAATTAATAATACTGTCACGGAAATTCTATATTCCTGATGAAATTCGTCGATACCAATACAAATTAAATGACAAAATAATGACTGCTTGCATTATTCACAATAAATACAGCATTTGGAAACAATTTTTTTATTTCTCAGCTGTTTAGAAGTCAAATTGCCAATTGTATATCTCTCTAACTTACCCGCAGCCTTAACCGCTTTGAACAGAGACCTTAAAATAATTTATGGTTTCTTTACTGCACATTTAAAATAAACAGAACTAAACATCTCGTAATGCTTGTGGGCTTCAATCTTACATAGGTAAGAGAAAGCCAACAGATAAATTATCTATTTTAATAATGAACCACTATCATTGGTCCAAGAAATTCAAATTTTAGGAATTTTCCTTGAAACAGATCTACGCTTTAAAAAACACCAATAACATTTCCTCTTCTTCATGTGCCATATCCGGTCGCCCGGATTACTGGAGAGAGTGCGTCTTTATCTTCTGCAACCCTGAACAAGTCAACAGCGTTCCGGATGGCAAGAGCCAAGAGATTTGCCCGCCTGCCTTTTATTTTTCCTTTCATAATCAACTGGAGGAGATGATACTGATTTGGCCAAGGTAAGCAATCTTCCAACATATCACTGTGTCCATTATTTGTCTCTCTACCCTGGCTCGTCTTAACACTTCATGATAGAACAGCAAATCAGTACACGGAACCCGCAGTATTCTACGATGAATCCACATTTCAAATGCTTCTATCCGATTTATTTAGCTAACCTTTAAGATCCAGCAGTCCACCCCATACATAAGAACTGACCAAATAAAATACTTCACCATACGCTGACGTAATTTAAGTTTTTGGTTATCGTCACAAAAAAGTATTCTCATTCGTTGGAAAGTTGTTCTTGCCATTTCGATTCGACCTCTTATCTCAACTTTGGGGTCCACATTTGCCAACAGTAATTTAATGCATTGAGACAATTATATCCGAACAGAAAAATTCTTTCAACTAAATTAAAACTATGCTGGAAATTAATTTGGGGGGATTCCACTGGTTTAACACCATGAGTTAGACAGGGATGGGTAGCTTCGCCATGGGTGTTTAACTTACTCATAGACAGCTGATTAAAAGATTTGAAAGAGAGAGCGTATGGATTAAGAATGAATAATTTAATCATCAAATGCCTCTTTCACGCCGATGATCGGGTCATATTAGCATCATTTGCATCATTGAGTGGCAGGCGATGGTAAATATTATGCATGAAGGAGTGCTGGTCCCTATGAGTGGTAGTGAATGGTAAGTTTGGCAGAAGAAGTATAAAAGTAAATCAATGCTGCGGAGATGAGTAGTCTGAGAAGTACAGCCGGAGTGACTCTGATGGATAGTGATGAATAGTAACAAAAGGGAACGCTCTGGTGTGTAAGAAGATGTGGTAACAAAGATAGATAAAGGAATAGTTCGGACATGTAGAGAGAATGGATAAAAGAAGATTGACGAAACATATTTATAAGGCGAGTGTGAATGGAATGGAAGTCGGTAGAGGTCGATCTCGGCGAACATATCTCAGATCGACGGCACTGATAAAAGCAGAAAAAGCGAAAGAAGTATGTAAAAAAAGGCGTAACCATATGTATGTATCTATTATAGCACATATCATTTATTAAAAAAACCATTAGCTTTTTCTGATCAATGATTTGTTGACCACCAAAAACAAATGTATTTTTTAATGATTTTTTAAGTGTAAACCTACTCGCTACGATGCGGTCCATAAGTATTTTTGGATTTTGGTTCTTTGCAATTAGATTCACAATCGCGGTCACGAAAGGAAAGTCTGATCAGGATGGGGAACTGGAGTTTCATCTAAATACTCAATAGCTACAATGAACAAAATACTTTGATGGCAGTTACCAAATTTTGAATTTGACTCCTTTCCTTTATTTTACTACTTAAAAATAGTTGTATTTTTTAATCAAGTTTAAGAACATTATTTTAAATGTTTACCTTCCGTAGAGAAAATTTCTTAATAAAAATAAAATAAAACAAGCTTCATAATTGTGAAAGACTTTCGCGGCCATCGTTTGTTGGTGAATGGTTTTTCGGGTATTTTGGCCGTCGTAGGTCTGAGTTTATACTCGACGTTTCGCCATCTTCTGAAGATATAATTGTCTGCATTTGTAAGGCTGACAGTCTATGACATTTGTATGTCGCGATCACAGGTTGTATACCTTTTGGTGGGCGGGGCATATTTGATGGCGGTTCAGAAATTGGTCACGTTTCGGAGATCCATTCTTCTTATTTTTGTAAAAAAGCAGCCTTGTATTTTTAAGTACAGGTACCCATGTTCTATTAATTTTAAGTGTTTCCTCAGATGTATTAAAGTTCTGCTGGTGTTTATGTATTTCAATCGCTTCTCTATAAAGTCTCGGGTAATATGCAGATGTGGCGAAACGTCGAGTATAAACTCAGACCTACGACGGCCAAAATACCCGAAAAACCGTTCACCAACAAGCTTCATAATGTATTGATAAACAGGTTTAATATATTGCACAAAAACAAAACGGGCACATTTTCTGCAAGACTTTTTTAATCTTTTAAATTCGTTATTTAAGTTTAAGTCTTATTCCAACAGGGAATAAAAACTTCCTTGACCTCATTCAGTAGTTTCTCCTCGGATGTCACAAATCACGTCGCTACCGCCGATATTTATTAAACTACAAGAATGATTCTAAAAAGGATTCTTAAACAGACAACCCTCGTAACAGTAGCTTATTTAATCCCAAAGAGAAATACTCGTTTTTATCTTTTTATATTTTCTTGACAGAAAATTAGCACAGGGGCACATTCGTCTGTAAATGCAAAAAAAAGGAATAATGTAAGTGATTAAATTAAGGTTTATTAAAAAAGTGAAGTCAAATCCAGAAAAATCTTATTTTTACGAATAATATTGTTAGGTAACGCTAGTTGTCTTTAAGGTCATCTTCTGACTTAACAATTCCGATAAACATTAAAACAAAGTATCCAGAAACGCTCTTCAAAGTTAAAACTGCAAAATCTAAAACTCATTTTATGTCAATTTTATCACCTTAACCAAACATGCTTGCAATGGAGCTCTAGAGCTATTTACTGATGTTGTTTCAACGTCGGTTTCATTCAAAACAACTTTAAAATGGATTCCTGCTAATATTTTAATTATTGTAATCATAAACGGCTCGTTTGGGTGAAGTATTGGATATTTTTATTCATAATTATTTGGTCTGAAAAAATATATTTACACGTTACAATTTGCTGACGATCAGGTTATTCTCGCTAACGACAAGGACGATTTAGAATATATGGCACGAAAATAACAGGAAGAATATAAATAGTGTGTGTGGTTTGGAACTTAATACGGAAAAACAAAATATCTCCCTCTCGGTACTGAATTATCAAATATCCAACTGGACACAGAAGAAATCACAGCGTGCAATAATTATATATTCCTGAGAGTCGAATTTGACACAACACGAACAGATGACAGAGAGGTCAAAAAACGAATAACCCAGGCCAGAAGATTAACTGCATGTTTAAACGGTATACTCTGGAGTGGCGAATTAGGAAAAAACGAAAATATAATATCTATGAAACCCTGATTAAAAGCTCTCTGTTGTACGGATCAGAAACATGGAGAATTACAGAAAATAGTAGAAGAAAACCCGAAGCCACCGAGATGGATGTTTTTAGACGGTCCTTAAGAATATCCAGCTAATACCCGACATTGAACAGAGGTACTTTATATGGTATGGTGATGGGTGAAGCCAGACTTCCCAATAAAATAATGCAATGGATACCAACAAACCGGAGAAAGATAGGGAGACCCAAAAAGACCTGGAAAGAGGGTATCACAAAAGCGATGCGCTCTCGAGACTTAAGAGAAGATCAATGGGAGGATAGGAAGTCGTGGAAGGTAGGCATCGGACAATGTCGAAAGACGTTTTGAACCCGATAATATAATAATAATAAAATGTCACGCTTTTGACATGATATCAAACAAATTTCGACCTTTTTACAAATGCATACTTTTCCATCGACTAAATAATTTTCTAAACTATGATAGGTGGCTGCGGAAAATAAGCAATAAAATAACTGTACATATTTATTATTAATGTTAATTGCCTGGCATTTCAAACGGGTATTGTTACATTATTATGTTCATTTTGAGTTGTTAGAGCGCTATCTTTAGAGAGCTCTAGCTCTCTTGACAATCGTTTTTTATAAGGTAATTTACGTTAAATTAATATAAAAGGAGCTCAAAATTTTACAGTAGTTTCTTTGAAGAGCGTTTCTGAATACTCGGTAATTATTATAATCAGAATTGATTCTGTCTTAGTGAAGCACAATCGATAATAACAAAGAATGTAAGAGTATTATTTCATACATAGATTTTCCTTGTACAACAAAAAAAAATTATGAAAAACAGGATAAAACAAAATAAAAAATATTTTCACTATAAATAGGAACAAGGATGCGTTTTATCGCCCTTGCTATTCAATATATATTTGGCTATATATTCGATGAAGCTCTACAAGGTATGGAACACGGCATTAAAGTAAACGGACATCTGATCAACAACTTACGTTTTGCAAATGATGCTGCGATTATAGCCGATAGCCTAAAAGGACTTTAACAATTACTGAATAGAATCAATAGAGTCCCTACGCTTTAAAATTAATACGAAGAAAGCAAAAGTAATGCCCATCAGTAGAAGAATCAATCCAGCACCAGATATTTATAAATAAATGGACTCCAAATCGAAAACGTATTCAAGTTTAAGTATTTAGGTACTTTGATAACATCTGATCTGAATCCCAATACAGAAAAAAGCAACCGATCACTGAACTTAAAATTACGCCAAAGGTTTGTAAATTGTTACGTCTATTCCGTTTTACTGCACGGATGCGAAGTCTGGACCCTATAGGCCGACACACTAAGGAGACTAGAAGCATTCGAGATGTGGGTGTACAGAAGGCTCTTTAAAATACCCTGGATAGACAACCATAGTAATGAAGATATCCTGAGAAGAAAAGGTAAATACAGAGAATTAATAGCTACCATAAAGAAGCGTACTTGGGACATGTAATTCGGAGTGATCGAATAAAGCTGCTGAAAATAATAATGGAAGGCAAAGAAGGCAAACGAGGTATAGGAAGGCGCCAACATTCTTGTTAAAAAAGTTTTAGAGACTGGACCGGACTCCTTATTCCGAGCTGCCCAAGACCGTCTTCATTTCGCCGAGATTGTTGCCAATCTTCAATAAGGTGAAGAAGGAACCGAAAAAAGAAAATAGGAATAATTTTCAACCAAAAATGTGAACATTTATTTGGTCCTTAAGTTATTGTCAAGAAGACCAACAAACGGACTGTCGGTTTGCTGCGTGGAAGACGAAACTGCTGAACATATACTATGTTCATGCCCCGGCCTGGGAATAATAAGGTTTAATATATTTGGTAACACCAATCTAGAATCTACCGATTTCAAAAAAATCTCACCCTATACAACCATGAACTTCGTGAGAAGGGCTGGATTGTGCGGTGAACTGTAACCTGAGCAACAATAGACCTACTAAGGGTCGCGGTGGAGGGGCGACCACGCCCCACTCACATGATACCTAACCTAACCTAACCTATTGTCAAGAAAATGATAAAACCAAAACACTCAGTATAAAAACTAAACAATTTACTCTAATATTTCTTTTGATAATACAATAAAATCTTATTTAATAAATTACTTAGATATTCACAAACCTTTAAACTTTCACTTAAACTTCTTAAACAATCTTTTTATAACTATATCACTTTTTAATTGACTTACTCTCTACGGCCCCACGATTTTTAAATATATCCAACCAATATTTCTGTAAATATTCGCGATTCCCGAACGAAATTTCTAGTTACAATGCCAATAACCGCCCGCGGCTATAAATCATCCGCTAAAATTCGGGCGTTTGATGTTACCATACAAAAATCATGCATCTTTTTATAATCAACTCGCCGTCACTTTAAGGTAAATAACGGGTACAAAGGCGAATTCGTTGATCACAATCCATAACAAAACGTACATACATATAGTTAAGACTTTTTCCCAAAGGGGTAGGCAGAGACCACTTCTTTTTACTTGCTACGGTTCCTACACACGTCTTTCGCCTCTTCTACTTTCATCGTGTTGTTGTTATATCTTGAACAAAATGGCTCATAACGGGTATTTTTTATACGCTATTTAATTTAAATAAACTGACAAAAGAAATCAAAATTTAATGGCAACGCTTAAACTATTCTCCAACAGATGTCGCTAACGCTTATCACCATTTTAAATCCTAGTAATTTTAATACCTTCTCTAGTTACAATCCTCGTCGATAAGTATCAATATAATGTAATCTCCTGTTTAGCTACACATTGTTTCTTGCGATTCTTCCATTGTTCACAACAGTGGAAGACATAATATAAGAAGACTTTCTTTATACATTAGGCAGTGTAGTAGCCCCTTCAAAGATTCCTTAATATTTGGGAACAAGAATTCGAGGACAGCGATTTATTTTTCGGCCAAAATCTGCTTCACAAAGAATGTATTTAGGGCGGGTGTATTGTTCTGATTGGGAGTAAGTCTCCTCATACGTGTTAGCAGTCTTTTAAAAACTTCTAAATGGTAAGTATGATTGACATTCTACTTCTCAGGCACTCATTTAAAGTTGATTAAGACGTCACATCGAAAAACATTTGTCAAGCTTTTTATAATGCTTAAAACGGAAAAAAACTCAAAAACAATACAATTTTCACAATACTTTCAAACAGAACTGATATTCAATTTCTTTTTTAATTTTATAAAAACCATTTTTGTTAAAAAACTTTGGGTAAGATAAAAAATGTAAGCTCAAATATACCTTTCAGCTAAAATACCTGTTGAATTTTTGAAGAAAAAGTCGTTCACAAGATCGAATATTACACTTAAAAGAACTATAAAACTTAAAAGTCGATTTTCTCAAAACGATCTCTTTTTATTTGTCCGAGTATTGGGCAAAACACAACTTTATGTGACTCTAGCGGCCATAACGTGAACTTCGGTAAATATTTGGCCCAATTGCTCCCAACGAGCGATATTTGTGATATAGGTGACATTTTGATTGCGTGTTTTTACGGCAACGAGTCCTGGAACTTGTGTATCTACTGATTCGATTTATTTATAAAATTTTAAAGTTTGCTTTTAAACAATTATTACCAATCTATCAAATCGGATACCATTTTGTATAAGTTTAAAACCACAAAAAGTACATGGATCCTTAATAGCATTTTGGCGAAACAAAGTTGGATGAGTTAATCAAGTAAACCTGAGAAGTTTCGAAATTAGAAAAAGTCGTTCCATTACATAAAAAAGTGTTGTGGCTGCCATATAAAAAAAAAGTGAGAAGTAACGGACGGCTGATAATTTCGAGAAAAACTTGTCTTGTTTTTGCGAGTTTTTTTTCTGTCACAAAACAGATTACAATTAATAAGACCAAATCGAAAGTAGGTTACTAAAGCATTTTAATTACATACGTAAATGTGATTCAAATTTATAAACAAATTGTAACAAAACATGTAATATTGCTCAAAACAATTTCTGACTTTTCCACAGTGACAGACGACATATCCTTATTATTCATCAATTGGTGACATCCAGCACGTGGCCACTTTTTGACATTGGTAGAAAGGGTGACGTCAAATGACATATCTTCCATAAGATCATGTCTATTTGGCTAATATTTTTGGTTTTATAAAATTTTTTGGGTATTTTTAAGTTTAGAGTAAGATTTTTGACAATTATTTTGGTTAAAGGAACAATATTGTGATGTTATTAGAGATTTTAAGACTAAACGTTAGTATTAAAGTGTTAAAAATTATCTTTTGTTACATCACAGCGTTCCCTTATCTCACTATTCTTCACTTTATCCATCAGAGTCACTCTGACTAAACTTCTCAGACTTATTATCTCCGCAGCATTGATCTTACTTTTATGCTTCTTCTGTCAAACCCAACATTCATACATAACTTAATAAATATAGTCACGCCTTTTTTCCGTAACTTGCTACGGTTCTTACACACAGCTTCGCTTGTGCTACATTCATCAGTACACTCATACATGTTTGTCGGTTTTTGGCCTATCTTCAAAACAATGTCGATCTGATCAAGATATTTTCACCGATGTCGACCTCTCTACCGACTTGCCTATTCACACTCGCTTTATAAATCTGTTTTGTCAACATCCACTACCAAACATAAGTATAGGAACCAGCACTCCTCTATGCATAGCCAGTTTTTAAAGTGATAACTTCTTATGGCATACTGTGCCATAATAATAATTTTGCTGCTGATCAAGTAGAATTTTTTTATTTTAAATTACAATTAAAGATGATTAATAATCCAGACATTGCTACTACCAGTCATGGTACTACTCTTGATGTAGCATTTGCAAGATTTTTAGATAATATTGAGTGTAAAATTATTATAGCTATAGTGAATTTTAATTATTATACATAAGATTTATTTTATATTAAATAAATAAGCTGTTCACTTTCTTAAAAATTTTTGATTATGTCACTAATTTACCAAAAATTTTGTATTCATTTATAATCCTCACCCAAATGATCATTTAAATTCTTATAATTAAGTATTTGTTACGTTAAATACCTTTAATATTTAATAGTTTCTACGCAAATCATTTTAAGTTATCACTTCTGTCGGGCGTCCAGAGACGAAGACCTTTTTTTGACTCGTTTTGGCTACTCACAAAGACATGCAGGGCCCCATTCATTTATCATTTTTCGCTTAATATCACAATCATATTTTCCGTCTCTCGTAAAATTTAAACCCAAGTATACTCGTATAAACTCATTCACTTGTTCCGCTCTTTCTTCTTCAATTAGCACCTCGCAGTTTGACATGCTTTTTTCTCTTTTACAAATCATTACTTTTGTCTTGCTTTCATTTGGTTTATTCCCTTTTATTTTTAGTGCATCATGCATAATATTAACCATCGCCTGCAACTTCTTTTCAGATGATACTAATATTACGTGATCATCGGCATAAAGAAGGCATTTGACGATAAAACATTCATTCTCAATCCAATACGGACTCTCAAATCTTGTAAACAGTCGTCTATGTAAAAGGTAAACAGCCAAGGCAAAGCCACACATCCCTGTTCAACACCTTTTTTGATGTTAAACCAGTCCGTGTAAGCTCCGTTTATCCTGACACAAGCAGTGGAATCCTCATAATACTATACAAGGCTTAAATAAAAAAAAACATGAACCTGAGTGTTATGATTCTTTTACAGTGTCATTTTATATTCGCTGCTAGTTCTTTCCTTCCCTGACAGAACCCAAGTATTTTGTCAAGGTAAGCAATTTTAGATGGCCTACTAAAATACTGTTCTCTTTTTTTTATTAGCAACTCCGTAAACTTTGACAATAGTTCCTTAATGAATTTGCATTTCCTTAATGAATTTGCATCTTTAAGGGTTTGTTTGTCTTTAAAAGCGTTTTTGTTACTCTACAGAAAAGTTGTGACACGATTTACATCATCCAACTTCTTTATTAAAACCACTGAATATGGCTTGTATTTTAAATTACTTTAAAGCTAGCCCAAAAACTGTTAAGCCCAACTAATAAAAATGTACACTAATAAGATAAAAATTGTTCACAAAAATCAATTTTACCAAAAACAATTATAGTAAACTTGAAAACAAACTTTTGAACCTTAAAAGTACATCTACTCTGAGCTATAAAACAGATAAAATCCTTTAAAATAATTTTAATTAACTTTATGTAAAAGTTCAAAACTTTAAAGGAAGACTTTAGGTTTAAAAGTTATTTAACGACACTATAAAAAAGTAGAGAGATATAAATAAATGTTGACATATTTATTTTAAGACATTTTTGCTAAGTAAAATTTAAAATTAATAACTTTGAAGCTCAGATATCTACCATCCACACGCAGGCCCTTTTTGTCCCAATCTAGTCTTCTGAATACGTCCTCCAATGCAAGGGTAAATAACTTAGGGTGTGTGATGTGTCTCCTTGTCGGACGCCTCTGTTAATTAGTATTCGATTGGTTGTTACATCTTCTTGCACTATAACTGTGATAGTCGTCTCTTTGTATACGTTTTTTAAGTAGATTAGTGTACCTTGAGTCTATTCGAGCATTATTCAACCCTTGCCAAAGCTCAACAGAATCAAAAGCCTTGTTAAAATCTAGCGTTTGAAGATGCTCTACAGTGCTATGCCCCTTGCAAAAACCAGCCTGATCACTCGACTGATATCCATCTAGTTTGCGCGTAAGCCTGTTTGTAAAAATCTTAGTAAGGAGCTTATAAGGATGGGGCAATACGCTTATTGGGCGAAAGTTGCTCAGATTTAATTTGTCTTCCTTTTTGTGTTTCAAGATAACTTGGGCATTTTTAGTTGGCTAAGGGCTTTTTCAATTTCGGTGAAGTTTATGTCAGGGATTTCTTCTGAGCCGACGTTCATGATCTTACATTGAGTGTAAGCGTTCTTTAGTTACGGTGCAATTGATGAATATAGGTCTTTATAATACACGTTAGGAATGGAAAGAGAACGATAAACCGAAAACCGTTTCGAATATGGCTTCTCGTGTTAAATTCAGCGTTTTTGATTGGTCACTGTGACCGTATAGTCGCTTGCTAAGAATTGCGCGCGACGATTGGAATGTTCTCGGCAAATAACTGCACGTGTTCTGAAGATGATTTATAAATTGCACGGGACCCTTTGTTTATATCCGAATGCTAATTTCCACGTAATGAATGCGTGACTTTTAGTTGATTTTTGTCGGTGTCAAGGCCATACTGAGTAGTTTAAAAAATTAAGGAATTTCTCAAAGAGGAATTGTACAGTTAGTTCAAGCAATAGGGAAAAATGCGTGCAAAAATTAATATCCGAACAAAAAATATGAGCTTATGAGAAATTAAAATTCAGGACGAGTTTCTGTTTCATGAGACTCGATCCTGTTTGCAGAAAATGGCCTAAAAAATTCGCAAAGTTGCGAAAAGCGGTTTTTTGTAAGTAAATGGAAAACTACAGCTCCGATTAAAAAAAGTTAAATCAGGAAATTGTAGATATTAAAAAGATCTATCTATTAAATATTTTATAATTTTTCGATATTATTAATACTTTTCGAGTTATATCGGAAAAACCGTAAAAAATCGGGTTTCCTGTAACTCGCAATTTTTTCAGTCATTTTTTAAACCTTCAAACTTAAAAAATCAATAAATTTTTTTAATATTATAAAAGTACAACTCTTACATAAAAAAATAAGCCCTGTATTGTTACTGTAGCATCATCCCCCGAGCAAGAGTAGCTAAATTAAGAGAGCATCTTCAAAACTTCAAATATCTTGAAATATAATCAATATTTATCAATTTTTCAAAAAACACTTTTTTGGCTTGACATAGGCTACACTTAACAGTAAGTAACATGTTTGAATACGTTACAGTTAAAAAGTTAAAGAAAACCCGATTTTTACGGTTTTTCCGATATAACTCGAAAAGTATTAATAATATCGAAAAATTATTAAATATTTAATAGATAGACCTTTATAATACCTACAAATTTCTGATTTAACTTTTTTCAATCGGAGCTGTAGTTTTCCAGTTATTAACAAAAAACCGCTTTTCGCAACTTTGCGAATTTTTTAGGCTATTTTCTGCAAACAGGATCGAGTCTCATGAAATAAAAACTCACCCTGAATTTTAATTTCCTATACGCTCATATTTTTTTTTTCGGATATTAATTTTTGCACATTTAACATTGGGCCGCTTCCTCGTTTCTTGGACTAAGTTGGAAGTACTGATTTCCAACACTCCTTATGGTGAACTAGATAAATAAAATTATAGCAAAAATATATTGAAAACTTTACTCACACAATAAATTAAAATACACAGCTCAATAACAAAATTATAACACATATAATCAAAATTAACAACCAACAGTAAATCGAAACTTCAAAATTTACAACTTTATGAAACAACAATAAATCAAAAATCCAAAGTTTACGATTCCATTAAAATAATTAAAACAAAGGTAAGAATGACAAACCTTATCAGGTTACAAAAAAAAAACATATTCAAGTCAACTTTTTACCAATACTTCATCAACGTTCACGAACGGCTGATAATTTAATCACATTTTTTTCTTTTTCATTTACATAAAGATTTACACTGTTAAAACAATCGATCTTATTTTAAAAATAATTCTTTTTACGATGGCTGTCCTTCAAAATAGCAATATTGTGGGATATTTACAAATAAGTATGAATAAACGTTTTTACTTGGACACAAAGAACTATTGAGAATATTACTTTAATCAAAGTTCAGATTTGGCATAATATCCAATGCAATAAATAGTTTTCAACAGTGTACCATATTAATAAATTAAAACAAAACTTAATCGTGGTGTCAAAAATAAGTCACGTCGTTTAAATATACTAAAATAAATCACTTATAACCTTTGGATACACGAATTCACAAATTCTGTGGCCTACTCCTGGCCCGGTTTGAATTATGGGACTGCACCTGGTACTTAACAATGGCTTCCCTCTATCAAATCCCGCACGCGGTCATTTTAACTCGATCCCAATATCCAAAATATCCACTACAAAGGCACGACAGAATGGTCAAGTTAAAAATTAAATGGTTTTTCTTCAAAATCCAATTAAGATGGCCCAAATACAGCCAGATATGAAAGAAAAAACCGTAGAAGTTCTGCTCACGTGTTAATATCAAATCGTTCCAAAAACTCTCACCCGACTTCCACAACTGACACCAAGCGACTGCTATCCACTCCTCACTCCCAGGCCGGATATCAGAAAAATGACACGGAACCCACGTCAGCCAACCTTTGCAAATCTATGTTCCCAACTCATAATCGCGCTCGTCCGTGTTGATAGCCAGCCCATCCACACAGAGAAGCAAACCAAACAATAATATAGCTGACAACACACGACGATCGACGCCAAAAATCAAGGCGAAATCTAATACAAAGACTCCCACTCCAATTAACAAACATGTCACAGCCATTAATAATTAAATCCTATCCCTACTAGGTATGCAACACTATTTACAACGAACAAAATACGGTATGCTAAACTATTTACAAGCACCAGACTATCAGAGACACAATTAATAATGAAACAGTAGATGGGAAAAAATAGGCACGTGACAATACGATCATGTGCTTCGTTTTATAGGTATCGTTTATTTTTGTTTCAAGGAAATTAAATCATTAAATCACAGTATCGCAATTATTTTGAAGAACTGTTTAAACAGAAGCACCAAATAAATATTTGGTAATTTTTGATTAAAAGGTACTTTTTTAAAATAAACAAGAACAAAATGTGAAGGGCGTGGGAGGAAGAAGATCTACCAAACAATTTAAAATAGTCTAGCGCGATTAGTATAATTATCTACATCCGTCGTGATCCCCATTAAATTAGCTGGAACGCAAACTTGCATTCGTTGTTCACTCTGTCTAGGACAGATCGATCTAAAACTAAGTCAGTGTAACTGCGAAACAACAGATACAGGACCGAAGTTTATAAAAGGGAGTTTTAAAAGTTGTACTCCAAAAATATCGACGATATCTGAATGAAGGCGAAAGTTGCACTAGATGCCGAGGAGTAAAACTTAAAAAATTACACAGGTACGAAATTATTAAAAAAAAATTATTATTTTTGTTAAAAAAATATTAAAACCGTTACATGGGGATTTATATCTTAAAATTTAATTACACTAAGACTTTTTTCGTGCCCATTTGTTGGCTAAATTTTCCCAAACGACTGGTACTATTACACCATGTATTTTTTAATAATTGTTATTTCGGAGCTACAAACAAAAGAAAATTTTAATTGTTACCTTTTAATTTTTGTGGTTTAAGTAATTTAGTATAACTGTTTTAACTTTTTTCTCATCTGGGGGCGGCCGTACCATCCTCTTCTCGAAGCAATTCAGGCCATTTTCGACCCCCCTATAACTTCTTTGTGGATAAAACTAGAGGCCTGAATTTTCAGCAACCAAGCAGGCATTGTGTAAACACGTTATATTTCAAATTTTATTTAATTTAAACCAGTAGTTTAAGAATTATAACTAGTCAAAGTTTCTTAATTTTGTCACTCACTGTAATTGGTTGCATGTATGTTTTCTATCAGGTTGTGTGATATTTGTCTGTTTTAGGCGTGTAGATCATGTTAATTATGCATACCTTTAAATTTTTAAAATGATCCGCTATCTGGTTTGCCAGAAACGTCTAATTAACGCTCATCGTGAAAAGCCCTGTATAAAATGAATTCTAAAATTCTAGTAAAATTCTAGTACGCATTGTTTAATTTTTTTTTTAATATCCGTACTCACTTCGTTTCATATTTGCCATGGAAATTTGCAAAGAAATTTTATCGGCGTGTTAAAATAGCGCTGTTTAAAGCATAAGGATCAAAGAACCGCAACCATGAAAAATGATCGTTTGTCATTTGTAGCCATTAAGCCATGTCTATTGCATGTTTGAAATTAAATTTTCATTGACTTTTGTTAAGTTCTCTGGCCGGTTAATAATGACAAAGAATACAGAAATGATTTTTTCACGCGTCTTCAATATATCTACAATAATTAATTTCAATATCATCATTAATATGTAAGCTTTAAATATTTTTTTATTTTTTTAAGGGACACAAAAATTATACCAATACAAAAAAAAACAACAAAGTAAATTAACATTTTGTGCAGATAAATAAGAATTAAAGATTAAAAATAAAACTAATACAATCTTTTTACCGCTTTTCTAAAGGATGTTAAGGATGAACCAACCGAACAATTCAATCCTGTTGTGAAATTTGTTATACAAAAAAGAAACTTGAAGATGCCACTATTTTTATTTATTTTAACATTTATAAAAAGTAAGGTAAACTTAACAATTTTAGGACAATCTATACTGTCTTTGATAACTTTATGAAGGAATACCAGATTGATGTCCAGTCTTCTATGTGTTAAATTATTTAAATTCGGAGCCATTAATCGAAATTAAAACCACAGTATCTTAGGAATTTATTTTGAATACTCTCCAATATATTTATATTAACTTTATAGCATAGCGACCAATTGATGCCATATGATATCTCTGGGGCACAACTTAAATTTATATATTATGCACCGCATATTACAAGACACATTTTCAAATAGTATTGTTACAAATCCGGTCCTGTCGGCAACCGAGGATTCGGCCGCCGAACGGTCTAGCAAGGTCGAGCAATTTCGTCGGCCACAATTGGGACTGTCGGCGCGGAGACCAAAGAAAATTTCCCGCAAGTTCTCGACCGTTCGAAAAGGGGGCTATCGCCTTCGAGAATAAGGTCGAAGTATGATTTACAGGTTTAAAAAAAGAGGACAGTGAGCAGAAAGTCAGTATTTATTCTGCCAAACCCAACATTCACTAACATATATAAGTGTAGGAACCAACACTCCTCTATGCACAGCCAGACGTGCCTTTTTGATACTTTCTTGGTGTTCATAAAGCTATGCAGTGCCCCATTCATCTTATTTCTGCCAACACCCTTCGCTCAATGTCAATGTCATACTTTCCATCTCTCGTAAACTTTGAACCCAGGTAAACATTTGACGATCAAATCCTTCATTTTTAATCCATACGCACTCTCTTTCAAATATTTTAAACAATCGTCTATGTATAAGTTAAACAGCCATGGCGAAGCCACACGTCTTTGTCTCACATCTTTTTCAATGTTAAACCAGTCCGTGTAAGCTCCCTGATTAGCAGACTTCAAACACAAATCAGTGAATATAGTCTAGATATCAACCAATAAAAAACAAAAATCATGATTGTCGACATGGAAAATAATAATAGGCCAGATATAATAAAAGTAGGACGGTGCCAAGTAATACATCAGTTCGTTTACTTGGGTGTACTAATAACAAATGAAGGAGGCTGCACACAAGAGATAAAACGCAGAACAGAAATAGCAAGGGGAGCAATGAAAAGCCTTGAAAAAACCTGGAAGCTCAGTGCTATCACGCTAAACACCAAAAAAAAATAGTTGAAACTCTAATATTCCCAATATTTCTGTACGGAGCGAAATCGTGGACCATGAAAGCACAAGACCGTAGTAAAATAGATGCATTCGAGATGCACTGCTGAAGAAGAATACTTCGAGTCCCATGGGCGGCAAGAAGAACGTCCTTCGCAATGCAGTGAATAGGGATAAGTGAAGAGAAGTAGTAAGGAAAGCTGCAACACTCCATTAGAATCGTCTATGTAATCAAAACCCTTATGGCAAGAAGGAAAGAAGAAGCAGAAAAAGATAATGACTTGATTATGGATATATAGTGTAGATAGAGAGTCAAACTCAATGTGAACGGAGCTGATCTAAGACCAGTTGTATGGATAATAGTGTTTATCTTGGAGAAACAAAATTGTAATTTTAGTTGTCTGTGTAAAGGAACATAGGATATATTTAATTGTACTTGTGTATTCAGACAAAGGCTATTACTCTGTAATTCCTTGTTAATTTGTAAATCTTCTAAAAAGTCTAACATATTAAAAATTTTAGAGTTAACTTCTCTTAAAATTAGTGTATTACCATTGTTTTGGTTTGGAGTATTTATTATGGTGACCAAAAGCTGAGTTACCAGGTTTATTGGTGTTCATTAATCCGAACTTTCAAAGGTTCTTTCCTCACAGTCAGTGCATTTGAGTTTATAAAGTTAATAAATTGTTAATTTTTTCTTTTGAATTGACGAAATGTTTTCTTAAATTAATTGTACTGTTAAAGGAAATTTTTGTATCTTTTAATTTATTATTAATAAAACCAAAGACTTTTTGAGAGATGTTTTCATTTAAGAGATTCCAATAATCAAATACACATTAGTAAATGGACATGTTCATAATACATCATAACCTCAATAGAGACTCATGCCTTGCATTAACCAAAGAGGCGATGCTTCACTATTTCTTTAACATAAAATGGATTTTACATTTACAAACTTTGTGTGCCTTACTTAACTGAATTTTTGTTAATCCTGTAGCGGTGCCGCCCAGTTTCCTATTCTAAAACCAAATCCAAGCCGTCTGCCGTCAAAACAATGATACCATGATCTGCGCGAACTCTCTCAAGCAATGACAATAGAGAAAATGTGTTACAGGTTCGTAATGCACTTTATGTAGTTTTTATGTTTATGAATATTTTCATCACTTTCTGTTTGGTCTACGAAGAAATGTTTAGGTTATATTTTAATGCACTTTCATGCACTTCTTGACAAAATTACGTGTGAATGACGAATCACTTATTGGACCCTTGTAAAAAGCATTTAAAATCCCAGCCATACTCATCAAATAGCATTTATTTTTCTCACGCCGATGAACGTTAAGTTATATGCATAAATATTATGTCTTGTACAGTGTGTGTCTACTAAAGTTAAGTTTTTTATTAATAATTTTACAAACAAAATGTTATTCCACATAAAAGGTTCTATGTAACCTAAATAAACCAATTAGATAGCGAAATTTTCCAGTCATATATGAGATCTGTCAGAGAATATGAATTTTACTCAAAAGTAAAATATTTAATTTTCACTATATCTAAAAATTTTATTTAAAATTTAAAACCGGTTTTTATTTTACAGTTATTTTTTTATTTATTGAAAAATTTGACAACCTTTACTTTTCCTAACTTCTGCGTTGCAGCATTTTGATGATGCATAAAGGTGGAAGCATTAGTGAATTGAGCACACTTTTTCTTTGCAATTGAAACTATGAACACTAATAGTGGGTGATAATATAACTTTATTCAGAATAAATAAATACATACAAATAAATAAATGACTATATGCTAGAACTAAATGAAGTTATTTAGGAATAAGAGCACAGCATATTTCCTACCATTAATGATCCACCCTTTACAGATTATTTGTTGTTTTATGTCATAAGTAGTTGTAGTTATTTAATTAATTAAGAGAAAAATAACGGGTTTTTTCCACACAAGACATTGCCATTTATCATAACATTTACTTATTGTTTCTCTTATGAGTATTTCTCTTATAAGTATATCTCTTTAATTACTCAGTTTCCGGCGAAGAAAGTATTTGTAACCTTCAGGGGTGGTCCTTGCTAAGGAGCAATTATTAATTAATTAGAATTATGAAATAAATATTTTTCTTGAAAATTATAACACTTCATTTCGTATGTTTTATGTTGTAGTTGTAGTCTCTCGAACTGAATATTTGTTAAAGTATAAAGAACAACTCGTAGACAACTAGTAAAAACAAAAATAGTCATAGTTAATGACGAAAAGATATCATTTAAAAACACGTGCAATCTTTAGGAATTCGTGCAATTGAGGAAGTCTACCAAGTGTGAATGACTAAAAACAATGTAAATCACGTCATTACCATACTACTTTATTAAGATAATTAAACGTTATGAGATCATGTTTATATTTTTTATATTAAAACTGTATTATTAATCTGTTTCATCAATCTTCTTTCATCCATCCTTTCTACGTATTCAAACCATTTAAGCATTCCTTTATCTATCTTTGCTACCACATCTCTCACACCAAAGCGTTCCCTTATCTCACTATTTTTTCCTTTATCCATCAGAGTCACATTTTAATGTAAAATCACATTTAATGTTATTGTACCAATATTCAGGAAAATAATCATTCCTGATCCAATTAGCTTTCAAGATATGGTCCACATGAAGTAACAGGAAGTTTGCCACGTCTTTTTCGTTCTCTATAGAGTACTCTGCCAGTGGTCTCTCTACTGGCAAATTATGCCCGAGCTCAGCCGTAGAGGGTAGAAGAAAAAAAAAAGAAAATTAAAGTGAGCCGCGCCACCGACTTAGACGGTTCAAGCCGGAAACCCCTAGGTCTTATAGGCACTAGCAGATCCACACGATAAACAACCAAGATTATGGTGAACCAAATAAATGAAATTATAGCAAAAATATATTAGATACTTTACTCCTACAATAAATCAAAGTACACAGTTCAATACTAAAATTATAACAAATATAGTCAAAATTAACAGCCAACAATAAATCAAAGTACACAGTTCAATAATAAACTTATAACAAATATAGTCAAAATCAACAGCTTACAATAAATCAAAAATCCAAAGTTTACGATTCCATAAAATAACCAAAACAAAAGTAAGAGTAACAAACTTTACCAAGTTACCAAAAAAAACGTATACAAGTCAACTTTTTAATAATACTTAATCAAACGTTCACATAAGGCTGCTAATTTACTCATGTTTTTACCATATACATAAAGATTTACACTGTTAAAACAATCGAGCTTATTTAAAAATATTTCTTTTTACAATGGCTGTCCTTCAAAATATCAATATTGTAGGATATTTACAAATAAGTATGAAGAAAACATGTTTACTTGGACACAAAGAACTATTGAGAAGATTACTTTAATCAAAGTTCAGCCTTGGCATAATATCCAATGCAATAAATAGTTTTCAACAATGTACCATATTAATAAATTAAAACAAAACTTAATCGTGGTGTCAAAAACAAATCACGTCGTTTAAATATTCTAAAATAAATCACTTGTAACCTTTGGGTATACGAATTCACTACTCCTGTGGCCGGTTTGGTAATGGAACGGCACCTGCTAATTAACAATGGCTTCCCTCAATCAAATCCCGCATGCGGTTATTTTAACTCGACACCAAAATCCAAAATATCAACAACAAAGGTAAGATAGAATGGTCAAGTTAAAAATTAAATTGCTTTTCTTCAAAATCCAATTAAGATGGCCCAGATATGAAAGAAAAACCGTAGAGGTTCTGCACACTTGCCAATATCACACCGTCCCAAAAATTCTCACCACACCACTCCCAAGACTGTCACCATACGACTCCCTACTTCCCAGGCCGGATATCAAGAAAAATGACACGGAACCGACGTCAACCAACAATATTCGCAAATCTATGTTCCACACTCAGAATCGCGCTCGTCCGTGTTGATAGCCAGCCCCATCCACACAGAAATGCAAACCAAACAATAATATAACCGACAACACACAACAATCGAGGCCAAAAACCAAATCAAAATCTAATAACGAAAACCCCCCACTCAATCTCCATCGATTAACAAAAATGCCACAGCCATTAACAATCGAATCCTATCACAACAAGGTATGCAACACTATTTACAACGAATGATATTTTTAAATTACAACAAAATACGGTACGCGACACTATTTACGAGTACCTGAGGAATACAAAACTATCAGAGACCCAATTAAAATGGAACTGTAGAAGGGAAAAAATAGGCACGTTACAAGTTGCGATCAAATTTGGGATAGAGCTGAAAAATGGATTGTTGAAGCAGCAAGTAGAGTTCATAAATCTGATAACACATCTAAGCGTCAACTTTGGATGTCGGATAAAACATTGGAATTAATTGATAAAAAACTGACCACACGACAAACGGTCACAGATGCAGAGCAACAGAGACTTGTCGAAGAGATAAAAACTAACATATACAAGAAATTTGCTCAAATCTAGAAAGGCACGCGACTGCGAATCACTCTAAAGAACTATACAGCAAAGTGAAATATTTATCTCGAGAGTTCAAAGCTAGGACTCAGATTATCAAGGACAAGCAAGGCAATACTGCCACAGATGTGGAAGGCATAGCCAAAGTATGGCGGGATTACTGCGTCTAACTATTCCAGGATACTCCGTACCGGAAGACCGTATAGAAGACTTTAAACCTGAGATTCTAAAGGAGGAGGTAGAACGCGCAGTGAAAAGGCCGCGAAACCATAAGGCACCAGGACCCGAAGGAATACTGAAGTTTTAAAAAGCATGGGAAAATTGGGCATTGGCATACTTCATGTCCTGTGTCAGAAAATTTGGGTATTCATACCACTGCACAAAAAAAGTTCACCACTAGAATGTGAAAACTACCGCACCATAGCACTTATCTCCCACGCAAGCAAAGTCATGCTCACAATATTGAATGAGAGACTGAAAGCGTTCCTTTAACCACAAATACCTAATGAACAGACAGGATTTGTTCCGGGAAAAAAGACTCGAGAGCAGATTCTGAATGTACGACAACTGATTAAGAAAGCAAGAGAATTCAACGTAAAAATGATATTGTGTTTTGTGGATTTTAAAAAGGCATTCGATAAGGTAAGATGGCCGGCACACAAAAAGTCAACGATAACCTCTCAGGCGAGTTTTCAACAGCTTCTGGAATGACAGCGAGTATGTCATGAGAGAGATCCTCGAGAACTGGAATCGAGGAGTTGCAATTGGGGGTAAAAAATTAGCAATCTGCGATACGCTGACGATACCTTGATAATAGCTAAAGACGAGGGTGAACTGCGAACTCTAATGCAAAGATTAGAAAACCAAAGCACGATATATGGCCTCAAAATAAAAAAGTCTAAGACCAAGGTGATGATCGTACATCGCCTTAACAATAATAGCCCAGACATCACAAGGATTGCTGACTTCGAAGTTGCCAATCCCTTCGAGTATCTAGGATCGATCTATTGTAACGAACACCGGCGAATGTGAGCATTAAATCCGAAGGCGCATAGCGAGAGGGATACCGCAAGAACCAAGGATAGGTTGCTCCAATCACTTATTTTTACAAATGCAGCAGAGACTTGGACAATAAAAATAGCAGATCGACGAAGAATTGATTTATTGGAATACCATGGTCTGCTCGCCGCACCAATGAATCGATTCTAAGACAATTTGACACACAAACAAGATTTTCGACCATTGTCTGTCAACATAACCTAAAATATTTTGGACACATTGCCAGGAGATCAAAGGGAATGGAAAAATTAATCAGAAAAAATTAAGGGACGAAGACCTAGAAGAAGACCTAGAAGCCGTTCATCATGCCCAAGATAGGAAGTCCTGGAAGCAGCTCGTTCAAAGAGTCGCGACATTATGTCACTACTACACCCTTACGAGGGTTAGATCAGGAGGGATTCTATTATTTTTTATTTAATTTTATTTGTAAGTTATTATTTAATTTAATTTATTTTACATTTTATTTTATTGGAAAGTTGAATATTAATTTCAAATAGTCTTGATGATCCAGGCGCAGGTTATTCTGCGTTCTCTAATGTTCATCATTCGTATATTTATAATAATTTTTAAAGTAAATAAACATTTTTCTTATTAATATATATTTATTTACTGCTGCAAAACAATAATTAAAAGATATTCCAAGACTGGCGCAGACTATTTAAATTCATTCAATGACTAACTTATTTACCTACCAAAATAAAATTTAAAATAAATGAAAAATGACTCAATAACACCCACAAAACTAATTTCGTGTTTGAAAATAGAAACCAGACAATTTTTTTTTAATTAACTCACGTACCAACTGAAAATCAATCAAAACCATTTGTAATCGTTAATATAACCTCAAACAATAAATCATATCCTACGCGAATCCATCAAAGTCGGAACTCTTTTGCTTTATTTTGATATGGTGCCAAGATCACGGTCTCGAGTGCAGTTTTTTTCTGGTTTTCTCACTCAATACAAAATGAGCGGGACGCGCTATAAATGGATATAAATGGAAACCGACAGGTCCTTTGATTTAACCAATTAGAAATTAGTTTCATCATATAAATATGTTATGATATAATATATATATATATATATATAACCCTAGCATGCAATCATTCATTACCCCTAATATTAAACCAACACTACGTCGATTAAGGCTTCCACGGCAAATTGATGTACAAATGTACTGCTTTCGTGGAACGAAGTACAAACTTCCGACCTAATTCTTTGGGAATTGAATTTTTAGTTTGCTCCGTTGATAAAAAATATATTTTTTCGAGTGAAGTAATAAAATAACTAGAATCGTGAGGAAATGGTAAAATAACCGAATAGTAATGGAGCAAAAAATATCACAGAATGTTTTTAAAACGATCCTACGTCTATTAAAATCAACCCGAAAAAAATAAAGTTCTCGAAATTGGGAAGAATGGAAAGGATCTTTTGACCTTTCGTAAACGTTAGCATAATATTTTCCTTTCTCTCGAGTCTGCTTTGGTGGATTAAACATACAACTGCCTGATTTTAATATTTTTACTAAAAATAAATGTCACAAAAAGCACTTTTCGATGAGATTTAATCATATTTATTCTACGAAGCTAAGCCTACCAAGGAGGTGACTGACCGGGTAACTACCCAACTATTCTTTCAATTTTATATGTTTCTGTTTCAGCATTATGATAAAAACGCTGATATCTGCTCCGGAAAAAACGATAAAAATTGTATCAGGAAGATTTATAAATAAATGTAACCGTTTCTTGATGCAACCAAATACTTGCCAAGTTTATAGTATTATAAATTTATAGTATTTTAAATACTACGAATAAACACAATTATAAATTTTACCACAAGATGGAGATAGTTCCAATCACTGAAACTGTGAAACATCTAAAATATCACTTTTTTAAACATACTCGTAAATGTGGTACATTACGTATGTATTTTTATACTTATAATACTTTTAGCTATTATCCATTCGCGTTATAAAGTAAATTTTCATTTTATATTTTGGTGGACATATTTCACTATTTTAAATAAACTTTGGTTACTTTATAGACATATTTTTTAACTATTAGGTATTTTACGCACTTGCAATGGCGATATATTTTTTTTCTCATGAGACTCCGCCTATATCCGTACAGATTTCTACCTCTCGCTTAACCCCCCGAATTAAATTTGACCTTTTTCAATGGGTAAACCCCTTCTTCAAAAGTAGTATTTTTTTTGTTAAAATTTTTAAAACAAATTCAGACAAAAATATATAAAGCGTAAATAATAGTCATACTCTCACAAAACAAACCAACCTCTTTTATCAACTGTGACTGCATCACAAAACCTTTTATTAATACTTTTAAATACAGGGTGGTCAACCGAAAACGAAACACAGCCATTTGCAGGAACCTCGTCAACGTTTTAGAAAAACGCTAAGACCCGTCGATTTTTTATTAAAGGGGGACACTCTTTTCCGGTATTTTTGACTCCACCACTTTTAACCCCAATTACTTATTGAGAAATTAGATTTTAAATGTGAAACTTATCTGGAAACAATCACGAACGGTAAAAATTCATTCATTCTAGTTAAGTACGCCAATGGTATAAATTTAGTACCTAGTACCTAGTTTTTTCTTGCACGGGACGGTAAATTGCCGCTATTGGTCCGATTCAAATCCAAGAGCATCCGGAGAAATAAAATGTATGGGCTGGCATTTGCGGTGACCGACTGGTGGGTTCTTTTTTTTCTACCAGGCAATTTGACTGGCGAAATGTATTTGTAATTACCGGAAGACGCTATTGACACTGTCTTGATTAATATGTATTTGAAAATAATCCACAGTATGACGAAGATCATTTGTATTTTTAACAGGACGGTGCTACTCCGCATTATGCGGCGATTGTTGGTCAGTATTTAGACCAACCTTTTTTCACGGCATTAGATTGGGAGAAGAGGCAGCATTGAATGGCCTTTACGATCGGCAGATTTATCACCCCTCGATTTCTTTTTGTGTGGATAGATCTATAAAACACAACCAGTGTCGTTGGAAGATTTGCATCACAGAATCGTTGACGAGTGCCGTCGAATTACTCCGGAAATTCTTCGGAATATTCGTAAACGTTTTGAAAAAAATATTTATTATTGTATGAAAGCGGGCGTCATCAGTAAGAACATTTAATCAATAAAGTAGTAGTTAATCAACCAAATTAATTGGAATTACATGTACTTTTTTAAAAGTATTAGGAGAAAATGTAAAATATAACAACTATTGTAAAGAGAATTGTAAGAGCTTTCAAAAGACATCTTAAGGCTCTGTTTCGGTTGGCCACCTGTATTTATTTTCATTTTTGTGAAAATAAACTACTAATTTTTCACCCCAATATTTATACGATAAAAACTTTTCAATACAATTCTAATTTGAAAACTTTCGTATTATATGGCAAATTAAAAGTTAACTAAACTTGTTGGTTAATTTTAACTTTCAAACCGAGCATCGACAATCATTCACATTTAATTTTAAACTTTTTTTTTAAATAAATTTAATGTTTAAATAAAATGTCAATTTTGTTAAACAAACAAAAAATATTAACACTTTACTGTTGGATACCGTTATTTTACTACTCGCATATTTTTAGCCAAATACTTGTAGATAATTTCCAAAAACTAATAAATATATTAAAATAATAAATGTGATGGAAAATCCATAAGTTTGTTACATAAATAATGTCCGTTTTGTGTAACAACTCATTAATTTAGTATCTGCCGATCAATCTAATGATTGATGTTAGGTGTGTATGTATATTAAGATTTTAATTATTGAAATCATCAGTAAATAATAAAAATGATAAAACTGATATTTATAAATAAAATTGTAATTATTAGTAAATATTATGATTATGAAAGTGTGCAATTACACAACCGTATGGTAATTTTGTCATTTTTTTTATGGTTATTATTATTTCCAATTTTGAAATATTTTTAATTAATAAATTATTAATAATATACGTTATCCGTTAATGTTGTTATCAATTAGGTTTGTATTTCATTAATAGTAAATAATATTTACCTACAATATTAACGCAAAATTGTGTGATAATACTCGAAATATTAAATATAATACAGATACACTAGACTTTTGAAAATGATTAAATAAGTCTTTTTCACAGATACTTTTTAGAACGATTAATGGGTACTAGACTGTTTCAACAAAATTGAAAAAAAAAATTCTAAATTATATCGAAAATATTGTTGAAAATGGGAATAATACTGTGAAAATTAGAGCTCTTAATATTAAGCGGCACCGTAAATTTTAATTCCCCATTTAAATAACATGGGAACAATGTTATCTTGGATTTTAGAATTTTGTAACTCTCGTTAGAGATAATATTTCAAAATGTTTAAAACAGATTCTTATAGAGAATTTACCACTTTAAAAAAAAGTCCATTACAGTTTTTTGATATATTTAATTTTTCAAAAGTTATTTAACGTTAAAGTTGGATTGATTTAAAATATTTACATTTTTGTTATTTTCCAAAGCAACCATCAACTTCATGGGAAAATTTTATATGACATTTTTTATAGAGAATTCAATTTTCTATAACTTATTTTTTTAAAACTTTTTGATATTTTTTACATATCGTAAGTTACCAGCAAAAAACTAAAAATTGATTAAAAAAAATGTCATTTTACTGGTTAAAATTAATCATTATACTTAAATAAATATATTTTTAACCTAAAAATTAATTGTTTATTATAATTAAAGCAATTTATATCGTTACAGTAAAAGATTTTTATTAAAACTGGCCATTTTTTTTTTGTATTTATTTATAACTAGTAATAAGTATTGTAATTGCTCTTCATTTTTAGTGAAACACTTGTATTGTTCAATTAACGCTAGACCACGCTTCGTCACAATATTGACAACCTTTAATTTCGTAAAAATATCTCATACAGTCGATTTCATACTGTATAACTCTTGTCATTGATGTGGTATCCCCAAAGCTAAGATTTCATTTTATTATAGTACTAACTTGTAATTTTTCTTTATCAACATATTCCAATGGGAAATAAGCAGCAGCTCATACTGTTCGATTAAAAAAGAACTTCCTAACAACTCTTGTGTAAATATGAATCATCAGATCTTTCTCACCAGTAACATTAGTAAATGGGTTATTTTCACGGTGGGAGTTTACGTTGGGCTTCTTGATTAAAATCGTTTACTAGTTTATTAACAATGTACGAGGGTGGTCTAAAAAAATTCCGACCTTAACGTGAAGATGGCAGAGCTCGTCAATAAAAGCTATGAAATGTGTTTGCGCATCTTCTGACAGGTACTCACCAACATTTCACCCATTTTGGACGCGCAGTTGTTGTTTGACAATCGCTTGAATGAGTGGATGTGACTGTTTTCAGAAAGTCGCGGAAGCACGCCCTATTTGATTTAACGAATGAGCGCGTGGTTAGAGTTGACCAATTTTCCGAGAGTGTTGTGTATTGTTTTCTGTTATTTGCGTAAACTATATAAATAAATATTTACTGTTGATAATAAGTCTCAATAAAGTGCAGATCATTGATAAAAAATTCAAGTAAGTAATAAATAATTATTCGAATAAAATATTTCAGTATTTAGCTTTTTTAAATTTCGAGGTTGATTTTTGTCACTGTTAGTGTCAATTTAATAAAATACAATTTTCATTAAAAAGAATTATTGTTTATTATGAAAATTTCAAATAATACCTGACCCATTTTTTTTAGAATATAATTTTAAAATTGCTCATTACTAAGGTGAGATGTCAAATGTTACACATCATATGAGACTACAGTAAGGCTCGCTCGTTATCTTCTAACTATATTTTAAACTCAGTTTTTTAATCGTCGTATAATCTTTGAGTCTTCAGACTACCATGCAACGAATTTTATTTTATTTTTTATTCCTCTAATCTTCGACTAATATACTTTTAAAAAATTAGCACATTTAGAAATTCATACAGTTGTGAATAGTTTACATCGTTTAATACAAAAAAAATATATTGCATTGCTCTCAGTCATATCCAAAGTTATGGAAAAAGCGATTAACACAGAACTTATCAAATATCTAGAGAAATTTGAGGTAATCCATGACAGACAATATGGATTTCGACAACTTCGGTCTACTGGAGATTTGCTGGCTTATGTCACTCAGCTCTGGACAAACACTATTGAAAAGTTTGGTGAATCCCGTGCAATAGCCTTGGATATATCTAAAGCCTTTGACCGCGTTTGGCACCAGGCATTGTTAAGTAAATTATCTGCCTACGGTCTCCC
The DNA here is from genome assembly GCA_950111635.1 of Agelastica alni. NCBI lineage: Eukaryota > Metazoa > Arthropoda > Insecta > Coleoptera > Chrysomelidae > Agelastica > Agelastica alni. The sequence goes on from OX467710.1 coordinate 21,228,096, forward strand.
AACCAAACTGCGCCAATGGCTCTTGAGCTTCATGCAAGATCGCTCCTTACATGTGGCAATTGACGGTATTTCTTCTGATGCGTTTAAAACTAATGCCGGGGTCCCCCAGGGTTCCATCCTGTCCCCACCTTATTTCTTTTACACATCAACGACCTCTTGAAAACCACCACGAAACCCATTTACAGTTTCGCAGACGATAGCACACTTGTCTCAACTTTCACATCCTATCGATCACTTTCGGTGAATGATACAAATAGACTCAGGCAGGAACAGGTTGATTCCATCAATAGAAATCTTAAAGCAATCGTCGAGTGGGGAACCAACAATCTTGTTCAGTTTAACGCCCAAAAAACACAAGAAAGTGAATTTCTCAAATCATTCCATCACAATGTCCGGAAATACCCTTGAACCAAGTCCCTCCATATCGATTTTGGGAGTCACAGTGTCCAATAATATGTCTTGGCATGACCATGTTGCTAACATCGCAAAGTCGGCAAGCCAGAGGCTAGGTTTTCTGTGGAAAGCCAAAAAGTTTTTTACTCCTGATCAACTGTTGACGACGTACAAGGCTCAAATCCGACCTCTACTGGAGTATTGCTCGCACATTTGGGGTTCAGCACCAAGGCATTCTCTTCGTCTTCTAGATTCCATTCAGAAAAGAGCCATTAGCTTGATAAACAGCTCAACTCCCTTCACCCTCTAGAACGTAGAAGAAGAGTTGCAGACCAGTCATTGCTCTACAGATATTTCCATGGCAGATGCTCCAGAGAAATAAAAACTCTTGTACCACCATTGGCTACATTCGGCCGAAGAACTCGGCACGCTGATCAGTCTCACCCATTTACTCTCAAGATTGACACTACAAGGACCAATCTTCATCAAGAATCCTTCTTTTACAGGGCTGCTACGGAATGGAATAAGCTTCCAAATTCAGTTTTTCCAGAGAACTATGACCTACAACTTTTTAAAAAGCGTATCCACAATCATTTCCTTTCTATAATCCCTTCCCCTTCTAATAGTCGCAGTGCGGGCCGTCCGCGGCCCACACGATAGGTCTACCCTTTTTGCGACTATTTTCATAAAAAAAAATATTAAAACTTCCAATTGAAATTGCACAATGGACTATAAAATTTTAAAATTGCTTATTACTAAGGTGGGATGTCAAATGTTAAATCCTCGAATCCATTGAGTATTCAAACTACCATGCCTACCATGCAACGAAGTTTATTCTTTATTCCTTTAATCTTCAACTATTTAAAATATCTTTTTGAAAATTACCACATTTAGAAGTTCATGCAGCTGTGGAAAGTTTGCATCGTTTAATACAAAAAAAATATATTAAAACTTCCAATTAAAATTGCACAATGGACTATATAATTTTAAAGTTGCTTACTACTAGGGTGAGACGTCAAATTTTACACATCATATGCGACTACTGTACAGCTCGCTTATTTTTTTTTTAACTGAGTTTTTTAATCCTTGAAAAAGTCGTTTAATTCTTGAGTATTCAGACTATAAAGCAACGAATTTTATTATTAATATCTTTTAAAAATTACTACATTTAGAAATTTATGCAGTAGTGGAAAGTTTGCATCGTTTAATACAGAACAAAATATATTAAAACTTCCAATTGAAACTGCACATTGGACTATTTAATACTAAAATCATCAGCAATAGACGTGGCATTAGACTATTAATTAAACGCAATTACAAATACAAAAGAATGACAACAATAATGAAAGTATTGAGGAAAATTTTCAACGAGTGTAAGTTAAGCTTAAAAGAACGCTTTAAAAGTTTCCTTAATTAGAAACTTTCCGGCTGTTCAGCAAATACCAATTCAAGAAACTGGAAGCATTTACACAATCCTATATCTCTCCATTAAAGTTCAAGGTTCTTTCGCACAGAAACGAAATTTCCCTGCGTTCACAATCAAAATCGACATTTGCAATTCGTCATCAAACAAGGTAAGGATATTCGATATCTCTTTGAAAATTGCAAATCCATTGCTAAATACGTAAAAGATTTATTATTGCGAAATTGACAAGGATAAGGACACCGACATGTGTGCATGTGGGGTCGACTTAACATCATAGGTAGTTAGTAGTTGGGAGACTTTACGACGAAATAATTTTCATATAGGCTCGGTCTCCAATATCGATTATTAGTCTCAGCGAAAAAAAAATCGCTGTCGCAGAAAATGTACAAATTATTTAGGCTAAACTAGATTGTCTTAGGCTAAATTAGTATATCCTGACTTAGGATGAACCGGTTTGGTCTCGAAGGAGATGATTTAAACGTTCAATAAAATATTTTACCATTCCAATTTTAAAAAAATTTGAAGGTATAACTTACAACGTTTTTATTTTCCAATTTTAATAGTAGATACTATAAGTAGCACTTTTGAATATCTGGGCGTTATAGACGACAAATATAAGAATATACAAAGAACTCCATTTGAAAAATTAATATTTATCTATTGGAAAATAGGGAGTAGAATGTAGATTGTAGGGGGGGGGGTCGTGAAGGCTATGCTGCCTCTCAAGCACTTCGAATTATCAGTTTTTTTGTGCATAACTCTTAATCTATTCGTGGCCCGGGATTCCGAAACTTTGTACAAAGTATATCAGTTTCCTAGGAGCAAAGTTCCTGACATCGGAGGGCTTTAGAAAGGCCCCTTTCAGAAACTTGAGCCTCTTGCAGAAAAGCGCTGGGCATTCGCAAAGCAAATGTTATGCAGTTTCAGCGAAGTTCTCGCGGTAGCGACAACTATCACTCTCTGTTTTGCCCATCTTTTTCAGGTGATACTTCAGAGGGCAGTGTCCAGTGAGGAGTCCCGTCACCAGTTTCAAGTTTTTCTTGTCCAACTAGAGAAGCTGTAAAGCTTTCCTTGGCGAAAGGCTTACTATCCTTTTCGCTTGTCTTTGTCCTGGTACTTTTAAGTGGACTTCGGAGAGTCCACTTAAGGGTGCTGGGCCAAAAAATTATGTATTTACCCCTTCCTCGGCAAGGCAGTCTACTTTCTCGTTGCCTTTAACTTCTTTGTGACCTCGAACCCACATCAGAGTAACCTGATTGTTTGCTGCCAATTGTCTCAGGGATTGTTTACAGTCCCAAGTCAGCTAACAAGTGTATGACTTCAGAGCTCTTAGTGCTGCTTGACTATCTGATAAAATGTAGATATCTGCCCTTCGGGTGTTCCTTTCGATGTACTCCTTGGCACATATATCTATGGCATGTAATTCTACTTGAAAGATGGTTGGGGTGTTACCAAGTGGTTTTGAGAGCCTAAAATTTGGCCCTGTAAGCCCACTCCGACCCTTTCATCCATCTTGGATGAACTCGATGTAAAATATTGTCACGGATTGCGATCAACGAGGTCCGTCCCTGTTTAATTATTTGTCGATCACAAAAAAAAGAAGATATATGGTCGGTAACAACAAACGCCCGATATTTTAGCGAATGATTTATAACCGCCGTCGGCAAGAATTTTCGTGATAATTTCTCGTTCTTCCGGAGTAGACGTCCCCTTTCTAGAATAATTAATTTAAATCTATTAAAAAAGATCGCGAGCCGCAAGTCAATAATGAGAAGTGATATAGTTACGAAAATATTGAATACGAAAAGAGTTTATTGTATTACGTATAGAAAGATTAGAATAAATTGTTTGGTTTTTGTTCTGAGTGTTATAAATTATCAAACCCAAGAATAAATATCGCAACAATATGTAAACAAGGCTGATTACTTTGGATGATTTCACTGTGCATTTTTTGGATGTACATAAAGTGATACAGTGTAAATAAAGCTTTAGAATTGTGAGAGATTTGCAATTGTTTGATGATTGTTTATATTAAGAAACAATCATTTACAATGGTTTTTAAATAATAAACTGCGAATGGTAGCATTTAAAAAATAACAGCGATACGCCTCGCTCAGCTTGCCTTGATTCTCAACACCCGCATTATTTAAAAACAAATTGTCTGAGAGAATGCATTTTAAGCTCGGCCTCCACTAGATATATCTAGTCGCGCGATTTTTCAGTCGCAAAAATATTAAGACCCATTGTTTCTAATACAAAAATAAAAATTTGCAGCTAAACAATACCAGACATTCAAAAGTTGCAACATGTCCTATTTTCACTTCGACGCGAGTGTTCCTCTACCAAATGAACCACTCGAATAGGTATAACTCGACAAGCGTAAGTAGTTACTTGGAAATGAGCGACCGAAAGAGAGACGCAAGCTGCCCGACAAAATATAGAAAAAGGATCGATGCCGCGATTGTCTCTTGGCGTATTTGGGGTTCAAGTGACTCCTTACGCTTGTAGAATTATATGAACGTGTATATACGAGGGCGGTTCAAATATGATCGGGACAAACGCTGTAAATGGCGCGCATGTATGTTTTGAAAGTCGTGGCTTGAGTGTGTCATATCTGTGTCCCTTACCGAGAGCGTGGCATAGTTTCCGTCGGTAACGCATGTTTGACGCGCGTGCTACGACTATGAGTGAAAGTCAAGTGCCGACCGCCGTTGCGCAATGTATTGTCATTCGTTTTTTAGTGAGGGAAGGCGTTAAAAACACGGAAATTTTTTTGCGTTTGCGAAATCAGTTTGGTAGTGAGTGCCTGAGTAGGGCTGCCGTGTTTAAATGGGCCAAAGCATTCAAAGATGGCCGCGAAACCGTCGAGAATCAGCCGCATGATCGTCGACCGCGAACCAGCATCACACCAGACAACATTCGCTGCGTAGAACAACTCATTTTGGAGGACCGTAGGATGAATGTTCGAGACATTTCGGCTGAAATCGGCATTAGTATTGGTAGTGTAGAGTTTATCATCCACGAACACCTCAATTATCGCAAAATAACGGCTCGAAACGAAGGAGCATTCCAGCACGAAGTGCGATTCTTCTCCAGGATAACGCGCGTCCTCATACCGCTCGTCTCACGCTCGATACAATATCAGAATTAGGGTGGAAGGTACAAGAACACCCCCCCCCCCCTACAGTCCGGATTTATCACCCTGCGACTACCATATGTTTGGATCATTGAAAGAAGCCCTCGGAGGTCTAAGATTCAACACCGACGACGAGGTAGAGGAGTTCGTGCGCACATGGCTGTCCTCTGGGTTGCCCAAGGAATTCTTTGATACCGGCATCAAAAAACTTCCGGAAAGGTGGACAAAATGCGTAACTAGTGAGGGGAATTACGTAGAACAACTGTGAATTTTTGTAAATTTTTTCGATAGTAAATAAACGTGAAAGAGTATTTGTCTCTATCATATTTGAACCGCCCTCGTACTTGCGATAACTTAGTAGCAGTTCTGAACGGCAGGGCTACAGGAGAAGACGGTGTACTTATAGAAGCCATTAAAGTTGGAAGACCAACTCTACTGAATAAAATAAAAACACTATTCAACATGTGCCTTTCCAGTGTTCTATTTCCCAAAAATGAAATAACGCAATTACAGTTCTACTGCACAAAAAAGGGGGCAAAACCAATCTAGCGAACTACAGACCTATAAGTATGCTAAATCACTTATACAAACGATTGACCAGGTTAATAATCGGCAGAATTGAAAACAACTTAAGACTTTTACCAGCCAAAAGAACAGGCAGGCTTCCGTTGTTGATTTGAAACAAATAACCATCTACAAAGTCTTAAAGTCCACAAAGAAAAAGCAGTCAAATATAACAGACCTCTGGCATTGATATTTGTTGACTTCGAAAAAGCTTTTAATACTGTAGAACTGGACTTAACACTTAAAGTTCTAAAACAATGCCGGGTAGACTACAGTTACAACAAACTAATATACAACATCTACAAGACAGTAACTACAACAGTACAACTTCACAGAAAAAATAAATATAAAACGCGAAATATTGAAAAATGCTTTTAAAACTCTTGAATGGGAGGACAAGGGAATTAACGTCAATGGAGAATGTCTCAGTAATCTCCGATTAGCTGACGAGATCGTTATTATCTCGGACGATTTAGGAAAAATAGGAGATATGTTAAGAGAAATACACGCAGCTGCAAAAAGAGTGGGTCTTAGTATCAACTTTAATAAAACAAAGTTAATGACAAATTAAGTGCCCAGAAAAAAACATAGAAATAAACGGAACAAACATAGAAACAGCAGAAAAGTATGTGTATCTAGGTCATCAAATCAGTATCGGCAGGGATAAACAGACGAACGAGCTTTAAAAGAGAATCTCTCTGGGATGGGCTACTTTTGGAAAGTTACGAAACGTCCTTAAAAGTGATATGCCTGTCAGTCTACAACTTTTAACACATGCATATTGCCGGTGATCACGTATGAAGCACAAACTCTCACACTGACAAAGGCAACCATAACAAAATTACACGTAGCACAAAGAAAAATGGAGAAAGCAATGATAGGTGTGAGCCTGAGGGACAGAGTCCGAAACGAGGATTTGAGTCGCAGAATGGGAGTCCAAGACATAATAAAAAGAATTACAAGGATGACATGTGGCTAGAACAAAGGACGGTAGATGGTCGAAGAAATTACTAGAATGGAGACCTCGAGCTGACAAAAGAAGTGTATTGGATTGGAACCGCGCAAAATAGAGAAGAATGGAAAACACTTAAGGAAGCTTATGTCCAGCAGTGGACGTCGAGAGGCTGATGATCATGATGATGAATTTTTATCATTCGGTGGTAATGTTAAAAGGTGCTTACACAAATCTTCAAAAAACTTTAAATTATCTGTGACTTTTTATTGAATGTATACTTGTTGCTCGAAGCAAAAGAATGATCGGACAAGAAGTTTGAATGACATCCATTGGAAAACTGATTTAGCTTTACGTTTTATTTATCTTGGTGTTACTGCAACAGCGATTTTTTTGCCGCCGCCACTAGAAATCGCTAGCGAAGTCCAAGCCTAAACCATTTCTATCTGACCGTTTCTGTTGGGTCCAACCTAGAAATAAGGCTAATACAAGTAATGGACGCGGTTCTAGACCCAACTAATAATAATAATAAATATTAAATTTTAAGTAGATAGAGATATTCATGTTCCAAAAGATAATTTTAAGCGTAGGGGTGTTACTAAAAGATTTGAAGTATTCTTTTCAGAAACACAACATTGGATTGATTTTTTTTTGTTGAATAAACGGGCACCGCGATCATTTCTCAAATTTTTTTTATTAGCAATTTGTCACAGTTGTTTACGAGGTAAGGCAGTCTCGTCACGTCCATTTCATTTTTTTTTAAGCAAACTCCCTTGAAATTTCCAGCTTACTTTAAATCGTTATGCTGTGTTTATGTATACGAATTTCTTCAGAATATATAATGAACCAATGTAATACGGGTTTTCTTTCTACGTAATCGAATTTGAAATGGAGTATTTAGGTAAAAAGAAATGAAAAAAACCAAATCTTGCTGTTAAAAAATTTATACAGCGGCGTAGTTTTAAAAAGAAGGATTAAATTATCCTTTTATGTAATTTTTTTCCGTCAAAAGATTATTAGGATTTACTTCGCAGTGGAATCCTTTTACATACATATATTCACGACTTTTTCCCGTAGGGGTAGGCAGAGACCACTTCCTTCCACTTCCGCTACGGTTCTTACACACATTTTTTATTCCTCTACTTTCATCAGTGCTCTCATACATGCTCGTCGGTTGTGGATACTCTTGACCTGGCCTTTCTTCAAAACAATGTTGATCTGATAGAGATCGATGTTCGCCGAGATCGACCTCTACCGGCTTGTCCATTCACACTCGCCGTATCAATTTGTTTCGTCAATTTTCCTTCATTCATCCTTTTTACGTATCCAAACCATCTAAGCCTTCCTTTATCTATCTATCTTTGTAACCACATCTTCTTTTACACCACTCACTATTTTTTACTTTATCCAACCGAGTCACTCCGACTATACTTTTAAGACTACTCATCTACGCAGCATTAATCCTATTTTCATGCTTCTTCTGCCAAACCCAACATTCACTACCATACATAAGTGTAGGGACCAGCACTCCATCTATGCATGCCTATTTTGACACGTTCTGGCTATTCACAGTGTGATGCATCGCTCCATTCATTTTTTACAGTGCAACAGAAATAGCTTGGCGGGCGACTAGCCTCTAAAATAACAAATATTCGGCTGAATATACTTCACATTTGTAAACTTCTGCTCGCCCGCCAAGCTACTTCTATTGCACTGTACCTGCCAACGAACATCCTTCGCTCAATTTCACAGTATCTCGTAAACTTTGTATATAAACTTATTCACTTATTGCACTCTTTCTCCTTTAATATGACTTGCAACTTTTTAAAAAGCGGGTCCACAATCATCTCCTTTCTATAATCCCTCCCCGTTCTAATAGTAGCAGTTCGGGCCGTCCGCGGCCCACACGATAGGTCTACTCTTTTTGCGACTATATTTAATAACAACAAAAAATAGGCACCGTAACTATATAAACGTAGAAATGGTTTTTTAGTTTAATTAGAAATGTGAAACAGCTTTTATTGGAATAAATAAACCTGCAATAAATATTGGATGCGGAAAGTTAAAATTACTGTTACGTTATAAATAATTACGAGAGATTTTCGAGCTACAAATATTCCAAAACTTGGCCGATTCCAGAGCATTTAATTGTTCAAAATGAATTTAGTCTCTAATCCTCTGAAATGAAACATATTAAATAATTAGGTCGTGACTTCGGGATATAAGTTGACGATACAATTAACGACGGCGATATCTTTCAGTTTAATCAGTTGACCTATTTTAAAATTACTCGGTATTTGATAAGCAAACTTTACGTAAGTTACTCACCAGTGATACCGCTTTGATGCATTTTTAAAACTTACCTGAAACAAAAAATAAAGTAAATTAAGTTTTAACAGAACATTTTGTTGAGATAATTATACAAAATAACCGCTTAAGAACTACTACAAAGCTTAAAAAATTCGATTTTTAAACACAACGTAATTTTTTGTCTAAAGGGCGGTTTATTTTGCGCTGTCCGACGGAAAAGTTTCCCCAGAATCGAAAGGTACATTGCCAATATGTCTGGAACGCCCTGTTATTTTGAACCCTTGGTACAGTCGACTTTCGATAATTTGACGCTCGGTAAATTAAATCTCTCGTTAATTTAAAATTTTTCTCTGGTGCCTGGAGTTTCAAATTATCGAGAGTCGACTGTATTGGAATCTGCTAACAAAGGGTTAAAATTATCCTATACTGAAGCAATGGAAATCAATAAACATGATAAATGAATAACTGGACTTAAATTTCTGTTACTTTGAATTTATCTTGAATGTTAGAAATGTTAGAAAGCTCTTTCTTAACAGTTTACAGCTTATAACTTTTAAAATAATAATAATAATGGATGGTAGATATATAGTTAGATAATTTCAGATAATGATAAAATTTAAAGAATCAATTTAGATATTATGTACTGTTATGCACAAAACACAAAAGTCATTGTCAAAAAAGCTGCGATTTCATCGGCTCATTCTTATTTCTTATTTTATTTTATTTGCTGTATAAACTCGCCTTAAATACTATTAATTCCTATGCTAAATTTCAGAATCCATAAAAGTGCACTTTTAGTGTCACCGGCTTCCTGTCTATTAATGTCATTGCGGTAAAAGCGTTATTCACTTTATTCTTATATTAAGAATTATTTTTTACTTTTTTTAAATATATTATTATTAAATTAATATCTTTTACCTTTAATTTCGACTGAAACAAAAAAGTTTTGGCTGCATGTACATTTTTTTTATTTAATGAGTACTAAAGCAACGGCTTTCGTATTGCATCAACTTGGTAATGATTAAAATGTGTTACCTAATTCATTCAATTGATTAACCAAAACTTGTTAATCGTTTAATTCATTAACAGATATCCTCGAATATCAATTTATCATAAATTGTTTGGAATTAAATCGAGCATTTCGCCGGACCAGGAATTCTGCCACTTAACACACACACACATTTAATGCACGATCTGGATTGGTCCATTGACCCAAATATTTCCTAGCATATTATCGTGGAGGAGCGGTGCAACTTTGATGACAGATAAAGTAGTTGCAATTATTATTGTTGTTTAATTCAAGTGTAGGTATTCAATTTATTTAGGCCGAAATGTCAGGCTCCGTTAAATCAGGACATGTATGTTTTGTGTGCACTTAGTTAATTGCAAAAGTTAAAATAAACGCGCTAGTAGAAATATATTGAAAGATTTGTTTTTCTTAGCAATTAATATAAAAAGTAACCAATATACAGGGAGGCCGACCGAAAACGAAACAGAGCCATTTGCAGGAACCTTGTCAACATTTTAGAAAACAACCGTCGATTTTTGATTAAAGGGGGACATGTTTTTCCTGTATTTTCTCCGGTTGCTATGTATGTACCTCGAAAAAACTCTTGGGTTTGAATCGATGTATCCACCAATTTACTGTCCCGTACAAGAAAAAACTAGGTACTAGGTACTAAATTTATACCATTGGCGTACTTAACTCGAATGAATGACATTTTACCGTTCGTGATTGTTTGCAGATAAGTTTCACATTTAAAATATAATTTCTCAATAAATATTGGGCGGAATTTTAAAATTTAAAGACTATTGTATAGAGAATTGTCAGAGCTTTAAAAAGACATCTTATTCGACCCCCAATGCTATTTAAAAATGTTGGGGTAATTCTTACCCTCGTTTTGGGTAAAAAGTAGTGGAGTCAAAAATACCGGAAAAGAGTATCCGTCTTTAATCAAAAATTGAGGGGTCTGAGCGTTTATCTAAAATGTTAACGAGGATCCTGCAAATGGCTCTGTTTCGTTTTCGGTTGGCCTCTCTGTACAACTACGAAATATCGTGTGCTCTATTTGGGAACATTTTAACGAGCTTGGAATTCTGATTTTGATGTCCTATTGTTCCAGTATTATCTAATGTACAATAGAGGTAAAAATTATTAAAGCGATTTTATAAAATCATAAACAATTACCAACAATAACTTACAAGTAAATAAAATATTTGTTGACTCTAACAAAATTGCCAAAAATAGTAATAAAAATGTTTTATTCTTACAATTAATTCTTTAAACTAATTATGGCTAAAAATACTTCAAAAAACTTGTTGAATTTTTTAAAGATTTACTATTTCAAGCCCAAAAATAATATTTTCAACTAACTCTTTCAAAATTGGTATTATTGCGCCTTCCAGATTTTTTTGAAATAAAAAAATTATGCCAAGAATCTATTTTCATGAAAGTCATTTCTATAAAAACAAAATTAAGAAATTTATTTTAAAAATACATGTAAAAAAAATTGCAATTTTTTTAAAGTCATTTTTTGACCCTTAAAATTAAAAAAATTAATATACTTTTTTAGTAATATGAAAGTACAATTCTTACAGAAAAAAATAAGCCCTAAATCTTTACTGTAGCATCATCCCCCGAGCAGAACTAGCTTAATTAAGACAGCATCTTTTTGGAGAAAACTTCATATATCTAATTTAAAAAAAAACACTTTTTTGGCTTGCCATAGGCTACACTTAACAGTAAGTAACAAGTTTAAATACGTTACAGTTAACGAGTTACAGAAAACCCGATTTTTCACGGTTTTTCCCAATATAACTCGAAAAGTATCAATGATATCAAAAAATTATAATTTATTTAATAGATAGATCTTTTTAATACCTACAATTTCCTGATTTAACTTTTTCGATCGGAGCTGTAGTATTTAGTTATTAACAAAAAACCGCTTTTCGCAACTTTGCCAATTTTTTAGGTTATGTTCGGTGATCAGAATCGAGTCGCATGAAATAGAAACACCCTAAATTTTAATTTCCTATACGCTCATATTTTTTTTTTGGATATTAATTTTTGCACACATAACATTGGGCCGCTTCCTCGTTTCTTGGACTATATGGAAAACTCTGAGGTAGAATGGGTAGATAAATACACGAGATAAGCATATCCAAAGCCAACCAAACATGCGAGATAAACAGAAGATTTATACTCTCCTGGGCTACTTACGGCAAACTTGGAGACATTTTTAAAAGCGACCTTCCAATATGCTTGAAAAGAAAAGTTTTCAACCAATTTGTTCTACCGATTATGACCTACGGTGCCGAAATACTAACCCTTACCAACACTTCTGCTAATAAACTAAAGGTAACTCAGCGCAAAATGGAGAGATCGATGCTTGGTGTTTCGTTACGTGACCACATTAGAAATGAAGAATTACGCAGAAGAACAGGCGTGACTGATGTGGTCGTACAGGTAGCAAAACTCAAATGAAATTGGGCAGGACAAGTGGCTCGCATGCCAGATGGCAGGTGGGCAAAACGATTACTTAAATGGAAACCCAGATCCGATAAAAGAAATAAAGGAAGACCACCAACTCGCTGGACAGACGACATTACAAAAAACTTGATTCGTAGCGCTCAAAACAAAAAATAATGGACTCAACTAGGGAAGGCTTATGTCCAGCAGTAGACACAGAGGGGTGATTGATAATGATGATGAAGATGTTTTACGTGGTAAATCAAAACTTGGTTACTTTTGGGTAATGCATGGCATGAATGTTTGCTGGGTTTACCATTCTTGAGACCTTGCATTAATGAGCCGATATTACCGTTTTTGTGGAGGCCTTCTTGCATCGAAGTTTATCATGACCGGCATTTTAAATGTCTTGGTGGATCGATAAACTTCTATTGTTAAGAAACATTCGGTATTCAAGGATGAGAGCTTTTGTTCGGCGCGGATGAGAAGGTGGAAACTGGCTGGTAACTGGCAATTATTCTTTATTTTTTAGACGAACGGCCAACTCCTTCAGAATAGAGCGCAGTTTTCAGCTACCAAAAAGACGTGACCCAGAACCGAGGATCGGAGAGTGAATACAGGATAATATTTTTTATCGGTTTTGGTAATGTGTTAATTAAAGCATTCTCCTGTCAAAGGAGTTAAGTTTACTGTTAATGAATAATATAGCGTTTTTGTAAAAAACGATCTGTTATTGTTCTAATATTGGTCGATAAAGGAAGATTCTTCAAAAGCTTTCTTTATTGATGAGGCCTTCTGGATGAAATCCTTTTTTTTTCTTCCTATACCGTCCCCATTAACGGAGGTTGGGGCCACATTTTTTAAAGTTTCCCTGTCTTTAGCCGCGTGGAATAATTCCTCCACATTCATGTTTGTCCAGTCTCGAATATTTCGTAGCCATGACTTTTTCTTTCTACCGATTCCCTTTTTCCCTTCTACTCTACGCTGCATGATGACCTGCAATAGCCTGTATTTTTCGTTACGCAATATGTGTCCAAGGTATGCTGTCTTGCGTACTTTAATTGTTCTTAACAATTTTTTCTCTCGTCCCATCCTGCTCAGCACTTCCTCGTTGGTGCTCAGGCCGTCCAAGGAATTCTCAGCATTCTTCTGTATATCCAAAGTTCAAAGGCTTCGATCTTCTTTATTATTTGTGCTTTTAACGTCCATGTTTCCACCCCGTAAAGTAGTTGGGACCGGACATAACATTCTCATAGAGTCCATCAACTAATAAAATGAAGGTGCAACTCTACAAATATGAAAATAGTACTTACTTTGAGCTGTATACAATATAAAATTAACACTATTGGTGTGGGGTGATTGGTTTGGAAAATAGCAAGGATAATTAAATGTTGAAAGGATTATATAGAACCAAATTACTGGTTTCTATAAAGATATTTTTAGAATATTAAAGAACAAGAAGTCGCCTCATCATGCCGGTGCTTTTTATTGGTAAGTAGATTCTAAATTGCAATGTTTTTTTGGTAGAAATTCTGAAAACAAAATAATGCAAAGGATGCAAAAATTAAACCCACTTTTTTTCTTACTGAAATAAAATTTCAACCGTGTTATTTCAGACGTAATTTATTGTGGACCGAACCGAATAAGCAACTTGGCGAGAGGTAAGAAACGATTTAATCAGACATCATATCTTCCGAATCTTTTTGCAACTTCCTCGTCTTTTCTGAACTTTATGATTTAGTGCTTTATGGTGTGTACGCATCCAGCATATAAAATTTAGATATGTACCGACAGCACAGACGAAATGTTGTATACGAGGGCAGTTTGATAAGTCAGTGACTTTTTGAATTTCCCGCGCAGTTACTCCAAATGCAACAGTGCTGCCGTCAACTATAATCTATCAGTGGGCAATTTTCTAATTTTGAACAAGCTACGTCGTGCAGTTGGTGTTTGATAGCCGTTCAAAGCAGACAACCTCGTGAATTTGTACGAAAATGGAAAAAAGTGAATTTCGTGTGCTGATTAAGCATTACTTTTTACGTAAAAAATCCATCACTGAAACTAAGGAAAGACTTGATAAATACTACGGAGACTCGGCACCATCAATTTCAATGGTTAAGAAGTGGTTTACAGAGTTCCGTTGTGGTCGTACCAGCACTAGTGACGCCGAACGTCCAGGTCGCCCAAAAGAAGTGATCACGCCGGAAATCGTCGATAAAATCCATGAAATGATATTGTATGATCGGAGAATGAAAGTGCGTGAGTTGGCTCATGCTGTAGGTATCTCAACTGAACGGGTACATCATATTTTACACGAATATTTGGACATGAAAAAACTCTCTGCGAGATAGGTGCCGCGATTGCTCACACTCGACCATAAGCGCAATCGTGTGACCACTTTAAAATAGTGTTTAGCGATGTTCAGTCGTAATCCGGACGAATTTTTGTTACTGTGGATGAAACATGGATCCATCACAATACGTTTTCCACCAATTAAGGAAGGTGAAGAGGTTTTTAAGGCTGGCCACATCATTTTAAGTGGAACTGACGGTCTCAATAAAAAATCATCCTTTAAACGCTTTCTCTGTGTGTTGTTGAAGTCACTATGAATAATCACAAATAAAATGATAGATCATTGGACAACAATACCAAACTTACCACTGCAAAAATCATCTTTCACAAAGTACATGCTGTAAACAAACGTAAACTTTCGAGATTTGTTTTCCTTAATTTAAGATCTTATTCCATTTCTGAGCTGCCTTAGGAATTAAAGGAAATGTATGCAAAGATATAATCGAATTTTCATATGTAGAGCATATTTTTCGCGAATTTATCTTAATATTACCTTTTTTAATCCTTTGCATTTTAGGATTTTGTGGTTTATTAACAATAATTCTTTACAAAATATCGTTCAAATATAACACGTTTAATTTTTAAATTGCTCAAAATAATATATAAAGTTCACATACGGAGGTTAGATTGTTGTTCACACCTCGAGAAGTTCATACGAACAATATTAGATGTCGCCCACTCAGATATTTTTTCCTATTAACTCGATATTTGACATTTAACAACATAAAATAGGTGAAATACCTTATTTCAAACAACAGCCACTTGCTAGCCAATGAGCAAGTATGCCACAAGCGTATCGCGCAGCATTATAGACGTCTTTGTTCTTCACTACATAAGCTCAATTACACATCTCTGTTACTCTTTCGTGAGATAGGTCCACTAGGACGCGAGTTAAAGGCAAGCCGGAATGGGTCTTGACGTTAGACATCTGGTCTTCATTGGTGTCAGGTCGATTTAAAGTCGAGCTGGTATTGGCAGGATGATAGATAATTTTTTCGAGATATAAAAGAATAATGAATAATGATGATTGGTACATTAAATGTATGTCATTTTTAAAAATATCATCACCGTTTTTATGGTCTAGGTATTGTTTATTGTTTACATTGGAGACGTGACTTTCGTCGGTCGTTCCGTGAATGTCTACATTCAACAAAATGGTATCTTGTTTCAGTTGTTTCCATTCTGCGACACAGTAGGAACACAACACGTCGTATATATTATGCGATATCATAAAAAATAACGTTCTCAGAATAAGTAGCCAATGGTCGCTGGTTTTGTCTTTCTCTGAATGTAACGAGTTAAAGACGCCATTAAATTTTACTTTATTATTACCACATACGTTTTTTTAGTCGTTTAGTTACCGTTTTCCAAATATTCCTATGTAATCACGAAGCGACAAGTCAAAATATGTCATTAAACAATTAAATTCCCCGACGAAAATTATCCATCATCCGGTTTGTAAGTAATGTGTATCAATAACAAAAGTTTTCACTTTTTTATTGGTCAATTACTTTGTAAGTAGGTACAGCGACCAGATATAAAAACTATTATAAAATTGTAACAAGTAAAAGCAAGTTAAAGTAAAAAAAGAGCGAGTCTTACAGTAGTCGCATATGATGTGTAACATTTGACATCTCACCTTAGTACTAAGCAATTTTAATATTATATTTTGAAAAAAATGGGCCAGGTATTATTTGAAATGATTTTTCATAACCAACAATAATTCTTCTTAATGAAAATTGTATTTTATTTAATTGACACTAGGAGTGACAGAAACCAACCTCAAAATTTAAAAGAGCTAAAATACTGAAATATTTTATTCGAATAATTATTTATTATTACTTACTTGAATTTTTTATCAATGATCTGCACTTAATTGAGACTTATTATCAACAGTAAATATTGCTTGTTTTATTTTTTGATGCAAGCGTATATTTGTTTGTCGATATTTGTTAAATATTGCCACGTCTTTTTCGTTCTCTAAAGAGTACTCTGCCAGCGGTCTCTCTACTGGAAAATTATGCCCAAACTCAGCCGTAGAGGGTAGAAGAAAAAATATATATAAAAGTGAGCCGCGCCACCGACTTAGACGGTTCAAGCCGGAAACCCCTAGGTCTTATAGGCACTAGCAGAGCCACACGATAAACAACAAGATTATGGTGAACCAAATAAATAAAATTATAGCAAAAATATATTGGATACTTTACTCACACAATAAATCAAAATACACAGCTCAATAACAAAATTATAACAAATATAGCCAAAATTAACAGCCAACAATAAATCCAGGCACACAGTTCAATAATAAACTTATAATAAATATAATCAAAATCAACAGCTAACAATAAATCGAAACTTCAAAATTTACAACTTTATAAGACAACAATAAATCAAAAAATCCAAAGTTTACGATTCCATAAAATAACTAAAACAAAGGTAAGAATCACAAACTTTATCAAGTTACCAAAAAAAAACGTATACAAGTAAACTTTTTAATAATACTTAATCAAACGTTCACGTACGGCTGCTAATTTACTCACGTTTTTTTTTACCATTTACATAGAGATTTACACTGTTAAAACAATCGAGCTTATTTAAAAATATTACTTTTTTTTACAATGGCTGTCCTTCAAAATAGCAATATTGTAGGATATTCACAAATAAGTATGAAGAAAACATTTTTACTTGGACACAAACAACTATTGAGAATATTACTTTAATCAAAGTTCAGCCTTGGCATATTATCCAATGCAATAAATAGTTTTCAACAGTGTACCATATTAATAAATTAAAACAAAACTTAATCGTGGTGTCAAAAACAAATCACGTCGTTTAAATATTCTAAAATAAATCACTTGTAACCTTTGGGTATACGAATTCACTACTCCTGTGGCCGGTTTGATTATGGAACTGCACCTGCTACTTAACAATGGCTTCACTCCATCAGATCCCGCACGCGGTTATTTTAACTCGACACCAAAATCCAAAATATCAACAACGAAGGTAAGATAGAATGGTCAAGTTAAAAATTAAATGGTTTTTCTTCAAAATCCAATTAAGATGGCCCGAATACAGCCAGATATGAAAGAAAAAACCGTAGAGGTTCTGCTCACGTGTTAATATCAAATCGTTCCAAAAAACTCTCACCACCACCCGACTCCTAAGACTGACACCAAACGACTCACCCAAACTACTCACTCCCAGGCCGGATATCAAGAAATGACACGGAACACGCGTCAACCAACAATCTTTGCAAATCTATGTTCCAAACTCATAATCGCACTCGTCCGTGTTGATAGCCAGCCCATCCACACAGAAATGCAAACCAAACAATAATATAGCTGACAACACACGACAATCGAGGCCAAAAATCAAGGCAAAATCTAATAACAAAAACCCCCACTCCATCTCCATCGATAAACAAAAATTTCACGCCATTAATAATTGAATCCTATCACTACAAGGTATGCAACACTATTTACAACGAGTGATATATTTAAATTACAACAAAATACGGTAAGCGAAACTATTTACCAGTACCTGAGGAATACAAAACTATCAGAGACCCAATTAATAATGAAACTGTAGAAGGGAAAAAATAGGCACGTGACAATATGTTATGTAATGAAATAGAAATAGATATCGATCGACTTTATTGCAACAGAACTTTGAAGTATTACAAATTTTATTTCCTATATTTCGTTGTAACTGCCCATTTTCTTATAAATAGAATAAATAGTACAATAGCAGAGAAAACGCTGATTGGTTGACCCTTTACACAGAAAGCAAAATCTGTCCTTAAAGGGAACCGTGAGTTTGTTCTTATCTGCTTGCCCGCAAATATAATAAAAAAATTCATTTTGTGCCTTAAATGTTCGGTTTTCAATTGTTGAACGTAATAAATTTAGAAACTTTCTATCATCATCATAGCCGTTTCAAACCTACGAGTTGGTCAGATTAATTCACGCATTATTTCGGCCGCTGAGTCAACAATCGTTTTCTGAGAAAAACTGCAAGAACATGATGAAACTCTCTACTGCATTTTGAACAATTCAGTGATAAATTCTGCCAATAGTTTAACGTGATAAATTATATTTAACACAAATCATACTTTAGCTCGAAAAATAAGTAAAAAAATATAAAAATAAAACTTCCGAATATACTTAATAACGTTGTATAATCATCAGAGACGCTAGTTAAAGGATAAATATGCTTAATTCCTCGTATTTCATTGTAAATCACAAACAAATCAATGTAGTAAAGTTGGGTTAAGTTTCGAATTGTTTATTAAGAGTTGCGGGTTGAAACTACAACGAGGATTCCAATCTAAATATGTAACTTCTCTTGTCTAATTATAAATTAGAGACAGCTGTATTTGAAATGGAAACATGCCTCCATAATGGATATATTTTTATACAATTGTACGAGTACGAAGGTTTCAGTTTTAATTGTCCCGAGAACGAAGGTTTTTTCATTTAAATTATTAAGATACGTCACTCGTTTATGGCAGACGTTTAATGTCATTTTCAATTAAAATTGAGCGACAGGAAATTATCACGAAGATTACGCATAAAGGATTATTTTTGAAATATCATAAACTATTAGAGCAATGCAATTTATCGTATATCTAGAGACATAATAAGAGCGTTATGTGAGCAATATCGTGAAGATGCCGCATTTGTAAATAAAGAAATAATCTTAACTTTTCGTTTTATTCTATAACGATCTATTTACACAACTTTCGGACACCTACATACACAAACACTATGTCGAATCCTATTTTGTATACGTAAGTATATTATCAATGACTTATAGTTTTATAGTATCTTATTATACAATCTTACAGTGCTATTATCCAATTGCATAAATACATACATATAGTCACGCCTTTTTTCCGTAGAAGTAGGTAGAGAGCACTTATTATCACTTGCTACGTTTTATGCTTACGTCTTTTGCTTCTTCTACTTTCATCGGCAATTTTAAAATATCGAGATACGTTCGCTTAGGTCGACCTCTACCGACTTGCCATTCACACTCGCATTATAAACCTGTTTCGTTAATGTACCTTCATCCATTTTCTCATCCATTTTCTCTACGTGTTTAAACCATCAAAGCATTCCTTTATCTATATTTGATACTACATCTTCTTTTACACCACAGCGTTCCCATATCACACTATTCCTTACTTTATCCATCAGTGTCACTCCAGCTATAATTCTCAGGCTACTCATCTGTGCAGCATTGATCTTACTTTTATGCATTTACTACAAATTTCAACATTCACCACGATATAGTATATGGACCAGCACTACTCTATGCACAGCCTTTTTTGACTCGTTCTGACTACTCATAAAGTGATGCAGCGCCCCATTCTTTCGTTTCCTGCCAACATCCTTCGCTCAATATCACAGTCATCCTTTCTGTCTCTCGTAAATTTTGAACCAAAGTATACAAACTTCTTAACTTGTTTCACTCTTTCTCCTTTAATCAGCAGCTCGAAGTTTTTCATGCTTTCTATTCTTTCAAATACCATTACTTTCGATTTGCTTACATTCACTTTCATCCCTTTGATTTTTAGGACATAATGCATAATATTAACCATCGCCTGCAACTCCTTTTTGGATTATGCTATTTTCAATCCATACACACTCTCAAATTTTTTAAACAATTATCCAAGTATAAATTAAACAGCCATGGCAAAGCCACACATCCCTGTCCAATACATTTTTCAAAGTTAAACCAGTCCTTGTAGGGTCCGTTTATCCTGACACAAGCAGTGGAATCCTCGTTAAGTGAATACAGTGCTCACCCCATACATGAACAATGTCGACCAAAATTCATTCCTCACCACTCTGCCATAGGCCTTTTACAAGTCTACGAAAGTGCAGTGGGATATTTTTTTTTTTTTTTATGTTCTGGTTCCCACGAAAAGGGATATCCTGTAATGTTCAGATAACATCGTGGGAACCAAGGGAAAGAAGGTAGGAGTTGATGTTCTTCTTAAATTTCTGCAGGTTGTATGCCTCGGGGAACACCTCATTAGGCAATGAGTTCCAAAGCCTCGCAATTCGTTGGATGAATGAGTCTTTGGAAAGTGATGTTCTGCAGGTCTCCAAAGTGACCACGAAGGGGTGTGAAGACTGAACTTGACGGGTTAATCTCGAAGAGACTGCCAAAGGAGGAACGATTGTTGATATTTCAGAAGAGCATCGCCCATGAAAATATCTATAAAATAGAGACAAATCGCCAACTTTTCTACGGTGTTCCAGACAAGTGAGCGAGTTTGTAAGCGAGGCATCACCGACGAGACGAATTGCCCTTTTTTGGACAGAATCCAGTAGCTTCAGGATATGTTTGGGTACTGCACTCCAAATATGGGAACAGTACTCCAGTACAGGTCGGATCTGTGCCTTATAGATCATAAGCAGCTGACTGGAGGTGAAATAGCTCTTGGCACGAAACAAAAAACCAAGTTTTTGGGATGCACTTTTGGCAATGGACCTCACGTGATTTTCTCAGGAAAGGTTATTGCTGATAGTAATACCAAGCATCGATATGGATGACTTCAGTGGTATGGTTACTCCTGACAAAGTTATGTTAGGCACAGTGAGATCGGCTTTTCTAGAGAAAAGACATGCTTGTGTTTTGTTTGCATTGAATTCTACCAAGTTATTGGATCCCCATTGGAGAATTGTTGCTAAGTCCATATTTATATTGTTAACATTTCTTCCTCGTTCATTTCTGGTTTCACGGGCTGATATAGGGGCCCTGGAAGAGAAAGCGGTATGGAGGGTACTATCATCGGCAAAGCTGTGTACGGGACATGAAGTTGCTTTCAATAGGTCGTTGATGTGAAGTAAAAATAGTGTTGGTGCTAGAATGGATCCTTGCGGAACACCAGCATTTATGAGTAGAGTGTCAGATGAAACTCCATCGACCACTACATGGAGAGACCTGTTTGAGAGAAAACTAGCAAGCAGAGAACACAGCTGAGGGGGCAAGCCATAAGATGGAAGCTTGGCGAGGAGTCCCTGGTGCCAAACTCGATCGAACGCCTTGGAGATATCTAATGCCACAGCTAAAGTTTCTCCATACTTTTCAATAGATAGCTGCCATATATGTGAGACGTATGCGAGCAGGTCACAGTTGATCTCTGATGGCGGAAGCCATATTGCCTATCATTGATAATTCCTGAGTCTTCCAGATATTTCATGAGCTCGATGTTGATGGCTTTTTCCATGACCTTTGAAATAATAGATAGCAGTGCGATAGATCTGTAGTTGCTAGGTAGGGTCTTTTTGCCTTTTTTAGGGACTGGCTGTACTCTTGCAATTTTCCAATTGGACGGAAATACTCCCAAATTGTAACAGTGGTTGAACAACTTGCAAAGAACAGGTGTTAATTCGGGGGCACATTTCTTGAGAACAATCGGCGGGATTCCGTCAGATCCACAGGCTTTGTTGGTGTTGAGGCCCAGCAAAATCTTTCTGATAGTACGTTGGCGAAAGGTGATCTCGGGCATGTGACTGTCAATAGGTGTAATGTTCGAGGGTTGTTTTCCCGAAGAATCCAGAGTGGAATTTCCAGCAAATAGGTGCGCAAAGATATTGGCTTTTTCCTGGGCAGTCGTTGCTAGTGTTCCATCTTCATTGGTTAGGGGAGGAAAAGAGCTGGAAGTGAAGTTTCTTCCCACAGCTTTGGCGAAAGACCAAAATGAACGGGATCCGTTAAGACATTCAACAAGTTTTGATCTTATTTTGGCATTATGAGCATCTTTTGAACATTCTATTGTCTCTTTGCATATTTGACATATTTGACTTCTAGCCAAGAATTTTTTCGATTTTTCGTTACTTTTTTAATCAATATCTTTTGCATACAGTTTGGCGACGATGCTGAGTAAACTAATAGTTAGGTAGTTCTTAGAGTCCCGCTATGAACCTTTATTGTAAAAAATCTCTGGCTTTCGTCATCGTAGCAAGATAAAATATAGTTTTTAAAGCTTCATAAGCTTTTAAAAACAAAAAGTTTTAAACAAACAGACAGATAAATAATAAAAAAATCAATGATTTGAAATCAGGAACACCTAAACACAATATCATAATCTTTTTTGTAAATAAATTCAATGTACAGACAAACTTCTGTTACAGTTTTTATAGTAGTGTAGATAAATTCAGCAGACTTCTTCGGTTAGAATATCTGATATAAAACAAGTAATGTCTGGGAGCAAAAAGTAATCACGTATTTTTAATTTTAGTATTCGAAAAACTAATAAGACCATGCTGGAAACTCAATTCCTTGTATAAATAGTGATATTGCTTTTCGATATACACCAACGCCAAATGATCAAATACACATAATACCACAAGTATTCATTTCGGAAATCCATCTGCGAATAAACTTGAATCTTTCCCTTTCTGTTTATTCACAAACTTCAGTGGCGGAAATTCGACGATTAAAACATAATGTAGCTTGAATGGATAGGCTAAACGGGAACTGGAACTAGTTAGACGATTGAAAGATAATTTCGAAAGACAATAGACAGACCACAGTCTAGCACAAAAGGGTACAGAAAAAAAAGGATAAAACACCGCCGACCGAGCAGGTAGATCGTATAGAAAAAAGAACGAGTCAAATGAAAGACGCAGGTAAATCCTAACACAAAGGGTCCTTTAAATTATTGTTAGTTATTTTAGAGGTTGCACAGCGGCGTGCCGAAGCAATTTTTTTTAAATAACCATTAAATTTATATCAAACAAACTACAACAAATTGAGAAATAATTTTTTCGCGTTTAGATAAATTGGTATTTTTAAAAATCCCAGAACGTTTTGACAGATACTTTACAAAACGTAAACAATAATATATTATCTACATTAAATTCTTTTTCTGATTGAAGATTTTTTTTCTAGTATTCATAAGATTTAGCAGGTATATTTTGTATGACAAGTGTTACCACTCTCTTTATTTCTACAAATAAATATGCGCGACATTTATGTTTTGATTTCAATAAAAATAACGTTGAGTTTTTATTCAATTCTTATAATTTTTGATAATGAGACTGGTGTTTTTAGAATACACATTTTAGTAATTCGAAGAATAGCATAGAACGAATTAAGAGTTCTAGTTAAACATTCATTTTTATGTTCTCATATTTTGTCATATTTTCAGAAAGTGGGAATCACTCCCTTTTTTATTAAAGCTGGTTATATTCTTTCTAGTCAATCTACGCTAGATGCACCCCCTATTCTAAATATACAGCACCACCTGGTGGAAAGCTGCAACAAAGTGGATTACAAAAAACGAATTCTCCACAAAACAATACACATACATGCCAATTTTCAAGGTGATTGGTTGAACGTGCAGAAGTTAATGTGCTGCAGCGCCACCTGGTGGGGAGCTGCAACAAAAAAGGTAACACAAAAATCTTCTCCGCAAAAAAATACACATACATGCTAATTTTTATAGTGATCGGTTGAACGGTGTTGGGGTGAAACGATAACATACAGGGTGGCCAACCGAAAACGACACAGAGCCATTTGCAGAAACACCGTCAACATTTTAGAAAAACATTGGTTGAACGTGCAGAAGTTAATGTGCTGTAGCGCCACCTGGTGGGGAGCTGCAACAAAAAAGGTAACACAAAAATCTTCTCCGCAAAAAAATACACATACATGCTAATTTTTATAGTGATCGGTTGAACGGTGTTGGGGTGAAACGATAACATACAGGGTGGCCAACCGAAAACGACACAGAGCCATTTGCAGAAACACCGTCAACATTTTAGAAAAACATTCAGACCCATCGATTTTTACTAAAGGGGGACAATCTTTTCCGGTATTTTTGATTCCACTACTTTCAACCCCAAGCGAGGGTAAGAATTACCCCACAATTTTTAAATAACATTGGAGCTCGAATAAGATGTCTTTTGAAAGCTCTGAAAATTCTCTTTACAATAGTCTTTAAATTTTACATTTCCTCTCAACACAAAAATTTCTACTAATAAAGATTTTGTTCAAAACGTTCACGCAAATTTCGAAGTAATTCGACGGCATTCGTCAACGATTCTTTGACGCAAATCTTCCAACGACACTGGTTGTGTTTTAGAGATTTTACTTTTCAGATGTTCCCACAAAAAGAAATCGAGGGGCGGTAAATCTGGCAACTGTAAAGGCCATTCAATGCTGCCTCTTCTCCCAATCCAATGCCGTGAAAAACATTGGTCTAAATACTGGCGAACAATCGCCGCATAATGCGGAGGAACATAAAAATGATCTTCGTCATACTGTGGATTATTTTTAAATGGTACTCAATTAAGTAGTAAGTAAGCAACTAAAATAATTCTAATTTTAACATGTAATTTTTAGTATTGGGAAAAAATGTAAAATTTAAAGACTATTGTAAAGAGAATGGTCAGAGCTTTCAAAAGACATCTTATTCGACCCCCAATGCCATTTAAAAATTTTGGGGTAATTCTTACCCTCACTTGGGGTTTAAAGTAGTGGAATCAAAATACAGGAAAAGAGTGTCCCCCTTTAATCAAAAATCGACGGGTCTAAGCGTTTTTCTAAAATGCTAACGAGGTTCCTGCAAATGGCTCTGTTTCGTTTTCGGTTGGCCACCCTATATATACAAACATCAATTCTTATACATACAGAAGATCACAAAAAGTAGTATCTGCTACTTTAAGATAGATCAAAAGGAATACCACAAAAGCTCAATAGTTGATTTTTCCCACTTATTGTGGTTGGACGGACACAATCATCTAATTTAAAGATAAGTGAAAGGGGAGACTGTTGAACACGTACAAAAAATGGATTCATATTTAGTGAGTATTGACGAAGAATATTGGATGGAAGCAACAAATCTCATTTTAAGCCAGACAATGTATTAAAATGATGATTTTAGATACTGTTACATTTTAAATTTATTCGAAATTAAAGATAAAGTATTTATTTTTTTCTAAATATGGCAGCAAAAAAGGTTGTCGATTATGAACTACATACTTGGTAGATCCTGTAGATCCCTATCGTATTTAAAAAAATGTTATTACCCTTAAATATTTCTGTTTGTTCTTCCACGATTTAATTTAGGTACACGATTATTTTACGTAACCAACAAAGTGATGTCAGCATCAAAACATAACCGAATCAATGCGGTATTGGGGATGCGGTATTGGCCCAATTAGGTGACGATATCGTCAACCTACTTTGCAGTAAAATTACTAATAACTCTAGTTGAAGATGCACAATGTGTATAGATTTATAGTTATCTATTTAGGTTAAATATGACAGTAGCAGTAAAGGTACATTTTTACATATAAATCCAATTTGGAAATAGCTACTAAAAGTATTGATTAATCTATTTTTTGGAGTGAACACTTTTTCAGGCGCGTAGTAGCAAAATATGGTGAAAGGCACACTTATGGTTTCATGTCAGCGTCAGCGACAAATAGGCCAAAAAATGACAGTCCACTTTTATTAGTTTATTTACATACATACATATAGTCACGCCTTTTTCCCGTAGGGGTAGGCAGAGACCACTTCCTTCCACTTGCTACGGTTCTTACACACATCTTTTGCTTCTTCTACTTTCATCAGGGCTCTCATGCATGCTCGTCGGTTGTTGGTACTCTTGACATGGTCTTTCTTCAAAACAATGTTGATCTGATCGAGATATGTTCGCCGAGGTCGACCTCTACCGACTTGTCCATTGACACTCGCCTTATAAATTTGTTTTGTCAATCTTCCTTCATCCATCATTTCTACGTGTCCAAACCATCTAATCATTCCTTTATCTATCTTTGTAACCACATCTTCTTTTACACCACAGCGTTCTCTTATCTCACTATTTTTTACTTTATTCAACCGAGTCACTCCGGCTATACTTCTCAAACTACTCATCTCCGCAGCATTAATCCTATTTTCATGCTTCATCTGCCAAACCCAACATTCACTACCATACATAAGTGTAGGAACCAACACACCTCTATGCACAGCCAGACGTGTCTTTTTTGACACTTTCTGGCTGTTCATAAAGCTATGCAGTTAATTTAATATTCAATTATTTTAATATGAAGGGTAGAAATAAGAACAATTTTATATGGGACTTTTAGTGAAAAAGTGTAAGCGACAAATGGGTGACGTAAAGGCATTTTCTTCTTTTTCTATCTGTCTGTCAAAAAGCTGACAGCCCACTTTTATTAGGTTATTTATTATTCAACTATTTTAATAGGGAGGGAAGAAATAAGAAGAACAATCTTATATGGGACTTTTAGTGCAAAAGTTATCCACCAAAATGAGGTACATATAAAGGAGGCGATGGCGGATGTGAGGTTAGATCTGAACTGTTTGAGATGAAGTAAAGTTTATCAAAGGGAAATAGATACACAATAATTTAAAAATAATATTAAAAAACGGTGACGTCAAAGCTTTTTAGTCTTTTTTAATCTGTCTGACAAAAAGTGGCCTCAAGCTGACAGCTTACTTTTATTAGGTTACTTATTAATCAATGGTTTTAATGTACAAATTATAAAATTTTAATTTTCAATTCTAGGTAAAATTATTTTGAATATTCAAAAAAAACCACTGTTATTTCATAGTTTTAAGTTTTTATTTTTGTTGGCAGACACAAATTAACTTTTTTATTAGTTAGAGTAACTAATTTTTTACTAAACTTTTAACTTTTTTTGAAATATTTCTAATTTATTTGAAAGATATAATCTTCAAGCTGTCACTGTTATGATGTTGAAGGGCAATACACCAGGTGTAGCCAGGTAGAGTGCGTAAGTCTTTAAAATCTGTAATTAGAAGCACCATTTCTATTAATGTTAGGTAGACAGTGATCTAAAATCTTAAAATTTGCTTTTTCAAAGATTTACTTTTAAAATGAAACACGTCATCGAGAACGTTGTAGGAATTTCGAATGAATTTGGGTTGAAATTAGTCACAACGATAAACAATAAAATGAAAACAAATATTTAATACTTTTAAACAATTTTTTTTTTGGTACAAAAACATTAATTTTTCCAGTACTTTGTTTAAAACCTTTAAAATTATATATAAACAAAACACATCTTGTTTTAATTAATTTAAAAACACCAAACTATTCGTAAAGGATATAATTTGATGGTATAAAATCAGTTTTTTAACTTTGTCCTTAAACCATAGGTATCATAAGCAGTTAGTTACTTCAGAAAAACAAAACAATCTCTGCTGTTAAAAACCAAAGTGCAACGAATCATCTTCAGCTATCACAAAGCAAGTTCACACGCAGCTAGAAAAGCCATACATTATTTCTAGCAGCTAGGATCCAAAGATTGTATTAATTCTCCTTGAAATACATCCCTGTGAAGTTCCACCTCCCCCCCCCCTATTAAAAATATTTTTTAGAGTTCTAAATTCTGTTTCAATAGTTCTAGAGTTCCTGATTGGTATTAGGAATAGTTCTGACCTTTAAAGGGTGAAAAAATCAATTTTTTAAAATGGGGGGCTAACTTCACGTGCCCTTCCACTTTTTATTTTTAAAATTTTAAAGATTCAGGAGTTCTGATGAGAGTTCTGTTTCTTCCCCAAAGAGTTCTACCAAAAAGTCCTGCAACATTTTTCGATGAAATCAAAATCCAAAATTCTACGGGACTTTGAGGTTACCAAAAAATAAATAATTTATTTGTTAAATTTTTTTTTGTTACACACATGTAAGTTAACTTTTGCATCTTGAAATTTCCTATTACATTACATTTTTCAAAATGCTGTGATTTTTTGGATTTTGAATTTTTCGAAATTTCTTTTTTGTAGAACTTTAGAACTCTTTGAAGCGAACAAAATGGCCGGAAGAAAAATTGATTTCTAAAAAAGTGGGAGACCGGTGTTTTTTTTCAATTTTTTTTTTTGGGGTTAAATTCGCCGGAACTATTTTCGAAAAGCCTCAGGAACTCTAGAACCATGCTAAATCTACTCAGAACTCCGAAAAAACTCACTTTTTCAAAAGCGTGAAGTTCCCCCCATTTTAAAAAATTGATTTTTTTATCCATTAAAGGTCAAAACTATTCCTAATACTTATCAGAAACTCTAGAACTATTGTTCAGAACTCAGAACTCTATTAAAAATTTCGAATTATTAATAGTGGGGGTGGAACTTCACAGGGATTTGAAATACTTATTACAACATATTCAGAAATGATTCAAACTTGACATAATAAGATTTAAAACAAAAATTACAGCACTTATGTCCATTAGCTGTTTCATGTTCCTAAAGACTTTAGGAATATCTTTGACATATTTTAAAAAAAAAATGTTACGAAATTTACTTCTTTCTTGGGTTCGGTGATTTTAAACTCTCGATACATTAACAAAGCAATTTTTATTCCAATACTTTTATTTTTATAAATCACTTAGATATTCAACTTATTACAACTTTTACAACTATTTAAATTTCATAACTTATAAAAACTTTTTAAAATTCTTTTTTTACGACCGCTGTCCCTTTTATATTTCTCAATCATAATTCCAGATTATTTCGCGAAAGCGATAGAACCATCTAGACGTCTCTAGGCCGGAAACCGACAATGGGCTTATTAATATGCACCCTCGTTGTGGTGGATGCTCGAATGCCGATAAATAAACAGGGCCGGATTGTAACAGTATCTTTTCAATTAGAGATCCCACATTTCCTAAATCTTCAATACAGGAATTAATTAACTTTTTACGCGGTCGATTAATAGTTTTAAGTCATAAAAATCAGTTATTAAATTTAGTAAATACATAAAAAAATTAGAAATAGTATTGACCATCACGCTGACACAGTTTTAAATGAACTTATATTAACTGAAAACGGTATAAAGATATTGTAACGTAAATGTTGTTTGTGGCAGCAGACGCAGATTTTAAATACATACAATGCAATGTCGAATTATAAACTATTTTTATAAACAATGACAAACATTATTTACAAATTCCTGCAGTGACTAAACAAAGTATATTAATTAACTAACCTAACGGAAACCAAAATAGTTAAACAGGTGGTTTATTGACGGAATAAATAAATAAAAAACTTTATTTCTAATGCCGCGTTTACACATTCGTGCTCGCACTGCTTCTCGCTATTCCACGAAATGCTCGTCGAACTATTCGCCCACTTGTGCGTACACGAGTGTCCGTTCACATATTCGCGCGAACATTCATTCGATTGTTGAAAGCAAATATGGAGGGCCTCGAATTAGTAGCAGCAGCTGCGCTACATTAAGTTCTCTCATTGGGATTCTTATGTCCCGTCCAATCACGCTTTGCGCATCATTAACTTTCTGTTTATTTTTATGATGACGATGACTTGGAACCCATATTATACTTTGCTACTAGGATAATTATATAAACTGTTAAGCGCGTTTGTTGGTCCAATCCATATTTGTAATATTAACGGGAAGTCGTCAACTGAAGTTCGCATCAATGGGATAACATAGCGCTCGCGTCGCGATTTATCTCCTTTGACTCGCGCCCAAAATACCACCATCGACGCGAGCAACAAGACGAATCACGAGGCGAGTAGCGAATATAGCGTTCATATATTCGTGCTCGCGCTGCGTCTCGATAATCGTCTCGCTTCTCGTCTCGCTACTCACGATGTGTAAACGCGGCATAAAATGAGCTGCCTGCTTATCACATGTTGCAAAATTACACAGCTCAGTGTACCGATTAATCTAAAGACATGGATTTACAATGTTCTAAAAAACTTTGTAATATACAGGTAAATAAATTTTTTTTTACTGAAAATAGTCGCAAAAAGGGTAGACCTATCGTGTGGGCCGCGGACGGCCCGCACTGCAACTAATTGAAGGAGGAGGGATTATAGAAAGGAGATGATTGTGGACCCGCTTTGTGAAAAATTGCAGGTCATAGTTCTCTGGAAAAACTGATTTTGGAAACTTGTTCCATTCCGTAAAAGAAGGATTATTGATGGAGTTTAGTCCTTGTAGTGTCAATCTTGAGAGGCATGGTAGGTAAAAGATGTCAGGGCTTATCTCCCACAAGATACACCGACCAGATTGTCGCATTTTCGCGTTCCACTATCAGAATGTGCAAGAATGACGAAAGACCGGGAAAAATGGAGAGGCATCGGCAAGAAGAATTCATGATATCACGATATCACTTGTCAGGTTAGCGACTAAGAAGAAGAAAAGAGGTAGTTATTGCGCATTTTTTGACATGCAATTAAGAATTTTATGTTCATCATTGGCGGGCATTAAAGTAATGATCCCTTATATAAAGAAAAAAATGGTACCCCACTGAGATATATCAAATTAAAAATCATGTTTAATTAAACTCCTCGGTAGATTTGTGACAAAAAATCTCTCCTGTCTTTTTTTCGAATAGGGCGCCGTTTTATGCAAAAAAATAAAACATCATAACGCGTATTTTTCATTTCTTTAATAAATTATCAAAAACTATCTAATACAATAACATTAAACCAGAACAATAACACTAATTAAATTTTAAATAGGCGCAAAGCTATGTGTGTACGAACCGTAGCGGAAGTGGAAGGAAGTGGTCTCTGCCTACCCCTATGGGAAAAAGGCGCGACTTTATGTATGTATGCAAAGCTACAACAAACGTTCAAAATGACCTCTCTCAGACGTGACACAAGATTCACCCCCTAAAGTTTGTCGCACTTATTTACTAACACCCTGCATATTGTAATTTAGTATTCGAAATGAATCCGCTATTTCAGTAAGAATGTTTGTTTCTTATTTGAAGTATTTAACAAATTTAATTGTATTTGCACCCACGTATCCTCGAGCACCGAACCAAAGTCCAATGACTCTTTCTCCAAAGGCCTTCGCATACTTTTCTTTATAATACTGAACGCACTTTTCGTAGATGTCTTGTTTTGCTTTGTTGATCCCTTCGTCTTGGTCATCATCGTTTTATTCGTTTGTAATGGTCAGAATAATACTATAAAGATCAGTCTGGAAAGTTCCGAGATGTTTTCAAACGTCTTGACTGATCGAATCAATAAAAATATAACACTCTGCAGCTTTTAATCGAAGGCAAATTTAAAAGAAAGCGAGAAATAGGAAGGAAAAAGATGGCTGAGAAATATACGGCAATGGACGGGTCTAAAAAACATTGAAAATCTGGTTTATAAAGCCAGAAATCGTGAAGAAATGAATCATATTGTCACTTCTTCTGCTTAAAATTCCGCTCCTATCGGAGATTCGAAATCGTCACCACTACTCGGACCTTATCAATCGCCCGCCTGAAGAGTTCTGCGGACGTGCAACCAAACCACTCCCTCAAGTTGCGCAGCCAAGAGATTCTTCTTCTGCCAATCGTTCTTTTGCCTTTATTGTCGCAAAAATCCATTAATGGATAGGGCATGAAAAGAAGAGGACTAATCAAGAAATGAAAGAGCTTGTTATATTTTTAACCAGAATAGTTCTAAATGTTTTTTTTTACATACATACATATAGTCACGTCTTTTTCCCGTAGGGGTAAGCAGAGACCACTTCCTTCCACTGGCTACGGTTCTTACAAACATCTTTTGCTTCCTTTACTTTCGTCAGTGCTCTCATACATGCACGTCTGTTGTTGGTACTCTTGACCTGGCCTTTCTTCAAAAATATGTTGATCTGATCGAGATATGTTCGCCGAGATCGACCTCTACCGACTTGTCCATTCACACTAGCCTAATAAATTTGTTTCGTCAATCTTCCTTCATCCATCCTTTCTACGTGTCCAAATCATCTAAGCATTCCTTTATCTAACTCTGAACCACATCTTCTTTTACACCACAGCGTTCTCTTATCTCACTATTTTTTACTTTATCCAACCGAGTCGGAGTGACTCGGTTGGTTATACTTCTCAGACTACTCATCTCCTCAACATTATTCCTATTTTCATGCTTCTTCTGCCAAACCCAACATTCACTACCATACATAAGTGTACACCTCTATTCACAGCCAGACGTGCCTTTTTTGACACTTTCTGGCTGTTCATAAATAAATAAAACGTAATTGCGATTAAGTTAACAAAAAACCAAAAAGACCACAATCGACTAAACATAACCGCTACCGGATTATTGTGAATAAACATTTTCATGATCTCTTTTGTTGGTCGTAATTTAAATTTTTTTAGAACAAACAAAACCATCGACCAAAAAAACGTATCCTGTTGGTTTTTCGTCGAGTTGTTTCAACTGCAAAACTAATTTCGTTACATGTATATTTTACATTCGAATCCTTGCTATTTCATTATCGAACAATAAATCTCGTTTGGCATTTTAACATCGCATGAAGCATATAAAATTATTTCATACCGTATGTACATGTTTGTACTGTGCAAATATTCAAGGCGAGACCTCAAAAATTAGCGGAAAAATTGAGAATGCAGGATAATCTATCTGAAAGGTCAAACGCAACACAAATTTAAAAATTTTAAAGCTACACTTTTTATATAAACGATTATTTTTAAAGTAAACAAATATAATGCAAGAATATTTTAAAAAAAGCAACATCCTTTGCATCCCATTATAAAAGAGAACGCCGAATAAGAGGTAATAAATAATTTCTTCTTCTTAAGGTGGGGTCTTTTTAAAGAAGAATGGCTGGCTACAACGTTGGCAAATCGCTCTCTGTCATGTGCTATTCTTAGCAATGACTGCGAACTTAGATCAACCCAATCACTCACATTCCTCGGACATAAACATTGTCTGCTTCCCGATCATCTACTTGCCCTCCATTATTAGTCATAGAAACTCACATTTCATGCCTTTGTATAGGTAGCTTGTCTTTCTACTTTTGACGTTACCAAGAATTTCCCTGTCCACATTTATTCTTCTTGGTACAACGTTCATTGGAGAAATGTTCTGTACATGATATTTTCAAAGACTTTCAGTATGATTCAGTTGCATAAAAGAAAATTTATATACTTTATATCTATTATTTAACGATAATGTAGGATTCTCTTCATTCTAAGAAATACACTTTTTGCATTTTCTATGCGTTAGCGTATTTCTGTTTCCATATTCAAACTCTTTGCTATCCAGCATCCTAGATACTTAAATTTATCAACCTGTTGTATTCGTTTGTCTTGTAAAAGTATGTAGTTATATTGGTGTTCACATTTATTTTTTATTCTTGGAAATGACCTTTTCTGTATTTATCTAAGATCAAGAACATCTCCCTCCTTTGTGAAAACATTAATAGGGTTTTAAAGCTTTTCTTAGCTATTAGCTATATTAATTTATGTATAGAGCACTTAACGAAATAAATGAACCATAACTTTACTAACACTTAAACTAGATGCTGTGGGAGTACGTGGTGTTGCTCTGGATCGGGCAACTTCTTACTTGGACAATCGAAAACAAAGTGTAGTGTTAGATTCCATAAAATCCAAGACAAGAGAAAGTTATCATAAAGGTGTACCTCAAGGCTTTATCTTAGGGCTTCTCTTCTTTATAATATTTACGAGTGACATAAAGAATAACTATACTGCGGAAAATTAAATCATTCTCTATGCAGATGATACGAATATCTTAATGTCAAGATCAAATAATGAACAACTAGTGAATAATGGTAATAAGTTATCAAATTAAAAATGGACCAGCACTAAACACTGCAAGTCCAATCATATTCGATTCTTACCAAAAAATAAGAATCCCGATAATGATCTCTACTTAACAGTTAATGGAAACTCAAGAAAGTAAAGGGAGTATAAAGTTCTTAGGTGTTATGCTTGATAGAAAACTTTCATGGGAAGATCATATCACCAGTTTATGTTCAAAACTCAGCACAATTAGGTACATATATTAATATCAGTACTCCTGGAACTTGTGATGAAAAATTTCCTATTACATTTTACATTACATAAAATTAAGAATAAAACATTATTTTTCTTTCTAAATGAGAAGATACAGTCACAGAATCGTTATCAGTGGTAAAATCTAATGCAGCATATTTAATTGGAACAAAGTCAACAAAGCTTAAATAAATAAGAAAGCGTACGCTTTTTAATATTTACTAGAATAAAAATTATGACAAATAAACATTAATATTACAATGCTATTTACTCGAACACGCAGATAAAATTTAAAGGAAAACTGTCAACGTGGCTTTAACTACACCATCTGGTCTAGTTAACCAACGAAATCTATTGTGAATTGTGATCAACCAGTTGGTACGAGTTTCTTTCACAGTCCGCATGTTATTTTTAGAACGAAATGTACGTACTCGGTGACTTTCGGCCAGTTTAAAGTTGTTGGTACACCAACGACGAACAAAAAAAATTTTATTTACACTTTTGATACATCGTATAGTCTATAGTACGATAGAAATTTTTTTTATGTAGAATTTATTGTTACGTTACTTTTTTCCAAGGCTCGTAAAGTTTTCACTATCGTATAAATATATATAAAAATGAAAAAATGTTTGTATGCATGTATTTATGTCCTTCAAAAAATACCAAACGGCAGTGGTTTTGGGAAAAACTTCCCTACGATAAAAGTGGGTAGGAGATGAAATATAAAAACTATTAAAAACGCCAATATTAGTGTAAAATTCATAGTTTTCAAGGTCGCTGAGTTTGATTGTGATATCTTCAATGTTGTTAGCACCACTACAAAAGGAGTGGGAGAGGGATGAAATATAAAAACTATTAAAAACGGCTGATATTAGTGTCAAATTCATTGTTTTTGTGGTGGCCGATTTTGATGGTAACATTCACAATTTTACTCCTACTATAGGGGTGAACGTGGGATGGAATTTAAAAACTATCAAAACGGCTGATATTATTGTCGAATTTATAGGTTTTGGGGTGGCTGAATTTTAAAATTACATTCCTAATTTTGTTAGCACCCCTACAAAAGTGGTGGGTAGGGGTTGAAATATAAAAACTATTAAAAACGCCGATATTAGTGTCAAATTCATAGTTTTCAAAGTCGCTGAGTTTGATTGTGATATCTTCAATGTTGTTAGCACCACTACAAAAGGAGTGGGAGAGGGATGAAATATAAAAACTATTAAAAACGGCTGATATTAGTGTCAAATTCATTGTTTTTGTGGTTGCCGATTTTGATGGTAACATTCACAATTTTACTCCTACTATAGGGGTGAACGTGGGATGGAATTTAAAAACTATCAAAACGGCTGATATTATTGTCGAATTTATAGGTTTTGGGGTGGCTGAATTTTAAAATTACATTCCTAATTTTGTTAGCACCCCTACAAAAGTGGTGGGTAGGGGTTGAAATATAAAAACTATTAAAAACGCCGATATTAGTGTCAAATTCATAGTTTTCAAAGTCGCTGAGTTTGATTGTGATATCTTCAATGTTGTTATCACCCCTACGAAAGAGGTGGGAAGGGTATGGAATAAAAAATATTTTAAAAACGTTTTATTAATGTCGAATTTATAGTTTTCGGCGTCGCTGAGTTTGATAGTGATATTCCCAAAGAAGGCTAGTCTGCTAGTATATTATACACATGGAAATAATCTATATAACGTGTCGTGTCTTACGTTGTCAAATGCCTTCTCATAATCTATAAAACGTGCGAAGACATTTCTCTGCTGATCGAGGCATTTTTGGGTTAGCACCTGCATTGAGAATAAACCATCTCGGGTACACTAAGCAATCGCAGTGTGGGGCTCTTCCCCGTAACACCATTATTTGGGTTGATAGTCACCCTAACGTGAATGTTTGCGGTCCACTTAGTTCAAAAAGAAGCTCGCAGTTTTGCCGACCAGACGGGAGCATTACCTTTGACCAGAAGCCTGGAATCAGTCGCCATCCGAAGGCATCAGCCTTTGAAACAACTGCTGGAAACGATCAGAGGAAGACACGCATGAGGTTTTTTGGACACCTTGTAGCAGAGGCGTGACCAACTCGTCAACCGCCGTTTGCACGACGAAAATAGACTAGGTACCACTCATTAAGCGACTCTCCGACTGCCCCTATCAACCGCGCAGGCGGAATCGGTGAGGAGCCAAGGTCGCGACGCTGCTGCACAGTGGTGCCGACAACAGCCGTCATCATTTTTTAGCATGCCAATGGCTCTTAGCATTTGTTAACGGTTTAAAAGGTGTGTTTTCACACTCTTGTTATTTACTTTGAACTCAAATCAATATTAACACAGTCTCTTCAGTGTTTAAAACCGATAATATGTAGTGCATAGTTTTGTCAATCTTTTTTGGTGCTAAAGTAAAAACGACAGAAAATACAGTGACATACACTACGCATCACAAACATTGCGAAAAATTTCTTATCAATACAGAAGATGTAAACAAACTTCGAACGTACGCCTATGATATGTTAACCACGTGTTCGTCTTTCGTTTCCATCACTTACAAACCTATAATAACTACGGTCATCGAATTTCATTAAATTATTGGGTGGATATACCTATCAAACAAAAATTTACACAACTGTAATGTCTCTCTAGCATACAACGGAGTACTGTTTTCATCAAAATTATCTACATTATTTCTACAAACTATTTAATAATAATACTAAAGCACTGCACACAAAAAATATATGTAATTGACTATTTAACCAATAAAGTACCACGATGGATCGAAATGCTTCAATCGTCTACAATTAGAATTCAAATTCTCTGTACGATTCCCTCCCATTCCCATACAAATCGGTATTAGACATACAAACTAACTAACTGTAGAAATTCTTTTCATTATTCAATCAAAAGGAATTTTAGTACCGCAATTTCACTGTCAATAATCAATTGGTGAAATGATATGTCCATTATGCAGAAATGATTTATTTTATAACATAGATAAACGAATGAAATTATGATTGTTACTTGTTAATGTAAAAACTGTACCTAATTAAAATTGCAAGTAGAATAGTTCTTGGATCCATCACTGACCCGAATAAAGTCGAAGGAATCAGAGTAGACATAATAATAACCTTCTTTACAAATGTATCGTTAATTAGGTAAATGGTTTCCTTTTTAGTTCATGTGCCGTCGAAGCGGTAAATAGAATTTTCCTGGCCTTCATATGCTTAATAAAGGCATTCGACAGTATTCCAATGAAAATTGTATGAAACAGCTTAAAATAAAGAGGAGTCAATAATATTACAAGAATATACAAGCATACACTATTGAGAAGTTTGGTGAATCCCGTGCAATAGCCTTGGATATATCTTAAGCATTCGACCGCGTTTGGCACCAGGCATTGTTAAGCAAATTATCTGCCTACGGTCTCCCGACCAAGTTACGCCAATGGCTTATGAGCTTCATGCAAGATCGCTCCTTACATGTGGCAGTTTACGGTATTTCTTCTGATGCGTTAAAATCCAATGCCGGGGTCCCCCACCCTACTTCTTTTACACATCAACGATCTCTTGAAAACCACCACGAACCCCATTTACAGTTTCGCAGACGACAGCACACTTGTCTCAACTTTCACATCCTATCGATCACTTTCTGTGAATTAAACCAATAGACTCAGACAGAAACAGGTTGACTCCATCAATAGAGATCTTGAAGCAATCGTCGAGTGGACAACCAAAAATGTTGTTTACTACAACGCCCAGAAAACACAAAGCGCCGCGTTTTCCAAAATAGTGGATTCCTCAAATCATTATATCACAATGTCCGGAAATACCCTTGAATCAAGTCCCTTCATCTCGATTTTGGGAGTCACGGTATCTAATAATATGTCTTGGCATGACCATGTTACTCCTGATCAACTGTTGACGACGTACAAGGCTCAAATCCGATCTCTTCTGGAGTATTGCTCGCACATTTGGGGTTCAGCACCAAGGCATTCTCCTCGTCTTCTAGATTCCATTCAGAAAAGGGCCATTCGGTTGATAAACAGCTCAACTCTCACAGATACTCTTCACCCACTAGAACATAGAAGAAGAGTTGCAGACCAGACATTACTCTACAGATATTTCCATAGCAGATGCTCCAGAGAAATAAAACTCCTACACCACTACTGGCCATATTCGGCCGAAGAGCTCGGCACGCTGATCAATCTCACCCATTTACTCTCAAGATTGACACTAATCACCTTCAAGAGTCCTTCTTTTACAGCGCTGCTACGGAATGGAACAGGCTTTCAAAATCAGTGTTTTCAGAAAACTGTGACCTGCAACTTTTTAAAAAGCGGGCCCACAGTCATCTTCTTTCTATAATCCCTCCTCCTTATAATAGTCCGCGACCCACACGATAGGTCTACCCTTTTTGATGTTTAAGTTCACTTAAAATTTTGATTAATAAACCTAACCTTTAAAATGTTATGTTCAATACTACTTGGTACGAACCGTGTAACTAGCGCCCTCTATAGAGTCAGATATAAAAACAAATTCATGGGATGTAGCTTCTAAAACATATGCGTATAAAATTTCATTACAATGTTTCGGCAAAATCGTAATAAATGTGTATAAATTTTTTTTCTTCAACGCCCTTTAACTTGAATACAGATGGCGTTACGAAAAATTTTTACTAAGCAAACCCCAATTATTTTTCAGTTTTCTTCCTATTCTAGAGACGAGGTCACCTTTTTTGAAACACCCTGTATAAGGGTCCTAAAAAATGCCAACAACAGCACGGTACCGACTTGAGACCCGCTTTTGAGATATTCAGAATGAAGATACTTATGTCAAATAAATAGTTTGTTATTCCCAGAGTAGAAATAAATAAAAATATAGCATATTAGCTTTGAATCTTACAAATCGCTTAGACATTTAAAAATAACTAATACTCCGATTAAAACTCACTGATTGTGAGTACATTTTCCAGATCATAAAAACTCGGAATTTGAAACTAATGTTCATACTGAAATTAAGTTTCCCCTTGAACCTATATTTGTTTAGTTCCGGTT
The DNA here is from genome assembly GCA_950111635.1 of Agelastica alni. Lineage (NCBI taxonomy): Eukaryota > Metazoa > Arthropoda > Insecta > Coleoptera > Chrysomelidae > Agelastica > Agelastica alni. The sequence continues at coordinate 21,267,528 of OX467710.1, forward strand.
GGACTGGAGACTTACTCATTCGCTAAAAATACTCATTTTAATTATTTTTAATGAAAATTAAATAAAACTTGATCGAAGCCAGGTGCGAAATTTTAGTGTTAATAAATAAACAGTCAAAACAAACCAGTAAAAATCCTAAATCAAATGGGTAATTTCGAAAAATATTTAATATTTTAAGGTTTTTATCGCTTTAACAAAGCTGGGAAAACACGAGAAAAACATGGAAACATATTTAAATAAAATAATCTAAACTATTTAAACACGCGAAAATATATGAACATATACAGGGCATTTTAATAAGATATGCAAAACATACTACGTGTATACTGGTATCAAAAGTAGGCTAATTGGACAATACAAACACTATAATAACTAACAAATTTCCAATACAAAAATTAATAATTGTTAAGTTTTAAAAATTATATAACACAGTCCTGATAGTGGATAATATGAATGACCTCATAAGGCTCCTGGACATAGTTGGAATGCACGGCCGACTTATGGGAATTATCATCCACATAAAAAATATAAAATTCCCAGTAATCACCCGCAAATACGATAGTAAAGACATAGAACGAGAAAAAAAGTTTAACTATCTGGGGACTTGGTTATGTGAAGAATGGTCTTCAGACGTAGAAATCAAATGCCTGACAAAAAAAGCGAGGAGCTCATTCATGGGATTCAAAAACGTCTATACGAACTCTTACTTTGACCTCAATCTCAGAATAAGATTCACAAAATGTTACGTATGGTCCGTACTGTTGTATGGTATGGAAGGTTAGCACAATAAATAGGGTGGAAGCATTTGGAATGTGGATCTATCGAAGCAACTTGAAAGTCCCATGGACAGCAAGAAAAACCAACGAGGAAATTTTGAGGACGATAGGAAGAGAACGCGAATTGCTGGGAAAAATAAAACGCAGGAAAACAGCGTACCTGGGACTTGTGTTACGCAACAAAAGGTACCATTTATTCCAACTATTATTACAAGGAAAAATAGAGGGAAGAAGGGGTTAGGACAGAAAGAGATACTACCTGAGATAGGGAAAAATGGTCAAACGTGATCGCAAACATCCATTAATGAATAGCAGAGAAAGAAGAGAGGATAAATTATATAACTGTGGGTCCGTAAATTTAAGATGTATCACGAATTTGAGACAATGGAAGTTAGTGACACTTTTGTAACACAAGTGTTAACTTGGTAATAACGTTTAATCCCAATATTTTAAAAAAATTTCAAATGAATTTATTTTTGCACGAAATCGCGTCTTAGTCTTTCGAGTTGATCCTAGCAATGAAGTGTTACCAAAAAATAAGTACCAAGTTTTAATTTTGAGAATTTTTTACCAATTTGTATTATTTGTATGAACTAAATATTTGTAAATGTGCTAAAAGTGTAGTTGAGAATATGCCAAAGAGGTATAAGTTTTTCCAATGTCAGTTTAAAAATATATAAAAAACATCACATTAAAAGCCATAAAATCTTTAAAAGAAACCGACCATTGGCGTATCAATTTTATTATTAAATCAGATATATTTTTAAAAATTATTTAATTATTTATTGAACGACATCGTGAGTGTCGCCGAACCACGTTTTAACTAAATAAACTATATTTCTATTACTTTCTCTATAACTTGAGATGTCTTAAATAATTTTGACGAAGTACCACAATACGAGGCGATTCCATAGTACACATTCGACTAACCAACTTCTTAAACTTAAAACCACATTTTATTACAATTTGTCGAAGTGTTTCGAATGATTTATATTTAAAATCGTTAAAATCTTGGAATTTGTTAAATATAATTTCTAATGTTGGGATTTGATTTTCTTTGTACGTATTATAAACCGTTTACCGAATCATATCTTTAGATGCATCATCTATCCGACGGTTGACGATACGTTTTCGTTTTTTATCGTGTTCAATCTCACAACGCTTCGTTTAATTACTAAATAAATTGTGGAATAAGTAATTTTCGTTAAGTTGCATATTGTTTTAATTATTTCATCTCGAGTTGAATCGACATTTTCAGCTTTTAAGCATGAATATATATTTAAAATTATACTTGAATAGGCAAATATCGATTTTGAAATTCCCAAAATTGTGTCTTATTAATTAGAATTCCATTATTAATAAGTTTTTAATCATTAATTTGGATATTATCATTATACTTTGATTCACATTATTATCAGGAGTTTCATTGTTATTTTGAATATCATATTAAGCAATTCGTTAGATTCATCATTTACCTTAAACGGACTCCAAAAAGCCATTTCACAAATATCACAACAAAAATTTCTAAATCTTTTATTGAAATGTTAAATTTTGATCAACAAAAAATGGCGGATCCAACTAAAATAAGATAGCACAAGAACAGTAAAAGGAAACACAAGCATAATTTTTTTATTTATAAATATTAGCGGAGTTAACTGTAACCTGCATAAATAAACTCTGTTGAACAATCATATGATTGAAACGATGTTTGTTTACATGTTTTTTAATTTTGTTAGTGATTACATTGGTCATTTTATCATTAAAAACATATATTGTTTTTCACCAGAATGTTTAGCATCGGAATTTCATTCACCAAGAACAATAAAAGAGATAAAGTAATTTTTTAACACATGATTCAATTTGTGCGTTTAAAATTAAGGCTAAGGAAATGGATGTCTGTATGTACACCGACCGCATTTGGTGTTATTTCCGTTGACGAAATGAAGTAGTTTTAAACATTTTGACGCAATTAACAACGTGAAATCGGAAAAAGTAAATTATAAGAAATTCAGCATCGTATGAAACGTATTTATATATAATCCAGGATATCTACAGCTGTCGCTGCCTTCCTGCTTTCAGCCCTTGTCTCCAGTTGTCCTTGTCCTGCCAGTCTCCGTCCTGCAGGTTTCTTAATTCCATCGCCTCATCCACTTCGTCTCTCCATGATCGCCTTGGTCGACCTCTCTTTCGTCTGCCTAATGGACTCCACTCAGTTACCCGGTGTATCCAGCGATCCTCCGGAGTTCTTCTAACATGTCCGTACCACGTTAGTTTCTTTTCCTCTATGTGTTCTAGTATGTCTTTTTTTACCTCCATTCTTCTCCTGATCTCCTCATTTCTTATTCGATCTAATCTGTTCACTCCACAACTCCTTCTCCAAAAGTCCATTTCTGTGGCTATAATCTTCCCTTTGTTTTTTTTTGTTGATCACCCACATTTCAGCTCCATAAGTCATTATGCTGCGAACTATTGAATTGAATATTCTCGTTTTATTAGTCTTGGTTATGTGGCGATCCCATAATATTGGGTTTAATTGATTAATACATGCCCTAGTTTGACCTAGTCTATTTTTTATTTCTTCCTCTGTTGTTCCACTTTTTGATATTATAAACCCTAGGTACTTAAATTTGTCTGTTCCTGAGATCTGTCGGTTATCATCTATTTCTAGGTGATATATCCTGTCTTGTGCCGTTGACATATATTGGGTCTTTTCGAGGTTGATTTCCATTCCATTTTTCCCATATTCCTCCTCTAGTTTCCGCATCATAAAACCTAAATCCTCCTCATCTTGAGCTATGATTACTTGATCATCGGCAAAGCTTAGAGTATACAGATGATCATTTCTAATTGGTATTCCCATTCCTGCACATTTTCTCTTCCATGGTCTTAGTGTCTGTTGTAGAAATATTTTGAATAGTGTGGGTGATGTTGAGCATCCTTGGAGGAGACCGTATTTAACTACAAACGTACACACAAACTATAAAACGTATTTAATTTTTATAAATAAACCATTATTAATACTGATATGATAAATACTAGACTAAACATTCACGTTAGAAACAATTTTTGAATTGCTTATTTTAATAGTTTTTAATGTTTGATTTTTTTATTTTGAAACACAGGTAAATTGATGTTGTAATTTTACGACGTGTATATATTTTATTTGTCCTATTGTATATCTTCTCTCTACGTGTTTATGATGATTACGTTGTACAAACAATAACAAACTTGGTATAAAAATAATTTACTGCCACTTTTATTTAACTACATAATCAAAACCTTTTCGAGGATTTTTGCTGACCATCATCTTTTTTAAAAATTATTAAATTTTTATAGTTAGTAGCTCATTGGAAAAAAAGTAGCACACCGCAACGCTGCCAGGTAACTGGCGAGCAAAAGGACTTGGATTGGCTTTCGATTCCGAGTATTCATCGTTGGAAAATTTAGAGATTCTATCCAACTCGTAATTTGCAGTTGACTTGATGCAGAAATGTAAGTCTCAACTGATTTCTTTTTTAAAACAAAGCTTTATTAAGATATCTACCAGTGGAAAGTTAGCAATAATAAGACGAGATTTCTTTGCTAATTAGTTGCCAAAAATAGCTTTTGTTGCTCAAACCATTTTTGGAAAATTGCAAATACATGTAGCTTCATTAGTTAATCAACGACAAAAACAAGAATATTTTGGTGGAGTTCTCAACACAATCTACAATACAGGAATTATCCCACAAAAAATGTTAACATCAACATTCATATGTCTACCGAAAAAAATTAAATGCCAAAGAATGTAGTGATAATTAAACAATTAGCTTAATGTCACATACGTTAAAAATTCTCCTTAAAATTCTACACACCAGAATACATCACAAAGCTTTTTTTTTATGAGGTGAAGAAAATCCTTTATGGAGAGGCTGTTGGCCCATTGTATCTTGCATATGTGTTTTTGTATCATTGTACAATGGAGACCCGACCTGCAGACCGCCCGGCAAGGACCCAAAAACAACAAAACACACGCTGCGCCGCCGCAAGGCACTGGTTCGAAAAAGACAGGCAGTTCCCGGGACCTAGAACTACGCTGCACCCAATCCAGTACCTTCGTACCTTGTACAAGTTCTGTACTGGGTGGGAACAATGTAGTCACCTAAGAACCGCCCATTCCCCCCAGCGCACCGCAGCAGCACAGCAAGCGCTCTACCGCCCCCGGATCCCCGCCGCACAACCCGCAGGCCAAGCCTCCATTATACAGTCTTAGCTAATTCCTTATCATCGGTAACAGTTCTGCCGTCCTTTTATGGCACGGTCCTTTGATGTATTATTTCCCCTGTTTTTTTCCTGGTATACGTTTCCAGTAGTTTTTGTGTTTTTCCGAACCTCTTCTTGCAAGTTCGTCTACTTCCTCATTACCTGCAACTTCCTGGCGTCCTAGAACCCGTATCAGTTTGCCGTGATTACGGTCCACAGGCGTTCTCAGTTCTTCTTTGCATCACAAGCTAGAACTGGATATAAGTGATACACAATTTGGTTTTCGGAATGAATGGTGTGGATACAAGCGTGTTAACGTGTTAACTCAAAGATGCTTGGACGTTAATTAAGACCTTTAAATCTGCTTTATAGACTATAATAAAGCCTTCGATAAGGTAAAACATGACCAACTTATAGACCTTTTTAAAAACAAAAACCTGGATAGACAGGATGTAAGATTAATCTTAAATCTGTATTAAAATCAACGAGCCATAGTAAAAATTGGACTGGAAAATCTGAAGAAATGGAAATAAAGAGAGAAGTCACAGGCAAGGCTGCATTTTATCGCCATTATTATTTAATGCGTGTTCGGAGCAAATTATATTAGAAGCCTTGGAAAATGAGACCGACGGTATAAAAAGGTAAATTGAGTTCTGATTAACAACATCAGATATGCCGACGACACAGTAATAATAGCCAATTTTAAGATATTTTTGGATTCACCCCGTATGCAGGAAGAACTTTTAGATACACAAGCACATCTGAAGGCCATGAAGGTAATGAAATCTTAATGGTTGAAGGTCAACAGATTGAAAAAGTAAAAATTACTTAGGAACGTTTATTACTGAAAACAATGATTATACTGCAGAAATAAAAACCAGAATTAAAAAGGCTCGAACCAACTTTATAAAAATAAAAAAAGTACTATGTAGCAGAGATTTGACGTTAGGCGTGAGGCTGCAATTGGAAAAAATGTATGTGCTCAGTGTGCTCTACTATGGTGCAGAATCATGGACGCTAAATGCAGATGCAATGAGACGGCTTAACTCTTTCGAAATGTGGATACATAGGAAAATCTTAAGAATTTCGTGGGTAAATCGAATTACTAACATCAAAATGCTAAGAAGAATCGGTAAACAAAAAGAAATTGAACGTACAATTAAGGATAGAAAACTACAATATTTGAGACGCATAAAACGTGGTGAAAGGTACAGCCTCTTACGACTAATAATGCAAGTAAAAATATAAGGCAGAAGAAGCATGGGAAGAAGACGAAATTCACATAAAAGAAGAGACTCACATAAAAATATTGGAAAAATAAATCGAGGTATTTTTATTTGAATCGAATTAGATACAGTCCATACTAGCCTAAAACGAATTTGTTGCTAATTTTTGGCTGCAATGAAAATATTGGAAAAAAATCAGAGCATTTTTATTTAAATCGAATAAGATACAGTCCATGCTAGTTTGAGACGAGATCATCATTGATAATGAACCAAGCCATATTTTGTTGTTGGCCGAAATATTTATAAGGAATTAATAAAATGCAGCTTATAGTGGAGTCAAAAATACCGGAAAAGAGTGTCCCCCTTTAATCAAAATCGACGGGTCTAAGCGTTTTTCTAAAATGTTGACGAGGTTCCTGCAAATGGTTCTGTTTCGTTTTCGGTATTAAAGTCGATGTCTGTACCTTTATTAAGCTAGCAAGACCAAACCAGCAGAATTAAACTAGACCTATTGAATTATTTAGTACCAATTTTGCACTAATTTATACCATTATTAATAATTTTGTACCTTGTACTATTGAAAAAAACCGTAGTGCTACTATCTTCAATATTTAGCAAGCAGTACCATTAAAAAATAGGAAAAAAAAAAGAAAATAAAAAGTCAGAAATGCAAAGAACTTAATTTATTTTTTTCAAGGTAGCATGAACAGGATATATCGGTAACGATTAAAAGGTTCGACCTATTTTTTTGTTGTTGTTGACTTTTTGCCAATTTCTTATGAATATTCCTGCCAGCAACATAATCTATCACGTCTCAAGATATCATGGACAGTTTTAATTCAATTTATAAAAAGATGCATAGATTCTATTTTGAATATTTTTATAAGACAGTCTTTAGGCAACAAATTTCTGTATAATCATAGAAACCGATAATAATTATGTTTTCAAATTTTTCTGCTACCTTTATGCGAGCATACTACGATTTTCAAAAAACGGGTTTTTTGCAACAAAATCCATTTTTATGGCAACTAATTAGCAACAAATTCTCGTGTTATTTTTTTTATTTTCGATAACTTTCATTTGGTACGGTGTTAGAGCTTTAACACAAACAAAAAGGCGACAAAATGCTGCAAAAATTACATGGTACGCTTTAATTTTTGTTCGATACGAACTAACTAACCGTTAGTTACTTCCGAAATATCTATTACATGAATAAATTTACAAGTCGTTTAAGAGACAACATTGTTAATAAATTATGCGCGGTATTGAATATTTATAACTGAAAATCGCGTGCAAAGTTTCACCTGCTTTGCTTTTATTGTCTAAATAATACCCTCGTGTACGCAGCGTTTAGATTACCAACATCTGTTTATTTCGATTTTGTCTTTTATATCTGGAAATAGCTTTAGTTTGCGCGAATGTTTCAAATAGTAATACTTTACTAAAAATATACGTAGTGAGTAGAAGCAGAAATAGTTGATAAAAACCACAAATAATATAACACGCTTAAAATTGTGACGTACACAACCAAATTCAAGCACTTTCAGAGATTGTTTAAACCGTTAATGTGTTGAAAAACACAATGTAGTAGTAAACCTGAATTGATTTTAGGCTGTAAACAACTTTCAATTTGACAATAAACAAAATTATAGAGTTAACTATATAACACTTGTCACGTGCCTATTTTTTCCCTTCTACAGTTCCATTATTAATTGGGTCTCTGATGGTTTAGTATTCCTTAGGTACTCGTAAGTAGGGGTGCATACCGTATTTTGTTGTAACTTAAATATATTATTCGTTGTAAATAGTGTTGCATACCTTGAAGTGATAGGACTCGATTGTTTGGTTTGCATTTCTGTTTGGATGGGGCTGGATATCCACACGGACGAGTGCGATTCTGGGTTGACGTTTATTCCGTGTCATTTCTTGATTTCCGGCCTGGGGGTCAGTCGTTTGGTGAGAGTCTTCGAAGTCGGGTGTTGGTGAGAGTTTTTGGGACGGTGTGATATTAGCACGTGTGCAGAACCTCTATGGGATTTCTTTCATATCTGGCTATATTTGGGCCATCTTAAATTGGATTTTGAAGAAAAACCACTTAATTTTTAACTTGACCATTCTATCTTACCTTCGTTGTTGATATTTTGGATTTTGGTGTCGAGTTAAAATAGCCGCAAGCGGTATTTATTTGAGGGAAGCCATTGTTAATTAGCAGGTGCCGTCCCATAATCAAACCGGCCACAGGAGTAGACCACAGGAGTAGTGAAGTCGTATACCCAAAGGTTATAAGTGATTTATTTTTAAATATATAACGCCGTGACTTATTTTGACACCACGATTAAGTTTTGTTTTAGTTTATTAATATAGTACATGTGAATTCGTATACCCAAAGGTTATCAGTGATTTATTTTTAAATATATAACGCCGTGACTTATTTTGACACCACGATTAAGTTTTGTTTTAGTTTATTAATATAGTACATTGTTGGAAACTATTTATTGCATTAGATAATATGCCAAAACTAAACTTGGATTAAAATACCCTTCTCAATAATTCTTTATGTCCAAGTAAAAATATATTTTCTTCCTACTTATTTGTAAATATCCTACAATCTTGATATTTTAAAGGACAACCATTGTAAAAATATTTTTAAATAAACTCGATTGTTTTGGCAGTAAAAATCTTTATGTAAATGGTTAAAAAAAAACATGTGTAAATTAGCAGCCTTATGTAAACGTTTGATTCAATGTAATTAATGAGTTGATTTATATACGTTTTACTTTTTTTTTTGGTAACTTGGTAAAGTCTGTTACTCTTACTTCTGTTTTGGTTATTTTATAAAGTTGTAAATTTTAAATTTTTGGTTTGTTTTAGCAAGAAAATTTACCATAGCTGTTAATTTTGACTATATTTGTTATAATGTTGCTATTGAGCTATGTACTTCGATTTATTGTGTGAGTAAAGTATCCAATATATTTTTGCTATAATTTTATTTATTTGGTTTACCATTATCTTAGTTGTTAATCGTGTGGCTCTGCTAGTGCCTATAAGACCTAGAGGTTTCCGGCTTGAACCGTTTAAGTCGGTGGCGCGGCTCACTTTTATATTTTTTTCTTCTACCCTCTACGGCTGAGCTCGGGCATAATTTGCCAGTAGAGAGACCGCTAGCAGACTACTCTTTAGAGAACGAAAAAAGACGTGGCACACTCGATGTTCAGAATTTTTATAAAAATAAAAAAAGAAGCAATTATGTATTTGGGCATTACTGATATCACGATACAGCTTCTTCTACTCGTTTAAAATCATAGTGATCTGTTAATTCCGGGCTTGCCGTCGTAACATTTTCTGTGATGTGGACTGCCAGCTGTCTCTCCATCTTTTTGGTGGTCATCCGGGTGGGCGGTTGCCTGTTAGTGTTCCCTATGCGGGGTAGTCTATTCTCGGCCATCCTTTTGACATGGTTATACCATTCTTTTCTTCTTTGTCTTCCCCATCTTACTATGTCCTGTAAGCCGCATTCTTGTCTTATGTTCGTATTTCTTATACGGTCTCTTCTGGTTTTGCCAGCTATGCTCCTCAGCACTCTCATTTCTACCACGCGTAGCATGCTTTTGGTTTTGTTGGTATCTTCTCGCGCTTCTATTGCGTACGTCATGACGGGTCTTACGCATGCTTTGTATGTTCTAATTTTGCTGTCTATTCGCATGTATTGGTTGGCCCATACAATTTCTCTTAGGCATCCTGATATTACTGCTGCTTGGTTAATTTGGCCTCTTTGGTCATTTGTTGGATCGTGGCCGCTGGAAATATCCATGCTGAGGTATTTAAACTGGGCGTATTTTCAATTATGAGCTTACATCTGAGTGGTTTTTTAGCCTAGTGTCATGCTTTTTGTTTTTTCGATGGATATGCTCTTGTTAAGTTGTCGACTTGCTTGGTAGAACTTAAAAAGCTGCCTCTGCAGGTCATTTTCGGTTTCCGCTAATATTGCGGCATCATCGGCATAGCATACCATGCTGATGCGCTTATTATTCATTCTGTATCCCATGTTTAGAGATTCCACTTCTATGATTCCGTTCATGATAAGATTAAGTAGGAGTGGACTAAGGCTGTCTCCTTGTCTGATTCCTCCTGGTGTTGGTATGCCCAAATGCTTTAGTTAGATCGACGAAGCTGATAAATGCCGGTGTGTTATATTCTATGGCTTTTTCTATAATTTGTTTGGTATTGAATATGGTCAGTTGTCGATCTTCTTTTTCTGAATCCTTGTTGTTCTTCCCTGTTTGTTATGTGTTTCTCTAGTCTATCCTTTTACAGTCCTGTAAACAGCTTTATTGTTGTGTTTAATAAAGTTTTTCCTCTGTAGTTTTCGGGAGATGTTTGTTGTCCTACGATTACTCTAAATACCTGAAGAAGCCGCATACAAATTAAGCCGAAACATCGAGTGATTATCTGGAAACAACAATGAAGATTGAAAGTAATTTTTTATCGATGACTCTGATGTTAAAAGCATTTGTTATGCTTATGACTCAAATCAAATGTTTGTGTTTTAAATCAAAAATATCTTTTTCCAGAGCTACGTCCCCACGAGAGATTGAATAACAGATTTTTCCTAGTAAGCAACATCACTTGCTTCAACAATTTACTCAGAATTTTTATTAATGTGTTGGTACTTTAAATACTTTATATCCTGGTTGTATGAAAATTGGATTTTGATTTTTTTTATACTTTCTTCAATGTTTAATGCTCGTTTGTACGAATATTTCATTAATGGTCTGAAGATTTTGTAAATTCTTTAGTAATTATGATTTTATATTTGGCAATATTGCGAGTCTAGAGCTTAAATATCGATTTTTTGACCGTTTTGTGTTTTATATTAGTAACTTATTAAAATGTATAAGAAGAAAATCAAATTTCATTGTATTGTCTAGTTTACGTTAAGCGCCAAGTTTAATTGATTTTGTCTACTAATAAATTTTCCTTTCAGATGAATATTTGATTCAAATATAATCTTGGATATTAAAATTGTTTTTCTTCAAGGTGGTTTTGTTGTTCCTAGAAGTTAAAAGTTTAATCTCTATTATTATAAAACTGTGACAGAAGGGTGTCTGTGCTTCAAAGATGTTTGCAAAAAAGGCACGGTACGGTGTTTGTTTGAGTATCACACAAAAACTATTGGGTCGATTACAAGGTCGTTATTAGACTTAAAAACTGGTATATATTTATATAAATAATATATCAGTAATATTGAACAGAAATAATAAATTGCTGGTTAACTTTTTGTTAAACTTCTTTGCTGTTTTTTATCCTTTCTTTTTTGCTTTTCCTCTTGTCACAATATTTTTGTTGAATTATTTTAATTTTTTAGTAAGATTTTTTTAGGAATTTTTATTATTTGGACTGGTCGTATACTTAAATTGCAGGAAGATCAAGAAGAGAAAGAGTCACCAACCAGAGAATTAGAGAAACAATGGAAGTGGAACATACCATAGTCGATGAAATTCCAACAAAACAACTAGTAAGGTACGGTCATGTGCAAAGGATGGAGAAGAGCAGATTGCCTAAACAGGTCTTAACGTGGAACCCAGCTGGAAGAAGACGACGAGCTGGAGAGAAGGAGTCGATAGTGAAATCAGAGATAGAGTTCTGGACGAGAACTTGTGGGCCAACAGAGACTAATGAAGATTGGGTATCCGAAGACGTAGAACGTTGTAAAACCGATGAATATATGAAATATATATTTACATATATATTTATATATATATATATATATTTATATATATATATATATATACTTAAATTCTTTAAAATGACAGGATCTAATTATGTAAGTCTCTGTAGTTTCTAGTTTTGGAAATAATTTTTAATTGTTATATTTCATGATTACACATCAATATATTTATTTATTTTTCCAACAGTCATGAAAAAGCTTCCAATATAGAAATAGGCATGACGAAAAATGATAAATCAGGAAAATCCTCTCGTGTAGACCAACATTTCTACTGTCCATTTTGAACACCATTCCATAGAAACGTTTAAGGCGATCAAAGAAAAATTCCATTACCATATCATAACTTTTGCATTAAAAAGATCCACTTTATATTATAAATAATTATAGACCAAGTTTACAGAGTAACTGATATAATTTATAAAAGCATTGGTAAATAAAGAAATCTGCTTAGACAACCGTTCATAATTACAACAAGGGTCTTTGACTAGCACGTGGACTGTAATGAATGTGTAGCTGCACAAACTAATACATCCATATTTACACACGGTACTTTGTTGTACTAAAAGCATTGTTTTCATAAATTGATATTTGTTAAATGCCAGCAAAAAAAATTCCAACTAATGGAATTTTAACATAAAGGTAGGTACTACTGAATATTGTTAATGCTCTCTGAAATATTAACAGCGATCTCTATAAAGACGTAAAGTTTTTTTAAATAATTGATTTTTGATAAAAAAAACGTTAATTATTTCGTGAAAACCTTAAAAAATGTATTTTTCATATTACTTGCATTGAAACTCGCAGTTGCGTAGTTTTAATGCCTGGGCAGTTTCAATGCCTCGACAATTTTAGACCAATGCGAGTGTTGGAATTATTTTTATGCTGTTAAAATGAGTTTTGTTTATAGGTAAGTGAGTTTGCATAATTTAAAGTTTACGAGAGACGAAAATTATGAATATGACATTGAGCGAGGGGTGTTCGCAGGGAAACAAATAAATGGAGCGCTATATAACTTTATAAGCAGCCAGAACGTGTCAAAAAAGGCACGACTGGCTGTGCAAAGAGGAGTAGTGATCCTTACACTTGTTTGTTATGTTTGGTAAGATCAATGCTGCAAAGATGAGTAGTCTGAGAAGTATAGCTGGAGTAAAGTAAGTAATAGTGCGATAACGGAACGCTGCGTTGTGAAATAAGAAGTTACAAATGTAAATAAAGGAATGCTTAGATGGTTCGGACGAAACATTGACGAAACATATTTATAAGGCGAGTGTGAATTGGTCGGTAGAGGTCGATCTAGGCTAACGTATCTCAATCAGATCAAAATTGTTTTAAAGAAAGGCTAGGTCAAGAGTACCAGCACGTGCCAAGGAGTGCTTGAAGGAGTGCTCTGAAGTCATACACTCGTGAGTATAAGCTGACTTGGGATTGTAAACAATCCCTGAGTCTGAGACTTAGACCTTAGACCCAGAAACTTAGCTCACAGGAAACTGATTAACTTTGTACGACGTCTCGGAATCCCGGGCCTCGAATAGATTAAGGGTTATGTACAAAAGATCTGATAGGTCGAGGTGCCTGAGAGGCAGCATTGCCTTCACGACCCCTCTACAATTTACAATTTACAAGAGTGTCAGCATCCCACGAGCATATATTTATATATTAAAGCGCTGATAAAAGTAAAAGAAGCGAACGAAGAAGGAACGGTAACAAGTGGAAGGAAGTGGTCTCTGCCTACCCCTACGGGAAAAAGGCGTGACTATATGTATGTATGTTGTTAGATTAGCCGAGGTATTCAGTCCATTTTATTTCCAAACCATAACATTTATAATTACCGGGACTAGCGGGAATTAGAGGTACTTTTTTCAGTGTGTTTGAACACCTCTTATGAAACTGGAGCGCTCATTCCTTTTTTCCTTTTGCATCGTGAAACAAAACTATACAATAAAATCTGTAGTGCCGAGTATACGACTAATTAATGAATTACAAAAAATAGGTTTTTTTGTGTATTCCATGTACATTTTTTTATTGAGCAAAGCGCTTTTCGGCTAGTTAGCCATCATCAGTGCTAATCTGTAAGTTTTTTGAAAACTATTAATAAAATAAAATTTCTCTTAATTTGTTTCTAGTACAATTAAATTTTTTGGAAAACGATAAGTTTTATGCTAGAAACAAATTAAGAGACATTTTATTTTATTAAAAGTTTTCATAAAACTTGACAAGTTAGCACTGATGATGGCCTAGCCGAAAGCTCTTTGCTCAATAAAGAAAGTTACAGGGAATGCACAAAAAACACTTTTTATTTCATTTAAAACTCTATACCTTTAAAGATATCATTCCAGTAAAAATTCAAGGTCAATCCGAAAAAACTTGCGAGTTTTCTCGGAAAAAATAAGTAATTTAAGCCCTGTTTATCATTTCAAGACTCCTTAAACAAAATAAGCTTTAATTGTAAAAAAAATAGACTCTAGCTTCATCCGTTAAAAAAAAGACTCATTCCAGGAATATTCCAGTGATTTCAGTTGAAAGTAGAGGAAGCAAAAGATGTGTGTAAGAACCGTAGCAAGTGGAAGGAAGTGGTCTCTGCCTACCACTACGGGAAAAAGGCGTGACTATATGTATGTATGTTTCAGTTGAATTGTCACCAAAATGATATTTTTACAAATACAGTTGTTTCACGATGCGGAAGAAATCAAATAAAAAAAATAATAAGCGCTCCCTCCACCTTCATTGGCAAAAAAAAAGATACTTCAGGAAATTTCCAAATTTTTCCAGGTTTTTGCACATAACTGGTCCCTACACACTGAAAAAGGTCCCGCTTGTTAATTATAAATATACGGGTATAAACTGAACTAGATGCAGTTCGCATAATCTGGATCACGTATATTCAAAAACCTAATAATAGTAAATTATTATGACAGATTATTTTGCAAATAAATTACTCGAACGTTGGGTTGAAAGCCGAGTAGAAACAGTCATAATGATTGTTAAATCATGCCAGCATAATCAAATAAAATAAATAAATGATTCAACCATTTATCATCGCTAGGAAACTCTCCACATCCCATCAATACAGAGTGGAATAAAAACAATAACATTTGGAAATTAATAATAGCTCTTGTAGGTATTATTTGCTTGGTAGTGTGATATCTAGTTTATCAACAAGCCGGTTTTTGATGGGTTTGACAAGCAATAAAAAATTACTTAACTTTTTTTTTCATTTTTTCTTTAGTGTATGATATTTCATTTACACCGTTTCAAAAAATATTTAACTTAAGTAAAGTTATATGCAATAAATGATAACTATTTCTAGATTCATCACGATTTTGATAGAAATTAGTTAAGTGGACTCGTACAAATAATTGAAGAGCGATAAAATCAACTTTATCTCGTATTTAAAAAAACTAATTACCTCGAATATGTAGCTATATTATATTTAAAACACGCAGTTACTTACATTTTATTAAGACAATTCCATCACGTACTGTCTCCATTTTAGGCATTGTTATCGAAATTCGAAATGTTACAATTCTAGCTCCAATTATTTACATGTTTAATTTCTGTAACCGGGTTATCAAAGTTTTAACAAAACCACTAAAAACGGCGTACGGTAGCACAATACTTTTTCGCATCGTTCACCCCCTTTCGTTTAAACAATTTCGAATGCACAAACACTATAAACTAATTACAAACTCTCGAACGAGTGTTAGTTGTTATAACCACACTTTTTCACGATATTTCTTTCACCGGGTCAACGCGCACAGCTTTTTCTTTCAACAATAAAAAAAAAAACCCGACAAAAAGGGGCATCGACAAGCACGGCAACGCGCATTCGGTGCTTAAACTAGATCGTCATTTTAGAATCACGGCCGAGAATCTTCTGTGCTCAACGTAAAAACGTACACACGAATAGGTGGAATTCACTGACGTATGCTGGCCGTTAAATAAAACGGCTTCGTAGTTGGATTTGGGACCTTCGTGCCGCACATGTTGGGTCGAAGGCCCTTGATAGTTTGTTAGTTGTTGGTGGTGAGAAAGAATGGTTGGATGGTTGTAGGTTGGTGCACGCTGGCTGCACCGGTGTTGTGGGTGCATTTTGGATCGGCGACATTGCCGGCTCGACATATATTTACAAGCATAAAAAGAACTCGGACATGCCAACGTCAACGAAAAATAAAATACGAGGTGTGGTTATTAAATACCGAGACTGCTTATGAAAAATAGTTTTATTTTAAAAATTATTTTACAATCGAATGCTCCCTTTCAATGTATTCCCCTCCGCTCGCCACATACTGTTCCATTCGTTTTTTCCATCGGTCAAAGCAATGCTGGAAGTCTTCTTTTGTAAGAGCATTTAGAAGCTCCGCCGATTTTCGCTTCAACTCTACCATCTTCTCGAATCGGGTTCCTTTTAAGGCAGACTTGTTCTTCGGAAACAGAAAAAAGTCACAGGGTGCTAAATCAGGCGAGTAAGGCGCGTCTTCGAGTACTGCAGTGCCTCTAGCGGCTAAATAACGTTTTATGGACAGCGCGGTTATGGGCAGGTGCGTTGTCACAGGGTGCTAGATCACGACTTGTGTTTCTTACGAACTTACTCTCGCAGTGTTATAGTTCTTACGAAGTCAGTTGGACAAGTATAAAAACAATATTTTATCCGGCGGCTTGCCGAACTTTGTTGTTGCATAGGCGTCACAACAGATATTTTAATAGTAGTTTTACTGCATTAAATGATTATTGGGTTAACAATGTTTTTAATAAAGTATATATTTTGAAATGTATTTTTATAAATATAAGCGGTTTTGTATATACCTATTCAAATTCAAAACTTATTTAATTGGGTTCGTAGATTTTCGTATTCGTATTTTTAAACTAATTTTAAAAACTTTAAGTAAGTATTGTTTTGACTTACGTGATAAGGTGAAACACTACGAAACACTATTATACATTAGTCACTATCGAAACACTCATCAGTACTGGGGTATTCTTGGGTATTTATCATTATCGGTTCGATTTGTGGCAAAACACAATATTGTTTTTCTTTTTCTTTGACGTGGTAAACACAATTTGTCCATAAGTCAGTTTCGGCGAGTTCATCAATTACTTTTCTTATATTTGTTAGAATAGAATCGCTTAAGTGAGGAGCTTGATTACACTTTCGTAATTTGTTTTTTAAAGCAGCCCAGATCAGTTCAGTAGGGTTAAATACACAATAATATGGAGGCAAACGCAAAACTGTATGACCGTAAGATTCAAAAAGTTTGTCTATGACGTATTCTTTTTTAAAATTTTGTTGTTTCACTAGTTCCAACAATTTTTTTTGTCGGCAGTTTTTAAAAGGGATTTTTATAATACTAACTAAATAACAGATACTTCAATAAAACAGAAAACGAGATTATAGGTATGTATAAAACGGAACAATATGTATTTATAACAACACAGCACTGGTAAATAGTTGTGTAAACACTGATTTGTTTTTTGCCGGCATCGACTTTTGCAGTGAGAAAACTGCCGATAAAATTTGGCCAATTAGAGTTATGTTCTATCCAATAAGATGCATAGAATCACAAAAGGTTCGCCGACAGTCCATGTGGACAATACCGGGAGTTATCAATTACAAACGGTTCAGTTTAGCTTAAAGATCGACGTGGCATTATTAACCGTACCCCGATTTTTGCGTTGTCCAACTGACTTCGTATAAAGTATACCAAAACATTCAAATAGTAAGTTTGGTTTACATTTTCACCTTCTGAAACCTATTCAGTCATTACGATGTCAGCCTGGACGTTGATAATCTGTGCTCTTTCGGCCTTAAACCGCTTATCCCATAGCATTCCCACCATAGGCCTCCTTCAACAACTTTTTTTTTTTTTTATGAAAATAGTCGCAAAAAGGGTAGACCTATCGTGTGGGCCGCGGACGGCCCGCACTGCGACTATTAGAAGGGGAAGGGATTATAGAAAGGAAATGATTGTGGAAACGCTTTTTAAAAAGTTGTAGGTCATTGTTCTCTGGAAAAACTGATTTTGGAAGCTTATTCCATTCCGTAGCAGCCCTGTAAAAGAAGGATTCTTGATGAAGATTGGTCCTAGTAGTGTCAATCTTGAGAGTAAATGGGTGAGACTAATCAGCGTGCCGAGTTCTTCGGCCGAATGTGGCCAATGGTTGTACAAGAGTTTTTATTTCTCTGGAGCATCTGCCATGGAAATATCTGTAGAGCAATGACTGGTCTGCAACTTTTCTTCTATGTTCTAGAGGGTGAAGGGTATCTGTGAGAGTTGAGCTGTTTATCAAGCGAATGGCTCTTTTCTGAATGGAATCTAGAAGACGAAGAGAATGCCTTGGTGCTGAACCACAAATGTGCGAGCAATACTCCAGTAGAGGTCGGATTTGAGTCTTGTACGTCGTCAACAGTTGATCAGGAGTAAAAAACTTTCTGGCTTTCCACAGAAAACCTAGCCTCTGGCTTGCCGACTTTGCGATGTTAGCAACATGGTCATGCCAAGACATTTTATTGGACACCGTGACTCCCAAAATCGAGATGGGTGGACTTGGTTCAAGGGTATTTCCGGACATTGTGATGGGATGATTTGAGGAATTCACTTTCTTGGAAAACGTGGCACTTTGTGTTTTTTGGGCGTTAAACTGAACAAGATTGTTGGTTTCCCACTCGACGATTGCTTTAAGATCTCTATTGATGGAATCAACCTGTTCCTGCCTGAGTCTATTTGTATCATTCACCGAAAGTGCTCGATAGCATGTATAGCACAAAGTCGGAGTTTTTTTTTTAATTTAATGAGAAATTTTACATTGATCCGTTACTCATGTTTTTCGACACACAATCGGCACGAGAAACAAACACGTTCGTTTCTAACTTCTACAGAAAAAATACTGCTAGAGCGACAAAAACGTGTTTTCATACTGAAATAGTGGACACTTCCAGCTATCCAACGCTGCATTCGTTTTCTCCCTAACCCTTTAGGACACCTTCTGCGCTAAAATTCTCTTATTTAATAGCCACACCTCGTACATACAATTTAAGAAAAACCAATATTTACGTGTTACAATATTAATTTTGGCACTAGCTATTAGTGGCAGCAAGCGGGATTAATAAAAAACTATTTTAATTATTTTATAAATAAACTTAAACTATAAATATTTTTGAACTTTGAAAAGTAGCAATTAAAATTTGTTGTAAAGCAAATGTTGGATAAACTAACAAGTAAACACGTTCAGATAAAGAAAAAATATCAATAGTACCTACACTGTTATATTAATCCTAGTTGCAATATGTTTATAAAAATCGGTTGTACAGATTAGCTTACACCTCTCCGATTTTCTTGAAATTTTAGCATGTTGCCAAGTTTGTCATCCTGAACAAGAATATGTATATATAGGGCGCGGAAAGCATCCGTTAAGGTACTTTTTTGCGTTTGAGGAATCAAATCAGGACGCGGAAAGCAAAACTTCACATAGTTTTTAACTTTGAAGTTCCACAAAAAAAAAGAAAAATATTGTATGCATCACACTCTTTCTTCACATGTCTTCATTACCTAATGATGACATGTGACTTCCTAAATTAATAACAATTATTATTAGCCTCATCTAACTTAACGTCATAACGTAACAGCAACAGTACCTGGTGAAGAACTTTGAAAATGCAGGGACATATTTTCAGCCAATCTTTGGATTAGTCTGGCGGGTGATCGTGTGAAGTTTCGTAGAAACCCTCAAACTTCACCAGGTGTACTGTTGGTGTTACGCTCCTAGACCACAGGACTGAGTTTATCGCGCCAATTACTTGCTTTGCTTTTTATAATGCGTTCTTTAATTTCCTTTTTCGTCCGTCCAGAGCGCTCTATCTTGGTTCCCAAATATATATAGTCATCGCATCCCTCTATTTTCTTACTTTATTAATTTGTTAAATGAAATAATATTAATCAAAATTATATGTTTACATTATGTGAACTTTTCGACATACCAATGAAAAATATCTTATAAATTTAAGAAAAACCAATATTTACGTGCTATAATACAAATATTGGTTTTACCAAAAATGGCAGCTGGCAGAATTAATAAAAAAATTATTTAAAATATGTTATAAATTTTCTTTAACTATAAATATTCTTAAACTTTGTAAAGAAGCAATTAAAATTTGTTGCATACCAAATATTGGATAAACTTACAAGTAAACATGTTCAAAAAATATCAATCAAAAGTACACTGTTAATATTAATCCTAGTCGCAATAAACAATAACAAAATCAAAATAACCACCAAATTATAAAAATGGTTTTAGTTTTTTATAAGACTTAACGAAAACAGGAACAGGAACAGGTTGATTCCATCAATAGAGATCTTGAAGCAATCAGCGAGGGAGGAACCAACAATCTTGTTCAGTTCAACGCCCAGAAAACACAAAGCGCTACGTTTTCCAAGAAAGTGAATTACTCAAATCATTCCATCACAATGTCCGGAAATACCTTTGAATCAAGTCCCTTTATCTCGATTTTGGGAGTCCCGGTGTCCAATAATATGTCTTGGCATGACCATGTTGCTAACATCGCAAAGTCAGCAAGCCAGAGGCTAGGTTTTCTGTGGAAAGCTAGAAAGTTTTTTACTCCTGATCAACTGTTGACAACGTACAAGGCTCAAATCCGACCTCTACTGGAGTATTGCTCGCACATTTGGGGTTCAGCACCAAGGCATCCTCTTCGTCTTCTAGATTCCATTCAGAAAAGGGCCATTCGGTTGATAAACAGCTTAACTCACACAGATACCCTTTACCCTCTAGAACATAGAAGAAGAGTTGCAGACCAGTCATTACTCTACAGATATTTTCATGGCAGATGCTCCAGAGAAATAAAAACTCTTGTACCACCATTGGCCACATTCGGCCGAAGAACTCGGCACGCTGATCAGTCTCACCCATTTACTCTTAAGATTGACCCTACAAGGACCAATCTCCATCAAGAATCCTTCTTTTACAGGGCTTCTACGGAATGGAACAAGCTTCCAAAATCAGTTTTTCCAGAGAACTATGACTGCAACTTTTCAAAAAGCGGGTCCACAATCATTTCCTTTCTATAATCCCTTTCTCTTCTAATAGTCGCAGTGCGGGCCGTCCGCGGCCCACACGATAGGTCTACCCTTTTTGCGACTATTTTCAGCAAAAAATCTAAAAAAAAAAAATTGTAATATTGCCCAATCCCAATTCTGATGATTAAAAATAAACAATTGAAATATTACGGCAGCAAAAAAACATTTCGAAATGTAAATAAAAAAAAATATCAACAACGTGCTGTAATGTTATTCATATTTAGTTTATATCTGTTTTAAAATTAAAAATTGGATTTTTTTCTTTACACTAGGGGTTAAACAAACAGATGGAATAATCCGATAGAGGTGCTTATCTTTGACCTCATAACAGCTCCGGATCTACGATTTGTTTGAACCGGGGCAAAAACTTATTAGTAGCGCCTCCTCTCTCCAGCGTTTGAGGTAAATTGTTAAAAAAAAACTTACAAATATATAATGGGTGGAACTTTTTGTGGTCAGAAGAATAAATTTGGACTCTTTATTACCTATTATTTAACAGCATTTTCATTTATGTGAAATAAAATAAGGAAACATATAGAACTAGGAAAGACAATAGACATTTCTTCAATTTTTAAACCCTGCTTTTTTTATCTCTAAATTTGCTACATCTTTACAAAGAATGCTTTATTTTCTGCGAAAGAATCTATTAGCTCATTAAAATCCGTCTCAAAGGCAGTTTTATTTTCAATGGCTAGGATCGTGAGGCTCATTGTTGAACGCATATATAGGTTTTAATTATTTTCAGTTTGCTGAAGCTTCGCTTAGGGGTTACAGATGTCGTAGGTATGGTGCAATACCTTCATAAAGCTATACTTAAATTAGGAAACGCTTTTTGCAAGTCATGCTTGCACAGATGTTGTAACAGGTCGAATGCATTTGGTTTTTCTTTAATTTCGGTTACTGGCTCTTTGAATACGGCAAGTTCCTGGCAAAAATCAACTGCATGCAAGTCTTTTAAATATTTTAGAGCTAAATAGGCTTCATTAAGTTGCAGATACTTCAGTCGAAATATTTAAAAACGCGTGGCCACTGAGAAAGGCGACATTTTCATGTAGACTCTTTGCGCTCTCTACCCTTGTTTCATTTTTTGTTAAAAAATTCTCAAATCCTACTTTTATATGTTTGGAAAAATGCTTGACTTTCGACCGTTCGGGTTTATTAGGTTGTGTAAAATCGACTTGGGATTCATAAATCGTTCATAAATCCACTTAGGATGTGTGTTCAAAAACCAACCTGGCGTTTTTAAAAATCAAATAAATGATCGATAGAACAACGTTCGCAGGATGCTAGGCGTTATGGGAATTAATTTTTTTTTAAAATTATAATATGATTTTGGCGCCCCCCGAAGCTGCTGCGCAGGGCAAGTGCCCAGGTTTGCCCCCTTAGATCCGGGGCTGCCTCTTAACCACTAAAAGAAGATCTTAGTTCTAGCTGAACATCCCCTATCATTATTGTGTCGATCCTAAATAAATGTACAGTTACACCCTTATTTTGTGGGGTAATGTGACAATTGGTTATTATATTCATGTTATTGTCATTACGCTCGCCCCCTTTAATTGTTAATACTAGACAACCGTTCGTTAGGAGGGCATGCTGATAAGTTAAAATTAATATTTTAACTGCGTTGCCACATATTGAATCGTAGCATTGATAAAGCATCAGTAAAATTATAAAATTAAAGAAGGGCAAATAAAGATCATGCAATTGAAGCTGTCTTTTTTTCTAACTACCAAAAATTAATGCGATAGACCTAAGATTTCACAAATTTTAAACCTTCCTACTGAAACTGTACATAAAGATAGAAAACTAACTGAAAAAACACTATAGAACACATATTTTGAATCAGGGAGCCAAAGTAAACTTTGGGTCGTCGATTAGACAGATGCGAATATATAATGCTCCAAATTTGAGAATAAAACTACAAACTTATAAAAAATAAGGTAGGTTAGGTATCATGTGAGTGGGGCATAGGTCGCCCATCCACTGCGACCTTTAGTAGGTCTATTGTAGCTTACCCATAGAGGTTACAGTTCCTGATGAGTTTGCATGATCTAGGTTTATCACCAAGAGTACACGCAATTAACTTACCAGAGCAGTTTCTTAGGACGCTTATTCTGCCTATATTAGAAGTCCAGGGTTCCTGGATTAGTGCCACATCGAGTTGCTCCCTGGCGAACCTCCTGCTGAGGACATATTAATCCGCTCCAGCATGTTAGATGTTTGCCTGAAGGAATTGGATATGGGTAGCTATTTCCTACGTAGAGGAAGTGTGGAGAGGTTTACTTTCCTTTCCCGCATTATGTCCCGATGTGTGCCGTTTTGTCGGCGCTTTACCCTGTAGAGGTTTTTTCCCTTTTTTGGCTTTCTTGCTGGTTTGAGCCGGCTTCTTCAGTCCCGCTGTCGCCGCCGAGGTAGATTTGCCAACCTCTTTGGGTCTAAAGATTAAACTCCGGCTTTTCCATCGATGTAGCAAAAATCAGTACGAACAAAATCTGTCTGCTAACAAAAATAAGGTTACCGAGAGAATAGATACAACTTTGGACAATATACTATTGTTTTGGAGACAATACATTTTTGGAACGGAATTCGGTTGTATTTTTGTTTACTAAAGGTACTGTGTCATACCCTATAATTCCATTTACAAAGAAAATAATTGATAATAATAAAAAAAGTTAATAAAGTGCACTCGCAATGTCACATAAAAACTTGACTTTCAACTTTTAACTAGAACAGTTGACTGTACATTTTATATTACCTCGTTAGTCTAACAATATTTCACGAATTTGCGCAATTTTTAAATAACTAATAGATCACCATTGGTGGCTCGTTACTTTTTTGGTCAGGACGGTACTCCGTAGCACATTCTCTCTCAGGAAATTTTTTTGAACTATATCCATCGAAAACCCCAATTTCATCACGATTTTTATTAGGCTTTGTGAGTAGCAAGTGGTGAGTGGTGAGTGGTGGATAGTTATAATCAAGCATTGTTGATAACAATTAAATATTTAACAGGAATATATTTTTGTCAGCACTGCAAAAATTATCAACCATTTGTTATATACAACTTAATGTCTACATTTATAATTTCCAAGTCAATAAATGTTTCTTTCTCCCGAAACTAAGCCTAGTACACTCTGCTGGTAGACTAATGGATGTTCCAATTAGCATTGTTTATAACAATTAAATATTGTTACTAACAAATGATTATTAATCAGAATAATTAAAAAAAAAATGTTCGTTATAAACAATTGAAAATAGCTCCCGCTTATGAAATGGTTGACATAAACAGAATATTGTTAATGACAATTATAATTTGTTATAAACAATTTGAAACCGTTTTTTTAATAATTTTAATAATAATAATTATAACAACAAAACATTATGGTAATTTTTTATTCTCCTTACTGGGAAGTTAGACGTGTAGACCTCTCGGGTCGTACCTAGACCACTGATATTTATTATTTCTTTTCAGCGCAAAAATTAATATTAACTTAATCATTCAACATTTTTGTTCGTAAAATCAAAATTACCAACATAATGTGATTTTTCTTTTTTTTTTCAAATTATAATATTGTAAAATTATATCCTCGTGAAGTGTACGGTATACTTCCGGAGTAGAATTGGCAACGCCACTACATATGGGGGTGCACTTAAAAGTTTGTTTGATTGTCTACGACCAAAGGGAGCACACATGTGTAACTTTTAGACATTTTTAAATTATGTGCCCTAGGTCGGAATATAAAGATTAACTTTAGTGTGCAATGTGTTCCACTTATATGCTTTTAACAACACCGTAGGGTTTGGATCGAATAAACTTTTGAGGTTGTGCTCGATGACTGAGTGGTTTTATTATGGTTTTTGATACAACAGTTATATTTAATTTTTGAAGGGTTCACAATTTTGTGCTTTAACTGATTGTTAAACTTTATATTTTTTTGGCAACGTGTGTTCGTTTTTTATGAAACGATCTCCAAAGAAAATAACAGTGGTCTGGGTGTGACCCGAGAGGTCCGCACGACTAACTTACCAGTGGAGAGAATAAAAAAATACCATATGTTTTGTTGTTATAATTATTATTAACATTTTTATAAAAAACGATTTCAAATTGTTTATAACAAATTATAATTGTTATAACTTGTTATAATATTTTGTTTATGTCAACCGTACTCTTTGAAACTTTTTCTTATTATTTCATAACCGCTATTTTCAATTGTTTAAAACAATTAAAAATTTTTAATTATTATGATCAATAATCATTTTTTAGTACCTAACAATATTCAATTGTTGTAAACAATGCTTGATTATTACTCACAATAATTTTTCACTGTTATAGCGTCTTCAATGCTATTCTCTGAGTACTGACACAAGTTTAAAATTCTCCAATTCCTATTTTTGTGTTCTAAAACCATCTCTTTTTATAA
Organism: Agelastica alni; assembly: GCA_950111635.1. NCBI lineage: Eukaryota > Metazoa > Arthropoda > Insecta > Coleoptera > Chrysomelidae > Agelastica > Agelastica alni. The sequence continues at coordinate 21,293,010 of OX467710.1, forward strand.
AATAATATTGTCATAGTATTTTTTAAACAAATATTCCTAACATGCAATAATCATATTATTCAAAAGATCTTAAAATTCTGTATTAAAAATAGTATAATTTATAAATTGCAAAATGATAGTAGTTTACCATTTTTTTTTAGTTTTTTGATTCTTCATAAAAAACAGCTTGACCGATTTTGCTAAAAATCCAATCAGCTCCAAGTTGCGTAATTATGCGCCGAATGCAATTGGTCCCACGTCGATATCATTTTTTTTTCTCGAGATAATCGAGACAAAAAATAATTCCGAAAGTTAACCATTTTTTTTAGTTTTTTTATTCTCCATTTTGCTGAAAATCCAATCAGTTCTAAGTTGCGTAATTATGCGCCGAATGCAATTGGTCCCACGTCGATATCATTTTTTTTTTCTCGAGATAATCGAGACAAAAAATAATTCCGAAAGTTAACCATTTTTTTAAGTTTTTGTATTCTACATTTTGCTAAAAATCTAATCAGTTCTAAGTTGCGTAATTATGCGCCGAATGCAATAGGTCCCACATCGATATCATTTTTTTTTCTCGAGATAATCGAGACAAAAAATAATTCCGAAAGTTAACCATTTTTTTCAGTTTTTTTATTCTCCATTTTGCTGAAAATCCAATCAGTTCTAAGTTGCGTAATTATGCGCCGAATGCAATTGGTCCCACGTCGATATCATTTTTTTTTCTCGAGATAATCGAGACAAAAAATAATTCCGAAAGTTAACCATTTTTTTCAGTTTTTTTATTCTCCATTTTGCTGAAAATCCAATCAGTTCTAAGTTGCGTAATTATGCGCCGAATGCAATTGGTCCCACGTCGATATCATTTTTTTTTCTCGAGATAATCGAGACAAAAAATAATTCCGAAAGTTAACCATTTTTTTAAGTTTTTGTATTCTACATTTTGCTGAAAATCTAATCAGTTCTAAGTTGCGTAATTATGCGCCGAATGCAATTGGTCCCACGTCGATATCATTTTTTTTTCTCGAGATAATCGAGACAAAAAATAATTCCGAAAGTTAACCATTTTTTTTAGTTTTTTTATTCTCCATTTTGCTGAAAATCCAATCAGTTCTAAGTTGCGTAATTATGCGCCGAATGCAATTGGTCCCACGTCGATATCATTTTTTTTTTCTCGAGATAATCGAGACAAAAAATAATTCCGAAAGTTAACCATTTTTTTAAGTTTTTGTATTCTACATTTTGCTAAAAATCTAATCAGTTCTAAGTTGCGTAATTATGCGCCGAATGCAATAGGTCCCACATCGATATCATTTTTTTTTCTCGAGATAATCGAGACAAAAAATAATTCCGAAAGTTAACCATTTTTTTCAGTTTTTTTATTCTCCATTTTGCTGAAAATCCAATCAGTTCTAAGTTGCGTAATTATGCGTCGAATGCAATTGTATATTGTATTCGACTCTGGGGACCTTGAAATGTGGAGATATGTCAAAATTCGGGATTCGCGATATCGGACCCGTTACACTAAATACCCGCTGGGAAGTTAAATATGAATTTTTCGATGTTTTTTCTTTAAAAATGTGGTGGACCCAACTTTCAAATAATTACCCAATTAAAAATGCAATAAATACAACTGATTACGATACTTACACTAAATCCTGGTCATCAAAAATTGTCATAAAAGCATTCGTTAAAAAAATTTTGTTTTTTCTCGATAGCATAACAATAAAAAAACCATATTACCGGGTATTCCGATGTTAAATATTTATCATTTCTACAAATATTAGCCAAATTAAACGTAACTCAAATGGTTACGCTTTAAAGTAATTAACCGTTGCACAAGTCATCCCTAAACTATTAAATCCATTTTGGCGGCGAGCCAGCTCCTTTTTTTTAAAAAAAGTATCTCTCTTAAAAGCGCGAGGAAAGGTGAAAATACCGCAATATTTAATGATAGTTTACTTTGGCAAGTGCTGCTGCAAATGTTTATATTTTTGCAGTTTATAAAGCGCGACGAATTTGAAGCAAATTGGCCACGCACTGAATTTCAAACCTTAATTATAGAGTTCTTTCTGTTTAATTAATTGGTAAACTACAAAAAATAATGCTCGTTATTTCAGGTTTTCAACTGAGATAATTCGTCGTAACCAATTCTATATAAAAAATCACAGTAAACAATGTTGATACTAAATCAATTTTTATGATATCGTAGTTTTTTTTAACTGGTAAAATCATGGTTAAAGGGGAACAAAATTAAGCAAACAATTTGAATTTCGGTGCATAACAAAAATCTCGAGAGATCATAATTGAATTTTTTAGTTTAAATAATTTCTACATTTCGTCACCTTTATTATAACAAACCAGTTTGGAAAGAAAAATGGTTTCTGTTTAGTTTTTTCTTTTTATTCATAACAAACTTTCGAATGGGTTTTATTATTTTATTTACATTTACATAATTTCAAAGAGACGGTTCATTCAGTATGGAGAATACATTAACCATAAAAGATTGAACATTATTTGAAGAAAATATTCAGTCTTGATTTTAATTCATAAGAGGTCTGTTGTAAAAAAATACCAAAGAAATAAATGAAATTCCCAAATATATCTAAAATTCACAGCCAGCCAAAATAAAATCAAAACTCCATATTGTAAACAAAGTGGTCATTATGCAACATCAGTTCAACTCTGTTAAACGACAAGTGTCAAGCAAAATCCCAAAAAACTGTAGCCATGATCTTACCAGCTGATGGGGCAACAAGAAATTTTAGAAGGAGAGGGGAACCCCTATGCCGTCATTTCATGCTTTGTTTTTTGGATTCTGGATGAAAGTGATGAACCCGTGTTTCGTCGACCGTAATTCATCGGGATTCCTGTTAATGATCTCCAAATTTGTCTTCTCTGCAACCTGGCGAACACGCTTCTGGTCTGCCGTCAGCATCCGTGGAACCCAACGTGCAGAGAGGTTTTTGAGACCCCATTCCTGATGTAAAATTTTTTCAACGCTTCCAACAGAAAACCTACATGTCTCTGCTATAGCCTTGACTATAATTCTTCTGTCATTTAATACCATGTCATGGACTAAATTAACATTTTCTTTGATCACCACAGTTTTGGGGGCTCCTGTAACTGGTGCATGTTGACAGTACTCTCGTCCCAGTTTGAAATCTAGTGACCAGTTTTTGATTACCTGGTGCGAAGGGGCAAAGTCACCCAATACTTCTACCATGTCCTTAAAAATGTCTTGCGGTAATAACCCCTTTTTACAGAGGTACTTAATCGCACCCCTTATCTCAGTTTTGTCCATTTTTTTAAAATCGCGCACACATAAATGGAAAAAAATTAATATTTAACACACACGCTGATGTCATACAATTTGCATTTGTCATTAAACGCCAACTATGTTAGGGACAACAATTCGTAAACTATCCTCTTATTCTGAGCAGCATGTATTATTGGCAAAAACTGCCGAATTTTTGTTTCTTTTTTGTTGCTATCTTTTTTTTAATTACAGCTGGCAACAAAATCTATCTCAGTTTATTATTAATTATGTTAAGCTAGTGTGAACAGTATCAAATTGAAAAAAAGTACATTCGATTTATACATTTTCATATCTTGTAATAACAAATTAGCAACAAATTTCTCTATAATAATAGAACCTACATGATATGTTTTCAAATTTTTCTGCCACCTATAAGTGAAGCTAGTAGTAATTGCGATGTTCAGAAAACGGTTTAAATAACATAATCGATTTTTTGGCAACTAAATGGCAATAAATTCTCTTGTTTTTTTTATATTTTTGCCGAATTTTTACTGTTAGCTTAATAGAACCTGTTTCAATTCCACCTAAAAGAACTAAAAATATTAATCCAAAATTTTTTTTAAGGATGACTTTATTTCTCGAAAAGTATCCGAACCAAACTACCAGTATTCTTAAAGCACGTCCTAACTAAAAAAAAATACATACTTAAGTTGGCGCCAATATGTTAAACGTAAGATTTGGTAAGGCAGTGTCTGTTTTAAAAATTGCAACAAAATATTATGAAATTGTTTTTAAGTAGGAGTTTTGCATTGCCACGATTAATTACGCAATTAGATATGGATTTATTAATAAACGTTGATGACCATTTATTTAAACAAGGAAAATGTCCATCTCATTTTAAGAGACTCACCTACTTATACTGTACATATATAAGAATTACTGAAGCGGATAGTAACATTCATAAAAGTTTGTACCCATAGTTGATTCCACCTCAAACAAGCAAAAAATATATTTTATTTCATACTGTCTACTAAATCTACTTACCCTGTACTGATTTGTGGCCAGTAATCAAACATTATAGTATCTGATACTGAAATGTGCATAGCAACACTGCCTTATTGTTACTTAGGTAATATTTTTTAGGCGAAATAAGTCAGTTAAGAACTTCAAATGACGATCACATTTGTTAATAAAACAAGAATATTGTTACGGATTGTGGTCAACAAGTACTCCTCTGAAACCATTATCTGGCCTAATGGCATAATGCAGTGTATTGTCTTCAAAGAATGTCGTATGATTTTTTTTGTATTAATAAACACCCGACATACTAGCGGATAATTTATAGCCGCGGTCGGCAATTGGAGACCTGCCATGTTATTAGATTATTCGTGATTTCTCGAAAAAAATCCTTCTTTCGGGAACGTTTGGCTGTTCCTAATTAAGAATCGCGGTTTCGCGAAAAAGTTTAAATTAAAGCATATTTTTGTGAACATGGGGACTCGTAAAGTGAATATCTCAGAGATTTATTAAATATGAGTTTAGTTTATTACAATTATAGAGAGATTAGAATAATTTGTTTAGTTTTTGTATTAAGTATTGTAAATTAAAGAACCCAAGACAGTGACAAGCAAAAGACATAAATATAGTCACGCCTTTTTTAACTAGAGGTAGGCAGAGACCACTTCCTTCCACTTGCTACGGTTCTTACACTCATCTTTTGCTTCCTCTACTTTCATCAGTGCTCTCATACACGCTCGTCGGTTGTTGGTACTCTTGACCTGGCTTTTTTTTAAAACAATGTTGATCTGATCGAGATATATTCGCCGAGGTCGACCTCTACCGACTTCCGTCCATTCACACTCGCCTTATAAATTTGTTTCGTCAATCTTCCTTCATCCATCGATAGCATAAGGTCGCTGGTTCGAAATAATTCTATCTATAAGTTGCCTATGGTTTGGGTTATCACCTTGGTAAACTTGATTTAGTATAGGATTTGTTTTTTAATTAAAATAAATCAAAATAAAACTGTTATAAAGATTTTTGAAAATAAAACTAAAAAGTACTACATACCAACGCGCGTGGGTTTTCAAAAACGACGCCTAGTTGATTATAGCTGGTAGGCATCTGAGCCGTACCAAAGTGGTTTAAATCGAGAAATTGATTGAAGAGAGATTCTACTATTGAAATCACGTGATCACGAAATTTCAACACATAATCAAGTAATAACCACACGAATTGTCCCCACTTCGGTAACATCAGTTTGCTTCGTTAGCAATCAGTATGAAAATGTAAGCGACGGTTTGTACGTCTGACTTATCGGGAAAGAGACTACGACGTATGCAAGAGATCAAATAACCTACATTACAGTAAATTTGTAAAGTTTTTTTAGAGTTCAAATTTTTAGTAAATGTTATGTTTTTGAATTCGTAGAATTTATATTTTATTTTCAAAGCAGTTTTGGTAAAAATGAACACAATTTAAGAACAGCTTGCTACCTGACAACAAATACTGAACAGTGACATACCCCCAGCACCCATACGAAAGGGATAGGAAGTAACTGAAATATAAAAACTATCGAAAAAGGGGGCCGATATTAGTGTCAAATTCAGAGTCTTCGGAGTCGCTAAGTTTGATAGTGACATTTCCAATTATATTCGACGCCGACGCCAGCATTACAGAGACTTCCAGAAACCCCGGGTAATACGGATAGTATTTAATAAAATGCTTTCGTGGTATTAAGCTCAACCTTTAATTACATTAATGCTGAAATTCGGTTGTGTGATAATTTTTATCGGTTGGTGGAATGCACCATACTCTCTATTATTTTAAGATACCGTTCTTGAAATTATGTAAACTGCAATTAATAAGAAACATTTTGCAAAATATGTGGGCGGCAAAATATACACACACACGATTAAATTTGAAGGTCAAGAATCCTTTCAATTTATTATGTATACAATTTTTTTGATAAACTGTACTTTCAAAGTAGTAAATCGTCCATGTCCCAGCTTTAAGTAATTATGGAAAAGTACGAAACTTTCATACTTGTTAGTTTTTACGAACAAAAAAAAATTTTTTAAAGTGTGTGGCTATTAAATAACGAGATTGCTTATGAAAAAGAGTTTTATTTTAAAAATTATTTTACAATAGAATGCTTTCTTTCAACATATTCCCCTCGGCTCGCCACATACTGTTTCATTTGTTTTTTCCATCGGTCAAAGCAATGCTGGAAAGTCTTCTTTTGTAAAAGCATTATGAGTTTCGCCGATTTTCGCTTCACCCCTTCCATCTACTCAAACCGGGTTCCTTTTACGGCAGACTTAATCTTCGGAAACAGAAAAAAGTCACAGGGTGCTAAATCAGGCGAGTAATGCGCGTCTTCGAGTACTGCAGTGCCTCTAGCGGCTAAATAACGTTTTATGGACAGCGTGGTTATGGGCAGGTGCGTTGTCCTGGTGCAAGATCCACAACTTCGGCCGTTTCTTACGAAATCCCTCTCGCAGTGTTACAGTGGGTTACAGTTTTACCCCCTAAAACCTATTCAGTCATTACGATGCCGTTAATGTCGACCTGGACGTTGGTAATCTTCGGTGCTCTTTCGGTCTTCAGAAAAGCGTTTATACCATTCGAAAACACGCGCACGAGATAGAGCATTCTCACCATAGGCCTCTTTTAACAATTTATAGCACTCAGTCGGATTTTTTTTTAATTTATCCGTTGCTTATGTTTTTCGTCACACATTTTTATCGGCACCAGAAAAAAACACGTTCGTTTCTAACCTCTATAGAAAAAATAGTACTAGAGCGAAAAAAACGTGTTTTGGTAATAAAATAGTTACTTCCAGCTATCCAACGCTGCATTCGTTTCCCCCCTGCCCCTCTAGGACACATTCTGCTCGAACAGTCTCGCTATTTAATACCCACACCTCGTCATTTAAAAAAAATCCGTTGACCTAGTTTTAAAAAATAACCATTTAACCTGTAAAAGTTATATCCTATATTGCTGTTTTTCTACTGTTTATGACATTCTAAAAGGCAGTAATTAACATTAATATAGCGGGGGCGAAAAACTTTTGAAAGTTTAAGGAAAGTAGCAAAAGTACATTTAAGAATTAGTTCTACGTCTTGGGAGGTTTTGATTATAAATTTGAAATGCTGAAGTGATGAAGTGGTTAATGTGCAAAGTGTAGGTGTGTGGCAAGAGTATACAATATCCAGCAGCGCATATTTAAGTACAGTAAAAGCTCTTTCTTCGCCGGGTGTACGTTCTGTTCATATGTCGCGATTATAGAAACCGTGGATATAAAATGGTAATTTGTATGGGATTATAAGAGATACGTTTCAAGGTGCCAAAATAAAATCAATTGAATTAACGTTTTTAACAATATATATATATATATAAAAATATATATATATATATATATATATATATATATATATTAAATTAAATTAATATATTAAACAGTAAAAAGGTGAGATATCTTTTTACTGCTCTTTAAAGCCATTTCTTTAATGAAATGCGGATTCAACATTTTCGGTCAAATCTTCGTCTTGCGATTCAAGCAAATCTTGAATGTCGCTAAATTCTATTTGCTTAATGCCCTCTCGTCCTATTTCATTGGCAACTTGAGCAATGTTTGTTGTTAAAGTTTAAATTTTCACATAATCTTCATCATTTCCGACAGTCAGACCGGGACAGAGTTTTTTCCAACATGATTTCAATGTGCATGGTTCAAGTTCTTCCAATAATTCATTTATGACAACAATGCTTCTTGCATTGTTAAAATTTTTCCAACATAACATTACTTTCATATCAGGATCACATTCCATGATGTCCAGTATGATTTTAAAGGTTCGTCTGATGTAATAGAGCTTGAACGCCTGGATAATTCCATGGTCCATGGGTTGGAGTGAAGTGGTTATGTTAGGAAGTAAAAATATCACCTTTATATTTGGATGCATAGTTTTAAGCTTACGAGGATGACTTGAGGAGCCTTGTCCAAAACTAGATCGGCCTTAAAGTCTAAATTATTTTTTTTCAAATAAGTCAACACCAGGAACAAAACAATTCCGGAACCAGTTAGAAAAAACAGCACTTGTAACCCACGCTTTCTTATTTGCACGACAAAACACTGTCAGGTTGTCCGAATGCGAACCCCTTCAAGATACCGACTGGAACCGCGAATAAAAAAAATTTTTAGTAGCGGATACAGAAACTTGGTCACAATTTTTTAACCTGCGAATTGTGAAAACGCGAACAAGGGACCGTAAATACAGAGATTTTACTGTAATATAAAATATATTTTAAACCTGACGATGTGAAGGATTTAATGTAGAGATAAATTACTAATAAAAGGGACACTTGCAACATCTCCACTTCTTCACGACAGCAGCGCCGCTGACTCCGCAACTCGTAACAATATAATTTTTTTTAGCAATCTAAAAACTATCGGCTTACATTAACTTTGTTAAGCAATCACCCACTAGAACATAGAAGAAGAGTTGCAGACCAGACATTATTCTACAGATATTTCCATGGTAGATGCTCCAGAAAAATAAAAACTCTTATACCACCACTGGCCACATTCGGCCGAAGAACTCGGCACGCTCCCACCCATTTACTCTTAAGATTGACACTACAAGGACCAATCTCCATCAAGAATCCTTTTTTTAAGGGCTGCTACGGAATGAAACAAGCTTCCAAAATCAGTTTTTCTAGAGGACTATGACCTGCAACTTTTAAAAAAGCGGGTCCACAATCATCTCCTTTCTATAATCCCTCCCCCTTCTAATAGACGCAGTGCGGGCCGTCCGCGGCCCGCACGATAGGTCTACCCTTTTTGCGACTATTTTACTAAAAAAAAAATTGGTTTTGGTTATTTGGTTACTTTGAGATGATAACTTTGTAATTGAATTGTACAGTTCGATTTGCCCATCTTAATAAATTTGTTTTTTACATAAAAAAATAGCAGCAAAAATACCCACACAATCACATTAAATTTTAACTCGTACATTATTACTCGCCAAAAAATTTCGCGTGCCAAAAAACTTCTTTGTAATCATCAAACAGAGCTGTTAGGCAATTGCTGTGTTTTGTATTAGTTCCAGTCTCACTTCGTCAAATTCAGCCACTTGGGATGCCTTTCAAATAGTAATTCATTTCTATCTTTAAATTAAAATATTCACAACGTCAACACTGTAAAATTGTTACAGTAAAACAGTTGATCACACGTGCTAAATCCTTCAATCTGCCCCTGTTTTTAATTTTATTCGAACACACCTTTTCCTGTTCCTATGTAATGGTTTTATAAGCTGAATTGGTGCTTGCAAATACGGTGGGATTTGAACTGTTTCGTATCAAGCACTATTCGACTCTATCCGCTACGGAAATATTTACATAAGGGAATAACGTAATAATATTTTATTGAGCTGAAAATATTTATGCCACTAAATTGACGTATTGCATTTTTTTTTACCAAAAATAGTCGCAAAAAGGGTAGACCTATCGTGTGGGCCGCGGACGGCCCGCACTGCGACTGTTAGAAGGGGGAGGGATTATAGAAAGGAGATGATTGTGGACCCGCTTTTTGAAATCCGTAGCAGCCCTGTAAAGGAAGGATTCTTGATGGAGATTGGACCTTGAAGTGTCAATCTTAAGAGTAAATGAGTGAGACTGATCAGCGTGCCGAGTTCTTCGGCCGAATGTGGCCAGTGGTGGTATAAGAGTTTTTATTTCTCTGGAGCATCAGCCATGGAAATATCTGTAAAGTAATGTTTGGTCTGCAACTCTTCTTCTATGTTCTAGTGGGTGAAGGGTATCTGTGAGAGTTGAGGTGTTTATTAACCGAATGGCCCTTTACTGAATGGCATCTAGAAGACGAAGAGAATGCTTTTGTGCTGAACCCCAAATGTGCGAGCAATACTCCAGTAGAGTTGATCAGGAGTAAAAAACTTTTAAGCTTTTCACAGAAAACCTAGCCTCTGGCTTACTGACTTTGCGATGTTAGCACATGGTCATGCCAAGACATATTATTAGAGGCCATGACTCCCAAAATCAAGATGGAGGGACTTGATTCAAGGGTATTTCCAGACATTGTGATGGAATAATTTGATGAATTCACTTTCTCGGAAAACGCGGCGCTTTGTGTTTTCTGGGCGTTGTAGTGAACAAGATTTTTGATTTACCACTCGACGATTGCTTCAAGATCTCTATAGTTAGTTTAAAAATGTCATACAAAGCACCCCACGCTTTTAGAACAGTGATATTAATTTTCTCGTCAGTAATTTTATTCCTATGTTAAGAATTATTTTTGACTTTTTAGTTTGAAAACTCAAAAAACGTGTTTTTTAGTTTTTTTAAACTATTATTGATTTTTCGCTTTTTAGTTCGATTTGATTTACTCACCGTCTTGCCATTTATCCCTAGGCACGTTTCTCACTAGTACATTGGATTGGGTAAATTATAAAATGAAATTGGAAGTGCGCATGCGTAGTTTACGCACTAGTTCTATTTCTACTACTCTTCTGCAAAGGATCCCTGAATAAATTTATGAATCCTGACGAAACTAATCAGGATAATAGGATATTTTGATCGAATTATTGCATTGTAGTCGGTCTTTGACAAGTGTGCGAAGTTTAGATTAAATCTGATCGCTTAAAGTGGGGAAAAATCGAGGCCAAAGAGTCAGTTACAAACAAACATACATACATGCAAACATACAGGTGAAACTAATATAAGCGTGTTAAAAATAATATACGGATTATCTATCCCATTGAATAAAATACAAAAACACCATATATTTATGGAAATCTTTCAATATACATAATTAAATTTGTGTTACTTGATGGAGATCTAGTTAGTCCGTCCCTGCTGATAAATGAAGTGGGATTTAAATTACAACATTCGCTTCATGTTTGTATCTTACGTCACTTTTAATAGATTTACCTGTGTGCAATACCGTCTATTTGGATTATAAAACTAACAATACGGGACAAAAGTTCAATGAGATTGAGTGTGATTTATTTCGTTTTTATGAGCCTTTGTGTATGTCCATTGTCCTATTTTTAAGAATGATCTCGTTTTCCGGAGTATCGTTTTAAAGTTCCACACAGATAGTTTATATTCATTGTAAAACTCGAAAGTGTATATGTAATCAAAATAAAGAAAATTTATGTAATCGTAAGAAAAATATTTTAAACTAAAAGAGTAAGTAAGCACTTCTTTGACCTGATTTAATCCACACAATGACCAGGAAGCTTCAGTAAACTACAAAAAAAGGAACGTTGACGTTATAACTAATGAGAGTATTAATTTGTCTAATCTCAATCTTCTTCGGTCTTCCCAGTCGTCCGCCGTTATAGTATATTACGTAACAAGAGTTGTAAGTAACCCATTACGCACGAAATAAAAAAAGTTATGCACGAAACCGCGCAGCGGCAAATGCATAAATTTCTTGAGTGCGTAATGGGCTTACAACTCGTGTAACGTACTATACTTGTTCTACACCCATTCGTTTTCTTCCATTAAATAAAAAACATCGCAATCATGCCACGTCTTGTTCGTTCTCTATATAGTACTCTGCCAGCGGTCTCTCTACTGGCAAATTATGCCCGAGCTCAGCCGTAGAGGGTAGAAGAAAAAAAATATATAAAAGTGAGCCGCGCCACCGACTTAGACGGTTCAAGCCGGGAACCCCTAGGTCTTATAGGCACTAGCAGAGCCACACGATAAACAACTGAGATTATGGTGAACTAAATAAATGAAATTATAGCTAAAATATATTAGATACTTTACTCCTACAATAAATCAAAGTACACAGTTCAATAATAAAATTATAACAAATAGAATACAAACAAATTAACAGCTATGGTAAATTTTTTTTCGCTAAAACAAACCAAAAATTTAAAATTTACAATTTTATAAAATAACCAAAACAAAAGTAAGAGTAACAGACTTTACCAAGTTAACTTGTTCAGTAGAAAGGATTTTCGATTTTTTACTTCTAAAATCATCCGATTTCCGCTTCAGTAGGGCGATTAGTTTTGGATAATTTGCAATGTTAATGTTATTATTAATGTTTAGTGTAGTTCTTAGCATCGAATAAATGGTCCAAAGAGAAGATGGCTTCATAGTTTTTGATATTTCTTCAAAATAAGCAAGTAAATTTTTAAAGAAATTGCATAACGTGCTGTCTACATTTAGGAGCAACACTCTTTCAATCCTAAATATATCTTACTGATGCTAAAAGTTTTTATGTTTTTTAATTGACTACATTTGTATAAATGGACCAAATAAAGTCTTACGTAAATAAAAATTTGATTGTAATTTAATTAAACCACGAAGTTTAAGTTTTCTTCTCAAAACGCACGTGTGTCTTATGAGATCTCATTACGTGCATGTTATTGTTATATGTCATTTACAAGGAATGTTGACAGTGCGATTTTTGACGTTTACAGACATGGGCGTAGAAAAAATTGTTTTCACGCATGGCTTTCTGGATTGTCTTCTGCCATTCTATTTTGGGTCTGCCTCTTTTTCGCCGACCCATCGGTTGCCATTCTAGAATTTGTTTAGGTAGTCTTGATGCTGACATTCGTTGTACATGCCCATACCATGTTAGTTGTTTGACATTTACGTCTTGAATTATAGATTCTTTCAAACCTTTCCGTTGTTTTACTACCTCATTCCTAATTCGGTCCCTTCTGGATATACCTACATAAAGATCTTCTCATCGCTTCCATCTCCACCACTTCCAGTTTTTTCTTCTGCCTTTCACTCACTCTCCATGTCTCTGCTCCATATTATAAAGTGCTCTTTATCATTGTTTCGTATACATTATATTTCCGTTTCTTAGTAATTTCCTTACTCCATAATATGCCGTTGAGACACCCAATAACTTTTTTGGCCTGAACAATTATTTTGTCGATCTCTTTGACCTCAGTTCTTGTGCTGTCAAATGTAACACCCAAGTATAGGTCGGTGCACGATCTGCCTGCCCTAATTTGTTGATACCGTTCTTAAAAAGTTGAAGGTTAGAAAAAGATTCAATAATCTTGGAACTCTGTTAACAAATAACTGCTTCAGTTAATTAGTCCTAGATGTCTGGAAAAAGTGAATACATACAGTCATATCCCGTTAAGGTGACAGCCAGAGACGAGACTATAAATGAGTACAGTCCAAGAAAGAATCCGTTGAAAAGATATTCTGGTCAACCTGAATTTATCAGGCGAATAACCCTCTTCTGGTCTAAAAAATAATGGCGGTGTGCTTTCTCTATCCTATATGAGCTTCATACAAACTATTTACGAGAATCTGAAGGACACTTTTGTTCCTTTATGTTTGCAACAGCTGCATTAACTCGGGTGCCGTTACCGCATGGGTTTTTTCTTGCAGCTACTTGCTAGTTGCTTCGTGTTTTGTTAGGCAATGGGACTTTTAAAAAGTGTATTCGACAATTTGATTGTACTAAATAAGAAAATGTGAGTTTCTAAAGTTGCACGATGAATAAATACAGAAGGGTCGATCTAGATTAGAGAAACATACCTTTCAGCTGGATAAAAATTTCAAAATCTTAAGCAGGTGCTGTAATAAGGCTATGATAAGGAGTGATTTACAAATTTTTATTTGTAATTAATTAAAAGCTATCGTTTGATTTAAATAAGCTATCTAGTGACAAATTAACAAGAGTTTTAAATGTTCCATACTTTATCAAAGACTTGACAGGATATTTTTTAACCGGATAAAGGAGGGATCTTTAATATATTGATTGCTCTTAATTTGTTGGTGGTTAGTGTTAATTTAAAAATAAGTATTCCATCATTAAATTAATGACGGACAATTTTTTATCAAACATTTATATTTCTCAAGGACGAAAACAACAATTTGGAACAGAATAGAATACGTTTACATATTTTTTTAACAGCCATTAAGGAACAACGTTAAAATGATTTAATCTCTTTCCAAAATAATTATCATGATTTTACGAAAATATAGTGAAATTGATTGTTTTACGAATTAATTTGGTAACAATATTAAACGATGTAAATATCTATTGTAAAGATATTTATACACTGTATAAATTTATTTAAAATGTTTTGTAAACGACATTTTAAAGATCCTGGAAATATTTAAAGTTTTAATGGTTTTTTAATGGATAAAATATGGCTGACCAAGAACTCTGTTTAGTATTAGAGCATCCTAACACATATGCAACACTACATGCAGCGTTTACACGCGCCATCTAACAGAAACTAGCCAAACTAGAAACCTTGGAACCATCTTTTGCTACATTACAGAAAACTGTTTGTCACGAAAATCATGTAGGGGAAAGTGGAGAAAAAATTTTATATTTAGAAAAATGCTGTTTTTTAGTTAGATTATTTTATGAAAGAATGTGGTTTTTATATTTATTGAAAAATTTTGTTTTTTACGAACCAAAAAAAATGGAGGGTCTTTTATAATACGTCCCCGCATTTTTAATTTTGGTTCTATAGATCCAGGTAAGAATTAATTTTATAAAAACTTATGGAATCTGTTTTCAAGATAATATACATTACATGTTATAACTTATTACATGTACGTAATTTGCTAATAATTGTTACTTCCTGTTTTAATAAAATATTTTTCTACGAAATCATACTACCTAATATGCATAAATTACTGCATATGTTCGTTTCTTCTTTCATTCTTTCTTACTCTCGCTTAATAACATTACCCCAAAAAAGTAGGCAAATGTTTTAAGTTTTTTATGATTTTTTGAGGTGTTTTTTTATACTAAAATTGAAACGATACAGAATAGATTAACCTGGCCCCTGAGCAAGAATGACACACGTTTACATTAAAATATATTGTACCCTTTTATTAGGTGTTTTAATATGAAAAAATTTGCGTAACATCTTTGCGCAGGGTCCTTGCAAATCTTCTCTGTATCGTTACAGTTTACAAGAAATATCGTTACAAGAAAAGATCCAAAACTGTAACGATACAGAGAAGATTAGCATGGTCCCTGCGCAAGGATGGTACGCAAAACTGTAAAATATTCAACAAATTTTTTCATATAAAAACACCTAATAAAAGAGTTCAATATATTTTAATGTGACCATGTGTCATTCTTGCGCAGGGGCCATGTTAATCTATCCTATATCGTTCCAATTTTAGTATAAAAACACCACAAAAAACCATAATCATAATAATTATTATTATAATTGTTTAATTTGACAAATCAATTAAATAAGATAGACTCACGTTCAGTAATAATGAATAAAAACTGACACTTGGTGGCTACAGAAAGAAAATTGAAAATGCGGAGTTGCTACCAAACTTCACACGATCACCTGCCGGGCTACTCTAAAGATTGGCTGAAAATTTTATCAAAATCGGTCCAGCCGTTATATTTTAATGTTAACGTGTCATTCTTGCGTAGGGGCCATGTTAATCTATTCTGTATCGTTCCAATTTTAGTATACAAAAAACACCATATATCATAATAATAATAATAATAATAATAATAATAATAATAATAATAATAATAATAATAATAATAATAATAATAATAATAATAATAATAATAATAATAATAATATTTAATATAATGTTAGCAAATACTGACTATCTTCACCGGCATAATCAAGTGTGCAACATCATTCACCAAAAATTGGCCAACAAGTACGGTCTTCTCAACACCTATAAACCGTACTACAAGTACCAGCCGCAGAAGGTGCTCGAAAACGACAATTCTAGCCTCTACTACGATAGGTCCATTATCACCGATAGACAGGTGACGAATAACAGACCTGACATCGTGGTAGTTGATAAAAGAGTTAATTCAGTCCTTCTCGTCGACGTAGCCATACCGAACACCCACAACGTTCTCAACAAACACCAAGAGAAACTGGCTAGGTACGCGGATCTCGCTATTGAGATTAAACAGATGTGGCTCAGCGAAAATGTAGAAATAGTCCCAGTTATTATGTCATCAACCGGCGTCGTACCTAAGACCCTGCACGAAAGTATCACCAAATTGGGACTACCGAAAAACACCTTCTCCAACATCCAGAAGCCGGTCATACTAAATACTTGTCACACAGTGCGCAAGTTTATTATGTAAACTGAGCCTAATCCTTTTGATACTTTGTATCCGGGATAGGTAAATGATACCAGCTCTAAGCTGAGTAGTGAATAAGTCTTTCCCATGAATAATAATAATAATAAAATTTGACAAATCTATTAAATAAGTTAGACTCACGGTCAGTAATAATGGATAAATATTAACACTTGGTGGCTACAGAAAAAAAATTTAGAATGCGGGGTTGCTACCAAACTTCACACGATCACCCGCCGGGCTAATCTTAAGATAGGCTAAAAATTTCATCAAAATCGGTCCACTCGTTATATATTAATGTTAACTTGTCATTCTTGTGTAGGGGCCATGTTAATCTATTCTGTATCTTTCCAATTTTAATATAAAAAACACCACAAATACCATAAATCATAATAATAATAATAATTATTGTTAAATTTGACAAATCAATTAAATAAGTTAGACTCACGTTCAGTAATAATGAATAAAAATTAACACTTGGTGGCTACAGAGAGAAAATTGAGAATGCGGGGTTGCTACCAAACTTCACACGATCACCCGCCGGGCTAATCTTAAGATAGGCTAAAAATTTCATCAAAATCGGTCCAGCCGTTATATATTAATGTTAACTTGTCATTCTTGTGTAGGGGCCATGTTAATCTATTCTGTATCTTTCCAATTTTAATTTAAAAAACACCACAAATACCATAAATCATAATAATAATAATAATTATTGTTAAATTTGACAAATCAATTAAATAAGTTAGACTCACGTTCAGTAATAATGAATAAAAATTAACACTTGGTGGCTACAGAGAGAAAATTGAGAATGCGGGGTTGCTACCAAACTTCACACGATCACCCGCCGGGCTAATCTTAAGATAGGCTAAAAATTTCATCAAAATCGGTCCACTCGTTATATATTAATGTTAACTTGTCATTCTTGTGTAGGGGCCATGTTAATCTATTCTGTATCTCTATTTTAATATAAAAAACACCACAAATACCATAAATCATAATAATAATAATAATTATTGTTAAATTTGACAAATCAATTAAATAAGTTAGACTCACGTTCAGTAATAATGAATAAAAATTAACACTTGGTGGCTACAGAGAGAAAATTGAGAATGCGGGGTTGCTACCAAACTTCACACGATCACCCGCCGGGCTAATCTTAAGATAGGCTAAAAATTTCATCAAAATCGGTCCACTCGTTATATATTAATGTTAACTTGTCATTCTTGTGTAGGGGCCATGTTAATCTATTCTGTATCTTTCCAATTTTAATATAAAAAACACCACAAATACCATAAATCATAATAATAATAATAATTATTGTTAAATTTGACAAATCAATTAAATAAGTTAGACTCACGTTCAGTAATAATGAATAAAAATTAACACTTGGTGGCTACAGAGAGAAAATTGAGAATGCGGGGTTGCTACCAAACTTCACACGATCACCCGCCGGGCTAATCTTAAGATAGGCTAAAAATTTCATCAAAATCGGTCCAGCCGTTATATATTAATGTTAACTTGTCATTCTTGTGTAGGGGCCATGTTAATCTATTCTGTATCTTTCCAATTTTAATATAAAAAACACCACAAATACCATAAATCATAATAATAATAATAATTATTGTTAAATTTGACAAATCAATTAAATAAGTTAGACTCACGTTCAGTAATAATGAATAAAAATTAACACTTGGTGGCTACAGAGAGAAAATTGAGAATGCGGGGTTGCTACCAAACTTCACACGATCACCCGCCGGGCTAATCTTAAGATAGGCTAAAAATTTCATCAAAATCGGTCCAGCCGTTATATATTAATGTTAACTTGTCATTCTTGTGTAGGGGCCATGTTAATCTATTCTGTATCTTTCCAATTTTAATATAAAAAACACCACAAATACCATAAATCATAATAATAATAATAATTATTGTTAAATTTGACAAATCAATTAAATAAGTTAGACTCACGTTCAGTAATAATGGATAAATATTAACACTTGGTGGCTACAGAAAAAAAATTTAGAATGCGGGGTTGCTACCAAACTTCACACGATCACCCGCCGGGCTAATCTTAAGATAGGCTAAAAATTTCATCAAAATCGGTCCAGCCGTTGGATATAGAAAAGAAATTAAAAATGCGGGGACGTATTAAAAAAGACCCAAAATGGAATCGTCGAACAACGTTTCACCGTTTTATTTTTTACGTACGCTAGGAACTTACCTCTAATTTTACGGCTCCATCTGACTTTTCTATTCTTCACTTCATATACCACTGGACTTTGGTCGACATTCTTACCTGGAAAAAACATTACATAATGTAATTTCAAGTTTTTAAGATAAAAAATTGTCAAATAGTAATAATCGCATTGGAGCACAAAGCTCAAAAGAGACTGAGCCAATTAAGTGCATAAAATGAACATCTTATTCGGTTTTTAATACAAAAACATGTAATTGCCTTTTCCCAATAATTTGTAGTATGGTAATAAAGTAACAACATTTTAATCATAATTCATTCATAATTCAGTGAGGTACATCTGCATCTACACACTATATTATTATCTATATTGATTCCATTCGTTTCTTTTTGAGAAATTGATTTTCTTTAACACACAAAACAATATGTTTGGTCTTACAGCTTCACCCACAAAATATGAGTAAATTAGACAAATCTTCATTTTTAGCTATGACAAAAGATATACAGAACCTTTACGGAGGTTTTCTATATAATTTTATTGCCAAAGCTACCACATGGTACGAGATGTTGAGGACAGATAAAGCAATTGATCCGGCATTAATTAAATCCCTTGTTGAATAGTCTGATTTCATTGCTCAAGCCACCCTGTTTTACCCAGCGGTATGTGAGGCAATCAACACTGTTCTAACTATTCTAGCAACAACGTGTAGCATTGAATGTTCATTTAGCATGTTACGACGAGTCAAGATGTATCCTTCTTCTTCTTCAAGTGCCGTCTCCTCTTATGAGGTTAGCTATCATCATGGCGATTTTTGCTTTGGATGCGGCTGCTCGGAACAATTCTATTGAAGTACAGTGATACCACTCTCTCATTTCTTCATCCATGAAGTGCGTCTTCTTCCCACGCTTCGTTTACCATATATTTTTCCTTGTATTATTAGCTGTAGCATGCGGTACCTTTCTCCGCGCATAACGTGACCCAGGTAAGCAAGTTTTCCTGCTTTTACCGTGTCCACTATTTCTGCCTCCATTTCATAGAGAAGTATTGAAAACAAAATAACATTTGGCTGGTCTGATCATAAGTTTAAGACTCATGTCTCTAGCGCAGAATACTTTCCGCATGTTTGTAAAGGCGGCTCTAGCTTGACCTTTTTGCATCTTATTTTTTTCGAGTGTCCTCCAGTCTCGTTCAACATAAAACCCAGGTACTTGTACTCTCTTACTCTCTCAACCTCCTCATTGCGAATAAACAGACTGCCCTCGACTGTGCTTTGCTGATGATCATAAGTTTTGTCTTATTGATATTAAGTGTAAGACCGGGGCTGTCTCACTGTTGACGATTTAATCCATCATTTTTTGTAGGTCCACGCTACTCTGGGCTATAACCAGGGTATCGTCGGCAAAACGGATATTGTTTATGAGTTCACCGTTCACCCTTATTCCCACTGTTTCTTCAGATATAGCCTCTTGCATGATTTTCACCGAGTAGAGATAAAAAAGTATAGTAGAGAGAACACATCTCTGTCTTACTCCTCTATCGTATTCTAATATTCTTCTCATACGTTTATTATTTATTTTTTATTTTTCCTATTCATTTAACACATTACGTCGGCATTAAATTATTAGTAAAAGAGTGTTTACATTTCTTTTTTTTATGAATTTACTAAATTATAAGGCCAACGTTTTTTTGACACACACATTTTTATTACCTTCTCACGTTACCAATAAATTTTATGTTTAACACGTGTACTAAAAATACAACTTCATCATTTAAAACATTTTTAGACACTTCCACAGGCGACACGAAACAGTTCAATTTGGTCGATTAATAAATAAAACGAATCAAAATATATTATATACATGGGATTTCACTAAATAAAATTAATAGAACATAACAAGAAAAACTATATTAATTTATTATTGATGGCCTTGAAAACAAGGGATATTACTCAGCCGCATTCTTGAATATAAGTCGAGCCTTTGATAAGGTGTGGCACAAAAGCCTACAATATAAACAAAATAAACTTGTACCACGCCAATTCTATAGTATCTCTAAAGCATACTTAAGTGACAGATTCTTTCTAGTTACAAATAAATATTAAACGAAATACACAGAATTATATCCAGTTTAATCAGGAGTTCCGCAAGGTAGTGTCTTTGCTGTATGTCACCTATATTATAAATTCATTTGGGTCGATTATGTATCAAAAAAACAACTACTCCTCTGGCTATATGCCGCGACAGTTATTGAATTACATTGTTATTATAGATAGAAAATAACTTAAAGGAGAGATTTTCTACATGTCAGTTTAACAATGAACAGGCAATTTACTCAATGGCTAAACAGATTATAATGAATAAGAGGGGTTCACAAAAAAAGTTGGCTTCAATTTCTCCGAAACGAATTGACAAATCAACAGAACCATTTGGACGCGTGCAATTATGATTTGATCGAAATAATAGAATCAAAATTTGTTTGTCTGTGACAAGAATTCATTATTAAAAGTCATACCATGTGAAGGGCACTTTTATTTCAATTTGTGTTATTATAAAAATTTAGTTGGAAATTTAAAGCAATCTAAAATAGGAATATTCTGAAAGTGTTAAGTGATATTAATTCAAAAATAACGTGGGAAAATTACAAGGAAATCATGTTCATTAAGTCAGGTAATTTAATGAAAATTTTACATATTTGTTCTAAAATGTGGAAGAGCCATATAATATAAATTTTAAAAATACACTTTTACTTTATGTTTAGCCCATAAATAATAACAGATTTCTATAAATTTTTAATACCACCAAAGCTCTAATTACTGTAATTCAAGGAACAAAATTCCTGTACACTAGTGTAATGTTCAGCATAGCTCTCACCCTGTACAAAGTGATAATTAACTTCCCAGTGGGAAGTTATAGTAATGGGTCCGATTTTGCGAATCCCGAATTATAACATATCTCCACATTTCAAGGTCCCCAGAGTCGAATACAATAGTTTTTAAGTGGACGTCTGTGTGTGTGTGTGTGTATGTATGTACGTATGTGCGAATGTTCGTATGTGCGTTCGGAATTATTTTTCGTCTCGATTATCTCGAGAACAAAAAATGATATCGACCAATTGCATTCGATGCATAATTACGCAACTTAGAAGTAATTTTCAGCAAAATCGGTCAAGTTGTTTTTTATGGAAATTTAAAAAACTGAAAAAATGGTAAACTACCTGAATTTTGCAATTTATAAATTATACTATTTTTAATACAGAATTTTAAGATCTTTTGAATAATATGATTATTGCATGTTATTTGTATGAAAAATATGATGACAATATTTCATAAAAAAAATGGTTTTAGAAAACAAAAATAGGAAATTGGAGAATTTTAAAATTTTGTCAGTATTGAGAGAATAGCATAGAAGACGCTATAACAGTGAAACATTATTGTTAGTAATAATCAAACATGTTTATAACAATTGAATATTGTTACTAATGAATGATTATTGACCATAATTAAAAAACAATTTTCAATTGTTATAAACAACTGAAAATAGCTTCCGCTTATGAAATGATAAAAAGTTTGAAATAATACGGTTGACATAAACAGAATATTGTTAATGACAATTATAATTTGTTATAAACAATTTGAAATCGTTTTTTATAAAAATGTTAATAATAATTATAACAACAAAACATACGGTATTTTTTCATTCTTTCCACAGGGAAGGTAAACGTGTTAACCTCTCGGGTCGCACCCAGACCACTGTTATTTTATTTATTTAATTTTATCACCCTTTTTTACGTCATGATAAATTACCAACATAAATAACTGGGTCGATTAATGTATAATTTGGTTAATGATTGATACAAAATAATATTAAGTGGTATCTATGAGCTATCTAAAATATAATGGAGATGAGATACCCATTTGAAACCGACCAATTTAAATAAATCGTTTATGGATAATATTTATTATTTACAACGTAAGGCGACAATTCATTTTAATTAATAGTATCACTGCATATCACTAAAAAAACTATGGAATTTATCAAATATATTAGACTTAATTGATCTGTTTATAAAATTATGGACCTCACCTTGTGATTTTTTTATATCTTTCTCGAGATGTTCACATCACGTACTTTTTATAAAATTTTGACTGCCCCAAATCAAAAAAACGTTGATAAACCACAGAGTGATTTTTTTTACTGCAGTTTGTTTGTAAAAAGTGTTGTTAGAAATCAGTAGATTAATTCACTTGAACCGACAGAATTAAAAGTTTCGTGGCAGTGCTATGTTTTTTAATTTAAGATAGGTAGGAAAATGTTCTTGTTGTTCTCATTGGGCAGTTTGCGAATAAAAACTATAGAGAATAGTTTTTGGTTAAACTAGGTTATTAAAGTCGTAGGTATCAAATTTTATGATAATTAATTACATACATATATACATAAAGTCACGCCTTTTTCCCATAGGGGTAGGCAGAGACTACTTCCTACCACTTGCTACGGTTCTTACACACATCTTTTGCTTCATCTACTTTCATCAGTGCTCTCATACATGCTCGTCGGTTGTTGTTACTCTTGACCTGGCCTATCTTCAAAACAATGTTGATCTGATCGAGATATGTTCTCCGAGGTCTACCTCTACCGACTTGTCCATTCACACTCGCCATATAAATTTGTTTCGTCAATCTTCCTTCATCCATCCTTTCTACGTGTCCAAACCATCTAAGCATTCCTTTATCTATCTTTGTAACCACATCTTCTTTTACACCACAGCGTTCTCTTATCTCACTATTCTTTACTTTATCCAACCGAGTCACTCCGGCTATACTTCTCAGACTACTTATCTCCGCAGCATTAATCCTATTTTCATGCTTTTTCTGCCAAACCCAACATTCACTACCATACATAAGTGTAGGAACCAACACACCTTTATGCACCGCCAGACGTGCCTTTTTTGACACTTTCTGGCTATTCATAAAGCTATGCAGTGCCCCATGAATGGGGCACTATTCATTTGTTGTCCTGCCAACACCCTTCGCTCAATGTCACTGTCATACTTTCCATCTCTAGTAAACTTTGAACCCAAGTGCACAAATACATTTACTTGTTCCACTCTTTCTCCCTCAATCAAAACTCCAGTTTGGTATGCTTTCTTCTCTTTCAAAAACCATTACTTTCGTTTTGCTCACATTTAGAAGTCTTAATTTCAAGTTTTGATTTCTGTAAACATACTGGTTAAAAATTTCATTCGAAAGTATTTTTATAAACACTGTTTGTGAATTTACTTCTTCTTAGTCATACCTTCATTGCTGAAGAGTTGTGACATCATGTCTATGAGCATTGATGGGTCGATTGTCTCCACTGCTGTCGGTCTTCCACTACTCTTAAATTTTTCTGCAAAGTTTGCAGAAATTTCTTTAATTTGGTCCAAAAATCGTGATGGAGATCTTTCTGTTGACCTTTTACCTTCCACTTTGCCCTGCACGATAAGTCTTTTTAGATTGTCTTGATCTCGTCTGGTGATGTGTCCGAAGTAACCCAGAATGCGACGTCGGCAACTGGTGGATAATCGATCGTTGATTCCTAATTCGCTAAATACTAAATATTGTCCAGGATTCGGAACCATATGAAAATATCGAAAACACTAGGGTGTTAACCAGGGCTCTTTTAGTGTTTCTGGTTATGCATCTGTCTTTCCATATTATGGATAAGTTTGACATTGATGTCATCGCTAATACTATCCGTCTTCTTATTTCTGTTTCTGTTTGAATTAATGGTGGTAAAATCACGTACTTTTTACACACTTTGACAGCCCCAAAAAAACAAACAGCGACAAATGCATACAAACTAAGCCAATTTAAAGTAAGAGTCGTTTTCTAGTTCTTAATATTTTTTTTTGTAATTAAAATGGGGACCAAGTTTTTTTTTGTATGTGTGAAAGCAGGAGTGAAAAGTATTGCAGCCAATATTTGGTCTCAAATCTGGTTATCCAAACATTCGACTCGACAAACATTCTAACTACAGAAAAAACATAACACATATATCTAACTCTGTATATAAAAGTGGGTCTTATAAAGTAATTTATTTAAGCTATGTCAGCTAAAGAAAAGTGTTTCAAGTATCTTCGGCATTTCTTATCCTAATTTTCAAAAAGATAAAGATAAACGCCGGTGTGTTTGACGATCCACATATTTGGCAGCTCTTTAAATATAAACATTTTACAATGAAAGAACTCAAAAAAATATTTTGGTTGGCATTCAAAAACCTTGTTAAAGTAACTTGGAAATAACCTAGCACATAATTACACCAAAATTGTCTAGCAACTCGCAAAATTCATGATTGCAACACGACCATTAAGGTGCATTTCCTACATGGCCCTTTTTCCACGAAAAATCCTGGTGCAGCCAGTGATGAGTAGGATCAGTGATTCGACCAAGATTTTAATATTGTTACGAAATTTAATCTTGGTTTCGATGAATTTAAACACTCAGTACAATACAATAACAACAATTTATTCTAATATTTCCATACAACAATTCTCACTTGATATTGATAAATCACTTAGATATTTGCAATCTTTACAAAACTATAACACTTTATAATTAACTTTTCTTCAAAACTAAAAACTTCCGCGTGTTTCATTCGTCTTTGTGTGGTTGATATACCGCCTCGGAAAGTGGCGTATTTATCGTTACAATATCAAATTTTTATAAAATAAATCTTAAAAGTGGTGCTTTGCAGTAACTTAAAAAGTATAAAGTTCAAGCGTTAGTTTAGTGTAAAACTCTTGATCATGTTTTGATCATTTAAAAATATAATTATAATAAAAAAAGCTAATCCTGTCTGTTGCTTGTTAAGAAAATTTCGAGAATCTGTCATTGATTTGATGATTCAACTTTATGTTTAAGTAAATTTTGCTCGGAAGATAGTAAACTTCCCCTACTACTTCGAATTAAAATCTTTTATTAATAAAATAGTAAGAATTATCATCATCATCATCATCATCAATGATACTACAGCTCTAGCTGAGCCTCGACCTTCCTTAGCCTTTTTCGCCAGTCGGTTCTGTCCATTGCGAACCGCTGCCAGTTTGTCGAGCCAATCTTTCTGGCATCCTCATCTACGCTATCCTTTCACCTTTATTTTGGCCTACCTCTGCATCTACTTCCCGCAGGCTGTGTCATGACCATCCTATGACCCAAAATTCCGGCAACTTACAGTAAAGTAAGACAACTAGAACAGCGACTAAACCTAGCTATCGAAGAATCAACACCTTCCTCAGCTTCTTCTTACTTCTCCCTGTTGCTTGCCGTCTTGTCGACAGATATATAAACAAGGTTATTTCCCTAATGGATCTTTTAAAAAAGAGATGTTTTCAAATTAATAATCGTAAATACAAATTTGAATATTCATTTAATTATAAAAAAACTAGATCCTCAAAAATGTAAAAAAATATACGGTATAAATTATATTAATTAAATCAGTTCGGATTCCGAATTCGAAATAAAAATTGTCACTCAAACAATTTATTTCGTTAAAAAAATGTTAAATTCAAATGAAACAAATTAGTTACTAATTTTACCATGAGATTATGTGCAGTGGCGGAGAAAAAGTAATTGATATTATTTTATTTTTCAACAGAAACACAAAATTAACGAAGCGTTGGAGATATTATGTGTGGCTGAAAGATGTTTAAACACTTAATAGAAGAGTAATAAAAGTTGTCTAGGAAATTTATTTTCAAATATTTTTATTTTTTTATTTAAATCCTTGAAAACATCTGCAAACCACACTTAATATTTTTAAAGAAATTTTTAGTTGGGATAACTTTCTGTAGAACGAGAATACCTAGGTCACATCATGCGAAATGAAGGAAAAATTTTTGGAAGAAGGGAGTCTCAGGACCTGGTTTAACAAAACATCCCCAAAACTCTCTCCGCAGACAAAGTAATAATTTCTATTATGATCACCAACATTTGCAACGTATTGGCAGCCTAGGAAGAGAAAGAATCTTGCGTACATAATTTTTAGTTAGTCCATTGTACTTTTTATTCGGGTAAACATCTTTCCAAAAGTATGTCTCCGGTAATTAAAACTTTCGTTGCATCCAAATGGTAGATAGCATTACTTAATTTATATAATCCAATAATCTTTCCAACAGAAACTTTTTTTTTTAATAAATTTGAAAAAAAATTTATATATTTATATATATTTATATTAATAAAAAAATTATTTACGTTACCCTTAATCTATTTGAGGCCCGGGATTCCAAGACATTGTACAAAGTTTATCAGTTTTCTGGGAGCTAAGTTCCTGACATCAGAGGGCTTTAGAAAGGCTTCTTCTAGAAACTTGAGCCTCTTGCAGAAAAGCGCTGGGCATTCGCAAAGCAAATGTTCTGCAGTTTCAGCGAAGTTCTCGCAGTAGCGGCAACTATCACTCTCTGTTTTGCCCATCTTTTTCAGGTGATACCTCAGAGGGCAGTGTCCAGTAAGGAGTCCCGTCACCAGTTTCAAGTCTTTCTTGTGCAACTCGAGAAGCTGTTTAGCTTTCCTTGGCGAAAGGCATACTAGCCTTTTCACTTGTCTTTGTCATGGCATTTTATGCCAGTGTTAATGATGCAACTGTGGATTTTTTTTTAAAGAATATGCTTGGGTACGAAGCTCCAGGCATAAGAGCAGTAATTCAGCAATTTAGCATTCTCGAATAATTAAAATCGAGAGAATTGCAGTTGATCACATCGACTACCTTCTACCGACGTTTATTCTAGACCTTTCAAATAATCAGATTAATTATTCAATTTGGTGTAAAAGTGATTATAAATTTTAATACGGGTATTTGCAGAAGGTATTGTTAGAAATAAAATAATAATTTAACGTTGTACTCCTCTGGAACCGACAAAATTAAAATTTTTAAGGCAGTTGTGGTTGATCGGTTAAGATGAGTAGAAAAAACTTGGTTCTTACACAGTTCTCCACACAGTCTGCGAAGAGAAACTACAGAGAACAGTTTTTAATGACAATTTCACTTTCATTTTATGTTTAATCGGACGTAACTTGATTAAATTTTAGTGATTTTGAATGGAGCATGACGATGACGGTTACTTTTTGGTCGTTAAATTGGAATAATGATACTCTAGGTTATTAGAGTCGTAGAAATTAGAGGAAGTTAAAGGTCTATTTATGATAATCCATTAGAAACCTCAATTTCGGATTTTCATTTTTACCAATAAACGTACTGGAATTTGGAAGGATTTTTATGAACAATGTGTACTGACCTTGAATAAACTAATGATTAAGTGCCTACTTACTAATTGTTTAAAATGATAACTGGGCCCAAACAAAAACCATGAAGACTTCAGCGAAATCATTCTAATGGCGAATAAATAAACCTAATAACACTAGTATAGGGAGTACAAGCACGTGACTCAGGTTATCAATACAATGGCCGGGAGTACAAGCACGTGAATCAAGTTGTCAATACTCTGGTAACTAATGATTAAGTGGCTACTTACTAATTGTTTATAATGATAACTGGGCCCAAACAAAAACCATGAAGACTTCAGCGAAATCATTCTAATGGCGAATAAATAAACCTAATAACACTAGTATAGGGAGTACAAGCACGTGACTCAGGTTATCAATACAATGGCCGGGAGTACAAGCACGTGAATCAGGTTGTCAATACTCTGGTAACTAATGATTAAGTGGCTACTTACTAATTGTTTATAATGATAACTGGGCCCAAACAAAAACCATGAAGACTTCAGCGAAATCATTCTAATGGCGAATAAATAAACCTAATAACACTAGTATAGGGAGTACAAGCACGTGACTCAGGTTATCAATACAATGGCCGGGAGTACAAGCACGTGAATCAGGTTGTCAATACTCTGGTAACTAATGATTAAGTGGCTACTTACTAATTGTTTATAATGATAACTGGGCCCAAACAAAAACCATAAAGACTTCAGCGAAATCATTCTAACGGTGAATAAATAAACCAAATTACACTAGTAAAGGGCGTACAAGTTCGTTACTCAGGTTGTCAATACACTGGCAGCGCAATCCTGCTTGGCAACTTACGAGTAGAAAGGAAAAACATCGAATTTGTAGAGTATGATCGGTGCAGAAATCAAAATAAAATACAGCTGATTTCTTAACACTTGCGATGCTACGTTGACTTCTAATTTTGAGGACTGCTTTTGACAGACAAATAGCTCAAAATAAAACAACGTCTTTATAATGTTGCCAGTATGTTTAATTTCCTAAATCTAAGAGAATAAAGAAACATCTCCATTAACGATGACATGAAAATGTTTTAATTCATTTATATTAACTTTATTGTTATTCGGGCTATAAAAACTTTCTAAACGAAAAAAAACGGACGCAAAAAATGGATTAAACTAAAACTGCTATGTTAGGATAATTAAGAAAAATAAAAAAGACTAAGGATGCTTAACTACCGGCTCTTTCAGTCTTACAGAGAGCTAAAATAACGAGACCCATTAAAGCGATTCTTTAATCCGATTTCCCACTGACATCCTCATTCGCTTTACTTCTTCTTTTCCGAGCAATCCCGCAAGATAAACTGAGAGTACTCACGGGATAAAACAGCGTTCACGTGTTTTTTATTTAGCGAAACTAGTAGACCGGTCGTCCTGTGGTATTTTATCATTAACGTGGCATACGTATTGAAGACATAAATCATGCCAGAAACACTTTGCACCATTTGGAATAGTAACAATTTATCTTTGATAACAAATCGTGCTGGCCGATGTTAAATTAACGCAAAACATAACTGAACTTAATCCTACCTAAAAGTCGATTCACACAATACGTATCGTTTACATAAAACAATATTAAATGGAAATTAATCCTTATTTTATTATTTATTTGTTTTAATAATTTATTTAATTTGTTTCTTGCATGCAATTCAAATTTTGAAATAAGAGCTATCTGTCGGCTGCTGCCCTCTTTAAAAGTACATTTTGTATCCTGTACTCTAATATACGTGATATGTAAATGTAGTATTATGGTACATATTTTAAATGGAACATTCCATGTTTCGAAAATTTCGTCACCCTCTCCGGAGACCGAAACGACCAAAAGAACATATGAGGTGAAATAAAAAATTTCGCCGACATAAAAATGCTCTCGCTGGTGTGATTTATTCTTTGCGTGTTGTTGCTCACCACTCGCCTGCTCAGTCAGAGGTGATTTTTTTTTTATTAGCCGTGCAACAAATTGTAAGGAACAGGACCCACGAGCAAAAAAATATTATTTATGAATCCATCACACGAGAGCGTGTGCATGATAACGTTGTATATTTCCGATTTGAGTGTTATACTTTGCAGGTTCACGCGGTCTAATAATTGTTGTGGCAGGAGTCAGAAAGGTATCATAAAATTTTTGACGGGAAAAAAGTAGGTCGACCTCTAAACAATCACTGGTTAATCTTAAAATCAAAGAAAATGGTCGGTTAATAATAATACTTCGGAAACTAAGGATACCAAAAACTGCACTTGCTAGAAGCAACAGAAATGGACTTAAGGAGGCGTTAGGTTGAGAATAAAGAGGACAAAAAAATGACAGAATTATAGATATTATGGACGCAAACACACAATAAGACCTTAGGTTACAACTTTACAGACTTATACGACATCCTACAACTAGGAAGTCTCGATTTTTTAAACCAGAAAGTTCTTACCCCAACAAAACGGTGCTGGTTTTTCTGCTTCCTGGTATACTAATGAAAGTTCTACATGTCGATTGATATTCCATATGTTTTGTTTATTCTACGCTCGACAAATTAAAAATATTACATCAACAATCAAAACAAATGTGTACATACGTACATATTGTTACGATTTTATTGAGTCCGTCTCTGTCAACTTTGCCGACGGCGCCGACCGAATCTAGGGTGAATATTTAATAAGCATAAAAGACAATGGATAATTCGAGAAATTTCCGGATACTTAAGAAACAGGTAGATGATCTGGAATTGTGATTTAGAGGTATAAAAAAAGGAAAGCGGCTGCGAAGAAGTTAGTTGAGTATTAATTTTAAAAGTGTTTATGATTTAATAAATGTAAATAGTTATAAAAAGTTGTAAAAGTTGTATATTTAAGTGAATATCTTGGTGATTTATAAAAGTAGAATTTATTGTATTGGAATAAACATTGTTTTGTTACTGTATCGAGAGTTTTAAATCTCCGAACCCACAGAAGAACTAAAATTCTTAACAATATAGTCACGTCTTTTTCATTAGGGGTAGGTAGAGACCACTTCTTTTTACTTCTTACACACGTCTTTTGATTCCTCTACTTTTATCAACGCTTTCATACATGCTCGTCGGTTGCTGGTACTCTTGACCTAGCCTTTCTTCAAAACAATTTCGATTTGATCGAGATACTTTCGCCGAGGTCGACCTCTTCCGACCTGTTTATTCACACTCACTCGCCTTATAAATCTGTTTCGTCAATCTTCTTTCATCCATCCTTCAAATCATGTAAGCATTCCTTTATCTATCTTTGTTACCTAAACTTCTTTTATACTACAGCGTTCCCTTATCTCACTTTTCCTTACTTTATCCATCAGAGTCGCTCCAGCTATACTTCTCAGACTACCCATCTCCGCAGCATTGATATTACTTTTATGCTTCTTCTGCCAAACCCAACATACAAAGTGTAGGGTTCAGCACTCCTCTAAGCACTGCCAGTCGTGCCTTTTTTGATACGTTCTGGCTACTCATAAAGCCATATAGGGCCCCATTTGTTTCCCTTTCAACACCCTTTGCTTAATATCCCAGCCCAAGTATACAAACTCATTAACTTTCTGCACTTTTTCTCCTACAATCAGCACATAACAGTTTATTATGCTTTTTTCTCTTTCAAAAATAATTACTTTCATCCTTTTGATTTTTAGGGCATCTTACATTTTATAAACCATCGCCTGCAAATCCTCTTAGGATGAAGCTAATATGACTTGATAATCGGCGTAAAGAAGGCATTTGACGATCAAATCATTCATTTTCAATCCATACGCACTCTCTTTCAAATCTTTACAACAACCGTCTACGTATAGGTACAACGGCCGTGGCGAAGCCACACATCTCTGTCTCACACCTTTTTCGATGTTAAACCAGTCTGTGCAAGAACCGTTTATCCTGACACAAGCACTGGAATCCTCGTAAAGTGTGCGCAATCAAAACTAACTTCTTTTCAAGCATTCTGTTTTACTTTAATCCAAACATTTCTTCCACATTATATTCTACTAAATTATCATTTTTAAGTCATTATTGATAAATATGCTTAAATATTTACTTAAATGATCATAAAAAAATTGAACCAGCGTTAACTATGAAGCTAATCCAGTTCTAATTAATGATCTATTTAATAGGTAAATCATCATCATGTAGGTTTGATTTTTTTATTTAATTCAAATTTAAAATAAATTTTTTTTAATAGTGTTGATATTTCCTGTTTAAAAGCGCTATAAAAGAACGAAAATAAAAACTTATCGTATCATCTTGCGATGGGATAAAATTAAGATCGTATTTTATATAATTAATGAACTTAAACTTCAGATCACTAACAAATATCAGCATGAATTTTTATGAAATACATTATTGATGAGTTAAATTAATATAACCTTATGTTATCGTGAAAGAACAAACGAAGAAACACTGATAATAATAAAAAGATAGGTTTAGGTACCTAGTTATTTACATTAATAATAATAATACTGGGTGTAAAATCGGACATTTTTTCGTGATAAAAATGGTCATATCTTGTAAAAAACTCAGTGTAAGGTAGCAAAACCCTATATTGGTAGAATCCCCGAGAGTAGCTTTATCTAAATACGTAATAAAATACAAGGTGTTTAGTTTAAAATAAGCAAGTTATAGCCAAACTCAAAGACTCAAAAACTCAAAAGCAAAGGTGCGAGTTGGGAATGCTTCGTCAAAAACATTTAATATCTGCACACACTATTATACATTAGTCACTATCGAAACACTCATCAGTACTCGAGTCTTCTTGGGTATTTATCACTATCGGTTCGATTTGTGGCAATACACAATATTGTTTTCTTTTTCTTTGACGTGTTAAACACAATTTTTCCAGTTTCGGCGAGTTCATCAATTACTTTTCTTATATTTGTTAGAACAGAATCGCTTAATTGAGGAGCTTGATTACATTTTCGTAATTTGATTTTTAAATTAGTTCAATAGGGTTGAATACACAATAATATGGAGGCAAACGCAAAACTGTATGGCCGTAAGATTAAAAAAGTTTGTCTATGACGTATTCTTTCTTAAAATTTTGTTGTTTCACTAATTCCAACAATTTTTTGTGCGCAGTTTTTAAAAGGTATTTCTATGTTACTAACTATATAACAGATACTTTAATAAAACAAAAAACAAGATAATAGGTATATATAAAACGAAAACATATGTATTTATAACAACACGGCACTGGTAAATAGTTGTGTATACACACAATTAGGGTTAAGTACTATCCAATAAGATGCATAGAATCACAAAAGGTTCGCCGACAGTCCATGTGGACAATACCGGGAGTAATCAATTACAAACGGTTTAGTTTAGCTTAATGCTCGACGTGGCATTATTGACCGTACCCCGATTTTTGCGTTGTCCAAATGGGTTCTTATAAAGTATAACCTCTAAGAATCAGAGGCAAAATCTTTGAATTCTGGCTTTACAAAGAGCTTCTGGATTTCTTAATAAAAGCACATTATGTCTACTTAAAAATAAAATTAGCCTTTTTTATTCTTGAATATGGTGGATATTGTTTCGCATTGCCAAACTAGAATGGCATTCCTTTCAGATCAGAAGCTATAATCCAATAATAACTATCTCCAGACAGTAAAAAACCAATTCTTTTTTTAAATTTTCGGACAACACTGTTTTTCTATCAAAATATACAAATCATTTTATAATACCGCACCAGGGGCGAAATAAGGTACAATGTGGAATACGAAATTAGGCTGTAAGACTAGCTAGTCAAAGCTTCTTCTTCTTTAGGTGCCCTGTCCTCCTCGAACGTTGGCAATCATCAGCGCTATCTGAACCTTGTCTACAGCTCGGCGGAACAATGTAGTAGTGCTCACTCTATACCATTGTCTTAAGTTTTTTAGCCAGGATATCTTTCTTCTACCCAGGCCTCTTCGTCCTTCGATCTTCCCTTCTATAATAAGCTTTAAAAGTCGATACTTGTCATTTCTTAAGATGTGACCAAAATACTCCAGTTTGCGCTTTTTTAGTGTAAACAGAACTTCCAGCTGCTTGTCGAGGCGTTGAAGTACCTCGGTGTTACGCACTCTTTCTACCCAGGAGATTCTTAATAGCCTTCTGTACGTCAAAATTTCAAAGGCCTCCAATTTTTTGCACATCGCATCTGTCAAAGTCAAAGCTTCCATTCCATAAAACAGTATGCTGAACGCGTAACAGCGAAGCATTCGGACGCGCAGAGGCAAGCTTAAATTTCTGTTGTAAAGTACCTTACGCATCTTCAGGAACGA
The DNA here is from genome assembly GCA_950111635.1 of Agelastica alni. Taxonomy (NCBI): domain Eukaryota; kingdom Metazoa; phylum Arthropoda; class Insecta; order Coleoptera; family Chrysomelidae; genus Agelastica; species Agelastica alni. The sequence continues at coordinate 21,327,071 of OX467710.1, forward strand.
AGCACGAGCTTCTTCTATTCTGGCACGAATCTCCTGCATGCCGTCCCACTTCTTATTTAGTCAAAGCTGCTTTATAATAAAAAAAAATCCAATATGTTTATTTATTTGGTTTGTAGATGGTTTTAAAGCCGAAAGTAGTTTTCTGTCAATACGACTCGTAGACATAAAATTGTTGGGATATTTTTCGCCTCTAATCTCCCACATAGTGAATAAAAATATTTTCATTGTAAAAAATAAGGTTGCCTGAAAACGGTAACTTTGCGGCACCGCCTCTACTCGGTAAAATTATTGCTTCTGTCAAGTTGTCACTGATTTATATTTACACGTATGCGTTCCATTGTTATGACAAGTGAAAATTAGTCTCACGTAGATGCCGTCTTGGTTTTTTCGGTCACTGGTCACCGCGGGGGTTGAGGAACGAGATTGGACATGACCGCACCTCGAAAAAGAATCGACCAATGCCTCTTGTTTCTGTAATCTGAGATTCCTTTAATTCGCTGATGCGCCGCTTCATTTAAGAACGTCGGCGGCATAATTTTAACACGTTAACAGACGGAACGACATTTCATCTGCAAACGGCAATGCGTGACGAAATTATCACTTAATCTTGACTGATATTGCAAACATTTCAGGAAAGTACAATAGTTTATCAGATACTTACACAAAGCGCGTCCATAAAATAACGCATACATTCATTATTAGCTAAATAAACAGTAATATAAAAAAAATCCCGAAACAGGTTGATTTTTGATTTTAATTTACTGTTTAAAAAAAAATCTATCATACAGGGTTATTTATTTATTTATCTATTAAGCTTATGTTTTGAAACAAAAAATATGAAAAATGTAACACTAAATCAGATTATCACCTATACAATACTAAAACACATATCACAAACAATAATTGTAAATCAGAACATTGACACAGCTCGTAATACAAATGTATAGGACATAACACGATTTTATTTAAAAAAACTAGTGCTGGTGTAATCACTCAAAGGTTATTTACCCTGTGTGATAGATTATTAAAAAAAAAAGTAAATTAAAATCAAAAATCGACTTGTTTCGGGATTTTTTAATATTAATGTTTATTTAACTAATAATGAATTTATTATATATAATAATTTATGGACGCATTGTATTTATTATTTAGGTACATTTAGATTTTCTATTGTTTCTTATTTTCTTTTTTTTTATTTTAAAGATTCTTTTGGCTGCTTTTCTGGCGTCAAACTACCGACTTTTATCCTAATGCATTTGTTTAAAAACACAATCAACAAATATCCGTGCTAACTATTTTTTTTTCTCTTTTTATTTGACAAAAAAACGTCCGAATTCAGATTTTTTGATAGTAAAGCAGACCATGAACGTAAATTAATATTTTGTTTTAACATACATACATACATAAAGTAACGCCTTTTTCCCAAAGGGGTAGGCAGAGACCACTTCCTTCCACTTGCTACGGTTCTTACACACATCTTCTGCTTCCTCTACTTTCATCAGTGCTCTCATACATGCTCTTCGGTTGTTGGTACTCTTGACCTGGCCTTTCTTTAAACTTGTTATAATTTATAAAATCATGCGATACATTTGTGCTGTGTATTTAAAATATTGAGAAAAATAAAAGTGTAATAATACCAAACAATATACTCTTCTATTAAAGTTATTAAGGCGAATTAAAAAGTCTATAAATCACCGCCTTCTTTAAAATTAATAATAATCCTTTTAATACTTGCGGTCACATCGCCGTCGTCGTAAGGGGCAATAAATTATTCATGCTAGGCAGTGTGGTTAAGGATTATCCAAAAATCTGACACTAACGGTAGATTAGAACAACAACCGGGTAGCATTTTTAAGGTAGGAATTATTTTACATGATTCATAAAACTTGTTAATAATAAAATAACAAAGCGAATACATATTACCAAGATTGATGAATTGGAATCCACTAAATATGCCACCATGCTCAGGACAAACAAAAACCAACAAAAAATCTTTAAAAATGTTAATTTTTTGTTTTTTTTTTTAAATGTGGTGGACCCCACTTCCAAATATTTACCCAAATTTTTAATTTAAAATATTCATTTTAATAAATGAATAAAAAAATACATTCTGAGTACATTACATTACATTACATTCTTGAGGTTGGGCCATTGGTATAGGCACCTAAGTCACCTAGATATTATGATCCTCTGCGACTACTGCTGTGTCTTTAGGGCATCACAATTTCAGCCCGTTGTTTTTGGCAAACCGCAGAATTTCTGTTGGCCCTGTCTCATTTATATCACTTGGATCCATTATCATGCGGCCCAGGTTTGGTACCTGTACACCGCTAGTATCGGGCAGCAACACAGAATGTGTATGCTGCTCTCTTCCTCTTCGCCGCATAGTCGACAGTTTTTCTCAGCCGCCAGCTTAAGTTTGAAGAGGTGCGATGTGGCCAGTGAGCAGGCGAAGCGTGCTGCCGTGCCTACTCCGGTTCATCGTCCAGAGTGCGTATGCCTTCTTCTGCAGAGGTTTTTTCATCAGCTGTCTTGATGTTCTGCAGCCAGTATTTGCACTCCACTGAGCGATATGTTCTTGCTCAAGGATTAGTTTTAATTCACAACGGTCTCATATCTTGCCAGTACATCGACTACCTTGTTGCCATTTATACCTGTGTGCCCAGGAACCCATGTAAGGTTTACTCAGTAAACTTATTAATATTATTTTTGTGAAAAATATCTACGAGGTGAAATATACAGATACATTTATGTTTTATTAAACATTTATAGTTGTTAATATACCGGGCGCAGCTAAATTATGGAACAAATTCGATATTTTGCAAGCAATGTACTTTTCAGAAAAATCCTGAAAAATTATTTTTGTTTTTAAATGCCAATTTTTGGATGTATATTCTAAAAAGGTTATGTAACTGGTTTTGACGTGGTGACGTTTTTTTTAATTAAAATAGATGTCTTGTGACACTTCATCTAAAAGGTCTTTCAATGATAATAAATAATTTTATTTGTTTGTACAGGATGAACAAAAATTAATATTTTATTTTAGTAAGAGAATAACCTTACATCCAACAAAAAACGACATTTAAAAAAGATGTTTAAAATGCCATCCACCAGTCTCTTGCCTAATCTTACGAGTTAAAAGGCGTGTCTATATGTATTTACATACATACATATAGTCACGCCTTTTTCCCAAAGGGGTAGACAGAGACCACTTCCTTTCATTTGCTACGGCTCTTACACACATCTTTTGCTTCCTATACTTTCATCAGTGATCTCATACATGCTCGTCGGTTGTCGATACTCTTGACCTGGCATTTCTTCAAAACAATGTTGATCTGATAGAGATATGTTCACCGAGCTCGACCTCTACCGACTTGCCCATTCACACTCGCCTTATAAATTTGTTTCGCCAATCTTCCTTCACCCATCCTTTCTACGTGTCCAAACCATCTAAGCATTCCATTATCTATCTTTGTAACCACATCTTCCTTTGCACTACAGTGTTCTCTTATCTCACTATTCTTTACTTTATCCAAACGAGTCACTCCAGCTGTACTTCTCAGACTACTCATCTTGTTAGCATCATAAAGCTTATAAAGCTATGCAGTGCCCCAATCATTTGTTTTCCTGCCAACACCCTTCGCTCAATGTCACTGTCATACTTTCGATCTCTCGTAAACTTTGAACCCAAGTACACAAATTCATTCACTTGTTCCACTCTTTCCACTCATGCTTTTATTTCTTTCCAAAAGTATTACTTTCGTTTTGTTTACATTTATTTTCATTACTTTGATTTTCAGGGCGTCATACATAACATTAACCATCGCATAAAATAAATAAAATTGTTTCTTCTTCGCCTCCAAGTTCTTCCTAGTTCAGCTGTAAATTTTTAAACATGGCGCTCTTTGATTCTGAATTGACACTTCTTTGTTAAGTAGTCTTTATCATGTTTCTTTTCAAGTTTTCTTCGCTGTATTTTTGAAATGTCCGAACCAGATAATAATTTTTTTAATTAAAATGTTTAAATGTTTCTTTAAAGCTACTTTAGAAATTTTTTGACAAGTGATGATTTCAATTTTGCTTCGCACAATTTATATCCTTTATGACAGAATCTTTATTTAATAGAAGATAATCTATGACCCTTTCACTTTTCAGAATTCTGTTTGTTTGACCGAAAAGGTTTGGGAACTGTAAATAAAAGTTTTTTTTATGCAATATAGCCTGAAGGCCGATCCGCCTACCACAATAAATATGTTTTTTTACTTGACAAATATATCTTTATCGACACAATAAAAAAAAATGTTAACTTTTCAAATTTAGATGCTGTTGTCAAAGAATATTAACAATATTAAACAGTGCTTCTAATACAGTTTTATAATAGTATAGAAATGAATACCACAGTCAATTTTTTTTTATATTAACAACAAACACTATGAAAAATCCCAAACGTGGATTTTTAACAGAGAGAAATAAGTATACTAGTTTCTTACGCCATACTACAAACAACACAGGATATTTTATTAGTTTTAAGTTTCACAAAAGCGTTCATCAAATACGTTCATGTATCAATGACTGCACATACTCTTATATATGCGTTCTTAATTAACTGTCACTGTTTAACTTTCATGAACAAATATTTTTTGTGTGCTATGCTCTCGACAACCCCAAAGTAAACACGATGGTTTTATTATAAATAGTCATTCTCGCATTTTGACACAAGCCAAGTGGATACATACCTTTTGTTTGATATTTAAAAAAAAACAACCTCTGGGAGTGGCTTTTTGTGAAATACTGCGGAGTTAAATTTCATTTTAATTCACCCGTTGTAGCGTTTACATTTTAATAATTAAATACAAATTGTTTGTTCTAAATTACAAAGTAACTAAAATATTTATTATTTAGCTTACGTAAAAAAAATTGAACAGGTCCTGGTTTTTGCACTCAAACCTTGCTAGAGATTCAGAACGACGTTGAGGCGTATTCTTCTACAGGACGACGTTGAGGCGTATTCTTCCAACATATGGTGGTTAAATATTTAAATAGCGAGTCAACCCTTTCGGCTTACCTTGTCTCCCGCCTCTGGCTAACCAAACCGGCAAATAATTGAAGACAAACAACGAAACGCACACCCTAGGACACTCACTTGACTGGCTCCTACGTGAAAATAGGCATTACCAGACACAAAAAAGACATTGTGTTATTGTGTCTGTGTTTCCAACACAAAGGATAATCCTCGGGAACAATTCTAATTTGCTCACCCACAAACAAAATCAACAAGAAGTATGGCGAAGTGAAGTGTGTTGAGTGAATTAAGCTGTTAACAAAATGAGCAAAACAGCGTTTTTTGGCCCGTATATAAATGGCAGTTGAGATGCACGAGTCGCAAAAACGATGTCAACTATTTTCTTGAAAAATGATCGGTATGCACACGAACAAATTCAGTGAGACTCGTTGGGGAAACAAAACTAACATTTAATTTTGCAATGACAATCCTTTCATTGAATAAATGCATCCAAAAATAAATTACCTAAAATTTAATCGTCAGCAGGCCAGGAACGCTGCATACAGACTTAAGTGTCAGGGTGGATGGAGGAGAAACGGGATTAGCCACACCAAGATCAAGGCCCTCCACAAACACCACTTCACAATAAAATCGGACAAGATTTCTAAAAAGACCTTGATAGGAAAAAAATTTAAAACAAAAATACCAACCAGAGAAAACTGGTTGAAGAAAACACCATTGACCAGCACAGGAGTAAAACGATGGTACACTAATGGATCAGGGTACCAGGGACGCTACGCGGCAGGTGTGTTTGGAGCATCCTACAATCACAAAAAAAGCATACCACTGGGGAAATACGCCTCGGTCTTCCAGGTTAAGGTTTATGCCATACTCAGGTACGCCACGCACCTGACAGAAAACAGAGTGACTAACAGAGAGATTGATATTCTCACTGACAGTCGCGCGGCCATTGGGGCCCTCGTGAGTTACACCAAAACATCATCGGTGGTGTGGGACTGCATGTCTGTCCTCTTTAAACAACTTTTTCAAATCCAAAAACATCTCAAGAACCTCAAAGGTAAAAGTCTATAAAAGCATTATAAGGCCAATAATCACTTACGGGTGCGAGACATGGCTACTAAAGAAAAACTTGGGCGTCTCGAAAAAAAAATTCTAAGAAAAATATTAGGTCCCCACCACGACCCTAACAGCAACCAGTATCACTTCAGGACAAACGCCAAGATTAGTCAGCTTTGTGGCGACGGGGATATTGTCAAAGAAATAAAGTCCCAGCGACTAAGATGGTATGGACATGTCCATAGACTACGAGATTACAGACTGACGAAACTGATATGGGAGGAGAGACGGTCAGGAAAAAGGCCCTTTGGGAGACCACGCCAGAGATGGAAAGACCACACTAAAGCAGATCTCACAGAAATGAATATCCCTCTGGACACGAATCTGATGGAGGACCGGGAGGTCTGGAAGAGTATAGTGCAGTCAGCCAAGACCCACCCTGGGTTGAAGAGCTACCTTGTATGTATGTACGTCACTAATGATATTGTAAAAAAGGAAGGAGTGATCAATATGCTAAATTTTTTCTGAATGCTTTCTTACATAAAGGAAAACGTATTATAATATAATATAAACGGGTTTATAGGTAAAACGAAAACCATAACCATCGCTAGAGAGCCAATGAGATGCAAGCTGGTAATAGATAATAAACCCATAGAGCAGAAAATGCAATTTAGATACCTGGTCATAGATATTTCCAGCGCTCACGACCCGGTAAAGGACCTAAGAAACCAAATTAACAAATCAGCCATAATATCAAGACGCTAAGGGAAACTGTATGGGCTAATCCGAAAGGAGAGTAAAATCAAAATATATAAGACCTGCGTCAGGCCAATAATGACATATGGTATAGAAGCGAGAGAGGATACCAACAAGACCAAAAGGATGCAACGAGTCGCCGAAATGTCAGTACTGAGAACAATGGCCGGGAAAACAAGAAGAGATCACGTAAGAAACACTGACATTAGAGCACAATGCGACGTACATGATGTGGTGAGATGGGGAAGGCAGAGGAGAAGAGAATGGTATAACCACGTGAAGAGAATGACCGACCATAGACTACCACGCATTGTACTAAAGGGAAAACCAGCAGGGACCCGTCCACCTGAAAGACCCTCAAAGAGATAGAGAGACAGCTGGCAGTCCACATCTCAGGAAATATTACAGAGGCAAGTCCGGAATCAACTGATCATCTAGATCTCTAACAAGTAGAAAAAGAAGAAGAAGAAGGTTTTATGACGAATTGTTTGCTATTATCGGCAAATAATATTTTAAGTTGTTCATTAAATCCATTTAAAGTCTTGGACCTGCCATTTGAGATGCCAAATTCGTGAAACAGGAAAAATTATTACTTATTTTAACTATGGTACATGTTTGCAAACAGTCAGTATTTCTTTTTGGAACGCTTTTGAATATATTGCTTCCGACTGCTTTATAGTAGTACAAACACAAACGAATTAACATTTTAAAATAACGAAATTTTTCCCAAGTAAAAACTAAAAACAATGTAAAATACTTTTGGTACGTATGTAAAAGTGACTGATGGTACCCGTATATAGTATTTTCGATTCGAATAATTCCGATAAAAGTATTTCTACCGATATTGTAAGTATGTACCAGCAAAATCACTATGCACACAAAGTGATCCATTAGTACGATTAAGTCCCAAGTAGAGGATTCGTAAGAATAAATCAATGATTCATTATCGCCCACTAACAGCCATCAGCATAAATTCAAACTGTCTTTAAAACGCGTCAACGCGAATTTTTATACATAGAAAACTTAAAATGCTTTTATAAAATCATAAAAGATAGTCATGACCTTCCGTTCGGTTAATGACTGCTTAAATACTTGATTTTAACGCATTTCAAAGTTTTTAAAAAAAAGGCACGATTCGATTTTCTACTTCATTATATTATTTATATTATTATTATTATTAATTATATTTTTTATTACATTAATATTTTTTCGCGATAAACAATACCGATTAAAATAGATGGGTATTATTTTACGACAATCGAACTACATTCTTACCAACAGTTAGTGCAAATGAGGTATACAAATTTTAAAAAGTAGAAAATAAACATTCATCCATACAAATAGTCACGCCTTTTTCCCAAAGGGGTAGACAGAGACCACTTCCTTCCATTTGCTACGGCTCTTACACACATCTTTTGCTTCCTCTACTTTCATCAGTGCTCTCATACATGCTCGTCGGTTGTTGGTACTCTTGACCTGGCCTTTCTTCAAAACAATGTTGATCTGATCGAAATATGTTTGCCGAGGTCAACCTCTACTGACTTGTCCATCCACACTCGCTTTATAAATTTGTTTCGTCAATCTTCCTTCATCTATCCTTTCTACGTGACCAAACCATCTAAGCATTCCTTTATCTATCTTTGTAACCACATCTTCTTTTACATCACAGCGTTCTCTTATCTCACTATTCTTCACCTTATCCAACCAATTCACTACGGCTATACTTCTTAGACTACTCATCTCCGCAGCATTAATTCTATTTTCATGCTTCTTCTGCCAACCCCAACATTCACTACCATACATAAGTGTAGAAACCAACACACCTCATTCATAAAGCTATGCAGTGCCCCATTCATCTGTTTTCCTGCCAACACCCTTCGCTTAATGTCACTGTCATACTTTCCATCTCTCGTAAACTTTGAACCTATTTATAATAATAATAATGGTTTTTGTTGTTTCTTAGCCTAGTTACATATAATTTTATTTCAAATAAAAAATGTACATAGCTGAAATACAAAAGACGAAGTTGTAATTATATATACAGATTGTCCTAAGAAATAGCGTTTACATATTGCCATATTTCAAGTAACATTTTTCTTGCGGTTCAAAACACTTTTTATTAATATTAATACAAAAAAAAATCATTTTTGTTATCTACTTTCAAGCTAGACAAAACAAAGTCTGAGGATTTCAGTGACACCCTGTATTGTTAGTAAAATTTAACGGCACGTCCCTTTTTGTCGAAGCCAAAATGTAATTGTACCGTCGCTGAGACGACGTGCATAATTTATTCCCCAGTCTCTTCGTTACATGTTTATACATCCATTGTCTAATTTTCATCTTGCATTATTCCGTTTATTTATGTATCCAATGGTCGAAAACAAGAACATAACTGAGTGCGCGAATAAACATAAAATGTCGCGTTAAGCGCCAGCTCATTTGCAGGTCAAAGCGAGAAAATTCCGATGAAATGTGCAGCGCTGCTACAACAGACTTTGCTCCTTGAATATTAGATATCCCCGATGAAATCCTCACAAGAGAAATTTGAATTTTTTTTATTAAATTCGGTCTTGCCAGCATTTTTGCCAAATGATAATAACTTGGGTGAAAAACTCTGGAAATTTTAATTTTGACAACACACCACAGACCTATTCCATAATGTGACAATATACAGGATAAAACATTTTTAAAAATGCTTTTTTTAAATTTTTTTTATTAGTTTGTATTTATACAAATGGACGTTTGTATGTATGTTATCGTTTTAAACCAACACCGTTTAACCGATCACTATGAAAATTGTACATGTGTTTTTTTGTGCAAAAGGTTTTTGTGTTATCTTTTTTGTTGCAGCTCTTCACCAGGTGGTGCTGCAGCACCGATTCCTACAAAAGTTGGTATCCCGCTCTATTTAAATACGGAAAATGTATTTAATGTATTCATAGCTGTCCGGACGTGGTCCTTCTATACAACAGGCAAATCCCATATAACATCATAAAAACCATCGAAAATATTTATCAGAAAAACAAAATACAAGCCAAAGTTAATGGCACAACTACCGAAGAAATTCCTGTAAATAGTGGTATTCGACAAAGAGATTCCCTTAGCCCTTTATTGTTCAACATCGTTATGGACGAAATAATAAAAAGCACTCGTAACCTGAAAGGGTATAAAATGGGGAACAAAGACGTCAAAATTCTATGCTATGCCGATGAAGCTGTTTTTATTGCAGAAAACGAAGATGACCTACAGAGATTACTATTCAAATTCAGCACAACGACAGAAAGTCCATAAATGAAGATATCTGCAGCAAAGACGAAATGCATGACCACCTCAAAAACACCTATCAGATGCAAACTGGTTGTGGATGATAAAATTATACAACAGGAGATGAAATTTAAATATCTAGGCATAGAAATATCAGGATACGGTGACATGGAGGCGAAGGTAAGAAACCAAGCGGCAAAAGCCGCTGAATATTTGATATATTTTGTTTTTTATTATGCCATATTTATTTCATTTAATAAATAATTCTTTGTATAATATATACAAGAATATACATATATTAATTTTCTACAAATATTTAAATTTATTATGGGTTTCCATTAATAACTTAATATTTTTTATTTTTATTCATTGTCAAGCATTCACTAGCTTACTCCATAAGTCAAGCGTGTGAAGTTTTACTTTAAAAAAAAAGATTCGCCCCCGGGTGGGCTCGAACCACAATACTTTCGATTAACAGTCGAATGCGCTAGCCAATTGCGCCACGTAGACTTGGACACAATATACGATACGTAACTCTCTCTCTCTTTCTTTCTTCACTAATTTATATCTCCCTCTCTCTCAACTTCCGTTCGCCTCGCTCGATCACACTTTTCCTAACGCTCTCGTCACGCATTCACCAGCTTCCGTTCGCCTCGCCAGATCACACTTTTTCTAATGCTCTCGTCACGCATTCACCAGCTTACTCCCCAAGTCAAGCGTGCGTAAAGAAGTTTTATTTCAAAGTGTGTACACAATGGAAAACCCCAACTCCTTGGATTACAATAAAAGTACAAAGTAATAATTTCTAATCACGTCGAATATTAATTATCGGATGCGGTAGCAAACTGCTGTCATTGTAACGCTCAAAAGTTAGAACTTTGCCAAATAATTAATTTCACGGGATTATATGCAAATTTTAATGAGCGCAATTACTGTAAGAGTAAAGGCTTATCCGCAAATAGATCACTTTAGGTACATAATCAGGATTTTTTTTATTACTCCATTAATTTAATGTACCTACATCTTCACGGATTTTTTCCCATCGAAATTAATTTATATCGGAATATTAATTAGAGGATTTATCTCTTGGTTACATAGATATCTCGACACCGTTATATTGTCATATTTAGACAATCATTTTAATATTGTTACGATTTCAATTATTTTAACTCGGTGAATAAATTGTGACAATACTTAAAAAACTAATTTTTCTACTCTTAGTAGGTATAGGAATGAAAAATCTGCCATATCTGCTATTGTAACATAAATTTTGATTATGTAACAAATTTTGGCTCATAAATACACTCTCATTTTAATGTTAATAATACATTATCACTTACCCATGCAAACATTTTGTCTTATTCCGTTAAAACAGCTAAAAACAGCAATTTAAATCATACATTATTGCTTTTTCCACTGTAAGCATGTAGAATTTGTATTTGCATGTAGCATAAAGCATTTGAAAAAAATACAAAATTATACACAGTACAGGGTAACTTTAAACCTAATCAAACAGATGTAACTTTTTTTTTAAATGGCATCACCCATTTAATATTTAAACGCATATTTGTAAGTTTTTTGATATGATGTTTGCTTGGAATATACCGAGGATTTTAAAAGTTACAGAGTTAAAATCGTCTTGAGTTCAATTTAATTGTGTTTATTGTTTGTTAATACCAAGAAACCTAAATATTGTTAAATAATATGGCAAATTACGAAAGGAATCATACTATAACTTAATTTTTTTAATAAAACCATTCAGACTTTTTATACAGGGTGGCCAACCGAAAACGAAACAGCCATTTGCAGGAACCTCGTTAACATTTTAGAAAAACGCTAGGACCCGTCGATTTTTGATTAAAGGGGGACGCTCTTTTTTGGTATATTTAACACCACTACTTACAACCCCAATCGAGGGTAACAATTACCCCCAAATTTTTAAATAGCATTGGGGGTCGAATAAGATGTCTTTCAAAAGCTCTGACAATTCTATATACAATAGTCTTTAAATTTTAAAATTACGACCATTACTTATTGAGAAATTATATTTTTAACGTGAAACTTATCTGCAAATAATCACGAAAGGTTAAAATGTCAGTCCTTTTTTAATATTTGTTTTTTTGGTGAATGCAGTTTTTTCTTGCACGGGACGGTAAATTTCCACAATTGCCGCTATTGGTCTGATTCAAACCCAAGAGTTTTTCACTAGGTGCATACACAGCAACCGGAGAAATTAAATGTATGGGCTGACATTTGCGATGACCGACTGGTGGGTCCTTTTTTTCTACCAGGCAATTTGACTGGCGAAATGTATTTGCAATTACTGGAAGACGCTATTGACCCTGCCTTGCCTGATATATTTGAAAATATTCACAGTATGACGAAGATCATTTTAATTTTCAACAGGACGGTGCTCCTCCGCATTATGCGGTGATTGTTCGTCAGTATTTAGACCAACGTTTTCCGTGGCATTGGATAGGGAGAGCATTGAATGGCCTCCACGATCGCCAGATTTATCGCCCCCGATTTCTTTTCGTGGGGACATCTGAAAAGTAAAATCTATAAAACACAACTTGCGTCGTTGGATGATTTGCGTCAAAGAATCGTTGACGAGTGCCAATTACTCCGGAAATTCTTCGGAATGTTTCACGACTAACCTCGTGCAGTTTTCAGAATTTCCTGGGTTTCCATACTTTTTCCTCACCAAGGAAAACGCGGAAAGCATCCGCATTTTTGCGTTTGAAAAATCAAATAATTGTAATGATTTTTCAGTGATTGTAATATTTAAATTAATCATTGAAAGAGATAAAAGAGGGACAGGACAAAAGGTTAGTCTAAAGTTTTAACACCACCCCTCTCCCCTCCGACCCCTTTAAACCCTCAAGGAACCCCCCTACCCTTTTCACTCCTCTTAACTATCAATTTTTATGTAATCATAGACAACAATATAAATCAAATTTGTCGATTGTTGTCTATGATTACATAAAAATGGATAGTTAAGAGGGTGAAAGGGGTCGGGACGGTGACACCCAGTCTCTCTCAACCATCAATTTTTATATAATCGTAAAATTTGATTAAATTATTTTATAAAAATTGATGGTTTGGAGGGTTGAAAGGGGTCGAGTGGAAGGTGGTGTTAAAACTTTGGACTAACTTTTTGTATTGACCTATCATGTCCCTCTTTTATCTCTTTAATCGATTAATTTAAATATAAAATCACTGAAAAATCATTACAATCATTTAATTCTTCAAACGCAAAAAAGTACCCAAGGCGATGCTTTCCGCGCCCTATATATACATTTTCTTGTACTATAACACTATAACATAAAAATTTCAAGGTCATCGGCGGTGAGGGGGTTCAACTGTATAAGTACCATTAACTCTTATAAATGATTATTAATCAACAACTAATTGAAGACTTAAAATATCATTTTTAATAAACACGATAACAAAAGCTCAGTAAGATGGAAAATGGCACATCACGGTACTTGTCCGACCAGTTTTCGCTTTCGTAAGTATAAAATATCGAACAGCTCTCTTGAAAAATTATATATAATAACAATAACCGATATGAAAGGTTATTGGGATTTGAGAAGGTTAAATGTCAGTAAAAGAGAATTTCATAAACAACCGGCCGTTGAAGATTTATCAGTTACTCGATGATTTATAGTCTGGTAGTAACCGCTGCCTAAAGAATTATATATACAAGCCTGCATTATTGTTACAAATCAATGATTTATTGACAGAAATACGCTGCATGTGGTATTTACATTGTACCATCTTATTTATATCTACAGGATGTCCCAATTGTGCGGCTAAGTTCTTGTATTTCATTTATTATAATAGATACGAAAAATTTATACCGAACAAAATTGTTACGCATCTCAAGATGCATAATCCGAAATTATTTAAGAATATCAGGGTACTCTGTAACTGCAAACGCACCGTTTTTTAAATGGTATCACCTATTTTTTATTTCATATTTGAATCAATCGGTTACAAAATTTTATTAAAATCGGACTATGAATTCGACACTGCTTTCATCCGTTTTCGATAATTTTTATATTTCGTCTTCTTCCCATCCCTTTGGTTAATCCTGTCGCTACCAAACTTCACAGGATCACCACTAATCTGAATAGATTTCCTATAGGTAACTAAAATTCATTTTTAAATTCAAGAGAGTATCTTATAACCATAAAACCCCGCAAATTCGTAGGCGCGACGAAGATCATTTTTATTTTCAACAGGACGGTGCTCCTCCGCATTGTGCGGCGATTGTTCGTCAGTATATAGACCGACGTTTTCCTCGGCATTGGATTGGGAGAAGAGGCAGCATTGAATGGCCTCCACGATCGCCAGATTTATCGCCCCTGGATTTCTTTTTGTGAGGACATCTAAAAAGTAAAACCTATAAAACACAACCAACGTCGTTGGAAGATTTGCGACAAAGAATCGTTGACGAGTGCCGTCGAATTACTTGGGAATGTGCGTGAACGTTTTAAACAAAATCTTTTTTATTGTATGGAAGCGAGCGGTTATCAGTTTGGACAGTGAATCAATTAATTAGTAGGTATCATGTGAGTAAGGCGTGGTCGCCCCTCCACCGCGACCCTTAGTAGGTCTATTGTGGCTCACCCCTAGAGGTTACAGTTCACCGCACAATCCAGCCCTTCTTACGAAGTTCATGGTTGTATAGGGTGGGATTTTTTTGAAATCGGTAGGTTCTAGGTTGGTGTAACCAAATATGTTAAACCTTATTCTTCCCGGGGCTCCGGAAATTCTTTGGAATGTGCGCGAACGTTTTAAACAAAATCTTTATTATTGCATGGAAGCGGGCGGTTATCAGTTTGGACATTTAATCAATTAAGTAGTAAGTAAGCAACTAAAATAATTGAAATTTAAACATGTAATTTTTTTCAAAGTATTGGGAGGAAATGTAAATTTTAAAGTCTGTTGTAAATAGAATTGTCAGATCTTTCAAAAGACATCTTATTCGACCCCCAATTTCATTTAAAAATTTTGGGGTACTTCTAACCCTCTTTTGGGGTAATTCAAACCCTCTTTTGGGGTTGAAAGTAGAAGAGTCAAAAATACCGGAAAAGAGTGTCCCCCTTAAATCAAAAATCGACGGTTCTAAACGTTTTTCTAAAATGTTGACGAGGTTCCTGCAAATGGATTTATTTCGTTTTCGGTTGACCGCCCTGTATAACGAAGAGATTTAGAGATTTTTTGGAAAAATACAAAAATACTTTATAGAAAATAATATTCCTTGAACCTCATTTTCGAGGTTATTTCAAGGTCATCCTCATTTTTTTAAATGAGAACCCCTATTTTTTATACCGGAATCGAAAAGAGCGGAAAATTTTACGTCCGGATATGTGTGTAGGTATAAGGTTAACGTTACCCCAAAAGGTCAAATGGAGGTCAAAGTATGACTTCTTAAAAATCTCGCTAGTTTAGTGGTGAAACAAAACAAACAAAGGTCATACCCTCGGTAACTTTTAACGATGAATTCAATGGTGACCTCTGATTTGACCTTGAACCTCATTTTCAAGGTTTTGTCAAGGTCAAGATATGCTAAAAATTATAAAAAAATGAGTTGCCTGAAAAAATCCTGGCCAGGCTATAATTAATTCAAAATTCAAAAATCCCGGTCTAACTATTGGGTTGTCTGGTATAAACAGTTATTTTCGTCCTAGTTATATTCACCTAATTGTTTAATCTATAAATTAAACATAAAAATAAGCGCTGTTTTATTGCGAATACAATGATATAGGGTTGCCCGCAAAAAGTCTGTCCTGAATGATGGTTGTCGAGTTTTAAAAAATAAAATTTTAATGCGATAATACGCTGAATTGATGTTGGTTCGTTGGTTGGTTTTTTGGCTGACAAGCAAGAGACCGGGTTAGCACTTGTATTGTATCACTCTTTCGACAGTGGTTTCTCACATTAACAGGTTTGTGCCATTTATTAGATTAAGTAGCCTGTTTATGAGGTTTTTTGTATTTATCCCCGTTTCCGGGCTGATCTCTTCGAAGGTTCTGTGACGCCTGTTTCCTAGGGCATCGCATTTGAAGATGATGTGAGAGGCTGTTTCTTCTTCTTCACCACATAGTCTGCAATCCACGGGTTCTCTGAATATTTCAATGGTGTTTCCTCAGGCCGCAGTGTCTAGACAAGAGACCTATTATAATGCGTTCCTTTGTTCTGTTCAGATTCAGAAGGTCAGCCGTCAGATTTTGGCTTGGGTGCCCTACCATTACTTTGCTGTGTATTTGTCCGTCGCTTTGTTCTCAGTGTTGTTGTTGTCTTAGTTTCGTCCACTCGTCAATCAGGGTCCTGCATCGGTTTTTGCTGATTCCAAGCACATGTTCTGGCACTGTAAATGGTGTTTCAGATGCTTGCCTTGCTAACATTACGCATCAACGCTTTATTTATTCTTCAACGTGAAAATATTTTTAATTCTCATATAAATTAGATTCCTCTGATTACCTTTTGACAGAATACAGGCAACTATGAACACATAATAAGCATAAACAATTCATATGTTAGAAAAAAATACCTCTTCTATACTAACGTAATAACTCCGGATTAAGCAGGAAGCTTTTAACTGCTGAAATTCCAACTCCGTAAAATATATTTAACTAGTATTCAAAAAAGATTTTGAACAATAAAACTGATAAAAATAAAGAACGACCGGTCGGAACAACTGTTGAATAATATTCCACCAAGAGACGTGTCAGACGTTTGTACACGCTATTTTAAACACCGACAAAAGCATGGCGCTAGGACACTAAGGTTAACAAGAAAGCTTAAATTATTAATACAAAAAGGTTCACTGAAGGGTCAGAAATCAGTAGAAAAAAGGAAAAATCACGCAGTAAAGGTTTTCAACTAGCCCAAGCTGTGCCATATCCTTAGACTTGTCTTTTTACACAAATTTACTTGGGTTTTCGTAACCAAGTTGAATTCAATCACCAGAAGATTATTTATTCTTTTTTTTCTGAGACCAGACTTTTGCACAGGGAACAAATTATGCCTTGCATTTTAACAAAAAGAACATCTTTAATCACTGCCGCGCAAGAGCTTCCACTTACCCTAAACATAACATCAAGATAACCTACTTTTGTGGCTTTTAATGATTCATTTGCTTTGGCATCGATCAACCAGAAGCCTGAATATTAATGCATTCGTTTACCTCTCGTCAATCAAGAATTATCTTCATTCGAAACTTCCAATTATCAAAGTTCTTCGCATCAAACTAAACAATACAGTATTTGTCCACTGTATTATTAGCCATGTTCAAGTGTATATTTAACAAAACTATATTATCACCAGGAGCGGAGTTCGGGGCCCATAACCCGTTGAAGTTCCTTTTAAACGAAGATAGAGCTTGTATAATGTTTTATTTAATAAATATCGATTCCTATAGAGAAGAATAATGTGTTATCGTATTTTTTTATTGACAGACTGATTAATATGACATTTTTACTTAAAAACCTTAAATAACTTATTAATAAAGATAATTACTAAACTAATTTTTACAAAACTTTATAAACATTTAAATCAATTTATAATGTGATTTTTAAAGTACGAATGCCACGTAGGGGAGGAAAAAACAATCAAAGGTTCGTTTGGCGATTGTTAGTCATTAATGTGAATGGGCAACTGGACATTTTAAAGGATCCAAAAATAAGATAAAGAATCCAAAAATAAGATAAAGGATCTTATTGATAAGGGGGATTCAAAGGAGGTATCAAGGATCAAGAAAGCAGCTCCAAAGCATAAGAATAACTATTAAAGACTGCTTGAACCTAGATATAAGACTACGCTGGAAAGTCCATGTAAAAAAAAATGAGAAGAGCTTGGTTTAAAATACAGAAAAATATATTGGTTACTTGGAAAAAATTCCAAGCTGTCCATCTACAATAAGTTGCTCCTATATAAGCAAGTTTTAAAACCGGTTTGGACCTACGGCATTCAACTATGAGGCTGTGCTAGCAAATGCAACATTTTAAAGATTCAAAGATTCCAGAATAAAGTGCTGAGAAACAACGTCGATGCACCTTGTTACTTTCGTAACTGTAACCTTCATCGGGACCTAGAAATAGACACACTTAACCAGACCATCTCAAAAATTTCCACAAATCATGAGCAAAGTCTTCTTCAGCATATGATCACCAAGGTAATCCAGCTCCTCGATAACGCCAATTTGATAGGAAGACTCAATAGGACCAAGCCGTGTAAGTTTCTGTAGTGTAGTTAAGTTATTAGAACCTAAGGCAGACTAGTCAGTACAACCTTAGGTAAGTTTAAACTGTATTATTTTAGGCTAGAAAAAAATTATTCATTGATCGAACTGAGCAGATTATAATGTAAAAAATATATTTAAAAATAAAAAAGTCCCAATTACCTTAAACTGCAAGGTGTAGTAAGCTTGTACATAGTCTACAGGGTGTTTCAAAAAAGGTGACTCCGTCTCTAGGATAGGTAGAAAACTAAAAAATTATTGAAGTTTGCTTAGTAAAAAATTTTCGTAACGCCATCCGTATTCAAAATAAAGGGCGTTGAAGAAAAAAAATTTGGTTATTAATTCATAATTTTTAAATCAAAATATTCCGAAAACGGTACACAGTATCAAGTTTTACCAGGAGTACCATTTTGGTGTAAAATTAAATGATGTTTAAGTTCTCTTAAAATTTTGATTAATAAATCTAACATTGAAAAAGTTATGTTCAATACTACTTGGTACGAACCGTGTAACTAGCGCCCTCTATGAGAGTCAGATATAAAAAAAAATCATGGGATGTATCAGCTTCTAAAACATATTCGTATAAAATTTTATTATAATGTTTCCAATAGTTTCGGCAAAATAGTAATAAATGTGTAAAATTTTTTTTCTTCAACGCCCTTTATCTTGAATACGTATGGCGTTACAAAAAATTTTTACTAAGCAAACCACAATTATTTTTCAGTTTTCCACCAATCCTAAAGTCGGGTTCACCTTTTTCTGAAACAGAAAAAAATCCGTGACTGGGTCAATACGTAGATACAAAAATATAACTAAAAAGTCCAATTTAAAATGAACCAATTTGTTCGCCGTGGTGGAATGAGCAAGTAAAGTTTAGAAATAGCTCATAGTTTAAAGTTGCAGCTACTCATTAGTTTGGATTAGAAAAAAAATTTCACGAGTCCATTGATGATAGGTGTTAAGAAGGCCACCCAGGGCGATCGTAGGCATCACAAAATGAGCGTCTATCGAAAAACGTTTTAACCCAATATATCTCATAACTAAAAGCAATTTGTTAAGTATGAGGTTCAGTTAAAAAATTAATGACCGCATCGCGAGGTCGATATAACGATCTTTACGTGGGCGTTACTTTGGTTTACGGTGTCTTTTGAATGTTGTGATTACCGACAACGATAAATATCATAAATTTTGTTAGATTTACACACAAATGTACCAGAGCAAACCAGTGGTGACTCGTAGTACCACTCTACTTACATAACATTCGTAATGACGGTAATTACAAATTGACGATAGCATAGGAGCAACCAAAGAATTTATATCATTTGAAAAAATGAAGCAAAATCTACATACGAGGGCGGTTTGATAAGTCAGTGACTTTTTGAATAAAACAAATTTTTTTCCGCAAATAAACATTTTATTTTTCTACATAATCACCTTTTAGCTCGATACATTTAGTGCAGCGTTTTTCTATTTTTTATTCCCTCCAAATAATGGGTTTTTTCAAAGCTCTCAAAATACGCGTTTGTTTCGGTAATGACTTCTTCATTCGACTCAAATCTCTTACTGCCCAGCCATTTCTTTAGGTTTGGAAACAGAAAATAGTCGCAGGGGGCTAAATCTGGAGAATATGCTGGATGGGGTAGCAGTTCGTATCCCAATTCGTGGATTTTGGCCATCGTGACTAGACAAGTGTGCACACGTGCATTGTCTTGATGGAACAGCACTTTCTTCTACTCAGCAAAATGCGGCCGTTTTTGCTTCAAATCAACGTCGAATCTGTTCAAAAGCTTTGAATAATATTCGCCGGTGATCGTTTTACCTTTCTTGAGGTAATCGATGTGAATGACACCACGTACATCCCAAAAAACTGTGGCCATGACCTTGTTGCCTGACAGACTCGGTTTCGCCTTCTTTGGTCCACGTTTACTCTGAGCAACCCACTGTTTCGATTGTTCCTTGGTCTCTGGCGTGTTGTGATGGATCCATGTTTCATCCACAGTAACAAAACGGCGCAAAAATTCGTCCGGATTACGGCTGAACATCGCTAAACACTCTTTTGAAGTGGTCACACGATTGCGCTTATGGTCGAGTGTGAGCAATCGCGGCACCCATCTCACAGAGAGTTTTTTCATGTCCAAATATTCGTGTAAAATATGATGTACCCGTTCAGTTGAGATACACCTACAGCATGAGCCAACTCACACACTTTCATTCTCCGATCATCCAATATCATTTCATGGATTTTATCGACGATTTCCGGCGTGATCACTTCTTTTGGGCGACCTGGACGTTCGGCGTCACTAGTGCTGGTACGACCACAACGGAACTCTGTAAACCACTTCTTAACCATTGAAATTGATAGTGCCGAGTCCCCGTGGTATTTATCAAGTCTTTCCTTAGTTTCAGTGATGGATTTTTACGTAAAGAGTAATGCTTAATCAGCACACGAAATTCACTTTTTTCCATTTTCGTAAAAATTCACGAGGTTGTCTGCTTTAAACGGCTATCACACACCAACTGCACGACGTAGCTTGCTCAAAATTAGAAAGTTGCCCACTGATAGATTATAGTTGACGGCAGCACTGTTGCATTTGGAGTAACTGCGCGGGAAATTCAAAAAGTTACTGACTTATCAAACTGCCCTCGTATGTCAACTTCACCAATAAAGTTTGCCAATACATACCAGTAAATATTAATAATACCATAGTACCATTTTCAAACACAGCAAAATACCAAATTACCAAAGTAGCTCAACACAGATAAAAATGGCACAGTGTCCCAAATTTAAAATAACAATACTCCGAGCATGGCTTTATTTGAATTATGTACAAGATTGGCAGCCAATCAGTGCTTAGTTCCAAACGAGAATCCCATCTATGGTGTACGATTCGTGAGCAACTGAAAAAACATTTTATGTTTATTCAAAACCACACGCTTTCGAAAAAGAACTTCTAATTAATAAAACCTTTAAAAGAGCTAGCAACCATCATCAAGAATGCTTTAATATTTAAAAGAATATACAACTAAAACATACGAACACATATAATCAAAGGAAGTATACAAGACAAAAGAACATGGGGTAGAAATAGTATTTTTTGGCGTGTTTGCTGTAGGAGATGACATGTGAAGAATAATGTACTAACAGCATCAGTGTCAGATTCACGAATGAAAGAGACTAATAAATTATAGTTTAAAAAAAACTAAAAAACACATAGTTTGATTACCTCTAAAAGCGTGTTTTTATTTTTATAAGATTATAATTTATTTTTCGCTTTTTAGTTCGATTTGTTTTAAACGGTAAAAGCACAAAAATAATGCATCGTCCGGGAATCGAGCCCGGGCCGCCCGCGTGGCCGGCGAGCATTATACCACTGAACCACCGATAGATCCATAAAGAAATTTATGAATCCTGGCGAAACTAATCAGGATAATCGGATATCATGATCGAATTATTGCATTGTCGTCGGTCTTTGACAAATATACGAAGTTTAAATGAAAACTGATCGCTTAAAGTAGAGCAAAATTGAGGCCAAGGAGTCAGTTATAAACAAACATACAAACATACAAGTGAAACTAATATAAGCGTGTTAAAAGAGAGTAGGTAAGAAAAAGAAAACGTTGCAAAAATGTACTGTTATTATTAAAATATAACTTTTGGAATTTACACTATATATACCTTTACCATTGTGACATCAATCCCAATACTATTTTCCGGAATCTATTTTAATGGAAGAGTAAAAATTTTCTGACAACGTTGTAGGTCGGCGATGTTGCCACGTTTTTTTTTCGTTCTCTAAAGAGTACTCTGCCAGCGGTCTCTCTACTGGCAAATTATGCCCGAGCTCAGCCGTAGAGGGTAAAAGAAAAAATATATAAAAGTGAGCCGCGCCACCGACTTAGACGGTTCAAGCCGGAAACCCCTAGGTCTTATAGGCACTAGCAGAGCCACACGATAAACAACTAAGATTATGGTGAACCAAATAAATAAAATTATAGCTAAAATATATTGGATACTTTACTCACACAATAAATCAACGTACACAGCTCAATAGCAACATTATAACAAATATAGTAAAAATTAACAGCTATGGTAAATTTTCTTGCTAAAACAAACCAAAAATTTCAAATTTACAACTTTATAAAATAACCATAACAGAAGTAAGAGTAACAGACTTTACCAAGTTACCAAAAAAAGTAAAACGTATATAAATCAACTCATTAATAACACTAACTCAAACGTTTACATAAGGCTGCTAATTTACTCATGTTTTAACCATTTACATAAAGATTTTCACTGCCAAAACAATCGAGTTTATTTAAAAATATTTTTACAATGGTTGTCCTTTAAAATATCAAGATTGTAGGATATTTACAAATAAGTAGGAAGAAAATATATTTTTACTTGGACATAAAGAATTATTGAGAAGGTTATTTTAATCCAAGTTAAGTTTTGGCATATTATCTAACGCAATAAATAGTTTCCAACAATGTACTATATTAATAAACTAAAACAAAACTTAATCGTGGTGTCAAAATAAGTCACGGCGTTATATATTTAAAAATAAATCACTTATAACCTTTGGGTATACGACTTCACTACTCCTGTGGCCTACTCCTGTGGCCGGTTTGATTATGGGACGGCACCTGCTAATTAACAATGGCTTCACTCACATAAATCCCGCATGCGGCTATTTTAACTCGACACCAAAATCCAAAATATCAACAACGAAGGTAAGATAGAATGGTCAAGTTAAAAATTAAGTGGTTTTTCTTCAAAATCCAATTAAGATGGCCCAAATATAGCCAGATATGAAAGAAATCCCATAGAGGTTCTGCACACGTGCTAATAACTCACCGTCCCAAAAAAAACTCTTACCAACACCCGACTTCGAAGACTCTCACCCAACGACTGACTCCCAGGCCAAAAATCAAGAAATGACACGGAATAAACGTCAACCCACAATCTTCGCAAGTCCGTGCTCCACACCAGTAATCGCCTCGTCCGTGTTGTTAGCCAGCCCCATCCATTAACAATCGAATCCTATCACTACTAGGTATGCAACACTATTTACAACGAATGATATATTTAAGTTACAACAAAATACGGTATTCAACCCTACTTACGAGTACCTAAGGAATACAAAATCATCAGAGACCCAATTAATAATGGAACTGTGGAAGGAAAAAAATAGGCACGTGACAATGTACACATACTTGCTCGGATGTAAACTTGTACTGCTGTTCTTATTTGATTCACATTTAATTTTAATAATAATTCATGCATTTGGACCAACCTGTTAGTCACAATTCATATGAATGCATATACAATAATATACATATCCTTCTAATTCGTTGTGTGGGCACGCCCCAAACATATTTAAATGAGGCATGTTATCATCCTTTTTGTATTCCAGCCAACTCCTATATTTATAC
The DNA here is from genome assembly GCA_950111635.1 of Agelastica alni. Lineage (NCBI taxonomy): Eukaryota > Metazoa > Arthropoda > Insecta > Coleoptera > Chrysomelidae > Agelastica > Agelastica alni. The sequence goes on from OX467710.1 coordinate 21,350,854, forward strand.
ATTACTGTACCAACCAAGCAAAGAAAATGATTAACAAAGTTCTTTATATGCGGCAAAACAAGACGCATGTATAGAATGTTAATTGATGACTAAAAGAAAAATGAGGTTTTACCAGAACTGTTGTAAAAAAACTTGCGTAATGCTTTGTCGTTTGGCACTTACTTCTTATTAGATTGCAACAGATACAGACAGAACCGGATCGGTAATTGCCTTTTTAAACTGTGAAATGTTCGTTAAAATCATAAATTACAATAAATAATTCATGAGAATTTACCTAATAATACTTTATTCTAAATTCGAAATAAAATTATCAAAATATAAAATTTCATTAAAGAAACTCGTATGTTTTTTACTCTCTGTAGATAAACTTAGTAAAACGAATGACTGGGTAGTTAATTAAAGCGAAAAGTTTTCTCTTTTGAACCTAAAACTAATTGTAAGTCGATAAGGGAAGGGCAACATCCAGAAACTTTACTCTGACATCAATACGAACATGCTCTGTCCAACTTAGATTCTGCATAAAAGCAATGACAAATAAAGTAGAGAATTTTCAGCTGTAAGTTTTTGTTTTTCTTTCAAATCATAATAAAAAATAGTTTTAATTGCCCTATTTTTGAAACGAAGTTCCTTAACGCGACTTACGGATAGTGCAATTTAGTAGAAATCGTCACGTAACGAAACGGGATCCTTTGGATAAGAGTAAGAGAGATAGAACCATAAAATTTTGATTTCAAAATTTTGAAAGTTCCAGGAGTTCTGATGAGAGTTCTGTACCTCCCCCAATGAGTTCTACCAAAAAGTCCTACAACATTCTGGATTTTGAGTGGATCGAAAAATGTTGTAGGAGCAAAATTGGAAATGAATTTTGCTCTAGCAGGATTTGAACCCCATTTTCACTGTTAAAGAGCAGAAGCCTTAACCAGAAGTAAATACGTTGTTTGGGTTTAAAACATCTATTTAATAATCAAAACCAAATTATTGTGGGCTATAAAACTACCTATAACTTTAAAAAGGGCGTCTCAGGAGCAAACCATGTACATATAAGAACTCCTTAGAGAGTCCCTATCAAGATGCCATAGGGAGCGTCTCATTTTGGTGGACAAATACGGAAGTGTAGCTGAAGTTTGTATTTGTTAATGAGAAGTGCAGAATCATAAACCTTATCGAATGCTTTCGATGCATCCAATGCTATAAATAATCCCATTTGTTCTAAAATCTGTTACATTTCGAAATACGGATCTGTCTAATGGTGATCATAGTCGAAACTTATTTTACACAAGACGATACGAGTTGAAAAACCTTTATAAAAATTCTTCTAGTGACATCTTTTCGACAATGAGTCAGGTTTGATAACATCGATACAGTTGTTTGAATTATTTAATTTCTTATTTTGTTTTTATCGTTTTTTTACAAACCGTATTGCGAAATAACTATATTTGGAACAATACGTAATTGTTATAATATAAAACAAAAATGGTAATAAATCATTAAAAAAGCTTTGGCTGGCATAATTAATAACTTTTTCCGCAGTTACCGGTGATTCATAATAATTCTGTTTCAAGAGAAATTATACAGGAGAAATAGAATTAACCTAACGCTAAATACATTTTTAGAAAATATACAGAAGAAATAATAATAAACTAGCTCTAAATACATTTTAAAAAAAATATAAAACCCTTCGCAAGTTTTTTGGTTCTGTCTTATTAAAAATAGTAACGTTACTATTCAAGAAACCCATCGCGAAAATATATTTTTCTATTTTCAAACTTACATAGGGCAGGTCTTGGCAAACTCAACTTTGCCCTTCGAAGAGACAACACAATAATTCTCACCTATTTATTTATTTATTTAGCGTATGGCATATTAAGACAAAATTATTACCAACAAACATTCAATAAATTTATACAGAATGGACCAAAAGTCTGGAAACGGACAATTATCTCGTAAATTGCTAGTCCGAATTGAACAAATTTTGGGATAAACCTATTTTTTCATACGGAGATTCCAGATTTGACATTCGCAATGTTGTCAGATTTGCCGTTTCTCTGATATTATTAGTAACTTTGGTTTCTTAAATACATCACCCTGTATATTCAGTCATAATTGGAATCTCCTCTCCAAAACGAGTTCAGTCATATGTAACACTTATGTTTCTATAGAGTCTAGAAGGTCTTAAATAAATAAAACAGAAGTGTGGCAATGCCAAATTGTCTCAATAATTTTTTAAAACACAAACTATTTTCAACTACATTTAAACGTAACACATGACTAGCAATTTACGAGATAATTGTCCGTTTCCAGACTTTTGGTCCACTCTGTATACTCAATTGATTCTGGAGTCGCTAAAAGGAAAGCCGTTTCAGGGCATTCCTCCACGATGTGTTTGACGGTTTGTTTTTCGCCGCACTCGCACCAAAGTATAAGGCGTCTCTGCCATGCTGCATTCTGATTCTATTTAGCGTGCAACAGGTTGTCCTTGGTAAGTCAAAGCCTGGTGGTGAGTTGGTAATGGATGGCATATCACTGTTTTGTTTCGACGTTCATTCCAGATACCAAGCGTCGGTGATGCTCCATTCGTCGTTTAGTGCGGTCTTGGTTGTTGGTTTTTTAGATCGGAGGCGGTTATGGTTAGCGTTTTCGATGTCTGTATGTATCGGTAATTCTCTGTTGTACAGAGCGTTTATGCGGCGCAGACTTGGGGATGGGATGTGACTCAGAACTGGATATCATTCTGTTGGAGTCGATTTAATAACTCCAGCAATCATTCTCATTGTATTGTTGAGCTGTGCGTCTATCCTGTGGACGTGTGGGCTGTTGAGCCATACCGGAGCACAGTATTCCGCAGCTGAGAAGACGAGGCACAGGGCTAACGAGCGTAGAAGCTGAAGCACCCCAAGATGTTCCGCACAATTTTTGTATTATATTGTTTCTAATTTTCAGTTTCTCTGCTGTTTTTGATAAGTGCTCCTTAAACTAAAGTGTTCTATCGAGTGTCACACCTAGGTACTTTGAGTTTTTGTTATGTTTGAGAGTTGTGTTTTTAAACTGGACACTGGATTCCCTATTTGCGAGTTTGTTATTGAGGTGAAAGCAGGTTACTTCTGTTTTGCTAGCGTTTGGTTAAAGTCTCCATTTCCGGAAATATTTCCGTAATTTCTCGAGATCGGCCGTTAAAATTTCTTCTGCTTTCTCGAATAAGCCGCATCTTATAGTAAGTCCCCAATCGTCAGCATATCCATGTTTTTTAGACCTAGTTTCGGGCATGTCTGAGATGTATAAGCTGAACAAGAGCGTCGCGAGCACCGCTCCATGAGGTAGACCGTTCTTGAGTTTCTTTGGAGAGCTTGATTCTCACCTATACCAGGTACATATAAAGGACTAGACGCAAAATGCTAGTCACGACATCTATATCTTTTAACAAGCACCACCCGGTAAAATAGCTTCTGAATATAAATATTATCGAAAACTATATTATAGAAAACTATAACAATATTTATGGCAGCGAAATAAGAATAAACATATATAAAACTGGTTTTTCAGAAACCAGCTAATTTTACTGCATTTTTACCTATACTATAGGTATATGTGGGTCGATTATACATCAGAAAACAACTTCACTGCTGGCTATATACCTACGACGAGCATTGAATTACATCTGATACATAATCGTGCATAACCCCATTTCGGGTGATATGCAGAGTTTGCCAAGACCTACCCTACGCTGATTAGGCGCAACACCTCGAAACCGGTCCGTAGGTGGTCACTTTGGATGGATAAATTTAATAAATCTTTTTTTTTACTTAACAAGCGTCTGCGTATTACCCGAAATGTGACATGTGACATACATGCATTCTTAGTGGACTATCAGAAAGCTTTTGATAGAGTAAAACATAACAAGTTAATAAAAGTGTTGAAGAAGATAGGTATTGACAACAATGACCTCCGTATAATAAAAAATCTCTACTGGAATCAAACAGCAAAGTTAAAAACAAAGGTCAGATGACTGATGAAATAAAAATTCAACGGGGCGTGCGACAAGGGTGTGTGTTGTCACCACTTTTATTAAACATATTTTCAGAAGAAATATTTAATAATGCGCTGTGTGATTCATCAGCAGAAATTCTTATAAATGGTAAACGAATCAACAACATCCGATTCGCGGATGATACAGTAATATTCGCAGATAAACTGGAGGACCTACAAAATATGATAAGTCAGCTTACATTGCACAGTCATGAATATGGAATAGATATAAATATGAATAAAACCAAATACATAGTGATAAGCAAGAATCCACCACCACCCAGGCAGCTTATTATAAATAATACAGTTATTGAAAAGGTAGAGACTACAACATATTTGGAAACTTCAATCAACGAGAGTTGAAATCATTCTCTCGAAATACGTTGTCGAATAGAGAGGGCTCGTGCTGCATTCCCTAAAATGTCGAAATTATTTAAATGCCACTTTCAGAACTTAGCAACTAAAATACGACTTCTCCGATGCTATGTGTTTCCTGTGCTCCTATATGGAGTTGAGTCACGGACTGTAACAGATACAGCCAGTAAAAGGTTGGACGCATTTGAGATGTGGCTGTATCGACGTATACTAAGAATCCCTTGGACAGCCCATGTTAAAAACAAAAGAGTACTCGACATTTTAAACAAGGAAATGAAGATCATGAGTACAGTCAAAAATCGGAAATTGGAATACTTGGACATATCATGAGAAACAGCGAAAGATACGGTCAGTTGCAGCTAACCCTACAGGGAAAGGAGCTTGGAAAGAGGGGACCAGGCAGAGGGAGGATCTCATGGCTTAAAACCCCTTAGAACTTGGGTTGCAACCTCCACCACGGGTCTATTTAGGGCCGCAGTTGATAAAATAATTATTGCCAGAATGATCGCCAACGTCCGGTAACGGACAGGCACTGGAAGAAAAAGAAGGCATATAGCCAGGAGTGTAGTTTTTTTATATATAATCGACCTATACCTATAGTAAATGCGGCGAAATGATCTGGTTTCTTAAAAACCAGTTTTTTATATTATTTCGCTGTCAAGAATATTGTTATAGTTTTCTATAATATTATTATAGTTTTTTTATAACATTTATATAAAGAATCTTTCAAAATTATGGACCACAAATGAATACAAATTGATTTTTTTAATATTTACTTTGTTTAAAAAAAAAATTAAAATTTGTTCACCCCAAATCGCTTTAAACTAAATAACTGAAACCGCAAAACCAGTTCCTTTCCAGTATCCTTTTACTAATTTTACACATATTTCCCGAATAACGGTATGAAACCGTTAAAAATAAATAAAACGCCCGTGTCTAACAACGTTGAGTTGCATATTTCTCCAATTCACTTAAATTTACTCTCGAGACAATCAATTTGCTGTGCCCTTTGAAAAAAAAAAAAAAGAATTAACCTCTTTCCCATTTCCTTTTCCATTCTATCACGGTCCAAAAAGCGCCGGTGTAATTTTTTACGGAGTCCATTATCGTCCGACTATGCAAATGCTAATGCTGAGCAGACATTTGCCGTAGAACAGAAAGTGAAACACATTTTTTTCTTGTACAATTTTATCGAATAGAGGGTTATGCGTCCGCACAAATTATTATTTTAAATAATGACAATACAGGATGCTCTTAATATTTATAACACGTAAATAGTAATAATACAGACAACTACTTTTAACTGGTAAAAACTCTTATCAGATAAAACCTGAAATTAGCTTTTTTTTCAGACAGGGCCCAAGTTTGTTGTAGAGTAAGAAATTACATCCTGCATATTTACCAACACTATTGCCCACATTGAACTTCAATCAGAAGAGTGGTTAAACTCGATTAACTACGAATATCTCTATATTCGTAAAAGATAGTAAATATTTGCGTACATACGAGTACATAGTCCTATACATAGGACTGACTTGGGCTGCCTTTGGCAGGCTGACACGTGTACTCAAATCAGATAAACCGATATGTCTCAAACGAGTGGTGTTTGACCAATGCGTTCTTCCGGTACTGACGTATGGCACGGAAACACTAACGTTAACACAAAAAACTGTTGATATAAGAATAACTCAAAGAGCCATGGAGAGGTCCATGTTAGGAATGACATTACGGGATAAAATCCGAAACAAAAAACTACGTAGTAAAACAAAAGTTACATATGCAATTAAAAGAGTCACACACTTAAAATGGAACTGGTATGGCTACGTATCAAGAATGTCAAAAAATAGATGGACAAAGAGAATACTAGAATGGCACCCCAGAGACAATACACACAGAAACAGGGGACGACCGCCGACTCGATGGACGAATGATTTAAAAAATATATTTTCAAACTGGATCCAAGATGCCCAAGACCGAGGAAAATCTTTCGCTTCTTCTACTTTCATCAGCGCATTCATACATGCTCGTCGGTTGTTGCTACTGTTGACCTGGCCTTTCTTTAAAACAATTTCGATCCGATCAAGAAACGTTCGCCTCTTTCTCTTTTTTAAATACTTGTAGAGACTTTGATCCAAAATTATGGTCATTTATCCGAATATCCGAAAATAATAGAAAGGAGTTTCCTTATTTATTCTTAAACACCAAGAACTAAAGGACATATCAGCCCAATAAATAAAACAGAAAAAAAACAAATGACTTCCAAGCTCGTCTACTTGTCCAGAAAAAAAGTTTACCAGACTTGTTACGTAAATTACTAATATATGATAACGAAAGTGAGCAGAATACCTTTTTATATTTATAACACGTGATTAGTACAAAAATAGACAACTAGTTTTGACTGATAAAAACCATCATCAGATATGTCAACGTAAAACATGTGGTTACAACCTGATCAATGACAAACACCTCTGTACTCGTAAAAGACAGTACATCTTTGCCCTTTTTTTGAAATACTTGCAAGGACTTTGATCTGAAATTATGTCCTTTATGGTAATTAATCTGTATGAAAAAAAAACTGTTAACAGTTTTCTTGTTTATCTTTAACCAATAACGACACACTTAGTATTGTACCAAAGCATTCGTATGCAAAGCAAATGTTATTATAAAGGCCATAATATTTTTTTCTTTTATACTATGTTTAAGAATTTTAAAATATTTACAATTTGGTATAACAAAGACAGATTTTTGGAGAAATTTAAAAAAATTACAGTTGTGTTTACATGAGTTTATAAATTTGTGACAAGTATTAAAAACCGTGTGCAAGTTAATATTTTAGAAAATTTGTCTTAAATATGATGTTTGAAGCTTGTTAACATCCTAATAGAAAGCATTTACCAGTATATTTAACGACACAAATAGTCACAAACAATTATTTTAATCCTTTTCGATAAAGGACGCTTATAACAAGTTGGATCTTAACAAATAATAACAAAATGTCTCGACGGTCTTTAAAATCACCCTGTAGAATGTACAGAGGAAAGAGTTAATAGCTTTAGTGCGCTTATCTATGATCGCAATTTGCTTGCTACGATAGAAATTATAAAGGCGATTCTTGTTATAAATTTCTGGATAATTTCGCGTTAAAAAATAATGTAATGCTCCTAGGTTGAGTGAACTGCTTCTGTAAATTATAAAATTCCGTTTTGTTGTCTCCTTGCCGATGAAGCTACTTTCGCAGACTGTTCGTCGGTGTTTTCTCATCGTGTGTTGCTTGTCAAAACATTGAATCGGTATGAGAAGTCAACAAATTGAATACTCGATTTTTCGACAAAACAACCTACTAAAAATTGCAGTAGGTTTCAATTTTATTTACAAACTAGTAATAAATTGAAAACTAGATATGAAACTTTCTATACAGATGTCAAAAAAAATTTTGCACCATATTTTTTTTTTACTGAAAATAGTCGCAAAAAGGGCAGACCTATCGTGTGGGCCATGGACGGCACTGCGACCATTAGAAGGGAAAGGGATTATAGAAAGCAGATGATTGTGGACCCGCTTTTTGAAAAATTGCAGGTCATAGTTCTCGGGAAAAACTTATTTTGAATACTTGTTCCATTCTGTAGCAGCCCCGTAAAAGAAGGATTCTTGATGGAGAGTAGTGTCAATCTTGTGAGTAAATGGGTGAGACTGATCAGTGTGCCGAGTTCTTCGGCCGAATGTGGCCAATGGTGGTACAAGAGTTCTTATTTCTCTGGAGCATCTGCCATGGAAATATCTGTAGAGCAATGACTAGTCTGCAACTCTTCTTCTATGTTCTAGAGGGTGAAGGGTATCTGTGAGAGTTGAGCTGTTTATCAAGCGAATGGCTCTTTTCTGAATGGAATCTAGAAGACGAAGAGAATGCCTTGGTGCTGAACCCAAAATGTGCGAGCAATACTCCAGTAGAGGTCGAATTTGATCCTTGTACGTCGTCAACAGTTGATCAGGAGTAAAAAACTTTCTAGCTTTCCACAGATATGCACTATTTTAACAGCACAAAATACAGATAGCGATGGATAACAAGTATTCAACTGCACCACTCTACATTTGTCCCTGCTTTTAGCTAGCTAGAGCGGCGGCGCGTTTTGGTCAGTGTTTTATAAGAAATGATTTAAAATATTTAACTTTCCACGGTAGGGACGCTTCTGTTATAACTTTTTTATTCAATAATTTTGCAGTACGAGTCAATATTAAAGTAATTTAATAGTAAGGCCCAGTTTCAACTACTGGATAGAAAATTAAATGTTTGTACTTACTAAACTTCGCACAAAAGATATGATAGGTGGAGGTGCTTAAGAGGCTGCATAGCATTCGCGTTCCCCCCTACAATCTACTAAACTTCGCATTGTGTTTTAGAAATCTTACCTGTAACAAAAATATAGTTTGATATTATTAAAAAACAAAATAAAAACAATCCTATTAAAAAAAATGTAATAAACAGTCACAAACAATTTTTAAATAGGAATTTAATATATGAAGTATTTTTCATTTTTTGGTTAATTATTTTTAGCAACAAATGTAACTATGTAATTGTTAGCCATAAGTTTTAAGTTTACTTAAAACCTAATGTTAGCCATAAGTTCAGAAGTTGTTAAGTTATAACTCACCTTACAGTAAGTACTAAATTTGTTAATTATAACAGTGAATTTTTCAAAATTATATTTTAGCCCTTGAAAAAGAAAATAAACATTTTCGAAACGTTGGGTAGTAAAAAAGAGTTTTAATAGCCACCTTCAGACGGAACACCTAAGAACGCAACAAAAATTTTGTTTATATGTATATGAAAAATGTTTAACTGATTTTTTTAAAAACCAGCTAATTTCACTGTCTGTCGCCTATATTAAAGGTTCATGTGGGTCGATTATGTATCAAATATAACTACTCCTCTGGCTATATGCCGCGACAGGCATTGAATTACATCTGATACATAATCGTGTATAATACCCCATTCCGGGTAAAAATATGCAGATACTTGTTAAGTAAGAGAAGGAACTATTAGATTTATTCATCCGAAGTAACCACCTATGGACCGGTTTCGGGGAGTGTTGCCCCTCATCAGCATAGGGGAGGTCTACCTCGACTGGACACATTAACAGCTTCGACTCCTACCAAGTATACATGAAGTGCTATGCGAAAAGCGCCAGTCACCATCTATACTTTTTAACAAGCACCACCCGGTGAATAGCTTCTGCGATAAAGTATTGTAATCTGCAAAATTTATAGAAAACTATAAACATTTTTCGACAGCGTGAATGGGTTTAACTGATTTTTGAAAAATCAGCTAATTTCACTGTCTGTTACTTATATTATAGGTTCATGTTCATATATACATATATATATACATATATATATATATATATATATATATATATATATATATATTACTAAAAACCAAAACAATTTCTGTTTTGGATGGATACTTTTAAACAGTGTTGTTGTGGGTAATAAAAATAGTGATAAATTCGACAATACATTTTATTTAAAAAACCACAGGTTCCTCATAAATTCTGTAAGTTAAGAGGTGAATCCGTACTACCTGCCATCGAAAAAAGCAAGGTACGAATTAGATCCTTATTATTTATTAAAGGATTTTTAAAATACTAGACACTTTAGCCAAATTATTACGTAAAAAGTAAGCAAAAAATACAACATAAAAATATTCCACTACAATTAATTTATTTAATTGTAAATAAAAACCTTACCTAAAATTATTATTATTATTATTATCACTTTTGAGTACGACAATAAACATTCTGATTAAAAAATAACACGATTTTTGATGTGAAACAACTATTGGCGCGTTTGCGATGCCGTGATGCGACAGCTTCGGGCAGCCCCGTAACTGCTCGGCTCGCACCGTCGCTTAGGCTCGCCGATACGACGGTTTCCTCTCGTACAATGTTTATTTCGTAACGGTTATCCGAAGAGTTTATTTTAAAAATGAGTGACAGTGATGGCGAAATTAAAAAAATGTTATTTATAACATTGTCTTGATAACATAAAACTTAAAAAAAAATTTCTATAATAATAACTTTGTTCAATATTTGTGTATTACCCCTTCATTGCATCATTTTCTTATAAAACTCAATTAATTATTATTCAATAACATTTAATTTCCATGTTTCTCATCTGACAGGCGTCCGTGACGGCTCACTTTTTTTTATTTGATTGAATTGATCTTCCTGTAAACACGTTTTATTCTTCGCTTTATCCATCCTCAATCAACGTTTAGCCAAATGGAATAAGAACGATAAATCGGCAAGATTTCTTAGTTATTACTGCAAGTTCATAGGCAGTAGATAAATATTCATCCTTGCAATATAATTATTAAATTTCATTCAATGCAACAATTTTGGTTTTCAAACCGAGAAACGTTAAAAAATATTTGGTATAAGAAAAGTGCATATTTTAAGAATTTAGAATTAATGTTTGGGGTATAACTAGGATCTAAAAAACATCCAAATCGGTTCCTTAAAATGTTACCTGAATTAAGCAGCATCCAATTCAACTCCACCACGTAAAACTTTATTTGTAATTGGTCGTGTATCGAATCTTGGTCAATAATAAAATTTGTTCTTCTTTAAGTGCCTATTCGTTCCGAATATTGGCGATCATCCTGGCTATGGCCTTATTTACGGCTGCTCTGAATAATTCAGTGGTTGTTTTGAAAAACCATGTTCTTAAGTTTTTCAGCCATGATATCCTACGCCTTCCGGATCCTTTAGTTCCATACACCTTTTCTCGGAAAATTTCATCAAGGAACTGGTATTTGTTTTCTTTTCGCATTGTAAAGTCTAGATATTCAAGGTTTCTTCTTTTTATAGTGTTTATCTCTTTTCTTCTTTTCATTCTTATCAGTACAGATTCATTAGACACCCTCCTGTCCACCCATGAGATCCTCAGAATTGAGATTTGAGCTTTATGGTGGCTGTTTGGTTCCAGTACAAGTTTCTTATGATTATTATATCCTTGTCATCTAATCCAGTATTCCTTAGCACTTGCATCATCTTTTCGGGCTGTATCTTATCAAAAGTTTTAATTTGAATAATGAAATCAAGAAAAGTTAGTAAGTAACTTTTTAAAAAAGAAATTTTAAGCTATTGGATTAAAATTTTTTGTGTTTTAAATAATAATTTTCATTTTCGACAGGTTTTTACACATTGAGATTTCTTGCATGTATTATTCTTATATTTTATTAACGAAAATTGAATAAATAAAAAGTGTACACAAAGTTGTAGTTTTCTGTGTAGTGTTAGCAAATAAAGTGAGTAAATGTTCTAGCAACACAAAAGAAATCGAATTATCGTTTATGTTTATGACGTAGACATATAAATCCGATTGTTCTTTGTCTTCGTATTTTGCACGAGCAATGAACATTAAATGAACATTTATCTACTGCCTATGAACTTGCAGTAATAACTTCGTCTTAAGAAATCTTGCCGATTTATCGTTCTTATTCCATTAAGCTAAACGTTGATTGAGGATGGATAAAGCGAAGAATAAAACGTATATTTTTAGATTGATTGTACTTGCGTTACTTTGCTAATTGTAAAAGAAAAACTTATGGGAGCCCGGGGCAGAACCGGCCCTATTTGAGAAATGATAAAAATAAAAGTTATTTATTTAAAGCACGTTAATTAAAAATTTAATTTTTTTAGGAATAGTCAACAAAAATCTATTATTATTATCTTAATGAGCCTCACTAATAAAAAAAAGTATTTTTTTTTTATGGAAATAGTCTCAAAAAGGGTAGACCTATTGTGTGGGCCACGGACGGCCCGCACTGCGACTATTAGAAGGGGAAGGGATTATAGAAAGGAAATGATCGTGGACACGCTTTTTAAAAAGTTGCAGGTCATAGTTCTCAGGAAAAACTGATTTTGGAAGCTTATTCCATTCCGTAGCAGCCCTGTAAAAGAAGGATTTTTGATGAAAATTGGTTCTTGTAGTGTCAATCTTGAGAGTAAATGGGTGAGACTGATCAGCGTGCCGAGTTCTTCGGCCGAATGTGGCCAATGGTGGTACAAGAGTTCTTATTTCTCTGGAGCATCTGCCATGGAAATATCTGTAGAGCAATGACTAGTCTGCAACTCTTCTTCTATGTTCTAGAGGGTGAAGGGTATCTGTGAGAGTTGAGCTGTTTATCAAGCGAATGGCTCTTTTCTGAATGGAATCTAGAAGACGAAGAGAATGCCTTGTTGCTGCACCCAAAATGTGCGAGCAATACTCCAGTAGAGGTCGGATTTGAGCCTTGTACGTCGTCAACAGTTGATCAGGAGTAAAAAACTTTCTGGCTTTCCACAGAAAACCTAGCCTCTGGCTTGCCGACTTTGCGATGTTAGCTCATATTGCCCCATGGCTGGGGCGGTACAATAGACATCTTCTTTTTAAAGTGCCTATCCGGTCCGAATGTTGGCAATGATTCTGGCTATCATTCATTATCTTGTTTGCTGCGGAACGGTCGTGGTAGTAGAGAACCACGTTCTCAGGTTCTTCAGCTACGAGATACGTCTTCTTCCCGGTCCTCCCTTTCCTAATATCTTGCCTTGTAGAATTCCGTATCAACGTTCGTTACGCATAATGTGACCAAGATATTCTAGTTTTCTGGTCTTTACAATATCCATGACTTCTAACTTCTAGTTCATTTTTGTTAGCACTGATTGGTTAGTCAAATGGTCTGTCCATGAAATCTTCAGAATTCTGCGGTAAAGCCACATTTCAAAGGATTGTAGTTTTTTTGTGGTAGCCTCCGTCAACGTCCATGTTTCTACTCCATACAGCAACACAGAGAAGACGTAGCATCGAAGAAGCTTTATTTTGGTGTTCATTTGTAAATTTTTGTTTTTGAAGAGTGATGCCATTTTTAGAAATATTGTTCTCGCTTTCTCTATATGGCAGCTAATTTTTTGTGAGTGCTCATTTATCATGGTCTCTAGGTATTCATATTGTTGCGTTTCTTTGATGTTTTAATTATTACCAATAGGCATATCAGGGGAAATATAAACATTATTACGACAATAAATAAATTCTAACACAAAAGAAACAAATATGAATGAACTCGTTATCATTGTCATCTTCATCTGCGCATGAGCAGTGAGCCCACCTCTTACAGGCGCAGAAAGACACCCAGTGTTCAGTAGATTGTGAGTACCACAATACTCCCACAATAAAGACACGCTACATCTTCTTCTTCCGACTCATTTTATCTTTAATTCTCTTTGGTTTTAAAATTCTTTGTTACCTTCTTCATTTTTTAACCTGAGTCTTAGGTAGCTTCTTTCTTGTATGGTAATCACAGGCGTCTTTCCTCGTATTCTACATTTTCTTTATTGTCCCACAGCTTTAGAAAATAATATGATATTGGCTGGTGATAAAACTTTGAAGGATGATGATGGACCTGGAGATGGTGTTTCTGGCCGATGATTATCGATCGGATAGACTTAGCACGTTGTAGGTATATTTTGATGGTCAAAAGCCACTGGGTTTGGAGGTTAGGCAGCATGGGCACACATGTGCTTATAAATATTTTAGGTCATCAACAAGAATGAAAAATTTACTAAATCACAATTTTGATAAAAGTTAAAAAATCTATGGTCGATGGGCTAAATAAATATTTTAATTATAATCTACGTAACACATACTCCTATTAAAAAAAGTTGACACAAAATCGAAATATGACTTTACCTACTTTACACTACACATCTCACATGCAATAACTTTTACATTTGGTACACAGAAAGGGCTGGGGGGTAAATGCTTACACTGCCCCGGATACCAGTGCTGCCCCGGGTTCCCCTACATACGAGGTCTGTAAATTAAGTAATGTGACTAATGTTTTAACATTGATTTATTTGAACAAAATTACAATTCAATATTGTATTCCTCAAAATAACTTACTTGTGAAGCCAATCAGTGCTGGAGACGGTGTAGCAGTGCTGTAACTCAGATACTGGAATAGCCTTCAGCTAGTCGGTTAAAGTCGTTTGAAAATTTTAAAGCATCCCAAAATGAGTTTCCTTGAAGTGAATTTTCAATCTTGGAAAGAGAAAAAACCCACAAGGACTTAAGTAATGCGAAAGCTGAAGAGAAAGGGTCCCCTTAGAAATATGCCGTAAAAGAGGACAAGTACTATTATGTGCATGTGTTAATTTATGATGATTTTGACCGGACGTCTTACGTGCTTGCCTTTAAAATATCAATGAAGTAATAAATAGCTTAATGGGTTTCTTATCCACCTTAAATATTCGTTTCTCAGTTATTGAAAGTAATAAACTATAAGCGCCGACTTACGAGATAATGTGTCAATTATGAAACATTAAAAAATATCAGATAAGAACAATTAAAAGAGAAATAATAACAAAATATAAACGTATATAACAAATAAATTTTGAATTTAATCGTAATAAATACTTAGTTTTTCTTAAAAGGCAAATATTTTATTCGCTATTGTGAAATTATGTTCTATTCACCTTGCAAGCATCGATTAAGGCTATTAAGCTTTTCAGTAATGTTACATAAGAAATCTAAAAAACACCACTATCCGTCATTTTGCACTTTAGGATATTTTTTATTATTTTGCAGTAAAAAACAGTATTGTTTCTTCACGCAAACAAATTTTTTTTCTCTAAATAGCAATGTTTTACTCTTGAGGTTTTAAAATATTCTATTTTTATTTTGAGCTGGATTTTATACTAAAAATAATGAACCTTTTTCCTGGAGTACGAAAAATTCCTCAAAGAATGTATACAAAAGAACGTCTTAGTATTGGCTACCTACTTATTCCAAAACATTCAATCTTCTCGGTGCTTCGTGGTAATTCAGAAAATTGTTAACAATTTTTATCACACCTTCTATATCTGGATTAACGCCAAGTTTTCTTGGTGAATAATGAAGTAAAATGTTAATTAAATTGTAAAATTTTATAATATAATATTTTTTTTGGTTTAAATACATGCTTAGATGGTTCGGACACGTAAAGAAGTTGGATGAAAGAAGAGTGACGAGAAATTTTTATAGAGCGAGTTCCTTTTTAATTTTTAGGAAGCTTTTCTTCACTCTGGCAATACTTTTTACCGACCGCATTAATGTCTCGGCAAAGGCCAGGATCATCTGTGGCCCTTGGTCTGTGAATACTTTCGTGCTGATGTTCGTCTTCTTGAGAGCCATATCTAGGACTATGTTAAATAGTAGGGGCGACAGTCCATCTCCTTGTTTCAAACCACTCATGACCGAAAATTAATCTGTTGTATGATTTCCATTTACACAACACCTGGTATTATTCATGCGATTTTATTTATACATCGAACGGACTTTATTTCCATTTCTAATTCGTAAAAATTCTCGCAGCGTCAGTCCTCGTTCACATTTTCCCCGATTATCCGCTAACCCATTTTCAACCCCAAAATTTCGTATTCCGACCGAGTTTCCAGTTTCCATTCACTAACATAAACATTAATAAAAAATAAGTATAGAATATAGAAATATACATCACTCCCAAAAAAACCTTTATTCTTAATAACACAAAAATTTGATTTTTTATAATTAAATGTAACGATGTACATAGCACATCCTACTTATATTGTTGGTTCTTCGGTTTTCGTTTCATAAGGCTGATGCTAGCATTTTCGGGAGTAAGAGTCATATTTCTATATTATCCAAAGGAAGTATTTTTTTCTACAAGCGTGCGTGATTCACCCTCTACCCGCACGCAATTCAGTTTGGAAAGTGTCATTTTCCCACAGTTGTGCGGAAAAAGTTTTCCTCACTAGTGCGGAAAATTTTTTCCCACACTAGTGCGGGAAAAACATTTATATGATATCCTCGTAAAATATAAGTGGTGGGTGACAAAATATGAAAGTTCAAACTTTTTTGTTGCAATACTAAGTGAGTTTGTTCAAAATCATCCATCATTTTGCACTATTTATTGAAAAAATGAACAAATATTGATAAATAAAAATGCATTGTTATGAAAATCACCCTATATATAGGCTTTGATTGATCTGATAACGAGTAGGTAACAATTAATGTTGTCATGCCGATCAATACACAAATTTGTTTGTAATTGTCAGAGTGACAGACAAAGCGTTACTTATATAAAATTTTCGATTCAGTGAAATTGCCACAATGGATTATTCATCTGATGAAGAACTTCCACAAGAAATCGTGCAAGCAGCTACAGATGCGAACTTAGAGTTATTGCCAACGAAATCTAAACAAAGGTATGAGAAGCAATACACGAGTTTTATTGAATGGTGCAACAATAAAAAAGTGAAAACACCAAATAAAGAAGAAGTATTCTTGGCTTATTTTCTAGAAATGTCTAAAACATGGAAGCCGAACACTTTATGGGCAAGATATTCAATGTTGAAGAGTGTATTCAAAGTAAAGCAAAATTTGGATATTAGCAAATTTTACAAAACAACTGCATTCATTAAAAGACAGAATGTCGGTTTTCGACCGAAAAAGGCCAAAATCTTCACTCAAGAAGACGTTTCAAAATTTATGACTGAAGCACCCGATGACATATACCTCATGATTAAGTTAGTAGCAATTATTGGATTAGCTGGTGCTTGCAGACGAGAAGAGCTGACAAAACTCACCATTGACGACATAGACGACAAAGAAAACCTGATAATTGTTAATATCAAGGATTCCAAAAATCATTCCTCTAGATCCTTCGTGATATCTGAAGAAGCAAATGATGGTTATTTTTTGAACGTATACAGAAAGTATGTACATTTACGTCCAAAAGAGACTCCTCACCGTCGTTTATTCTTGTATTACAAAAGTGGAAAATGTACTGTGCAATGTGTAGGAATCAATACCATAGGAAAGATACCCTCCGAAATAGCAGTATATCCGCGACTTCAAAATCCAGAGCTTTACACTGGTCACAGCTTCAGGCGTTCCTCAGCCACTTTACTTGCTGACTGTGGTGTGGGTATAACTAATATCAAACGCCTAGGAGGATGGAAATCGACTTCAGTTGCAGAGGGGTATTTAGAAGACTCCGCCAATCGAAAGAAAGAAATGTCCAACAAAATTCTCAATTTGAACACTACATCGTCTTCCGGGTGCATTTTAGAACCATCCACGTCTATATCGATCGGCGACGATTTGATGCCTGTGCCTGCACATTCGATTTCTTTCGATAATGTATTGCCCGAGTTACCTTCTTCTTCAGGAAATCAGCCATCTTCAAAAAATATGCTGGCTTCCGCTATAAATTTACATAATGCATCAAATTGTACATTTACAATAAATATTACGAATAATTAGTGGATAGAAAATGTTACTCTTGTTAGTTGTTTCCATTTGCATGAATAAATAATTGAAAAAATGAATTTGTTTCCTACGCTTGTAGAAAAAGTATTGTTCCTAACTCATGCGGAAAGTGTCTTTCCCGCACTCGACTGCTTACCCGAACTCCGCTCCGCGTCGTTCGGGTTAACGGCAGTCGCGTGCGGGAAAGCATCACTTTCCGCACTTGTTAGGAAAATTACTATTACTATGTTTGATTTTTAGTTAACCCTAAGATAAAAAAAATTTAAAATATTTTTCTCGTCGATTTTATAAACGCGACATCTTTTCCTTTTCTCCGGAAACACCCAGAGCGACCCGAATTCATGTATACCTCAACCCTCGCTCACGCTTGATAGTTGTATCTATATGTATATGAGATAATAAATATTCGTTTGTCTCTAAATAGACTGTCACAGGTCAGCTCAAAATTCTACAATTACTTTTGAACACACTCTCCACAATCGCTTTAAATGCCGGAATTTTTGTACCAAATTAAAAGAGAATTATCATTACCATAAATCACAACGCCAAGATAATGAAAACACCGACATACTTCCACACAAGCGGGTAAGATCGTCCTCTATCACGGGACAATAACCCACAAAATTACACGGAAGGGTTTTTTAGTGAGCAGTAAGAGTTATTTATAATGAGTCCCCAAACAATCACCATGCCGAAACGCGAGCTCTTTTCAGAAAAGTCAATAAAAGTTTTTTCCAAAAAAATGCTCACATATTTTTAGATCTAAAACGAACATTAAACGATCAGTTTTAATATCAGCGTGCTCAAAAGTCTTTTTTTATTAATCCTTTAATATTTTGTTTAGGCACATGTGTCCCACATGACAGTTAAAATAAGAAATAGTAATCTCTAAGAACAACTGATAAGACATAACAACCAAGAAGAAGACCCCATTTTAAAGAAATTTTTTAAACGATGGGTTGTACAACCCATATACATCCATTAGAGATTGACAGGCATTTATAGCTACAACGATAAGGCACTTGTCTTTAGAAGCTGATGATAATACAATCAATTGGAATTTTTGTACTTTACGTATTATGACACCTACAGAGAACACAGCGTACCAAACGGTAACTCTTGGGATGTGAAGAGGTCGTTGGTGTAGTTCCCAAGAGGTTTTCAACAGCGCAGCAACGAATAGGTTACTTATTTACTATGCCAGAAAAATGGACGTGCACTTCGTCGTTACTCCAGGTAATACCGGTTAAAGGAACATGTCTACGTCTTCCCCAATCTCTTAGACTTAAATCCTGAGCAATATCAATTTAAAAGGGTGAAAAATAAGGTCACTGTGCAAAATTCGCCTTGCCTTACGGTCTGAAATTTCAAGAGCAGCGGTACGTTTTTCAGCAGAACTTCTTGGAGATTTCTGTACAGAGGCTCAAACTGCTGCGATATTTTCAGGTGTTCTTACTGTCCTGGGACGCCCAATTAGCTCTTAGGGCAATGCATAGCCTGTTTCCCTTACATTTTTGATCAATTTTCAATATTGTTCTCCGATCAGGACCATTTTCATTCGAAATTAAACTGAGGCGCGTCTGAGACTCCCTGCTTGCGTTCTAATAACTGATTTGTTCTGTTTATCCACAATAATGTCGACACACACCGTAATAAGGCACGGTAAAGACTAACAACCTTACTATTTACTCGGCCTACCGCGAACAACCACCGCACCCTTCTACATTCTCAGTGAACTTTTCAATGATTTTATAAAATCTGGGACTCCATTACGCCGTACCCTGTACATACAAATGATTATTAGATAATCGATAATATTACAAAGAATCTTCATGTAGAATTTCACCTTCCTGGGCCTTGTCGTTCATGAGTTATACTACTCACCAAGTCAGTGAGTAGTATTATTTGGCAAATATCGTATATAAAAGATTTAAAGTTAGAAATCGAATATTATAAAAATTTTAGTTGCTATCAGAGTTCGTCTAACGAGATTTGGATACTTAACCGTGAAATTACTTTTTTTAATAAATCTTTCCCTCACGTACCTATATTAATCACAAAGCAGAGCAAACAGGATGGAAAATATTATTAAAGCTTTTTTTAGAAGATTTTTGAAAGAAAGTTGGAGATAAGCGGATGAGACGAACCGAAAAAAATGTAATCGGTATCGTAAGGTTCCTACGAGTTCCTTTTAGGGATGCTCTTAGTAATGCCAGGGTAGAAAGGTATGCTAAAAATTAATTTAGCTTTGGAATTTTATTTTTTCATAACTTTTATTACATCTTTGAATAAATAAGATAATTTAAAAAGAAACTTGTAGTAGCGTAAATTTTGAGTTTATTTTAGAAAGGTAAGATTAATGGTGTAAAAAATGATTATTGGTAAAAATCATAGAAAAATAAAATACTATTATAGAAATTTTTAAAAATTCTTGACAGCGAAAATAAATATAAAAATTTATAAAACTGATGTTTAAAGAACCAGATAATTTCGCTGCATGTTAACTTATACTAAAGGTATATGTGGATCGATTATCCATCAGAAAACAACTACATTCCTGGCTACATGCCTAGTAAAATGCAAGTATTTTTAAGAAAGTATGGTCATACAAACGAAATAATTTCAAAGAGAAAATGTCGCATATTTCACGAATTTTTTTTTGAAATAGAACACGTGTATTCGTTAACATATAAGGATAGATATTATAGAGCATTCCATTACAGGTTTACAGCTATAAACTAGCGAATGGAATATACAATTTATTATTTAAAGAAGAACTACTGTCAGAATAATGGGATATTTTACGTATTGAAAATTCAATTCAAAATAGTCGTGTCTACCTGTTTTAAGATGGGGAGGATCCAACAAAAATGATTTGTCCAAGTTCTACTTAATCATATACACAGAAGGAGCTAATTATACGTGAGTATGCAAAATTTAAGGACCGCATTTTATCAATAGATACTTGCTAAAAATTTCCTAAAGTATAATATATATCTCCAGTTTCTACATAATAGACATTCAAGCAGGGGTGCCCCAAATTCTCACGATACTTCTGTATATCGAGCACCTCTTTTTAGTATGCCAGCATTTGTTCCTCGTTTAATTTAAAAATCCAACTTAATTTATGCATGTCTTGAATGACTGACTGACGGTTCAGCCAAAACTGCTGATCGTAAAGACCTGAAACTTGGAGGGTGTGTTCTTTGTGTGACGTAGGCATTCGATAAGAAAGGATTTTCTAAAATTCTGCCTCTAAGGGGGTGAAAAAGGGGGGCAAAGTTTGTATAGGACAACGTGATTGGTTCAATCTACTTCAAAGTTTGCATAAACATTCTTTAACAGAATTGATGAAAGTCGTGTTTCGTATTTTATTGAAACTCATCGCCTAACGGGGTTAAAAATAAGTAGAAAGTTATTTTGGGGGTGATTTGCATCAAAGTTAATATCAATGCTTCATAGTGCTTTTAAATTAAATTACATTTTATTTTGACACGTTTGAAAACTCAATCCGATTTTATTCAAAAAACGTTAAACTCACATAAAAGCTCTTGTTGCAATGAAATACTCTTTAAAATTGGAATGTCAAATATAAAAGAATATTTAAATCCGATTAAAATAAGCAATTTTAGTTTTATTTGTAAAGGGGGTTTCAAAGCCCTAAATAGATCTTTACAAGATTTTAGGAATAATAATTGTCAAATGTATTGTTAGCAGGCGATTTCCGGCAGACTTTACCAGTGGTGCCCAGAGGAACGCGAGCAGACAAAGTTAAAGCATGCGTGAAGTGGCCTTCAGTGACAAAACTGAGCCTTACCAAAAATATAAGAGTCCATCTTAAAATGCTTGAAATAGAAAATGATGATTTCCCGGAACTGGATAATAATATAATTCTCCCTACAGAGTTACGTACAATTATTTTCACTGTAGAAGAGCTTATAGCTAAAATTTACCCAAATATAAATAATATTTACGATAAACCTGCAGAATGGTTATGCGAGCGTGCCATCCTAACACCAAAAAACAAGCCTCAGTCATAAATGAAATACTTTTGAGATCATTCAAAGCGATCGAATATCAATATAAATCCGTCGACTCAGTGATAAACAACGATGATGCCTCTCATTATCCGGTCGAGTTCCTAAATATATTGAAGCCTCCTTGTCTTCCAAACTCACAAATTAAAATTGAGAGTTGGCACGCCAATTATGTTGCTGCGCAATATAAATTCACCAAAATTATGCAATGGCTCGAGATTGCAAGTGAAAACATTCCAATGCAATGAAATCGGGGCAACTATACTGACAGGTTGTTCTCAAGGAGAGTCTGCATTTATTCATAGGATTCTCCTAACACCATCAGATTACCCCTTCGAATTCAAGAGAGTGCAGTTTCCCATCAAAGTCTGCTTCGCTATAACCATAAACAAATCTCAAGGTCAAACTCTTAAGTTAGCGGGAGTAGACTTGAGAGAAAGCTGCTTCTCCCACAGCCAGTTGTATGTGGCATGCTCCAGAGTAAGCGCACAGAGTAGCCTGGTGATTCTAGAACCCAAAGGAAAAACAAAAAATATTGTTTACAAATAAATACTGCGGTAGATGTAGTATTTCAATTTCGTTGTAAAAAAAATACCCCCGTGTCACTTTCACCAGGTCAAAGGCCGAGCTTCGGGTTCAAAAAATATAGCAAAATTTTATTTTATTTTCATATTTATTTAACCTTTAAATCCCTACACTATAATAAAGATTGCTATATTTTATAATAAATTTAAACATTTTAACATAATAATTTATATGTTATAACAAAGTTAATAACGTAAAAAACCAATTAAAAATCCTATTAGAACCATTTTCGACTTCTACGCGGACGAAGTCGCGGGCAAAAGCTAGTAATATATAAACTAATCTTCTTAGATTACATCCATGTGCTTATTTTTAACAAAACAACATATGTTTAATGTTTCACAGAGTCACGATAAAAAATATAATATGTTAAAATAGTTGTGCATGTTTCAATTTCCAAACGTCAAAGAATCCAACATTATACATTTTTATCAACTCGTGCGCGCTTTTTTGCCCAATAAAGTCGGAAGTAACTACTCGTCGAGAAGAAAATAGATGAAAAGGAAAAACTACAGAAAAATAAACGCTGATGGGATGTCGCTGTCTTCTCGATAAATGATATTAAACTAGAGCCGTAAATACCGTTCCAAAATAACGTCAAATAAGAATACATAAATACATACAAGGGAATGTATTTAATTATAATTTTCGTTTTTTATGCCAATATATTAATGGTTGGTTGTGAACTTCTTTTAAAATTTGTCAGTTATAATCGCACGATGTTTTTTATCAGCCTCAACATTCCTCCATATATTTAAGTTTACGAACATTTATCAATTTAAAACACAGAATTATTATTAATAAAGAATGATTTAAGACTAAAAATGTATACGTCTAACTTACTCTACTCGTATATATTAATCTTGTTAATTGGCTTATGGAATGTAAGTGATAAGAATTGGATAAAGAAAAATTTTTAAAGCTGCAGACTGGATTAGCTAGGTTAGATTAGATTCTAATGGGAGGCTTTTTGTAAGTATACACTCCAACCTGATAAGGTTTAAGTGCTCTTCCTGTGATTAGAGCTCCTTCTCCAGCTTCAGTTATTTTACCAAATTCCAGTGGCTGTTGGGGGTTCTAATGTAGCTCTCTGGCACAAGTATTTCTGTCAGCAGGCCCACAGTCCCATACTATTTTGGGCAAAAGACCCCTTTTCCAAAATGAACTGATACATCAGATCCTCATAGCCAATATACTTTAAAAATCCTATCTCTAGTTTTTTTCCTATTGATACAAAATACTTACCAATCTTATAACTTTGTGGTTGGTTAACTTGATATTATTTTCTTATCAAAATTTAACAAAACAATATAAAATTCAGTATATATCAAGTGTAATTAATAATTATTAATACAAATTACGTAAAAATACTTAAGTAAGTAATTATTTTTTAAAAAAACATTAAAATTGCAAAGTTAAGAAAAAAAATAAAAAATCAGCGTGATGGATGAACCTAGTGACTTTCTACGAACCTAGCAAAATCCGGATCAATATTGTTGAGTTGCAGCCTTAAAACTCCGCGTTCGTTGATTTTTAAATAATTTCTTTGTTTTGTCAACTACACTAAAGTCTAGGTATAATTATGGAAAAGCAATAAGGTATTTTTCAGCAATGTTCCACAATGCAGGATACTGTGTTTCAATGTTGCATTGCAACCATAACTTCTGATAGCCTTCGTTAAACTTCTGCTTAAGCTTCTCGACTGTGCTAATGGTAATCAACTCTTCTTGCATTATCATATTGGCTTCTTCCATAGCTGTGATATTGTACGGATTTATTATCCATTGAGGAATTTGTAAAATTAAGAGATCCCTAAACCTTTTAGTAAAATCATTGTGTAATGCGTCTGAGTGATCAATGATAAAATAACACGCTCGAACACATTATCTGGAACAAACTTGTCCACGCTTATTGACTTGCCGAGTTTTTTATATTGTACGAACTCGAGCACGCTTATCGACTTGTTGAAGTTTTTTAAAGTACAATGATACTTCCTACTAAAATAATAATCATTAATATAACAAGTTGGTACACGTAACACAACTTACATATTATCTTGAAAGTTTCAAATTAATAGGGGTCGATTTTTAGACCTCGTCAACACCCAAAATAGGTTTGGTTTGTGTCGACTTTGGAAATTCCTGGTCTAGACTCTAGTACGACTAGAGTAGGTCTGCTGCGGTTGCATGCGAGAGTTTTTTTTTGAGCTTTTCCGCGTGACTCTGACCTGTAGATTCATGATCCTTCTTGTGCTGAAACCACACAGTAAGGTTCCGGTCCGATGGGGACAATCTCTGAGTCTGTTTTGCCAGTATACCTGTCTCATCTTTCCCTTTTAATCTCGAATGTCCTGGGATCCATACCAGGATGAGGTAAGAAAGATTTAGTAAGGAAGGTCATAAGTTTCATTGTTTGAAGAAACGCTCTATATTGAATACAATCAGGAGTCTTATGGAGACTAATAAAGTAAACGATTTGTACTTTTACCTTTATTAGGTTCATTGACATAAATTTACCAGAGTATTCTTTAAAATTACATTACTTAAATACCGGAAACTCCAAATAAAATTTTAATTTTTTTAAAAATATTTTTTGCACGGTACCAATTTTAAAATAACTGCAACCGTGCCAATATAATTACTGCCAGTAGTTTTCGCAGAAGCCATTTGGTATTTTATATTATCTGTTTCCAAAATTGCCAACAAATAACTTTATCTTTTCTAGTAGAAAGTAAGAAATAAAGAGAAAATAAACACCAGCCACTTTAAAAACGGCAGTGCACGGCTTGCTTGACAGGACAATGAAACAAAAAGATTGCAAATTCAATTAACCTAATTTCTTTCATGCTGAGATCTCGCTTTAATAGGCAAGTCACCAAGAAACGGTGTTATTTTTTTTGTTCAAGAAAATATGTTAATCGAACGTATTTCTAAATTAATTGACAAACCAGCTGTTTTATTAGTTGTTATTTTTTTGGCAAATCCGTCTATGACCTAAAGAAATTTATGTAATTTATACTTTAGTACTAATGTATGTATTATTAGATTCATGTTGGTCATAAAAGGGCTGGATTGATTAGTTGGTTTATTATCCTAAAGTAGAGAATTCTAGGAACTCAGGTAAGTACGTGAAATGGATCCTAATGAGAGCAAATCTGCGTTCCCAATACACCCTGTGGACCAAGTGGGGTTAGGGTGGAAGAAACCTTTATTCCGAAAAATTAAAATCTTACCTAGGAATATAAAATAGTTCCCCAAAAACTGTTCACACGATCATAAACTATCACGAATACGATGCTTAAGCATGAAATACTACCGAAAAATGTAAAAGCTCTTGTACCTCCATTGGCCACATTCGGCCGAAGAACTCGGCACGCTGATCAGTCTCACCCATTACTACAAGGACCAATCTTCATCAAAAATCCTTCTTTTACAGGGCTGCAACGGAATGGAATAAGCTTCCAAAATCAGTTTTTCCAGAGAACTATAACCTGCAACTTTTTAAAAAGCGTGTCTACAATCATTTCCTTTCTATAATCCCTTCCCCTTCCAATAGTCGCAGTGCGGGCCGTCCGCGGCCCACACGATAGGTCTACCCTTTTTGCAACTATTTTCATAAAAAAAAGTCCCTCGATCGTGTTTGCTAAAATTACTGTATCATCAGCATATCTGATTGTTGTTATTGGCTCTCCATTTATTTTGATGCTGAGGTGTGATATTCTTTCCAATGCTTCCTTAAATATTCGATCAGAGTATAGGTTGAAAAGAAAGGGCGACAGTATGCAACCCTATCTTACTCCACGCTGTATTCTAATATGGTCTGTTTTAATATTGCCTATTTTTATCTGTGCCATTTGATTCCAGTATAGATTTTTTATTATGCGGATATCTATATCAATTATTCCAACCCACTGCAGTATATCAATAAGTTTATCGTGCTGTATGTGGTCAAAGGCTTTTTCATAATCGATAAAGCATGCAAAAACATCTTTTGTATGCATACAAGAACCAATAAATAAACTAAAATTTACGCGTATCATTTAGCGATGGGATAATACAAATTAAAAATCCTCAGTATTCCGAATATCCAAAGCGTCGGTACATTCCGATTATTATTTTCGAGGATATTCGTAATCGTAATCGGAATCAAGACAACAAAGTCAATTCAGATAGTTGGGTTCCTCGCTTCGAGCTTCAACGGTACACTAGACGAACGTGAAAGGGCTGAAGAAACATCCTCACATGAAAATGAGATCTATCATCTAATGGTACTAGCAAAAATGTTCTGCTTGTACTACATTTTATTTTTCAGAAAGCAGTATATACACAATTTCTTGTTTTTGATGTGATTATTATATACGTGTATATTATTATTATCATCTGCATTAACATTTGAGCTTTTTAAACTCGAGTGATTATGGCCTAGCTTAAAGTGATTTAATAGATCCATTTAATGAGATGGATCAGACCTCTTGTACCTACCGACGGCGACGTGTGTCCTGATATTTTCGTGACCTTTTTTAATTATATCCTACACCTGCACTTTTATTTGCAGTTTTAATTTTTATTATTTTGATAACTTTTTCGTCTTCTTTCTCGCATTAGTTCTTAACAGAGCCCATTTTATTATTTTCTTAATAATCTTTTTTGGTGCCTTTTTTATAATATGTGTCCTATTCATCGAGTCTTCTTTGTTTTATTTATCTATTTTTCTTTTTAATTAGTGTTGCCCAAAATCGGTCTTGGACTTGGTCTGGCATTTTTGCAAGACAAAGACCAAGACCAAGTGTATTGGCGCAAGCCCAAGACTAAGACTGGTTAAGTCTCGTCTTGTTCTTGCATTTGGGCAACACTATTATTACTTCTTATTACTTTTAGTCCAAGTGTTCTTAATACCTTTTTTTCCAGTATTCTTAGATCTTCTTTTTATGTATAGTTTTATGTTCAAGGCAGTACACTTGCATTTATTGCAACGAAATCTCAAGATAGTGTTCGGTTAATTATTGTTTTGTCGAGTTTGTTGGTATAATTTTAGGAAATTGACGTGTCGATTCCTTTTATTCTTGACATAATTTGCATATATAGCGCCAGATTCTCGAATAGCTTTAATATGATAACTAATAAAGTAAACGTAACTTCAACGTTACAGTATAATCAAGAGTTAGTTTGCTTTTCATGTAATGGGTATCATAAATGTCGTGCCTCAATATTTGCCTTTCTAATATGCAATTAAAGCATTACCGGGATGTGTTTGTTGTATAATTATTAAGCTCCAAATAACTGCTGAATTAAATTTTAATAGTTGTTTTCAACAAACACCATAATATTATGCCAACGCAAGCTAATCTAACAAAGAATTAATTTAAATTTAGTAAATTACTTTAGGCGGGTAGTGTCAATTTTGTTTGTTCTTCTAAAAAAAGATATATTTTAAATGTTTCATTGCAAAATAAATATAACTGTTTCAAGCAGATTCACACATTATTTCGTTTCTCATTGGAAGTAACTGTAAGGCGAAGGGTCTTTTATCATTATACAATGAAACAAAGTCAAAATTAACCTGATACAGCTGCATCAAACTGAACCAACTTTAAAAATATCAGATTACAGTTGCAGTTTAAAAAAAATCTAGTATATATCACTTGTATCCTCGTAAAGTGATTTCAGTGCTCGTATTAAACTACCGTTCACCCCATACATAGACAATGTCGATCACAATTTACTCCTCACCACTTTGTTATAGGCCTTTTCCAAGTCTATAAAAGCACAATAGACCTTCTGACTTTTAGCCAAGAATTTTTCAACTATACCTCGTTATGAAAAGACCTGATCCATACATCTCCTTCTTTTTCTAAATCCTGCTTGCACATCCCATATTATCTTCTCAGTTTCATTCGTCACTCTTTTAATCAATATCTTTGCATACAGTTTGCCGACTAAGCTGAGTAAACTAATACCTCGGTAGTTCTTACAGTCCTGCTGCGAACCTTTTCCCTTGTAAAGCGGCACGATAACGGCCTTGCACCAGTCGTCTGGTACACTACCACTCCTCCAACAAAGGTTAAAAAGGAGGTACAGCAGACTAGTTAGTACGCTTTGTCCAGCCTTCAGCATTTCAGCTGTTATCCTGTCGTACCCAGTAGCTTTACCAAATTTCATACTGTACAACGTTTCCACAATTTCTGTCGTACTAATTTTACTTTTATTGCAACTTTCACTCATGTCACCGAATGTGGCATGTACTTGTGTATCCTCTTTCTCAAATAAAATTTCAAAGTATTCCTTCCATCTCTTTAATACGCATTCCTCTCCTTTTACCATACTACCATCTTGGTTTCTGATTTTTTCCAGTTGCGAGGTAATATTTTTACCACTGGCTGTTCTTATAGACATCTAGAAGAGTTTAATATTGTTTTGGAAATCGTCAGATAACCTTCTATCAAATTAATCTTGATCGCTCTCCTTCTTTCTTGCCACAACTTTTTTTGCCACACCTTTTAACCTTTTATACTCATTCTTTGCCTTGTTTGCGTTCTTTGATTGGCTTTTGTAGCCAGCCAATCTAGCCAGGCTTTTTTCTTCTCTGGCACTGCTTTTTGAACCTCTATGCACATTTTCTGTAACTTTCATCCTTGCCTTCTTTTACTTACACCAAACACTTCAATAGCAATATCCACGATTCTTTCCTTGAATTTATAATAATAATTATAATAATGTACACGATATATACACGATGACTTATCCGATTAGAAATAAGATGGCGGCTAATGGCCAAAAATAAAATTGAAACGACGATTGCAGACTCTTGAATGCTTGAACTATATTCTTCTACTTCTGTCTCTGTGAGGGCCAGTTTATTTCTGCGCCGTCGAAAAAGACGTTACTAATTAATTATAGAATCAACAATATTTGAATTAAATCTATGCACCTAACGTGAACTTTTACAAAAAAACAACGAGACAAAATATGCATATACTAGTATACAAATACTTAATAAACTTTAAAAACGGACAAAAGAAAAAGATAAATTAATTTTTTGGAAAATTTCAAGGCGTTAATTTTGTCCAGGAGTATATAAGGGTCCTAAAACATGTCAACAACAGCACGGTACCGACCTGAAGATAACACAGATGTACGAGGGCAGTTTGATAAGTCAGTGACTTTTTGAATTTCTCGCGAAGTTACTCCAAATGCAACAGTGCTGCCGTCAACTATAATCTATCAGTGGGCAATTTTCTAATTTTGAGCAAGCTACGTCGTCCAGTTGGTGTTTGATAGCCGTTCAAAGCAGACAACCTCGTGAATTTGTACGAAAATGGAAAAAAGTGAATTTCGTGTGCTGATTAAGCATTACTTTTTACGTAAAAAATCCATCACTGAAACTAAGGAAAGACTTGATAAATACTAAGGGGACTCGGCACCATCAATTTCAATGGTTAAGAAGTGGTTTACAGAGTTCCGTTGTGGTCGTACCAGCACTAGTGACGCCGAACTCCAGGTCGCCCAAAAGAAGTGATCACGCCGGAAATCGTCGATAAAATCCATGAAATGATATTGTATGATCGGAGAATGAAAGTGCGTGAGTTGGCTCATGCTGTAGGTATCTCAACTGAACGGGTACATCATATTTTACACGAATATTTGGACATGAAAAAACTCTCTGCGAGATAGGTGCCGCGATTGCTCACACTCGACCATAAGCGCAATCGTGTGACCACTTCAAAAGAGTGTTTAGCGATGTTCAGCCGTAATCCGGACGAATTTTTGCGCCGTTTTGTTACTGTGGATGAAACATGGATCCATCACAACACGCCAGAGACCAAGGAACAATCGAAACAGTGGATTGCTCGGGGTGAACGTGGACCAAAGAAGGCAAAACAGAGTGTGTCAGCCAACAAGGTCATGGCCACAGTTTTTTGGGATGTACGCGGTGTCATTCACATCGATTACCTCAAGAAAGGTAAAACGATCACCGGCGAATATTATTCAAAGCTTTTGAACAGATTCGACGTTGATTTGAAGCAAAAACGGCCGCATTTGGCTAAGAAGAAGAAAGTGCTGTTCCATCAAGACAATGCACGTGTGCACACTTGTCTAGTCACGATGGCCAAAATCCATGAATTGGGATACGAACTGCTACCCCATTCAGCATATTCTCCAGATTTAGCCCCCTGCAACTATTTTCTGTTTCCAAACCTAAAGAAATAGCTGGGCGGTAAGAGATTTGAGTCGAATGAAGAAGTCATTACCGAAACAAACGCGTATTTTGAGAGCTTTGAAAAAACCTATTATTTGGAGGGAATAAAAAAATTAGAAAAACGCTGGACTAAATGTATCGAGCTAAAAGGTGATTATGTAGAAAAATAAAATGTTTATTTGCGGAAAAAAATTTGTTTTATTCAAAAAGTCACTGACTTATCAAACCGCCCTCGTAGAACCATTGATTGTTTACCAGAATAATTAAGACTTAAAAAAAAAGCAAGAAATAGTTACAAAATATATAAATAAATAATATTTTTCAATCGTTCAACCACAGTAAAAGTAATTTTTTTGGAGGAATATTTAGACAACCCACTAAATACGTCTCATATTTTAAAACCATTACAAAAAATTAATGATCTGAAACTAATACTTACAACGATTGGATTTTTCATTGTGTACGCTTCGACAACACGTTTTATGGGAAATTAAATACCAAGTATATTGTTAAGTAAGAGTAATAATTTTGAAAATACCCATTCCTTTGTGACAACACTAATTTAACTTTGATCGTTTTATAATATAAAAAGATTTGTCCAATATTTTTTCTTTTTTTGTTCATGGCAGATAAATTTCTTCTACAAATGGACTTTGAGTTTGAATTTATGAATGTTGAAGTACTCTGTTAGTTGAAAGCTTTAGGTTTTGTTCGGCTTAGTTGTAGTAAACTGTCGTCAAATCGACTGGCGTAAAAGGAATGCGAAGACATGGGGAAAAACAAATTTAGTTTTTTATTAATTTCAATTTGAATTAACTAAACGACCTAGACAACCTTATTAAATAAAGCTGTTTCTCATGCCACTGCACAGAAATGGAAAAAATGTGCGTGTTCGATTTATTATCTTATTCGTCGGTTTTTTTCTCGCATCGAAATTTCCAATACCGAAGAGAAAATACGAATCTAGTAAAAAATAAAATGTTTTTCATTCTTTATTGTACTTATTTAGTAAAATAAAGTATTCGTAATAAAAATACTGAATATATAAATATACCAATAACCGACGAGCATGTGTCAGAGTACTGATGAGAGTAGAAGAGGCAAAAGATGTGTGTAAAACCGTAGCAAGTGGAACCCAACTAGCAAAATGGAATTCTAAAAGGACTGAATTATTGTATAACAGTCGAATAGCGTTGTTTTAAGGACTGTTTGTCTTTATTAAGCGATAATTTTGTATTTCAAAGAAATTTATTGAATTAAATGATTATATAGTGACTTTTACAATATATGCTATAACGCATTATACGATCATTTCTTTTAAAATGATATAATACTTTATAAACAAGTTTATACAATATCAAAAATATCATTTTATAAGACTTTTATACCTATTGTATAAGAGTTATATAATATACTATATAACTGGTAGCTACAACATTATAAAATAGTTACTAAAGCTTGTTTTATTAAAGCTGTATAATGTTGTGTAATAAATATTTTATAGCATTCAATTACGTTGCATTTTAAAACACTTTTATACGTGAACTTTAAATACTATAAGCCTTTCTCCTTTATAAATGCCTTATAGCATAAAACAGTGTATGACAGAATAAATTCGTTCCAAAATCTGCGTTATAAGACTGAAGTGATTTTTGCATAAAAATATTTTATTTAAATAACAATGCCATCGTAATATGAGCTACTTTTCAAATAACAAAAAAGTGTGCTTTATGGTGTTTTCATACGTGGTCGTAGGAAAAATTGTTATTACCATATAAGATCAGGCAACCTCTACTTTTCGCGAATCTCAATACAATTATTACTTATCAAAAATAGTTGTATATTGCCTAAATATTCTTCGTTATAACAGTTTTATTTCACACCGTTTCATTTCACAATGAAATATTGTTTAAGGCATTTCTTTGGAATAAAATTGTTGTATTATAAATCGCCATGTTTAAATAAGGAATTTTTGTAACGGCTATCGCCAACATTATGAGCAATTGAGTTGGAAACATGAAACTAAATTTGGAGAATTATATTATGAAAGAATTGTCATATGAAGTAATAAACTATTAAAATCATTAAAAAAAGGTTATTTCACGATTTTTTATTTAATTATTTTTTTAAGTATCTACTTAAAACTTAACCAAAATTAAAGCGCTTTATTTTTTCGCCAAACATATACCTACAATCTATCGGTAAAATTTGCGGCACATCAAAATGATTTTATAATTTTTACTACCATTCTTCGCTAAAAAATAAAATGCTTTCTTATAGTAGCTGTATAAATGAGTATAAAAAATCGTATAAGAGTTGTATAAATGTGTATAAAACAGTCATATAAATTTTAAATAGAACTCTTATACAACCAAACTGTTGTATAAAAATGGGCCCTTTTTGGTCGTATAAGGATCATTTAGTTGTTTTGGAGACCCTTATAAGAATTTTGGTATCCTATAAGATTTATCTTGTGGCTGTTTATACAAACCTTATAGAATTTAATTTGCTACTTGGAAAGGAAATGGTCTCTGCCAAGCCATAGGGCAAAAGGTGTGACTATATGTTTGTATGTATGTACCGATAAAAATAATGTCAACAGTGATCTTGAAATATACTATTTCACCCATACAATATTATTGGTCTGATATAAAAAGTAAACACATGTTTTCCTACGTCTATTGACAAATGCCTATCGCTTTTCACAAATAATTACTAATAGTCAATTGATTACGTATTAGGTAACTATCCAATTAACAATGCAATAAATTAGATTTAAAAGAACTACTACCATATCCCTGCAAAGACCCATCTGGTAATGTCTAAAGAGAGTCAAATTTCATGACTGGGATATATGGGACATAGAAATATGTTGTTCATGGATTTACCAAAAGCTTTTAATTGTCTGAACCATCGGATTCTCTTAATAAAACTAGAATGTGTTGGAGTCGGAGGGATAGTCCTTGATTTTTTTGTTCATATCCCAGTGCAAGATATCAAAAAGTTAGTATTAGAAATGGTTCCACAGATGTTGAAGCATAAAAGTATCAGTGTGGGTGTTTCGCAGGAAAACGTTCTTGGGCCACTTTTATTCCTTATTTAAGTATATCATTGACACTTATTTGTATCCTAAATGAACCAATGTTATTTTTCACATAAATTTTGTTTATTGTTGGGAAAACCAATTGTCTACAGAGCACAAATAAAAATGTCTAGCCTAGGGAAATTTGTAAAGACAACATTGATACTGAATGAAGTGGAGTAAATGCCTAGGTTTTGGTTAGTTCTAGACATTAAAACTTCCATTTTTAATGCAGATTATATAAAAAAAATAGTGTGTGACGCGGGATGAAACCCGATTTTAGACGTCGGGTGATGCCAGCTCGCTTCGCTCGGGCAGCTAGTTTCACCCCAGTCTGCAATCGTCTTGTTTTATCCCACACAATATACTATTTCTGGGCAGAAAATGCACATAAATTATATTTGCTAAAAAACCTTTTATTATATTATATTTTCACATACTTTTTTACACATAGGCACACGATTTAATAGTTACGCAAAATATATCTTTGCAGAGGCTTAGATAAGAAGATGAGACGAGGCTTGCTCTACCGTCGCGTCAATATGAGAACCCACATTGGATGTGCTACCACCTATTTTAAAATAATAAGGGGCTTGTTGGGGCTGAGGAGCACTTTGCTATCATCCCCCTTTTTTTAAATTCAGATTCAAATTTTCGTATTTTTATCAACCCTAACTTTTCATATAGTTTATCTGTTAAAAACATAAATCGAAGTATTACCAAGTTATCGAAAAAAAAAAACACTTTTCTGGTGGAATACACTTGGCCAAATGATTAAAGTGTTTCGAGCTCGAGAAGAAACGACCTTCAGATTTTCACTTTTCGATCTCCAGGTTAACGGACTATTACACACGTCTAACGTCTTAAAAAAATAATTGTTCTTCATCGCGCAGTCCAAAAAAAGCGTAACGAGAACTAAACATCACTTGAGAGTATTTAATTTGCTTTAAAAGTCTTTTAATGATGGAAGATTAATGGGTACACACGGCCCTAAAGCTGTGCTGTCAGTGGACAGCTTCTGATTTTCATAATGAGAAATGAATTGTTTTTTTTGGCCATTAACGTGAATCTTTATTAAATCTTTCTAGTTTTATGCGTTGATGTTTACGTTCGTAGCTTAGATCACGATTTTTTGTAGATGCAAAGGGCGTTTGGACAACGGAAAAATAATTTTTTTTATTTTTATTCCATATGTAAAATACAAGAGATATTTTTGTCGACTTAGAGACCTAAATATATGGTTTTTATATTACTTATTTACTTATTTTTGTAAAATACTAACTTAATTGTGGGTAATGGTAGTGTTTTAGCCCCTATCCTAAACAATATTTATAGTAATGAGCTACTCATACCTTCTTCAACCACATTGTTCTATTATGCAGATGATTCAGCGGTAGCTACAAGGAAATATCTTTCAAAAAAGTTTAAAACACTCTAACTGAAAAGAACTGTAGGCATACTTCGATGAAAAATACATTAAACTAAACCCTACTAAAAGTCAAGTTTGTGTATCCCATTTACAAAATAGAGTAGCTGGGAGTTAGACAGGGATATATTCTCTCTCCTCTGTCTGATCTTCAACTTATACTCGGAGGAAATATTTACCGAAGCTTTGGAAAACACCGACCACGGAATCCTGCCGAACGGAGAGAATGTAGATTGTAGATTGTAGGGACCTATCAGATCTTTTGTGCATAACCCTTAATCTATTCGAGGCCTGGGATTCCGAGACTTTAAGCAAAGTTTATCAGTTTCCTGGGGGTACTGAACGGAAAACGTATCAATAACATTCGATACGTAGACGAAACCGTAGTATTTGCCGACAGTCTAATTGGCTTGCAAGAGTTGATGAAGAGAATAAACGATGCCAGTGAACAATATGGTCCAAAAATGAATACAAGTAAAACCAAGTTCATGATAATAAGTAAGCAGGACATCCGAAACTGTAATTGTTATAAACAATTGAAAATAGCTCCCGCTTATGAAATGATAAAGTTTGAAAGAATACGGTTGACATAAACATAATATTGTTAAAGACAATTATAAATTGTACAACAATTTGAAAACGTTTTTTACAATAATTTTAATAATAATTATTACAACAAAACATACGGTATTTTTTCATTCTTTCCACTGGGTAGTAAGTCGTGGGGACCTCTCGGATCGCACCCGGACCACTCATATTTTATATTTAAATGAACTGTTTTTTATGTCAGTGCTCAAAAATAACAAAATGCGATGTTCCATAGTCATTAAGGTTTAAAATAACTCCCAAGTTATAGCCGCAAAACATTTCCAGATCCAGGAAATACAATCTTTTACATACGCATACATTTTAAACAATGAATTCAAAATGCCCCTTTTGAACATAGCGAGTAGCCTGCAATAAAATCGTATTTACTATTCTAGAAATTGTCTACAGACACATAGTGCAAAAAATGTGGGAAAATATCGAGTGTTTCAATGTAAGCGGAATGAATATAGCTCTGTAATCAGTAGCGTCTCTGGAAAATATTTAACCATATATTACAGCGGTGACCAAGCTCCTTGATACTCCGAGTCATTTTTCAATATTTAAAATTTTTCACGTGCCGCAATTAAATTTTACACACATCTTTTGCTTCCTCTACTTTCATCAGTGCTCTCACACATGCTCGTCGGTTGTTGGTACTCTTGACATGGCCTTTTTTTAAAACAATGTTGATTTGATCGAGATATGTTCGCCGAGGTCGACCTCTACCGACTTACGTCCATTTACACTCGTCTTATAAATTTGTTTCGTCAATCTTCATTTATCCATCCTCACTACGTGTTCAAACCATTTAAGCATTCCTTTATCTATCTTTGTAACCACATCTTCTTTTACACCACAGCGTTCTCTTATCTCACTATTCTTTACTTTATCCAACCGTGTCACTACGGCTCTACATCTCAGACTACTTATCTCCGCAGCATTAATCCTATTTTCATGCTTCTTCTGCCAAACCCAACATTCACTACTATACATAAGTGTAGGAACCAACACACCTCTATGCACAGCCAGACGTGCCTTTTTTTGACACTTTCTGGCTGTTCATAAAGCTATGCAGTGCCCCGTTCATTTGTTTTCATGCCAACACCCTTCGCTCAATGTCACCGTCATACTTTCCATCTCTTGTAAACTTTGAACCCAAGTACACAAATTCATTTACTTGTTCCACTCTTTCCCTCTTAATTAAAAGACAGTTTGTCATGCTTTTTTCTCTTTCAAAAACCATTACTTTTTTTTGCTTACATTTACTTTCATCCCTTTGATTTTCAGGTCATCATGCATAACATTAACCATCGCCTGCAACTCCTCTTCAGATGACGCTAATATGACTTGATCATCGGTGTGAAAATGGCATTTGACGATCAAATCGTTCATTTTTAATCCATACGCACTCTCTTTTAAATATTTTAAACAATCGTCTATGTATACGTTAAACAGCCATGGCGAAGCCACACGTCCCTGTCTCACACATTTTTAGATGTTAAACCAGTTCGTGTAAGCTCCGTTTATCCTGACACAAGCAGTGGAATCCTCGTAAAATGATTTCAGTGCTCGTTTGAAACTACCCCTCTCCCCATACATGGACAATGTCGACCACAATTCACTCCTCAGCATTTTGTCATAGGCCTTTTTTTAAGTCTAACAAAATAAATACTGACGATATATTTTATGTAACTGAAACATTATTTTTACGTAGATTTAAACAATTTTTTCTTTAATTCTAGATGACAACAATTAACTAAACCGCCGACAAACGTTGAGATAATCTCTAATTCATCTTAAACAAAAACAACATTAAAATGGGACACTAATTGATCCTTCTAAACTGAAAATAGCATTTCAACGCCACTGTTGCAGGTTTACGGGTGGTCTGGCGATGAATGTGTGTTCGAATTCTTAAACATTTTTAGTGTTACGATCACCCTGAAAATATTAAAGGTGAAATATTTGTAACAAGAGCTTCAAGATAGAAAAATTACGACCTCAACTACGATGTTGCTGTTCACGTTATTCCATAAATGTTTGATAGTTTACGTGACGAGGGTAAAATAAAACAAAAGCCTCAAAAATAAATTGTAACAAAAAAGAAATTACCATAATTGTTGTTGATTAAAGATTCCTTTTAGAGCCTTTACATCAGAATAATTTTTGGAAAATGAGTTGACTACATAATTGGTCAAAAAACGCAAGTCTTTATTATTTATTGCATCTTCTTGTTTTTTTTAAGATATAATTTAGTAGGAATGTAGCCAATACTTAGTTTTGGAAATAATACATTGGACTAATTTAAAGTTGCATACAAAAATGAGAAAATTGCTAAAATCAGTCATGGAAAACCGTATTTTTTAGAATTGTTGATAAGTGCAAAATTACATAAAAATTGTCAAATGTTTTCGATATATCCAAAGAGATAATCTGGGATTCTTACTGAAACTTAATTAAATAATAGTTGAGTGATCTCTAGTCAATCATTAATTAGTCATTCTTTATTATTATTTATTATTATTTATTCTATAGTATTAATAAATTTAAAGAAAGTGAGTTGAAGTTTAATAAATTATTTAAACAGTAAAATGTTTTTTTTAAAGTAAAAATATCCACGCCTACATTATCTCTTAGTTACTGGAGTTCATCCAGAAGAAAGCCACACACATTTATTTATATTTAAATATTATTAAGTTGGTTTATTAAATATACTGTATTTTTGTATGTCACTGTATTTTTTTACTTTAACGCAAAAGAAATCTTAAGAAAAACTCGACAAACAAATGTAGCGCAATCATTTGTCACATCCCAGAGCATTGCGGCAGCAGTGGCTAGCTTTCTTGAAAATAATTCTCTTTGTCCCTGGCTGTTGCAATTCAATTGGTCACTTTCCTCTTCGGGTCATCTGTCCATCGAGTGGAAGGTCTGCCTCGGCTACGTTTGTCAGTTCTTGGTCTCCATTCCAACAGTTTTTTGGTCCATCTTCCGTCTTCCATTCTTGAAATGTGTCCAGCCCATTTTTATTTCCGTATAGTGATTTGCTGTATAACATCATCTACTCCAGTACGTCGGCGTATTTCTTCATTTCTCACTTGATCCCTCAGGATTGGGCCAAGCATCGATCTCTCCATTCGCCTTTGTGTTCATGAACAAATATATATATATATTTGTCAACCGATTCTACTTTGTTGTTAATTTGTATTTAATCACTGGGAACCATGTTAGTCATCATTTTGGTCTTTTCAAAATGTATTGTCAGTCCAATTTCTTGTACGGTATCGTTGAGTTCTTGGAGCATGTCTTTAGCCTCTCCCAGATTGTCCGACATAATAACGACATCATCCGCGAGGACATCATCCTCCTGAGGAGGAAATAGAACAACGGATATTAAAAGGAAAGAAAGTTATAGGATGCCTAAATTCGCTGTTGTGGGCAAAAAATATATCTAGGGAAAAAAAACATATGATATATAATACTATCTTTCAAAGTACTGTTCTATATGGCTGTGAAACGTGGCAACTTAATAAAACATTAGAACGCCGATTGCTAGCCCTGGAGATGGATTTCTGGCGAAGATCTGCTGGCATATCACGTCTCGATAGGGTTACAAATGACCGAATTCGACAAATTGTAAAGACCGACACAACTATAATAGATGAAATCCAAAGAAGACAACTTATATGGTACGGCCATGTTGAACGTATGACAGATGAAAGGCTACCCAAACTAGTGCTTAAATGGACCCCAACAGAACGAAGGAAAAAAGGTAGACCAAAACCAACATGGATAGGGGGCATTCAGAAAGCGATGTCCGAAAGAAATCTAGCCCCAGGAGATTGGACTGACCGAAGAGGCTGGCAACTGGGAACCGGAAGGCGAAAGACGCTATAAACCGGATTAATAATAATAATAATCCGCGAAGCGTAGATGATTGAGTCGCTCTCCATCGATGAGTATTCCTTTTTGTTGCCATGCCAACCTTTTAAATGTATACTCGAGGACAGTAATAAAGAGCTTTGGCGATCATGGTGTGACCTTGTCTAACTCCTCTTTCCATCCTTATCTTGTTGGTTGTAGAGTGTTAATTTACAGTTGTTGTGGCATTTTCATATATGTTTTTAACCATGTCGCAATATCGGTAGTCGACTCTACAATCTTGTAATGCTCTTAAGATAGCCGCTTATTCTACTGTATCAAAATCCTTTTTAAAGTCAAGAAATATCAATACTAGGGGGCGGTTATATTCAATGGTCTT
The DNA here is from genome assembly GCA_950111635.1 of Agelastica alni. Taxonomy (NCBI): domain Eukaryota; kingdom Metazoa; phylum Arthropoda; class Insecta; order Coleoptera; family Chrysomelidae; genus Agelastica; species Agelastica alni. The sequence goes on from OX467710.1 coordinate 21,390,750, forward strand.
TTCTATCAAGGTTTTCAAACACAATTTAACGTTTATGTCTTCGATTTTCTACGGAGAGTCAGCGAGTGTGTGTAAAGGGGGCTACACACGTTCAGTTAAAACTGTGCGATTCGACTGTTTTACCTATACAGATCGTCCCCTAAATTGTATCGTAAACGACCTTATTAGATTAAACAAATAAAGTGAATACAATTATTTTAACACATTTCCAACCTTTCGATAGAATTCAATATCCAACTATTTTCAATTAAGTGCCCCTCTTCTTTCCTCTTCTCTTACGTAAACTTGTGATGGAATATGTGGTGAATTTTTATTGCCATTCTTGAGCTCTTCACCAATTATGTACCAATTTGTGTATCAATTTCGTTATTAACTTATAATACAACCGACGAGTTTGCCCCAATCTCTTGCATAACATTTACGTCTTGTAAATAGTATGTGAAAGCATAAAGGAATTTTAAGTAATAAAGTTTGTGGTTTATGCGATCCTTAAATCATTGGTGTACTCGGGAAAATTTCTACAATAAAATTATGACCAAAAACAAGACAAATAATTCAGTAGATTCCAAAAAATAATTAAAAATAGTTAATTGAATCTTCTTCGTCGTATTCTTCATTGCTGAAGGTCGTGTCTGTCCTGGAAAGCTTTCACTGAAACGCTGACAAATTGCTTCCACACAACTCTATCTGCATTCCAGTCTCTTTGCTTTTATGTATCGGACTATATTTTCTTCATATAGTTCCTTTTTTATGTCTATGTTTTTTTTTAACTTTTTTTACATCTCTGGTTACGTTAGGTCCAAGTATTTTTCTCAGCTTTTTCCTTTACAGTATTTTTAGATCTTCTTTTTTATTTACGGTCGTTGTATTTAGGCTAGATTTAGTCTTATAGATTTGTATCTTTGTTGATCGATTTGGATTTTAATAATTTCCTATTTATGCCAAGAGTTTGGTTCCTTTTAATATTCTTTCTTTTAACTCTTTTTTCCTAGTTTGTCCTATCGGTGTTCCTAAGTAGTTAAAAGTTTGTAAAATTTCAAACTTAAAATGTTTCTTTTTAAGACGATATTGACATGCCCGCCATATTAAAAATCTAATTATTCTACTCACACTGTTAATATACATTACTTTGCAGCAAAATTTTGGGGACAATTTTAATAATTACAGTTAAATGTCGGAAAGTTATTAACTTTTTTCAAATGAAAAAAATAGCTGGGAAATTTTTTTTATTTTGAAGATATTATGATTTTGGTGACTTACCGACATAATTTACATTAAAAGTAACAAAATATTTCAATTATGTATTACCATAAACCTTACGATAACGCCACCTGATTTACAAACGCAGCTGTTGCAAACACAAGTATCATCATAAATCGATTGTGCGAAGCTCACTTAAGATGGGGGCAATCGCGCTGCTTGTTTATCTTAGGCTGAGGAGTACGTATTAAAGCAAAATGTGCAATTAATTCCTATTTATTTTACAGACTAGTCAAAATTTGGTATATATCCTGACTCAGGACGTGTAAGAGTAATATTGTGTAGAGTACCGGGCAATAAAGCAAGAATGCAGAATGCACAGGAGGTCCATTCTTATTAAGGAAGTACAGTAATGATTTGGGAAAGAATCAGCATCGGAGGAAAAACAGATCTCGTTTTGCTGTCAAAATTTTTAATCGCCAACAGGTACAATAATGAAATACTTCGGCTGTTCCCATAACCCGCTATTGTGGCAAGTCACAGTATTGCCTTAGCTTACGCAATCACCGGTTTTTAATCCAATACAGCATGGTATGGAACATGCTTCATCGAAGAGTTTTGAAAGGTGGCAGAAATTTTCGGAACTACAAATTATTATTTAAGACTTTGTGGGAGCATGATGCATAGCAATGCAACAACAAGAAATACGTAACTTGATTGCATAATCTTAAACTTCTTTTTCTTCGGCACTTAGTGACCCGAACACCACATCACAGGGCAAAAGAAATTCCCTTCCGAAGACTATGCTGGCTGGAGTGAGTTTTGTAAAATCATGAACAGCTGCTCTATGGGCCATCAAGAATAATAGAAGACGTAGATTCCAGTCTTTCTGATGCTCTACTTTGAAAAGATGTTCTTTCATAGTCCGATTAAACCTTTCAGCCTCGACATCTGACTAGTCCTGGTTTTGCTAATTCCCATAAATTTGCAAACTTTCTTGAATAAGTTTGATTCCAAATTTTTTCCTCGATCGGAATTTAGTTTCATAGGTACTCCGAATCGTGAGAACATGTTGTCTACGACGCCTCAAGCAGCTGTAGATGCTTCTTGGTAGCCATTTGTTGCCGTCATTTGTCATCTGAAATGGCCCAGCAATGTCGGAGGCAGTTCGTTCAAAAGGAGTTCCTACATTATACTGTTTTATTTCACCTCTGGATCTTGTTTTAGGGCCTTTGCTCGCTTCACAAACTGTGCATCTACTACACCAACTTTCAGTTTTATATTTGGGTATTTTAGATTATTTTCAGTTTTTCTCTAATTAAGTTAATCTGCAAAACCCCCATTCTCCAGCTTAAAATAGAAGTGAAACTTTCACTCATTGTTTATGTATTTGTGCGATATCTTATTACGGTAGATGCATTTTTTTCCGGAATAAATCCTACAATAATTACACAAAGAATGTTTTAATTGTGTTTTTAAAAACCATAAGCGGAATATACTCCGATATGCCCTGTTTCCAATAGACCGCTTGCATTCTTTCCCATAACGTTTTTTTCTATTATTGCGGTGCGTGTTAACGGCATTTGACGGCCATAATTATCATATTAATCTTTACACAAAGCGACCATTGGTTTAAAAAATTCGCACGTAAGATGTATCATCATATTCATGCGAAAAAATGAAATGAAATTACAAAACCTCAGGCTAAAAAAGACGGATTTATAGTATACTATTCGTATTTCTACTAACAAAGCGATACTGATGCAACAAAAACTGCAATAAAACACGAGTAAAATAAGATTGGAAGAGGGAGACATAGGTGACAGAAGTTCAAAAATTTAATGTTTATTTACAACCGAATCTGATGATATTTTTTACAAATTCCGTATGTCGAAGGCCTTTTTTCCGTAGAGGTAGGCAAAGACCACTTCCTTCCACTTGCAACGGTTCTTATACACATCTTTTGCTTCCTCTACTTTCATCAGTGCTCTCATGCATAATTGTCGGTTGTTGGTACTCTTGCCCTGGCTTTTCTTCAAAACAATGTTGATCTGATCGAGATATGTTCGCCGAGGTCGACCTCTATAAATTTTCGTTTCGTCAATATTTCTTCATCCATCCTTTCTACGTGTTAGGCCATCTAAGCATACTTTTATCTATCTTTGTAACCACATCTTTTTCACCACAGCGTTCTTTATCTCACTATTCTTTACTTAATCCAACCGAGTCAGACTACTTATCTCCGCAGCATTAACCATATTTTGATGCTTCTTTTGCCAAACCCAACATTTGCTACCATACATAAATACATAGGTGTAGGAACCAACAACAAGTATACAAACTCATTTACTCGTTCCACTCTTTCTTCCTTAATCAGAACTTCACAGTTTGTCATGCTTTTTTCTCTTTCCAAAATTATTACTTTCGTTTTGCTTACATTTATTTTTATCCCCTTCATTTTTAGGGCATCATGCATAACATTAACCATCCATACGCACTATCTTTTAAATCTTTTAAACAATCGTCTATGTACAAGTTAAACAGCCATGGCGAAGCCACACATCCCGGTCTCACACCTTTTTTGATGTTAAACCAGTCCGTGTAAGCCGAATGGGGCCTGTACTAGTGTATCCTCTTTTTTAAATAGACTTTCGAATTATTCCTCCCATCTCTTTAAAACGCATTCCTCGCCTTTTACTATACCCATCTTGGTTTCTAATTTTTTTCAGTTGCGTATTATTTTTTCCTCTGGCTGTCCTTATGGACTTCCAGAAAAAAATAAAACTGTTTTGGAAATCGTCAGATACTCTTCTATTAAATTCATCTTTATCACTCTCCTTCTTTTTTGCCACAACCTCTTTTGCCACACCTTTTAATATTTTATACTCATTCTTTGCCTTGTTTACATCCTCAATCGTTGCCTTTTGCGTTCTTTTATTGGTTTTTGTAGCCAGCCAATTTAGCCAGGCTTTCTTCTTCTCTGACACTGCTTTTTGAACCTCTACGCACATTTTCTGTTACTTGCATTCTTTTCTTCTTTTACTTACAGCACACACTTTAAAAGCAATATCCACGATTCCTTCCTTGAATGGCTTTAACAATTCTTCAACCTCACATGCTTTATCTAAACTATTAAATTTCTCGATCAATTTAGTAACGTACTCCTCTTTTATACCTTCTACAATATTGTATAGATAAATGTAATTAACTATTCATCTACTCATTACCACTCAGATCAAGCTTGAACACACCAATGTCGAATGTAGAAAACCCAGCATTTACTCCATTTCTTCATAATTCGAGAGCAAAATATTTGAATGTGAAGGAAAAGCAGATCAAACCCCCGCAATTTGTTGTTGTTCAGGCTGCGAAGGATAACACATTATTGTAAAATAGGTGACAAACAAAAAAAATTACATCTGTAAAGGTTATTGGCAGATTAAACATTTATTTTACCAATTATTAAATATTGCTACGATTTTTTTTGTTTCGTATTCATTTATATTATTACTTTCAAATACATGATGTTATATTTTAACAACTGTAATCTCCTTTTACTACTATTAAATTATAGCAAGTAGATAAGTATCGTGCTGTAATAAAATTATGCACGACAAGATTTTATTACCTTTGAGAGATTCTCGCACGAGAAACGAGAAGACAGGAGATTGACTTCTGCGAGAAGAGGCAAGACTTGACTCTCATCTTGTTAGTCTCGTAGGCATCACTACAAACCACAATTGGGGTCTGCGAGACATGACTTTATATTTTATTGGAGATGTTATATTTTATAGGAAACTTTATATTTTATCTTTATATTTTATTAAAGACTTTCTATTTCATCGGAAACTGTATACTTCGTTGGTCTAGTAGGCATCACTACAAACCACAATTGGGGTCTGCGAGACATGACTTTATATTTTATTGGAGACGTTATATTTTATAGGAAACTTTATATTTTATAGGAGTCTTTATATTTTATTAAAGACTTTCTATTTCATCGGAGACTGTATACTTCGTTGGTCTAGTGGGCATCACTACAAACCACAATTGGGGTCTGCGAGACATGACTTTATATTTTATTGGAGACGTTATATTTTATAGGAAACTTTATATTTTATAGGAGTATTTATATTTTATTAAAGAATTTCTATTTCATCGGAGACTGTATACTTCGTTGGTCTAGTGGGCATCACTACAAACCAATATTCCACAGTTGTGAACTACGATTTTGTAGATTTTGTACAATTTGTAATCCACGATCGTGGCTCGCGTCTCTTGTAAACCCACCCATTAATGTTTTTTTTTTTTTTGAAAATAGTCGCAAAAAGGGTAGACCTATTGTGTGGGCCGCGGACGGCCCGCACTGCGACTATTAGAAGGGGAAGGGATTATAGAAAGGAAATGATCGTGGACACGCTTTTTAAAAAGTTGCAGGTCATAGTTCCCTGGAAAAACTGATTTTGAAAGCTTATTCCATTCCGTAGCAGCCCTGTAAAAGAAGGATTCTTGATGAAGATTGGTCCTTGTAGTGTCAATCTTGAGAGTAAATGGGTGAGACTGATCAGCGTGCCGAGTCCTTCGGCCGAATGTGGCCAATGGTGGTATAAGAGTTTTTATTTCTCTGGAGCATCTGCCATGGAAATATCTGTAGAGCAATGACTGGTCTGCAACTCTTCTTCTATGTTCTAGAGGGTAAAGGGTATCTGTGAGAGTTGAGCTGTTTATCAAGCGAATGGCTCTTTTCTAATTGGAATCTAGAAGACGAAGAGAATGCCTTGGTGCTGAACCCCAAATGTGCGAGCAATAGAGGTCGGATTTGAGCCTTGTACGTCGTCAACAGTTGATCAGGAGTAAAAAACTTTTTGGCTTTCCACAGAAAACCTAGCCTTTGGCTTGCTGACTTTGCGATGTTACCAACATGGTCATGCCAAGACATATTATTGGACACCGTGACTTCCAAAATCGAAATGGAGGGACTTGGTTCAAGGGTATTTCCAGAAATTGTGATGGGATGATTTGAGGAATTCACTTTCTTGGAAAACGTGGCATTTTGTGTTTTTTTGGCGTTTTTCTACTTTTACCTCCTTTATACGAGGATAATTCACGAATTGTTGTCCCTAACATAGAAGCAAACACATGAAAGAAATGAAACTAATTTATTTTTTAAAATAGTCACCTGCAACGTTTATACACTTGGTATATCGGTGTTATAGTGTTTCAAACACTTTTGAAAAAAATTCAGAATTATGAGTCTTCAGTCATTCATCTACCGCCGCCATCATTTCGTTATAATCAGCAAAGCAGATTCCACGAAGATGTCATTTCAATTTTATGGGGCCAAATCTGGAGAATAAGTGGGTTGTTCAAAAATTTCAAATCCCGCATTGTGAACGGCAGCCATCGCAACAAAACTTTTGTAGGTCGGAGCGTTGTCCTGTCGGAAGAGCACAATTTTCAATTTTCCTCTTCCCTTTTCTCTGATCGCTTCGCGAACTTTTGGTATTAGATTCGCAAAATATTCACCTGTTATGGTGCGCCCACGCGGTAAATAATCCACGAAAATAACACCTGCAAAATCCCAAAAAAACTGTAGCCATGACCTTACCAGCTGATGGGACAACACGAAATTTTTTAAAGGGAGAGAGGAACCCCTATGCCGCCATTCCATGCTTTGTTATTTGGATCCTGGATTAAAGTGATAAACCCCTGTTTCGTCAAACGTAAGAAATTTTCGCCTCAATTCATCGGGATGACCTTACCAGCTGATGGGACAACACGAAATTTTTTAAAGGGAGAGAGGAACCCCTATGCCGCCATTCCATGCTTTGTTATTTGGATTCTGGATTAAAGTGATAAACCCCTGTTTCGTCAAACGTAAGAAATTTTCGCCTCAATTCATCGGGATTCCTGTTAATGATCTCCAAATTTGTCTCCGTTGCAACCTGGCGAACACGCTTCTGGTCTGTCGTCAGCATTCGTGATATCCAACGTGCAGAGAGTTTTTTGAGACACAATTCCTGATGTAAAATTTGTTCAACGTTTTTAACAGAAAACCTACATGTCTCTGCTAAATTCACATTTTCTTTGGTCACCACAGTTTTAGGAGCTCCTACACTTGGTGCATGTTGACAGGACTCTCTTGATTACCTGGTACGAAGGGGCAGAGTCAACCAATACTTCTACCACGTTCTTAAACATTTCTTGCGGTGATAACCCCTTTTTACAGAGGTCCTTTATCGCACCTCTTATCTCAATTTTGTCCATTTTTTATAAAATCATGCACACCTCAAAGGAAAAAATTAATATTTAACATACACGAAATGATGCGCTGATACTAATTGGCACACACTAATATCATACAATAAGCTTTTGCCTGACACTTTATTTGCATTTGTCATTCAACGCCAACTGTGTTAGGGACAACAATTAGTGAACTATCCTCGTATGTCGATTAGATTATTTTTTTATTAATGATATAGGTCAGCATACAACAGTAAAGAACCTCTCTCTTTGTCGAACCATTGCATAAAACAAAAAAATACTTCTTACCTTTTAAAGTGCAAGTCTTTTATTTTTTGCAGCATGTGACAATAATATCACTACCCATAATCTAATACTACGCCTGTGACGGGAGACCATTTCAATGATATAATATAAATTTAAAAATAAATGTCATACCGTACATAACAATTTACCTACCAAGTGTTTTTTTTCAACAAGTGATATTTTTCACGGTGCTAATTTAACCAGCTAATAAACGTAATTACGAAAATAAATTCATTTGAACGTCGATTTACATGGTGCTCGGCGTCTTGTAGAGAATACCTTAACGACTCTCTGATGATGCTGACTACCGCAAATTAATGAAAAATCACCCTGTGTGGTCGCCGGTATAAATGGCACCCAGAGTGTGTACTTTCCATAGTCGTAAAAGTGTTGAAACTAGCAATTGTACAGATTCTCCACCTTGACATTTATACAAAATTGTTAATTAAAAATTGTAATGGCGTTTTGAAGATTTTTCTTAAAGAAACTTTTTGTCTACGATGGTTTTATATAACAGATTTTTTTTTAAACCCGCCATTTATGATTAAATTACTTATCTCCTCGGTAAATCAAATATACAGACGCTTTTCAATATGCAATTGTGGTGTCATTATACTGACAACTAATATAAAAGCGATATTTTAATTTGTTTAGATGATGATTGAGATGAAGTCACTGCATGATATAACAACTCTGACGCGTCTGCAGATTAATATTAAAATATTTAATTAATATATCAACGATTGCAAAAAATCACTAAACAAACATAGCGGCAAGGTTAGTCAATTAATCAATACGGAAGAGAATGAATAATAATAATGAAAAAGAATTGCGATAATTTGAGCTAAAATTTGTTTCGTACGTAAATTTTAGCTACATTGTTAATTTTGGAATAAACAGCGAGCTACCCACACGGAAGCCACGTAACGCAACGTAAATGGGATAATCCACAGTTAATTTATCATTATATGTATTTATTTTACTATTTAACTGGTAATACATAATACATAGGTACTAATAATAAACTAATAACAAAATAACTAATATTACTAGTACTAGTACTTGTTCATAGCTACATTCCTACCTACCAAACGAAGGTGTTTGAAAAATAAACACAAACTTTTATCCAGCCACAACGGCATGTCACGTAAGATTTAAAAATAGTTAATAATAACAACAAAAAAGTATCATGAACATAAACATTGAAAAATAAAAAAGCACGTTCAATGAGAAGGCTGACTGACTCAGACTCATCGATAATTTTTTTAATGTTTGCAGTATAATTTGATACAGCCATTCGAATACAATTATCCAAATGTTCATCTGTAAGTCGATTGCGATATTTGTTCTTAATAAACTTCATATTGGAAAAAGAAGATTCACACAAATAGGTTGAACTGAATAATGCTTTCACTTTCAAGGCAACACGGCATACAACTGAATATTTGTCTTTACTTACAATAGGCCAAATACATTTGGTACTTGAGACTAACGATTTTAAGGCTAAATCATTTTGATACTGAATTACTTTCATTTCTGTTGCAGCGATGTCTTCGCCAAAGTTCTGCATAACACAAGTTGCAAACTGTTGGATATCAATTTCCATAAACGGTGAAACAACAAACTGCGCTACTAAAGCCATTTCGTGGAAATCCTTAAAACGATTTTTGAAGTTATTCTTTCAGGGTAGAAACTATTTCTACAAGATATTTGCTGTCATAGGGTTCTAATGGATTTTGAGATATTTTTTCTGAAAGAATACGAAAATGCTTGGCATCGCTGTTAATTGGATTTTGTTCACAAAACTCCAGCTTTTTTATCAGAAATCATTTCCGCTAGTTCTTTGTCTCTCCCCTGAAGCTGCAAATTAAGTTTGTTTAATTTCTCTGTTATTTCCACGAGAAAACCAAAATTTTAAACTAAGCGCAATGTCGCCGCGCCGTGCGTATTTATCCCGTTCGAAGCTATCCAGATCGTTCTCGAACACTAACGCGCTGGTCCGGCTGGTCGGTTCTAGCCAATTCTAGCTTGATGGCGTCAGCGGCAGATCGCTCACCGCAACGTTGCCGCTGTTTATGTTTAATATTATGACAATTAGATTTTTTTGTGGAATTTTTGGAAGCTTCTCTGATTTTTGCAGTTTGTATTTTTTAAATTAAAATCGTTGTGAGAGCTACCAGAATTGCCTCCACGAGCTACCGGTAGCTCGCGATCGACAGGTTGGCGACCACTGCTATAGGATAACGTTCTCCTAATTATTTGTGCCATATACCACCTAAGTCTATTAAAAACGTGAATTATTTTCACTTAACACAAATTAAATACATTCTTTTCTAGTTGTGGTTGATGGTACATATTTTTAATAACTTTTTTACTCGAATGGAATCGTCATAGAAGTATGTACGTATTCATTTAAAAAATGGGTTAATATGCATTTATTAAAAACTTTCTTGGACTACATAATTTTTATTATTTTTAAAATTCCTCCAAATGGTCACTTTTAAAAAATTATAATTCAAATACAACACTGGAATAAGAAAAAATAACAATGACACAACGACACGTCCGGAACACCGAAGAGGATTGGATATTGAGCCAATAAGAAATAAACGAATTTAACCAAAAACCACTTAAATTGGTCACTTGTCCATCATCGCTAGCCCATGTCCATCCACTCTTGAATTTAGGGCTCTTCCAGTATTTTTTATGTCCGTCTATCCTGGGCAGTTTGGGAATTGTTTCTCCCTGCTATCCTCAGAATGTCGTCCCGCCATCGTTTTGGAAGTCTTCCTGCGTTTCTCTTTGTAGCTATTGGGCGCCAATGCATTATTTTATTAGTCCACCTGGATGGGTACTACCTTGCAACATGATCTGCCCATCTACACTTTAGTTCGGCCATTCTTCTCTTAACATCCGTTACCCCTGTTCTTCTTCGAATCTCATCATTTTTAATGCGATCGCTTAAGCTGATTTCCAACAGCTATATGGTTCTCTGCGTTGTTCTGAGCCTTTCTGCATATAATGCCATATGTTTTGTTGTTATAATTATTATTTATATTATTAAAATTAAAAAAAAAACGATTTTAAATTATTCATAACAAAATATAATTGTCATTAACAATATTCTTTATGTCAACTGTATTATTTCAAACTTTTTCTCATCATTTCATAAGCGAAAGCTATTTTCAATGTTTATAACAATTGAATTTTTTTTTTATTATGATTGATAATCATTTGTAAGAAACAATATTTAATTTTTATAAACAATGCTTGATTATTACTAACAATAATTTTTCACTGTTATAGCGTCTTCAATGCTATTCTCCCAATACTGAGACGAGTTTAAAATTCTCCATTTTTGTTTCCTAAAACTATCTCTTTTTATGAAATATGGTCATCATATTTTTCATACAAATATTCCTAACATGCAATAATCTTATCATTCAAGAGATCTTAAAATTCTGTATTAAAAATAATGCGTCGAATGCAATTGGTCCCACGTCGATATCATTTTTTGTTCTATAGATAATCGAGACGAAAAATAATTCCAAACGCACACACGAACATACGCAGACGTCCACTTAAAAACTATTGTATTCGACTCTGGGGATATATGTCAAAATAATAAATAACCTAATAAGAGTAGGCTTTTAGCTCGATGCTACTTTTTGACAGACACACAGAAGAAGAAGCTATGACATTACCGTTACTTCTGAACACTTTGATAACGTGGAAAGTTTTTTTAAATATTATTTTGACAACTGCTGATAGTCACCTTCTACATCGAACACCCATTGGTCGCTGACGTTAACGCTTGACGTTACCAAGGTAAGGCGAAACCATAAGTTTACCCCGTACCAAAATTTGCTTAACGCGCTTAAAGAAAATTAAACCAATTAACTTAATTCGGTGTACCCCTCAAAAAAAAATGTTTTGTAAATGCAATTTATAACCGCACGGAATTTAATATTCAAATATTATTTCTCGAAACTATGAGCAATAATTAAATAATTTCTCGTGTGTCTCCATTCCGAAATAAACATTGAAAATTATTTTTATTTTGTTAATAGGTGGTCTAAGAAGTTACAGATGTACGTGATTCCTTTGAACCACTTTTTTTTTCTTTGAATTGTGTCCAAATGCCACGGCATATACTTACAATTAATTTGATCGTTCTTGTCATGTGTGGCTGAGAAACTTGCCAGAGGCGCGCAAGTTTTTTCAATAAATAAGTTCGAAGATTCTTACCGAACGAAAATTGAAATTAAAATTAAAAAAGGAAGTTTAGTTTTTTAAATTTTTATTAAACTAATGATGAATCAATTTTACACATTTCGGATTGTCAATTTAACACTTCTGTGGTGCAGAAAAAAGTCCTTTATAATTTATTTGTACAGGGATATTCACCATAAATTTCACTAAGCATCGTTATAACTGCCTGTAAAAAAAAGGTTTACATAAAAGTTATATGTGACCTCAAAACAAGAAACTCGCCAACTGTGGATGTGGGAAGCCACAAAATTCAGTCTAGGCATTGTATCTACATGTCTAACCACCATGGTTGAATGTTGCTTTTTCTTCATGGAGTGCTGAGAGCCTCCTAGGTGAAGCTGCAGAAAGTAATGAGTTTCACATGACAAAAATATACACCATTTCTAATAAACAAGGAAACTAATTTTCTAAAGAATTTCTTAAAGATTATTTAGTTTTTGTCAACAATTTTAAGAATATATTTATATCTCATACTAATTCAAATGACAAATGATCTCTATTAACACACCTAAATACCTGCGCTAAAAGTTGTTGGATGGTCGTTTCTTTTATTTGAATTTATATCGATAACAACAGTAGTTGGTCTTTCGTTAAAATCCCTAAGTTCATTTAATTTTCAAAATCAAAATGTTATATATTTGAAGTGTACTAAAAACCTAATGTCAGCTCTAAGTTTAAAAGTTTTAAAGTCTCACCTTTCAGTAAGTACCAAATTTGTTAATTATAACAGTGAATTATTCAAAATTATATTAAAGTGAAATTTCTTAAATGAAATAGTTATTCAAAATGGTGCACAGTGGGGAAGGAAAGAGTCCAATTATTTATGGTGAATAACCCCGTACTTAGGTATAGTTAAAAAAGGTTAAACTTTTAACGGAATGTTGTATTGGTTTCAATACATATGGCAGAGAATATAAAATTGTATGTGAACAATTTACATTTTCATTAACATATAAAGACTTTATAAATCTCGTGTCTCATTCATCGCGGTAATAAAGAACAAAAACATTTTTTCGAAACGTATATCAAGCGCAGATAATTTTATAGACCTATAAAAAATTTACGACTGCATAATTCAGGGTCGCCGATTTCATACATTCGCATTTGCATCTGCAAATCGTAAAATACAGGTGAAGCAAAATATATTTCCCGTGAAAGGGAAGAACGCTTTGAAAAATGTGTCTAAATTGCAAGTGCTACATCCTGTTAAGTGGCTTTAACACTTCAAACACACACCAAACACGCAGGTGGAGCCAATTTTGAGGTTGGATGCATCGAAATCAGTAGGATGACTTTTTAATCCTTCCATATAAAATCAATATAAGTTGCAAATTATTTTAAATAATTAGTAACATGGACCACTCGCGCAAGTTTTTTCAAAATATTGAAAGAAAAAAATGTATACAAACTTTTTTAATATTCGTATTTACTAATATTATTTAACCGATTGAAACATACCAAACCTTATGCTGAAAGCCTTCAAGTATTTTAAAACCAAATACTAAGGAGCATATTTAATGAATTAGCACAGTTAAAAAATAAATCGAAAGGATTGCAAAGTTGCCAGCTTTAGTTTGTTAAATATTAGTACATACATAAAGTCACGCCTTTTTCCCAGGAGTAGGCAGAGACCACTTCCTTCCACTTGCTACGGTTCTTACACACATCTTTTGCTTCCTCTACTTTCATCAGTGCTCTCATACATGCTCGTCGGTTGTTGGTACTCTTGACCTTGCCTTTCTTTAAAACAATGTTGAACTGATCAAGATATGTTCTCCGAGGTCGACCTCTACCGACTTGTCCATTTACACTTATAATTTGTTTCGTCAATCTTTCTTTATCCATCCATTCTACGTGTCCAAACCATCCAAGCATTCCTTTATCTATCTTTATAACCACATCTTCTTTTACACCACAGCGTTCTCTTATCTCACTATTCTTTACTTTATCCAACCGAGTCACTCCGGCTATACTTTTCAGACTACTCATCTCCGCAGCATTAATCCTATTTTTATGCTTCTTCTGCCAAACCCAACATTCATAAGTGTAGGAACCAACAACCAATTTAGGTATTTTACAGTATTTACATAAACTAAAAGGTGATATTGTACAATAAACTCGATTGATTTGCCAATATTTATAACTATTAAATAGTTAACTGGTTCTAGTGTACTCGTATAACAAAAGTGACAGTTAATTATTAACTTTTATCATATCAGTTAGGTACCACGGCTCACCTTACTATTGGGTTAAATCGTCACTTAAAAGCAAACGCTCGACGTTTTGCCGTTGACTCCTTAAGACTTTAAAGAATATTGATAGTGGACAAAGTAAAATACAAATTTATTTTAACGCATCAGCACGTCCTTTGTGAGATACCGTCTAAGTGGGATTTTAAGTGCCAAGTAATACGATGGCTCGGGTCAACCGCACAATGTACAAATTAACACAAACAGCTGTATTTTACTATAGAACATGTCACCAACTTTAAAGTGAGTGTTTTATGTGTAAAGTAAAACTTTTATTGTTAGACGTTGCATGAATAATTCAGTGTGATACCAAACAATTTTTTTTAGATTACAGCACATGAAAATAGTATTTTTAAAAAAAGTCGAAAAATTTTAAATACCTATTTTTTTTATGAGACACACATTTTTGTGAAAAGAAAACAGCTACGAACTAGACTCAAACAATTGTACTTGGAAATACGTCGCAGATCTATCTGTCATTAGACAATAAAGTCCTTATACACAAAACAATCCCCAAACCTATATGGAGCTACGACATTCAGCTATGGGGGACCGCATTTCTATCACATATTGAAATATAAGAATGATTTTAATCCAAATTCCTCATAACATATGTAGATTGTAGGAAGGGTCGTAAAGGCAATGTAGCCTCTCAAGCACCTCGACCTTTAAGATCTTTTGTGCGAAACCCTTAATCTATTCGAGGCCCGAGATTCCGGGACTACGTACAAAGTTTATCAGTTTCCTGGGAGCTAAGTTCCTAACATCGGATGGCTTTAAGAAGGCCCCTTCCAGAAACTTGAGCCTTTTGCAGGAAATCTCAAAGTAGCGGCAACTATCACTCTCTGTTTTGCCCATCTTTTTCAGGTGATACCTCAGAGGTCAGTGTCCAGTAAGAAGTCCCGTCACCAGTTTCAGAGGCCTGTCTTTGTCCTGGCACTTTATTCCAGTGAGATTTCATTTTATCTGTTTCCCAGCGTCGAATCTCTTCTTTCAAGTGTGCCTTGGAGAGTCCACAGAAGGCTTCTGTGCCAGAAAATTTTGTATTTGCCCCTTCCTTGGCAAGGCAGTCTGCTTCTTAGTTGCCTCTAACTCCCCTGTGACCCGATAACCACATTAAAGTAACCTGGGTTGTTTGCTGCCAGTTGACTCAGGGATTGTTTACAGTCCCAAGTCACCTTAGACTCACAAGTGTATGACTTCAGAGGTTTTAATGCTGCTTGGCTATCTGACTATATATTTCTGCCATTTGGGTGCCCCTTTTGAGGCACTTTAGAGCACATATATCTACGGCATGAAATTCTGCTTGAAAGATGGTCGGGGTGTTACCAAAGGGTTTTGAAATCCTGAAATTCGGCCCTGTAACGCCCACTTCAACCCTTTTATTTCTTTATTCCTAGTTGAGGTCCGTTCTCTGTGCAAATTTGGTGGCTGTTAATGACCACTTTAAACTGCATTTCGAAGTTGTACTTAACCGGTATGATATCTATCGGCTTAGACATGGATTCTAGGAAAATATTTTCAAAATGCCCAATCCGATTTTCTGTTTTGAGATTTATTGTCTGGCTCAGTCTGAAGGCAATGATTTCTATTTCTTTCATAACACATAAGTGCAATGGTGGACGGTTTAGCGTTACCTCTACGGCTGCAGTAGGGCACGTAAATATTGCCCTGTTATTCCCAAACAAGCTAGCCGCTGCACTTTCTGCTGCTTGACTTGTGCCGAAATTTGTTGCATTCTTATAATGATAACAGATACTTCATGGTATATTACAAACCAAACTATATCCAGAGATCTTCGAATACGCTTTTTAAAAAAAAAGAAATCACCAACTTTGCAAAAAAATATGCTATGGAATGAAGCAACTCCCAAATGATCTTGCAAATAATTTAATGAAAACTACACACGCTGGAAGACTAAAGAAAACAACTCTGTTAAGCAGATTCTAGCAGCTGAATCTTCCATTGCGGCAGCCAAAACTTAGTATTAGTTTAGCGTTAGCTTTGTATAGATAGGAAAGTGCTACTGAGCAACAATAATATAATCACAAATTAACTTATTGTAACTTGTTTTACAGATTGTAAATAATATTGGGAAATAAAATAAAAAAAGTAAGAAAAGCCATGGCCGCCACCTTTTGACTAAGCTATCCTACCCTGTATACAGTTCATTCTGATGTTAACATAAAACACATTGTTGTTTCATAGATATAAAATAAATCTTAAAAGATCGCGGGGAAATTAAAGGTTGGATACATAAATGAATTTGCCAAGGTCAAAATTCGAACAAAATGAACAGTTACACTTCTGTAATTACCTGAAATATTTTAACAACAAAATTATTGGCTGAGCTGCGCGCATTGAAAAACTATGATCATCCTGTACTTAAGTACACTGTCACGATTTTTCATAAACGAAGATGAAAATAAAAACAGTTTTAGTCTGTATTATAATGAAGGTCATTAGCCCCATCTTGTGTATATAATATTACAGGAAAAGTAGATTCTCCAGTAAGAGTTGACTCGGCCTAGGTAAAGTGGACTCTTACTTGTCTTTTTAGTGATTTCGATCAACATTTACTAGTCAGCTTTGACTGTACCTGAGGTAACTAAAACTAAATGGTGAACTTATCAACAACATTCGTTATGTTAACGATACTGCAATACTTGCCATCAGTATCGAAGATCTACAACATCTACTGAGAAAGATCCAAGCAGAATATCAATATAAATCCGTCGACTCAGTGATAAACACCGATGATACCATTCATTATCCGGTCGAGTTTCTGAATACACTAAAGCCTCCCGGTCTCCCAACTTACATATTAAAATTGAGAGCCGACAAAATTATGCAATGGCACCAGATTGCAAGTGAAAACATTGCATCGAGTCTGTATTTATTTCTAGGATTCCCCTAATACCATCAAATTACCCCTTCGAATTCAAGAGAGTGCAGCTTCCAGGCAAAGTCTGCTTCACCATAACCAAAACCAATTAAAAAAAAACTTAAGGTCAAACTCTTAAGGTAGCGGTAGTAGACTTAGGAGAAAGCTGCTTCTCCCACGGCCAGTTGTATGTGGCATGCTCCAGAGTAAGCGCACAGAGTAGCCTGGTGATTCTAGCACCCGAAGGAAAACCAAAAAATATTGTTTACAAAGAAATACTGCTTTAGGTGTAGTATTTCGATTTCGTTGTAAAAAGATACATACATACATACATAAAGTCACGCCTTTTTCCCATAGGGGTAGGCAGAGACCACTTCCTTCCACTTGCTACGGTTCGTACACACATCTTTTGCTTCCTCTACTTTCATCAGTGCTCTCATACATGCTCTTCGGTTGTTGGTACTTTTGACCTGGCCTTTCTTCAAAACAATGTTGATCTGATCGAGATATGTTCTCCGAGGTCGACCTCTACCGATTTGCCCATTCACACTCGCCTTATAAATTTGTTTCGTCAATCTTCCTTCATCCATCCTTTCTACGTGTCCAAACCATCTAAGCATTCCTTTATCTATCTTTGTGACCACATTTTCTTTTACACCACAGAGTTTTCTTATCTCACTATTCTTAACTTTATCCAACCGAGTCACTCCGGCTATACTTCTCAGACTACTCATCTCCGCAGCATTAATCCTATTTTCATGCTTCTTCTGCCAAACCCAACATTCACTACCATACATAAGTGTAGGAACCAACACACCTCTATGCACCGCCAGACGTGCCTTTTTTGACACTTTCTGGCTATTCATAAAGCTATGCAGTGCCCCATTCATTTGTTTTCCTGCCAACACCCTTCGCTCAATGTCACTGTCATACTTTCCATCTCTAGTAAATTTTGAACCCAAGTACACAAATTCATTAACTTGTTCCACTCTTTCTCCCTCAATCGAAACCCCACAGTTTGTCATGCTTTCTTCTCTTAAAAAGATAATACCCCGTATCACTTTCACCAGATAAAAGGCCAAGCTTCGTGTTCATAAAATATAAAATTTTATTTTCATGTTTATTTAACCCTTAAATTCCTACACTATACTAAAAATTGTTTCATTTTATAACTATTCAAACATTTTAACACAATAAGTTATGTGTTATAACAATATTAATAACGTAAAAAAACGGTTAAAAATTCTATTTGAACTATCTTTGACTTCTACGCGGACGAAGTCGCGGGCAAAAGCTAGTATGTTATAAATAAATTAGTAAATGTTGTCAATAGTGTAAGAATATTAATTTAATAATTATTATCACTGTTATTTGGTTTTGTTAAAATTTAAAATTATAACTAAATATAATTTTCTTTAACAAGTGTTTGTAAATTTTTTTTTAAACATAATTAATAGATAACTGACAACTTACTTTTCTTCAATAGAGTGAATATTTATCTTACCTGAAACAAAAAATATTAAAGTAAATAAAAATTATGCATATTTATTTTAAAACAATAAAGTTAGCTCAAGGTTGGTTTACAATAACATTTTAATATTTATTTTTTGGATCATTATGTTGTTATCAAACATTTTTTTTCATATTCTGCAGAGCGTTAACATTCACATTAAATGATGGCAAAATTTGTTTTCCCTTATAACTACTGCCCACAAAAAATCATATGATTTTATTTACCTAATTAACTCTCAAATCTTAATTTGAATGGTATATTATACACCTATGGCAGTAAAGTAAGAAATATCTTAGAGCACATGTTTGTTGACCGAGGTAAAGCCGATTTACATGTGTTCTGAGACATATCTTACTTTAATGCCCGTGGTGTGTACACTATTTTTATCCCTAGTGTAGTACTAAACAGTAGGGAGATAATATATTTGTATATCCTTTCTTTCACTTAAGTTTTAATAATCTATTTTTATCGACGTTGCAAATTTTGGCTGGTTCTTTAAATTGGCAATATTGGCATCAGTTAATAAAGTACGTGAGTGATAAATTGGATGAAACGTTATTTAACTCTTTTAGCAGCAAAATATTAATCACGAAATAATTCCTAGGGCGACAAGAATAACGAAAGTTAAAAAAACATAGTTTTATTTATACAATTTAACATAAACAATGATATTAAACGTCATAAAATTAAAAAAAATTCTAAACTTGTTTTTTTTTAAATGGGTGGTACCTATGATGTATGATTGCTCCTATGCGAAACAAAATTACGATTTCCCAAAGAGGAACGTTACACGTTTAGACACATCCATTCTGTCCTAACTTGTCCAATAGTTGTGCTGCATCTTGCACACCGACGACTGGGTTATCGTTATCTTATTGCATCTGGTACGTGAGGTCGTGAGGTTTGTGTTTTTTTATTTTAATACCCTCTTTTCCAGAAATTGCCTTTTTTCTGTTTTTAACTCATGTAATAGCTACTAATCTATCTAAAACACTGTCTTCTTCTTTAGAATCAGATTCTTCATCAACACATGATTCACCCTCAGAAGGTACATTTTCGGCGTGATGTGCCTCATTACATATGAAGAGCCAGAGTAAAAAACGATGAAAGTCCATCGGACAAACACTTTTGAAAAGTTTGGTGAATCCCGTGCAATAGCATTGGATATATCTAAAGCCTTTGACCGAGTTTGGCTCCAGGCATTGTTAAGCAAATTATCTGCCTACGGTCTCCCAACCAAACTGTACAAATGGCTCTTGAGCTTCATGCAATATCGCTCCTTACATGTGGCAGTTGACGTTATTTCTTTTGATGCGTTAAAAAACAATGCCGGAGTCCTCCAGGGTTACATCCTGTCCTCCACCCTATTTCTTTTACACATCAACGACCTCTTGAAAACCACCATTAACCTCATTTACAGTTTTGCAGACGACAGCACACTTGTCTCAACTTTCACATCCTATCGATCACTTTTGGTAAATGATACAAATAGACTCAGGCAGGAACAGGTTGATTCCATCAATAGAAATCTTAAGCAATCGTCGAGTGGCCATTTGGTTAATAAAAAGCTCAACTCTCACAGATACCCTTCACCCACTAGAACATAGAAGAAGAGTTGCAGACCAAACATTACTCTACAGATATTGCCATGGCAGATGCTCCAGAGAAATAAAAACTCTCGTACCACCAGTGGCCACATTTACACTCAAGATTGACACTACAAGGACCAATCTCCATCAAGAATCCTTCTTTTACAGGGCCGCTACAGAATGGAACAATCTTCCAAAATCAATTTTTCCAGAGAACTATGACCTGCAACTTTTTAAAAAGCGGGTCCACAATCATTTCTTTTCTATAATCCCTTTATGCGACTACTTTTAGGCAAAAAAAGGCCAAAAAAAGTTATCATTGCAAAATTTAGTCGAAACTGTTAGCGGATATAAAATTAGGCATGCTAGGAAAAAACGATGAAGGTCCATGCGTCAGCCGAAAAAACGCTGAGAGTCCCATGTGCCTTGATCTGCGCCATCACACATTTCAGCTCATTTCTGTTATTGCTCAGGTTTTATCGTGAACAATTTCATGTAATTATAGATAATATTAATATTATGTCTAGTGTTCCGACTAAAAAACGCAAAAAAGATGGCCGAATATCTGATGCTACGAAGAAACTTACTGGCAGTGATTGTAAGTGCAGGACATTCAAATGTTTTTCCATTAAAAGCGAACAAGCACGTGGTGTAATTTTGCGTGAGTTCAATTCACTGTCATCATACAATGAGCAGAACTCGCATCTTGCCGGATTAATTTTTGTAGTGCCCGTTCAGCGGCGACGATCGCGTAAACCACAAAATGAAATCACTATACGTTTTTGTGAAACATTTAAAAGCACTAACAACTCGTCGTGCAAAATATCCTAAAAATGAAATATCTTTCGAATGTAAAATAAGTATTGCAAAAATTAATTTCTAGCGCAAGCAAATTTGTTTTATCTCATTTCACTCCAGCTCAATAAATTTCATTTGCAGAATTTCAGGAACACTGTTCATGTCAACATGATAATATTTTAAATACTTAATCATAGTTTGCTGATTTTGATAAATGACTATGTGTGTCATATATTTATTTTTTATATATTGAACGAGAAATAAAAATATAGTCACCCAGCTGGCAACACAATTTAATGTGGCGGCAGCGTGTTGGCCAGGCCTTTCCTACGCCATTGACGTAATCCCCAGGAATAAAGATCATATTTGTTATTTTTAATAAAACCAATATTATACATAGAGATGATCACTGCAAATATATATATATATATATATATATATATATATATATATATATATATATATATATATATGGGGCTCCAATGGGATCCCCTCTCTCACCAGTCATCGCCGACATTTTCATGGACAATTTTGAACAAATCGCCCTAAATTCGTCAAAACTTAAACCCACCTGTTGGTTTCGCTACGTTGATGACACTTTTGTTATCTGGCCCCATGGAAGACAGGCATTGGATTCCTTCCTAACCCATCTGAACAGTATACATCCTAGCATACAGTTTACAATGGAGGTGGAGGAAAATTCATGTTTACCTTTCCTTGATATCCTCATCACCAAAAAATACAATAAGTGGCTTCTCCTACTCTGTATATAGAAAACCAACTCACACCAACCGTTATCTAAACGCCCATTCACATCACCATCCTTCTCAACTCAATTCGGTTATCAATACTTTAGTATCCCGCTCCATTCGACTCAGCGACATTAATAGCAGACAAACAGAACTCAATTCGTTAGAACATGCCCTCTTGCAAAACGGCTTTGATAACAATCACATCAAAAGAGTCATTCAACAACATCTTGCTCCATCGTCCTCTAGTTGTTCTAATTCCACCCAACAACCACCAAATCAAATAATTCTTCCATACATCAAAGGGGTAACCGACAAAATCAGTAGAGTCCTTAAGTCCGCAGATATAAAAACCATCTTCACCACTGACAGACAGATCTCCCACTTAATCAGGCCAGTAAAAGATAAAGTCCCCAACGAAAATCATGGTGTCTATGAGATTCCCTGTAGTAACTGTCCTCAAACTTACATAGGTCAAACCAACCGTCGAGTACAGAACAGAGTTTCTGAACACTCCCTATCCGTCAAACATTTAGACACCAACAATGCATAAGCCCAACACAGAATCCAAACAGGCCATTCCAAAACAAGAACAATAGCAACAATCCGATCCTTTAAACCTCGTATAATCAGAGAAGCAATAGAAATAGAGAAACGTCCCAATTGTATGAACAAAAGGGATGACGGCCAACGATTACCTCCGACATGGAAACCTTTACTTACCCGCCAATCTCCCAACTACTATTTACCGCCTTCCGATTTCCCACCTTCTAATCAACCGCCCTCCAATCACCCGCCTCTACCTCCCTCCATTTCCAGTCCTATAAATACCCAGCTACGTCGTGGTGCTCGTCAGTGCTCCCTGAGGAGTAGGCAGAGACAACTGACCGGTGCAGTACGACCAGTGGAGTAGGCAGATTGAGATCATGAAAACGTACTGAACCTTATCCTTCATAACCCTAACCTAACTATTGATAATGGCTCCAAATCGGGAGCCGAAACGTCGAGAAAACAAATTTTCTGAACGCGGTTTATCCAGAAAACCTAGTATTCATATATATATATATATATATATATATATATATATATATATATATATTAAACCTACCATTTTATTTCGAATTTTAAAGTCCACCTCTGCACTAAATTAGAAAATTGATACCTCCATGGTATAGAGGCGAGATTAGCATAATCTCCAATTGACAGACCTACTGACACGAAACATCTTTTTGATATCGCTAATGGACGAAAAACGTGTTTATTGTTCAATACGGAATGCAGTTCAGGACAAAACAAACATCTTGTATACATGGAGAAGGCTAATTCAAGAAATTACCCCGTTTTTACAAACGATAACAACCAGCATCGGACTAGCTG
The DNA here is from genome assembly GCA_950111635.1 of Agelastica alni. NCBI lineage: Eukaryota > Metazoa > Arthropoda > Insecta > Coleoptera > Chrysomelidae > Agelastica > Agelastica alni. The sequence continues at coordinate 21,413,930 of OX467710.1, forward strand.
ACAATATTTACTTACACTCTTAAAATATTTTTTTGAGCATATTAAAATATAAATAAAAATAATTTTGTAACCCTTCCTTAAGAAGATAGAACGAAGTCATGGACAAAAGCCTTATTAATGGGAAGATCTCATAGTACTGCACTATAATACTGAATATTTAAATATCCATTATTACCTACATCCATGTGAATCTGTTAATTAATATTGCTTGTTTTGTGTCTGTGTCTGAATCATAACAAATTACAATGAAAGTAATTTGTAGATGAATTTTTTTAATATTAACTTCCAATTTTATGAAAAAATTTTCCATTACGTAATAGCTCAGTTGTCACGTAATTTTATAAACATTTGTTGATCATTAATTAATAAAAATAAATCTTAATCCGGTTCTGCAAGAAGGCAGTTCATTCAAAAATTACCCCGTTTTTTAGACACAAAGCACTTATAAGGATCACTTCGGAAATGAGAATATTTCAAAGAGAAAAGAATAGTACATTAACAAAAGGATTTTAACAATAAAGTGCGTAATGGGTGTGGGTAATGAATTCTTATTTTTGACGCAGCTCGAGATTATTATTTTCAAGCACTGTGGAATACATTAAAGCTGTATGTTACAGCTAATAACGCCTTACAATGCCTTACATGTCGCGACTTGCGCTTTCTGCGTGGTTCTTCATGAGTATCTGGTATGAACGGGAGCCGTGAATATGCTGACGAGGGACAAACATTCCGAAACCGATACATAGGTGGTAGCTGCGATTAAATAAATTTAATAGCCCTTTTTTTTACTTAACAAGCATCTGTATGTCTTGCTACCTGTAATGGGGTAGTTTACACGATTATACATCGGATGTAATTCAATGCCTGTCGCGACATATAATCAGGAGAGTAGTTGTTATCTGATGTATAATCGACCCGCATATATATATATATATATATTTATATATATAAATACCTATATTAAAATGGGTATAATACAGCGAAAGAAAGCTGGTTTTTAAACAATCAGTTACACATTCTTTCACCTATTCACGCTGTCGAAACTTAAAAACCTTTTTAGTTTACTGTAATAACATTACATTTTTCTATAATTTTTACATATTGAGATAGAACTTTGTTTTTCCTTAAAATTATAAATTATAAAAAATGTTAGAAAGGACAATATTGTAAAAACCCGTTACTCAGTACCATTCAAATTTTATTTTCTGCCACCCATAAAATTCGATATCTTAAGGGACTGAATGATTATGCCGCCGGCGATTGGAAAAAAAAGACCGGCAAATTATAGAATACTGCGCCTAATAATTCCGAAACAGTAAAAGATTATTCGGGATCTTTCTGAAAATTTTTTCGGAGAAATATAAAGGCAGCGGCCGCGGAAGCTTTAAGTTTAGTTTTGAAATTTAGTAAGTTTGAAGTCAAGTATTTAAAGTAATTATAAAGTGATTTGTAAAGTAAAATTTATTGTGTCAAAAATATTGGAAATAAAATTGTTTAGTTATTGTACTGAGAGTTTATAATTACCGAATCCGAGAAGAAAATATCGTAAAAATATTCAGATTATTGTAAACACCTAACCTAACACACTTTTACAAGCAATTCTATTTTGGTGGCAATGAAACGGGATAATTTCGCTTCTAAGTTACGTTGTATGATTAGGATAATCACAGCCGAGACACGGGGGTAGTACGTGATCATAGAACAATAAAATATAGAATACAGAATAGAAAAAACTGAGCACCACGATCTCCTATTTTACTCTCAACCTGGAAGCCTTCTGATGTCGTATTTTTTCCAAGGGAAATTAACCAAAAACAACAGGGGTAAAAAGTCTACCATGTGCCAAAAATAATTAGTTATTATCAATATTAAAACAAATTAATTTTTTCGAATTATTTCCTACGAAATAATATAAAAACAAATGTAATAAACTGAATAATGAAAAAAATTTCCAAGGAAATAGTATAATTAGAATGTTATCTTGATAATGAATGCTATTTAATAAGGCCGCACAAGATAATCCTGAATGGTCTTCTCCTGATGGGAACAATTTAATTATCTATCCCGAGGTAGAAAGTATGAATTTTAAATCAGCTTAAAAAGTGAATTTAAAGGGTGCAGATCTACACCTCAGGGTTTTACTCATGGTGAGGTAAACGATTTGATTCAACATTTAAATTTATCAAAGAATTAGCTAAGCTTCTTGTCGAGACTTAAAAAGACGTTGCTTTTACCTTTGCGTATAAATAATAATCAGAAATAAATAATTTAAGACGTTATTTTCAATTGATTACATTTGATTACATCCTCTCTTTAGAATATATACATATATACAAAAAGAATTGCAATACATATCTATTTATTTCAAGGTCCTTATTCCTGGAAAACCGTCTCCATTTCAACTTCAATTTCACGTGTGGAAACAGTGCAAAGTCGCAGGGTGCAGGGTCTGGACTATAAGGAGAGTAATCAAGCAGTTTCAGTCCTGTCGTGGTCAAATATTTGGTGCAGACTTTCGAGCATTGTCATGAGAGTCAGTCAGAGAGTCGATCACTTTGGAAAGGCACTGTTCAGTGTACCACTTAGTTGTGACTGTCTTTTGTGTGTGCAACACGGCACGCTCCACAATTCCAGTCGATTTAAAAAATACTATTTTCATTTTCTTTTTTACTGATCCGGATTTTCTGACTGCTACGGGTGTATCCATGTCATGAAAGACCCAAACTTTGTTTTTAGACTTGGTCGGCACATCAAAATAGTACAGCCAAGTCTCGTCATCTGTCACGATGTGGTTTACCTACCGAGATTGTCCCTTATTAAAAACATTCAGCGTCTACCGGCACCATTTCACAAGCGTCGTGTCATCTGGTCTTCAGTCAGACTACGCGGCACCCAGAGATGGTGAATTTAGGCTCCCTCAATCTGGTGGTAAGTCACTCGCCTGTCTTCGTCGGGCATCTTCCACACAACAGTAACGTTTTCCTCCGTAACGGACGTTGGTGGCCTTCCTGTCCTCTCAGCGTCCTCCAGACTAAAATTTCCCCTTTGGAATTATCTGTACCACCTGAATACAGTGGTACGATGTGAACAATCATTAACTAGTGTTAGAGTCAGTTTTTATAAGCACTAGTCTATGTTTAAACCACGAGCGGAGTTATACCGCAAAACCACCCGAATATTATTTCGTGACCAAGATGCCATAGCACGCACTTTTAACTAGCACTGCTGATAAACAACTGAGCCCACCAGCTGGGTGCAGCGGAGAGATGGCAAGTATGAACAAGTCTCAGTATGCATCAACATTTAAACGTGTTGCATCTTATTGCAAGAGTTCCCTTAGTGGTAGAAAGAGACCATTTCATTCCCCTTGCTATGGTTCTTACACACACTTGTTTTGCTTCTCCTACTTTCATCGGCGCTTTCATACATGCTCGTCGGTTGCTAGCACTCTTGACCTGGCCTTTCTTTTTTTAAAACAATTTCGATTTGATCGAGATACGTTCGCCTATGTCGACCTCTACCGACTTGCCCATTCACACTTGCCTTATAAGTATAAGTATGTTTCGTTAATGTTATTTTATCCATCCTTTCTACGTACCCAAACCATTTAAGTATTTTTTTATGTACTTTGCTACCACATCCTATTTCTTCTCCAAAATACTATCAAGAATTTTGTGAAAAAAATATATTTTATCGTCTGATTCTAAACTTTTCTGTGCTTGTATCACGAAACGAGAAAAAAAAATTTCAAGCCCGGCTGCTGACGGTCCAAGGAAGTTGTTACCGCGTTCGTTGCGTGTATGAATGATACGAAGAAGTAAGCCGATACAAGCGATTCTAAAATGAATATTTCAAACGTACATGTTGAAATTATTGATAAGATCATGTAATTAGTGCACTCTTTGAAAAGTTGTTTAGAAGAGTTAACGGTAATTTATTTGATATATTAGGAACCCACATTAACACGAGTCAATTGAGGAATGACGATGCCAAAACATAACAGATTGACTTATGATCGAACAATTTTTTGTCGACAATGAAGAAATGACATGGAGATAATTGTCCAATTACCGTTCGCTTATATTATTTTATTTAATACAAATAGTTATGTTTTTATGTTCTCTTAAGTTAATGTAATAAACAAAATTATCTTTCTTAAGCAGACACATTTTAATGTCCTTTTGTTGATTAGCTATTGGAGGCGGATAAATATCAACAGATTAATTGGTTAATTTTTTCTATTTACCATTGCAGAGAAATCTGCCCCCTATCTCACTAAAAAACCACTAAATGCTTTAACAAAATATAATCAAGTATGCCCATATGGACTATCGTTTCACTTGAAAAAACTACATATTTTCCAAGCCAATACAATTAGGACTCAAACCCAACAAACTTTGCTGGTCAATGAAACGCAAGTTAAAATTATTCCCAGATAGCAAGGTCTTCTTATTCTTAAAGAAAGTTATTTGGAGCCAAGGAGGTTTGCAACAAGACATTTCTTTGATTTATTAGTACTTGTCAAATCGCACCATAGCCTCCAATTTACAGCTATCAAAATTCGTCAAACATTATGAAAGTAGACTGAAAGCAAATCCCAATGGTCTAGCAATGCATTTGATGACTCAAGAGACACATTTTAAATCTGCTTAGCAGGTCGCAGAGTAGAGTAGTTTATTTGACCATGTTATGGACAGCTTCATGCAAGATCGCTCCTTACATGTGGCAGTTGACGGTATTTCTTCTGATGCGTTTAAAACCAATGCCGAGGTCCCCCAGGGTTCCATCTTGTTCCCCACCTTATTTCTTTTACACATCAACGACCTCTTGAAAACCACCACGAACCCCATTTACAGTTTCGCAGACGACAGCACACTTGTCTCAACTTTCACATCCTATCGATCACTTTCGGTGAATGATACAAATAGACTCAGGCAGGAACAGGTTGATTCCATCAATAGAGATCTTAAAGCAATCGTCGAGTGGGGAACCAACAATCTTGTTCAGTTCAATGCCCAAAAAACACAAAGTGCCACGTTTTCCAAGAAAGTGAATTCCTCAAATCATCCCATCACAATATCGGAAATACCCTTGAACCAAGTCCCTCCATCTCGATTTTGGGAGTCACGGTGTCCAATAATATGCCTTGGCATGACCATGTTGCTAACATCGCAAAGTCGGCAAGCCAGAGGCTAGGTTTTCTGTGGAAAGACAGAAAGCTTTTTACTCCTGATCAACTGTTGACGACGTACAAGGCTCAAATCCGACGTCTACTGGAGTATTGCTCGCACATTTGGGGTTCAGCACCAGGCATTCTCTTCGTCTTCTACATTCCATTCAAAAAAGAGCCATTCGCTTGATAAATAGCTCAACTCTAACAGATACCCTTCACCCTCTAGAACATAGAAGAAGAGTTGCAAACCAGTCATTGCTCTACAGATATTTCCATGGCAGATGCTCCAGAGAAATAAAAACTCCTGTACCACTATTGGCCACATTCGGCCGAAGAACTCGGCACGCTGATCAGTCTCACCCATTTACTCTCAAGATTGACACTACAAGGACCAATCTTCATCGAGAATCCTTCTTTTACAGGGCTGCTACGGAATGGAATAAGCTTCCAAAATCAGTTTTTTCAGAGAACTATGACCTGCAACTTTTTAAAAAGCGTGTCCACAATTATTTCCTCTCTATAATCCCTTCCCCTTCTAATAGTCGCATTGCGGGTCGTCCGCGGCCCACACGATAAGTCTACCCTTTTTGCGACTATTTTCAAAAAAAATTAAAAAAAAAAAACAAAACATTAATGGCAAGTCGCAAAGACAATATTTAAAATTCACGGGTATTCAGTCAAAAAGAAAAACTCTTCTTTACTTTGCCAAGCTTTCGACAAATTTATTATATATATATATATATATATATATATATATATATATATATATATATATATATATTTATGGTATACCTTGCAGTTCTTGCAACTAAAAATACATTGGACAAACTAGTAAAACTTTGAAATCTCGAATCACTGGTAATAAAAGTGACTGTAGACTCCAGAAACTTGCGCACTCTCTGATCATGTAGTTAACCAAGATCACATAATGAATTATGATGATACAATAATTTTATATCAAGAACAAAATTTGACAAAAAGACCTTTCTTAGAAATGGTCGCAATTAACAGTGATAACCATAATATTAATAAGAGATCTGACATTAACCAACTCAGCAAAATTTACTCGTATCTACTAACAAAATGAATTTTTATGCTAATTAAATATAAATAAAAAATTGTTTTTCCTGTACAACCTAATAAAATAACATTATACTCATGAAATGTCTATCAGTGTGACAAAAAATAATTTTTGAAGTTATGTCAATGTATGTTATATACTCATATTCGTTAATTTAACTCATTTTGCATGTAAGGTTATACTATTTATTTATACTCGATGTTTTTTAACCATTTTTAATTTTTAGCACTGAAAAAGACAATAAATTTGTCGAAAGCTTGGCAAAGTAAAGAAGAGTTTTATATATATAGGTGTAAGCTCAACCGTATAATTACCAATATTTTATATGTTCGCTAATTTTGATTTTCAGCTAATTTTTTTATGTAAATTTGTAGTGTAAAATATTTTATCAATAATTTTTTTTTGTATTCTTAACGGTCAATTTTGACTATATTAATATGGTAATATTTGTAATACTTAAAGTTCGGGTTAAACCGCGTGTAGGAAGTTGTTGATTTCAAAGTTTTGGCTTCGATTTTAAAGCCATTTTCAAGAAGTAGAAATTAAGTAAATTGGGGATAGGTGATTTTTACACTGAGGTCTCAATCTGGCTACTCCTCAGGTGTAGTCACTCGGGTAAGGTTTAGGGATTTGTGACTTGACGCCGGGGTCTCAATCTGCCTACTCCCCAGGTCTCGGCACAGGTTCTTTCTAAGGTCTCAATCTGCCTACTTCTTCGAGACCTGGGGAGTAGGCAGATTAAGACCCCGGCGTCATTCACAAATCCCTAAACCTTACCCGAGTGACTACACCTGAGGAGTAGGCATATTAAGACCTCAGTGTGGAAATCATTCTTCCTTCGTGACTACACCTGATGAGTAGGCAGATTAAGACCTCAGTGTGAAAATCACTTCCCATTTCTACTTTTCCCGAGTAACTACACCTGAGGAATAGGCAGAGTTTAGGTTAAGACGTTAGGTTAAGTCGTTAGGTTAGGTTAGGCACATTTTTTTACTTCTACTTCCTTAATTATTACCAATTATTATTAGCCTTACCTAACCTAACACCAACAGTACTGAAAAATCATTACAATTATTTGATTCTTCAAACGCAATTTTTGTCAAAACTAATTTCATGATAAAACTTACCGTTTTGCTAAAAATCGCGAAAAACTCGTTTTTGTGACCTTTGCCACCTAGTAAACTTTTTTCCAGGTATCGGATCGATGAGGAGTTTTTAGATTTCATTTATGATGGTGTTTTGAACAATCCTACCAATTTTGACCTGGTTTGCGAATTTTTGTACCTTCACTACTAATGTTTGGTCTAATTTGACCGCGGTAAATATATATAAAACGGTTTGCAAAATATCACCAAATTATAATTTTAATTTTTCAACTTTAACTATCTGTATTTAATAAACTAAGTACTTTAAAGTTTTATATTCCTAACTCATTTTTTATCATAGTTATAAATATTTCTCACCTGTAAAGCGTTATCTGTCAACAACCAGAACACCCTGTATAGAATGTATCTAATATATGTAAGACACATTTTGATATTGATTTCGTGTCTAAAATTTAAGTACTTTTTATTTGACAAACAAGTATTGTAAAAAGGACTGCTGAAAGAAATCAATTACATTTTTTTCTTCCAAATTTGAGTACAATTTTGTTAATTGTTAATTTGTTTTGATATTGGTTTCGTGTCGGAAATTTAATGACTTTTTATTAGCCAAAAAATTATTGTAAAAAGGACCCCTGAAAGGAAACAATTACATTTTTCTTTCAAAGTTGAGTACAATTTTGTTAATTGTTAATTTGTTTTGATATTGGTTTCGTGTCGGAAAATAAAGGACTTTTTATTTGACAAACAAGTAATGTAAAAAGGACTGCTGAGAGGAATCAATTACATTTTTTTTCTTCCAAGTTTGAGTACAATTTTGTAAATTGTTAATTTGTTTTGATATTGGTTTCGTGTCGGAAATTTAAGGACTTTTTATTTGACAAACAATTATTGTAAAAAGGACCCCTTAAAAGAATCAATTACATTTTTTTTCTTTCAAAGTTGAGTACAATTTTGTTAATTGTTAATTTGTTTTGATATTGGTTTCGTGTCGGAAAATAAAGGACTTTTTATTTGACAAACAATTATTGTAAAAAGGACCCCTCAAAAGAATCAATTACATTTTTTTTCTTTCAAAGTTGAGTACAATTTTGTTAATTGTTAATTTGTTTTGATATTGGTTTCGTGTCGGAAAATAAAGGACTTTTTATTTGACAAACAATTATTGTAAAAAGGACCCCTCAAAAGAATCAATTACATTTTTTTTCTTTCAAAGTTGAGTACAATTTCGTTAATTGTTAATTTGTTTTGATATTGGTTTTTTGCCGGAAATTTTTTTTTCCAAATTTGAGTACAATTTTGTCAATTTCATGCACTCGTTAAAGGGCTATTTTTCACTATTTTCGGTATCTTATTTGTTAAATAAACTACCGTTAAATTTTTGCATAAGGTTAAAAATACGGTGCATTAAAAATTTGGTTCGGAGAGCATCAAGTTTTTTAAAATTGTATGTGAAATGAAACATCGCGGGTGGTCCATGGTAATTATGTTTAAAAACGAATAACATTCAATAAGCAAATCAGTAGTGTGCCTTTGACAAACAATCTACGCCTATGCAACAACTACTTATCGCACTTGACTTTCTGTGAATTACATAAAATCGCAATCCGTGCAATTATGATTTGCCTTGACGATTTAAGTTCTTCAGACGGTATATTTACGTTTAAGACCGTCTAAACATCGGGCGAACTGTCGCTTTTGACTTTAAGTAATACTTAAATTGATTCAGCTGCTTATAGACCAAGCAATCAAGCAAGTAAAATACCCAGGATGGTTTCGCAGCTCATTGTTTCGAACTGTATCGTGAACTTTGCAATGGAATTATTTTTTTATAGACCCCAGCAAACATTGCTAGACAGAATTAACACAGTTGGAAAAAGATACGGTTTAAATATCAACGCTAATAAAACAAAATTCATGGTAGTGAGTCGTACGTCAATCTAAACCACGATGGTACCCCATTAGAACGTGTCACAAAGTTTAAATATCTCGGAAGCATCATAACGGAAACACTGGACCCTGATACAGAAATAAAGAGCAAAATAGAGATGGCGCGCGCAGCGTTTAATAAAATGAGACCGCTTCTTTGCAATGATGATTTGAACCTTAAGCTAAGACAACGGATGACTGAATGTTATATATGGTTAATACTGTTGTATGGTACGGTGACGTGGACACTCAAGATCAGTACAATGAACCGACTAGAGGCATTTGAGATGTGGCTGCACAGAACGATGCTGCGCATACCTTGGGCGAACCTTGTAACAAATGAGGAACTCCTCAGAAGTGCTAAAACTGACAGGCAATTAATGACCACCATAAAATGCCGCAAAATTGCATACCTTGGTCACATACTAAGAGGAGATAAATATCAACAACTCCAAATTATAATGAAGGGGAAAATAGATGGGCGCCGTGGACATGGAAGAAGGCAACAGTCATGGTTGAAAAACATTCGTGAATGGACAAATATACGTTCAGTAGGAGAACTCATACACTTGACAGAAGATCGTAATGCTCTAGCCAGGGTGATAGCCAACGTTAGGGAGACCGGATAGGGCACATAAAAGAAGAAGATAGACTCCAGATGAATAAGGAAACGAAACTATTAAAACTTTTTAAGTTGGTCCACGAAAGACACAAATCTACAAACACAAAAGTACTGGGACCAATCGAGAGAGAGAGAGAGAGAGCTTGAGTAATGACGGTTAAAGTAGATAAAAGAAAACTTTCTCTTTTAAAAGTGAGCTATAAAGTGAAACTCGTTTTTAGTTAAAACGTATTTTTACTGGTTGAAACTAGTTTATACTGGATGCCTTTGTTAAATCTAAAATTACCTAGTTATAACTAGGATTATTTATGGGTAATCAAAAATAAAGTGAGTTAAAACTTGTTTCAACTAGAAAAATGGCCCTATTAAAATTTTGCATCAAAATTGTTGCAACGAAATTATGGGGTTTAATTATCATTTTTAATCCTCGCACATGGCGAGTTGTGCGTGATTGATACAGAAAAATTAATAACCGGTATCTTTGTTGCTCGACGGCAAGCTTTGTGCGAGGCACGGTCCATGCTATGGTACAATGTTAAGTGCGGTGCAAGGTGTGGTGCGACGTTATGGATATATATTTGTGTAAGACAAAGATATGCTTGCGTAAGAAAAATGGGTAACCTGTGTAATTCGAAATGTCACGATAGTTTTTCTTGCAGTAACAAGTATTGTAAACTTAGGTGTTATCTTTATTTTGTGTATATTGAATGATTATTTTTGTATGACTTTAGTTAATATTACTTGTAATATTTAAATTAATATTGCCGAAATGGCTCTGAGATTATCTTTAAAATGTTGCTATAGTGTATGACTTATTTTTGTATCTCTTAAATTAATATGAAAATAAAATGTGACCAATATTTTTAATAACTTCTGTATTAAATAATACATATAATTTTAATCCCAATCGACATTTTATTGATTTTTATTTAATCATTTCCCCGAATATGTTTATCTAGTTAATATTAGTTTTAACTAATATTCAAAACTAAAACTAAATTTTAATCAAACTCTATTTTGATTAGCAGTAAATTCTGGTAAAATATCTGAAATCTCTCTTTGGCAACAAAAATGAGACTGGTAAGGAGCCTGGTCTTCTCAATCTTTCTCTATGGGTCAGAATGCTGGTCGCTCAAAGTAACGGACAAAAATTGACGCTCTGGAAATGTTCTGTTGGCGTAGAACGCTGAGAATCTCGTGGACACAAAGAAGAACCAATGAAGGCCGGAAAAAGACTCCGAGGTAGGTCCCCCACTATATATAAGGACCTTACCACTAATATCACGGGACAAAGTCTAGCCTGCACATTCAGGATGGCAGAGGACAGAGAGGAAGAAGAAATTCTGGTTATAATTAGTTAATTCTAGATGAAACAAAAACATCCAGTATAAACTAGTTTCAAATAGTAAAACGCATTCTAACTAAAAACCTCTAGTGGTTCTTATAAGCTCAGCCTTAAACTTATAAAGTACAAGTCCTCAGAGGAGTCCATAAAGTTAAAATAGTTTAGGAAATAAAAGGGCATCTTCACGATAATTTGCACAAGACAACAATTAAAGACATAAAATATGTCACGCTCGTTTTTAACGAATTTGGTTTTGTAGTCAGCAAAACTGACTGGTCTATTAGAATTTTACAAACAAGTTTGCGGAGATATGCTGTTTGAAAAAGGAAAACAGGTTGGATGCCGCGCTGTCGGCCGGTCGGCTTTCTTCTTCTTTACTCCTCTTCTTCTGGTCTACGAAGGAACAGAATATTAATGGTGGTTTTGAACTTTGCTTTGAAACTTAAATAGGAATGCTGTAGATGTATTGATTAATAATATTTTGCTGAAACCGGATTATCGCTGAAAATAAATACACATTCTGCAATATTTAAATGATAAGTGTCAAAATGTAAATTATAATTTTCTTCATTTTAATTGGCAATACATACCGTCGTTATCTACGTCTTATTTTCAATCTTCAGATCAAAGAAATTTTTGGATAATTTTAATCATTTGAAATCATATTTAGCAACGGTGCCATTGTCTGTATTCAGGACAACCAAAACCTGTATTACAGCTTTAGTCAAAAATAGTCCGTGATTATCTGGATTGAGAGCAGTATATTCAGAAGCGTTCCAAGAGTTTTTGACTGTTTGCATAAATGTAGTACCATTATACAACGTGTACACGTCTGGCTGTGCATAGAGGACTGCTGGACCCTACACTTATGTATGGTAGTAAATGTTGGGTTTGGCAGAAGAGGTCTTCATTACGAATACACCAGGGTGTATGCCCCATAACATTTTGTTTTGAAAGATTTGTATTATTTTTGTATTGTTCTTTTTGGTACACCCCATGGTTGTATGCTGTACGTCCATACTGGTTTTATAATTTGCTTACAAATGAGATTTAGTTCTGGTTATTTTATTAAACAATTATTGTGGATTTACTGGGTGGTGGTTTGTGGTATTGGAAAACAATACATTCAACTATTTCTAAAAGTAAATGAATTTAGAATAAATAAGACTCATTTTCTCTCAATAATTTAAATAGTTTAAGATATATTTAAAGCAGCCCCCTACACGTAAAATAGTTTTTATTATTATTACTTAATCATTATTGCATCAATAACACATCATTTCTTGTACAACATTACACGTTCATTTTTTAATAAAAATAGTTGTATGATAAAATCCAAACCAAAAACATAGTGAAAATAAATTAGTTTAAAAAAACTAAAAAACACGCTTTTTGAGTTAATCAAACTAAAACGTAAAGAATAATTCTTACCATAAGAATAAAATTACTGACGAGAAAATTAATGTCACTGTTCTAAAATCGTGGGGTGCTTTCATTCCGAAACGCAGAGTTAGTTTAAAAATTTCATACAAAGCACCCCACGCTTTTAAAATAGTGACATTCATTTTATTCTTATGTTAAGAATTAGTTTTTACTATTTAGTTTGATTAACTCTAAAAGCGTGTTTTTTAGTTTTTTTAAACTATAATTTATATCATTAGTGTTTTTAAAAAATTAATACTATACTTTTATGCAACAAAAAATACAAACTACCATTTGTATAACTGCAAATTGCTAGTGGCGTCATCTACTAAATAATAGGCAAACTACTTATTTTGAAAAGTAGAAAACTGTCGCGTATTTTTGAGCATTTCTGCAACATTTCTACACTGCGCGCATGCGTAGTTTACGCACCAGTTCTATCTCCCTTACTCTCGTGTAAAGTATCCCTGAAGAAATTTATAGATCCTGGAGAAACTAATCAGGATAATTGGATATTTTGATCAAATTATTGCATTGTCGTCGGTATTTGACAAATGTGCAAAGTTTAAAGTAAATCTGATCGCTTAAAGTAGGACAAAATCGAGGCCTAACAGTGAGTAACAAACAAACATACATTCAATCATACAAACAAACAAATATACAGGTGAAATTAATATAAGCGTATTAAAAAAGTATGAGAAAAGAATTAATAGTTCTTGAGGTAGAAAAATGGCAACACGGGGCAAGTTAAGCTGGAGAGGAGGTGGCAGTTTAGGAGCAAAGGGGTCGTAAAACAGTCAGAGTGCAAAAATTGTACTGAAAAGAACTAAAAAAAATATATTTCATAAATTGCAAAATTTCAACCCTATATAAAAAAAATTTGAGGGGTGACCGAAAGCTAAATCTAACTAAATTATATTTGGAGGACATCCCATACATACCCCCCGCAACATCAACCCCTCCTGCAACCCCATCCCTCTACGAGATAAGGATCATCAAGTACATAATTAACGAATCACGAAGCCAAAATCATGGTCTTTGACAGGTTTTGTTTATACAGTCATCCTCAGGACAAAGAATTTCGCCAAGAGACGTTGATAACATTTTCCTTTTGTAAATGTTTGTAGTAACTAAAACAACTATCGAACTGTTGCGGTCGCCTGGTGATGTAACTGTTGTAAATTGTTGTATAGTACGTTATACGCTACTACAATCTGTTCATCGAGTAAACGAAGATAAAAAAACAACCGAAAATTAAAAAAAATCCCAGTTTACGCTTGACTTTTTAACCTTCGCAAAAGGCAGGAAGTTCAGCGTGGCACGATTCGGAAAGTTTCTTGTACATTTGCCGGTTGTGTACGAATGAATCACGTTTCATATTTTTACATCTTTAGCGCTCTATAAGGTCAGATTATTTTCCGTAAAGAATTTATCTCGTAACTGAGCGATGTTTGAATTGTCATCAAACAGATGTTAGTAAAAAATTATGCTTTCTTGCAATATAATCTTAACTTGACTGGCATTCATGACTTTTAGCTCGTTAACTTTTTTATGGTAAACGTTTGTGTCATTTGTCTGATTAGTACCGAATTATCGATATTTTGTTATTTGTTTTGTTAAACGTCTTTAAATCATGTTTTTGTGGAGAGTGAGTCAATGTTTGCAAGGAGAACTGCGGTCCAATAAATACATCAAAAACTACAAATTTACACGAAACTGAAGTTAACTATGATGAAGAACCATTAGACTTCGACAGCATAACATCAAACTTGTCTACAGCAGCAGCAGCAGCAACTTCTTCGGCAGTCATACTTTCGACAAGTACCACAAAAGTCAGCACACAAATGCAACATCCAACTATTAACAACTTCAACAATTGTACTTTCAATATTTATAAATAAAATTTCATCATGAAAGACAATTTGCCACTTCTCATTATATATAGTACCCGGTATTATTATTAAGTCTGTGTTATAAATAAATAAAGTTCTAAAAATTGTAATCCAGTATTTTATTAACAATATCTATCGTAGAAAAAATTGCATTTCCTAGTTGAGATAAAATACGTTTATTTCGTTCGTGAGATTGCCACACTCGCTACGCTCGAGGACAAACTCTCACCTCACGAAAAAAACAGTACTTTTATCTCTTGTTGTAAAATATACTATAAAACATTGCATAAGTAAAAATGTTATCAATGCTAAAAATATATTGTTGCTTATTAATTGCCAAATAACGTAAAACGTTCTTAACACGTTCACTGTCCAATGACCCATATATGGGTCATGCCTTATGCTTTCTTTGAGTCCTCTGCCCCCTATTTGGCTCACGTTTGAACTAAATTTTATATTTAATTTAAACAGGGACTGTGGACGGATTGAAAGATTATATACAGGGACTTGATAGTATAACAAGTTAATTATTCAACGCATAGGTTAGATTCATATTTGGGGCAAGGACTTGGACAATTAACCTCTGGTTACTTTATTATTTTATACGGTATGTAGTTACAGTAAAAGAATATAAACATGCAATTTTTTTTATTTATCTCCTTATTAACATAAAAAAACCTACAAGTACAATATTGCACCGTAAGGAGCTTTATTAAAACCATGCAGTAAGAGAATTAAAAACAATGTGACAGTTGATGAATGACCTGCTACATACAAGTTGGATTGAAATTTTTTCCGGAGTTGACGTACAGTAGCTTAATAATTGATCGGAAATGTCCAAACCCTGCTTTCCTTTATTATACTCCAGTACTACGTTTGGTTTCATTTTCTTGTTTCCTTTTCTGTCTGTCCCAATTTCTACCATTTTATCTTTAAAGCAAGTAGAAAGCATAAGCACGACTCGCTGGTCTTTCCACTTTAGAAGAGTCACATATTCTTCTTGAGAACTACACATTTTCCTTTTATGCAGGTTATAGATAATTGTATTCCTTGTAAGGGTATTAAGCAGCACGTTCCATATAAATCTATAAACTATATTAAAAAGTAGGTTGGTTTCTGAAAATTAAAGGAAAATAATGAATCAAATTTTTTTTTTTACTAAAAATAGTCGCAAAAAGGGTAGACCTATCGTGTGACGGCCCGCACTGCGACTATTAGAAGGGGCAGGGATTATAGAAAGGAGAGATAATTGTGAACCAGCTTTTTAAAAAGTTGCAGGTCATAGTTCTCTGAAAAAACTGATTTTGGAAGCTTGTTCCATTCTGTCGCAGCCATGTGAAAGAAGGATAAATTGGTGAGACTGATCAGCGTGCCGAGTTCTTTCGACGAATTGTCTGCAATTCTTCTTCTATGTTCTAGTGGGTGAAGGGTATTTGTAAAAATTGATCTGTTTATGAACCGAATGGCCCTTTTTTAAATGGAATCTAGAAGACGAAGAGAATGCCTTGGTGCTGAACCCCAAATGTGCGAACAATACTCCAGTAGAGGTCGGATTTGAGCCTTGTACGTCGTCAACAGTTGATCAGAAAACCTAGCCTCTGGCTTGCTGACTTTACGATGTTAGCAACATGGTCATGCCAAGACATATTATTAGACACCGTGACTACCAAAATTGAGATGGAGGGACTTGATTTAAGGAATTTACGGACATTGTGATGGAGTGATTTGAGGAATTTACTTTCTTGGAAAACGTGGCGCTTTGTGTTTTCTGGGCGTTGAACTGAACATGATTGTTGGTTCCCCACTCGACGATTGCTTTAAGATCTCTATTGAAGGAGTCAACCAGTTCCTGCCTGTGTCCATTTATATCATTTATCGAAAGTGATCGACAGGATGTGAAAGTTGAGACAAATACGTCTCATTGGACTCTATGCATGTCCCATGCCCCAAATATGGGACATCAGTTTTTTAAATAGGGTACTGCTGCACATTTATGATTTATCATATGTACCGTTAACGTGTTAATACTTTGGGAATATTGTGTGACGAGTGTTAGGGAAATGATGCACAATTTGAATTACTGTTAATTACAAGATACCTTGGACGGCCCGACTGACAAACGAAGAAGTTCTAAGACGAGTCAACGAACAACGTGAACTGTTTGAATTGGTTAAGAAAAGAAAAACGGCTACACGATATACAGTTATTGCAAACATCCGTTAGTGGATACTCATTAGAAGAAGAAGAAGACGTGTATTTATTGAAATGAAAGAAAAACTTGGCAAGAGAGGCGATGTGCGTCAATGTTGAAGTTCGTCGATAGACTATTAGAGTTCGTTGAGAGACTGTGACGGAGGCCGTTAAGGTACTGTGGCGAAGACCGTTAAGAGACTGTGTCGGGGGCCGCTGAGAGACTGACTGTCGGAAACTGACTGACCTAGTTGATGGAAATTGACTGGCTGACGGAAACTGACTGCTTGGGTGTACCTCTGTCCGTCTTTTTTATCTTTGTCCCCCAGGTCGTTAGTTTTATGATGTTTTATAGATGATGCTTAACTTGGCGGAAAGGAATTTTAGAGTTATACATATTTCATTGCTAGTCTACGTGAGTAGCTGAAAAAGGTTAGGCTCTTATTTGTGCTTTATTAAAAAGGAACAGAGCTTAGTGTCTTAAAGATTGGGATAGTATACGTGCTTTCTTAAAAAGGACCAGACGTGGGATTAAAAAGTTCTTCAGTGAAATTAGTCGTCGGAATTTTAAGGATTTAAAAATGCAAAAGTTTTGTCACGTCGTCTGTATGTAACTTGTAAGTATGACCGCTACAATACTTTTAAACAGAAAAATTATTGAACAAAATTACAAACTCACATTTTGTTTTTCAATTTTGTTGGTAAAATTAAAAAACAATTAGCAACAATATTAATTAATATTAACATAACTTAAATATTACACTGCTCAACAATTGCTTAAATGTTTTTCGTAATTATATCGATAATTGCATTATTTTTTTATTTTGGATTTTACTTATACTAAATATTTTTTGAAAAAGTACTTTAAAAATCAAGATATCAAAAGTCACAATCTCCACTTGTGCATGATAAAGGTCGCCGCAGAAGAAGTACTTAACAGTAAGACCAATTTATTCAGCTAATTATTAGACGAAATTAAACCTATGATCAATAGATCACTACGAAAAGTTTCTGGTACCATTATTTCAAAACAAACCGTGGTACGAATACTGCATGATAACAATTTAAGAGCGAGATGTGCTACACATTTACAGTAAAGTTGGCAACATAAAGTAGCTGGGCATCCTTGACCAGAACAATGAAATCCCAATCTAACATCAACCAACAGTACCTGGTGAAGAACTTTGAAAATACTTTTTTCTAATATAAAAAAAACCATAAATCATATTAATAATAATTATCATTATTGTTAAATTTGACAAATCAATTAGATAAGTTATGTTAAGATTGAAAATGCGGGGTTGCTACCAAACTTTACACGATAATTCGCCGGGCTAAACTTAAGTTTGGCTAAAAATTTTATCAAAATCGGTCCAGCCGTTGGCTATAGAAATGAAATTAAAAAAGTTAACACTTTGGGGTTAAAAATGCGGAATGCTACCAAACTTCACACGATTATTTGCTGGGCTAATCTAAAGATTGGCTGAAAATTTCATCAAAATCGGTCCAGGTGTTGGCTATAGAAAAGAAAGTGAAAAAGCGAAGCGTATTAGAAAAGACCCAAATTTCCTATTGAACATTGAAAATTAAAAAAATAGTAAACAATAAATGAAATGGTGAATAAAAAAATCGTATCAAATGATTCCCATCCAGTGCATTTTCAATTTTAATGAACAGAACTTTATTGGATTAAGTTTAACGAACGGAGATTTTTCATTCAAAAGTAATCCTTTACCTACGTACAGCGGGAGTTTCGTAACTAACTTCATTTTACCTAATAAAACCGTCTGCAGAGTTAAAACTGATGTCTAGTAATAAAGCATTGTTTGACAGAATTTTTTCTGTTAAAAAACAAAATGAATCAAAGCCTGTCGTCCATTAGGAGGAGAGTAGGTAATTACTTTTTCTTCAGTCGGAGGTTTTTAAGTGAATTAGGTAAATAATTACATTTTATCATGGTCTACTGTTTTACTGGAATTCCATTTTTTTGCTCTTTTAATTTCGTTATGAAATAAAAGACTTATAGTCTTGGTGCTTGGTGACTCACTTTAAACTCGGTGAATTATCGCTGTAAAAATTTTCTTACTAGTTTCTTCGTTATAGCTAAGATTTATTACACATCAAAAAACCTAAAGCAAAGACTTGTGAAGAATTGGGAATAATAAGTTTAATGACTCATTTCCTAAACTTTTTTTTAAGATTGTTCAAAACCGAATATTATGAAAAGTGCGAAAACTTAATCTGAACTAATCAATTTGGATTTTTCAATGCAGTGGGCTCCAGGGAGGCCCTGTTTGGAAAATAAGTTTTGCTTCAAAAGTCCAGATATGTTAATATTACCGTATATGCCCGATTGATCGATTATGAAAAAGCATTCGATTGAATTCAACATGAAATAATGATGAAAATGATTAGGAAAGCTGACTTAAATGATAGAATATTTTATAACTTCTATTGGAATAAATTAGCTAGTATGAGATTAGCTGTCTAAGAAGCAGGAATAACTGAAGGAAGGTTGAACGATATGTGGAAAGAAAGGGAAGGAAATTGTAAGGCGTGTCAGGACCAGACCATGATAAGACCCGTGGTAATATACGACTGCGAAACCTGGACTCTTACGGTGCGAAATGAGAAACTCATTCGAGAGAAAAGTGATGAGGAAAATTTTCGGACCCACCAAAAACCAGGATACGTGGAGCTACCAAATGCAGAACTAGAACAAATATACAATCAGCCAGAACTAATTAACCTCATAAAGGCACTAAGGTTGAGATGGGCAGGGCACGTACGAAGACAGCCAGAGGATAGAATGATCCGCTTAATTTGGGACAGAGCAACATAAGGAAGACGACCACTTGGAAGACCGAGATTAAGGTGGCGTGATAATAAAACATCGGACCTCCGGAAAATGGGCATCGGGAATAGTCTAAAAGTTATGGAAGACCAAGATAGATCGAAGCAAATTGTTACCTCAGTCAAGGCCCAACAGGGGCTGTAGCGCTATGCAGTAAGTAAGTGTCGGGAAATCCTGGAAGCGGAAGAGTGGTCACAGAAATAGAAATACCGCGGAACATGGTGTGGAAAGAGCTTAGCAATATTATTTTGTAGAACCACGAACAAAGTTAAAATTACCATGATAATAGCCAATTTAGTAACGAATAGGCACGTCAAATATGGTCTGGTCTAAATGTCTCCACCGTGAAAAAATAACATTGAGATTGATTTAGATTTCATATCTAGATGAAATTAGCTTACATAAGAGACCGATTTGCTAGTCCTAAGTGCAGGTCCGTGCAGCTGCACCTCCCTTTTTACCAATTTTAAATCCCAAGTGCTAATATTTATGTACTTTATATATGCTGATTGTATACCGACTTTAAACATTTTGTGCTTCATAAATAGTCGGTTTTTTTAAAATACGAGTGTGGGGTTGTAGTTTCACGAGGAGCTACACCTCCCGGTTCAGAAATCGATGAAAGAATGCTCCAATAAAAAAAGTAAAGAGATTATGTACTTTTTATGTGCTAAAAGTTGAGGCAAGATCAGGTGATGCAGTGTCATCCACTACTGAAATACAGGGTATGATTGATAACTTTGGCGATTCCACGAGTATACCAATATACGTACGAAGTGTACCTACGAACAAATCAACCATAATAATGAGATGAAAAGTAGTACAGGACATAACCAGCATAAGAGGGTAGAGGGTGATCATGAAAGGGGTAGGGGCAAAAAAATTAAAAAAAAAAATGTATTTGCACAGGAGAAAAACCATTAAAAAGACTTTTTAGAGGGATACTGCTAATTCCTCAATTATAAAAAGTTAAAAAATGATGTACCCGGAAACTCAAAGTAGATACTCAATTACATAATATCTGAATTTCTTTTATTTCTCTTAAATCACTCCTTTCGATTTCTGAAACGGGAGGTGTAGCTCCACAAAATTTTTAAAGTCGGTACAAAATTAACAAATAAAAAGTACATAAATCCCAGCCCTTGAGATTTGAAATCGGTGAAAAGGGGGGTGCAGATGTACGGACCAAGTTCTATGTTAACATCTTATACAGTATAACTAGTAGCTCATTATATCTAGTTTAGTTTAAATAAATATAAATCAGAAGCTCTCTTTTTTTAAAAATTGCAACCATGTTCGTCTTCATGTTTTTATTAGGAAAAACTAACATTACCACGATGTTTAAAAAAATCTATTATACCAAATTTACAAATAAATGTACAACAGCTACTGAATTTTGTAAAAAACTAAAACAATAATACCTACCGAATGTCGTATATTATTACGAAGTAATCCTCTATACTATATTTTGATATTAAATAAAAAGCTTTTGTTTGCCGCTGCTTTTTAAGTGAAAAATGGTCATTAAGTTTTACGATGGGAATATATATTTAGCGTTTTGTAAGTGATGTTTTATCATGCTTGTTTATAGAGTGGTCTGCTCGGTTTGAGTGTAATTTAAAAAATTTACTTCATTTGACGTTGGAACGAAGATATTAATTTTATGCTAATTGGCGGATTTTACAGCAGACTTTTTAATTGGTGAGTTATAAAACGGTCACTACATTGATATTGACAGGCTTATTTTTTATGCTACCGCATTCAAAATACATGTATCAGATACATATTTGTATAAGTTCAAATGAGCTTATTCAAACTTATTGTAAGAATACTTATTAACTTCCCGGTAGGAAGTTATAGTAATGGGTCCGATTTTGCGAATCAAGAATTTTAACATATCTTCACATTTCAAGGTTTCCAGAGTCAAATACAAATAGTTTTTTAATGGACGTCTGTGTGTGTGTATGTACGTATGTGAGTTCGGAATTATTTTTCGTCTCGATTGTTTCGAGAACAAAAAATGATATCGACGTGGCACCAATTGCATTCGACGCATAATTGCGCAACTTGAAACTGATTAGATTTTTAGCAAAATCGGTTAAGCTGTTTTTTATGGAAAATCAAAAAACTGAAAAAAATGTTAAACTTTCTGAATTATTTTTCGTCTGGATTATCTATAGAACAAAAAATGATATCGACGTGGGACCAATTGCATTCGACGCATAATTGCGCAACTTAGAACTGATTATATTTTCAGCAAAATCGGTCAGGCTGTTTTTTATGGAGAATCAAAAAACTAAAAAAAATGTTAAACTTTCTGAATTATTTTTCGTCTCGATTATCTCGAGAACAAAAAATGATATCAACGTAGGACCAATTGCATTCGACGCATAATTACGCAAGTTAGAACTGATTAGATTTTCAGCAAAATCGGTCAAGCTGTGTTTTAAGGAGAATAAAAAAACTGAAAAAAATGGTAAACTTGCAGAAAAGCGCTGGACAGTCGCAAAGTAAATGTCCTGCAGTTTCAGCTTGTTCTCGCAGTATCGGCAACTATAACTCTCTGTCTTGCCGATCTTTCTTAGGTGAAACCTGGGAGGGCAGTGTCCAGTGAGGAGTCCCATCACCAGTTTCAATTGTACAATTTGTACAATTTGAAAAGCTGTTTAGCTTTCGCGAAAGGCTTACTAGTCTTTTACTCGTCTTTGTCCTGGCACTTTATGCCAGTGAGATTTCATTTTATCTGTTTCCCAGCGTCGAATCTCTTCTTTCAAGTGGGCTTGGAGAGTCTACAGAAGGGTTCTGGGCCGGAAAATTGTGTATTTGCCCCTTCCTTGGCAAGGCAGTCTGCTTCCCCGTTGCCTTTAACTCCATTGTGACCTGGAACCCACATTAGAGTAACCCGGTTATTTGTTGCCAGTTGTCTCAGGGATTGTTTACAGTCCCAAGTCAGCTTAGACTCACAAGTGTATGACTTAAGACCTTTTAGTGCTGCTTGGCTATCTGATAAAATATAGAATTCTGCCCTTCGGCTGTTCCTTTCGATGCACTCCTGGTCACATATCTCTATGGCATGCAATTCTGCTTGAAAGATGGTTGGGGAGTTCCACCTAATTCTAATGATAAAACTGAACAATGCGAGTTATCATTCCAGAAAAGTTGACAAAATACCGACTAGTTCATGGAGAAAATCGGACATGTTTCAGTGGCTTGGACAAAAAAGCGTAATATTTGATATAAAAAGGACTGGCATTACTTAACCTTTCAGCTGAATTAATTTGCTGAAATTTTTGCATAGAAATGTCTATTTAATCAAATTTTTAACACAGATTACCATTTTTATTAAAAAAAAAAATAGCTTCAATAAATTTAATACGACTCTTTCATACGAGCTAAAATTAGATAGAACTGACATAATTGGAGAATATTAAATTTCTCAGTGGTAGACGTTAAATAAAAAAAAAAGTAATCGAAAACACATTGCGTGTCAAATGAAATTTAAAAACGATTTGGACTCACTTAAGCAAAGCTTAAAAAGTATTCCGAAGGGGCGTCGGAAAAATTACCTAATTACAGACTTCTAAGGGGGGGCCTTACAAACTTCCTTTCAACGGAAAATGTTTTTTTATCATCTTGCGAGACTAATAATCATGAACGGGAGCTTGACATAGGGACGGACGGATATTGTTTCATTACAATTTTGATCTTATCCACGTTAATTGCGGTAAATATAGGAGGTACGTTTTATCGCAAGACTATTTTCTTGTAAGTGCAGGTTGCTACTTTAACGTCTTATGAAAGAAAGTGATCACAATATACTGGATTGGGTTAGATTAGGGTATCCTAAGATATTGTTTAAAGCAGAGGTTCTCAACCTTTTTATGACTGTTTAAAAACTTCACTTTATTTGACAAAATTTGACCAATGTCTTGGTTATAATTCAACGGTTTTTTATCAAACCTCTGGATTGCCTCAGGGCTCTGTCTTGGGGCCACTTCTTTTTATTTTATATGTTAATGACATTCTGTCTAAAATTGACGTAAAAGCTTTGTTGTATGCTGACGATCTCAAATTAATTCACAGAATCGATTCTATCCATGATTGCATTAAACTCCAAAATAATGTCGAACTACTAAATGACTGGTGTGTAGAAAATGAGTTGTACCTAAATGTCAGTAAGTGCAGTGTCATGTCTTTTTGCAGGAAGGAGTTAGGCATTGTGTTTCAATATAATTTAGATAACTCGGTATTGGTACGACCTGACCTAATTAAAGATCTTGATGTTTATTACGATCCTAAACTAACTTATACTGCGCATATTGATAAAATCACTGCAAGCGCTTATCGCATTCTCGGATTCGTAATTAGAAACATGAGACTATTTAAATGTTTTACTACAATGAATTTACTGTTCTCTGCATTTATACGGACCAAACTGGAATATGCCAGTGTTATATGGAATCCTATTTATAATATACACATCTCTACAATCGAACGTATCCAGAGGCGCTTCTTTAAGTCAGCATGTTTCATTCTGGATGGTTTGTATCCGGCGCGGAATATATCGCAGTACTTTTATGATGGATTTCATGCACACAGTCTGCTGAGAAGGCGGTCAATGTACTCTGTATTATTTTTACAAAAAATTGTACACCTACAATTAGACTGTAATGATCTAGTTGCCATGTTAGATTATTATGTTCCTAGGTTCAATTCCCGCCTTAATCAACTGTTTTTGAAGTGATAACTTCTTATGGCACGCTGTGAACTTTTTTTGTAATGGGTAAAAAATGTTAAACTCGCGTCAGGACACGTGGCCTGATCGAAAATTCGTAAGACGGATGTATTTCACAGGAGCAATATAAAATGCGAGTTTTCTTGACTGGTAACTTGGCAACCTTATTCAACAAACTGACAAATTCAATTACATTTTTTATGTCATTTTGACAAATTAATTTAGTAGCTAAATTCAAAATTTAAGTGCTTTATATTAATTTATTGATTAAGTTCTGCTTTTGCTGCATTAAAATGGTCCAAGGAGAGGTGTCGTTTTTAGCAGATGTTATGGACACCATAGCGTGTCTTAATGACTCTAATGGTTCTCCCCCCGACAAAATTTTAGATCAAATAATTTATCAGTGCAAGAAGCCGTTAAAAAATGCATCAATTTGTGTTAAAAAATCATTAAAAACTGGACTGAAAGCTGGTTTGATCAAAGAGAACGGGGGAAGGTTTAAATTAGGTTTTGGTTTGCCGATAACGGAGGCTCGAAGACGAAGAAAAAATAGAAGCAGAAGCCGTAGACGACGTAGCCAAAAGCGACAAAACCGAAAACGAGGTAGCCGAAAACGAAAAAGTCGAGGTAGGAAGAAAAGCGCCATATTGAAAGAAGATCAAACAAAAAGCGGAAGAAAGAAATCGAAAACATTCAAATCTTGTACTGATGTTTAATATATGATTTATAATAAAGCGTTAATAAAAATAATGCATTATTCATAAACTATGGAAATCTGGAGACAATATTTTTCAGATTAAAAATAATATTTTTTGAAGTGAAAAGCGGCGTTGTACACTTTTTTTGTAATGGGTAAAAAATGTTAAACTCGCGTCAGGACACGTGACCTGATCGAAAATTCGTAAGACGGATGGAGAGTAGACTGCTGGCGTGACGTAGGAGAGGGAGTATCCCCCTCTCTTTCTACGGCGCGGCGAAAATGTATGCCTGCGCCGGCTGTTTCGTTTAGGCGGCGCAGGGCGCACAACGTTAATACTTAAGTTTTCACTTCTGCCGGCACTCCCAGAGTGCAACCCGTAAAATTTTTTTCAACGAACTTATCGAACTAATATATACAAATTTTCACCTCTACATTTTCCAATTGAAAATTATTCTAATATAGAAAAATATATATAGAAATGGTCTACATAAACAAAATGTTCCTTCACAAAAATCACCAACGCACGGAAGGCTTCAGCAACAAAAACCACTCAATGATGTTTTCTCTTGTGTTACGTGATTTTTAATTTGATATTCCACGAGAGATGTAAGTAAGGATTTCATCGAGTTGAGGGTAAGAAAATATAAAAAAAGTTTTATCTGGAAGTGAGGTCTAAAATTCAAAAACTAATAGTTGTTATAAATGAGAATTTCATGCAGAATAGTGTTGCATACGTATTGAACTTATTTTACACACAAAGAATGAAAGATTTGTTATAAAGACTTGCGCCTCAAATCAAACTGTACTGGTACATTTTAAAAGCAAAAAAGAGTGACGACTCTAATAGATAAAATGAGAAATAGTGATATAAGGGAAAGCTGTGGTGTAAAGGATGTGGTAAAAAAGATAGATAAAGAAATGCTTAGATGGTTTGGATACGTAGAGAGGATGAATAAATTGACGAAACAGATTTATAAGGCTAGTGTGAATGGACAAGTCGGTAAAGGTCGACCTCGGCAAACATATATCGATTAGATCAAAAATTTTTTAAGAAAGGCCAGGTTAAGAGTACCAGCAACGAGCATGTATTAATGCTCTGGTGAAAGTAGAAAAGTAGGTAAAAGAGTTGCAGCAGCACAAATCTTAAAAGCAAAGAAAAATTCTGATTCCTAAAAAATGATCTGCATGCGTACACCACACAAGAGACAAGTATTTTTTAGAAAATATAAAATTTGCCAAATTACCTTTATTTTTGATATTTTTCACAACCATTATAAAATGGGAAACATTGAGTAGAAACAATGTTATTGTTTAATTAAACTGTTCGTATGTAAAATTTAATTAAAATCTGTAATTAAATTCTGTACATAACTTGAAATTGTTCGTAAGCTACATCAGCTCATCGAATGTTATTATTATATCTAAAAATTCTTGGAATTGTTTAAAATTGTGCTAAAAATAAATGTGACATTTAAAAATGCTGTTAACTATGTAAGGAAAGTGTTGCGAAATCAAATAAACAGAAACGCTTTTAAAATCTGTTCTACACGTTTGCGAAACTACACGCAAATTACAATTTTCTACCGAGCGTTACTCATGCAAGGAGCGTAAAATTTAAAACGTAATTTATTTGTGAACGATAAGTACCTTTAGGAATGGCATGACAGTACCGATAAGAAGTAGATGTATTCGTATTCCTCGAGTACTTTTACACAGTGTCGGATTTTTGTAAAAAATGTTACGAAAACATGCTTCTTAAACATCTCCTTTAGAAGCATTTGCTGTCAAATAATGTAAAAAAAATGTAAGAAAATTATTATTAAACTATCTGCATATAACTGCTTCGGTTGTTTTTCTAGTCTTACATCTATTTACTTATATCTAATGCAAGTACTTCATATAGATTATTATTATTATAATGTTCAACCTTATATATTAACTAAGATCAAAATTTTATACGTGTTTTTTTTAACCCGCCAGATTTTAAATCATTTTAGAACTTTTTAGAATATTCTCAAAGCCTGGAATATTCTAAAACATTTTAAATTCTCGATCGTTTAAGATTATATTAGATTATTGCCAAACATTATGGAGTATCTTGAGACATTCTTGAAAATTCTATATGATTTTAGACTGTTTTGGAACATTCCAAATTACTCTCCAATTTTCAACAGGGCTGGCCAACCCGCGGCCCGCATGTGGCCCGCTTTGGATAAATTTAATGCTCGCGAGATTTATAAAATAAGTTTTTTTCATGCAGAAAATTCCCTATATCAAAATTTTTGGGAATAAAGGTTTTACAACGGTTTTGTACTATATGTACCTACTTCTATCCAGTCGATCAGTTGATTATGTTATTTAAATCTCTATTGAAAAATAATAACTCTTTTAATTGTTAAAATACAATATTTTTTTTTTATGAAAATAGTCGCAAAAAGGGTAGACCTATCGTGTGGGCCGCGGACAGCCCGCACTGCGACTATTAGAAGGGGAAGGGATTATAGAAAGGAGATGATAGTGGACACGCTTTTTAAAAAGTTGCAGGTCATAGTTCTCTGGAAAAACTGATTTTGGAAGCTTATTACATTCCGTAGCAGCCCTGTAAAAGAAGGATTCTTGATGAAGATTGGTCCTTGTAGTGTCAATCTTGAGAGTAAATGGGTGAGACTGATCAGCATGCCGAGTTCTTCGGCCGAATGTGGCCAATGGTGGTACAAGAGTTTTTATTTCTCTGGAGTATCTGCCATGGAAATATTTGTAGAGCAATGACTGGTCTGCAACTTTTCTTCTATGTTCTAGAGGGTGAAGGGTATCTGTGAGAGTTGAGCTGTTTATCAAGCGAATGGCTCTTTTCTGAATGGAATCTAGAAGACGAAGAGAATGCATTGGTGCTGAACCCCAAATGTGCGAGCAATACTCCAGTAGAGTTCGGATTTGAGCAGAAGAATAAGACATTTCATATGCAGAAGAAATAAGAAATCTTGACAACTGTTTATGGGAGTCATTTTAGGTACAGAAAAATATAAAAAAAATATTTAAAATATATACATCTTCCTTTTATGTTGATGTCTGGTCGGTATCAGAATATCTCCAAATGGAACTTATTGACTAACAATCTTCTCGAACATTCTATATAATTTCAAGACAGTTTAGATCATTTCAATTTTGAAACGAAGTTCCTTAACGCGGCTTATGGGTAGTGCGATTTAGTAGAAATGCATCAGTGGTTTAGTGGTAGAATGCTTGCCTGCCACGCGGGCAGTCCGGGTTCGATTTCCGGCCGATGCATTCTTTTTGTGCTTTTACCATTTAATACATAATTTTTTCAGTGAGTAAAACAAATCAAACTAAAAAGCGAAATATAAATTATAGTTTGAAAAAACTAAAAAACACGCTTTTTAAGTCAATCAAACTAAAAAGTAAAAAATAATTCTTAACATACGAATAAAATTACTGACGAGAAAATTAATGTCACTGTCAAAAAAAAAAACTAAATGTCAATCAATGTCACTGCTTTGTACGACATTTTTAAACTAAGTTTAGAACGCTTTTAGAAGAGTGACATTAATTTTCTCGTCAGTAATTTTATTCCTGTGTTAAGAATTATCTTTTACGTTTTAGTTTGATTAATTTTAAAAGCGTGTTTTTTAGAAAAATGAAAACTGCAGCAAATGTGTTGTAATACAGATTTAGAAAGGAAGTTGATAAAATTGTATAACTTGATACAAGTATTTACTGTTTACATGCGTTTTTTGTACATCTGATTAGAGTGTTTACTATTTATTTTACTATTTAAATTATAGGAAGACAATAGTGAAATCATGTGTTCAGAGTCCGAAAGATGTATGGAAAGCGAAAACGTCAGAGTGCAAATAAAATACCGAAAACCAATGCTTAACGCCAACAACAATTCCGGCAGAATAAAAAAAATATACAAAAAAGTGAAACGTTGAATTCGAATCTTGCCAGGTATTATATATCTTTTGTATGAGAATGAAAGGATGGATGAAGAAAGATTGACGAAACAAATTTATAAGGCGAGTGTGAATGGGCAAATCGGTAGAGGTCGACCTCGGAGAACACATCTCGATCAGATCAACATTGTTTTGAAGAAAGGCCAGGTCAAAAGTACCAACAACCGACGAGCATGTATGAGAGCACTGATGAAAGTAGAGGAAGCAAAAGATGTGTGTAAGAACCGTAGCGGAAGTGGAAGGAAGTGGTCTCTGCCTACCCCTATGGGAAAAAGGCGTGACTTTATGTATGTATGAGAATCAGTAACAATTATATTTGTTTTTCTTTTTTTTTACCTTAATCAAAATTAATAAATAGCGTAAGGAAGTTCGTTCCTATCGGGTGTACAGGGTGTATAGATATTTTAATTATTGATTTAAAAAAAATGAACTAAAACGTATTATTAATTTAAAAAGAAATGAGATAGAGTAGGTGATTGGGATAAAAAAGCAAAATGTATATTAACCATTCTAGGATGTTCCCAGAGATTGCAGATCACAACGGGCCAAAAGACCCAAGTGGGTCCCTCCGAACCGCCGTTTTAACTTAACCTAACTCATAATCTTTTCGTCTATCAATCAAAACAATTATTTAAACATAATAAATACATAAATGCTTATAATTAAAATGAAACAAAATCCCACGTTTGAACTTTTAATTTTTTTTTAAATTGGAAGATGTGGTTAAATATGTACGTATATTGTGTTTTTAATTTTAAAAATATTTTAGTTACGCCTCTGGCAACGACAGTAGCCGACAAAGTATCTAAACACGTAAACATGTCTAATTGCGACCATCCACAGGTACACAATCTACCCGGTTAATGATGACAACAATTCCCTTAGTATATGTAAAGGAAAATACCGTGGCATGTCAATTTTTTCTGTTGCTACCGGCAAGGCGATGCGTTTTATTGAAATACCGCACACGACAAAAAATAAATAAAAAATACGCTGGTACAAAAAGAAAAATTATACGGCTATAAAATTTGTCGAGGTATTTGTTTCGGTGTATTTAAACATTTAAAACAAAACGTACAATAACATATTTAAAAAATAATACAGGGAGGCCAACCGAAAACGAAACAGAGCCATTTGCAGGAACCTCGTCAACATTTTAGAAAAACGCTCAGACTCGCCGATTTTTGATTAAAGGGGGACACTCTTTTTCGGTATTTTAAGAATTACCCCTAAATTTTTAATTGGCATTGAGGGTTGAGTATATTGCAACGTTTGCGGATGATACTGCCATTTTGGCCGTTGGAAAAAACCTCGAAGAAGCCAATATTAAATTACAAACATCCATAGACCAGATTAACACTTGGACCAAGCTAAACGAAAACAAATCTGCTCATGTTAACTTTACCAACAAACGAAAACGAAATATCCAAGTAACAATCAACAGTGCTCAAATTCCTTATGCTGACACTGCAAAGTATTTGGGAATGACACTTGACGCTAGACTTCGCTGGAGAGTCCACGTTAAAAAGAAACGAGAAGAGCTTGGTATAAAATATAAAAAGATGTATTGGCTGCTAGGAAGAAACTCCAAATTGTCCATACACAACAAACTGCTTCTCTACTAACAAATATTGAAACCTGTCTGGACATATGGTATACACCTTTGGGGCTGTGCCAGTAAAAGTAATATTCAAGTGATACAACGTTTTCAGAATAAAGTATTGAGGAACATCGTTAATGCACCTTGGTACTGCCGTAACAGTGATCTCCATAGGGACTTCGATGTAGAAACTGTTGACCAGACCATAGCCAAATTCGCTAGTAGCCATGAACAACGGTTACTACAACATGGGAACGTTAAGGTTATCCAGCTCCTCGACAATACCAATCTAGTGAGAAGACTCAACAGGATCAAACCGTTTGAGTTTTTGAAGTAGTTTAAGTGACTGTGTTAGTTAAAAGCAGAGTATTGTGCAAATCTCACAAAACACGTTAACGGTAGTGTTGCTAAAAATATTAGACACTAAGGTATACCAATGAGTAGGACCTTAGAATTTAATAAATTTTCCACCTTAGTAAAGTTAGGTTTGAAAAAAATTGCTTATTGATCTTTATGATCAGATTGTAATTACAGAAAAATACCCTGATTATTTAAGTTGCTTAATTCCTATTTAATTGATTAAATATTCAAACTGATGACCGCTCGCTTCCAAACAATAATAAAGATTTTGTTCAAAAAGTTTACGCACATTCCGAAGAATTTCCGGAGTAATTCGACGGCACTTGTCACCGATTCTTTGATACAAATCTTCCAACTACGCAGGTTGTGTTTTATGGATTTTACTTTTCAGATGTCCCCACGAAAAGAATTTGAGGGGCGATAAATCTGGCGATCGTAGAGGCCATTCAATGCTGCCTCTTCTTCCAATGCAATGCCGTGGGAAAAGTTGGTCTAAATACTGACTAACCGCAAAATGTGGAGGAGCACCGTCCTGTTAAAAATAAAAATGATCTTCGTCACACTGTTGATTATTTTTAAATATATCAGTCAAGGCAGGGTCAATAGCGTCTTCCAGAAATTGTAAATACATTTTGCCAGTCAAATTAGCTGGTAGAAACAAAGGATCCACCAGTCGGTCACAGCACATGTCATTTAATTTCTCCGGTTGCTGTGTATGCACCTCATGAAAAACTCTTGGGTTTGAATCGGACCAATAGCGGCAATTGTGGCGATTTACCGTAAGGGGGCAAGAAAAAAACTAAGTACTAGGTACTAAATTTATACCATTGGCGTACTTAACTCGAATAAATGACATTTTTACCGTTCGTGATTGTTTGCAGATAAGTTTTACATTTAAAATTCAATTTCTCAATAAGTTTTGGGCGGAATTTTAAAATTTAAAGTCTATTGTATAAAGAATTGTAAGAGCTTTTGAAAGACATCTTATTCGACCCCCAATGCCATTTAAATTTTTTGGGGTATTCTCACCCTCGCTTGTGGTTGAAAGTAGTGGAGTCAAAAATACCGGAAAAAAATGTCCCCTTTTAATCAAAAATCGACGGGTCTTAGTGTTTTTCTAAAATGTTGACAAGGTTCCTGCTAATGGCTCTGTTTCGTTTTCGGTTGGCCACCCTGTATATAGAAGATAGATTATGATTGTGAATTACCTATTTAATAGGTACCACGAGTGAAAATATCTTTGTAATTTATTATTTAATTTGTTTTTTGAATGCAACTTGGAATTTAAAAAAAAAAGTCCTCCGTCGGCAGACGGGTGATTGGGCAGCCACGTATAAAATTTAGTGGTAAAGCACAGATTAACTACGCACAGATGCGAAACCCGGCGAAAGATCAAAGGATTTTCTAATTTAGTATGGACATTCAAATGGGTTTGATGGCATTGTTGCCACTATCGTCAGGGGATACATCTAGTTAGCGGGAAAATGAAAGTAGGTTTAAAACTGTTTTTATCATAGGAAAGGGTATATTTTTGATTATGTTTCATAACTGTAACTTCTCTACCAATCATTTAAAATAAAAAAACCAAATAAATTTAGTTTTTGTATTGTATTATCTAGTCTTTAATCAAAGGATTGAAAAAATTATGAATTTTTGGAAAAAAGGTCGGCGATCGAAAGTGAAAGTCTGGATTTCGGTGAAAAAATCTTCAATATTCCTATATATATATATATATATATATATATATATATATATATATATATATATATATATATATATATAAAAAATTTTAGTCGCTTATGCGATGTACAGTATAGATCGATACGTGAATTCACAGTAGAAATTTCCGTTTTATTATATGTTGTGTATAATTTATTGTTAATATAAAGATTATATTAATATTACTTTTTGTGTTACCAAAAATGCAATATATTGTATCTGTAATGACTGCATATTTAGTTTTACGTAAAATTCTTTTATTTGTATTGTTCTTTTTTGTTTATAAGAAGTCACTAGAATTAAACGTTTCGATGCGCATACCTACAGTTATTTTTATTTCTTTTCTTGGGTTTGTGGTTACAAAATGAAAATATTTAATTTACTTAATTTGACGTTTTGCCCCTTGATTGGGAGCTTTATCTAAAATTGTTTATTGTTAAATTGAAAACAATTGAAACAATTTTTAATTTACACACACATTAAGTTTGTTTTATATAAAAACTAATATTTAAACGTATAGAAAACATATTATATTTGATAGCAAGTATATACCTTAGAATAAATTTCTGATATACGAGTGAAATCGAAAAGTTTGCTTTTATTTTTGTTTTTCTTAAATGTATTTATTTAATTAAACTATGGTAAATTTGACCTAGATTTTTTATGTCTTGTTTATCATTTACTGCATTTTTTTCTTTTTTTAAGTGTATCATTTCTTTAAATGTTAATTTGTAATAATTTGAGTCAAGACTCAAATAAATAATATATATATATATATATATATATATATATATATATATATATATATATATATATATATATATATAAGTATAATACAATTTTTAAACGAAACAAACAAATTTAAAAAAATGGTATTATAGTTGTGCTGATTGCATAATGTATTACATACTCGGTAGACTATAAATACTGGTACTTATTTCATGGAAGGAGAGTACTGTGCTAATATGGTTGCTGTCGGAAAGAAGTAGCAAAAAATAAAAAAAATCAAGAGTTAACGAATGGAATTTGCTGTCGATAGAGTTCCAATTCCCACGAACAACACTTAACTCGTAGTTGTTGTACCTTCTAAAGATTAAGATAATAAGCGAAAGCAAAGACTCATAAACAAAACCAGCAGATTGCGTCCGACCGGGCCCGACTGTGTTTGCCTTTAGTGGCTCGATCTTGAATTGAATGAACCACAACTGCCAATTTATTTATCGTACGGGAGAAGAAACGCGCAACCAATAAAGATCTGGGCTGCCCGACTATCGCCAACCACATTTAAAATGTACACGAAGAAGGATTTAAATTAAATAAAAAGAAGTGTAAAATGAATAAAGGCTCTGTTACGTTACGGGGGCAATTGGTGTAACAACTATAAATACCTGTTAAAGAGAACGAACGACCCACAAGCAAGATAGAACGGGCAATAGTTGTGCACTGAGGTACATTTTTACTGAGGGAAACGGAAAAGCAGTCTCTTTTATAGGTTACTTAGGTACCAAGGACACTTTTTAAAATAATCCCATGATAATAGCATACTTTATTCAAAAAACGCAAAAACATACCATTCGCAATATATACCGAGTGGGCCACAGTAAAAAGTCCACCCCGATATTTGGCAATATTCATTGAAGTTTAAGGACATGCTGAAACACATCATTTTGTTTAAAGAGGTTCGGGGGTTAAAGAAAAAATGCAGCAACGTTTTTAAAAAACATATATAAGTCTTTAAATTTGGTTATTATAGTTAATAATTTTTCACTGATAAAAGTTATTAGAAAAATTAAAATTTTTGTTGCTCCTTTAACATGGGTTCTTATGAGAATTCATGAGTTCTTGATAATAAAATAAGCAAAAATATTGTAAAAAATGCAAAATTCGATGAAAAAAAAGACGTGTGTGTAGGAAATTTAATAACGAAGAGTTTGGGTGCTTAAAGAGTATTATCGACTGTCTAGTTTTTGAAATATTTTATTTTTAACGATGAAAAAATTTGATTTACGGCGTAAGAACGTAAGCTTTAAAGAAGCGACGGCAACGGCGCATTCGTGTAGACGACTTAAGTCTCAAGTCACCCGTGTAAATACACATAATGTGAAAGTAAAAAGTTAATAAATATAATGTATTATAAGTAATATAATATAATGTTATATATATATAGCTACATATTTACAATTTGATCATAACTGATGCCAGATTCGCATAATATTTTTTGCATACTCAAGCTTAAAACATTTTTTATCGGTGAATAAGAAGTATTTCACATTCTTAATACTTTTGATTCTTAATAAAACATCCTGGATAGTTTTTTTGTGGTTAATAAAATCTTCTACTTTAAAATAAGTTAATGACAGACTTTGTAGCATTTCTACATTGTAACAGGCATCGTGTGCTCCATCATCTGTCATTAATAATAAATCAACGGCTAAACTTGTTTATTTAAAACTTTCTTTGCGATTTGGGTATTTCAATTTGGCGTAGTTGTTTATCCATTTAAACGTTTATAAGGTTATGGTATCAGCTGTCAGCTGCTGCTTATAAAAGTAAACACAAGCTAATTTCGTTGTCAATCTCATGACTATTTGCACTGCTGCCACGTTTGTTTACAACTACACACATACATTCGGACTTAATTTTTATCATATTATTTGTCAATTAATTTTATGATTTTTTTAAAGTTTTTATTTGAAGTTTGCAGCGCTGATTATTTAACATGTTCAGCATAGGACCCCATCGCGTCCCGCTTCATCACCCCGCTCTGACCGCCTAACCTCCTCAAGTTTTTTACGATACAGATATCTACATACATAAATATTGTCACACCTTTTCCCTTAGGGGTAGGCAAAGACACTTCCTTCCACTTGCTACGGTTGCACTTGCTACACACATCTTTCGCTTCTCCTACTTCCGTTAGTGCTCTCAGACATGCTCGTCAGTTGTATGTACTCTTGACCTGGCGTTTTATTAAAACAATGTTGATCTGATCGAGAAATGTCCGCCAAGGTCGACCTCTACCGACTTGTCCATTTACACTCGCCTTATAAATTTGTTTCGTCAATCTTCCTTCATCCATTTTCTCTGCGTGTCCAAACCACCTAAGCATTTCTTTATCACACTATGTAATCACATCTTCTGTCGCACCACTACAGATATCTGTCATTTGTCAACCCCCTCCCTTCCACTTCCCCAACCCCTTAATTTAAAATAGGGAATTTACCATGTGTGGCACATCATTAGAAAGGCATTTAGATGGAGTATTCAGGCATATGATCATCTCACCATCAATTTTTTTTTATATTTGCAAAAAGTCTTAATTAATATAAAATGAATCGCAACGCCTATGTTTGAAGTAATAATGTGTCACTTTTTTTCCGTCATACTGTTACATCAAAAAATAAGAAAATAATCTCTACTCGTTCTGTAATTGAATAAACTGTTACGATATTTAATCTTGGGTTCGATGATTTTAAACACTGAGTTCAAAAAATATACAATTTATTCTAATCTTTCTATACAATAAATTTTTACTTGATAAATCACTTAGTTATTCACAAACTTTATACAATCTAATCAAAACTATAACATTTTATAATTAACTTCCCATAAAGACTTCGGCCCGCGATCTTATATACAGGCAAATTCATTATTTTAGAATGGAGACGTCTATTCCGGAAGAACAAGGAATTAACACGAAAATTTGTGCCACCCATGGCTATAAATCATTCGCTAAAATGTGGGGCGTTTTGATGCCGCCGAAAGGAATATGCATCTTTGTGAAGACGATACACCGAATCGGACAGATAATAGAACAGGGGCGTATTCATCGGTTAAATTCCGTAACAATACCATTTTGAAAGTATTTAAAAATACTTAAATTGATTAACTAACATCAATGTTAAAGTAGTTGTCGTGGTATAGGCATAAAGTCAGAAAATTTTAATTTTTTATATACTTATTAAGGACATGATAATACAATTACCCTTTAAATTTGAAGTCAATTGACCTCCTCTATCCCGAGAAAAACTCAATTAAAAATTGGATAATTAACATGGAAAGTATACGCTCGCTGTAGCTCTGTACCAGTTGATTAGTTCTAGAAAAAAAACTGTCAAACTTTTAAAAAACTAACAGCCTTTTAATGTTTTCGTTCTAAGTTTAAAAAAAAATAAAAAATTATTGACCAGCTAGTTGTTAATAAATAACCGTGTAAAGTTTAACTTACAAAAATTCAATTTATAAAAAAGTATCTATACATACTAGCGACCAAGTATACATACTTGGCAACGCTGTACGCGAGTATAGATATTGCTTGCGCGGTAAAATCAAACGGACTAATGGAGAAATCAATATTCAAAATTATATTTAGTAGAACATATATTTATTACGGGTAAAAAATTTCAAATTTTGAGTAATACAAAAATTAATATTAGTATAATTTTTTTAATAAATATAAAGTGAACACAGCATAAATTTTTACAGAATTATCTGAAATTTAACCTTATAACTTATAAATATTAATAGTAAACAATATAAAATTTACGTGACATAAATATTTTCTTCCAAAACATTTATTTTCGTATTTTAAGATTGGGTATGCGCATTGATACGTTTAATTTTAGTGACTTCTTATAAACAAAAAATAATAAATACGTAATAGAATTTTACGTAAAACTAAATATGCAGTCATTACAGATACAATATTTTGTATTTTTTGTAACAAAAAAAATAATATTAATATAATCTTCATATGTAAAATAAATTAAACACAACATATAATAAATAGGAAATTTCTACTGTGAATTCACGTATCGATCTATACTGTACATCGCATAATCGACGTTGCCGAGTTAGAACTTTTAAAAAATAAGTGGAAGTATTAGTATATGCATACATATGAAAACTGTATGGGTAACGTCTCCACGGGTACAGTCTTGTGTAATCTAAAATTTTCTGACAATATTGTACCACGAAAACCTCGTTAAACAAACTATTTTTTTATTAAAATACTAATGTTTTACAAAATTCGTTTTAATTTACTTTTATTGTAACAGAAAAATTAACACATCATGAGTATATTTAAAGTTGGATGCTATATTTTCTATAAGAAATTACTTTCGTTTTATTTCAATAAATGCATCATATTTTCGTTCTAGATGAAAACGATTTTATATTTCTCACTCATTATTTTAAAGTATCTCCTTTACTTCAACTAATAAGATGGTGCGCATTAAGCCCGTAGTAGATATTGAGTGGCTTTGAGATGATGATTAGTTAAAGTAGAAGGGTTGGTTCTCTACACTCAAAGGCAAGTAGTCACGCAACGCTTCGAGTATTCCACTTACATCCCTACAAAACGAGTAACAAGCATACGCAAAATTATATGGGCGGTATGTCGTCTTTCATAAATTTATATAAAGGAAGTAGGCCCTTTTCTTTTATTTTTTACAAGGTTGTTGACATCTGGAATACCGACTTACAACATTGATTGTAATCTAAAATTGTGGTTTCGACACTTTTTTTGTCATTAAAGATGAGTCTATGAACTATTGTTTTCAAAGTAAGCA
Organism: Agelastica alni; assembly: GCA_950111635.1. NCBI lineage: Eukaryota > Metazoa > Arthropoda > Insecta > Coleoptera > Chrysomelidae > Agelastica > Agelastica alni. The sequence goes on from OX467710.1 coordinate 21,452,199, forward strand.
AAGCTGCCAAACATTGTACATGTAATCGTCAATCTAACAAAATTCGAAAAATTATAATTCTGTTTATAGTCTAAGCGACGATTTGTCTGATTTAAATCATGATTTAATAAACAATTTTTTTTATAGTATATACAATGATGAAAGTAAAAAAAATAAATACCATTTATTTTTTTTATGAAATATTCTTAATACAAATTATACCAATTAATGTAGCTTGTAAATTGACAACACAATATACCGAATTCTTTAAAACAGTGTTTTGTGAGAATAGTGATAGTGACTCAATAATAAACTTTTACGCTCAACGGATCTCATAAAACAGATTTAAAGTATCCAAGTTTATTGTAGCTTTTATATTTACGAGGGCAGTTTGATAAGTCAGTGACTTTTTGAATTTCCCGCGCAGTTACTCCAAATGCAACAGTGCTGCCGTCAACTATAATCTATCAGTGGGCAACTTTCTAATTTTGAGCAAGCTACGTCGTGCAGTTGGTGTTTGATAGCCGTTCAAAGCAGACAACCTCGTGAATTTTTACGAAAATGGAAAAAAGTGAATTTCGTGTGCTGATTAAGCATTACTTTTTACGTAAAAAATCCATCACTGAAACTAAGGAAAGACTTGATAAATACTACGGGGACTCGGCACCATCAATTTCAATGGTTAAGAAGTGGTTTACAGAGTTCCGTTGTGGTCGTACCAGCACTAGTGACGCCGAACGTCCAGGTCGCCCAAAAGAAGTGATTACGCCGGAAATCGTCGATAAAATCCATGAAATGATATTGGATAATCGGAGAATGAAAGTGCGTGAGTTGGCTCATGCTGTAGGTATCTCAACTGAACGGGTACATCATATTTTACACAAATATTTGGACATGAAAAAACTCTCTGAGAGATGGGTGCCGCGATTGCTCACACTCGACCATAAGTGCAATCGTGTGTGTGACCACTTCAAAAGAGTGTTTAGCGATGTTCAGCCGTAATCCGGACGAATTTTTGCGCCGTTTTGTTACTGTGGATGAAACATGGATCCATCACAACACGCCAGAGACCAAGGAACAATCGAATCAGTGGGTTGCGCGGGGTGAACGTGGACCAAAGAAGGCGAAACAGAGTCTGTCAGCCAACAAGGTCATAGCCACAGTTTTTTGGGATGTACGCGGTGTCAATCACATCGATTACCTCAAGAACGGTAAAACGATCACCGGCGAATATTATTCAAAGCTTTTGAACAGATTCGACGTTGATTTGAAGCAAAAACGGCCGCATTTGGCTAAGAAGAAGAAAGTGCTGTTCCATTAAGACAATGCACGTGTGCACACTTGTCTAGTCACGATGGCCAAAATCCAAGAATTGGGATACGAACTGCTACCCCATCCAGCATATTCCAGATTTAGCCCCCTGCGACTATTTTCTGTTTCCAAACCTAAAGAAATGGCTGGGCGGTAAGAGATTTAAGTCGAATGAAGAAGTCATTACCGAAACAAACGCGTATTTTGAGAGCTTTGAAAAAACCTATTATTTGGAGGGAATAAAAAAATTAGAAAAACGCTGGACTAAATGTATCGAGCTAAAAGGTGATTATTTAGAAAAATAAAATGATTATTTGCGAAAAAAAATTTGTTTTATTCAAAAAGTCACTGACTTATCAAACCGCCCTCGTATATCGATCATTGCTAATAGCCCTAGTGGTTGAAGCAGTTTCAAATAAAAAAAAACTTCTTATACTTAAAATCACATACTATTAAAATATGTAAAATTGTTTCTAATGATTTATATTTAAAATCGTTAAAATCTTGGTATTTGTTAAATATAATGTCTAATGTTGGGCCTTGATTTTCTTTGTACGTATTATAAACCGTTTGTCAAATCACATCTTTAGATGCATCATCTATCCGACACGGCTGACGATACGTTTTCGTTTTTTATCGAGTTCAATCGCAACGACTCGTTTAATTACTAAATAAATTGTGGAATAAGTAATTTTCGTTACGTTGCTTTTGGTTATAATTATTTCATCTTGGATTAAACTGACATTTTCAGCTTTTAAGCATGAATATATATTTAAAATTACTTGTTGAACTTGAATATGCAAATATCGATTTATAAATTCCCAAAATTGTGTCTCATTTTCATTATTATTAATTAGAATTGCATTATTAAGATGTTGGGTTTGGCAGAAGAAGCATGAAAATAGGATTAATGCTGCGAAGATGAGTAGTCTGAGAAGTATAGCCGGAGTGACTCGGTTGGATAAGGTAGAGAATAGTGAGACAAGAGAACGCTGTGGTGTAAAAGAAGATGTGGTTACAAAGATAGATAAAGGAATGCTTAGATGGTTTGGACACGTTGAAAGGTTGGATGAAGGAAGATTGACAAAACAAATTTATAAAGCGAGTGTGAATGGACAAGTCGGTAGAGGTCGACCTCGGAGAACATATCTTGATCAGATCAACATTGTTTTGAGGAAAGGCCAGGTCAAGAGTACCAACAACCGACGAGCATGTATGAGAGCACTGATGAAAGAAGAGGAAGCAAAAGATGTGTGCAAGAACCATAGCAAGTGGAAGGAAGTGGTCTCTGCCTACCCCATGGGAAAGAGGCGTGACTTTATGTATGTATGTATGTATTTATTAAGATGTATTTTTTTATTAATTTGGATATTATCATTACTTTGAATTACATTATTATCAGGAATTTCATTATTAATTTCGTCAATATTAAGCAATTTGTTAGATTAATCATTTACCTCAAACGGTCTCCAAAAGCCATTTCTTAAATATAACAAAAAAAAGTAACGCAAACAATAAAAATCTCCTGAGAAATTTTTGAGAACCAGCGCGCGCTAATGTTTTGAAACGTCTAAAGATTTTACCAACTCCTTTTCAAGTGAACACCTGCGAGCTAGATAGTTGACCAATGATTTGATGAATGCGTATTAGCGACGTTAATATTCAAAAATAAGCTGTGCCACCCGTAGCATATGAAAAGAGGCTACATTTATCGGTATTACTCAGTATAAAATAAAGCGCTTATTACCGGAATAGAGCAGTGCAATGGTAAAATAATCTTTTTTAAACTGAGATTAAAAATACTTTTACTTATTTTTTAATATTATAGGGGTAGTTTGAGATTTTCCGCAAGGTATATTTTTCAATAATACGGAGGAGGTTCGAGATTTTTCACAAGGAATGGGAAGGGATTTTTTTATATTTTAGCAAAAGTGACAGTAGAAATAAAGATAACTAAATCTGTGATTCGTTAATTTTTTTACACCAATAAAGTTTCACTTCAGACGCAGTTAGTTTTTGACTAATGCATAATTCTTGTTTCTAACAAATTGCTTCTAATTTTACGCATTTTTCTTTTGTTTTGTTATATTTCCGTTACTATGTTGCCACACCGTTTTCACGTTTTAATATTCCCTGCATTGAAAATGTTCATATATGTTGTTTCTAATTATTTACCCAATATAAGTGGTAAACAATTGTCAATTTTTTTAAAATGATTCTAGATATATAGCTCTAAAAGGTGTTTGTTGGTGTTTCATAAAGATAGTAAATTTTCTTCAATGTAGAAAAAAATAAAATAGCTGTCATTTTCCCACGTTTCGCGATGCTATATGTACAATAAAAGCCATTTTTAATTGTAATTATCTCATGTTGGCTGTGGTCTTTAAATTTTAGTTTTAAATGTATTTATTGTGCATTTAATTACAAATTTTTTGTATAATGTTTAAAGTCTTGAATTTTTTTAAACGCGTTTCAACTACCTTGAAATTGATATATGAGAATATTCCTACAATATTCTATATCTCTTTAAAAGAAAATAATCCATTCATTTTCTAGTTTATTTACCGTTTTAATTCGGGTGCTAATGAATTTTTAATAAGGCGATAATTTTTTACCAAACGATTTATGTAAATAGGTGTCAAGAAGAGATTTGAAAAACCATACAATTAATTAAAAAATATGTAAATTCGAATAAAACTTTTATGGCATTTTTATTGGAATGTGTTGTTATATGGCAATAAAAAAATAATTTTTAATACAAATGAATCCTATGTTACATACCCACCATAAATGTTGTTTTCATAATAATTAGAAATGGTTAATCTTTATTACTAATATTTACATGCAATAATAAAAACTGGTTGTTTAGACAGTCATTTATTTGTTATAAATAGATAGATTATTATTCTTTGTTGTTTTATAAGATTATGTTTCTTTTTAAGAGTTCTGATTTGTTTACGTAACATCGTTACCGTTTTACAACTGTGATGTCGACCATAATGACACAACTGAGAATCGAATATTCAAGGCGCCTAAGAAACATATTATTAAGCTATTTATTACGAGGGCAGTTTGATAAGTCAGTGACTTTTTGAATTTCCCGCGCAGTTACTCCAAATGCAACAGTGCTGCCGCCAACTATAATCTATCAGTGGGCAACTTTCTAATTTTGAGCAAGCTACGTCGTGCAGTTGGTGTTTGATAGCCGTTCAAAGCAGACAACCTCGTGAATTTTTACGAAAATGGAAAAAAGTGAATTTCGTGTGCTGATTAAGCATTACTTTTTACGTAAAAAATCCATCACTGAAACTAAGGAAAGACTTGATAAATACTACGGGGACTCGGCACCATCAATTTCAATGGTCAAGAAGTGGTTTACAGAGTTCCGTTGTGGTCGTACCAGCACTAGTGACGCCGAACGTCCAGGTCGCCCAAAAGAAGTGATCACGCCGGAAATCGTCGATAAAATCCATGAAATGATATTGGATGATCGGAGAATGAAAGTGCGTGAGTTGGCTCATGTTGTATCTCAATTGAACAGGTACATCATATTTTACACGAATATTTGGACATGAAAAAACTCTCTGCGAGATAGGTGCCGCGATTGCTCACACAACCATAAGCGCAATCGTGTGACCACTTCAAAAGAGTGTTTAGCGATGTTCAGCCGTAATCCGGACGAATTTTTGCGCCGTTTTGTTACTGCGGATGAAACATGGATCCATCACAACACGCCAGAGACCAAGGAACAATCGAAACAGTGGGTTGCTTGGAGTGAACGTGGACAAAAGAAGGCGAAACAGAGTCTGTCAGCCAACAAGGTCATGGCCACAGTTTTTTGAGATGTACGCGGTGTCATTCACATCGATTACCTCAAGAAAGGTAAAACGATCACCGGCGAATATTATTCAAAGCTTTTGAACAGATTCGACGTTGATTTGAAGCAAAAACGGCCGCATTTGGCTAAGAAGAAGAAAGTGCTGTTCCATCAAGACAATGCACGTGTGCACACTTGTCTAGTCACGATGGCCAAAATCCACGAATTGGGATACGAACTGCTACCCCATCCAGCATATTCTCCAGATTTAGCCCCCGGGGACTATTTTCTATTTCCAAACCTAAAGAAATGGCTGGGCGGTAAGAGATTTGAGTCGAATGAAGAAGTCATTACCGAAACAAACGCGTATTTTGAGAGCTTTAAAAAAACCTATTATTTGGAGGGAATAAAAAAATTAGAAAAACGCTGGACTAAATGTATCGAGCTAAAAGGTGATTATGTAGAAAAATAAAATGTTTATTTGCGGAAAAAAATTTGTTTTATTCAAAAAGTCACTGACTTATCAAACCGCCCTCGTACTTCATTGACTTTTGGATATGTTATCCTTATAGCTCCATAAAACTGGCAGTACAAAATGGGCGGAAATTGAAAAAACGGAATGGACCAAAATTTGTTACTGAAAAACCATACTAAAATAAATAGAAATTTTTTTTTCAAAATTTACACCGAGCACCTAAATTAAATTGCGATTTCTACCTAATAAATAAACTATATAATTTTGTTGCTCATCGCAGTAAAGATTGTTAAGGTCACTAGAGTCGGCAACAATATAGAAAACTGGAAATCGGATGAGTTTTCGACCGGTATACTCAAAAACCGTCCATGCCAGCTAAAATTACTATTTTCATTATTTAAATAATCGAATTAATTTTGTTGCTCAATGGCGTGATAACCGCTGATGCCTGAACTGTCAGCAACTAATTTGAGAACATAAGATCTGATAAGTTTTTGACCGGTATACTTAGAAACCGTCCAAGCCAGCTTAATTTGCTACTTTCGTTATTTAAGTAATAAATGTCATTTTGTGGCTCATTAGAGTAATGATCGGTGATCGGTGAACTTATCCGATCTGGGGTTCTTAATTTTGTTGCTGCCTGTAAAAACATCACCGATCATTACTCAAATAAACAACAAAATGACATTTATTATTTAAATAACGAAACAAAAATAACGCCACGTTTTCAAAGAAAGTAAAATCTTCAAATCATTGCATCACAATGCCCGAAAATACCCTTGGATCAAGTCCCTTTATCTCGATTTTGGGAGTCACGGTGTCTAATAATATGTCTTGGCATGATCATGTTGATAACATCGCAAAATCAGCAAGCAGGAGGCTGGGTTTTCCGTGAAAAGCTAGAAAGTTTTTACTCCTGTTTAACTGACGACGACGTACAAGGCTCAAATCCGACCTCTACTCTACTCTATTGCTCGCACATTTGAGGTTTAAACACCAAGGCATTCTCTTGGTATTCTAGATTCCATTAAGAAAAGGGCCATTCGATTGATAAACAGCACAACTCTCACAGATACCCCCTTTACCCATAAAAGAAGAGTTGTAGACCAGACATTACGCAACAGATATTTCCATGGCAGATGCTCCAGAGAATTAAACACTCTTATACCACCACTGGTCACATTCAGCCGAAGAACTCGGCACGCTGATCAGTCTCACCCATTTACTCTCAAGATTGACACTACAAGGACCAATCTCGATCAAGAATCCTTCTTTTACAGGGCTGCTACGGAATGGAACAAGCTTCCAAAATCAGTTTTTCCAGAGAACTATGACTTGCAACTTTTTAAAAGCGGGTCCACAATCATCATCTTTCTATAATCCCTCCCCCTTCTAATAGTCGCAGTGCGGGCCGTCCGCGGGCCACACGATATGTCTACCCTTTTTGCGACTATTTTCAGTAAAAAAAAGTAGCAAATTAAGCTGGCTTAGACGGTTTCTATACCGGTTAAAAACTTAGAGATCTCAGGTTCCCAAATTAGTTGCCGACTGTTCATGCATCAACGATGGTCATTGCAATTGGCAACAAAATTAATCCGATTATTTAAATGATAAAAATAGCGATTTAAGCAGGCGTGGACGGTTTGTTAATATACCGGCAAAAAACTTATCCGATCTCGGGTTATCCATTTTGTTGATACGAACAACAAAATTAAATAGTTTATTTATTAGGTGGAAATCGCGTTTTAAGTTAGCATGTTCGGTGTAAATTTAAAAAAAAAATCTACTTAAGTTTGGTTAATTAGCAACAATTTTTGGTTCATTCCGATTTTTCAGATCGTTTGTTATTTGTTGTCTTCGTCTGCTTAACGTGAATCTAGCATTTTTGGCGATTTTTCGGGTTCGGTACAAGCAACAAAATCGTTTCTATGGCAACTAATTAGCAACAAATTTAGCAACTTTTTTTTTTCAATTTTCGTTTAAATGTTTGGTAGGTTTTTGTAAATATAGAAAATAAAAGTATTTGTTTTATTTAGATATTTTTATTGTCGAAATTGTTGCTTTCCAATGCGAACTAATTAAAGATTCGCTTGAGCGCATTTGTGATGGAACTTTTATATTATAATCCTTTTTATATTCACATCGTAAAGGATAAAGATATAAAATTTAAGACGCGATTTGTGAAGTCATCGTTTATAAGAGATTTGTATCTAGATGTTATAAAATTTGCCTTATCTGAATAGTGCCTTTTTTCAAATCTTTTTTCATTGAGAATCTTGACCCTTTTGAAAAGTCTGGAATAATTTATTATTACCTAATAAAATAAAAAGAGAAGAACAAAAAATATTTGAAAGTATATTTTTTTATTTTTTTAAACACCCGATTATCCTCGAAAAAAAAACAATTTATATTAAACATTTTTTAAAAAGGGGGCTAAAATCAGTTGAAATAATTTTTGCTGTTTCAGAAAAAAAGAATCCCTGAATAATCTATACATACATATAGTCACGCCTCTTTCGCCCGCTTCTTTCCACTTCCTACGGTTCTTACACACGTCTTTCGCTTCTTATACTTTCATCAGCGCTTTCATACATACTCGTTGGGTGCTGGTACTCTTGACCCGGTCTTTCTTCAAAACAATTTCGATCTGATCGAGGTATGTTCGCCTAGGTCGACCTCTACCGACCCATTCACAATCGCCTTATACATCTATTTCGTCAATCTTCTTTCATTTATCTTCTTTACGTGTTTAAACCACTTAAACATTTCTTTATATTTATTTATTACCCAATCTACTTTCACACCTCAGCATTCCCTTATCTCACCATGCCTCACTTTATTCATAGTCACTCCCAGCTATACTTTTCACTACTAATCTCCACAGCATTGATACTAATTTCATGGTTCTTTTACCAAACTCATCATCCTACATAAGTATTGGGACCAGCACCACTTTAAGCACAGCCAGTCGTGTTTTTTTTGACACGTTCTAGCTGCATGTTTTTGGTTAGTACCTACATCACTTTGTTAATGTCAGGGTTCCATCCTGTCCCCCACCTTATTTCTTTTACACATCAACGACCTCTTAAAAACCACCACGAACCCCATTTACAGTTTCGCAGACGATAGCACACTTGTCTCAACTTTCACATCATATCGATCACTTTCGGTGAATGATACAAATAGACTCAGACAGGAACAGGTTGATTCCATCAATAGAGATCTTAAAGCAATCGTCGAGTGGGGAACCAACAATCTTGTTCTGTTCAACGCCCAAAAAACACAAAGTGCCACGTTTTCCAAGAAAGCGAATTCCTCAAATCATCCCATCACAATGTCCGGAAATACCCTTGAACCAAGTTCCTTCATCTCGATTTTGGGAGTCACGGTGTCCAATAATATGCCTTGGCATGACCATGTTGCTAACATCGCAAAGTCGGCAAGCCAGAGGCTAGGTTTTCTGTGGAAAGCCAGAAAGTTTTTTACTCCTGATCAACTGTTGACGACGTACAAGGCTCAAATCCGACCTCTACTGGAGTATTGCTCGCACATTTGGGGTTCAGCACCAAGGCATTCTCTTCGTCTTCTAGATTCCATTCAGAAAAGAGCCATTCGCTTGATAAACAGCTCAAATCTCACAGATACCTTTACCCTCTAGAACATAGAAGAAGAGTTGCAGACCAGTCATTGCTCTACAGATATTTCCATGGCAGATGCTCCAGAGAAATAAAAACTCTTGTACCACCATTGGCCACATTCGGCCGAAGAACTCGGCACGCTGATCAGTCTTACACATTTACTCTCAAGATTGACATTACAAGGAACAATCTTCATCAAGAATCCTTCTTTTACAGGGCTGCTACGGAACCATGACCTGCAACTTTTTAAAAAGCGTATCCACAATCATTTTCTTTCTATAATCCCTTCCCCTTCTAATAGTCGCAGTGCGGGCCGTCCGCGGCCCACACGATACGTCTACCCATTTGCGACTATTTTTTTAAAAAAAAAAAATATTTTAAACATTTGGAGATATTTTTAATGCCAAACATTCTTCTGTTAAAAAATGTATTTTTAAATCTTACTATTGTTTAAACCTCATTTGTAAGTCAGTTTCCAACCACGAATATCTGTTCAAAAATGACTGTTCCAGTAGAAAGTACTAAGTATGTTGCTTTACTGTTTAAGGTTGTATACCTAAGTTAAGAGCAGCAGAAGTTTACGGATTTGTTTCGACAGCAGTCAGAAATAGTCCGTGATATCCCAAATCAAGTGCAGTATATTCAAGAGCGTTCCTCTAAATATACTTCGCTGTAAGAACAAACCTTATAGCGGTGCAGTTTTTTCCTTTAAAATAAAAAATAATGGTCCACCACTGCTTTACGCATGCTTAAGATTAATTAGTTGAGGATAAAGTCTAACAGCTAAATGCATTAAGTGCTTTAAACAATGTTAGCAGAATGATAAACTTTAAATTAAATTCTGGGTTGAACATTAATATTATCTAAACCATTACTTGTAGATATATCTTGATTGTTCTTACAGATACAAATGTTGTAGGGGATGCTTTTGGGGGTAAAAAGATATGATTATGCATTTTATAAAAATATTAAATCGGACTACGCACACAGTTAACAAGTGGACAAATCTTTGCAGTATGTATCTTTGTAGGATTTCTAAAAACTGATACTATCGACAACAACTACAATTATTCTCCGATTGATAGAGATGTAGGCTGCATGGAATGTATTTGTATGTAAATATCGGTTTATAACATTCTCCGTCTTTTAATTCCAACTTTCTAATCATATTTGTCATTCCAGGATTCCTTCATTAATCCCTTGTCTCTTATTTCTCCATTTATGTCTTCTCTACAGCTCCTTCTTGGTCATACTTGTTTCTTTTTCAACCTGCTTTCCGTAGAGTTACTTGTTTTGTGCGACATTCTTCGGTTTGTTTGTATTTTTTATTATCTTGCGTCCATAATTCTTTAATTCTATCCTTTTGTTATCCTCTCCATTTTTGACCTAAGGACTGCTGTTTTTTTCTAGAATTGCTTTCTGTTGCTTCCGACAATTTTTTTTATTGGCCACACTTCAGAGTTTTAGATTAAAAAAGTGAATAGATTATATACCGAGAAAGCGAAACTGTTCAATACTTAACAGGTGTACAAAGTGATGATATGGGATTCTTTTAACTACTCAATTTATTTATATAATCTTTTAATGATTAAATTATCTCTTAACTGCACAACCGACGAAAACCAACTATTAATATAAGTTACTTTATCAACCTATTCATCTAATATTTTTATATAAAGACCGTAAATAATTTGTTTAACAATAAACAAAGGTTCCATCTTCACCGCACAATAAAAGCATTGTGTGTGTTCACAAACAGATAAAAATGGCATGCGACGACGTGTCAGCAGTTTAAAGATCGCAAAATCAGGTGCAATCATGTATTTCATTGAACGACTAGCACAATTGTAACGAAAGAAAGTGGGCGCGTCTGGATGACCTCAAACGATCGATTAGCTGTTAGTTTTTTTCCAATTGATGTTAGTGTAAGTTAAACGATTTTAGATAAAGTTTCGATAAAGCACTAAAATAATATTAATTTTGAGTGTCAATATTAATCCGCAGAAAATGTACACGATGCAAGGATTAATTAAGAACTGGAACATTTCTTCGGCAGTTCCATTTTGCTTGTTAAAAACTCTTCTCAAATATAGTTCAATCAATTTTTGACGGTCTTAACAGACACCAAGCAAATACACCACATATAGCATATTTCACAAATATACGGTGTTCTCGGATTATCGTTAGAAACTCGATAACCAGTATTCAACTGTACATTTAAGAAGTACGAAAGTAAATTCGCCTAATTTTTTTAAACAAATTTAGTAGGTAACGAATTTTATTTTATAAGGGGCTTCTTGTTTGGAAATTAAGGGTCGATATTTTTATTTGTTAGCACGGTTAATTTTGCAACCAAATCTGTTCTTGACTTTTTTTATTGTACATATTAAGAGAGGTAAGCAAGAAATCCAAATAAATTTCACTAATAAATTAAGCTATTGCGCGCCGGCGCCGACGACCAGGAATAGGGCGTGTCAGATGAGAAATGTGCTGAGGTGTAGGCAGTTTCACCACCGGAACCTCTATTGCTCTTCGACGGCGTCGTTTCACTGCGTAGCTAATGGATCCACTCTAGGCTAAAGGCCTTTTATCGCCGCGAATTTTGTTATCACAGTAAATGAAACAACACACTTGTCATCGATAATATATCGTTAACTTTAATACATGGAGCTTACAGTTTAAAGCCTCCTGTATCTTTGGAATAATTTCACTGGTTGTTAGCTTTTAATTTAATAGGGCTGGATTGTGCGGTGAACTGTAACCTCTAGGGATAAGCCACAATAGACTTCCTTAAGGTTGCAGTGGATCGGCGACCTACACCCCACTCACATGATACCTAACCTAACATAACCTATATTTCTCGTTTTTAATTGTTTCTAGGAATAAAAAAGAGGTGACAACAGCCTTGAAGCCGAAATGCGTTGCTGGGTTTGAAGTTTTAAAAGTATCAAATTAAATAGTACGGTTGAATTTTTTTTTGAGGTTTAATGTACCTTTAGTGATTTTTCATGACAAATCACTTGGCGCTTTAACGTGTTTTAGCTTTTTAATTTTCAGATAGTTTGGTTAAATAAAAAAAAGGGTGGATAGGTCCGTGAACTGATCTCTTCATTTCCTCTAAATTAATTCAATCGAGAAATCAAGGATTCACGAAACCCTGAGTAAAATTTTTTAATTTTTTGTAGTAACACAAATTTGACGCACAACGTTAAAACAAATTTCCTCGCATATTTTTCCTATTTTAACTTAATAGAAACGTCAAAAATGATCCAGGAAGCACAATAATTAGATTTTTTATGCTGCGACCACAGTCGTTCCGCAGGGGTTTTCCGCCACGGTTAAATTTATTTTCTGACAAGAAAATGATTGTATTTACTGATTGCGTAACTTTACTAAATGTAAATTTATAAAAAAAAAAAATTTACACGATATTCGCACCGCTTCCTATTAATACACAGCGTGTTTTTGTTTCACCCTATACGTTGCAAAAAGAGATTGAGAATAACCGCGATAATCACGTTTTTGCTTTGACTCAAATGGACGGTCTGTGTATGATTTCAGCATCAGCACTTCTGGAAGATTTATAAGAGAATAAGTTGCGTGCTAAAATAAAATAGTATCGGCTATACTCGACGAACTAGTGTGAGAATTGATTTGATACCATAAAAACAGTGGTGGAGGCGTTTTCTATTAATTTAAAAAATAAAACTATAGGTAAATTTATGCCCAATAATTTTTGATGGCTGTGAGTCCAAGACAATTATTCCTGTGGAAGATACTTTTTCGATTTTGGTGTAAGAATGTTATATTCTCGTATGCAAAATCGTTGCTGAATGGAGCTAATTCTTAAACGATTTTTGGAGAATTAATTTTCTAATTTTGTTACCCTCAAAAATGTCAAAACTGTTTTATTAATTTACATTCGTGACTTTCAGGATTATTTATATATTTTTCAACAAACATTGATAAATTAATGAGCCAAAAAGGTCAATCAACACAATGGCCCAAAAATATCAGTAAAACGTTAAAAAAATTACAATATTTATAATATTGACTTATAAGACTTATCTTTAAGTTAACAAAAGTAGTAATAAGTAGTAAATAAAATCCACCTGTCAGTTAGTAACTAAGTGTAACCAACTGACATATTTTGCGAGAAAAATCCCCAGCTAACAACGATCACAAAAATAAAAAAAAAATAATAAATAAAAGCCAAAACTGTGAAAACAGTATAAAACATACGTTGCAGTAGGCTATTACTCGCACTCATTCGTTCGTCCACTCGCTATTTGGTTCCTCATGACATGTGTGACCTTTTAAATAAAGAAAAATATATATTTAACGCTGAAAATTAATGAATTTTGTGATTTATTTTGGTATATTTTGTAATTCTTTGCCCACTCTTCCTAATTTGACAAGTTACAAAAATAAATATTAGCTAAGTTAAGTAAAATGTTATTTATTTTTCCATTAATATTTTTAAATATAGGATAAGTTCCTTTGTAAAACTTTTAGTCAGTCTCTCATAGATTTTTATTTATTAAAGGTCATGTCCACATCCCAAGAGTTCGTCTCGGTCGAAGAAAATCTTCATTACTTTGAAATCACAGTATTCCTTAATTCATATAATATAACCTTCGTTCATTTTTGTAAAGGAAAATCAGGATGCATGCATAAACACCTACAAAAAGCTCGCAAAAAGCCCACTTTGTAGATTCTGTAAAGAGGATGAGACCTCTCTTTACTGACTATGCTGCTTCAAAGAACTTTCTGTTTAAAGGCACTTCGGGGAAAAAGAATTGGGACCTGAAATGTCCATCCTGAAATTTTTGAAGGTTTAGGACTGCCGCTATGAGGACCCAATTCTATACAAAGGGGGCAATAGGCGTTGTTAGCCGTAGTAATAAGACAAATGACACTAATACCAAACCCAGGAGAAAAAACGTACCTTTTCCAACATTACATGATGCACATATACTAGTGCATATTATCGATAAAAATAATAACCGGAACATTTTTGTATATTATTTTTGCAAGCGTAGTATCAAATTAATTAGCCACTGATACGAGCTTAAATTCAAAATTTCTATTCCTATTTTTACAAAACGTACGCCCCTGACATCCAATCTCTGATTAACTCTCCATCATAGACTATTCTCGCTTTGTATGCCGAAGATACTTGAAGCGAAAACCTAGGAATATAAATTTCAGCAAGCACTTGAGCATTTTTTGCATTCCCTCGGAATTCATTAAGGATATATATATACACTATTAATTTTATCTGAAGTCCTTAATTGCTGCCAACGAAATAAAAATACATCTCGGAACTGATCATGGATCAATCATAAAAGTTACAACCAGGATCAATTTGTATTTGAAGTTACAAAAAAATAATTATAATTGCTGAGAGATAACGATACATCAGAACTTCAAACGGAGGAAAAAATATACCCGAAACACTGACGTGGATAAAATCTTTAATCTATAAAGAATATCGTTACAGATTGCGACCAACGGGGTCCGTCCTCACAATAAAAAATGTTTGATTTTTGGTAGGTAACAACAAACGCCCCACATATCGAGAAATATTGTTTAGATTTATTCAAGAAAATCTCGATGTCGTAGTTTTTAGTTAAAAGTTAAATTTAGAAGGTGATATGTTATAAAATGTTTAAGTTTTGTAAAATATTCAAGTGATTTATAAAATAAACATCAATTGTATAGAAAGATGAGAATAAATTGTTTAGTTTTTGTACTGAGTTTTTAAAATCATCAAACCCAAGATTTAATATAAAGTACATTATTTTTGGCGCCATAATTGAATATTACTCGCTTACGGTAGCACCTCGAACTCCCCTAGAAAGTGGTAACAAAAGATTCTAATATTACTTAAAAGAAAATTAGCCCGTAACAATTAAACTAATAAAGAAACATAACATTTATATTTATAACGTTTATGTTAAAGGTATTAATAGTAAACACCTTTGCTTTTAATAAGACTAACTAATATTTTTAATATTGTTTACGATAGCTCTTTAAACTCTCCTTTTCCTTAAAATCAATCCAAAATTGGAGAGGGAGTGGTAACAAAAGAATCTAGTAACATCTATGAGAACAATTGTAGTTAAATTAACTAAGAAATATTACTTGTTGATGTTTGTGGCATTAAAATAAACACTTACCTTTGCTTTTATTGAGACTTATGTTACTCGGAAAAGCAGTGATTTTTTTCCACGCCTTCCTGCCCCAAAAGCCTTTAGTAGTAGAAGTTTCAGCAGGAGTGGCACTCCTAGGTACGTAAGAAGCCGCACTTTTGACCCTTTCGGGCCCACGTCTCAAACTACCCGCCGCACTTCTGTAACTAGCACCACTAGAACTACCACTGAAACCACTATCCAAGTCAACTAAGGGCGCGGGGCTAAGCAGTTCGTCCGTAGGACCGACTGTTAGTAAGTCAGCTAATTGATCGTCCATTTCGTTTTCCCTATCGGTGTCGTCGCTACCTTCTTGGGAGTTGGACGGCATCAACATCGCTTCCACCGATAGATTCAACTCGCCGAGAACTCTTCTGTGGCCGTGTTGGACTCGGCGAACTTCTTCTTCGACTAAGCTTTGGTTTAGGGACATTATGGAGTCCTGGTGCGCTTGGCGGCGTCTAGCTTTGGCAAGGTCGCTGATTTCTTCGTATATGTTTTCTTCGGTACCATACCTGAAACAAATATCAAAGAACATTTATACTAAAAACAAATCCTAAGGACAAATGAAGACAAGGCCTTAACTTTAAAAGGTCCAAGTACCAAAAAGTTATAATATGAAAAAAATGATTTTTAGAGCAAGTATTAAAGAAACACAGTATATTAATTTTTATTTAAAATAGCTTATTACAAGAAGATAGTCAGTCCCTTTGTGTTCTAAAACGGACTATCTTAAATACGTAAACAACACAGCTATAAATTTTTTAGACATAAATAAAATGACATTTGTAAAAGGGTCTAAATGTGTATGTTTGCGCCATAACGCTGTATTTAGTTTATTGCTTAAGATCAAGCAATTACTGCTTACTGGTGGATTCGGCTCCCACTACCACGCTTGGACTTTTGGAATTCTATATGGCGCTAGCGTTGCTGGCGTGTTGCGATCGTGCCCATTCATTGTCTAGCACTCATTAGCATTTAAATTTTCCCTCAAGATAACGAACGTCTTCCATTTTGTTTTCGCAATTTGTTACTACGTGTTAATTCACATGTTCAAGACATTTTGTTCTCCAGTAATAAATTTTGTTTCAAATAATTAGCTTCCAATCGTTTTTCGTTAATACTAAAAGTGAATTACAAACTCCCATTTTTCTTGCAAACAGTGAACTTTCAAAAAGAAGATATTTTAGCCAAATTTTGTATTAATTTGGACAAGCAATAAATTTCAATATCGACGTCAACTCAATACCGGTTAAAGAGATCTAGAGTGGGAAATCCTTCCCAGTTATACGTCCAAACCTTAAAATCTGCAACACTCTATCTTGGGTTGGTCGACTATCCTTCGGAGGTGGTATAGACAACAGGGTCCTGTAAGCAGTCCCGTTAGCATCCGCAGGTCATTTCTGCTCCATTCTAGGATCTACTTAGTAGTGTTTCTCGAGGGTTTAGGTAAAAACGCCTTCGAGTGACTCAACCCTGATATATCGGACCAGTACGTGAGTATTTTTCTCTCCGCCCAGTTCGAAATAATTGTCTTGGTGGCACTTGTAGTAATTCCAAAGACCAGTTCTGGTCCAGTGACCGCAGATTCGGCCCCCTGTTTTGCAAGGGTGTCAGCTTTTTTTTTCTTCCACCCCCTGGTGCCCAGGTACCCACAACAGGGTCACTCTGTTGTTAATGTATTACTTCGGCCCTAGCTATGGGGTACAGCCAGTAATTTAAATATTGAAAGAACCTCAAAGATTTCAGAACAAGATCTTACGCATCATAACAAATGCTTCATGATACGTCCCAAATTAACTAATTAAACGCGATCTTCCAGTGAAAACAAAAGGCAGCTGCTGTAGAGTAAAATACGAAACCAGAAATAGTGCTTGTGCGTGAACTCTTTATTAAAGAAAACGAAGTACCTCGTTCGAAGCGCTTTAAACTGACGGATTTGACATTATTAGATTTTAAATTGTTATTTTAAATAGAAAATAGCTCAAAGGAGAGATTTTCGACATGTCAGTTTAACAATAAACAGGCGATTTACTTATTGTTCAATAGCTGAACAGATTGTAAAGAATAAAAGGGGATAATAATAAAAAAAAAACTTCAGCACTAGAGCCAACACCGCAGACAAAAAAAAAACAAAAGGTTACAAGTGTTCCTTATATTCATACAGTCTAAGTGCCAGTTTGAAAGTCTTGTTACTGGTTATCCATTAGTTTTATATAGATTGGTTTATGCTGGCTTAATATCATATCTTTAAGGTATATTAGTTTCTCTTTGGTAACGCACTTAAAATACTTTTACTTCTATAGCTATGGTACACAAAGATTTGTTATTTTTTCCCCTACTCTAAAGAATATAACACTTCGTGAAGGCAATTTTTACATATTGCTTCTGGGTGTATGAACACTTTATACGCATATCCCATACTTGGAATTGTTGGCACTTAAAACCTTTTGAAGTTAATGTCTTTAATTATTCTTTATCAAAGTTGAGCAAGTGTTTTACAAATTGTTGAACTGCGACTATCGTGCAGCTTAAATGCCAAGCTCTACTTCCAATCCATAACAAAATCAATAGCTATCAAAATCAGGCTTACCTGGTAAGATAGGTATGATTACTTCTGTAGGTGCCCTCGCGATAGGCCCCTGGATACTTGCTAGGCACGTTAGTGTGTCTCGTGGGAGGTCCTGGCTCGTAATATGCGTAACTGTAGTCCATGCTCGGCCATGGTGGATCCGGTTGACTAGAGGGTCCCGGTATGGCTAAAAAATCCTCCGCCATGACTGAACTGGAGGGAGAGCAATCGGATGGAGCGGAATTCATGTGTGAAGGTGGATGTTTAGGTGGGGGCGGAAAGTGCAAATGGGGGTGAGAGTGGTATGTGGGTTGTGGAGTACAACGTTTTTGAGTTAGAGGAATTTTCCGAAGAGTACCGCCGATGACATCGCCAGTTCGATGATTTTGGCATTGCTGTTGAGGTTGGTCCGATGTGCTGCCTCCAAAACATTGTTGCTGATTGAAGTGGTGTGATCGTTGCCACATTTACCTGAAACAAATTTACAACCTAGATTATTTTTATCCTACGTGTTTTTTTATTTATTTTGTAGTAGGTGAACGAAAAATATTCCTGTGAAATGTAAGTCGGTAAGGTAGGTATCATTTAAATCCAGTGTTGTTAAGTAATTAATTATTCACTCAAAGTAATTGTAATTGTAATTAATTACATATTTTGAAGTAATTTTAACATCACTGTCTACATCAAAAAAGTACTGGTTCAAAATAGCAGGGTTGACTCACTCGAAGGCGTTTCTACCTAAACCCTCGAGAAACACAACTAAGTAGATCCTAGAATGGAGCAGAAATGACCTGCGAAATTTTACGGGACTGCTTACAGGACACTGTCGTCTTAGATACCACCTAGGAAGAATAGGTCTGAACCAACAAACGGACTGTCGGTTTTGCTGCGTGGAAGACGAAACTGCTAAACATATACTATGTTCATGCCCCGGCCTAGGAAGAATAAGGTTCAACATATTTGGTTACACCAACCTAGAACCTACCCGATTTCAAGAAAATCTCACCCCATACAACCATGAACTTCGTGAGAAGGGCTGGATTGTGCGGTGAACTGTGACCTCTAGGGGTGAGCCACAATAGACCTACTAAGGGTCGCGGTGGAGGGGCGACCACGCCCCACTCACATGATCCTAACCATCACATGTACGTTTATTTTTATAGAGGTGTATTGGTTCCTACACTTATGGTGGTAGTGAATGTTGTGTTTGGCAGAAGAAGCATGAAAATTGGATTAATGCTGTGGAGATGAGTAGTCTGAGAAGTATAGCCGAAATGACTCGGTTGGATAAAGTAAAGAATAGTGAGAAAAGAGAACGCTGTGGAAAGATGTGGTTACAAAGATAGATAAAGGAATGCTTAGATGGTTTGGACACGTTGAAAGGTTGGATGAAGGAAGATTGACGAAACAAATTTATATGGCGAGTGTGAATGGACAAGTCGGTAGAGGTAGACCTCGGAGAAAATATCTCGATCAGATCAACATTGTTTTGAAGAAAGGCCAGGTTAAGAGTACCAACAACCGAGGAGCATGTATGAAAGCACTGATGAAAGTAGAGGAAGCAAAAGATGTGTGTAAGAACCGTAGCAAGTGGAAGGAAGTGGTCTCTGCCTACCCCTATGAGAAAAAGGCGTGACTTTATTTTTGTATGTAGAAAATTCATTTCCAACAACTAATAAAGTAATGAACCAATATACTATTTGCAACAACGTAATTTTTATTGAATATAAAAGAAATATTAAATTTAGTGCATTTTTTAAAAAATAATTAATTAAAAATCTAAATATTAATGTTTTGAGAATATAAATAAAAATACTGAATTAACAATTATGATACAAATATAAGAAAAAAAAACTTTAATCATTACTATTTGATAAAAGCAGTCGTAGTTTTCAACGCAAATAAAAGCTAACCATCGAAATATGCAAAAATTATTTATTTTCATGTTTCCGACTATTTGATAAAATTGGACTGGCAAATTATTAAATGGAATTATGTAAATTATGCAGAGGTACATTTTCGAAAATCCAATGGGGATTTGAATTAGGTTTTATTTACAAAATTTATTACTATGTATTATGAAATGCAATATCCACTATTTCAATCCGTCGACACGGGGGTTTAGATACAATATTAATCAACAGTAGCAGTACTGGTCGACGCCGACGTGGATTTCGCAACATAAATTAACATGCTGTATTCGTCATTAACTTTGGTATTTGTAAAATATTTGTTTGAAATTATATTACAGCACATAATATTTTTCAGTAATTGTTTTTTATTTTATAAATGTATCCATTATTAGAGGTATAGTCGAAAAATTCTTGGCTAGAAGTCAGAAGCTCTATTGCGCTTTTATAGACTTGGAAAAGGCATATGACAGAGTGGTGAGGAGTGAATTGTGGTCTAGATTGTCTATGTATGGGGTGAGTGGTAGTTTAATACGAGCACTGAAATCACTTTACGAGGATTCCACTGCTTGTGTCAGGATAAACGGAGCTTGCACAGACTGGTTTAACATAGAAAATGGTGTAAGACAGGAATGTGTGGCTTCGCCATGTCTGTTTAACTTATACATAAAAGATTGTTTAAAAGGTTTGAAAGAGAGTGCGTATGGATTGAAAATGAATAATTTGATCGTTAAATAGCTTCTTTACGACGATGATCAAGTCATATTAGCGTCATCTGAAGAGAAGTTGCGGGCGATGGTTAATGTTATGCATGATGTCCTGAAAATCAAAGGAATAAAAATAAATGTAAGCAAAACAAAAGTAATGGTTTTCGCAAAAGAAGAAAGCATAAGAAACTGTAAAGTTCGGATTAAAAAAGAAAGAGTGGAACAAGTAAATGAGTTTGTATACCTGGATTTAAAGTTTACAAGAGATTAATTAAACAAATAAAAGTGCATCAGGGTCATTTAAAAATAAATTTAAAAGTTTTTATTACACTATGGTATAAATACATAAATGGGATCCGCAGGGATCAATTCTAGCTCCAACACTATTTCTACTTCACATCAACGACTTGTTGGAAACAACTTCATGTCCAGTACACAGCTTTGCGGATGATAGTACCCCCCATACCGCTTTCTCTTCCAGGGCTCCTATATCTACTCGTAAAACCAGAAATGAACAAGGAAGAAATGTCAGCAACATAAATATGGACTTGGCAACAATTCTCGAATGGGGATCCAATAACTTGGTAGAATTCAAAGCAAATAAAACACAGGCATATCTTTTTTCTGGAAAAGCCGATCTCACTGTGCCCAACATAATATTGTCAGGAATAACCATACCATTGAAGTCATCCATCTCGATGCTTGGTATTACTATCAGCAATAAACTTTCTTGTGAAAATCACGTGAGGTCCATTGCCAAATGTGCATCCTAAAAACTTCGCTTTCTGTTTCGTGACAAGAGCTATTTCACTTACATTCAGCTGCTTATGATCTATAAGGCACAGATCCGACCAGTCCTGGAATACTGTTCCCATATTTGGAGTGCGGCACCTAAACATATCCTGAAATAGTGAGATAAGGGAACGCTGTGGTGTGAAAGAAGATCTGGTAAAGCGAGATCAAGAGTATCAGCAACCGACGAGCATGTATTAAAGCGCTAATGAACTCTGCCTACCTGTTCGGAAAAAGGGCGTAAATGTATGTATGTAATTCTCCACACAATTAATTAAAATCCAAAAGATGCTTTAACTCTTTGTTTTTCATAACAATTTCTTGATTTACTTAGACAATGAATTGCATTATAGTTTTAAAAATCCATGAATTTACATTATTTTATAGTCTACTAGCCATTTTACCCGGCGTTGTCCGGGGTTTATAAAACCCTGGCGGAACATTCTGGAATGACATCGTCGTCGCCGGACATAATTAGGAATGTCCCTATTAAAGTCAGCGACCCGAAACACTATGAATTCGACACTTAAATCAGCTGTTTTCGATAGTTTTATATTGTATCCCCCTTCCACCCCAGGAGGTGGATTCCTGGGAGTAGGTCACCTCTTTAGTATTTGTAAAGAGGTAGTAAGCTATTGCATGCACAGAGTTCTGTTAAAATTGCTCCAGGCGTTCCAGAATTATGCTGAAACAAACACTCACATACATACATATCCACATACACTTTTATAATGTGTTCAGATATCAAGAACAGACCTTGTACAATGAGTTTCAGAATGGCACATCAAACATTTATAAATCAATTTGCTAATTAAAATCATTAAATTTTGTTAGCGGCACAAGACAGCACAAGTAAAGTTCAACAATTGCTATTGATTAGCATAAAATGGCGAAGCTAACTAAATTTAAAAAATTAAAAAAAATATATAATTATTTTATTAAAATTTATTAACATACTCTGCGTCTTATCAATCGTCGAACACGTTTAAATACTTCAGGCTTATCTAATTCTTATAGTTTCACACAATATTAAAATACAAATAGTCAAGTAGTTGATATCAAGTATCGGTGTGATGTAACCCCAGAACCAGAAATCACATGAATTTAATTCTGGAGATCAAGAAGGCCAGTGTTGCGGCCGTACTCGACCAATCCAACGGTTGGGATAAGTTGCATCTAAGTATTGCCTAAAAGTCTGACTAACGTGCACTGGAGCACTATCATGCATGAACAAAATGATCTGTCTTTTTTTTTACTGAAAATAGTCGCAAAAAGGGTAGACCAATCATGTGGGCCGCGGACGGCCCGCACTGTGACTATTAGAAGGGGGAGGGATTATAGAAAGAAGATGATTGTGGACCCGCTTTTTGAAAAGTTGCAGGTCATAATTCTCTGGAAAAACTGATTTTGGAAGCTTGTTCCATTCCGTAAAAGCCCTGTAAAAGAATGATTCTTGATGGTCCCTGGTGGTGTCAATCTTGAGAGTAAATGGGTGAGATTAATCAGCGTGCCGAGTTCTTCGGCCGAATGTGGCCAGTGGTGGTATAAGAGTTTTTATTTCTCTGGAGCATCTGCTATGGAAATATTTGTAGTGTAATGTCTGGTCTGCAACTCTTTTTCTATGTTCTAGAGATCGGATTTGAGCCTTGTACGTCGTCAACAGTAACAGAAGTAAAAAACTTTCTAGCTTACCACAGAAAACCTAGCCCCTGGCTTGCTGACTTTGCGATGTTAGCAACATAGTCATGCCAAGACATATTAGACACCGTGACTTCCAAAATCGAGATGAAGGGACTTGATTCAAGGGTATATCCAGACATTGTAATGGAATGATTTAAGGAATTCAGTTTCTTGGAAAACGTGGCGCTTTGTGTTTTCTGTGCGTTGAACTGAACAAGATTGTTGGTTCCCCACTCGTCGATTGCTTTAAGATCTCTATTGATGGAGTCAATTCACCGAAAGTGATCGGTAGGATGTGGAAGTTGAGACAAGTCTGCTGTCGGCTGCGAAACTGAAAATGGGGTTCGTGGTGGTTTTCAAGAGGTCGTTGATGTGTAAAATAAATAGGGTGGGGGACTGGATGAAACCCTGTCAAATATTAAGTGGGATGTCCTCAAGTAGTTTAGGGAGATTATTTTTGGGAAAACTGGTGTAAGCAATTTTATTTAATGCCCGAGGCAGAAAATCTGGCACAATTAAGTTGTACACTATAATTCCAATCCATGCATTAACTGAAAACAGGATATTGTTTATATTTTTTTTACCAGATCTATTGATTCTAGGAAAACACTTCTATGATTAAGAAATTTTTTTAAGTAAACCGGGAGATTTTATATTAAATAAGATAAGGGATGCTAATTTCACCCCATTATAATGTAAAAGGAATGTTAAAAATACCGGTAGTTGATCCTTTGCGAGTAGAGCAAGGAAATTTCAAGTTTCTATCTTTACTAAAATTTAAGAAAAAAAATTAAGACTTAATTTTACTCATCACCTTTTAGGGGTGGTATCTCGGTAAGGGGTGGGCTAGGGAAATTTTGTTGAATGAAAGATCCATCATAATTATATACAATCAACTCCTGAATTTTTTCGTATGAATTGGGAAACGCTCTGTATAATCATTAAATTTAAATTATTGTATAATAAATATTATTTTGTATTGATGTTAGGCATACGTATCTAATCTATAAAGTGTATTGTACCTTACGATGTTTCAAAACAAACGTATGTTATATCAATATTTAGCTTTACCATCAATAATAATTTACACAATTGTAGCATTTCCCGGATTTAAAAACAATAAACTGTTTATACAGGTTTTGACAAGTCGGGCAAGTTAAACAATCAAAGGAAGTAGCTAATTAGCACTAATTCTATGCATTTGAAATTTTTGTTCTCTATAAAGTACATAGACACCGTTTACTTAAAAAAAGATATGGAGATAGTTGATATTATTAACTCTATTTAAAAGCGATAATAACAATAATAAGTTTAACAAAATAAAGCATTCCTTCTTCAAATCCGTCTGTATTAGGGCTATTGTGACAATCTGTTTATATTTTACACTCTGTAAATTCGAATCCCAGATACATGATGTATCAAGACATTTTTTACTTAGTGTCATTTGTCGACATCTAGTGAAGTAGTGAAGCATAATTTCTTTGCGTTTTAACCTTAGAGAGAAGAGTAAGCGTGAAAATGTTTAAAAATAAAGTGCTTTCACAGTTAGAAAAGAACCTAACACATAAACCATAATACTTGAATATTAGCTGCAAAAAATCGTAAAAATCGTACTCTACAGATATTTCCATGGCAGATACTCCAGAGAAATAAAAACTCTTGTACCACCATCGGCCACATTCGGCCGAAGAACTCGGCATGCTGATCAGTCTCACCCATTTACTCTCAAGATTGACAAGGACCAATCTCCATCAAAAAATTTTCTTTTACAGAGCTGCTACGGAATGGAACAAGCTTTCGAAATCAGTTTTTCCAGAGAACTATGACCTGCGGGTCCACAATCATCTCCTTTTTATAATCCCTTCCCCTTCTAATAGTCTAATAGTCGAGGCTCACGCAATAGGTCTACCCTTTTGCGACTATTTTAAGTAAAAAAAAAATCCCAACCCCTAAAACTTCGTGAGAACTGGATTGTGAGGCGAACTGTAACCTCTTGGGGTAAGCCACAATAGACCCATTAAGTGTCGCTTCACCCACCCACATGATACACAAGTAACTAACAGAGTAACAAAACATGTGCACATAAAGGCCAAGGGATTTATTAAAATCCTTTGTAACATCTGTAAACTACATTTTTTATTTTAATAGTTATTTAGGATATTAATAACTTTTTTTAGTATCTCGTAGAATTCAGGCATGGGCTATTGCATAGCATAAAATTAGTAGTTGGGACTATCAGAAGTCCCTATTGTTTGAGGGATTATAAGGGTCGGTTCTATTGTCCCCACCAAAAGTTAAATAAATACATCACAGGTATGAAGTTCTGAGGACTTCGAGCAGTCCCAACCGCCCATGCGATCTACAACGTAGATCGTAGAGCAGACACGGGCTAAGTTTTTAAAATCGAAGTCTCCTTTGTTAACAATTTATTGCATGTTATAAAATTAAAACTCTCACAAACTCTGCAGAATATACCCCTCGATAATAATGATATACGTTTGTTATTTTCTCTCTACTGGAATCAATCTGCCACGGTAACACTAGATGGAGAGGAGAACACTCAGATACCTATAAAGAGAGGTGTGAGACAGGGTTGTATTTTGTCTCCTACACTTTTCAACCTCTACACGAAGAATATATTTAAAAGGGCAACACAATCTGGTGAAGGAATAAAGATTGGAGGCGAAACCATTAGTAACATTCGCTACGCAGATGATACTGTGCTTCTAGCTGAATCATTGAAAGAATTACAATGTATGTTAGACAAGATAAACAAAGAAGACTGAAAATCAATGTCAAAAAAACTTAATTTATGGTTGTTAACAAAATGAATGTTGGCCCGGAAAGAATAACACTTGAAGGCAAGAATATAGAAAGAGTTCAGCACTTTAAATATCTTGGAAGCTGGATCAATCAGTCGATGGATCCAGATGAAGAAATCAAGGCTAGAATAGAAATAGCTAGAAGAGCATTTCTGAAACTCTTTGCCAAGCAACTTAACATTTATCTGCGGAAAGGTTGTATGTATGGTCTATGTATGGTCTATTTTGTCGTACTCTTGCGAAACATGGACGCTTTACCAAAAAATTATTGACCGCATTAGTGCATTCGAGATGTGGCTGTACAGAAGGATGCGTAAAATTCCGTGGACAAGCCTAACTACCAACGAGAATGTACTCATTAGAATAGGAAACGATAGAGAGCTCTTAACTACCATCAAGCGCCGCAAACTGGAATACTTGAGACATGTGATGCGTGGACCACGTTATAGTCTGCTTCGGCTTATTCTAAATGGCAAGATCGAGGGGAAACATGGATAGGCCGCAAAAAGTTATCCTGGCTTCGAAATCTCCGACAATGGACAGGTTTAACTGCCAAGGAACTTCTCCACGCAGCTCAAGATAGAGATAGATACAAAGAAGAAGTCAATATGGGAGTCGTCAACGCTTGAGAAAGCAAGACACTGTAAGAAGAAGATAAAATTAGTAGATGGGACTATCAGCAGTTCCTATTGTTTAAGGCATTATAAGGGTCGTTTCTATTGTCCCCACAAAAAGTACGAAGTCCTGGGGACTTCGAGCAGTCCAAATCGCCCATGCCTGTGAAGAGTAAAGATTATGTCCACCTTCCTAGAATTTGTCTCGGGATAATAATAATAATTTTGGAACCACTGCATTTGTTAATTTATATTAAGTAACCTTTCCCGATGAGGCTTCAAATTGTGTTTACATTTACATATATTTAGACAATCGAGTGTTAAGCATTGTTTGCTTGTGCAATATGCAATTATTTGGTTCAGAACAATGAATTAAACAAAAATATCACGGTTCAATATTCGAAATTAGGTACGTTACAGCGTTATTACATTTCAATAATCACCTTTTTCACATCAGGGGATTAACATTCCGGTCTCATTACGGAAGTACACCGAGATTTTGTTCCGTCGCAACCGCGCTGCTGCTTCAACTCATTATTAAAATTTTCTTTTAACGAGCGCTCAGTCCCACAACATCATTAGTAAATTCCGTGTAAATTCGAATGCTGAACACAAGTTAGTTGAATGAAAGTTGAAAAAAAAGCCTTTTAAATCTTGTTAATTATATTCCAAAATATTTTTACATTACACCACTAAATAGAAATTTACGTAACATGTTGCCACGTCTTGTTCGTTCTCTATAGAGTACTCTGCCAGCGGTCTCTCTACTGGCAAATTATGCCCGAGCTCAGCCGTAGAGGGTAGAAAAAAAAATATAAAAGTGAGCCGCGCCACCGACTTAGACGGTTCAAGCCGGAAACCCCTAGGTCTTATAGGCACTAGCAGAGCCACACGATAAACAACTGAGATTATGGTGAACTAAATAAATGAAATTATAGCTAAAATATATTGGATACTTTACTCCTACAATAACTCAAAGTACACAGTTCAATAATAAACTTATAACAAATATAGTCAAAATCAACAGCTAACAATAAATCAAAGTACACAGTTCAATAATAAAACTATAACAAATATAGTCAAAATTAACAGCTATGGTAAATTTTCTTGCTAAAACAAACCAAAAATTTAAAATTTACAACTTTATAAAATAACCAAAACAAAAGTAAGAGTAACAGACTTTACCAAGTTACCAAAAAAAACGTATACAAGTCAACTCCTTAATAATACTAAATCAAACGTTTACATAAGGCTGCTAATTTACTCATGTTTTTACCATTTACATAAAGATTTACACTGCCAAAACAATCGAGTTTATTTAAAAATATTTTTTTACAATGGTTGTTCTTTAAAATATCAATATTATAGGATATTTACAAATAAGTATGAAGAAAATATATTTTTACTTGGACTTAAAGAATTATTGAGAAGATTATTTTAATCAAAGTTTAGTTTTGGCATATTATCTAATGCAATTAATAGTTTTTAATAATGTATTATATTAATAAATTAAAACAAAACTTAATTGTGGTGTCAAAAATAAGTCACGTCGTTAAATATTCTAAAATAAATCACTTGTAACCTTTGGGTAAACGCATATTGTAGATCAAATATAAAAAAAAATAACTTTAATCTTGAACACCTTAATACGGAGTTCCTGCTAAAAACACCAAGCAAGTCTTTATAACACTACAATTTATCGTCGATATGGATGATACGAATGCACTACTCCTGTGGCCGGTTTGGTTATGGAACGGCACCTGCTAATTAACAATGGCTTCCCCCAAATAAATCCCGCATGCGGTTATTTTAACTCGACACCAAAATCCAAAATATCAACAACGAAGGTAAGATAGAATGGTCAAGTTAAAAATTAAATGGTTTTTCTTCAAAATCCAATTAAGATGGCCCAAATACAGCCAGATATGAAAAGAAAACCGTAGAGGTTTTGCACACTTGTTAATATCACACCGCCCCAAAAATTCTCACCACACCCGACTTCGAAGACTCTCACCACACGACTGGACTACTTCCCAAGCCGGATATCAAGAAATGACACGGAATTTACGTCAACCAAGAATATTCGCAAATCTATGTTCCACACTAAGAATCGCGTTCATCAGTGTTGATAGCTTGCCTCATCTACACAGAAATGTAAACCAAACAATAATATAATCGATAATACACAATAATCGAGGCTATGCAACACTATTTACAACGAATGATATATTTAAGTCACAACAAAATACGGTACGCGATACTATTTACGAGTACTTGAAGAATATAAAATTATCAGAGACATAATTATAATGGAACTGTAGAAGGGAAAAAAAAGGCACGTTACAATGTCTGGAATAAACTGTTTTTTTTGAACGAGTAGACTAAATATGACACGTGAGAACATTTAAATTGGTTTAAACGTTTCTCGCCGTAAGACTTTCTTCCTCGACTTTCGCATCTGTCCGTATTTAATCTGTGCCATTAGTCTAAGTTAATGATACTTTCAATTATTTGCGTTGATTATTAAAATTTTTATATTTGTTGAAATTTCAGATAATTTCGTGTAAGAAATTATTTTTATTTCCCGTTAACCACCGGATATTAAAATATGGCAAATTATTCGTCAAACAATGGTAAAATTTAAATTTCACTATGATTACTGTAATAAAAAAACATAATTTTATTATATTTAAGTTGATTTATTTTTAAATTATATTTAAATAAGGTTTATAAAAGTAACTGTGTTTGGAAGTTTTTGGCATCGCGTGTTTACCTATTAACTAGGCTTGTTCTACGACAGGAAATGAGATATTTAGAATTGCTTAATTGTACATGTGAACAAACAAAAAAACCGTTAAAACATTTAGAGGATAAAAAATGTTAAAGACATCCAGTAATTTTACAGTGCTTTCTTAATTTTCAAATAGGAATAGTATATTGTGTGGCAATGGATGACACAAGACGATTTTACACGAGGGAGAGGACATCTTTCGCAGTCTGAAATCGTGTTTCATCCTGTATCACACACCATATTTTTGATGTTACCTGTATTGAAACTGGTATTTTTATGTCTGGAGCAAGTCGAAACAAGAAAATAAAATTTCCACAAACATCAACGACTTACAAGACATACTAAACACAGTAGTCACCCACAGTTCATCAATGGGACTTACGCTCAACACAAAGAAAACTAAATGGCTAGTTTTCAGTAAGAACCCAAACAACACCCAACAAAATTTACGAATTGGCAATGAAATTATAGAGAGAGTGAAGCACTACAAATATCTAGGATGTTACCTCAACGAGTCAAATGATAATGGCCAAGAGATCCGCTGCAGAATAGAACAATCCAGATCAGCATTCATCAAAATGAGAAAAGTACTGACAAGTCGAGACCTCCCAATTACACTACGAATAAGAATACTCCGCTGCTATATATTCAGTATACTCTTATATGGAATGGAAGCACGGACACTTACCAACAGTATGTGCAAACGACTTGAAGCTTTCGAAATGTGGACATAAAGAATAATGTTGAAGATCTCATGGACTGAACTTAAAACCAATCGGGAAGTGCTACAACAACTAGGCAAAGAAACCGAAATAATAACAACAATAAAGAAACGGAAGCTAGAGTATTTCGGACATGTGCTACGAAACGAAAAATATTCACTTCTCCAAAACATTATACAAGGCAAAATTGAGGGCCGCCGCAGCCAAGGTGGCAGAAAAACATCATGGCTCAAAAACTTAAGACAATGATATGGCCTCAGCACCAGAACACTTTTCCATACGGCAGTAGATAAAATTAGGCTACAAATACTGGTTACCAACGTACTAGGAGTACATGGAACTTAAAGAAGAAAGAATAAACAAAAGCTATGCTAAAAGCATAAAAATGACTCCAACTTTATTCAGCGGGAGGCCCGCTAACAGTCGCATGGGTCTGAAATTTTCTTCCTTCGAGTAAATGAAAAATTGTATTTAGTTATGTGGTACAGATCTTGGTACATATACTATCCATCAAACTTGATGTCAACAGATTGTTAACGACATAAATTATTGCTTATTTACTTACAAACGCAGCAGTATCTTCGTTTTCAGTTATAGGGACACAACAGGGCAAACACCTACCGAGTGTCACAAAGAGATAATAAATCACAAAAGATAATGGGTTGTATCATGAATTTACTCGAACAAATATAAAAATAATACAAGATGCACACCTCTTTTTTTTTCGTTTTGTACCGGTAAGAATGTCGTATGGTGTTAAGAATAGTTGGGATTATAAATCATTTTTTTTAATAGGTCCTTCCGTTTTTGCGTAATAAATAATAGCTTGAACGGAAAATGAATTTAATTGTGGGGACATACTAATTGTTAGTATCAAAACCATTGTTGAATTAATTTATTGTCCTTCTTTTGTTCAAGATTGTCTAATGTATTTTTCAGGATATATATGCTTTGTTTTTCTATAGGACACTTTATAAAAATGCACAAAATAACAATGACAAGAACTAATATTTTTACAAATTTTATTTAAAAGAAAACTCCACGACCTTTTTAAGTGTTGCGGCGTATTCCAGTGTTTGCTCACTCAATCAGGTACACAGACGGCTCCAAAATGTCATGTGACCCTGGAGCAGATGTGTACGAATAATCAAAAGAAAATAAAGATGGCGATTAGTCTGGGTCGACATGCTACGGTGTTTCAAGCAGAGACAGTCGTAAATAAATACTTTTCTAAGGAAATTAGAAGGCTAAACTTTGTAAGTACAAGAATGGCAATCTGCTCTGATAACCGAGCCGTGCTGAAGGAATTGGCCTCTACGGTTATCACCTCACGAAACGTAATGGATTGCAAGAATGCCCCTGGGGGAAATATCAGACATAAATAATGCCACCCTGGCCAAAACAGGCTCAGAGACTGTCCCTATTGGACCCGAACCTTACTGTGGGATAAAAAACCTCAGAAGGAGCACCATAAAAAACGTGAATGCACTGGCTAAATGGAATTAATCCACAGGTCATAAAAGTTCATAAAAAAACCCTCGTATGCGACCACGACAATCTGCTTAACTTTAGCCGTACCAGACTGGAAGTACCTAACAGTGGGCCTGAAGACAGGACATTGTCGACTCCGAAAACACTTGATAGGTGCCACTGCGAAGAACTGACAAGGTTCCGATTTCTGTTCTTAGCAAAGAAAACCATAAATTAGGGAGCAGCAGGACCTCCAACGGCTTCTGGAAGTTAAAAAACAACTGGGACTGGACGGAGGAGCTCTAATCGCAGGAAGGGAACAATAGACCTCATCAGGTCGGAGTGCATACTTAAAAAAGCTTCCCATTAAATGATAATGAGTATTATGGAATTTTATCGAGCGAAGGCATTATTCATAAAAATGTTTTTTAAATAACTTTTTTGTATTTAATACTAGGTACAATATTCAGAGCGGAGTATTTTAATTGTAGTTAACCATCCAAGCACAGAAATACAGTAAAAACGCCAACCCCCGATTACAGACATTTATATTTATTTATTTTCTTTACACAAAAAACTGAGGAAACGGTTTAACAATGTTTATTAGGGTTCTTTTATTATAAACACGATATTTCATATATACCCTGGCACGATGACAAGTTAATGCACGTGTGTGTGTATTAAAATGTCTGTTACATCTGGATCATTGTGCGATGGCGTTTGGAATTTAGTCTTAAAAAAAATTCTATTTAAATTTTATAATCTAATCAAATTAAAGTCTTACTTTTTAAGTAAAAATAAAGAGAGATTTTATCTAGTGTATATTTCCATCCTCAAACTCTAATAACAAATGATAACAATATGAACAAACATTTTTAACAGGTATATAAACACTTAATTATGTTTTATTAGCACTAGCAGAACCCGTTGTACGTTGCTACACCCCATTATTTTATTTTATTTTTTCTGGGATGCCCAATCACAACATTCGGATGATTATTGTAGTGCAGTCTTTGTCATAACTGAATGCCGCTAAATGCAAATTAAGTCTCGATTGAGCCGCTCGTAATCGATTACTTTCAAGCCGATTTTCATGCTCTTGAGGAGTTTCAGCAGCTCTTGCTGTAGTAACTCTGATTCGAACTTGCTCTAGGCGCGCTTCATGTTGTTCTTGTGTTTCTGCTGCTCTTAACTGCTGCACTCTCAACCTATTTGAATTCAATCGTATTTCATGTTGTTCGGCAGTCTCGGCTGACCTTTCGACTCTTTTTTTTTGCACCTTTCTTTCAATTCCACCTTTTTTTAGTGGCATTTTGTTATCTTTAAAAAGTAATATAAACCTTTAATGTTTTTGCTCAAATTGAAATAACTTAAATACATAAATATTTGACAGCTTCAATATTTTTAAATAAAAAATTTGTTTGGCTACGAATATTTTATTTGCGTTGTATGGCAGGTACACCTTTACCACTTCGTATACACAAGTTTTTTTTTATTAAAACTACCCCTGGTATGTATAAAGCAACTGAAAATTAGCGATTGGTGCTCAATTAATTATGACATTAACTCAATATGCCTACGCGCCCTATATAAAACAATTACAAACAGAGATATAATTGTGTCCCCGATTGTTAATCTATGATTTAAACTTTACTACAGTGTTGTGTCGGGTGGTCTAAAGAGAAAATTTATAACCATCGTCATGGATCTGGACGACATGATCAGCTTCAGCACAAGAAGATCATTATTTGAGGAATGTGGCTTTACAAGGCAAAGTTTTTAGAACACAGCCGATTGGAAATGCTTAGTGGGGAGTTTAACAACACACATACGAGGAAAAATTTAACCCTTTTCCAACAAGACAATGCACAATTGCAGATCCTACAGCAAGGATTACTACAAGGGCAGATGCAAATCCAAGCTAATCCAATGGGATACTACGATGGACCTGAGGAATGTGAACAGCGGCAGACCATGGATCACCTTCTACAATTCCCACGACTGCAAAGCACTTGCGACGCCGAAGACCTTGCTAGAACTACTCCACAAGCCATTGATCGCGCTAGTTTCTGGAGTATGATGATATAGTCGCATACCTTTCATGTTTGTTTGTATAAATTTTTTATTTAATTGCCAGAAGGTCCATTGCGCTTTTATAGACTTGGAAAAGGCCTATGACAAAATGGTATGGGGTGAATTGTGGTCGACATTGTCTATGTATGGGGTAAACGGTAGTTTAATACGAGCACTAAAATCACTTTATGAAAATTCCAATGCTTGTGTCAGGATAAACGGAGCTTGCACGGAAGAGGAGTTGCAGGCGATGGTTAATGTTATGCATGATGCCCTGAAAATCAAATGGATGAAAATAAATGAAAGCAAAACGAAAGTAATGGTTTTTGAAAGAGAAGAAAACATGACAAACTGTGAAGTTCTGATAAATGAAGAAAGAGTGAAACAAGTAAATGAATTTGTGTACTTGGGATCAAAGTTTACAAGAGATGGAAAGTATGACAGTGACATTGAGCGAAGGGTGTTGGCAGGAAAACAAATGAATGGGGCACTGCATAGCTTTATGAGCAGCCAGAAAGTGTCAAAAAAGGCATATCTGGCTGTGCATAGAGGTGTGTTGGTTCCTACACTTATGTATAGTAGTGAATGTTGGGTTTGGCAGAATAAGCATGAAAATAGAATTAATGCTGCGGAGATAAGTAGTCTGAGAAGTATAGCCGAAGTGATTTGGTTATATAAAGTAAAAAATAGTGAGATTAGTGAGATAAGGGAACGCTGTGGTGTAAAAGATGTGGTTACAAAGATAGATAAAGGAATGGACACGTAGAAAGGATGCATGAAAGAAAATTAACGAATCAAATTTATAACGCGAGTGTGAATGGACAAGCCGGTAGAGGTCTATCTCGCCGAACAAATCCCGATCAGATCAACATTGCTTTGAAGAAAGGCCAGGTCAAGAGTACCAACAAACGACGAGCATGTATGAGAGCACTGATGAAAGTAGAGGAAGCAAATAATGTGTGTAAGAACCGTAGCAAGTGGAAGGAAGTGGTCTCTGCCTACCCCTACGGGAAAAAGGCGTGACGAAATGTATGTATATCTTATAGTTTGTGACGTACATTGTACAGATACATATTTACATGTAATGAATATGGGTTGGATACGAATAAATAAATAAACTACAAGGTTCTTACAAATAAACAAAGCAACCCTGCTTCCGTGACCTTGTTGCTCCCCAGAATGTTCTTGCGGGGTATATAATCGGCAATCGACTGAGTAATTTACCCCAACTACCAAATAACCTAGTTGGGATACCATAAATCATTCAATTTTAAGTTAGCCTCGAGGACTCATTAAACTTAGTTATTTTTAAATACTTAGGTTTCAAAATGTAATCATTTTTAAGTATAACTAAACGCTCATTCTGTAAAATTTTTTAATAAAATTGATTAACTTTTACTGTATGTTCGGATTTTTTTGAGTCAGTATATAAACACATTTTACGCTCATGATAATTGTCTATTTATTGTACACGAGCACAAATAGCAATAATATTAGCATTGAAACGTTTAACGTAATACAATGACACTTTATTTAACTAGTTAATGTCGTTCGGAAAGTTTATTAGATCGTTAATGTTTCTTGTATCATGCAGTATAATAGTATAGTCTTGATTTTAAATTTTATTGTATGTATTAACTGACTTTAAGGGACTATTTACCAAAAGAGTTTGCGAATTATGTAAGTCTCCGATAATATTTTATTATTATGTATTTAAACTAATGTCCTCGTATGTTGAGTATTCAATTAATAAATTCGTAAATAAGTTCAGTGGTATTCTCTCTCGGCTTATTCTTGGTAGATGCCCGTACCATTTTAAATGTTTTTCATTTATTGTATCTATAATGGTGTCATTTTTTCTCTAATCCTTTCATTTCTAACATGATCCCGTAAGGTTAGACCACAGCATCTCCTCCAGTAAGTCATTTCTGCCGAACACAATTTCTAAGACGGTTTTTTGTCTTTGACCCAGACTTCTGACTCATTGTCAATACTGGTTCTATTATGGTTTTAAAAATGTTTTTTTTGTTTTAATTGTGAAATTTTTATTCCACAAGATTTACTTCCAAACCCCATTTACTATATTCTTCCAGTTTGTTCAGCATGTATATCATATCTTGTTGGTCTTCTGCTATGACTACATGATCATCCGCAAAAAGAATGGTGTATATGAGGCTGTTGTATACCCATATCCCCATCGGACTACATTTCCGTATCCACTGCTTTAAGGCTGCGTATAAGTAAAATTTAAACAGTGTGGGGGAGAGGTAGCAACCTTGCTTGACACCCTTTGTTGGCCAGAAAGGTGCTGAGGTTTCGCATCCGAGCTGGAGACCGCTTGGTTGTCTCTGTACAGTGCTTTAGGCGTTAATATGTTTTTTACTAATTTCTGCTTCTTCCACAACTTTTCAGAGTTTTTGGAGGGGGACAGTATCAAACGCCTTTCGCAGATCTATAAATGACACGTGCATCTCACTTTCTTTCGATAGATTTTTCTCTGCTAGGTGTCTTAATGTAAATATATTATCTACGCATGATCTTCCAGATCGGAAACCGCTCTGCTCTTTTGCATCTTTAACAGGCCCTTTTATTCTGGCATTCAGGACCCTTCCGTACCACCTACCAACTGATGATGTTAACTTATTCCTCTGTAATTTCCGCATTCTTCTCTTTTTCCTTTCTTATATATGGAATTCCAGTCTAATGTTATTTTTTCACATGTCAAGCATTTGTTAAATATTGTGCAAAATATTTCAATGGCTTCTGTTGTGGCATGTTTAATTAACTCGATAGGTAGATCTCCAGGCCCAAGAGTCTTGTTGTTTTTCATTTTTTTCAGTGCTGTCCTAACTTCTTGCAATGTTATTTGTTCTGTCTCATTGTTGTCTGTTTCGGTATTTAAGCATGTGTTTGAATATTTGGCGTGGTATTCTGTCAGTAAAAGCCTCTATATTATTCTGCTCTGGAACATAAAAGTATTTATCAGCTGAGTGACAGAAAAGAGTCACTTCGCTAATTGAGATTTTAACGAAAATGTCAACATATGATGACAGTTTTCGAAAAATAACTATTTTCGTACATTTTCATTCGATAGATATTGTATAAAAAATTATCAGATTTTTTAAAGTAAATGTATTTTCCTTTCGAATCCAAAATAGATCGTCCACAAAGAAAGTTCTAATAATGCCCTTGATTGTTTATCTAAAGAAAACACCATTCAATACATTTTGGTTTACAGCAATAAACATTTCTGCAGGAATTCGGAGTATTTATGACACTAATAACATTTCCGCTTTTCTAAAAAACATTAAAATGGTTAATTCTGATCAATCAACAATACTAATACCACAGAACAAAAACCATTACTATATTAACACAACTACTAATCGAACCCATTAATTATTTGGGAGGTAGGGATACCCAATCTTCCCAGGATGATGGCAGAAAATTCTTTCCATCTATTTAACCAGAAGCTATAAATGAATATTGAGTTAAAAAAATGATCAATCACCATTATTTAAAATTTGTGACAGCTAAAACATCACAACCGCCTTCGGATTTAAGTACAACGAAGATGACACACAATAACCCGTACAAGAAAGATGCAACTTACACTCGATGACCCGAGTTATGATAAAAATAATGAAGACACCATCGTCGGGCCGACAAGAAAATCCAAAGGATCTTTTCATTAACATCCATTGTTGGAGCACGATCTGGACGAATGATTGCGACCCTTTTTCGGAGATTAAACGTTTCAATTGCCTTTATTTGAAGATCTTTTGTATGTTTGAAAATATTTTCCTACGTAAATTTTATGCCTTGTCATTAAATTGTATTTAATAATAAAAAAACAGTTAGTTAATTCCTGCAATAACTATTTTTAATTTTAAATTGAATAATCTAAAGCCTCAGCTTTCTTTAATGCACACACATCTGCAAATTCCGGTGCACCTTTTATAGTTGATTCCCCTTTAAACCCGATTTTGGCAAAACATCCGTCGTGTTTTAATCGTTCAAAGAAACTTCAAATGACAAGCCGAAAAAAAATTTAAATTAAAAAAAATACTTCATAAGACATATGTCTTATACAAGGCAAAACACCACAACAATGGAACAATGCAACCATTACTCTAATACATAAAAAAGGTGACTCGAATCTCGAATCATCGCAAATAGATTAAATGCGCGTATATACTAGAACAACAACTGTTGGATCAAAAACCAGCGAATGAACTGGCTCAGGCGTCTACTCTCCAAAACCCAAGTATGAGCAAACAAACTCATTGGGGAGACATTTCTTGGTCTTCCAAGCTGAAATACATGCCATAAATGCTTGTGCTGTTGAAAAGCGGAAACGAAGATATAAAAAAAAACAATACTCAATAGATCAGATAGTCAAGCGGCACTAAAAGCTTTGGCATTACGGAGAATAGACTTAAAAATTGTCCGGGAATATGCCGGAAACCTAAGAACCTTGGCTAACCATAACAAGTACACTTTGTCGTGGGCCGGGCTCTGGAACACCCTTTATTGGGTCAGAACCGATAATAGGGATACCCAAGGCCAGCGTTAAAGCAGCGATCAATGGCTGGGTTCATTCTTAGCATCAACTGACGTGGGCACAGCCAAAGGGAGCTAGACACAGCAAGCTAATGCTGAAAGAACCAGCACCTAAGCAGGCAGGGAAGCTGCTCTCACTAAGTAGGGGAAAACTTAGAACAGTTGTAGGGCTTTGTACCGGACACTGGTTTTTGAAAATATATCACAATATAGGCGTGTTTGTCTCAGAACCTTTATGCAGATTACGCAATGAGTAGGAGGAAACAGCCACTCATATTATCTTCGAATGCCTGGGGCAATAGCAGTACATGAGCTTCTACTTCTTAAGAGGAGAATTGAAGAAATGGGACTAAACTAAGGAGCTGGAAAAGTACAAAAAGCAGACAATGCTGCAGTGCCTAGTGAAAAACTAGACCTCTTCCACAACTTCTATTTACTCATTCATTTATTCATACTAAAAAGTGACAATGTGAAATAATAATAAATAAAAAATGTCATTTATTCCGTCAAGATTCGTAATGTTGAGCATTTAAAGACACGAATTTAATCCGAATTTGAAAACTTACAGTCTCGGAAGATTTGCAACAAAATTTGTAAAACAGTTTTTCAACAGATGCAATGTTTGATTAAAATAGCGGAAAAAATAATTTGAGCATCTTTGGAAGATCCATTGAACTGTGCCAGTGTTTATGTGTTGATAATTAAAGTGTTAATAGTAAATTTTTTTTTATTTACTTATGGGCCGCATTTATTTAACGAAATAAATAATTTTACATTATAATTGCAATAATTAAGACTTTAAGAGAATACTGCCCACACTGCTTTGGGTTTCTTGTGCGCCAACTTTATTGGCCACCTCTGACCCTCGGAGATTTTTCAAATGGGAAGCTCGGAACAAATGTAGTTCCGATGAAGGTGGAGAGGCTAAGGAGCAGTGTAAAAAGAATTCTTCGCTGCAAGTTATCCTAGTTCGGGGTTTTTGACTGACTGCCAATAACACTGAGAATTCGTCGATAAATGTACCCACCATGATACAAAGAAAACAAGATATGATATTGCGCAGGTGGGCGGATTCTCAGTGGCCATATTGCTACGTCACGCGGAGAGTAAACATCAGACGTGTTTGTATAGTGTTCATTGTGTTAGTTCAAGTTTGTCGTGGATTAAGGTAATTTTCAAATAAAAACTGAGTTTTACGTCGTTGTGCAATGGTTGGATGCAGTTCAGATAACCAGTCGAAAAATGTTGATAAAACGATAATGTTTTTTCGCTTTCCTAGTGATAAAAACTTGCAGAAGCTTTGGATAACCTCTTGCAGACGCCAAGGAAATATTTGTTAAATATTCATTAACATCATTAATGTATAGCAAAAAGGCAACGGACCTAGTACACTCTTTTGGGGCACTCCGTAAAATACTTCAACTTTTTAAGATATATTTCTGCCAATTTTTGTTTGTTGATACCGACAACATAAATAAATATTTAACCACTGTAGAGCTAAATCCGGTATTCCATATGACTTACATTTTTTAATTAATTTTCCCCTATCAACCGTTTCAAAGGCTCTGTTGAGATTAACAAATATACCTATAATAGTATTACCCCCATCGATTTCTTTTTTTCACTTTGCTAGAACATACTGACTTGCAGTTTCACATGAGTGTCTGCTTCGAAACCCTGACTGACCCTCATATAATATCCCATTTATCACTAAAAAACTATCAAGCTGTTCGTAAACTACTATTTTTAATATTTTCTGTACAATTGGTAATACATTTATAATAGCCACTGAACTTTAAATCATGCTATTTTCAAATAATTCGGAATCATGTATCTCTTTTCATATGCACATTGGCCTTAAAAATGAATTTTTGAATTCAAACTTAATGGCGACGACATTTTCCAAGTCATTTCATGAGGAGTAATCGAGCTGTAATAGTTATTTTTATTTGGGACAACAACGAAGAAACGTCAAATTATGCGAGTTACATGAACAACCATTATAAAAATTCAAATTTTACTCTCCGCATGACGTCATGCGCGCGAAGCACGAGTTTGAGACGGCTATCGATCATACCTTGTGTATTTTTGTATCATGTGTACCCACCGTATATATTGTGATTTTTAGATGAAGGTAGTTTTTGCTAGAATGCAATTATCGTTTCATTAATCGAAACCCTCTTCGTCGGCGTGTCTCCGTCTCTTTTCTGATTGTGGATGCAGCGACGGCGGCACGGCGCACCGGTCCATTACGACCGATGATAAATAGGAAGAGGATCGTGAAATTGCAGGTGTGTAGCAAGAGAGCGTGAAACGGGATGTCAAATTTGTCTGAAGAATGTCCCTGAGATACCTTTTGTGATTTTATCGCTAATCGCTGCGTATAGTCGGTGCAGGTACTTAAAGTGGTGGAGATAGAAGATAGTTCTCTCGTATTCTTAATTTTCTTTTCATTTTGATGTTAATGACTGGTTACTCTCGGGTTTTTAATCACCGATGAACTCGACGGCGAAAACAATGGTAACGATGACGCGAACAATTTTTCAACTCCATTCGTGTCTAATTAATATTACTAAACACACAATTGGTAATCAATAAACGTCCAATTTGTTAATTTAAATTTAATAAATAATGTATAGAAAAACATAAATATCAATTAAAAGCATTACATAAAAAAAATTAAGTCGATAATTTAATACTGAGTATAAATTTTCACGATTTTTTAAATATCAAAATTCTGCTAATTCGTCATTTTTCGAAAACAAAAATTCAAAATATGTTTTTCACAGCATCAAATATCCTCTTGAATACGAACTCAAACCAATTATAACATTATTTGAGATACTTATAACAACTTTCGAAAAAAAAATCTTGGTCAAGACTTGTTTATATGAAAACTGACAAAAATTCATCCAAATCGAAAGAGGTCGATTCTAACCATTGGTCGATTTGTCATGGAATAACCCATTTTCGCCAATAATAAGTTGGTTTCTGGAAAGAATTGAGTAGGGTAAGTATTTAAATTTAAGCAGTATTTAAAGATTATTTTTAACGATGTTAACGTATTTGAAGCGGACAAAGTTAAAAAAAAATATCTTCAAAGATAAGAGTGAGAAACTAAGGCGTTGTAATGATTTCGTGAGCATAGAATAATTGCTTTAAGATCCTGGCATTGTTGTAAAGAGCGGTTACACACATCGTTAGCCTCAAAACAAGCGTTAAATTGAAATTTTGGTATATTCATCAACTTTAGCACTCATTACAAAGTAAAATGTTTTTCGCACATCAAAACGCAATTACATTTTCATATTAAAATATGTATTCGCATATCTGGTTCTGATCATTAAACTATAATATTGATGTTATTTAATCAATGTTTTTTCATCCCTCTTATTCATTTGTTATTATTTTCTTTCTTCCCTTTTAGGGAAATTTAAGTTTCCCACCGTTATTTACAAACAGGGCTAATGCCACCAAAGGCATAAAGGTTATATCCTCTGGGTACACCATGATAGTAGACTGGAAAACGAACAACTCTCCGCATATCCGACAGGTAGCCGGGTTCGAAGTAGTGGATAAATTTATTTATCTTGGCTCCCTCATCACCATCATAGAAGGAAGCGAAGCCGAAATAAAGCGACGGCTAGCAATAGCAAGAACGGCCACTGCTAAACTGACACGCATATGGAAGGACACGTCAATTAGTAAAGCTACGAAAATCAGGCTGGTCTGTACTTTAATTTTTCCAATTGCATCATACGCAGCTGAAACCTGGTCGATCAGACAATCGGACAGAAAGAAAATAGATGCATTTGTAATGTGGGTTTACAGACGAATGCTCCCAATATCATGGACGCAGCACCGCACCAATGTATCGATCCTGCTGTCCAAGAGAATTAACCGGAACAAAGTGCGGTATTTCGGGCACGTCTCCAGAAGACCGGATGCTTTAGAAAAGCTGGTGGTTCAAGGCAAAGTCGACGGACGAAGGTCACGAGGAAGATCTCCAACTCGATGGGTAGACGGAATCACAAGCTTGACTGGACTCTCTCTGCATGAGGCCACAGAACTAGCCCAGAACAGAGTGGAGTGGAAAATTGCTATAAAAATGGTAGAAGCATAGTGCCACCAAACCCTTGTGAGAAAAATAGTCCCGAGGAGGACATCATGAGCGTACCCAGGTATCGGAATCTGCTCCAGAAAAGCAAGCGCTGAACAGTCTTATTTGATATGCAACGCCGTTTCTTCCACATCTCTCCTTCGATACTCACTAGTCATTTTTACTTCCAGACTTACTTCCTAACTGCAATGCAACCCGTGATTCTTCCCATTACAGTCCTCAGTGTATCCCTTAA
Source organism: Agelastica alni (assembly GCA_950111635.1). Taxonomy (NCBI): domain Eukaryota; kingdom Metazoa; phylum Arthropoda; class Insecta; order Coleoptera; family Chrysomelidae; genus Agelastica; species Agelastica alni. The sequence goes on from OX467710.1 coordinate 21,494,684, forward strand.
GTTGGTCTGGTAAATGTTTGTCAACTGATACATAATTTTTGTTCGTTGATCCATCACAGAGTAGTTGCAGACAATTTTTTTTTCGCGGACTAGAATGTTGGACTTCTATTTATAAATATCAGTAGTCTGAGTGCGACCCGAGAGGTCCACACGACTAACTTCCCAGTGAAAAGAATGAAAAAATACCATATGTTTTGTTGGTATTATTATTATTAAAATTATCATAAAAAACGATTTTAAATTGTTTATAACAAATTATAATTGTCATTAACAATATTCTGTTTATGTCAACCGTATTCTTTCAAACTTTTTTTCTCATTTCATAAGCGGGAGCGATTATTAATTGTTTATAACAATTGAATTTTTTTTTAATTATTATGATTAATAATCATTTGTTAGTAACAATATTCAATTGTTATAAACAATGCTTAATTATTACTAACAAAGTTATAGCGTCTTCAATGCTATTTTCTCAATACTGACACAAGTTTAAAATTCTCCAATTTCTATTTTTGTTTTCTAAAACTATCTCTATTTTTGAAATATTGTCATCATATTTTTCATACAAATATTTCCAACATGCAATAATCATATAATTCAAAAGATCTTAAAATTCTTTATTAAAAATAGTATAATTTATAAATTGCAAAATTCAGGTAGTTTACCACTTTTTTCAGTTTTTCAGTTTGACCGATTTTTCTGAAAATGTAATCCGTTCTAAGTTGCGTAATTATGCGTCGAATGCAATTGGTCCCACGTCGATATCATTTTTTGTTCTCGAGACAATCAAAGCGAAAGATAATTTCGAACGCACATACGAACATACACACAGACGTCCGCTTAAAAACTATTGTATTCGACTCTGGGGACCTTGAAATGTGGAGGTATGTCAAAATTCTGGATTCGCAAAATCGGACCTATTACTAGAACTTCCCACTGTGAAGTTAATTATACCAATAAGATTCGCAAAGAGCTCGTATTCTATGCATCCTTACATCATGCAACTCTAGACAACTATGACTTTTTTGTAAATTTTTTCATTATAGAACCGTTGAACTATCCTTTTTTTTAATTGATCTGAGAAGTTGTATGCTATAATACCTTTTATGGTTGTACCATTGAGAAGCACAAACACTTTTTTTTCTTTCGAAGTTGTTTTCAAGTTGTCCCATTTACTACCACCAAGGACTATGTGTCCCCATATATAAATGGTCTTCCACAGTTAGGGTTCTGTCGACAATGGGTGGTGTTGCTAAGCATTACAGCTTTCAGTTCTGGTTCCTTGAACAGCTTTGTCTGAAGTCCAAGAATTCTTCGCAGTAGCATATACAGTAAAGAGGAGTCTTATTCTCCTTTTATAGAGCCTACAAAGAGTGTTTGACGCGTGTATTATTTTAGTTTGCCCAAGTTTCAGGGATTTTTTTGCCGTTTTTCTAGATGATTCCCAGATAAAAGGTTTCGAATATTTCTTATCTGGGTGCTCCGTTTAGTTTTGCGGTGGTTGTTTCAGAACAGGCTTTTGCACTCTTACACCCAGACTAATTTAAATAGTCATTTGTGAACAGAATCCCCATATCGTGTATAGTTGTTTTTTCTTCTAATCTAACCAACTTTTAAAGACCAGCGGGTTGTTTACCATAACAGATGTTGTGAATTTAATGTAAAATTATTCACGTGGTTTTGCTGACTTTTTGGTTTTCTTAACATAACCTTCATATGAATGCTCTGATTCTAGCTGTCTTGATTTTAAAACCTAATGGGTAAATTTTAACGTTGATTTCTCGGTTAATCATTCTGCGTGTCTTAGTTCTGATACGTTAGGATTTGTTTAAAAAAAGGTTTTCCCTTTTTAGTACCAGAACGTATAAAATATACAGATAATGAGATCCAGTCTGTTAAGAACAAACTTTCAATTGCATGTATATTTTTAAATCTCATAAAGGCATTTCCTACCTGAAATATTCTTCGTACGAGCTCGACTATACGTGCTTCATCTTCAGTTCACCTTCCTTACTTTGAAGTTAATTAGTTTTTAAACGTAACACATTAAATAAAAATCTAGATTCCATAATGACCGTAGAAGAAACCTCTTTCGGTCTCATAATAAGAGAATTAACAATTTCCTTCTCGTTATCTGTAACATTATGCCGAGTCAATTTTGCAATTTGTCGAAGAACCCTTGAATATACAATTCCATCACAGATACACCGTCGATTAATTTGTTGCTATTGAAGAAAAGACTTTGAAATTAAATTCTTTTGTGATACCACGACGATGACGGCCAGTTTTAGTCGATTGAAAATGGCTCAGCAGCAACAGCAGTTTTTTTTTAGTTGATTACTTACTTTGTTACGGGTTTGATCATAATCGAATTATGTAAGTTGTTACTTTGACCATGCAGAAGTTTAGTTTTTATTGAAATAATGTGATGAAGCCGCATGCATGAGTAATGATTCGATTTAATAAATAAAAAACATTATTATTCGTCGTTGATTTAATAAAACGATGAAGGTCTTCTTTTGTTTTAAATATAATTATATTTCCGATAGAAAAAAATAAAGCATTGTTTCCTGTTTCTTTATTAATATCTACTACAACTACCATGTATCTGATTGACCCCAAAATTATGGCTGTTGTTGTTTCCAATAACGTACATTAATTCATGTAAATAAGACATTAATTCCAGATTGTTTACAGACGCAAGCAACTGTCACATACACCACATAAACCACAATTTAAACTAGTGTCAATTGTTTTCAACCTTGTACAACTGAGAACAGAGGCTCGAACAAAAATATTCGAAAACTACATTGGCGTTAACGAAATCGTATTCGTTTTAATATAATTTAAAGAATATATTTGGATTAATAATAATTGAAATATTCAAAGTTGTTAGATAAATATTCATTGACAGTTACTTGATTAAATAAAAAGATAATTGTGAAGTTTTAGATAATTTTGGTAGTTGGTTTTTGAGAAAATATAGATGTATTGTTACGATATTTACTTCTTGGGTTCGGTAATTCTAAACTCTCAGTACAATAACTTAACATAACTTTTATTCTAGTAGTTCTTCATAATAAAATTTATTTTACAAATCACTGAGATGTTCACTTTACAATTACTTTAAAATACTTGACTTTAAACTAACTTCAACTTAAACTTTTAAAACTTCTTCGCGACTGCTGTCTTTTTATATTTCCAAATCATCGTTCTAGAAGAATCGGCACCATTCGAAACTATTGGACCTTTCTCTAGAATGTGCCCGAATAATCCTGTACCATTTCGGAACCATTAGACGCAGTATTCTTGAATTTGCCGGTCATTTCTTTTGTTCCAATCGCCGGGCCGGCAGTCCCCCAATTATGATCGACACGCTGTCGCGACAGACAACAGGGCCGGATCGTAGCAGTATTATAATCATTTCCAGCTTTCCCCCATTTAAATTTCTTTTCTTAAAGATGTAGAAGCAGTGCCAAATGAGCACGTAAAAACATTTTTTTAAAAAAGGTTATTGTTAAATTTATTAAATCAAATTATAGCAAAAAACATTGTAATGAAGAAAAAAGGTAAATTTCAAAAATTATTAATTATTAAACGCAGAATTGAAAAAATTATACAACAGTTATTCAATTTAATGTATCTAATAAAAATTAATAATATTTATTATTGCTTACGTTCTTCGATGTGTGTGTATATATTAGGAAAAAATCACGTAACGCGAGATGGCGCTGTCAATGACAAAATATCGGATCGAGGTGTGAACAACAAATATTCTATCATTTAATCACTTGTAAAACCAAAGTTTTTATTAAAGGGAATTTTAATTAACTCGAAGATTTGAATTGATTTTTTGTGATTATTGGATTAAATCTGGATTTAAGGTTTGTTTTTGACTATCTTCTATCTTTTTTAATTATGAAATGTTAATACTTCAACACTGAAAGGTTCTTTCAAACGATTTCTCTGCGTTGTTTAAGTCACTATGAATAATCACAAATAAAACGATAGATCATTGGACAACCGTATCAAACTTACCACTGAAAAAATCATCTTTTACAAAGTGCTTGCTGGAAACAAAAATAAACTTTGAGATTGGTTTTCCTGTCTTTAAGATTATCTTTTATTTCTAAGCTGCCTTAGGATTTGAAGGAAATTTATGTAAAGATATAATCGAATTTCCATATGTAAAGCATTGTGGAACAGCATATTTTTCGCGATTTTATCTCCATACCACCTTTTTTAATCCTTTGCATTTTCGGATTTTGTGGTTTATTAACACCAATTTTTCACAAAATATCGTTCAAATATAACACTTTCAATGCTTGAATGGCTCAAAATAATATATAAAGTTCACTTTTTACCCATAATAGATGTCACCCACTCCGTGATTTTTCCCTTTTGGCTGTATGTGTTTTCTGCTTTGCCTGCCATCCCTTAAAGTACTAATGAACTTTCTTAAAATAATATACTACTTACTATCAAAAAGTAAATTATGATTACAAATATTTATTAATTTATTAACAAATTATGTTTAAAAAATTTACACTTTGTTACCTAATTAAAATGAGTCTGCCTTCTTTTGAAAGATTAAAATTTTGTAAACAAAATTTATTTCGATTTATAATAATTCACGTTTAAATATGAATTTCCAACAATTAAAGACAAAAACTATCAACGTTATACGGGAATTGTCTACTGATAAGATTTCCGTTGTATTTTTAAAATACAATATCCTTTTGAAATTGAATACCCGCCTGAGCAATATCAGCGTGAGGTTTTGAGTTGACAATTTACTAATATAGATTTTTATGAAAATAGAGCGAATAAACTGTAAAACAAAAACATCTAGGGTCACTAAAAAGAGGGTAGTTATTTTGCATAAAAATGTTCTCCTCCCTTTATTGCTGACATTATTAAAAATATTTTCAAATACGAATATCAGTCCAATAGCATAGATATATCATCCATCAAGAAATTTGAACCACTAATAAACAAGAGTAAAAATAGTTTTGATTATTTCCCATATTTATAGTACACACTACACATTTCCTTTTTCACTTCTTCATAGATTAAACTTCGAAACTGTTAAACACGTAACTTTTTTATGAATCTATACACTTGGAGACTTAGATGCAAATATGCAATTATTTGTGTTTTGGGTTTTTTTAGTGAAAAACTCACGGAAGCAATGACTTGGAAAGATTTTTTTTTCTTTTTTAATGGTCCACTGTATATAGTTCACATCCATAAAAAATGATGTTCTTGTGCGCACTTTTGACCTTCCTTAAAGTCTAACACTCATAAATATTTTGAGTATATTATGTCTAATGAAATGGCCAATAGTTTTTTTTCTTATATATGTGATTATACATTTCTTATTTTACCAATCTTTCATTAGACTTTTTTTTGTCCAAAATAATTTCCTCAATTTTGATGTGTAACATTTTTCCTCTCGCTTTCTTGCAAATTATGGGAGTGATTTCGTGAAATGGGACGGAAGTGTGTACCAGGAAGTCGCGAAAGCGCGCTGTTTGATTTGACAAATGAGCGCGCGGTGTTAGAGTTGGTAGAGTTTTCCGAGAGGTCGGTACTGTCAGCCATTAGCTGTGCACTTAAGTTAGAGTGTTGTGTATAAAGTTTACTGTTATATGCGTAAACTATATAAATAAATATTTCCTTTTGATAACAAGTCTCAAAAAAGTGCAGATCATTGATAAAAAATTGAAGTTAGTAATAATAAATAATTATTCGAATAAAATATTTTATTATTATGCCTTTTTAAATTTTGAGGTTGATTTCTGTCATTGTGTAATGGTGATAGAAAGGTGAGATGTCAAATGTTACACATCATATACGACTACTGTAAGGCTCGCACGTTTTTTTTCTTCACCTCCACATTTCCATTGCCTCCAATCTCTCTTTCTCGTTTATAATAATAATTTCTTAACGTCCAGCTTAACATCTATGTAAGTAATTGGATCCAGTGAAAAATTTAAACACTTATTTAAAATTTAAAATTAAAAGTAAACTTGATTTGAATAATATCGTAAAATTTAACCAACGATTTCTTAATTTCAATAAAACAATCAGCACAACCAAAAACAGTTAATTAATTATAGTCTTAAACCCCAAAATTTCCCTCCTCAATATGTTACATTTAGGGTTCAATCTTTATAAACAATATACAATAAATTTTAAAAATGCAGATTTTAAGACGATATTTAAATGCACAAAACTCCTTTACACGCGTCACTGGTCGACTAGATTACTGAATGCGAGTATTTTATTGTCCAGATGGTCAGCATAACATGCTCGACTCTCAAGGGACCGATTTGGTTTTGTTTTTTTTATTTTCTTCTTCTTTTTGGCTTTTCACGTGTGGTCTGACAGCAAATGGAACTTGTGGACAGTGGAATACTATTCAATGTATTCTATATTAGGTATTTGCCTTTCAGCTTTTTACTTTTTTTGCGCACATGCCGCTCGAAATAACTCCTTATTTTTTTTTTGGAATCCCCCATTATAGTTTGGGAGATAGCTGTCTAGTTAGCACTGATTTTAATTAGCACCATTTCTATACTTCCAGCAACAAACAGTACAGGAATATAAATAAAAATATTAAAATGGATATCGTAGACGGAATTAAAAAACAATAAATATTTGACAGATAAACAACCAAGAAGTGAAAATTTTACGAACCATATTCATATAAAATTGTGTACGAACATCTCGATAGGAAGAATTCACTGTATTTATTATTAAACTAGGCTAAAAAGATATGGATAATCCAGGATAATTTTATTGTAGCTAAAACTGGTAGCCAATAATAATATTTATTAATTGTTAACAAGAAAGTTAGTCTTCAAAACATTCACTGCCACATTCTACCAATTAATGCAACATTGCAGATATTCAGTTTCCACTTCGTGCAAGTTTAAATTCGTGCAAACATCTTGAAAGATTTAACCGAAACGTTTTCTATTCGCAGATTTATTATTTAAAGTAAACACGAAAGTCCTCTGGAAATATTTACCACTTAACTTCGTGAAGTCTGCAGTCAATAGTTAAGGATTATTAAAAGATATGAAAGATCCGTTTTTTGTACTGATTATTTTACGGAGACGATTAAAAAGTACACAAATATATCGCGGAAATTTAAATGACTGTTAGCATGTTAATGCGTGTGTTGAAAAAAAGAAAAAATTTAACAATAAAATGAGTTCTTGAAAGTCCCGTTGGTTTTGGTTCTAGCCGCCTTGAGATGTTCCTATGAAAAAGTACCTCTTGGTGAAAGGATAAGATAAGTACCATGAAAGAAACAACATAAAGAATATTTTTTTTAGTTTTTTTCCAAAAAAAAAATTATAAAATTTAGATATATTTAACGCCTGTCTGCAAACAAGGGTATTTCTATCAGTTTTTTTACTCCAGATCAACTCTTGACGACGTACAAGGCTCAAATCCGACCTACTGAAGTATTGCTCGCACATTTGGGGCTCAACACCAAGGCATTCCCTTTGCCTTCTCGATTCCATTCAGAAAAGGGCCATTCGGTTGATAAACAGCTCAACTCTCACAGATACCCTTCACCCTCTAGAACACAGAAGAAGAGTTGCAGACCAGTCATTACTCTACAGATATTTCCATGGCAGATGCTCCAGAGAAATAAAAACTCTTGTACCACCATTGGCCACATTCGGCCAAAGAACTCGGCACGCTGATCAGTCTGACCCATTTACTCTCAAGATTGACACTACAAGGACCAATCTCCATCAAGAATCCTTCTTTTACAGGGCTGCTACGGATTGGAACAAGCTTCCAAAATCAGTTTTTCCAGAGAACTAAGACCTGCAACTTTTCAAAAAGCGGGTCCACAATCATTTCCTTTCTATAATCCCACGATATCCCACACGATAGGTCTACCCTTTTTGCGACTATTTTCATTAAAAGAAAAAAGTATTAAAATTCAACACCATAATATCATCTCCAAAAATTAGTTAACCTATTAAACCTAAAATATAAGACCAATTGATATATGACTTACAGTCACAAAGAAAATTATCGAAATTTTAGTACAAGAACACTTAGCAGTACCATTTAATAACAATAATAATAATATTAATAAGATTAATAATAATCATAAAAATAATAATAATAATATTTATAATATATATATATATATATATATATATATATATATATATATATATATATATATATATCGCCAGATGTTCTTAGAGATCATCGATAGATTTTCGGAATCCATTATCATCTTTACCGATGGATCCAAAACGGTATCTGGAGTGGGGTGCGCCTTTTGCGTGGGAACTGCCATACATTCTTGGTTACTTTCTTCCTACGCTTCCATATATACAGCAGAGCTTTATGCTATCTGACAAGCGCTTCAATTTTATAACTTCACGATGAGCAGCACAAAAACTATAATAGTTTGTGACTCACTAAGCGACCTCCAATCTATTTAAACCCTTTCTCTGATGATCCACTCGTGAAAATGGTACTATTCTTACTACACAATCTGCATAATAATGTTAAGATAGTTGAATTCATATGGGTACCAAGCCATGTAGGAATAATGGGAAACGAAAAAGCTGATTTGGCTGCGCGAAAAGCAGCTGAAAAAGATCTAGTTGAAGTCAATGTTCTGAGAGTAGATAATATAAAGGTTAAATACAAAGAAAAACTAGGAAAGATCTGGCAAAGAGAATGGGATCTCGTAAATAACAATTTAAGAGATCATAAACTGTCTATTCAGCCGTGGCGACATCCTGGGCTCTTACTCAGGGCTGACAGAGTCAAAACTCATAGACTTAGGTTGGGAAACACATATTTAACACACGCATTTCTTCTAGAGGGTTAAGACCCTTCAATATGTAACCACTGTGGCGAAAGGATAACGGCAATTACGAAACATCCACAACAATTTCTCTGAAAATTTCAAAGACATTGCATCGATTAAAAATTTGATAAACTTTCTAAAGTCAATACATATCTATAAAAAAATCTAAGATATCGTCTTAGATACACTGGAAGTTTCAGTTCGTTTTCCTATCCCGAAATAAGGGTGTTAATGATCTCAGTAATTGATGCACCTTAATGTAAAAAAAGTCTCTGGCAGCTATATGATCCTTGCAATCGAATGCTGCGTAAACAAAACAAAAAAATAATAATTATAATGATAGGACCACAGTGGTAGTAAGCTGAGAACAATCAAACCATCTATAACACATTGGGTTCCTTCTCCAAATCTTACGAGGACAGCAAGAGTTAAACTTCAACGTATTAGATTAGGGCATATCAAACTTACACACTCTTATCTCCTATTGGGAGAGCAACAACCTTTGTGTTCGATATATGGATCAATACTTATGATTGAACATCTGTATAAAAGAAGTGTTCATCTTCAAATATATTGAAACCGACACGGCCTTGGCAATAACTGGCGTGAGGTACTGGCGGATAAGAATAACAATGCAAACCATTATCTGTATTATTGATGTTATTTTATTATTATTATCATTACTCCTTTTGTTTTGTTATTTCTGTTATTATTTTTGGGTACTAGTGCCAATTGTTTAAGCAAACGCTGGAGTACGCGTTGTGAATTACTGACTGACCATGCGACGATAAGAAAAAAGGTTTTAATTTTTAAAAATACTTTGGAAATAAAAATTATTGTGTGAACTTCGTGTGTCTGATACACATCGTTAACAAATTTTTAGTAATAAAATACTTGAAATTAGATAACTGACCGGTGCATCGATTTGTTAAATGATCACCTCTTGTTGCACGGTGGAGCAGTACTTAATTGTGTGTGTGCTTAAACAAATCTGTCGCAGACAGAAATATATTTTATAATCATTATTAGGTATATCATTTTGTGCTAAGTAATTATATGTACCCTTCCGCTCTCTCTTTTCATAATTTACTTCTCTGGAGTCCGGCCCTTTTCTATTGTTTAGTTTTTAGGTTTTGTTTTGATCTATTATCCGTATTGGGGTAAAACGGATTGGTGCCCAAAGTGCACTAACCCAGCCTGAGATGGGCTGAGGCAAGGAAATTCTGTAGAGTCGTTCTGGTTTTATTTTTTATTTTTGGGAATCATTCGGGCTAAAGTGTAGTATTAATTAGTTTTTCCGCTACTCCGCCGTGTGCAAACTATTTATACTATCACAAATTTATTACCGAATCATCGTTAAGTGATAATACATAAGATTAATAATAAACAAGTTCCTTTATATCTCAATAATAATCTAGTAAAAAGAGTTGGTAGATTATAATTTAAGATTCAAAGATCATTATCAAGTATAAAGGTTCAACACCAGAGCTATGGAGAAAAAAACACTCTTCAATGAAGGTTTGAAAGAAAATAACTTGACAATACTTGTGAAGACATCACAAAATTATAAAGTATTCAAAACTAGCCTTCTCTGCTGGACATAGGTTATGCCAAATCTTTGTATCCTGTGCAACCTATAGCCAATTTTCACCGGCTGTTTCCTTATGTCATCTGACCATCTCTTTTGTGGACGGCCTGCCTATACTTCCTATTGATGTTCTAGGTCGCCATCGTATGAGTCTGCTTACTCACTTTTACGGAGGTCTTCTTGCGGTGTGCCCGGCCCATCTTCATTTATGATTTGCAATTCTGTCCATGATGTCTATGACCTTTGTGCGACGTCTAATTTTTGTGTTTCTTATTCGATCCCTGAGACTTATACCAACCATGTCACACCCAAAACCATCCCTTCCTTTTTGTAAACTTTCCCTATCCCTTTCTAAAACCATCTTCCAATCCGCCCTGCCAGCGTGGAAGATTATGGCAAAGCACCCTCTACTATAGCGAATCAAAAACAGAACGGAAATAGACCCCAGGTGGGTGGTGCGCTCGACACCAAATTCCACACCTCAAAATAGGTCTGCCTCATGGATTCTGGGGAGGCCAATATATGCCTTAACCACCAAAAGAAAAACTACAAATTGCGACTTATAACATAAGAACAATGAGAACACAAGAACACCTAATGGAACTTTAACTAGATTAGGGCAATTGTATTTTAATATTTAGTAGCATTGTTAACGTTAAAAGAAAATTAAATGATAATGACAGGTAATGTAATAGCTATCGAGCTAACTAAACATTATATTCTATTTTATCACCTATCGCAATACAAGAAATGATTAAGGCTGTGATTTCAGATGATTTTGCGGTTTTTTTGGGATTTTAGGTCTTTGAAGAATCTTTCTTAAGTAATATGACCTTACTTTATTTTGCTTTGTATAGGAATAGTGGCTGGTCTTGCAAACCGAGAGAAAGTAGTGAGCAGTCAGTTCCCCGACTAACACTTCAAGTAAAGATATTTATTTAGCTTGTACCACGTAGTTCTATTATGGAGTAAAAGTGTAAAACAATTAAACGGAATAAAAAAAGGTATCTGAGTTCTCATTGGGACGTGTTACTTGAGCCAACACAGTGTGAATTGTGAAAAACGAATTAACGTTTTCGTAATTAAAATTTATTTCATGGGTGTCATTAGCCATAAATGTGGTTTTTCTATCAACGGTAACAGCTTTTCAATTACTCTGTTAAATCAACTTAATTGCCACCAATTCTGCTATTTATAACAGGGCACGTCCGTACTAATGAGTCACGTGACAGCATGTTAAGAAGCTAACCAGTAAATTGTGAATATACATTTTTAGATTATGCTCGATATGAAGAAATTACTGCTTTAGGAACTGAATCGGCTTGTTCGCAATGTTTGAAGTCACCGACAATTCATTGCAGGAGATGATGCATTTTTTTCCCTCCAAAATGTATTACCATATTCTCGCATGCTTTTAACCGCGTTTAAATAAATCCATACTTTTTGAAAATATGATCAAATTAAACATTAATTGAATTAGTTTTTAACTAAAATACATTGTTAATCCTAAAATGATTTAGTCACTTTTATACAAGATACATGTCCAGAGAGCACCTGACCACCGACTAATCAAGACAGTGTGGGAAAAAAATCCGGTCGGAAAGAGACCGCTGGGGCGACCGAGACTCAGATGGAGGGACAACATCATAAGAGACCTACAAATTATGCGAATATATGACTGGAAGCAGGCCATGCTGGACCGAGATCGGTGGAGGTAAATCGTTAACGCAGCCAAGACCCACGAAGGGTTGTAGAGCTACCCAGAAAAATAAAAAGAAGAAGAAGTATATAGATTCCTCAGTAAGAACCTGGAGAAGTTTTCGGTAGACATTTTCTATTTATGCATGCACCCTCAAAAAAATTAAGAGTTTTCGCCAATTTTTTAAGAAATGGCAAGTTGTTTACCTGATCTGACTGCTATGGAACATTTATGGAATACTAAAAAAAGATAAACCGATTAATGCAGATCAACTGACTTTAGCACTTTTGAAGAAATACAAAATTTACCCCATTAGAAAGTATGGCCTGTCGAAATTATGCTTGTTATAAGACTAGATTTTCCAATTTTCCAAACAGTTATATATACGCAGACGATAGGGCAATCACAGTACAAGGGAAAACATTCGAAGAGGTGAAACAGTGTCTGAGTGCGGCCCTAATGGAGTTGGATCTGTACTACCGTAATAACCAACTGAAGCCAAATCCTATTAAGACGCAGGTATGCGCCTTCCATCTTAAGAATAAACAGGCATTCAGAAGGCTACAGATCGAATGGAAGGGGGTACAATTGAAGCACTGTCCTAACCCTAAATACCTGGGCGTAACACTGGATAGGGCTTTAACATACAAACGTCACTGCCTCAATACCAAACTGAAGGTCAGCGGAAGAAATAACATAATCCGCAAGCTGACAGGTTCTAATTGGGGAGCTAAACCCAAGGTCCTTAAAACCTCAGCACTCACCCTCTGTCACTCTACCGGCGAGTATGCATGCCCGGTCTTGTATAGATCAACGCATGCAAAACAGGTTGATGTCGCACTCAATAAGACAAGTAGAATCATCACCGGATGCTTGAAGCCAACACCCCTGAACAAGATCCACCCCCTAGCTGGCATCGCCCCTCCTGCCATCCGCAGAGAGGCAGCTGCACTCAAAGAACGATCCAAAGCAGCAACATCTGAACGCCACCCCCTCTACGGTCTCCAACCGGCGCATCAGCGATTAAAATCAAGGCGAAGCTTCCTCAGATCGACAGAAGGTTACGAGGAACCTAAAACCAGAGTGGACCTTTGGGGGAAGACCTCAAACCAACACTGGATGATACCGACGGAAGAACTTGCACCAGGAAGCGACGAAAACTGGGAGACCTGGAAGGCGCTAAATAGACTGCGTACGTGCACAGCGAGGTCGAGAGACACCCTTAATAAGTGGGGCTATCGAGTGGACTCTACTCTTTGCGACTGCGGTGTATTACTAACCACGCAACATATGTTTACTTGCCCACTGTGCCCCGCCAAATGTACCATAGAGGACCTTGTGGCAGCGAAGCCAAATGCAATCGACGTCGCCCGCTTCTGGGCAAAAAATGTTTAAGTTTTTATATTGACAATTTATGTTGTACTCTTGCGTCTCTGCTATAGTGAACGTGTTTACGTCTAATTTTATTGTATTGTGTACTATTTTGTGTATATTTGGTTTTATTTTGTGACGCTTCTGACACGAATAATAATTATAAGACTAGATGTAAAGATACATTAATAAAAAAAAGAGACCTGTCGAAGGTCCCCCCCCCCACTTTATTCCCAAAGAAGCGAATGTCTAGTGCCGATTTAAACTAAATTGGTTACCACCCAACCACACCTTTACTTCTTCTACATGATTACAAATCACCGATTAAACATATTCGCGCGAACTTCTTAGTTTATCGTTAAGCAGGATTATGCTGTATATTCTTCTTTTAAAAGGCGTATTGCCTGTTTAGTTCCGGTTTGTTTGTAGCAATTGATTGCCAGCTGTCTCGCCATCGTTTTGGTGGTCGTCCTATAGATCAACTTCCGTATGGTGTGGGGTATTCCGTACTATTTTGGATGTTCTAATACGTTGGTTCCATTCTCCTTTTCTCTTTGTTATTCATCTGACTACATCGTCTGTTTGGCCTATTTCTATTATATCTTTGGTTCTTTGCCCATCGTTTAACGTTTATCCCGTTATCGTTTTTAGGGTCTTCGTCTCACTTGTTCTTAGTACCCTTTTTGTTACTGAAGTTTCAGTCAGCTCTTGTTTTCTTCGCATGTCATCAATGGCCGTACGCATATTTTATATATTCTCGACGTCCAATCTGTACTTAGATTTTTCCAGATTGGATATTTAAGATGTCCTGATATTGCAGCGGCTTTGTTACATGTTTTCTCACCTAATCTTCCAGAAACCCTGTGCTTGTAATCGCATCCAAGGTATTCGATTGACATAGTTTGGTCAATAGTGTTATTTTTTATTGCCAGTATGCAGCGCAGAGGCTCCTTTGCTATGGCCACGCCTTTGGTCTTGTTTATATAGATTTGCATGTTTTTATGCCTGTTTGTTGAAAGCTTGTAACATTCTTTAAATGTCGTCTTCTAATTCTGCGATAAGTACTGATTATTGAATTAACAAAAAGTGATGTTTAATTTTTAAATTGCAACTTGCAGTATTTGTGTGGGAAAACGACAATGGTGCTGCTGTTTAGTATTGAAAATAATAATTATTCTTTCGTAATGTAATTCATTTGAATGAACCGCTATTCATTTTTCAAAGACTTATTTTTGTTTTAAAGTGTCCGAACAGGAGATAACAGGTGATTCCAAATAAGGTTGGTGTAAAAATATCGCTGGTTAAAATACGATAAACCCTTAAGGTAAATTCTACGTGACTCGCCTCGCTAGAAAATAAATTTTTTAAGCAATTCACCTAATGTCAGGTGAAGTAAATCCAGGTATATATTTTTTAAGTATGCTTTTAGTACACTGCACCTGCTGTTGTTAGTTTAAGTTTATCCATTTTGTTGCATTCGCTTCATAACTGGGTGTCTTGTTACATATTTGTAAGCTTTTGAAAATTAGTTGGGCCATTTTTTTTTACTCAGGTACCAAGTTTATTTTACATTATATAGAAAAATAAAATCGATATTTTATCACATACTTCTAGGAAATTCATTAATATTATTATTTAAAAAATTTTCGTACCTATATTAATATTTTCACAATAAATTTTTTTTTTTCGAAATTATTTAAATGAATAGGAACCCATACAAAATTAGTAGTAACCAATTAAACTCTAATTTATTTTGGTATCTCATTTATTAGGCTATAAATTTTAAAAATATTTGATTCTATTTCAAAATTTTTGACAGCACAATGAGCATAAAACTGTCAAACAGTCCAAATTAAAAAAATGTTGGATCTTAAGTAAATAATGTAATAACTATCCAAATTATTTTTGAAGCAAGCAATTATTTAAATCTTATTTTAAATCCTAAAAACATGTTTACCAGTACTTGATTATACATACATACATATAGTCAGGCCTTTTTCCCGTAGGGGTAGGCAGAGACCACTTCCTTCTACTTGCTACGGTTCTTAGACATATCTTTTGTTTCCTCTACTTTCATCAGTGCTCTCATACATGCTCGTCGGTTGTTGGTACTGTAGACCTGGCCTTTCTTTAAAACAATGTTGATCTGATCGAGATTTGTTCGCCGAGGTCGACCTCTACCGACTTGTCCATTCATACACGCCTTATAAATTTGTTTCGTCAATCTTCCTTCATCCATCCTTTTTACGTGTCCAAATCATCTAAGCATTACTTTATTTATTTTTGTAACCACTCTTCTTTTACACCACAGCGTTCCCTTATCTTACTATTCTTCACTTTATCCAACCGAGTCGTTTTGGCAATACTTCTCAGACTACTCATCTCCGCAGCATTAATCCTATTTTTATGCTTCTTTTGCCAAACCCAACATTCACTACCATACATAAGTGTAGGAACCAACACACCTCTATGCACAGCCAGACGTGCCTTTTTTGACACTTTCTGGCTATTCATAAAGCTATGCAGTGCCCCATTCATTTAATTTCCTGCTAACACCCTTCGCTCAATAACATTAACCATCGCCTGCAACTCCTCTTCAGATGACGCTAATATGACGATCATCGGCGTAAAGAAGGCATTTGACGATCAAATTATTCATTTTCAATCCATACGCACTCTCTTTCAAATCTTTTAAACAATCGTTTATGTATAAGTTAAACAGCCATGGCGAAGCTACGCATTCCTGTCTCACACCTTTTTTAATGTTAAACCAGTCCGTGTAAGCTCCGTTTATCCTAACACAAGCAGTGGAATTCTCGTAAAGTGATTTCAATGTTCGTATTAAACTACTGCTCACCCCATACATAGATAATGTTGACCACAATTCACTCCTCACTACTTTGTCATAGGCCTTTTCCAATTCTATAAAAGCGCACTAGACCTTCTGACTTCTAGCCAAGAACCTCCTAATATAAAAACCTGATCCATACATCTGATTATGATAATAATTGATATGATTAATTATGCCATTGAATTAATAATATCGTCCTTTAAGTTCGAAATATTTATTTATATCGAAATATTATTTTATTTATTTGCTTCACTTACGAACTCAGTAATCATGTCAGTTATTCACTCCTGGTTAAAGGAGTCGTCACCTATTATGGAAAAAGCAGGAAAACTGAGATTGGCAATTACCTAGAAGACCTTTACGGGAGATAGAAAAAGGACTGCAACGAAAAAGTTATAAGGATAAAAAAAAGAATAATTTCTTGATTTGTACGGAAGTAGATCGAATTTTTTTTTGTAAAGTCATGGCTAACTTAATAAAATAAAAAAATTTGTTTATAAAAGAAAAATATCTCAGAACCCTTTGAAGTTAGGTATGGAAAATCGTTAATAAAAATAAAATGGTTACTAAGTAGCTTCCCACAGAGCACAAAAATGTAAGTTAAGTGAGAAAACTACAGGTTCGCGTTTTGACTCACCCTGTATACAGAGTACAATAATTGTAAAACATTTTTAATTTGGTAAACATCGCAAAAGTAATTATAATCATAAAATACAGAAAACTGATTACATTTTAGTCTAAGATCTGGCTACAGAGAAAAATACATGCATAGGTCCACGAAATATTTTACATGGAAAAAGTCGATGGTAAAGTGAAAGCCCAATCATCAGAAAAAGCTTGATACGTCGATTAAACGTTTAGGTTTTTCGACAAAAAAACGGTTGATGGGCACGGCTGAAAATTTGCTTAGGTATTAAGAAACTTGAGAAAAAGCAGGGAAAAAATTGTCAAAAGAGTAAGTGGAAGCTAAAGGGTTGTCAGAAGCAGCCAAAGTTAGGATAAATCTTAGAAAATTTACCTATTAGAAACACTTCTGACAATTTGCATTTATATTGTTTACTTATTAAATAAACTGGGTGCAAAATGTCAGAAAGTAAAAGCAATCATGAGAAATTTCACTTATATTTAAACGAGCTTTATTTTAAATAGAATGAGATATATTTTCGTTAATAGTATGAGCGATATTGTTGAGCGATATTTTTTGTAGATGAGCGATAGAATATAATTAAGTGAGCAATAATCAATTATATTTTGAGCGATAAAATATTATATTTTAAGCACTAAAATTCAATAAAATTGCATTATTTCAAAGGACAAGTTTATTTATTCATAGTTTAGGTTAAGCACACAATCATGATATAAAAAATGCTAATAAAAGAGAGAAATGTAAATAAAAAAAAATGCTGAGAAAATGTGTGCGACAATATTAAATGAATCCCGCAAAAGGGCCTTGGTGGCCTTCTTTGGTCGTCCACGCTGGAGTTTTTGCCCTCGACTTAGGGGTTGAGCACGAAAATCCAATCATGTCTTATTAAAATTAGGTTAGGAAAATGCATTGACTGATTTTGCAGGGGTGGTAAAGTAACCTTAAAATTGGAGCACGAAAATTCTGTATTATTATTGAGGACTTTTTTCACGTCAAAATTTTTATTCGCAAACGCGCAGGGGTGGTATGGTATACCGACCTTGAAATTGGAGCACCAAAATCAAACGATACATTTTCCGAGAGCACCTAATTCATAGCATATTTCTACCGATTGAGAAAGCGGTCTTATCGTTGAGAAGATTTTTCGTATTGTTAGGGATGGTGCCCTCGACTTAAGGACTGAGCACGAAAATCCAATCATGTCTTATTAAAAAGCACGTAATTTATTGAAAACAAAAATTGATAAATTTTCAAAATTTTGATTTTAGATTTCCGGTCGGAATTACGGTTTGATTCTTATAAATAATCGAAAGCACCCAAAAAGCACTTAATTTGGGTACATTCAGTCTGAAATTTTTATTGATTTTGTTAAAGTTCTGTCACGTTACGGTAGCAGACAAATTTTTAAAATCGTCCCCTACCTCTAAAAAACGAGCACGAAAATAATGAAATTAGCACCTAAATAAGGTACTCTCAGAATCCATATCGGAGAATTTCGCCTTCTGCCGTCACGGGGGTTTCATTCCATTCAATCGTGTTGAGTGAAAATTAAAAAATAAATTTTAAATGGTCTGTACAATTTTTATTTTTTGTTTAATTTAATACTTTTCAAAACACACGTGTCGTGTGGCAAACCGAGCGAGCAGTTAACTTCATGCTGCTATTATAGTATTTCGTATAAAAATACCGTAAAAATGCAATTAGTTCTTCCTTTCATCATAGCATTTCTTCGTTGGAGACTTCATTTACACAAAAAGTACGTATTTCAAAATACACTCACTCATCACTTACGCTGTTTGTTAAAATTTAGTCAGAGCGTTGATGTACAAAACCCTCTGCGATATTTATTCTATCCAGGAAAGCGTTCATTTGTTAAAATTAATGATGCCCGTTGAAATCCGGTATTTTTTTCATGGTTTCCTTTAACGCATACACTCCTTGCACGTGTCAACGTGCATAATATAGTCAGACACACGAGCTCCTTTTCGTCATATTTATAGTACGAATTTCAAGTAAAACCGTCCCAGTAACCACCGCGTGTTTTTTAAACCTAAATGTTCTTTTAACATGACTTAATCAACGATTTGTTTAAATAACTGCCATTATTTTAATTTATCCTTTTCTTAAATTTTATATGGGATGTATTAACTGTTAAGTTCTAATTAAGGGAGAAAGAGTGGAACAAGTAAATGAGTTTGTATACTTGGGTTCAAAGTTTGCGAGAAATGGAAAGTATGACGGTGACATTGGGCGAAGGGTGTTGGCAGGAAAACATATGAATGGGGCACTGCATAGCTTTATGAACAGCCAGAAAGTGTCAAAAAAGGCACGACTGGCTGTGCATAGAGGAGTGTTGGTTACTCCCCTTATGTATTATAGTGAATGTTGGGTGTGGCAAAAGAAGTATGAAAATAAGATTAATGCTGCGGAGATGAGTAGTCTGAGAAGTAAAGCCGAAGTGACTCGGTTGGATAAAGTAAAGAATAGTAAGATAAGAGAACGCTGTGGTGTAAAAGAAGATGTGGTCACAAAGACAGACAAAGGAATGCTTGGATGGTTTGGACACGTAGAAAGGATGGATGAAGGAAGATTGACGAAACAAATTTATTAGGCGAGTGCGAATGGACATGTCGGTAGACGTCAACCTCGGCGAACATCGATCTCGATCAGATCAACATTGTTTTGAAGAAAGGCCAGGTCAAGAGTTTCAACTAATAAATCAATTATTTTTAACTCGGTAACTATTTTATTTATTTATTGACCTGTATTATATAATTATTATATTTATAATTAACAAAACTCATTTCAAAGAAAATACGTCAATTTTTTTCGAAAGCTGAATTTTCATTGAAATTTTTTTTTTAATACATCTAATATAGCCAACAGCTTCTAAAACGATCCGGAACCCCAGCTCGTAAAAAAAATTTTCAAAGAGTGATCAATAAAAATGTATGGGTACCCGGGTAACCGGTTGCTCACACAAGGGTTAATCAAAATTTTATTACAAACCAGAAAAAATGCCATACTTTATGAACTAATATAAAGTATGACTTAATCTAGCTTAATTGGTTCGGATAACGATTGCAAAACTTCCCGACGCAGTAAAGTTTTGCGTGGGTTCGACTGTATCGTCTGCGTTTCAAACGAATGCCGATTTTTTTTTTGATTAATTTAAAACCCTGCAAAAATACCGGCTGTCATTTTAATTAGCTGAGGTGTGGAAAAACGTCGTAAACGCAGCGTGATAATTAATATGTGACAAAATTTGTATATGAGACATTTACAAATACGTATATCTCGTGTTACAATTTAAAACTCGAGAGACCAATTAGAAATGAAAAAATAGCTGTACTTATTTAACAAATAGAAATGAACTTTCGACAACAATGTATAATAAAATATTTTTAAAGATTTTTTTATAAACGTATGAAAATTAGAAAGTGGTTTGTACATTAATTTCCTGTACACTTTCGAATCTTTGATTATTTCACACAGTACCGTGGCCAATCGAAGATTGAAATTTTCATTAAAAGCTATAAAGAGTACTTGTCTACAAATTTGCTGCTGCCATCAATTATTATTATCTTAAGGAGCTACATTAATGGATTTTAAAGAAAAAAATAAATAAATTCTTTTACTTTTTGAAGAATTTTTGAGAATATTACATCTATCATACCCACTCCAGGAGGAATTAGACAGGGAGATAGCCTTAGTCCATTTTTATTCAACCTCTTGATGGACAAAATCATAGAAGTAACATCCATGAATTCGGGATACACAGTGAACAATAGGGCTATCAGCACGCCGACGACGCTGCAATATTCGCATAACGTGAGAATGACCTACAGAGACAGTTATTTAAGTTCTACCAGATCAGTCAGCAACTCAATATGGATATATCCATAGGTAAAACGAAAACCATGACCATCGCTAGGGAGCCAATGAGATGCAAACCGGTAATAGATAATAAAACCGTAGAGCAGGTCATGCAATTTAGATACCCTGGCATAGATATGTCCAGCGCTCACGACCAGGTAAAGGACCTGAGAAACCAAATTAACAAATCAGCCATAATATCAGGATGTCTAATGGAAACTGTATAGGCCAATCCTTTTATGCGAAAGGAGAGTAAAATCAAAATATATAAGACATGCGTCAGGCCAATAATGACATATGGTATAGAAGCGAGAGAGGATACCAAAATGATAATACGAGTCGCCGAAATGTCAGTACTGAGAACAATAACCGGAAAAACAAGAAGAGATCACGTAAGAAATACTGACATTAGAGCACAATGCGATGTACAGGATGTGGTAAGATGGGAAAGGCAGAGGAGAAGAGAATGGTATAACCATGTGAAGAGAATGACCGACGATTGACTACCACGCATTGTACTAGAGGGAAAACCAGCAGGGACCCGTCCACCCGGAAGACTATCAAAGAAATGGAGAGACAGCTGGCAGTCCACATCTCAGGAAATATTACAGGGGCAAGTCCGGAATCAACAGATCATCTAGATCTCTGACAAGTAGAAGAAGACTTTTTAAATAGAAAAACTCATCTTCTTCCGCTGCTATCCAATAATGGATGTTTGCTATCAGTTCTGACCATTTTTCCCTATCTCTGATGGTGTGAATTATCTCTCCTGTGGTTTCTATTCCTGTCCAATGTTTGATATTTCGGAGCCACGACATCCACTTTCTGCCAACACCCCTTCTTCCCTTTATTTTTTCTTCTATTAATAATTGGAGCAAATTGTATCTTTTGTTGCGTAACACATGTCCCAGGTACGCTGTTTTTTTACGTTTAATCGTGCCTAGCAATTCGCGTTCTCTTCCTATCGTCCTCAAAATTTCTTCGTTGGTTCTTCTTGCTGTTCATGGGACTATCAAGATTCTTCGATAGATCCACATTTCAAATGCTTCCAGCCTATTCAGTGTGCGAACCTTCAATGTCCTGCCTTCCATACCATACAACAGTACGGACCATACGTAACATTTTGTGAATCTTATTCTGAGATTGAGGTCAAAGTCAGAGTTCGTGAAGACGTTTCTTAATCTCAGGAATTACTAGGAATTTTGTCTTTTTTATGTTGATGTTAATTCCCATAAGTTGGCCGTGCATTTCAACTATGTCCAGGAAACTCATCACTATTTTTTTTTTGCATATTTTAAGTTAACCTACACGAAATTTCCCAATTACATAAATAAACCGATCAATTTGATATTGTACGCCTCTGTTTAACGAAACCCCAGAAGCTTATTGATTCAAATCGTATGTACAGAAGCTAAACAAATACGAAAAAAAAACAACCACAATCTTTTAAGTGTATCAGGTATAGGTACTTTTTTAATTAGCATAAAGAAGATGAAAGCCGATTATTAAAAAGTCTAAATATTTGTTTAATTAATTATAAGTCGTTTATTTGTTAAGTAACTAACCAAATTTATTACAAGACATCGATAATTTTGGTGTTAGTTCATTTTTTATTGAGTTTATTTGTCAAAAACACATCGACGTTGCCATCTGTATTAAATACAATATACTTATCTTCAAAGTTAAATTTTTACAGCTGTAATCTTCAATTTGGTTACCCTGATGGATTATTAATGAAAACAATGACAGCTCCCAAGAAATACGAGTCAAAATAGAACAGGCGGGAAGCACCTTTACAAGAATGAAGAGGCTTTTCTGCTGCCGAGATTTAAACCTTGATTTAAAAATACGACTGATGAGATGCTATGTGCTGTCTATACTATTTATTTTTTATTTTGCAGTTAGAAATTTATAAAATAATCCTCTATTTTTTGCGCTCGTAAATTTGCAATTCTCTACACAGCAACTGCTAATAATCTGACGTTTATTTTTTAATTTTTTCTCGCCTAAGTTACCCACTGCGTGCGCCGGTGTCCACTTTGGCTTCCCCTACCTTGACTTCGCTAGGAGCGAATAGGTACTATTTTAAAAAATCAACAAAATAAAAACGCACTTGAAAAATGGGTCACAAATTGTATAATATATTAAGCTCCCTTACATTCTTAAAAATAGTTGTACAGTTTTAGAAATAGTTTTAACACATATTTTTTTGAAAAGTCATAAGATGGGTAATTAAAGGTTGTTTTTCTCATTTAAGAGCAGATATAGCTGATCCTAACGAATTTTTAAAATTAAATAATAATCTACCAGAGTCTAAATTTTTGCATTACTTGCCAAAAGTCTGTCAACTTCACCGTGATTTTTTCAAGCATTTTTTACTAAAATTACACAAAGTGTAACACTTTAAATCTAAAAGTTATGCTATAATATTAATCTTATTTATGTTTAAAACGAGGTTCTAAGAAAGAGTCCTATCTTTGGATAGTCTTGTTGTCAAGGGACATACACTTTGATGTCAAACCCACCTCCAAATCATACCCACTTCCTTGGGATTTTTTTGTTGGGTGAATTTTTTTTTTAGAGAATCCGGGACCCTTCTATCTTCGCGACGCGGTGTTCTAGACTTTTCCAGACTGCGGCGGCGGCGGCCGACAAAGCGGTCACTAATAGGCACCCCAGCCGCGATCGATCCTCGGTCGCCGACAGGGCTGGTTGTAACAATAGGTTTAGGTTACTGGTATTTGTATTAGAATTTTTAAAAACACATTGACAGGATTGTTCCTGATCTGAGTTTAGACTGTATATTAGTCTCAACTTTTTGTTTTACTCATGCCACAATTTAGAAGCAATGATTTAATCGATATTTTTAAGAGGTATAATAAAATACCCTGCTTTGGAACGACTGAGTACGACTATGGAGTAACGGAACCCCAAAAGCTTATTGATTCAAATCGCAACTATGTAGAAGCTACAAAAATACGAAAAAAAAGTCACCATCAAGCGGAATCCTGTTAAGTGTTTCAGATATACGTGCGTTAATTAAAGTAAAAGAACAAAAATAGCCTTAAAAAGTACGAGGGCGGTTTGATAAGTCAGTGACTTTTTGAATAAAACAATTTCTTTCCGCAAATAAACATTTTATTTTTCTACATAATCACCTTTTAGCTCGATACATTTAGTCCAGCATTTTTCTAATTTTTTTATTCCCTCCAAATAATAGGTTTTTTCAAAGCTCTCAAAATACGCGTTTGTTTCGGTAATGACTTCTTCATTCGACTCAAATCTCTTACCGCCCAGCCATTTCTTTAGGTTTGGAAATAGAAAATAGTCGCAGGAGGCTAAATCTGGAGAATATGCTGGATGGGGTAGCAGTTCGTATCCCAATTCGTGGATTTTGGCCATCGTGACTAGACAAGTGTGCACACGTGCATTGTCTTGATGGAACAGCACTTTCTTCTTCTTAGCCAAATGCGGCCGTTTTTGCTTCAAATCAACGTCGAATCTGTTCAAAAGCTTTGAATAATATTCGCCGGTGATCGTTTTACCTTTCTTGAGGTAATCGATGTGAATGACACCGCGTACATCTCAAAAAACTGTGGCCATGACCTTGTTGGCTGACAGACTCTGTTTCGCCTTCTTTTGTCCACGTTCACTCCGAGCAACCCACTGTTTCGATTGTTCCTTGGTCTCTGGCGTGTTGTGATGGATCCATGTTTCATCCGCAGTAACAAAACGGCGCAAAAATTCGTCCCGATTACGGCTGAACATCGCTAAACACTCTTTTGAAGTGGTCACACGATTGCGCTTATGGTCGTGTGTGAGCAATCGCGGCACCCATCTCGCAGAGAGTATGTCCAAATATTCGTGTAAAATATGATGTACCCGTTCAGTTGAGATACAGCATGAGCCAACTCACGCACTTTCATTCTCCGATCATCCAATATCATTTCATGGATTTTATTGATGATTTCCGGCGTGATCACTTCTTTTGGGCGACCTGGACGTTCGGCGTCACTAGTGCTGGTACGACCACAACGGAACTCTGTAAACCACTTCTTAACCATTGAAATTGATGGTGCCGAGTCCCCGTAGTATTTATCAAGTCTTTCCTAAGTTTCAGTGATGAATTTTTTACGTAAAAAGTAATGCTTAATCAGCACACGAAATTCACTTTTTTCCATTTTCGTAAAAATTCACGAGATTGTCTGCTTTGAACGGCTATCAAACACCAACTGCACGACGTAGCTTGCTCAAAATTAGATAATTGCCCACTGATAGATTATAGTTGACGGCAGCACTGTCGCATTTGGAGTAACTGCGCGGGAAATTCAAAAAGTCACTGACTTATCAAACTGCCCTCGTATTTCGAGTGTGCTTGGGTGGCTATGAAATAATTCGGATTCCGTGGATATAATACATATAGGCCCGCAAAATACCACCACGCCAACATATAAATTTTTACACCATTCATAACTGGCTTTTAACAATATGTTATTCTAATTAATTTTTAGTGGGTACCAGATACAGGGTGTTTCAAAAAAAGGTGAACCCGTCTCTAGGATAGGTAGAAAACTGAAAAATAATTGGGGTTTGCAAAGTAAAAAATTTTCGCAACGCCATCCGTATTCAAGATAAAGGGCGTTGAAGAAAAAAAATGTATGCACACTTATTACGAATTTGCCGAAACTACTGGAAACATTGTAATGATATTTTATATGGGTATGTTTAAGAATAACTTTTTTAAGGTTAGATTTATTATATTGACAAAAATCTACTCAAACCGGTAGATCGTCTGGCAAGAGCTCTAGTACTTGTCTGTAATGATAAGGATGTAGCTGCTCTTTAAGTATTCTCCAAGTACTTGAAGAAGACCGTATTTGTTTGTCTTGCCATATTCCTTACGTTAACTGTTGGAACTTGATCAAATAAATTTAAAATAATATTTTGGTTCTTGTTGTTCTTGGCCTACCAGAATTTATTTTTTTTGATCTTACATTCCCAGTTCCTTGACAACGTCGTTTAATGGCTCTAAATGTATTTTTACTTGGTAAGTTTCTTCTAGGAAACTTTTTTGCATAACGTGTAACAGCTGCACTAGAGTTTCCCAAACACTCGCCTAAGATTAATAACATGTCGGTGTATTCAACATTTGAGTACATTTTGATTAACAATTTTTAATTTTAAAAACAACAAGGTTTCAAAAATCTAATTACTTTTGACTTATTGTCAATAAATGTCAGTTTTTCATGGCAAACTTAAAGAAAATCAAGATATACCGATTGAAATGGATTTTTGTGAAACGTTACAAGAAAGGAAAGCACTCAATTCCAATTTTTTAACATGTATCCGTTTTATTGATAAGGTCTCATTTACGCGACAAAATTTTTTTAATTAACATAATCCATACTAATTAATAATAATAATAATTAATACCCTGTCCTTTAAGACTAATCTAGTAACTCCCATTTTTAAAAATGGACATACAACTTAAGTAAGCAATTACAGACCGACTTTTGCAATATCCAATACCAAGATCATAACATATACACACCTACACTGTGAAGCTTCAGACACCTCAGATCTTATCATGGAACTTCTACAATCCTCAATGTACATATTATTACAGTATTTTCTCCTTGGGTTCGGTAATTTTAAACTCTAAGTATAATAACCAACAACTTTTATTTTGGTATTTTTTTTTACTGAAAATAATCGCAAAAAGAGTAGACCTATCGTGTGGGCCGCGGACGGCCCGCACTGCGACTATTAGAAGAGGGAGGGATTATAGAAAGCAGATGATTGTGGACCCGCTTTTTGAAAAGTTGCAGGTCATAGTTCTCTGGAAAAACTAATTTTGGAAGCTTGTTCCATTTCTTCACAATAAATATTTATTTTTACAAATCACTTAGATATTCACTTTACAACTACTTTAACATACTTGACTTTAAACTAACTTCCACTTAAACTTTTAGAACTTCCAACTTCTTCGCGACCGCTGTCTTTTTTTATATTTCAAATCATCGTTCTAGAAGAAACGCCACTATTCGAAACTATTGGATCTTTTTCTAGTAAGTTCCCGAATAATCCTTTTAGTCTAATTGTGATCGACGCGCCTCAAAGCGACAGACAACAGGGCCGATCGTAACAATATTTTAGAGACATTTTTGATAAATTAACATATTGCTTTAAAGTAATCTACGCAATCAAAAATTACACATTTAGTACTTCTTTGCCTCTTGAAAGCTACTTAATTTAAACAACATTAAGAATCAATGACTCCAAACACAACGTTTAAAAAAAATCAAAAATTATAGCAAAAATTAATAGTTTTTAAATTATTTTTCCTTATTTAATTTTTATAACCAATGAAATTCAAAGTAACAGATTTTTATCATTTGAAAATTGGTAAAACGTTTTTCTTATATTCGCAGACTGGCCTACAATGCTAACGTTGATTGTGCGTTTGCCGACAAACTAAAATAATGAGAATATTTTAGAGCATGTAAAAAACATGTTATTATTTGTCAGTACGGGAGGTTGTCTTCAACTAGATTGTAATTTATGGTTCTTCTCTAATTAAAAGGAAATCATAAATAGATATTAATGTTTTATTATTTAAATATGCTGACAACCAGCAGGTTACATATTATAGTTTCATTGATATTATCTTATATTAGATATATGTAAATTTTTAGAAACTATTCATGTTAATAATTACTGGTTTTTACAACAAAAAAACCAAAAAAATTTAAAATGCCGCAAAAAGTTGTGAGATCCATGTAATACCAAGTCGGTTAATTTATTTAGTCCCTACTTAAGGGTCCTTCGTCATAATTATCACGTAATTATCTAACCTAACAACATCTTATAGTGACCATATCAATATTAAAAATCTTTTATGTTTTAAATAAATAGATTGACTTGGCCATCGCATAAAAACACAATGTATCTTACAAGTAATACATAATATTATATTAAATTAGATTGTTTAGTGCGATTGCCAAGTAAATCTATTTATTTAAAACTCGAAACTTATTTTTAATATTGATATGGTCACTATAAGATGTTAGGTTAGCTAATAACGTAATAACTTGAGACAGTAGGGACTGAATAAATTAACCGATATGGTATTACATGGACCTCACAACTTTTTACGGTAGAAGAACTTAGTTGCGAGACTTGGTTTTTTTTACAAGTTATGTTTTTGATGGCATCTTATTTTTTTTGTAGATTACAATTTGCGTAAGTTAAATAAAATGTAGTTTGCGTGTATACCTGCGATATCACAGTAAAACCCAAAGGTTGCCTGGAAGAAAGTAGCCGCCGTTCTGTGACAGACGGAAGCGTGGAAGCCGAGGCGCGGGCAAGCCACCTCCGCCGGCCGCGGTTATGATTATTTTTAATAAATTTTTTTTATGGCAATTTCGGGCAATTTAGTCTACTTTAATACTTTACGGGGTCTTGGTATAACTTCATAAGACATGTCCCATTCTTGCTTTTTCATTCCGTTGACCATTTTACAAGTTACCTTTGAACATAATTATATTTAGGTACCTATCTACACCTATTATTCCATTATATTATACATATACAGGTACACTGATTCATTTACTGCAAATGTAACTTTGTAATTGTATATATTTATAATACAAAGTTATTTATGCAGTTGGTGTATCTAGAAAACTGGACCGAAATTACAAAATATTTTAGTTTATCCTTAATTTACACACTTAACACTAATTGTATACTAAATTTGAAGCTTTTATGTCTACTAGAAGTTTCTTAGAGTTTTGATGATCGGTCAGTCAGTGAGTGACAAAATTAAGAAACTTTGACTAATTATAATTCTTTAACTACTTACCTTTGAACATAATTATATCTAGGTACCTATCTACACCTATTATTCCATTATATTATACATATACAGGTTCACTGATTTATTCACTGCAAATGTTACTTTGTAATTTCATATATTTATAATACAAAGTTATTTATGCAAGTGGTGTATCTAAAAAACTGGACAGAAATTGCAAAATATTTTAGTTTTTCCTTGATTTATACACTTAACACTAATTGCATACTAATTTTGAAGCTTCTATGTCTGCTAGAAGTGCCTTAGAGTTTTGATGATCGGTCAGTCAATGAGTGACAAAATTAAGAAACTTTGACTACTTATAATTCTTTAACTACTGGTTCAAATTGGGTAAAATTTGAAATATACCGTGTTTATACAATGCCTGCTTGGTTGCTAAAAATTGATTTTAACAAACGAACCATTTTATTATGTGAACATTCCAATTTCACTTTGAAAAAATCGTTCATACAAAAAACCACATTTTCTCTAATCACAAGCAGTTCAAACAGCCTGTATACAAAGTGTCTTCCCTTTTTAGGTAGGCCATAATTCACCGTAGAAAAAAACACAAAACCGACACTTAAATAAACTTTGTTGCAAATAGATATTCCCTTTATTCAAACGCCAACTATCTGATCTTCGTGATATCTTCAAAGTAAACTTTCGATCTATCTCGAAAGAAATCTTCTGTAAGTTTCAGTTCTACTCGTCACGTCAATGTTACGCTGAACTTTTCCTTATCCAGAACTAAGAGGAGAAAAGAAATGTCGTCGCTCGAAACTTAATTGGACGTGTAATTTTTATAACTGCTGGAATAAATACAGGGAGCGTTCGAACTATGTCTTTTGGAGGTTCTAGTACATTGAGGCAGATGATAAATATTAATATTCATCCACTCGGTGATTGAATACATCGTTTGAAGAACGAAATATAAAATGAAAATATTAAAAGTACTAATAGATACTTTTTTCTGCAGCCGTCTCGAAAACAAAATTTTCGGTATGATTAATTAAATCTAAAATACCACTTTACACAAATCGTACCGAAAATATCTATTTTCGGCACGATCTTTTTGGTAATACTCCAACGTCTGAATAAATCCACCGAAAATCTTACCATCATCAAAAGAAGGAAACTGCAATATTTCGGGCATGTTATGAGAGGCGAAAAATACCGATTACTGCAGAACATTATGCAGGGAAAAAATAATGGTAAAAGAAAGCCGAGCCGCAGAAAAGCATCATGGCTCAAAAATCTACGTGACTAGTATAAAATCAACTCGAGCTCTCTGTTCAGACTTGCCGTCGACAGAGTTAGGATAGCCTTTTTGGTGACCAACGTTCTATAAGGACATGGTACTTAAGAAGATCTTTGTCTTTTCAACAGCACCATACCAGATAGATGGTATAACGCCATCGTGATCTTAATTCACAAGAAGGGTGATACAGCTGAACAGGAAAATTATAGGCCAATAAGCTTACTCAGTCATCTCTATAAACTATTCATGAGAATTATCACTACACGACTGGAAAACAAACTCGATTTTTACCAGCCAATAGAACAGGCCGGATTCCGCAAAGGTTTTGGAACAAATGACCACCTACAAAGCATCAAAAACCTGATCGAAAAATCAATAAAGTATAACAGACCGCTTGTCATTGCCTTTGTGGACTTTCACAAGGCCTTTGACACTGTTCAGATGAGTGCAGTTTTAAACTCATTACAAAAATGTCGTGTCGACTATCGTTACACTAAGCTAATATACAACATATATAAGAATGCTATCATGATGGTAAGACTGCACGAAAACACCAACCTCATAAAAATAGGTAGAGGAGTGAGGCAAGGTGACACTATGTTACCCAAACTGTTTACCACCATTTTGCAATACGCCTTTGGAATGCTTGAATGGAGCGGAAAGGGCTTGAATATAGATGGATTAAACCTAACAGACCTGCGCTTCGCAGATGATATAGCCTTGGTGTCCGACAGCCTACAGGATATTAAGATAATGCTGGAAGATCTTCAGGAGGTATGTGCTCGGGTTGGATTAAAAATTAATATATCGAAAACGAAATATATGACGAATTTGGTTCCTAGTGGAAATATTGTTATTGATGACGGGGAGGTAGAGTTGGTGGATAAGTACACATACCTCGGTCATGAGATAAAAATCTCGAGAGACAATCAAACATGTGAATTAAGAAGAAGAATTACGCTCTCTTGGGCTGCATTTGGAAAAATGAGGGAAGTGTTTAAGAGCAATCTCCCAATGTGTCTGAAGCGAAAGGCCTATAATTAGTGCGTTCTACCGGTTATGACCTACGGAGCCGAAACTTTGACTCTGACAGCCACATCCGCTAAGAAGCTTAGAGTAGCCCAGAGTAGGATGGAAAGATCGATGCTTGGTGTGTCACTCCGTGACCATATAAGAAATGAAGACCTAAGGGCGAGAACAGGAGTCAAGGATGTTATCTATCAGGTGGCAAAACTCAAATGGAACTGGGCTGGACATGTTGCCCGCATGACAGATGGACGATGGACAAAAAGGCTGCTCGAGTGGAGACCAAGGGCTGACAAGAGAAACAGGGGAAGACCTCCCACGCGATGGACGGACGATATCAGAAGAATGACTACAAACTGGATGCAGAGCGCTCAAGACAGAAGACAGTGGGCAGAAATGAGGGAGGCCTATATCCTGCAGTGGATGCGACAGGCTGATTGATGATGATGATGACTTAAGAAGATGACACAAAAACAACGGTCGACTTTAAAAGCACTTTTACAAAAAATACACGATGCACAAGCAGGTACTTTGGGTAGGCATCCAACTTTAAGAAAAGTACCCTTTGAATTAGATTTCCAATGGAAAAAGAACACCTGATAATAGAGAAGGTTAATGGAACGTTGTAATGTAAGAATAAAACGTATACAATTTTTGAATAAAATAAAATAGCATCTTAAGGAAGAAATTTATACCAATAAAACTGTTCAGTTCACGTTTATTTTTCTTTGCACAGTATGTGATTGATTTTCGAATGACATTTCATCTTTAAATTTTCGCGAACTATTGGCAGGTTAATAATTGCCAAAAAGTCACTAAAAATAACACTGTCAGACGGACAACAAAAAAATAAAAGTTAAGTTTTTCTGAAGTTACCGGTAAAAACCGATATATCTCTGTATCCCGAAGAGACAGTGAGTAAGAAAAAAGAATAAAAAGAAACTCCGGATAAACCGAGGTGGGTCTAAAATTTTTAATATGTGTATCATTTCAGGTTTGCTATTGACGGTTAATTAGTTAATTTATTGTACCTTTAATCAGTAAATCAGTCCATTATATTTGCCCAGGCACAAATGTGTCATTCTACGACGAATGTCTGAGTTAACACAGTAAATCTGGAAGAAAATTTAAAAAACCTTACAGTAAATAAGAAATGTTAATTACAGTGCGCGCCGATGATAAGCTGGAATTTTAGATAATAATGGTCTTTTGATGATTAAACCTGGAGAGAAAAGTGCTGATTTTTATAATGATACAAATTAATATATATTATTTAATTGGTAACGAAAAAAGCAATCTCTTATAATCTCATGTTTTTTACTTCATATTACAATATATATTTACTCTAATCCGTACTTCCATACATCATAAATTCATAATTTTGATATTTTTGTTTTTAATATTGGTTTTAAAAAAATTGGTTTCAAATTTTTGGCACTTTTAATAGAACTAGAATCAAAAATCTATGCACGATCGTGGAAAATTTTATTTTATTTATAGCAAACAAAGTTTTATTACGTATATTGATGTTTTTTTTTTTTAATTTTTTTAATAGATACTTTAAAATGATGGACGTAATAAAAGGTTATTTTTACAACGCAGCAGTAATATTTGACACTGTCCATGCTTTCTTTCGACAATGACAACCGCTTTGATACCAAATATATCTTCATTGATGTGGTTTATTGGGAAAGTTATTAATAGAACTGAAACGTGATATCGTTAGCAGGGATTAAGTAATTGGAGAACCGTAACGAAATTGGTTTTAATCATATAATTTTAGAATTATCGATCTTGTCAGCAGTTGAAATTAAGGAAACTTATAATGCAGGAAAATATGTTGGTAAAACGATTTAACGTAAAAGTTTAGATAATGTTATAATCATTGCTTTATAAACAATATGGCATCAGTGTTTCTGTCAACATTTCTTTGAATCAATGTTTATTAAAAAATTAGAAGTGAATTTCAGGTTTTCGTAGAAGTAGGATAGTTTGCAGTTTGCACAAAATGAGCCTCATTTATTGCATAACTAGCAGTTTCTAAAAAGTTCTTAAACCCTGGTGGAACACTCTGGAAGGCCGGCGTCGAACATAATTGGGAATGTCACTATCCAGCTCAGCAACCCCGAAGACTATGAATTCGACACTACATACATACATACATACATAAAGTCACGCCTTTTTCCCATAGGGGTAGGCAGAGACCACTTCCTTGCAGTTGCTACGGTTCTTACACACATCTTTTGCTTCCTTTACTTTCATTAGTGCTCTCATACATGCTCGTCGGTTGTAGGTACTCTTGACCTGACCTTTCTTCAAAACAATGTTGATCTGATCGAGATATGTTTTCCGAGGTCTACCTCTACCGACTTGTCCATTCACACTCGCCATATAAATTTGTTTCGTCAATCTTTCTTCATCCATCCTTTCTACGTGTCCAAACACTAATATCGGCAATTTTTGATAATTATTATATTTCAGCTAGTAAGCTATTATATGCTCAAAATTACATACACATACATACATATCCACATCCTCTTTTATGTATACAGATAGATTTATATGTTAACATTAAATAGGAAAAAACTATACGCACTTCTTTGAAAAAAAAATCTTGATACCTAGACAACAATCCAAATTTATAAAAGCCAAAAATTTGTTCATTACTTTTGCAAAAATTATATTAAAAAAAATAAAACAAAATGACATATTTATTGATTTTGCGGGATAGTGGGAAAAAGTTAAATCAGGTTATTGATAGGGAAATTTCTTTCTAATATATACAGTTTCGTGGTTTTTATGATTCCTACCAGTCAAATGTAGTGTTTTCCAAACCATTGATTGCGCATTAAGATGTGTATAGATAAAAAAAATTATCTGATGTCAATTATTAATTTTATAAATTTAACATCGTATCATTTTGTATCTTAACGTCGTATAACTTTTTTAATTTTCGACGGAAACTACCGCTAAACCATCTGTTCAAAACTAGCGAACAACAATTACTATAAGACGAAGAAGAAGTTCTCTTATCTCAATATTTTTTACTTTATCCAACCAAGTCACTCGTAATATTATTTCAGAAATTCGAATTTTAATTTTGGATTTTCAAATTCTGGCGCAATTTTTATCAAAAAAATTGTATTATGCAATTGTAAATCATTTACACTGTACATTATGTTTCTGGACTGTCTTTTGGACTAGCAAATTCTTTGCTCCAGTTGTACAATACTATAAAACTTATTGGCGTAAGAATCAAATACAAAAAAAAAAACTCAAGCTGTTAGTAATAAGTGGGAAGTTCCTGCTTTTAGAAATTGATTTAGTCATTGTGACTTTACTGGAATAAAATAGGAAGTTGGAATCGTCAAAATCCCATTTGTAATTCCAGCTTTGAAGAATCTGTTGGAGTTAAAGTAACATACAGGATGTCCCAATAGTCCGGTAAAATCTTGTAATCTCTTATCATAATAAGTAGACACAAAAAATTTTAAAAGCAAATTTTTTAAAAATCTTAAGATGGACAATCCAAAAATATTTATAAATACACAGGGTACACTATAACTTCAAACCCAACCAAACATACATTTTTTTAAGGCATCGCCTGTTTTTTATTTTATGTCTAAAATCGTCTCTTTTTAATTTAATTAACAATTTCTTTTATTTAATTTTTGATTTTATCAAGTTAGCTATGATTTTCTTCGTCCATGCCTACTTTATTTTAAAATATTTAATGTAAAATTATAAGAATATAAACAGTATTTCTAATTTTGTTAAAGAGCGAAACAATGGGATGCCAAAAGACATTTGTCTGATAATCCACAATAAGCAACCGCATTATTAAAGATATCTTATATCTCTTCCACCAAAACTACGTCCACCACATTGCACAGCAATGAAAGTCATATAAAAACATCCAAAAATCCCGAGTACAATTCCCCTATATGCCCATCCAGTTTTGTGTAAATATCATCCATAGAATGTCCAACTCTCCTGCATTTACGGTCACAATAGACCACCCCATATATTATTTAACAAAGTTCTATTGTTGGCACGGCCGTCGGAACTGAAGGATCTTATTAGATACCGCACGGAATGTTTTTGGGGACTCAGGATAGAACTGGCGCAATCTATCTTTTAAATATATTTCGTTCGCATCTCCTACAACAGATTTAGTTAGTTTGTCGCAGTGAGAGTTAGATTCTTAGGACAATTTCTAATTCGTAGATAGTAGTTATTATTGGAGTTTCCTCAAAATTGTGGTAAGGTGTTTGGAATTTTAAAATTTGCGATTTATTAATGCAAAGTTTAAAAAATTTATAAACTTTGGTTAGCCTTAAAATAAAAGCTTTGCATAGATAAAAAATTTTAATCGAACAATAGACTACTATTTTCAGCATATATAACCCATTATCAGATTTATTAAGAAAGCTATAACCAAGTAAAACTGACAGACTTATCAAATATAAACAAATAAATACAGAAAATTAATTTCGACTAAACAGCTGTAACCATGATCAGGTTTACAAAAAGGTGATATAAAAAATATAAATTAATTATACTGATAATTATTATTAATGTTATATGCACAGTTATTATAAACCATTCCTAGTTGGTTTTCTAAACGTGATGAAACACGTTGGCTAGTACTGGGGATGCCTCTCATAGCTTCTATAAAGCTTTTATGATGATCAATGTCCATTTGTAAGTAAGACTTAATCGATTGGCTATTGTTATGTCCTGTAATCTTTATCAGCTGCTATTCGCTGATCCTCCGTTTTGCTAAGTAGGAGACTGCAGTTGCCCTCGCTGAATGGTTAGTAATCTGTACTAGAGGGAAAAAAAGCAAGAACCCGTCTACCCAAAAGAGCACCAAAGAGATGGAGAGACAGCTGACAGTCCACATCTCAGGAAATATTACAGAGGCAAGTCCGAAATCAACAGATCATCTAGATCTCTAAAAGTAGAAGAAGAAGAAGAAGAAGACTTTCTTGGTATCAATGCCAGCCTCAATGGCAGCAGATTTTCTCTCTCTTCAGTCGATGTCTGGTTTTAGACGTCATGACCCCTTGAATGTATGCCCGGGACAATCAAGCTTCTACAGGTTTCTCTGTCTTCAGCAGTCCGCATCACTTCTTGTATGGAGAGGTTTGTCCAGGATTTTATTTGATCGATATATCTGTTCGGCGATCTTCCACTACGGCGCCTTCTGTCAACTTTCCCCCGGATGACTTGTTTTTCTAACTCATCTCTCCGAATGACATGGCCGAAGTATTTAAGGGTGTTTTTTGGATGTCTGGTAACAACCGTTCATTTTCCGCAATTCTTAGCTCTTGAAGGATTGAAGCGTTTGTTCTGCGGGCCGCCCATCGAATTCTAAGCATTCGTCTATAGCATGTCATTTCGAAAGCTTCGATCCGGCGTCTACATGCCAAATTGATAGTCCATGACTCGGAGCCGTAGGTAGCGATTCAGAATACAAGTGATTTCATGAGGTGTTTTGTAGCTTTACTTATGTTGTAATCTTTCCATACTTTTGTTAGTTTGGATAACGCTGTCCTTGCCGTCCCGATCCTCCTTTTTATTTCCTTTTCACTGCCACCTTTGTTCGTGATGCATGCACCGAGGTATATAATTGACTCTTTGCATTGACACTTTGTTAGGTATTGAAGAAAGGGTTCGTGGTAAAACTCCGCTTTTATTCACGATCATGAGACAACACTTGCTCCTCTTGAATTTTAACCACGATTCTGCACTAACTTCTTCGACTCGTTTTAATAAGTTTCTTATTTCCTCTTCACTGCTTGCTAAGATTGTCGTGTCGTCCGCGTATCTGAGATTTGAGATTTTTTTTCCGCCAATGGATATTCCTCCTTCCCAGCCATCTGTTGCCTTCTTTATGATCCACTCCCCGTAAATGTTGAAGAGAAGGGTGGAAAGAATGCACCCTTGTCGGACACCTTTTTCTACTTGGAATTCCTTTGACAGATGACCGTCAACACAGACATAGGCTTTGTTGTGTACATACAGTTTCGTATGAGATGTGTTAGGTGGTTCGGTACGCCCATCTCTTCTAAAACCTTCCATAAAATGTTCACAGTGTCGAAGACTTTGATGTAATCAAGAAAACAAAAAATGGCTGGGGCAGCAGATTTTAACCACCTAGAAATTTTATTTTTCCCGGCAGGGCAATTTTTGTACCACCCCTTTGACTGTTGATGCATCCAGTTTGGATTTGCAGTAAAAAGAATCTGTCTGTTGCGACAGTATCAACTCTTTTTTGGATAGGTTTTTAATAAACACGAGCAGGACATTCCTCAGATTTAAAAGAATTAGTAAACTGCCATTTGCTATTTGCCAATTTCTTGGATCCTTCATGGATAATCTTTGAGAACACTATGTGGCCTGTAAATCCTCCTATGCTATCTTTTTCCTCCACATAGTATTTTAGACTGAATATCCTTTCCCACCTTGCCAGGCCAGTTCTCGGGAAGACCAGTTCTCTTTGAAAACCTTCTGGTATGTCCTCGTCCCACATGTCACGAATTCTATTATAATCTTTGTTAGATAATGCTGCAAAAGTTGATTTTCTCTTGAAAGGATCCGTTTGTAGTTGCCGACGCTTTAGCATCACGTGCAGATCGAACTTCTACAAATTCAATATCGGAAAATGGATTAAATTTAATATGAAATTTCTTGCAATTGTTTGGCGATAAGATTCTACATAAATTTAACGACGCTTTTCTTACAATCTGCTCCATTTTTTCCTTTCATATTAAATGCATAATCTTGCAATATATGAGCCAACTGTTCAATAGATGAATTTGTTTTATAACTTCCACACTTTCTTTCCCGTAACTGAAAACTGGAAAAGAGCGGCTGCGAATAGAGAAGGATAAAAAATAATGCTAAACAACGCTAAGAAAAGAGGAGGCTAATGCCCACAGAGGGCAGTAAGGCCATGGGTGGATGGATGGTATTCCGACAACTTTTTAACCAAACCATGATACCACATTAAACTACCTACATTTTAATAATCCTTCCTAAATCATTACCGTTTATTTTTCACTCCTCCCCTGGATTTTATTAGACTATAGAATATTTGGGAATCGGCTGCTAACAGCGTCGCGACGGGGGGCGCTTAACAATAATGAATGATATTGTTCCGCATTCAGAATATTTTTAAGGGGAAAATGTGGGTTTTTAAAATCGGGCGATTTAACAATTAGTGGTCGGGAAGATAAATGTATAAAATAAGCAAAACGACTTTGTATGTGACTGTGCCGTTTTTTCAATAACCATTTTTCTAAAGGGCTTCAAGTTTACTATAATCACTTAATCTGACATTCGAATGCGGGATTCAAAATTGATTTATGATTTAATGATTGAAAAAATAAAAACTAATTGTTAAAAATGCTTGAGCTTGTACTTGACAGTATCAGATTCGTAATTGTAAATAAAGTTTGTACGTTATATTTGTGTATAAATAATAAAAATATTTATTAGAGATTAATTAGGGACCATTTCCGGTTAAATCAGTCGGAGTAGGATGAAACGACAAAACAACACTACGGTTGCCGAATAACCCTGCTTGACAATAAACAAAGAAGTTCGCGCGTATATTCTTACATAATCATGTTGAAGAATTTAATGTGTGGTTGGGTGGTAACTAATTCGGTTTAAATCGGCACTAGACATCCGGATCGTTGGGAATGAAATGTGTACCTTTGATAGGTCTTTTTTTTTTAATAAATCATCTCTACGTCTCGGCATATATTTTTTTCTGATATTACACGAGGTCAATATTTACAAAAAACTTTTGTCCAGGAATATCCTCGCCACATTTTGCGCCAATGCAGAAAGTAGGAAAGTGTCTAAAAGATTGGTTAGTTTAGGTAGGGATGGGGAAGTAATAACCTCAACTCTACTTGGTTAATCTTAAGCATCGGACAATGTTAGCTTACTAGTATACAAGAAGTGCGTTTAACTGAAAACAACGCCAAAAAGGAGGCCCAGATTTTTTAAATTTAGACAAAAATTGATGGTTCTTTGGAAACAAATAGTTGGAATCGCAGATTAATTCCAACACTTCATTAATTTCTTTTGTTTTAATTAAATTAGTCTCTAGCCGTCCCTGAGCGTGAGCATCTAAAACCTTGAGGCCTTGAAGCGAGTTTTGATAACAACTCTTTCCTCGCCGATCAGTTTCCTTCAAGACATCGACAATAGACGGTCAAAAAAGTCATTCACAGCGATCGAAAAGATCGATCTTTCCATATTATTCACGGGATCGAATTATCACCTAAAAAAGAAGACCTTCGACAAATGCGTGCTCCCAGTCATGACTTACGGTGCCGAAACACTCTCCTTAACCCAGGCCACAGCAACCAAACTCAGAGTAGCCCAAATAAAAATGGAAAGGTCGCTACTGGGACTGACTTTCAGAGATAGATTTAGAAATGAGGAAATAAGATGGACAGGCGTCACGGATGTTATCGAACTGGGCCGGCAATGTGGCCAAAATGACTTATGAGCGGTGGACCAGAAAATGATAGAGTGGAGTAGAGGCAACCACCTACACGATGGACAGACGATGTCAAAAGAATCGCTGGCAACTGGATCCGTACACAAATGAATGGGGCCCTGCATAACTTAATGAGCATCCAGAACGTGTAAAAAAGACACGACTGGCTGTGCATAGAGTTGTGCTTATGTATGATAGTGAATGTTGGGTTTGGCAGAAAAAGCATGAAAGTATGATCAAAGCTGCGGAGATGAGTACTCTGAGAAGTATAGCTGGAGTGACTCTGATGGATAAAGTTAGGAGTAGTGTAATAAAGAAACATGGTGGTGTGA
The DNA here is from genome assembly GCA_950111635.1 of Agelastica alni. Taxonomy (NCBI): domain Eukaryota; kingdom Metazoa; phylum Arthropoda; class Insecta; order Coleoptera; family Chrysomelidae; genus Agelastica; species Agelastica alni. The sequence goes on from OX467710.1 coordinate 21,534,570, forward strand.
AAGAAGTTGTAGTAACAATGATAGATAAAGGAATGCTTAGATAGTTGGAACACATAGGGAGGATAGATAAAATATTGACGGAACATATTTATAAGCGAGTGTAAATGGGCAAATCGGTAGAGGTCGACCTAGGCGAACGTATCTTGATCAGATCGACATTGTTTTAGAGAAAGACCAAGATCAAGAGTCCCATTAACCAACGAGAATATATAAAAGCGTTCATTAAAGTAGAAAAAACGAAAGTTGTGTGTAAGAACCGTAGCAAGAGGAAAGGAGTGATCTCTGCCTACCTCTACGGGAAAAAGGCATGACTATATGTATGTATGCATGTGATTTTTCTCCAAAAACAATATGTGTACCAATACTTTTTCGGTAATAAATTTATTTCAGATTTAGTAAAATTTTACCTAAATTACATAGTAAAAATCATTTGATTAAATTTTTATAACTCGAATGGGACTCTAGCTACCTACTGCTTCGTTATTGCCACCCAAATAATTTAGCATCATACATAAAAAAAAGAAAGCATTGTACCAATTTAACATTCCTGTATAAATTTATTTTCAACAGCACTTCCTCTCGTCGTAGAATAAATCATTAGAGTAATGTAACAATATAATGTATTCATAAAAATAGTGCCTCCGCGATCGTATATATTATTCTTTCCATGTTTAAGTGAACTACTAAATTATTCCACCACAAAAATTTTAGTTAACATGCAGCAGAATTTATGAGTATATAGTATTTTTTAAACCCATTCCAATTTTTAGGTACACGAGGATAGTATGGCTTAACTTAAAATAGCTTTCACAAAATAAGTAATTTGTTTAAAGTACCTTAAATTCTTTTTTGTATGCTTGATGAATAATTATTAAAAAACAAAAACAAATAAAAATTTTTTACGAAAATAACGCTGTTAACGGGAGTTTCGTCAGTAAAGGTCAGTGTGGACCATACTTTTTAGCAAAAGCTTCCCTTCCAATCAAATCCCAGTCATTGATAGTGATTTTCCAGACCTCTAGATCACCATCAACGACCTTTTCATCCTCCACAAGCCATCCCATCAATGAGTAACTGCTTCAAAATGTCTAAATCGATGTTTTTCTAAATATCTAAATAAAGATCTAGACTGAGTAAAATGTAGTGCTTCTAAAATGATTCCTCTGCTTGTGTCAGGATAAACGGAGCTTACACGGACTGGTTTAACATTGAAAAATGTGTGAGACAGGGATGCGTGGCTTCGCCATGGCTGTTTAACTTATACATAGACGATTGTTAAAAAGATTTAAAATTGAGTGCGTATGTATTAAAAATGATGATTTGATTGTCAAATGCCTTCTTTACGCCGATGATCAAGTCATATTAGCGTCATCTAAAGAGGAGTTGCAGGCGATGCTTAATGTTATGCATGATGCCCTAAAAATTAAAAGGGACGAAAATAAATGCAAGCAAAACGAAAGTAATGGTTTTTAAAAGAGAAGAAAGCATGACAAACTGTGAAGTTTCGATTGAAGGAGAAAGAGTGGAACAAGTAAATGAATTTGTGTGCTTGAATCCAAAGTTTACGAGAGATAGAAAGTATGACAGTGACATTGAGCAAAGGGTGTTGGCAGAAAAACAAATGAATGGGGCACTGTATAGCTTTATGAACAGCCAGAAAGTGTCAAAAAAGGCACGTTGAGTTTGGCAAAAGAAGCATGAAAATAGGATTCATGCTGCGGAGATAAGTAGTTTGAGAATTATAGCCGAAGTGACTCGGTTGGATAAAGTAAAAAATAGTGAGATAAGAGAACGCTAGGGTGTAAAAGAAGATCTGGTTAAAAAGATAGATAAAGGAATGCATAGATGGTTTGGACACGTAGAAAGGATGAATGAAGGAAGATTGACGAAACAAATTTATTAGGCGAGTGTGAATGGAAAAGTCGGTAGACGTCAACCTCGGCGAACATATCTCGATCAGATCAACATTGTTTTGAAGATGATGAAAGTAGGGAAAGCAAAAGATGTGAGTAAGAACCCTAGCAAGTGGAGGGATGTGGTCTCTGCCTACCACTACGGGAAAAAGGCGTGAGTATATGTATGTATGTATGTATGTATGTATGTATACAAAATGAAGTCCTGATTACTAAACATAGACATATAAAAATAGATCACGCTAGCAAAAGAAGTATCTAAAATAAAGTTAATAATAATACTAAGATCGTTTTTTGTCGATATAAGTATTATTTTTTATTAATTTTTTACAAGAAAACAATAAACAAACAATGATACTTCGCAAATAACAAAGCTGGGAACTAAATTACATAAAATTATCAAGCATATCAAATAGCTTTCCAATTTATTACCTGACGGGAACCAAACTACCAACACCCTTGGAAATAAATGGATAAATGTAGCAGCCCTACATAATAAACTAATTTATACAGGGTATTTCATTACTAATTAGAAATATTTGAACTATAGATTCCTGAATTTAAAATATGAAGATTCAACCCAAATCACCTAGATAAAATATGTCGTCTCCTGTCTGAGTTACAGGGTGTTTTATTTGGAAATTTAAAAATTATTCGTGCCCAGTACTTTAAAATTATTCAAAGTATTCTTGTCATATTTGGTGAGGAGTGTAAGTACTATACACCCTACTAAATTATGTTAAATGAACGTTTTTGGCTACTACCAGAGGCGAACGACAGGGGCAAGTGACTAGTTGATCCCTCCCAAATTTTACTTCACTGGCGGAATTGAAATTTTATCAATGAATTTTTTGATTTTGATAAAGTTATTATTTTTCGAGATACTTCGGGTAAAACATGAAGGTGCACAATTATTTTGATTTCAATGTGTATTAATTATGTCGGTGTTTTGGATCAATTGATTGCATTTATTACGCGAATAAAACTTTTCAGTCTTTATTAGCAAAAAAACATATAATTTTATTTATCGAAATTTTTTCAACGAATAGATGTTCAAACAATTAAAAACAAATTGTGGTTTTAAAAATGTTATAATCTAAATTAAAGAAAAGTGTTATTAAGAAGAAAATATTAAAAAGCACATAAACAAAATTTAGAAACCTTTTATAACAAATGTTCAATGTTACCACCGTTTACCTTAAAAGTTTATTTATTGTTTCGCTAAAAGATCCTCTAGTTTTAAAAAATAGTTTGGCTGATTGACAATAAAATTAACGGAATTTACAATTTGCTGCCATACTTAGTTCCTGACGAGTATTTATTGCTTGGGAGTATACTAGTGATTTCATATTCCCCCAGAAATAGAACTCTAAGGGATTACATTCGGGACTTCGAGGCGGCCACGAAAATTCACTACCTCTGCCAATCAAAATAATTGTGCAGCTTCATGTTTAACCCAAAATATCTCGAAAAATAATAACTTTATCGCCATGGAGAAAGATTACAATATTCACGTAGAAAGTATTGGAAAATTAAAAAAAATGTGATATAATTGCAATTCCACCAGTGGCGTAAAATTTAAGAGGGATCAAATCAGACGGGAGACACATTTTATCTAGGTGATTTGGGTTGAATCTTCATATCTTGAGCTTAGGATTCTATAGTTGAAATATTTCCAATCAGTAATGAAACACCCTGTATATTACCTGTAAACTAGTGTAAAGAAATTGAACATCTATTGTTGCACTGGGTTGGATTTACTGCCTGATAAATCCATATTTTGTGATTATATTTTGCGTTTTCCAAATTGAATCTATTGTGTATTCCACACCCATCGAAAACTATGAACCGTACTGCCGCGTTGAATTAAAAAAAAACAGATAGAATAAAAAATAAATTGGAGAATGTTACTGACACAATTTGGGCCAAATATTTTAGTGTGATAATAAATGTAAAACTATAATTTGTAATAATAAAATAAATGGGTGTTTTAAATGGACATGCGACATTTTTTAAACATATTGTTTTTCGTAAGTATTATTTAATTTACTATCGTATTTGACGTAAATGAGCAATTACTTAAATCTACAAAAATTAACAAGCGTAAATAATAAAATAGCACACAATGTAATAAAAACAGTAATAAACAATAGAGTGTGTTAACATTGCGGTCAGCTTAACTGTAGTAGTGGTATTTTGCTTTCAACAGCTGCCGATTTAATTTTTATTTCTGGTGGAATGCATCAAATATGGATTCGGCTTGCTTAAAAATATAAAATGTCGAGAATATTTATGCCGCAATAAACCTACAAAGTAATGCAGTCACCAAGTCACATAAGCATTCTCACTAACGCATTTTTTTCAGCAACTACTACTCGTTCTCCGTTAAACCAAAAGCAATAAGCAGTTTTCTACTTCATTTCATGCTGTTGAACAGCTTATTAAACAGCCTATTGTAATAGATATTTACGATATTATACTGTCGTAACAACGGAATGTTAAAAGTAAGAATGGTCCTATTAGGAACTGTCAAGCTTTTATCGCAGGTCGTAATTTTAAGGTGTTTCCTTTGCTTGAAGGAAATAGCGGAACATCTCGTTAAAGAAATTTTTGTTTCAACTTTGACCAATAAAATCCTTGTGACTTCCTTCACTTGACTGAAATATTTTTGAAAAATAGCGCAATGAAAAAGACTAAAAATATGGTCTGGGTGCGAGCCGAGAGGTCCACACGACTAACTTCCCAGTGGAAAGATTAAAAAAACACCATATGTTTTGTTGTTATAATTAATACTATTATTATTAAAAGTTTTATTAAAAACGATTTCAAATAGTTTATAACAAATTATAACTGTCATTAACAATAATCTGTTTATGTCAACCGTATTCTTTCAAACTTTTTCTTATCATTTCATAAGCGGGAGCTATTTTTCAATTGTTATGAACAATTGAATTTTTTTTTTTAATTATTATGATTAATAATCATTTATTAGTAACAAAATTTAAATGTTATAAACAATGCTTGATTATTACTAACAATAATTTTTCACTGCAATAGCGTCTTCAATGCTATTCTATCAATACTGATACAAGTTTAAAATTCTCCAATTCCTATTTTTGTTTTCTGAAACTATCTCTTTTTATGAAATATTGTCATCATATTTTTCATACAAATATTCCTAACATGCAATAATCATCAAAGATCTTAAAATTCTGTATTAAAAATTGTATAATATATAAATTGCAAAATTCATATAGTTACCATCTTTTTCGGTTTTTTGGTTCTCCATAAAAAACAGCTCAATCGATTTTGCTGAAAATCTAATCGGTTCTAAGTTGCGTAATTATGCGCCGACTGCAATTGGTCCCACGTCGATATAATTTTTTGTTCTCGAAATAATCGAGACGAAAAATAATTTCAAAAGTTTACCATTTTTTTAAGGTTTTTGGTTCTCCATAAAAAACAGCTTAACCGATTTTGCTGAATATCTAATCAGTTCTAAGTTGCGTAATTATGCGTCGAATGCAATTGGTCCCACGTCGATATCATTTTTTGTTCTCGAAATAATCGAGACGAAAAATAATTTCAAAAGTTTACCAAAACAAGCGTGAGAAAAAATATAGTAATAATATACTACGAAAGGAACTTTGTTCCAACCGAGTGTTTCACGACACTTATGCAAAAGTTTTTTATTTGTTATTATTTATTCATGTAGCTAATATTATAAACGGTTTTTGTTGGTGTAAACTGTTTGCGTTTTTTTAAGTGAATGACAAAGTCGGTAGAGGTAGAGGTCGAATCGGCGAACATAACTTAATAGACGTTGTTATGGAAAAACGCCAGGTCAAGAGTTCCAACAACCGACGAGCATATATAAGAGCACTGGTGAAAGTTGAAGAAGCGAAAGATGTTTGTAAGAACCATAGCAATAGAAAGGCAGTGATCTCTGCTTACCACCACGGGAATAAGCCGTGACTATATTTATGAATGAATGTTTAGTAATTTTATCCGATTCCACCAAATAAAAAGATTGCACTACTAATTTAAAAATTTTAAAGTTAAAAAATAAAAATGTACGTAATCTTCGAGCAGTAAGCACAAAAGATTACCAATTTTGGCACGTTCGAAAAATTACTCAACCCAAATCCTAATGAACATTCAATTAAACCAGAGCACAAGCAACTTTTATAACATTCCCAAAGAACAAGTTGACGTAAAAAACACGATTAAAATTTTGAAAGGATTTAAAAAAAATGTGGCACCTTTCGTAGGATTTAAGAGACGAAATCATTTACATAAGAATTCGAAAGGTATCTTACATGTTTTTATTATTATGAGATTAAAAAAAAAATCCTACAATACCAATATCCGATTCGACATTATCTTGTGTACGCCATAAATTTAACAGTTTTAAAGTTACGCAACATTTTTTTGTGAAAGTAGATTTTTTTCACATGTGCTATAACTTTAAAGGGTATTTTAAAAATACCAGGTGCTAATTAGTGCTAATTACATATTTACAAAAGAAGATTGTGAAGAAAAATTGTACATCGAAAATAAGTGGACATTTGACATAATTCTTCTTACCTTACCTTGTAAAATGGAAATTTGAAACATTGTTACCACCAAGGAAATAGATTTCGTGAGGTAAAATAAACTTACAAATGCTTTGAACGACCTGGCCACCTACTACGAGCACTATTTCCTCCGACTGAATCCAGCAAAAACTCAGAAAAAAGGTATCAACTAGGAATAATCTTCTCCATAAACTGACTGGTAGGTCATGGGGAGCAGAATCAGTACCACTGAGAACCTCAGCACTTGCATTAACCTTTTAGGCAGCCGAATACGCCGCTAAAGTATGGTGCGCATCCGCTCACGCAAGGCAAATCGTTGTCCCTTTGAATCATGCAGTTCGCTTAATAACAGGTTGCTTGAAGCCTACGTCGCTTCATCTGGTATACTCTCTCGCTGGTATAGCACCGCCTCATATAATAAGAGAGGTGGCCGCTGAGGCAGAAAAGGGTCGACAAGAGACCGACCCAAGACATCCACTCTATGGCCACCAACCAGCTAGACCCAAAGTCCGATTCCGCCACAGCTTTCTGGCCAAAACAGCACCCCTGCAAGGCTTTCAGGAATCCAGAAGGCTTCAGAAATGGCGCGCCGAAGTTCAAGACCCAACCATCCAACACTTCTTCCCATACCCAATTTGGAGAACGCTCAACAGACTTCGTACAGGAGTCTCGAGGTGCAGAGAAAACCTGCAAAGGTAGGGAATGCTACCAGAAAACGAAAACCCTAAGTGTTCCTGCAGAGAAATACAGAACCCTCCACACCTGCTGACCTGCACCGACATGGGACAGTGCTGCACAGGGAACGACCTAATTTTAGTAAATGACAGGGCCATCGGAGCCGCAAATTTTTGGAAGAACAGTGTGATCCGGACAGTTAAAGTAAAGATAGTAAGTACCACCATTGAATAATTATTTAAGGTCGTAAAGGTAGTTCATTTCTCGAGTCACTTTTCGACAGATTTTCTACAGTTTTGGCATACTGGTAGGAAAAGACGTTAATGTATTTTGAAATAAATAATTGACCGTTTAAAAGCCATGATATTTAATAAAAAAATTAGCACATTTTTGTGCTCAGTTCTCATTTCAGATCACGTCCGTTCGACGATTTTAAAATGTATTTAAAAAAAGCGCTGTTAGAATTTCAATTAAAAAGAGAGAGACAAAGATAAATAGTTTTTAGACCATACCAACAATAATAATGGTAATTAACCACTAGATACATAAAAAAAATACGTGCATTTTGATTATTTAAAAATAATCACTCGTCCAGACGGATATTTGATTAAGGCATACTTGTAGAAAATTATATCAACTGATGCTTTTTTAAAACTACTGCGGGCCTCAGTTTTATTGGATTAGTGATATTGTCAAAGTTATTCTGCCAATCTGTTGGGCTAAATTCGTTCCATTCGTTTCATTCATTAAATTTATTGTTAACTGGCTTTTGCCCGCGACTTCGTCCTTGTAAAAGTCGAAAATGGTTCTAATAGGATTTTTAATTGGTTTTTTACGTTATTAACTTTGTTATAACATATAAATTATTATGTTAAAATGTTTGAATACTTATAAAATATAACAATCTTTGTAGTGTAGAGATTTAAAGGTTAAATAAACATAAAAATAAAGTAAAATTTTCTTTTTACAACGAAATCGAAATACTACACCTACCGCAGTATTTCATTATAAACAATATATATTGTTTTTCGTTCGGGTTCTAGAATCACCAGGCCACTCTGGAGCATGCCACATACAACTGGCCGTGGGAGAAGCTGCTTTTTCTCAAGTCTACTCCTGCTAAGAGTTTGACCTTGAGCTTTGTTTATGGTTAAGGCGAATCAGACTTTGATGGAATACTGCATTCTCTTAAATTCGAAGAAGTAATTTGATGGGTTAGGGGAATCCTAGGAATAAATACACACTCTTCTCGAGAACAACCTGTCAGTATAGTTACCACGATTATATTGCGATCCAATGTTTTTACTTGCAATCTGGTGCAACTGCACCATTTTGGTGGATTTATATGGCGCAGCAACACAATTGGCGCGCCAACTCTCAATTTTAATTTGTGAGTTAGAAGACCGAAAGGCTTTAGTGTATTCAGGAACTCGACCGGATAATGAATGGCATCATCTGTGTTTACTACCGAGTCGACGGATTCATATTGATATTCGACCGCTTCGAATGATCTCAAAAGTATTTTATTTATGACTGAGGCTAGTTCATTTTTTGGTGTTAGGATGGAACACTCGCATAACCATTCTGCAGGTTTATCGTGAATATCATTAATGTTTGGGTAAATTTTAGCTATAAGCTCTTCTACAGTGGAAAAAATTGTACCTTACTTTCAACTCTCACAGATACCCTTCACCCTCTAGAACATAGAATAAGAGTTGCAGAACAGTCATTGATCTACAGATATTTCCATGGCAGATGCTCCAGAGAAATAAAAACTCTTTTACCACCATTGACCAGAACTCGGCACGCTGATCAGTCTCACACATTTACTCTCAAGCTTGACACTACAAGGACCAATCTTCATCAAGAATCCTTCTTTTACAGGGCTGCTACGGAATGGAATAAGCTTCCAAAATCAGTTTTTCCAGAGAACTATGACCTGCAACTTTTTAAAAAGCGTGTCCACAATCATTTCCTTTCTATAATCCATCCCCCTTCTAATAGTCGCATTGCGGGCCGTCCGCGGCCCACACGGTAAGTCTACCCTTTTTGCGACTATTTTCATAAAAAAAAAAATTCAACAGGTCTGAGAAGTGTCCGACAGTAACATCTCCCCTAATATGAACTTCTATATTTTTGGTAAGGCTCAGTTTTGTCACTGAAAGCGACAAATGAGACCGCTTCACGCACGCTTTAACTTCGTTCGCTCGCGTTCCTCTGGGCACTACTGGTAAAGTCTGCCAGAAATCGCCTGCTAACAACACAGTAACTCCTCCCATTAGGCAATTATTATTCCTAATATCTTGTTAAAATCTATTTAGGGTGCAAAACCCCCTTTATGAGTACTGTCATCACAAACAATAAATTTAGTTTTGGGGAGTACTTCTGCCATAATACTTTGTTTGGGTATATTGCAGAGTGGGGTTTCGGTTTGTATCAAATCAAGAGGAAGTTTAAACGCGGAGTGTGCAGTCAAGGTATAAGGTAAGTTTTTCAAATAAAATTGAAATTACAAATTCTAATCCGATTAAAATATTCTTTTATATATGCATTACAATTTTAAAGAGTATTGCATTGCTCCAAGCTTTTATGTGAGTTTACCGTTTTTTGAGTAAAATCGGATTGAGTTTCCAAACATGTGTCAAAATAAAATGTAATTTTAATCAAAAGCACCAAGGAGTATTGATATTAACTATGATGCAAATCACCCCCAAAATAACTTTTTACTTCTTTTTAACCACGTTAGGCGATGAGTTTCAATAGAATACGACACTTCTTCCATTAATTCTGTTAATGAATGTTTATGCAAAATTTGAAATAGAGTGGACCAAGGGTATCACGTCGTCCCATACAAACTTTGCCCCCGTTTTTCACCCCGTTAGGGGCAGAATATCTAAAAATCCTTACTTATCAGATGCCTACGTCATTCAAAGAACACACTTCTCAAGTTTCAGGTCTCTACGATCAGCGGTTTAGGCTGTCCGTTGATCTGTCAGTCAGTCATTCAGGACAAAGCATTTTATATGTATAGATTATTTTTTTGGGCTTTGATTTTAATGGCTGGTAAATATTTTAATCTTACGGAGTTATTACAAAGCTACTGCAAAATAGATTTTCATTAATTGCATGGATTTTAAATTAAAATCGTCGTATAAAATCTAGCTTGAAATTTACGACAAATTTCCACTTACTGCTTAGTTTATATTTGTTTTTAGATTTCCATGTAAACATTTTTTACAAAAAAATTTTCCTTTTTTTATGTGCGTGTGCACTTTCAATTTACCGACACCGGCAACTATCAATAAGCTGCCTCCATTTTATGTAAAAACGTTTTCGCTTCCCTTCCAACCCCCAAGTACCTAATGCTTTTTTCATTTGCTTTATCGCTTAGATTGTGAAAATCGCACGCATTCGCGGCAAAGTCTCGTTCCAGGAACAGGAAGTGCCAATTTGCACGTTTTTATTTACTATTTCTACATATCTTCTCTCTCAAGGGGAACGCAATCTAAATCAATGTAAATATTTACTTCGAGATAGAATGTTTCAGTGTATACAAAGGCAGGTGTGACATTTTGGTCGGAATCATGATGTTTGACTGTTAAAATCATCGAACAATTAAGAATTGTTTGGCTGCTACAAACAATAAAACCGTCCTTTTAATTTTAACTTTTTGTTGGTGAGAAACATACTCAATTCTTCACTAAGCAAGCAACTTTTGAGATAATCCAAATACTATCTGACTATAATTAATTCTATAGGGGACAAGCTTTTAACTCTATTGAGTTAACAGCATAAAATTTAAAAAAAAAATACTCGAGAATTTGTTGCTAATTATAATATCGAATTTTTTGCTCGAGCCGTTTTCTGATAATAGCAATAACTGCTCGCTTTATCTAAACATATAAAATGCTTTGTCCTGAATGACTAAAGGATCAACGCACAGCCTAAACTGCTGATCGTAGAGACCTAAAACTTGGAGGGTGTGTCCTATTTATGACGAGGCATCCGATAAGAAAGGATTTTTCGAAATTCTGCCCCTAAAGGGGTGAAAAACGGGGGCAAAGTTTGTATGGGACAGCGTGATTCCTTGGTCCAATCTACTTCAAATGTTGCATAAACATTCTTTAACAGAATTGATGGAAAACGTGTTAAGTATTTTATTGAAACTCATCGCCTAACCGAGTTAAAAAGGGGTGGAAAGTTATTTTGGGCGTGATTTGCATCGAAGTTGATATCAATACTCCTTAGTGGTTTTGATTTAAATTAAATTTTATTTTGACACATGTTTAAAAACTCAATCCGATTTTACTTAAATAAAAGCCGCACCAAGCTTTTATGCAATACTCTTTAAAATTGGAATGTCAAATATAAAAGAATATTTAAATCGGATTAGAATTCAACATTTTAATTTTATTTGTTCTTGGACAACCTTACCTTATACCTTGACTGCACACTTCGCGTTTAAACTTCCTCTTGATTTGATACAAACCGAAACCCACTCTGCAATATACCCAAAGTAATATGGCAGAAGTACTCCGCAAAACAAAATTGTTTGGGATGAGAGTACTATGGCTCATAAACGTTGTTTCGAAGCTATAAATAGATCTTTACTAGATATTAGGAATAAATAATTGTCAAATGGGTGGACGAAGTTAATGCGAGCGTGAAGCGGTCTCATTTGTGGCCTTCAGTAACAAAGCTGAGCCTTACCAAAAATATGAGAGTCCATCTTTTGGAGATGTTACTGCCGGACAGTTCTCAGACCTGTGGCTTCAAATAGGAAATGGTGATTTCCCGGAACTGGATAATAATATAATTATCCCTACGGAGTTAGGTACAGTGCAACAGAAGTGGCTTGACGGGCGACTAGCCTCTAAAATAAGTCAGTCTCAAGTACAAGGCAACTATAATGAAAGGTTGTTCTCAAGGAGAGTCTGTATTTGTTCCGAGGATTCCCATAAAACTATCAAATTACCCTTCGAATTCAAGAGAGTGCAGTTTCCTATCAAAGTCTGCTTCGCCATAAACATAAACAAAGCTCAAGGTCAAACTCTTGAGGTAGCGGAAGTAGACTTGAGAGAAATCTGCTTCTCCCACGACCAGTTGTATATGGCATGCTTTATAGTAAGCGCACAGAGTAGCCTCGTGATTCTGGCACCCGAAGAAAAAACAAAAAATATTGTTTACAAAGAAATACTGTGGTAGGTGTAATATTTCGATTTCGTTTTAAAAAGATAATACCCCCGTGTCACTTTCACCATATCAAAGGCCGAGCTTCGTATTCATAAAATATTTTATTTTCATGTTTAAATCCCTTCACTATAATAGAGATTGTTATATTTAAAATTATTTAAACATTTTAAAAAAATAATTTATATGTTATAACGAAATTAATAACGTAAAAAACCAATAAAAAATCCTATTAGAACCAGTTTCGACTTTTACGCGGGCAAAAGCTAGTAGTATATAATTATAATCGAGTCGATTACCAAACAGAATTTGTTGCTACAAGACTGTCGAATAAAATATTGGAAACAATATCGGAGCATTTTTTATAATGAATTGGATATGGTTACTGTTTCATTCATTCATTATCATTCATAATAAATCGAATTAAATTCTGCTGCATTTTTATGAAGAATTGGCAAAAAATCAGCATCAAAAAGAAAGCCGTAGCTTTTAATCGGCACCTTGCTTAAGTTCTTCCATTCTCAATTGCATAACACAGTTATGTGAGGAGTAATCAATATTTAATATATATACGCACGGCACTCGTGCCAAATTTAGACACAAAAATAATGTTTACTACCCGCATAAACTCCGGTATAAATTAAAGAAAGCGTCTGTCCACATGGACTTGGTTGAGCTGCGTCAAAATTCACAAACTAGGTTATTCAACCAATGGAAACAGCGAATCATAAGATTAACCGCACTGAATTGGCCGAGGGGTGTACGCGGTTGAAAAGCTACAAATAATCTTGTTTATGTTTAAAAACCTTCGAGGAAGATAGTCTTTGATATCAGTGGGTTAGTGTGGTGTGTTGAATTTAGAAATTTTATTCTTCTTCTTCCGGTACCCTGCCCGATTATCAAACGTTGGCAATCATATTGATATTACTAATTTTAAAGTGATTCCTTTGTTGCAGAGAATTCTTTTTAATTTAAAGAATGCGGTTCTGGCTTTTTCGAAACGGATCTTTACTTCTTTGCTCGTGTTCCAGTTGTCATTGATATTAGCGCCCAGGTACGAGATGTTGTTAAAATTTTCTAGCTGTATCCCGTATGCCCTGGTTTGTATTGGTGGTATTGGTGTTTTGTTCACTCTGTTTATGAGTATTTGCAGTTCTTCCTGACTAGCAGCAATTAGCAACGTTTCGTCCGCATATCTTAAATTATTGATGTTAATACCGTTTACCTTAATACCAAGGTCCACTTCGTCCAAGGCTGCTCTGCAGATATATACAGAGTAGATATTAACTATTAAAGGAGACAGAATGCACGTCGTATTTCCACTTCCTTTGACTTGTTCCGGCCGAGTCGAATGTTTGCACATTGATGCCAATAAAAATTCGCGATAATTCGCAGGTCTCTATCGTTGATTCCCACCTGCTGCACAATTCTAATCATTTCGACGTGCTTCACTATATCAAAGGCCTTCTCAAAGTCAATAAAACCCATAAACACTGGGTGTTGCATGTCTCTGCATATTTGAACTAAGACCTGATGGCTAAACAGTGCTTCCCTGGTTCCAAGATTATTGCGAAATCCAAATTGTGCTTCACTTAACTGTTCTTCTATTTTGTTGTACATTCTACTGTGCAGTATCCGCAAAAAGAGCTTAAGCACGTGGCTCATCAGACTGATAGTGCGGTGGTCACTGCACTTCTTAGCGTTCATCTTTTTTGGTATCATCACAAATGTTGATAGTAGCCAGTCTGTTGGTATATTTCCTGATTCGTATATTTTGTTGAAAAGGCTAAGTAGATAATGTTTACCATTGTTTTCGAGTAGTTTGATTATTTTTATATTTCTATTAATTTTATTAAATTAATAGAAATATGGCGTTTTGGAGACCATGGGCTAGTGAAAATAATGAAATTGCATGGTGTAGTGCGACTAAAGACAGATATGAATTTAACAATAAAGATTTAGACAGGTATTTTTAAAAATAATAAATTCATAATATGAGGTTTCTCCGCCAATGGCAAATCAAACAATATTGTCGGTAAAGGTTCGGAATTTAAGAACTATACCATGTTCGTGTTAGTTTGAAATGCTGTTTACTAATATACGTGACAATAAATTTTGTTTTCGATCAATTTTTTTTTAACAAAGGTAAAAAGAATAAGCTAACAAATGGACACCGTTTTATCTTTACGTTAATGTAATACTACACAAATGATAACGTAATAACGGTTAACAATTTTATAAATAAATAAAACCATTTCTTTTTCAATAATACAGATTATTTAACAACCGGCAACGGACATTAAAATAAATTATTAATAAAACCATAAGCGTCTAAAGAACATTTCCATAATGATCAGCCGTTTATCACTTACATCGATTTCTTTAATATTTCATTTTCGTTCCCTTTATTTTTCTTCGATTTATTTGTATTGTTACATGTTCTGAATTCATGAAACAAAAATAGGTTTATGTATTCTATTGAATTTTAAAAACTTATGTTATTCTGAAAGAGTCATTACTGACGGAAACGTTAATTTGAATAGAATTTGATTTATGTGCATAGAAATTACGTAGTAAACTAATCTATTGAAACCTTCAAGACCATGCTCAGAGATATTATTCAATGTTATTTTGGAATGTTTTAATATTTTATGGAGGATTTACCATTTCACTGTTTAGATATTATAAAATTGCTGATGCTTGTTAAGGTTTGTGCTAGTGATAAACTTGGTCATTAACATTATCCTTACCAGTCGTTACCTAAAAACCTCCTCATATCAGGAGGTTACCAGGATTTTTTGTAAAAGGGTCCAGAAACATCGCAGCTGAATCTTTCTTATTATGGCTAAACCTACACAGAAGTTTTCTGTCTTAGCGATCGATTCTTGATTGTTTTTGGTATCTTATGCTACTATATTTTGCTTTCAAGTCTTTGTCTTAGCTTTTTGCCAAAGAACACATCCTTGTCCTTTAGGAGCTGTAAACCTAAATGACCTGAGTCTCAGCTAATTATATGTATTACAAGCTAAACGTACGTCTTTCGTTTATTCTACTTTAATTTTAAAATTATTTATGACGTGATCTTGTTAAGTGTGTATACAGGATGGCCAACCGAATAAGAAACAGAGCCACTTGCAGGAACCTCGTAAACATTTTAGAAAAACGCTCAGACCCGTCGATTTTTGATTAAAGGGGGACAACTCTTTTCAGGTATTTTTGACTCCACTACTTTCAACCCCAAACGAGGGTGAGAATAATCCCAGAATGTTTAAATGGCATTGGGGGTCGAATAAGATGTCTTTTAAAAGCTCTTACAATTCTCTATACAATAGTATTTCTTTCGGTTATTAATTGCTCCTCTCCAGTTTCCAACTCCTACAGCTGTTCCATCAACTTCTCTTTCAGTCTTATTCTGGTTCTAGTTTCTATATGTTTATTTTGTCAGCACTCTTACAGGTGCATCTATTTCTCTCCACAACACATACTTACAACACTTTATTCTCCTTGATTTGATTATTTGTGCAGTGTTTCTATTCTAATATTTTCTCTACTTCCTTACTCGTCAAAGGTCTTATTTCTTCTTCGTTAATTTTTTTAGTCCATTGTACACCTTATTAATCTTCTTTTGTCATTATATATTTTAATTAGCTCTAATAGATTTTTGTAGTTGGACAGAGACTTGGTGTACTGATTATCATAAACAAAGACTAGCTAGCAAGGACTAACGTAAGTAGGTGCTAAATGTTTCTTAAAAGCAATTATAATATGTGTCCCAGACATAGAAAACACTTGAAATGTTATTGATTTTCGCAATTCTCTGGACAATGGAAACGTTTCAACATTATCATTTTGTTAGTTGGTAAATATCAGTTTTTAATATTTTTCATTATGACTAACAAAACATCAAGGATAATTTCGTCACAGTTAAAAATACTAATTAACACTGAAATGGGTGCCAATTCAAGTTTATTTAAATAGGTTTTTGCTACAAAAAAAATAAGTTTGTCAGTTATAAATGTACTTTGTAGTTTTTTTACTTTACTTTGAAGAAATATATATTGTCGTAAGTTTCTATTTTTAATTGTTTTGTCTGTTAGGCAATATGTATCAATATGTTTAAAATAAATTATTACAAGAACATGGGTAAATTTACGGATGTCAAAAATTATGAAAATGTTTCTTCTCGGTAAACATTTTTGAAACGAAGTCTCTTATCGCACGTTGCGAAGACGGGGGCTAGTCAGCAAAAACTGTGCGTAACAAGAATGCGTTAGTCGCTATCTCTCTTCCTCAACAGTTACTGCCTACAGAGAGAGGGAGAGAAGCTAATCTGACTACTCTTATAGCACATGGATTTGCTGCAATCAATAGTTTTCGAGTTATTAATGTTTTAATAAAAAAAGAGGCGTATAATCAGTGGCGTAGCATGGGCCATTGTCGCCCGGGGCGGAATTATAATTTGCCGCCCCTTTGACGTCATAAATATAATGATGTTGGTGTTGGTGAGAAAAAAGTAAACATATGAAAGAACTGAGTGAAAATATTTATTTCAAAACCATGTAATATAGTACGTTGGTGTTCAAAACCTATTACACTATAAAAATAACGTCTAGTTTAATTATAAAATTCAACTTTTCGGGACTTACGCGCAGCAAAATCATTTATAACTTCGTCAAACTTAATTTCGTCCGTCACACTTTGTTCTATTGACAAAATGGTCAAATCACTCAATCTTCTGGAACTCATGGTAGACCTTAAGTAATCAAGTAATTTTTCATTAATTTCCGCTTTGAGAAGCTACGTTCACATGAAGCAACACTGGTAGCTATAGTTAAAAAAATTCGAGGCATAATTACGATATTGTATAAGCAATTACCATAATTGCATTGCTGAATAAATTCTAAAAGCTCCAGTATTCCTCTCATGACATTGTCTTGAGCTTTAGCATCAGACAAAGCAACGAAATTGCGTAATCTTTCCCTCTAGATTTTCATCTCATCCACATCGATATCACAGTGCTCTTCTCCGAACTTACACTTGTATTTTGGGTTTAGTAACTAATTTTCGAATGCTCTTATATTGTTCGTTGAAGCATAAAATTCTTTTGGTGTAAAAATAATAAACTGGCATATTCAGTGATTCATTTTGGGGCACGATCGCTTCGTTCCTATTTTCCGTGAGCCTTATAATAAAAAACAAACTAAAACTTACCTACTATTAAAAAGGCAGTATGGCGGGAAACAAAACTACAAAATACTGTTACAAAAAGGGGCAATTTTGCCGCCCTCGTAATAGTAGCGCCCGGGGCGGTCCGCCCCTCCGCTCTTCCCCCATCGGTACGCCACTGCATATAATTCAATAAATTGCGGCTCTTAATAAACTGAAAAACTTCTTTTTATTCAAATTAAAAAGACAAGGCTATCATTTCTATGATAGAGAGTATTATTAGATTTAATTATTATTATTTTATGTTAACAACCATTTTTTATATAATTTATTTATAAGTAATTGTAAATTAATTGATTCTTAAAAGATACTATTTTTACATAAAAAATTTCTACACAAATAATTTTTTTTGCAAAATACCTCGATCAAAATTTATAATAAATAAAAAAAATTGGCGAATAACGTAATGAAATTCGTTCCTATCGGGTGTCCAATAACACCTCACGACTCGTTTCATATTTTTTGTTTTATAGCAATTAGTTCACTGAAAAAATAAAATCGCAGAGTCTAGTCGTCCGTAAAACGTAACGTAAACGTAAACCTTTAAAGACTGAAGCTACGCGTCCTAAATTTTTATAAACAGACCTCTTACTTTTATTTTACCAATATGGAAAAATTCTGGAATAAGACAGCCAAAGAAATTTTCATAAAAGTTTTACAGGACATTAAAACTATTAAATTAATATACTGATAGAAATTTTTGCGCGGAAACGTTTAGAAAATACTTTTTTTTAAAAAAATGTGTGGTAAACTTACTATGGTGGACACTTAAAGGGTATTTTATATAACAAGTTTTTACCTGTATCAAACACTTAAAATTCAATAAATCGTCAATAATTCGGAAATTATTATCATTATTATTGATTTGAGTAAAGTGCAAGAGTGAAGTGTACACTATAGATTAGAAAAATCTGGAAGACATCATTGGATTGACTCTAGATGATAAGTACCTAGTTTTAAGAATTGTTAGATGTAAATTAATGGTTGGTCTTTTAAGACTAGTTTTAATGACAGGAAGATACTCTAATGGGTATTTTTAATAAAAAAAAAAATTATTATTGATACATAAACTATTAACTTGTCTGACAAATGACAGCCTCTCGAACTCGTATTTAAAATTGCGACGTTGCCGATTCAAACCAGAAATAATGGTATATTAGATAAAATATTTTAGTTAATGAAAAAGAAGTTATATCTTATAGATAACTTTATAAATTTACATACAACTGTTTTTAAGGTTAATGAGCAAGTAAGTAGAGAACAAGTGCGCGTACAAAAGTTAATGTTTCAATTGGTTAAAATAGGTACTGTTGGTGTTAGGTTAGGCCGTAGGTTAGGTTGGACTCATTTTTTTATGTTCATTATCGATTAACAGTCGAATCTATCATTTCTAAAATTGAATTGATGACTGACAACTGCGCAGTTTAATTCAGTATTATTTTTTTTTACTTTTACTGCCTCAAATTGGTTAAAAAAGGTACTGTTGGTGTTAGGTTAGGCCGTTAGGTTATCGGACGACTAATTAATTTTATTCGTCCGTTTCACGACTACCAACAACCAAATAAAATATTAATGCAAAAAAATTTTGTTAGTTAAAATTTTAAACGAATGTACTTATTTTGTACTTACGATTTACCTGCCGTATAGACATTACATCCACTTTCTAGTTGTTACGAAAAATAACTTACCTGTAAAAAAATATATTGATTAAATTAAATTCGATTTCCTATTAATGTATACGAAATGATGAAATTTATATTGGTTTCATTTAACTTTATAACTAAACTTCCTTTCGTTTATTCCCAATAAAAAAATTTAATAAAATTTTCTTTGGATTCTAAAAAGTTTTAATCATTTGGTAGGTAAAACTTGGAAAAGGCCTATAACAAAGTGGTGAGGAGTGAATTGTGGTCGACATTGTCTATGTATGGGGTGATCGGTAGCTTAATACGACCTCTGAAACAACTTAACGAGGATTCCACTGCTTGTGTCAGGATAAACGGAGCTTGCACGGACTGGTTTAGAATCGAAAAGGGTGTGAGACAAAGATGTGTGGCTTCGCCATAGCTGTTTATAGACGATTGTTTAAAACATTTAAAAGAAAGTGCGTATGGAATGAAAATGAATGATTTAATCATCAAATGCCTTCTTTACGCCGATGATCAAGTCATATTAGCGTCATCTGAAGAGAAGTTGCAGGCGATGGATAATGTTTAGCATGATAAATGAGTTTGTATACTTGGGTTTAAAGTTTATGAAAGATGGAAAGTATGACAATGACATTAAGCGAAGGGTGTTGACAGAAAAACAAATAACAGCCAGAAAGTGTCACAAAAGGCACGTCTGGCTGTGCATAGAGGTGTGTTTGTTGGTTCCTGCACTTATGTATGGTAGTAAATGTTTGGTTTGGCAGAAGAAACATGAAAATAGGAATAATGCTGCGGAGATGAGTAGTCTGAAAAGTATAGCCAGAGTGACCCGCTTGGATACAGTAAAAAATAGTGAGAAAAGAGAACGCTTAGGAGTAAAAGAAGATCTGGTTACAAAGATAGATAAAGGAATGCTTAAATGGTTTGGACACGTAGAAAAGATGGATAAATTAAGATTGACGAAACACATTTATAAGGCGAGTGTGAATGTATAAGTCGGTAGAGGTCGACCTCGGCGATATTTCATTTGGTCCATGGTTTAGTACTAATTTATTACCACATTGGCAAATTTATTACCCTTCATTAAAATGAAAAAACCAATGGCTCTGCTAGTTTCATATAAACCTAGCAGAGCCACACCTTGAGAAATCTTTTTTTCCATACTTGATATAGGTCATAATTTATTACTTTTTTATTACCATACTCCCGAATTAGCAAAACCAATACTCCGTAAGTTTTGCTTTTATCTCAATAATTTGAATTTCATTTAATTTTAAAAATATACCGTCTTTATTGGGAAATACAATATAATGATGATTAACTTTATTTGAAAAAAATAAAGTTTTAGGAATTCATTACGTTTTTGAATTTGCCAAGATTACGAAGGACACTCGTATATCAATTTACGTACAATCTTGTGGTAATAATCTAAAACATTAGGTGGGCATTGACATTATCGCAGGACACAGGCACCCTTTCAGATTGAACCGGCGCAGTTGTAATAAAAATTACATAAATCTTGTGCGTCTAGCCGCCATATTAAACTTCCTCTCCCCATTAATTGAAAAGAATTACGTAATGGGCCTTTATTTTCCCATTATTCCCGGGCCGAGAACTTAAAACACAATGCCATCCAAACACTATTATTATAATTGGTCGACACTCCCTAGATTATTGGCCATGTGACTCTTGAGGCCAACCCTTCCACGAAATTCTATTTAAAAAAAAAGGAGAATTTCCCACACCGATCTTTCTTGAATGACATTCATTTGTCGGCCATATTTCTACGACCATTCAGTAAAATATGTTTTGTGCATTTTTATTTAAACTCTCCAAGCTGTAGCCGCTTAGTTGATATCTTTAGAAGAATAATGACAGCATTGCAACACACAAAATTTTAGTTCAGTACAAATTTCTCACAAATGTTCATCGCTAAATTTTTTTCAAAATTTAGTACTCCTACTGCTCTAACATTTTAGTAACATTTTTTTTTAAATTTTACATTTGATTTGGATGAATTTTTATTAGTTTTCTTTTTTTAAAAGACTAAGTGATAAATTTAAAAAATTATTAAGTGATGCAAAATTTCACTATTTTTCGAATTTTTTATATTTATTTTTTTAATATCTTATATACTGTTACAAATTTTAGATCTATCTTGGGTTCGGCGATTAAAACTCTCGATCCAATAACAAAACATTGTTTATTTCAATACAATAACTTCTATTTTCATTAACCACTTAGATATTCACTTAGCAATACAACTTTTACAACTCTATATAACTATTTACATTTAATAATTCGTAAACAGAAGCTAATACTGTTTATTTGTTATGATCGTTTCCCCTTTTATATTTCCGATATCACAGTTCCAGATCATTCGACCTGTTTCTCTATTATTCGACGCGGATTCGAGAGGTTGCGCGACTTTGCTAGGCCCCGTCGGCGGTTACAAAGGAAGCGGTCGAATACGGACCCTCGGCGCTGTCGATTTCTCGGTTGCTGACAGGACCGGATTTGTAACAATACTACAAGCTTTTGCCCGCGAGTTCGTCAGCGTAGAAGTCGAAAATGCTTTCAATAGAATTTTTAATTGGTTTTTTACGTTATTAATTTTGTTGTAACATAAATTATTATGTTAAAATGTTTGAATACTTATAAAATATAACAATATTTATTATAGTGTAGGGATTTAAAGGTTAAATAAACATAACAAATAACAAACATAAAATAAAATTTTGTTATAATTTACGATCAAGAAGCTCGACCTTTGATCTGGTGAAAGTGACACGGGGGTATTATCTTTTTACAACGAAATCGAAATACTACACCTACCGCAGTATTTCTTAATAAACAAATTTTTTTGTTTTTTCTTCGGGTGCTAGATTCACCAACTTTGTGCGCTTGCTCTGGAGCATGCCTCATACAACTGGCCGTGGGAGAAGCAGCTTTTTCTCAAGTCTGCTCCTGCTACCTTAAGAGTTTGACCTTGAGCTTTGTTTATGGTTAATTTTGGTGGATTTATATTGCGCAGCAACATAATTGGCGCGCCAACTTTCAATTTTAATAATTATGTGAGTTGGAAGACCGGGAGGCTTCAGTGTATTCAGGAACTCGACTGGATAATGAATGCATCATCGGTGTTTATCACTGAGTCGACGGATTTATATTGATATTCAACCCCTTCGAATGATCTCAAAATATTTTCAGAAACGATCAAGAACTCCAGGACCCTTTTATATTTATTGAAAAATATCACCAGCACTCATTTTTGCGAAAAATACAGCGTTGCGTGAAGTTAGCGCCACTAATTTGTTTTCTTGATTAGAACCCACAATTTGCTGGAACTATTCAAAATTTGTATCAGGAACTCCGAACTTTATAGAATCTACCCAGAATTGTGTTTTTGAAAAAAGTCGACGCCAACTTCAAATGAGTTCCTTTAGGTTTACTCAATTGCAATTTATGTATTCGAGGTTTGTCCAGGTGGTCATACTGAAGTCTTGTAAAAACTGAGATAAGAACGCATGTTTATTTTCGGTTTTTCTACCTTGAACAATTCTGTTTTAAACCTCTGCCATAAAAACTGTGCTAACATGCATTTCCAAATAGACTATACGAAATAATATACATAAAAATATTGAGGAACAACCGTATTTAAAAAAAACAAAGCATCCTGCTAGGTAGTATCATCAAAATAAGTATGTCAAGTAAAGAAAACTGAAAAAAAGAGAATAGAAGATGTAAGACGGATAGCTTGGACGAGTAGGTTTTTCTATTTGGCCGGTAGAATTGTAAAACGTTTTTTTGTTTTTTTTTTATGTTAGTTGTTTGATGAGTTTTTTAATCGCGGGCTATTTGAAGACAGCACTCTCTTTTCTGCGGCGATAAATTTTTAAGTGGAGTTCTTTCAGATGAAGATACAAAATCTTAAACGATTCTCAGTGTTATGCGGCAACATTTTTACATTTCAAATTTAGATTAATCCAACAAAGCGACTGGACTTGAAATGTACAAATGCAAGTCATTTGTCAAGAAGTAAGCGGAAGGATTTATCGTTATTATTATTTTTAATAGGATATTGGATTCATTACTGCCTAATTATTTTTATAGCCGACGTTTGATATTTATTACGTTTGCGGATATTTTAAAACGTAATTTTTGTTTGGGATTTCTATTTAACAAAGTGTGTTCTTTAGTGTATCGACTACATAAAAAGCTAATCAGGAAATTGTCTGCCTACAGATTATCAAGTTATTTTTGCAATTGAGACTGTCCCCTACGACTTTACTGCACTTGACTATATCACCATTAACATTATTATAGTTTTTTTTTACTATAAAAAGTCGCAAAAAGGGTAAAACTATCGTGTGGGCCGCGGACGGCCCGCACTACGACTTCTAGAAGGGAGAGGGATTTTGAAAGCTTGTTCCATTCCGTAGCAGCCCTGTAAAAGAAGGATTCTCGATGAAGATTGGTCCTTGTAGTGTCAATCTTGAGAGTAAATGGGTGAGACTGATCAGCGTGCCGAGTTCTTCGGCCGAATGTGACCAGTGGTGGAATAAGAGTTTTTATTTCTCTGGAGCATCTGCCATGGAAATATCTGTAAAGTAATGTCTGGTCTGCAACTCTTCTTTTATGTTCTAGTGGGTGAAGGGTATCTGTGAGAGTTAAGCTGTTTATCAACCGAATGGCCCTTTTCTGAATGGAATCTAGAAAACGAAGAGAATGCCTTGGTGCTTAACCCCATATGTGCGAGCAATACTCCAGTAGAGGTTGGATTTGAGCATTGTACGTCGTCAACAGTTCATCAGGAGTAAAAAACTTTCTAGCTTTCCACAGAAAACCTAGCCTCTGGCTTGCTGACTTTGCGATGTTAGCAACATGGTCATGCCAAGACATATTATTAGAGAGACTTGATTTAAGGGTATTTCCGGACATTGTAATAAAATGATTTGAGGAATTCAATTTTTTGGAAAACGTGGCGCTTTGTATTTTTTGGGCGTTGAACTGAACAAGATTGTTGGTTCTCTACTCGACGATTGCTTCAAGATCTCTATTGATGGAGTCAACCTTTTCCTGCCTGAGTCTATTTGTATCATTCGCCGAAAGTGGGATGTAAAAGATAGGATGTGAAAGTTGAGACAAGTGTGCTGTCGTCTGCGAAACTGTAAATGGGGTTCGTGGTGGTTTTCAAGAGGTCGTTGACCGTCAACTGCCACATGTAAGGAGCGATCTTGCATGAAGTTCATGAACCATTGGCGCAATTTGGTTGGGAGACCTTAGGCTATTGCATATTTGATATGTTAATCGCTTTTTCCATAACTTTAGATATGACCGAGAGCAATGCAATAGGGCAATAATTCGCAGGAATAGTCTTTTCCCTTTTTGTCGCAAAGTGTCACTTTTTTTCACCAAATAAAGTCAGACGAACGAAGCGCGACACAAAGATTTACTAGATATCATTAAAGAAAAAAAGGCGAAGAAAATATTAACAATCCGACTATGCACTACTTTTTGTGACGAGTGTTGTTTATGAGATCTAACAGGAAATATTTACTTGTAAGAAATACATTTCGTAATATACACATACAGGATGTCACATAAAGTCACAGCGCAATGAACGTATCTCGAAATACCAGACACAAATGAATTTAAAATTCTTCATTAAAACATTCGTAATGTGAAACTGAAAATAGATAAATTATTAAATGGCCAATCGCACTTCGGATTTTTTTTTAATTAAGTAAAAAAAAATGTTTATTTAAACGCTTATATTTGACTTATAAAAACAGTGTATTGTTATGAAAACACACAAAAAATTTCATTTCAATTAGCTAAAAAGGCGAGTGGTTATTGAATTACAAAAAAAACTAATTAATTTCAAAAGTTAAGGTACCTTGCGGCAAAATACGGCTGTTTTTTATCGCAGTTTAATAACAAACACACTGCAAAATTTATCCTCCACATTTCTCGACGAAGTTACGAACAGAAAAAAATGTATGTGTGCAGTTTACACGCAGTAAAATTGAAACTAAACTAAACTTCGAGAGAATGAATATACTCACTATACAACGCTTGTTTTCTCGGTTTGGCTCGGCATATGTCATGAATATACGGTGGTTTCGGATTATCGTTAGAAACTCGATAACCAGTATTCGACTGTACATTTAAAAAGTACGAAAGTAAATTGCCCCAATATTTTTAAACAAATTTCGTAGGTAACGAATTTTACTTTATAAGGGACTTCTTGTTTCGAAATTAAGGGTCAATATTTTTATTTGTTAGCACAGTTAATTTTGCAACCAAATCTGTTCTTAATGACTTTATTTATTGAACATAATAAGAGAGGTAGGTAAGTAATCCAAACAAATTTCACTAATTAACTAAGCTATAATTTGGCTTGATTTCTAGAAAAGTAATTAGTAATCCTGGGTTATCATTGTAGTGGGTACCGACATTAAAATCGTATAGTAGTATTGTAATTTCAAGTAGTGTATGTATACCTAATAGACCGCGAAAATGCCGCGACGTGTTTTAGATGTAGATGCATTAATATTGAATGTACACGCTTATTTTACTGCGGAAAAGGACAATGGAGGTCCGTTGCTACCAGTTTTATCTATACATAAGCGTGTGTATGATGCGATGGGTATTGGTGAAACAAAATTAACCTCAGTTTTAAAAAGTGTGAAAAGTGGAAATAGTAAACAATAAGTTGAAAACATACAAAGACTGTGAGCTTTCCCGAAGCTCACAAATTTAAAATTCGCGACATACATACATAAAGTCACGCCTTTTTCCCATAGGGGTAGGCAGATACCACTTCCTTCCACTTCCGCTACGGTTCGTACACACATTTTTTGCTTCCTCTACTTTCATCAGTGCTCTTATACATGCTCTTCGGTTGCTGGTACTCTTGACCTGCCCTTTCTTTAAAACAATGTTGATCTGATCGAGATCGATGTTCTCCGAGGTCGACCTCTACCGATTTGTCCATTCACACTCGCCTTATAAATTTGTTTCGTCAATCTTCCTTCATCCATCCTTTCTACTTGTCCAAACCATCTAAGCATTCCTTTATCTATCTTTGTGACCACATCTTCTCTTACACCACAGCGTTTTCTTATCTCACTATTCTTAACTTTATCCAACCGAGTCACTCCGGCTATACTTCTTAGACTACTCATCTCCGCAGCATTAATCCTATTTTCATGCTTCTTTTACCAAACCCAACATTTACTACCATACATAAGTGTAGGAACCAACACACCTCTATACACCGCCAGACGTGCCTTTTTTGACACTTTCTGGCTATTCATAAAGCTCTACAGTGCCCCATTCATTTGTTTTCATGCCAACACCCTTCGCTCAATGTCACTGTCATACTTTCCATCTCTAGTAAATTTTGAACCCAAGTACACAAATTCATTAACTTGTTCCACTCTTACTCCATCAATCGAAACCCCACAGTTTGTCATGCTTTCTTCTCTTTCAAAAACCATTAAGTACTTTCGTTTTGCTCACATTTATTTTCATCCCTTTGATTTTCAGGGAATCATGCATAACATTAACCATCGCCTGCACTCCTCTTCGCGACATTGTGTACAAAATGCGTGAAAAAAAAAGAACACGTCTCTTTAGATTTAATATTAGAAAAAGTAAAATAAAAAGATTTATTTGAAATTTCTGGAACGAGTCTGGAGAGTTTTGAAACATATAGGGTTTAAGTTAAAAAATGAAGACAACCGAAAGGCTTTGTGAAAAAAAGCTAGAGATGTGCACAAAAAAATTGAATTTTTAAGAAATTATACTCGCTGTAAACAAAAATTCTCTTCATGTGTTTATCTGGACGAAACTTGTATTTTTGCTAAAGGTGGAACAAAAAGAATTTTGCAGGACGATGACATAAAGTATATAAATATAAAACACATCGACGGTGAAGGAAAAAGACATATTATTGTACACGCAGGTGAAAAGCATGGTTTATTTGATGGGGCGGATCTTTTACTTTCGTCAAAATCAAAATCAGCCGATTATCATGACAATATGGATACAGATATGTTTGTGAAATGGTTAAAAGAGAAACTATTACCATCGTTACATAAATCATCTGTCATTGTATTAGATAATGCTCCGTACCATTCGGAAATTTTAAATAAGCAACCAACAAGCTCCTGGACGGAACAGAAAATAAAAGAATGGTTAACGAACGAAAATATTTTATTTCCACAGTATTGCTTGAAGCCGGAATCATTATCAATGATTGCAGGAAAGAGAAAAAATTTACAAAGTGGATCAAATACTTAGTTACAGGATAATATGAGATAAAATTAAATATAAACAAAAAAGAAAACAGATCCCTATTCCAAGTTTTTAGGTTCTTCGAGTTTCACTTTAAAAAACCCAAATAAAGTTCAACTTGATTTTACACACCATTAACTTGGGTTTTTTTTAAAACTAAACTGTCCTTTCTAATAGATTGTTAAAATCTCTCAAGGATTTGTTTTTAACATAGTTTCTGCATTAACTAGTAAAATCGTTGCAGTTACAAAAACTTGGCTTTACTTTACTCAAGAACTAAACTGCTGGCTAAACTAAACAAATATTTTTTTACAGTGTACGAATCGGAGTCCAACCTTGAAAGCTTATTCATCATCATTACAAACTAACAAAATGGTTATGTTGCCTGTAATTTTCGGAAAGGTCTGTTGAATTTTTACCTTCGAAATTGATTATTAATTACACGTTTAGTGAAAATATAACCACTACGCCAAACGTCAGTGTGTTGCATTCGATGCTCTTTTATAATAGGTACTGATTACGAACAGCTGCTGTTTCGGAACTAATATTGCGTTGATTTCGTGTGTATACATATAAATTATTATTAAAGTCAAAACACACCAAACTAACCCACTATTTATCAATATTAGTGACTAGTGTTGACGGTTCCGCCAAATCATAAATAAAAAAATGAAAATGAAAATTTATGCTCATTCGGTAATAAAATCTGGGTGTAGGTTTTTTTAAAAAACGGCTTAACATTGTTTTAAGTACAGTGCAACAGAAGTAGCTTGGCGGGTCAAGAAACACAAAATCTGCGCACAACGAAAACATTCGAATTACGATCGGATCGGCGACGACGGTATTTTCAGTAATCGTGAGTCTCAAGTACAATCGTAGGAAGAAGTTTACGAATGTGA
Organism: Agelastica alni; assembly: GCA_950111635.1. NCBI lineage: Eukaryota > Metazoa > Arthropoda > Insecta > Coleoptera > Chrysomelidae > Agelastica > Agelastica alni. The sequence continues at coordinate 21,563,003 of OX467710.1, forward strand.
AGTATATTCAGCCGAATATTTGTTATTTAAGAGGCTAGTCGCCCGCCAAGCTACTTCTGTTGCACTGTACCTAATCTAGTATGAGATGGCATCAACATGTCCATGCAATGGACAATGCCAAGAAAGATAAACAAATATATAGCGTTATAAAGAACTCGAAACGCACCAAAACTGGAAAACTATTTCCCCAATTCGCATTTTTCAATTACCGTTGAGGGCGCTGAGAGACATAAACAACTATGGCGGAATGTAAGTAATGTCAAAGGCAGTGTCTGTTTTATCAACCAGTTAATTTACTTACTATTTTATTGTATTTCAGTACACGGTGATTATTTAGGAACAAAAATTTTGTAGTAACTCTCTTATATTTATTAATTTAGTGATTTTATTTAATATTGTATTCAATTTTCCAGTTTAAAATTTATGTTTATGTTACATCTTTGTTTTATATAAATATTAAATGCACAAACGAAAGTGAGTGTGGCAAACATAGCTTGAGGGCATGTCCATAACGACGCCGCACATAGCATTGTACCATAGTATGGTACAAAGCTTCGTCGTCGATTAACAAAGACACTGGTTATTAATGTTTCTTTATCCATCATGCATTGCGGAATGCACTTCAGGAATGTAGATTCGACTACCGATATACCAAACTCATCCACAATATCTACAAAAATGCAACAATAACGCTAAAACTACATGAAAATACCAACCTCATAACTATTGAACGTGGTGTTCGGCAAGGCGACACGATGTCACCAAAGCTGTTTATTACAGTCATGGAGAGTGCATTCAAACAGTTGGACTGGAGTCAGAGAGGTATAAACATAGATGGCAAGAACCTAAACAACTTACGTTTTGCAGATGATATAGTGCTATTCTCGGACAATCTAGAAGAAATGCGACTAATGCTGCAGGAATTGCAAGAGGTGTGTGGAAAAGTCGGTCTTAATATCAATACGGCAAAAACAAAATTCATGATAAACCTTGTTCCCAGCTGTGGCTTGAAATTGGCGGAGCTGAAATTCAAATGGTAGATAGATATGTGTACCTTGGCCATGAGGTCAGCATCTCAAGGGATAACCAGACATGCGAGCCAAAGAGAAGGCTCACTCTCTCATGGGCAGCTTTCGGAAGACTTAAAGACGTGTTCAAGAGTGACATCCCCGTCAATCTAAAAAGAAGGGTTTTCGATCAGTTTGTGCTGCCAGTGATGACATATGGCTCAGAAACCCTAATACTAACAACAGCAACAGCTAAGAAACTTGGAGTTACACAGAGGAAGATGGAAAGATTTATGCTTGGTGTGACCTTGAAGGACCACCTAAGAAACGAGGATTTGCACGGAAGAACCGGTGTCAGCGATGTCGTTGGAGCTATTGCGAAGCTTAAGTGGAACTGGGCTGGCCATGTTGCATGGATGTGGGACGATCGATGGGGAAAGAGGCTTCTTGAGTGGAGACCTAGAACGGACAAGCGAAGTAGAGGAAGACCGCCTACGCGTTTGTCGGACGATATTAAAAGGACCCGCAGCAACTGGATACAAACAGCACAAAATCGATTGGAATGGAAAATGATTAGGGAGGCCTATGTTCAACAGTGGACACAAATGGCTGAATGATGATGATGATTCATCAAGCACAACGCGCCTTTTACTTCTGCCCTTTTTTTTTCTTTCTTCATATTTTTCTTTTAAATCAAACCATTAAACCAAATCATGAAAAGTCCAACAAAAATACATGTTCCAACTGCGGTTGCTGGTAATTCCCCAAAAAGCAACTTTAGAATTGATTTCTGCATCATTCGAGGCCTGAACTCTAACATTTATTCAGTACACCACCACCTGCAAACTAACAGGCCTCATTTACTGGCTCTGACAGAGACACAAATTAAACCCTCCTCCAACAATACGCATCTTTTGTGTCCCGGGTTCGAATTCGAAACAAGATTCAAATTTAAGACCGGCCTTTGTGTTTACACTCGCAGTGATATTTTCTGTTGTAGACAGGAGAACTTAAAAACGACGGACGGCCTAGAGGTCATGTGGTTCAAGTTAACCTTACAAAAATGAACAAAATTTATCTGCTGCCTGTATCTTTCTCCTACGAACCCTCCTTACGTCAGCCTCTTTCAACATCTTTCCGACACGCTGGAGCTGTTGCAAACTAACGACCCCAACACAGAGGTTATATTTTTGGGTGATTTCAATGTTCACAACGCGAACTGGCTGAGATCCAACCGCACCGACAACGCCGGTCTAGAAGCTGAGAACTTTGCGATAAGCCACAACGTGACCCAGCTAGTTGAAGAATCTACCCGCATACCCGATAACCCCAATCAACAAACCAACATTCTCGATCTCTCCTTCACGACACATCCCGACCAGTACCGAGTCTCTATACCCGCTCCGCTCGGTAAATCTGATCATAAACTCATCTCAGCCACGTCCAAACAACCCCGCCCAAAATCACGCCTGGTACCTCTATTGTCTGGCATTATAGATCAGCCAAATGGAATGAACTGAGGGACTTTTACCTATCATTTCCATGGAAATATGTCTGCTTTCGCTCACAAGACCCATCAACATGTGCAAAATCTGTAACCGAAATCATAAGGCTAGGTATGGACTCATACATTCCTCATAGTACAAGACGGATCTTCAACCCCAAACCCTGGTTCAACCAAGAATGCAACCGTGCGGTGCGTGATAAAAATCAAGCACATCGACACTAGTGCGAAGTCCCGACAATTGCCAACCGAGAAGACTTTGTCCACGCGAGGAACGCCTGCAAAAGAACGATCGATCTTGCCAAAGAATCCTACGACACGAGAATATGCAACAAGCTTGTCAATGCCCCTCCTGGATCAAAGACCTTCTGGTCTTTGACTAAAGCCATAAATAAGAATTTCACAACTTCTTCTTTCCACCACTCGAGAGGTCCGACGGCACGACAGCCGTATCTTCCAAAGAAAAAGCGGATCTGCTGGCCGAAATGTTCAGCTCTAACTCAACCCTCGATACCAATGGAAAACAACCCCCAACGATACCTAGAATAAACGCATCAATGCCTGAGGTCACTATCCGCCATCGCACTATCAGGAAAATTCTACGAAATCATTACTCCAATAAGGCAGAAGGACCAGATGGAATTCCGACAATTATCCTGAAGACCTGTGCTCAAGAGCTCACCCCAGTTCTCTGTAGACTCTTCAAGTTATCATACAGCAAAGGAGTATTTCCGTCCATGTGGAAAAAAGCTAAGGTCCAACCGATTCCGAAAAAAGGAAAGAAGACTATTCCTGCAAATTATCGCCCTATTACATTGCTCTCAGTCATATCCAAAGTTATGGTAAAAGCGATTAACACAGAACTTATCAAATATCTGGAGAAATTTGAGATAATCCATGACAGACAATATGGATTTCGACAACTTCGGTCTACTGGAGATTTGCTGGCTTATGTCACTCAGCTCTGGACAAACACTATTGAAAAGTTTGGTGAATCCCGTGCAATAGCCTTGGATATATCTAAACCCTTTTACCGCGTTTGGCACCAGGCATTGTTAGGTAAATTATCTGCCTACGGTCTCCCAACCAAACTGCGCCAATGGCTCTTGAGCTTCATGCAAGATCGCTCCTTACATGTGGCAGTTGACGGTATTTCTTCTGATGCGTTTAAAACCAATGCCGGGGGGTCCCCCAGGGTTCCATCCTGTCCCCCACCCTATTTCTTTTACACATCAACGACCTCTTGAAAACCACCACGAACGCCATTTACAGTTTCGCAGACGATAGCACACTTGTCTCAACTTTCACATCCTATCGATCACTTTTTTCAGAGAACTATGCCTGCACTTTTTAAAAAGCGTGTCCACGATCATTTCCTTTCTATAATCCCTTCCCCTTCTAATAGTCGCAGTGCGGGCCGTCCGCGGCCCACACGATAGGTCTACCCTTTTTGCGACTATTTTCATAAAAAAAAAAATATGCGATGGTCAAAAAATACTTTGCTCAATTTCGGAGTACGATGCTCTGATACCAGGCTATAAGCGAGGCAATGGTCAGTGCGTCATTACGACAAAACGCATTTAACTTTATAATAACATTTGCTTCGCACACGGATGGTATAGTACAATTCAAGTAAGGTGCGAGAAGTCATTATGGCCACCGACTAACACAGATATGATAACCTACTGTCATAATTATACTAATTTTTATGTTCACTAGAGGTCTGTTAGTTAGCGTTTTTGCACAAAATTCGATAGCGAATAATTCAGCCTATTAAGCATAGTAGAAATTAAACTACAATTTGTTAAAAAATCTTGTTGTTAATATTAATCTACAGGTGAATGATTTGATAAAATTTAATGATGTGGAAACTGTCCATTTACTTGATAATAATTGAAATTATGTTATACATATTTTTAATCTTCAGGAACTACAAAAGCTACCATACATTATGCAGCCTCTTGAAAAGTGAAATTAGTCTGAAGAAGTATACTTAGTTTCTATGGGCAGGTGCAGTTCTCTATAACGACAAATTGTATCTATTACACATGAAATTAGAGTCCTAAAATTGAGTGAAAAATCACCCACAATATTTCAGATTACTTTGGAAACACCCTGTATATCTTGGAAATATTACCGCCATATTTATTCCTATAAATTTTTTTTGTGATAACAAAAACCTCGTGGTATCTTTGTTTTCGTAAATGAAAAGTAATAATTCAAACCAATTTTTTTTTTAATTATTTCGAAGTATATTAGCTCCTAAATTATTTCCCATTAGCTACTAAAGACCTTGTATTTAATTTTATTAGCTTGTTTTTCATTTTTTACCACCGAGTTGTCATAAAATAACAAAGTTAAACGACAAATGTAATAAGAGTCCACTATGAGTTTGACCTGAATATTTCCATAATAACGACAAATAAATTTTAGCCGTCTTATTTGGCCCAACTTAGAGCTTTCTATTAGGTTGGACGACGTTATCGTTAGACCGGTTTCAGAGTTCTAAACTCCGTAAACTCGAATAAAGAAAAGTTTTTCTTGTGACGATAAAACTTACGAGATTGGACTTGCTTTCTCTGGTATTATGAATGAGGAAATATTTATCATGTACAGACGCAAACCCGCACATTTTGTACTCCTTTAAATATTAGATGTAATTATATAGTTTGTAAAGTTTTAAACTAGACAAGTGATTCACGCAATTTATTCAGATTTGACCAATATGGCAACAGCGCATCCCCACTAGCAGTGTACAATTTATGCATCAATACCATAGACCTATTATTAGAGGAGACGGAACTATTTACTTTTAAACACGATCATACATCCCCACTTTCTGGTCGACTGTATTGTCTTTATGCGGCTGACTGGAATGTGTTGTGCTATAATGTTGCCTGCTCTCTAGTTATGGCAAGAGATTTTCGATTGTTATTGAATCGTACACAGTATTTGTTCATTATATTTGCACCAATATTGTGACCATAATGCTATCTCTTATTAATATTTCATGAATTATAACAACCTGAATAATACAACCCTTTTTATGGAATGTTGAACAATATCTTTGCATACAGTTACGACATATGACATACACTTCTAGTCGTTTGTTAATATTCGATAACAATACTGTTACGATTTTTTGAGTCCGTCTTTGTCGAACTTGCCTTGAGGCGACAGCGCGCCGACCACAACGAAAAAAAATGGATAATAGAAGACACTGGATGATTCTAGAAAAAGATCCAATAATTTCGAATAGTGTCGATTTTTCGAGAACATTGATTTGCAGGTATTTAAACGGAACTAAGTTTAAAGTCAAGTATTTTAAAGTAATTATAAAGTGTTATGCAGTTGTGAATTTCTGAGTAATTTGTAAAATAAAATTTATTGTGTAGAAATATTAGAATAAAAATTGTTAGTTATTGTGCTAAGAGTTTAGAATTACCGAACCCAAGGAGTAAAATATCGTAACAATACTATTGTCGACAAAATACACTTAAAATGTATAATATGCCGCCACGAGATGGAAACAAGGTACAAATAAAGACATAAAAGCTTTTAGGGACCTGCTCTCAATCTCCAGTTGGTAAAATATATAATTGATAACACATAACTGTACTGTACAATCTTTGAATTAAATTAATGAAGTTGAAAGTTTTAAAGTTAAAAATTTATTATATTAACAGAAAAAGAACTTACTCCATGCAATCGTCGACTCACCCTATACATTCAACGCTCTTGAACATGCTAAATCTGATAATATTGTTTGAGTTATTTAATTCCAATAAACTAATTGGTTTTGTAATTAAACTGTACAAAAACCCTTAATTTATAACCAAAATTTAATATTCATTTACATTTTAGGTTTGTACAACTTACTATTTACTATTATTTCGAGTATTTAATTTTGCATTCAGCTCTTTTAAAAAGGCTCGGCTTGAACCGAAAATTCAAACTGGAAACACAGTTGTTTAATTAATGTTGTAGTATTACAGTTTTCATAAATAACAGTTGCCTCGAAAACAGTAAAATATCTAGTTAAATCTAATTCAGATTCCCAACCATAACAAAACTACTTAGTCGTTTGTTTAATTTTATTCATTTCTATTTGTGTTTATAATAGATTGTCGAATTTACAATAAATCCATTCACGCGAGGATTCAACTTTATTTAATAATATGTATTTTTGTGTAGCTTAACAATAATAAACGATTTATCATCAATGAAATTTGTAATAATAGTTTCTAGAACACACAGAACCACAAAAGCAGTTATGCAAGCAGCATGAATAAATAAGTTACGACCATAAATTATGAGTTTCCAAATCTACTTACATTACAAAAGAATTATTTTTTGGAACAATTTATAACAAAGAAGAAATATAGCTTGAGTAATCCATCGTAAAGCAGAAGCAGATTTTATTTATACCTTCTTTAGGATTAAAACAATTTAACACCCAATTTGAGAATATTTAGATTGTAGAGTTTACTCTGCAACTTTTTTAAGTATATACCTACTGTGAAATTATAATTTTTTTATTATTTATTAGTCATTTCTTCGATGTCAGACATTCGCAATGACATAATATATGCGCTGAGATTTCTTGAGTCTGCGCGTATTTGTTTCTGCGAGTCTGATTAAGCTCAGGTATTTGTTGCGCTTAGAGCGTTTTCGTATTCTAGCTAAGTAGGCACTCAATAAATACTGGTCTCCTTGCCGTTCCATTTTTTGGTGCTATGTTCCAACATTCACGAGATTCTTTATTATTTACTAGTTTTAACCGCGGCTTCGCTCGCGTTGGTGTCCTGAAATAACTGTTAAAGTTCTTTGAAAAGTAAATAAAATAATATAATCTGCTGAAAAAAGTAATACAATTTGATGATATATGACCTTGTACAGTAAAAGTTGGCGAAAATCCGGGCATTCTTATCACTTTGTCTACTACAAAGGATGTCATTTGGAAGCACGAGTTATTTTTTTTTTACTGAAAATAGTCGCAAAAAGGGTAGTCCTATCACGGACGGGGCCCGCACTGCAACTATTAGAAGGGGGAGCGATTATAGAAAGGAAATGATTGTGGATCCGCTTTTTGAAGAGTTGCAGGTCATAGTTCTCTGGAAAAACTGATTTTGGAAGCTTGTTCCATTCTGTAGCAGCTTTGTAAAAGAAAGATTCTTGATGAAGATTGGTCCTAGTAGCGTCAATCTTGAGAGTAAATGGGTGATCAGCTGATCAGCGTGCCGAGTTCATCGGCCGAATGTGGCCAGTGGTGGTACAAGAGTTTTTATTTCTCTGGAGCATCTGCCATGGAAATATCTGTAGAGTAATGTCTGGTCTGCAACTCTTCTTCTGTGTTCTAGTGGTTGAAGGGTATCTGTGAGAGTTAAGCTGTTGATCAACTGAATGACCTTTTTCTAAATTCTAAATGGACTTTGACAAGACGTTGTCATAGATTATTTTTACTTTTTCGAACCGAAGGGTAAAATAGGAAAAGTATTGGTTTACCCCCAAAAATCAAAATCGCCAAAACCATGTGTGCTGCACGTTTTATAGCCCCACGCGTCGAATGGCACCATTTTCAGCGTGACGGTTGTTTCAAATTTTGTCTGTGTGTGTCAGTTGGAAAATCTGGTGGGCACGATATCTTGAGACAGAGAGGCGGTAGGTCACTAAAACTTACAGGGTAGAATTTTTGCCCGAAGGACAAGACCGAGTTCGAAGATGGGCCATAACGGTACATTCCTTCAGGTAGCTGCCGTACAAGGTGATCCTCAAATTTACCGCATTTTGTACTTTTCGCACGATAACTTCAGAAGGAGAGGTAGGGCGTTGAAACTTTCAGGTACTTTTTTTTTTTTTTCCGAACCGAGGGGTAACTATATTAAATAGAAAAGAGCCCTCGGTTTGGAAAAGTTAGTTTTGCTACGGCAACACTGTTTTTTACATTTTTATTGGTTAGAAATTGGTTCACAACAAAAATGAATTAATTTTCAATCTTAAATTTTACAACGTTGCCGGATAACTAGATACACGCAATGTTGTAGGTAAGCATAAAGTCCGTGAGATAATCCATTAATTTTACCTAGACACAGTCAAAAATAACCGAGCAAATACTCATATTTACTTGTATTGTTTTATCCCTAGTCGTCAATCTTTATGTCGACGTATTGTTAGTGAACAAACATTAAAAAGAAAACCTTCACAAAAAATCAACATTTAAAATTTAAGAACATAAAATGTCCATTTTTTCCACAATAATCACAAAAAAAGTTTTTTTAGAGCCAAAAGTTAACTTTATAAACGCGAATGCAAAAAGTATTATTGAATATCACCAGACGACACAATCTCGTTATTAAAAAATCCATTTCATATACAAGTTCTACCTGTCGTGATGGTCTAGGTATTAATCACAGTAATAAACTGGAGAACCTTTAAAAAATTATTCCCGTAGCATGAAATAAATCAAAAAAATCTTTGATATACCTAATTGATTAACCCGCTTTAACTATAGGGTAAACAAAGGTATTTTTTTTTTCTTTTTTAATCTAAAAGTGGTTTGTCGGCGAAGTAGACTTAAATTTTTTGTTGTCGTTTAGGTTGTTCGTATACTGTCCGATGTAATCGTTTTGTAGAGATGAACGATAACGAAATGCTTACAGCTACTGACCCGAAAGAAAACACCAAGATTTATCACTTAACTAAAATTATTTTTTTACACAGATCATGACTGTATTTTTTGCACGAATTCTTTTTTATCAAATATTAATCTAATATATAAAATTCTCGTGTCACAATGTTAGTTACCATACTCCTCCGAAACGGCTTGACCGATTTTGATGAAATTTTTTGTGCTTATCCGGTATCTATGAGAATCGGCCAACATCTATTTTTCATCCCCCTAAATGTTAGGGGTAGTCCACCCCTAAATTTTTTTTTTATTTTTTAGACAAAATTTTTAATTTCTATTTTTTTATGATACAACATACAAAAATACATACAATCCTCAATTTTCACCCTTCTACGATCAACCCTTATTTTTTAATAGCCATTTTAGTAATTTAATCATTTTTCCTCTTCGGTCGAAAACTGATCAATCGTCATTTAATTAGTTATCCCCGCCAGATGTCTACAGGTGTCACTTCTGACCCAGTAAACAGCACGGAGTAGGGATGAGAACGAAGCCGGTCTCCTTTCTTTCTCACTCCCTACACAGTTGTCGGCCATCATTATTGTTTATGCATCAAGTGTAGTAGTAACGTTGACAATTATTATTTTGCTATCTCAGTGTAACTCTCATATTAACTTTTAATCATTCCTATTTTATCAATAATAATTAAATTATCAATTTTGAGTGTATTTTGCACGATTAGTTAAAAAAAAGATTGATAGATTTGAGAACACCATGTTTTTCACACGGACAATTATACGTGGCATTCTCTCGAGTGGGTAAACCATCCAGTTTGTTTGTGTTAGCTAAAGATGGACTAACAAAAAATATTGTTCACGCTATAGCATTAAGAGATTGATATTGTTTAATAGTGTTACTGTCGTAATTGTTTAATTAATGATATATAATTTTAAGGAATAAATTATAATAACTTAAAAATAGTGTTTGCCTTTTGTTATTTTTATATTTTTTATATTCCCTCATCGTTCACAGCGCTCCATGCTTATTTCACGCATATACCACATTCTTACATACATACATTATACACATTCTAACATACATACATACTTACAATAAGTAAGCTATTTTTTGTCTACACTAGAAATTACTAGGAAATTATTTATATGGCAAAATAACGTTTGCCGGGTCAGCTAGTCTAATATATAAAATTCTCGTGTCACAATGTTAGTTACCATACTCCTCCGAAACGGCTTGACCGATTTTGATGAAATTTTTTGTGCTTATCCGGTATCTATGAGAATCGGCCAAAATCTATATTTCATCCCCCTAAATGTTAGGGGTAGTCCACCCCTAAATTTTTTTTTTATTTTTTAGACAAAATTTTTAATTTCTATTTTTTTATGATACAACATACAAAAATACATACAATCCTCAACTTTCACCCTTCTACGATCAACGATCAAACTGATCAATCGTCATTTAATTAGTTATCCCCGCCAGATGTCTACAGGTGTCACTTCTGACCCAGTAAACAGCACGGAGTAGGGATGAGAACGAAGCCGGTCTCCTTTCTTTCTCACTCCCTACACAGTTGTCGGCCATCATTATTGTTTATGCATCAAGTGTAGTAGTAACGTTGACAATTATTATTTTGCCATCTCAGTGTAACTCTCATATTAACTTTTAATCATTCCTATTTTATCAATAATAATTAAATTATCAATTTTGAGTGTATTTTGCACGATTAGTTAATCAAGTGATTTTATAACCTCAAAAGTACTCAACACGTGACACGAGCTTCCAATAACAACGGATTTTGTGTTGTAAGTATACTTTTTTTTATTTATATCGAAAATGTTGTTGATCTTATAAAAATGTAATTTTAATTTAATTTTATTAAAAAAATGTAATTGAACAATTAAGATTTTCATAGTTTCCAAAAAATCAATCATTATGAATCTTTATTTTGAAATGTCAATGGAAATATTGGTTGTATGAAAAAATTATAAGAGACAATGTTTTCATAAAATTTAATTTTTTACTTTTGTTTGAAAATTTTTTCCATAAAACTTATATTTTTGTTATAATTTCATAAATTAAAACTAATCATTTCAAAACTGCGGCAAAAATCTTGGCCCTAATTATACTTTTAACATTTTTCATCATTAAATAATTTCATTAATTCTATTTATGTATGTTTTGTACGGTGAGCAATGCCAAGAAAACGCAAAGGGGCTGATTTGAGCCGCAATACAAGTAAAGCTCGAAACTTGCGAAATAGCAGATCCGAAAGAACAGAAGAACAAATCCAGCAACAAAATACTGATGCACGTGTCAGAATGGCGCAATTGCATCAAGAAGAGCCAGAAGAAACACGAGCTGAACGCAATGAAGTCAGAAGATTAGAACAACGACAATCACATTCTTACATACATACAATATACACATTCTAACATACATACATACAATAAGTAAGCTATTTTTTGTCTACACTAGAAATTACTAGGAAATTATTTAAATGGCAAAATAACGTTTGCCGGGTCAGCTAGTAGAGATATATATTAATAAATAAATCGGCTTTAGCAAAACACTAATTTTGCAAAAATAATAAATTATGGCTTATTATTTTTGTATGACAATATCTGTACCGTTCTCAAAGAATGTTTGTTTATTGTTCTTTGAATATTGCCGCGATAAAAAGACGGGAGATATCTCTCTCATATAAACGGGCTGACCAGCTACCCGACATGTGCGACTTTGGGGATGAACGAGATAAACCTTCTTGCTCTGTCGCTTCTGCCGCATAAAAACCCTTCCCTTTACGACTCAACCGTTCAAGAAAAAAACATCGACAGCTCTCTCTTAAAACGAACTTCTCGTACCACGTGTGCTAAACAAAAGCAACCACGAGTTAGCAAAAACGAAGCAATCCACTTTGCTACGCATCAAAAAAAGGTTAGTCAGTCACGTTTGTACAATAGATATTTCTCGTACCTTCCGTCGTTTTTACTCAACAAAATGTTCAATATTCACCAATTTACTTAATTAACTATTAAACTCAACTCTATATTATATATATATATATATATATATATATATATATATTTATTATATTATATATATTATATATATATATATATTTATTATATTATATATATTATATATATATATTACATTTTTTCGGTTGGGCCATTGGTGTAGGCACCTATGTCACCTAGATCTTTGATCCATTGTGACTACCGCTATGTCTTCAGGGCATCAGAATTCCAGTCTGCTAGTTGTGGCAATTCGCAGGATTTCTGTTGGCCCTGTCTTATTTAGATCATTTGGATCCATAATTATGCGGCCCCAGGTTTGGTACCTGTAAACCACTAGCATCGGGCAGCAACACAAAATTTGTTTGCTGCTCTTTTCCTCTTTGCCGCATAGTCCAGCTGCCAGCATAAGTTTGAAGAGGTGCGCCTTTAGTGCGATGTAGCCAGTGAGCAGGCCAAGAGTGCTGCTTAGCATAGTCCGGTTCATCGACCAGAGTGCGTCTGCCCTCTTCTGGAGAGGTTTTTCATCAGCTGTCTTGATGTTCTGCAGCCAATATTTGCATTTCACTGAGCGATATGTTCTTGCTCAAGGATTAGTTTCAACTCCTGTTTCGCTTCGGCAATTGGCATTCCAACCAACTGGCTTCTTGGTTCCACCAGGAAACCATTTCTTGCCAGTTCATCGGCTACGTCGTTGCCATTTATCCCTGTATGTCCAGAAACCCTAACCACAGTCTATTGCAACTCGTTACAATATCAAAAAAATCAGTTCTAGATATTCATAACATTTGAATTTTGCCTGCGCCAAATACTATCTTAGCTGTTTAGTTTACACGGATATAGTGTTTAGGATAGTCGAGTAGCGAAGAGAGTGAATCTATATAAAAAAATGAGCGAGCCTTCTAGTAGTCGCAAATGATGTGTAACATTTGACATCTCACCTTAGTAGAGGCCTTTTGTCGGTTTTAAAACTTTGGATAGCATCCTACCAACCTTTTAGAATTGATTATAACTTTTTAAATGCCCTGTATAACATACTATAACCTTATATAACTTTTTAAATACCCTGTATAACATACTATAACCTTATATTGTTGTAAAGGGGAGGTAAAGCGGATTTTAGTTTTAAGGTAAAATACAGGGTGTTTCGTTTAAAAAAACATAACCTTGATCTGGCACCGCGTTACATACAATTTAAAAAAAAATCGGCTGGTATAACCTTACCCAAACTGAGACCAGGGAGACCAAAATTATAAAAAGTAAAGCTGGATGATTTTTTTAAAAATTCAGCTCGTCCATTCATTGTTTTTAACAAGCAAATACCAACTTTATATAATGTTTGACAAGTTATTACCGAGTCACTCCAGCTATAGTTTTCAGACGATTCATCTCCGCAGCATTGATCTTACTTTCATGCTTCTTCTGCCGAACCCAACATTCACTACATACATAAGTGTAAGGACCAGCACTCTTCTATGCACAGCGAGTCGTGCCTTTTTTGACACGTTTTAAGTGCTCATAAAGTTATGCAGTGCCCCATTTATTTGTTGTTTTATGTTCAATAAGATAATATTGGTAAGTTGGAAATTTAAAAACGTCGTTAAATACCGTGAATAATTAATATTATGTGTACCTATATGATTCACGACAGGATAAAGCCATAAATATATTTATATCGTGCACGAAAGTGGCACTTATCATTAATAACAACTTTTTAATATTTAATGCGAAAAGTAACAATTCCACCTCTACACACGGTTTGATAATCCTAAAAAAAAATAGAACTAGATGAAATATTGCGGCTTATTTCATTAATAACGTTTTTTAATGGAACAGGTGTGACGAAAAGAAAATTGTTTTTTATACAAGTAAGGTTATAAATAATAACTTTGACAGTAATTGCAATATAAGAGACTACTTCGTCGTTATGGAAAATGTTAACGTAGCGATTGTTCTTTTATTAAATTATTTTTTAATTAATTAATGCTGCAAAATTGATGTTTACTTTATTCGATGGGTCCTCTTCGAATGAACACAGTGTATATATATATATATATATATATATATATATATATATATTGTGACGAAATATTTTATATCGAATACAACATCAATATAGAATACCAGAATGTTTCTATATCGATTCTAAAAGTTGTACCGATATAAAGAAAAATTAATATTGTTGTAAAATAAATGGTTTGTAAAAATATGATTTCGTTACTTTTAAAATAAATAAATAAAAATAAAAAAAAATAAATAAAAAAATAAAAAAAACTATTATTTTTTTTTTATTATTATAACTATTATTACTATCCAGAGCCGAGATCCCTTTATTCCCAGTGTCGGGTCAATTTAAGAAGGACTATTGACATGAAATGATCAACTTGTTTATTTATATTAAAATTTTAACAAAATAAAATAAACATGGAAAGTATTAAAAGGTATACAAATAAATAAACTAAAATTATGCAACCACGCATACACTTTCACACTATTTAAATTTACAAATTACAATTTATACTTAATTCAATCTTTACTTTAAAATTATATTTCTTTTTATTTTTAATTAATACGTTTTTCACACAAATGAATTTTGCTAAAAGTTATTACAACGAAAATTTATGGAAATTAAAAAAAATGTGGCAACGCTTAAGAAAGTCTGTCTTGTGTATCACAAGATTTGGCAACGCTTGAATATTTGTCTTGTGTCAAATATGTCAATATTAATGATCCGTGATTTATGTGTAAAGTGCTACTCACAGGCGACTTGATGAATCTTGAGGAACAGAAATTCTTTCTAACATAAGTTTAAAAAATGTTACCTTAGTCAAATTACTCGATATCTTCTTGGCGATTTCAAAAATGGCCGTCTCCTTTCTGGAGAGTTTTGTTTATCACAAAAATTTCTTCTAAAGTTATACTATTCAAATATAATAAAAATACTTAATAACTGTATACAAACATGTGAATAACAGTTGTGTTACTTTTAAGATGATGTACTTCACAAATTAATTAATTTTTTAGCGAACAATGGCCGTCCTTTTTGTTAAGAAAACACACAAGAATTACACTATTTGGGCCATGGAATGCCTAGGACTGACCCAATCTCCTTGATACTAACATATTTATATGAATCTTAAAATCTCAGAAGGCTATGACTTCAAATTATGAAAACCAATTAAATATCATTGGATTTTTTGGTAATTAATTTCAAACTACAAAATCTTTTTAATAAGGTAAGATTTAACACTTCTGTATTTTACATTATAAGTTTAAATTAAATAGAAATCAAATTATTATGATTACTCGATGAACTATGTTATAATCTTTACATATTTTGTTAAATAAATATTGTTAATTCTGGGTTGGCAATGACAATTCTCTATAAATTACCAAAGTTTTGGAAGATGCTTTGTATTGGTAGTCGTTTTAAAATACTTATACTATACAGTGTATCTCATATTTATTAATTTCTTTCAAAATTTGTTTTTCTTAATATTAACTATATTGCTATTTTCAGATAAGAGAGACCATCTGGATTATTTTGGTATACTTCCTGTCTCTGTAGAGGTCAAATTAAATAAAATATCCTTTCTACAATATTACCTTTTGACAAGCAAGTTTTCTGATGCTATAAAATTATTAAATCACCCAAATTAACATTATTCTTACAAAGATACATAAAACTATTATATTAAATTAATACATAGACTTGATATTAAACAGGTTAATATTTCATGTCTCTATTTTTCTTTGTTTAGAAACCTTTCTAATGAATATTTTAAAATTCTCGATCAGAGCTCTTTCAATGTAATAGTGATTATTTCCATGTAATTTGTTTTAAATTTTCTTACTTCAATATTATATCATCTCAATATATTTATATATATATATATATATATATATATATATATATATATATATATATATATATATATTTATTATCAACAAAAGAATGAGTGATCCTTTTTAATGATTCGATTAGGTTTTCTTCGTATTAGATTAATTTTTATTATTTTATCTTTTACAAACAAATTATACGTCCTCAACTCCTTTACAGCTGCATTTCCTTTTGTCAAGCAGCAAAATCTACAAAATATAAACTTCAAAAATTTCAAAATAAAATTCTAAAACGTATAACCAATGCCCCATGGTATATCCGAAATTCTGACTTACACAAAGATCTAAAAATCGAAACGATTACAGAATACATCAAAAATCGACACAAAATCTTTTTCGAAAAAGCCGCTTCATCATCCAAACGCGCTTATAAAATCGAACTTCGACTATATACCAGGTCGTCAAAGTGGCAGACACAAAAATCCAAGAAGTAGAATTTTTTTATGTTCATCAAAGCTCATTAACTGGCAACAAATACTGAATACACCATTAGCACCACTACGAAAGAGAAGGGAAGGGGATGAAATATAAAAACGGCCGATATTATTGTCGAATTTAAAGTCTTCGGCGTCACTGACGACGCCAACGTTCCAGAATGTTTCACCAGTGTTTCCTTTCAGAAACCTTAGGCAACGCCACCGCCGGGTAAAACGACTAGTTTCTAATAGAACATTCTTTTAACTACATTAAATCAGTCATAATCGCTGAAAAAAAGTTTTGTAAGCCATGTAAATCAACGATCTTGTTCATTATTTCCATTTTATTATCATCGACGTATTTCCATTGTATTCATAGAAAACCCAGTTAGTCCAAGAAACGAGAAAGCGGTCCAATGTTAAATGTGCAAAAATTAATATTTGTGTTTATCTCGACGAGCTACCCCAAATTAAGTATAAAAGGATTTTTGTACGTGGTCCAGCAGCCGAGAGTCTCAAAAATTTTCAAGCGCAAGCCACTTCGAACTCACGAAAAAGTTTTCAGTTCGAGCGCTCAGTGCTATCCCCACTCCGCCACCCGCTACAGCTAGACATATCCTAGTATTTTTTTATTGAAAATATAGGTATTCAACCTTAATATCCAGAAAGTTGTCTGCTGTACGATAGTTATTAGTCCAGTCAATCTAGACTTCGGTAAACACAAAAGGTCGGACTTAAATTTTAATTGGTGTCTTGGCACCCCAAACTAAGCGAATCCCGCAACATTTTTATCGGGACAACTTTTGGGGGCCTTCGGGGCTTTTCGGACTTTTTTCAGTTTTTCGCTTGCAACTCGTTAAAAAAGCCTCCCACAGAAAAAATTATTCCTTCCTAAATTAAAGTGAAATAAACTCTGTGTGGCAAGACCTATTGGAACATTAAAATCGGTTTGGCCGTTTAGGAGCAATCGCTCGTTAAAGAACGCTATTGTTTCCAACTTTTTCAAAAAATCCATTTCCGGCACTTTGAAAAGCTGTAACTCCAAAAAGGTCACTGCAATCAAAAAAAGTCATGGAATGAAATTTATAGAGCATGAAATTCTGCGTTTAGGAAGCATGACGATTTTAAAATTGGCCCAATATTTAGGTACATACCGACAATTTTTCATTTTCCCTTAAAAAAGTCAATGGGCTAATATCGAGTATTTTAACAGACAACGATTCTACCCTCTTAATTAACTGTTTACAACCCTTTTTAGGTTTAATAACCACTGTAAAAATAACTTAATGATAGTGGAAAAGGGTGTTTGGTTGAGCAACAATAAAAAATGTGTAATTTGGTATTAAAAATTATTTACCTGTTCATAAGTAATTAAAAATTTATTTAATTCGAAAAAATAGCTTCCAAAAAATCCTTTCGATACAAACGTCAATTTTTAAGAAGCCCATGACTTGACAACTAAGCCTCACACACACAAAAATGTGTGTTAACGTTAACCATCTAGAAGTTCATTTAGGTCTAATATGAACAAATTTCAGAACTTCGCATTTTTTTGCTGTCCGCTTTACATGAAATGAAATGTCCCAAATAACATGCAAGAAGTGTGTAAAATAATTAAAAGTAATTGTTTTAATTAGTTGCCCTGCAAAAGGCACAGATGTATTTTAAATAGATTTGGAATGCATGATAAATGAACATCAGTATTAGACAACTTCTCTAATGTTACAAGCTCTATCCTGAATCAACACAAAACCAGAAAGAGGAACAACAAAAATAAATTGTATATAGCATTCTGTGAAATTGCTTGGGATCGATAAAATGCCACCATTAAATTGAAAATAAGTACAACCTAGTGCATTTTAAAACTGTGGCATGTGCTTGCATTTCCCCGATGCTCCAGTTTTGTAATGACATGCAAATGGTAGTATATTTTAACTATTTTAACCGATAAATTCTACCACCCAAATATCTCATGTGATTTGCTTGTTTGTAGGCAAAGTTACATTAATTTGAAGATTGATTACAAATCCACATAAAATAAGATGCCTTTCAACATCTGTTCGACCTTTACAAAGCACCGAATATTACGTGTTGCCATCAAAAACCAAAAAGTTGTTAAATTAAGAAATATCTCTTGATGTACCATGAAATACTGTATTATTAGAAATTTGTGCATAACCATTAATCTATTCGAGACCCGGGATTCCAAGACTTCGTACAAAGTTTATCATTTTCCCTGGGGCTAGGTTCCTGACATCGGAGGGCTTTAGGAAGGCCCCTTCCAGAAAGTTAAGCCTCTTGCAGAAAAGCGCTGGGCATTCGCAAAGCAAATGTTCTGTAGTTTCAGCGAAGTTCTCGCAGTAGCGGCATCTGTCACTCTCTTCTTTCAAGTGGGCTTTGGAGAGTCCACAGAAGGGTTCTGGGCCGGAAAATTGTGTATTTGCCCCTTCTTTGGCAAGGCAGTCTGCTTCCTCGTTGCATTTAACTCCCTTGTGACCTGGAACCCACATCAGAGTAATCTGATTGTTTACTGCCAGTTGTCACAGAGATTATTTACAGTCCCAAGTCAGCTTAGACTCACAAATGTATGACTTCAGAGCTTTTAGTGTTATCTGATAAAATATAGATATCTACCTTTCGGGTGTTTCTTTCGATGCACTTCTGGGCACATATTTCTATGACATGTAATCCTGCTTGAAAGATAGTTGGTGTGTTACCAAGGGGTTTTGAGAGCTTAAAATTCAGCACTGTAATGCCCACTCAGACCCTTTCATCCATCTTAACTGTGAATATTGTTAATAATTAAATTGTTATCAGAGATTTTTAATACAATAAATTTAAAGTTTAAAATTCTGTTGTAAAATAATTTCGCTTTTATTTGTTATAGCCGTATAAAAAGTATAGTGTATAACTTGCACGGAATGCTCATTTCCCACTCGTATGATTTGCAGCATGAGCCGTAGGCGGCTACTAGTTATACAATATACTATGTATTCCTTACAGTCTGGTTAATGCAACACAAAATCCAATGCACAACGTTGACAAATTGTTACTATTATCTAGTATCTAGATATTGTAGAAAATATAAAGTTATGTTTTCACTTAAAAATTTGGCCGTTTTAAATGAACCTACTTTAATTTTTAAAAGAGATTTTTTTTTAAAAATAATTTAAACTAGAGTTGCATTGGATTTTGTTTGGTAATTTGTTTAGATTCCATTAGATTCCACAGAAATTTTTTTACTCCTGATCAACTGTTGACGACGTACAAGGCTCAAATCCGACCTCTACTGGAGTATTGCTCGCACATTTGGGGTTCAGCACCAAGGCATTCTCTTCGTCTTCTAGATTCCATTCAGAAAAGAGCCATTCGCTTGATAAACAGCTCAACTCTCACAGATACCCTTCACCCTCTAGAAGAAGAGTTGCAGACCAGTCATTGCTCTACAGATATTTTCATGGCAGATGCTCCAGAGAAATAAAAACTCTTGTACCACCATTGGCCACATTCGGCCGAAGAACTCGGCACGCTGATCAGTCTCACCCATTTACTCTCAAGATTGACACTACAAGGACCAATCTTCATCAAGAATCCTTCTTTTACAGGGCTGCTACGGAATGGAACAAGCTTCCAAAATCAGTTTTTCCAGAGAACTATGACCTGCAACTTTTTAAAAAGCGTGTCCACAATTATCTCCTTTCTATAATCCCTTCCCCTTCTAATAGTCGCAGTGAGGGCCGTCCGCGGCCCACACGATAGGTCTACCCTTTTTGCGACTATTTTTACGTTTACGTAAACAGTTGTAAAACAATAATTTAAAACAATGAAACAATGTAAAGCAGAATAAAAAAGATGTGTTTGACCCAATAAAGTAAAGAAAATGTTAAGTATCCATTATCAAAATAAGTACCAACAAGTCAGTGATAATTAGATAAAAAGAAAACAACAAAAACTCCAATATACATATTACAAAAAAAGACATAAAATACACTTAAACATGTATTATGTTTTATTATAATTTGTAAATACTAAATGGCTTTTAATGTTAGCAACCCTACATCGTTTACATCTGGCTATAGTAGTTGAGGTTTTGTATGATTTATAGAAAGTTAACGAGTGAAATACCCGCATTTTTTCGACAATAAATATTTGTCGAATTTGACGTTATCTTCCAATCAATGGCTATGTCTGTTAAAATTTTAATGTTGCATAATAAAGTAAATATTTAAGAACTTTGGCACGATAAACTATGCAATGTGGTTTCAAGACAACTATCAACCCAACAGTTGTACAAATTTCGTGCAACCACAGTATACACCAGCTCAAATTAAAATAAATAAATAAATATAATTCGGAGACATATTATACATTAAATTTAAAAAAAAATATGTGAAGTGCAAAAAAAAATTTGTTTACTTTTCCCGTCAATGAAAATCTGAAATCATTTCTATTTGACATTTTTCTGAACCAACACCCCTCTAATTTTATTAATAATCTGGTACTCTAATGGATTTTGCTCTTATTAATGATTTAATGATGCGTGTAGCTTTAGATATATCCATGATTTTTTAATAATTAAAAGTTTATTTGTAGATTAGTCCCCTAACTAACAAAGTTTTTTATGCAATATTTCATTGTAGCTTTAAATTTTTCTTATTGGAACCCTAGATTGTTCCCAAAATCCGCCACTACATAAATGTTGTTTATTGGTTGGTTTATTTAAAAAATTGATAATATAGCGAGATTGTTATTGCGATAAAAAAAGGCTTGCTAGTCATCGTAATGAGCCTTGATCTGTTTTTACAGAAATACCTACCCTTTTTTCCAGGAAAATAATCTTATATCTTATACTTTAGAAACAGAATGTATTTAAATTAAAATGTTTTCTGTTAATATTTAAATAGAAAAGAAAACACGCTTTTTCTGCGTGTAACTATGAAAACTGTTATATCAACAATATTTAAAAAAATTTCTTCAGTGCATGCATCATTCACTAATTCTCAACGTCAAGGTCATAAATTTTGGTTCCCTAAACATCAAAGGGATTTTGCCGCCTTTCCCTTCTTATTTTTTGCATGTGTATTCTTTGGTGCAACTAACAATTATTTTGGTCTACTAAATAGAGATGGGTAATTCGTGAACGAACTATATAAAAGAACCAAACGAACGTGAACTTCTGCAACCGAACGTGCTCGCATCGAACTACTGAAACTACTAAAGTTTAAAGAGAGCCAATTTTAAACAACGATTAAATAACAATGAAAGGCTGGTATCAAAGTCAAAACAATATGAATAGACATATTGTGAAAGGCTTTCGCGGCCATCGTTTATGCTCAATGTCACATACCATCAGCTTTAAAAGAGCAGACATATCTCCAGAAGATGCCATCCACTAGAGATGGCGAAACGTTGAGTATAAACTTGGACCTACGATGGCCACAATACCCGAAAAGCCATTCACCAATATGCAGAGAGATTTGCCAGACCTTTTAAACTTGATTCCTAATGCCATTTGAAAAAATTAAAGAGGTATCTCCAGTAGAAAGGGGGTCAATCTGACGTTTATGACATTAGCGCTAAAAAGTGAGTAAGTTAAAATTTGACGTGTTTCGGCATTTCTTTCTAATATGTATCCTTTCTGAAATATTAAGGGTGGGTCCTTTTTAAATGTATTTACTACACTCTAAGCGTGTATTTCTTTGGCATACAATACGTCGACCCGACCTTGTGACGTACTACTAGGAATATGATTTATTCAATTAAATCGTACATTTCTAAGAACTGGACAAGTTGGACCCCCTTTTCTTTTTCTTGAGCTTTTCTTTTTCTCCAGATTTGATCAGTGCCTTAGCAACATTTCTTCGGAAAGCCAAATGGGTTATGGTACTTTCAAGATTTACATGTTGGTAGAAACGGAATGCCGCTACTACCGCTATATTCAAAGAGTGCGAAAATAAATTCCACCACAATTTTTTTTGATCTTAGTCTTAGACGATAACCAGCACATATTCGATCGCAAAGGTCGATTCCTTGATCAAATTGGGTTGTGGAACTTCTTTCAGAACTTCTTTGTCGCAATTTGTAGTGGACTGATGAAAGAATGATTGCTTGCTATCGTAACTGCTGCATTGTCATTACACTGGACTAATCCAAACCGTAACAATTGCGCGTTGTCTATAGACAACCATGAATTACACTGTGGCGCCGTTGCCAACGTTCCCATTTTGGGACATGTGAATCCTGAACATAATATTTTTAGAAATACGTTACTTATACGTGTTTTTTGTAAATATTTCTTTTATATGATTCATTTATTGTATCGTTAATAAAAAATAAACCACAGTTCAGCGTATATCGACTCGCAGCAACAACTATAGAGAAAAATCACGGTGTGGGCGACATCTATTATTGATCGTATGAACTTCTCGAGGTGTGAAAAACAAACTCACCTCCGTTAGTTTATATGGGTAAAAAGTGAACTTTATATATTATTTTGAGCAATTTAAGCATAAAAAGTGTTATATTTGAACGATATTTTGTGAAGAATTGGTGTTACTAAACCACAAAATCCGATATAATGCAATGGATTTAAAAAGGTGATATGGAGATAAAATCGCGAAAAATATGCTTTGTTCCACAATGCTCTACTATTGGCAATTCAATTATATCTTTGCATAAATTTCCTTCAAAACCTAAAGCAGCTCAGAAATGAAAAATGATCTTAGAGATAGGAAAACCAATCTCAAAGTTTATGTTTGTTTGCAGCAAGCACTTTGAGAAAGATGATTTTTTCAGTGGTAAGTTTGAAATTATTGTCCAATAATAAATCATTTTATTTATCATTATTCACAGTGAACTTCAACAACACAGAGAAAACGTTTGAAAGATAATCTTTATGATTTTTTTATTGCATAAGTCAGTTGTACATAAAATGATGTGGCTAGCCTTAAAAACCTCTTCACCTTGGTGAACACGTTCACCAACCTAATACCATATGTCCGAAATTAATATTTTTATTTTCATATGCATAGCAAAAAGATGTCCAGAGACAACAGATCTAAAAAACTTTAAAAACAAACCAAAATTGATACCTGGACACACCTGGTCTTTACTGGCATTTAACAAGAATCCAGCGACAATTAAACTGAAACGTCGAAAACAAACTTAAATCCATCTTCAATCCCATAGTTTAACACAAAAAAGTAATGGGACATACAGCATATTTATTACTACATTTGTAAATATTTAAATACCTATTTTCTGGAATTCAGCATATTTTTTGAGAACGTTGGGAACGTTGGCGTTTAAAATGTAAAAAAAAAAAGAATGATATTCAATGTATTATTTTTTAAACACCCATTTAATGGCTAGAAGACGCAATTAACAAAAAAATCTTTGCTGCATAATTGGTTTATTATACAATTTCATACTACATTAAAAAACGTTCAAAACTTATATCGTGACAGACGAGCATGGCAATAAAATTTGGGATATGGTCAGAGTCGGTCAATTCCAGGAAAATTTAACCCAGGTCATGTTACGAAGGAGATATACAGAGGATTAATAACGGTGGTAACGACAAACCCTGGCAGACATTTCAATAATTTTGAGCTCTAGTTACACTGCCACACAACTTTACTGCTATAGAAAAAAATATTCACTGCTAGAAATATTTAATTTTAATAACTATCAAACTAAACAAATTATTGTGGGTTTTTTATATTTTTTATCACAAGAAAGTATTCTAGGGCCACTGTTGTAACTAGTAGGTATGCATATGAGATATATAGGTACAACTTATCAGTGATTTTGGCTTTACGTAACAGTCCTCTTTATGTAACTACAAGAGTTAAATTCTCGATAGTTGCAATAAAATTATATGTGAAAAGAGCAGAAAACATTTTGACAGATGGAGACACTTTCATATTTGCCCACCATTATATTAAGACGGTCTCCATGGAAATCAATTGGGTAGTTCATAAATGTACATGGTTTGCCCGGAAAGGTACAAAGATAGTTACACTGCCACACAACTTTACTGCTATAGAAAAAAATATTCACTGCTAGAAATATTTAATTTTAATAACTATCAAACTAAACAAATTATTGTGGGTTTTTTATATTTTTTATCACAAGAAAGTATTCTAGGGCCACTGTTGTAACTAGTAGGTATGCATATGAGATATATAGGTACAACTTATCAGTGATTTTGGCTTTACGTAACAGTCCTCTTTATGTAACTACAAGAGTTAAATTCTCGATAGTTGCAATAAAATTATATGTGAAAAGAGCAGAAAACATTTTGACAGATGGAGACACTTTCATATTTGCCCACCATTATATTAAGACGGTCTCCATGGAAATCAATTGGGTAGTTCATAAATGTACATGGTTTGCCCGGAAAGGTACAAAGATAGTTACACTGCCACACAACTTTACTGCTATAGAAAAAAATATTCACTGCTAGAAATATTTAATTTTAATAACTATCAAACTAAACAAATTATTGTGGGTTTTTTATATTTTTTATCACAAGAAAGTATTCTAGGGCCACTGTTGTAACTAGTAGGTATGCATATGAGATATATAGGTACAACTTATCAGTGATTTTGGCTTTACGTAACAGTCCTCTTTATGTAACTACAAGAGTTAAATTCTCGATAGTTGCAATAAAATTATATGTGAAAAGAGCAGAAAACATTTTGACAGATGGAGACACTTTCATATTTGCCCACCATTATATTAAGACGGTCTCCATGGAAATCAATTGGGTAGTTCATAAATGTACATGGTTTGCCCGGAAAGGTACAAAGATAGTTACACTGCCACACAACTTTACTGCTATAGAAAAAAATATTCACTGCTAGAAATATTTAATTTTAATAACTATCAAACTAAACAAATTATTGTGGGTTTTTTATATTTTTTATCACAAGAAAGTATTCTAGGGCCACTGTTGTAACTAGTAGGTATGCATATGAGATATATAGGTACAACTTATCAGTGATTTTGGCTTTACGTAACAGTCCTCTTTATGTAACTACAAGAGTTAAATTCTCGATAGTTGCAATAAAATTATATGTGAAAAGAGCAGAAAACATTTTGACAGATGAAGACACTTTCATATTTGCCCACCATTATATTAAGACGGTCTCCATGGAAATCAATTGGGTAGTTCATAAATGTACATGGTTTGCCCGGAAAGGTACAAAGATAGTTACACTGCCACACAACTTTACTGCTATAGAAAAAAATATTCACTGCTAGAAATATTTAATTTTAATAACTATCAAACTAAACAAATTATTGTGGGTTTTTTATATTTTTTATCACAAGAAAGTATTCTAGGGCCACTGTTGTAACTAGTAGGTATGCATATGAGATATATAGGTACAACTTATCAGTGATTTTGGCTTTACGTAACAGTCCTCTTTATGTAACTACAAGAGTTAAATTCTCGATAGTTGCAATAAAATTATATGTGAAAAGAGCAGAAAACATTTTGACAGATGGAGACACTTTCATATTTGCCCACCATTATATTAAGACGGTCTCCATGGAAATCAATTGGGTAGTTCATAAATGTACATGGTTTGCCCGGAAAGGTACAAAGATAGTTACACTGCCACACAACTTTACTGCTATAGAAAAAAATATTCACTGCTAGAAATATTTAATTTTAATAACTATCAAACTAAACAAATTATTGTGGGTTTTTTATATTTTTTATCACAAGAAAGTATTCTAGGGCCACTGTTGTAACTAGTAGGTATGCATATGAGATATATAGGTACAACTTATCAGTGATTTTGGCTTTACGTAACAGTCCTCTTTATGTAACTACAAGAGTTAAATTCTCGATAGTTGCAATAAAATTATATGTGAAAAGAGCAGAAAACATTTTGACAGATGAAGACACTTTCATATTTGCCCACCATTATATTAAGACGGTCTCCATGGAAATCAATTGGGTAGTTCATAAATGTACATGGTTTGCCCGGAAAGGTACAAAGATAGTTACACTGCCACACAACTTTACTGCTATAGAAAAAAATATTCACTGCTAGAAATATTTAATTTTAATAACTATCAAACTAAACAAATTATTGTGGGTTTTTTATATTTTTTATCACAAGAAAGTATTCTAGGGCCACTGTTGTAACTAGTAGGTATGCATATGAGATATATAGGTACAACTTATCAGTGATTTAGGCTTTACGTAACAGTCCTCTTTATGTAACTACAAGAGTTAAATTCTCGATAGTTGCAATAAAATTATATGTGAAAAGAGCAGAAAACATTTTGACAGATGGAGACACTTTCATATTTGCCCACCATTATATTAAGACGGTCTCCATGGAAATCAATTGGGTAGTTCATAAATGTACATGGTTTGCCCGGAAAGGTACAAAGATAGTTACACTGCCACACAACTTTACTGCTATAGAAAAAAATATTCACTGCTAGAAATATTTAATTTTAATAACTATCAAACTAAACAAATTATTGTGGGTTTTTTATATTTTTTATCACAAGAAAGTATTCTAGGGCCACTGTTGTAACTAGTAGGTATGCATATGAGATATATAGGTACAACTTATCAGTGATTTAGGCTTTACGTAACAGTCCTCTTTATGTAACTACAAGAGTTAAATTCTCGATAGTTGCAATAAAATTATATGTGAAAAGAGCAGAAAACATTTTGACAGATGGAGACACTTTCATATTTGCCCACCATTATATTAAGACGGTCTCCATGGAAATCAATTGGGTAGTTCATAAATGTACATGGTTTGCCCGGAAAGGTACAAAGAGAATATAACGCAACCACGTTCCCGTGGTTTATAAACCTAGACCTTCTTCTCATTGCGCCGTCTCCCTTCGAATCCAACTGGCAATATTTACTCGTGACACAGCTGCTCTTAAGATTTCGGATGATGTTTTACTGAGCCATCGGCGTAGGTCCTTGAGCCAGGAATTCTGTCTTTTTCCTATCGACCTTTTCCCCTGAATCTTTCCCTCGATGATCAACCGAAGTATTTCATATCTGTTTCCTCTAGACCTAGACCAGTGCTTAGAAAAAATGACTCTTGCACTAGGTGATGATTATCTACATATCGTACGACTATATTTAGGTGGTACAGAGAATTCCAAAGAGAAAATTTTAGTCTGGAAGACGCTAAGAGAACAGGGAGGCCACCAACGTCCATTACAGAGGAAGACACCCCCGTGGCGGCAGCAGGCGAAATTCTCAGATTTGGATTCCGAAAGTACCTTATTTAGGTGCTAATTTCATTATTTTCGTGCTCGTTTTTAGAGGTTAGGGGCCGATTTTGAGAACTCGTCTGCTACCGTAACGTGACGGTAGCAGAACTTTTACAAAATCAATAAAAATTAAAAACTAAGAGTACCCGATTAAGTGCTTTTTAGGTGCTTTCGATATATTTAAGAATCAAACCAAAAATCGCAAAATAAAATTTATCAAAATTTTAAATCTTGAATAATTCGTAATATCCAAATTTATTAATGTTCATTGATCAAAGAATTTTAAACCAGAATAATTAAGCTAAAAGACAAAAAGCGCTTCTTCCTTGACTTACTTAAGTATTTTAAATTTATTTAATAATATATATCATGTACATCAAACGTTTGATATCAAAAATTAAAACATGGTAAGTGGATGACTCATGTAGCTCTATATTGTCATTCCAATATTAGTTAGGATAAAATGTATTAAAAAAAAAAGATTTAAAAGGCAGGATATTAAAAAAAATAAAAAAACTTAGGTATAAAAACTTGTATAGAAATAACATACATACATATAGTCACGCCTTTTTTCCGTAGGGGTAGGCAGAGACCACTTCCTTCCACTTGCTATGGTTCTTACACACATCTTTTGCTTCCTCTACTTTCATGCATACTCGTCGGTTGTTGGTACTCTTGATCTGGCCTTTCTTCAAAACAATGTTAATCTGATCGAGATCGACCTCTACCGGCTTGTCCATTCACACTCGCCTTATAAATTTGTTTCGTCAATCTTCCTTCACCCATCCTTTCTACGTGTTCAAATCATCTGAGCATTATTTTGTCTATCTTCGTAACCAAATCTTCTTTTACACCACAGCGTTCTCTTATCCTCACTATTCTTTACTTTATCCAACCGAGTCACTCCGGCTATATTTCTCAGACTACCTACTCATCTCCGCAGCATTAATCCTATTTTCATGCTTCACCTCTATGCACAGCCAGACGTGCCTTTTTTGACACTTTCTGGCTGTTCATAAAGCTATGCAGTGCCCCATTTATCTGTTTTCCTGCCAACACCCTTCGCTCAATGTCACTGTCATAGTTTCGATCTCTCGTGAACTTTAAATCAAGTACACAAATTCATTTACTTGTTCCACTCTTTTTCCCTCCATCGAAACTTTAGTTTGTCATGCTTTCTTGTCTTTCAAAAACCATTACTTTCGTTTTGCTTACATTTATTTTCATCCCTTCGATTTTCAGGGTATAAAAAATACTCCTTCCTATATACCTACTTATTTTTAACTAAAATAAATGTTTTCACATTAATTTCTTGTACGTCAAGCATGTCTTTTTAAAAGGGCTAATTATTATTTAATGGGGGTCAACAAGTCCCTACCAAACCTGTCGTCAACCGTCCAACAAAACGACCCAAACAAAACTTTTGGAAGGTAGGTCTGGCCTGGCTGCGTCTCTCTTTTTTTATTCCTTTATTTCAGCCACGCTCTTTTACTTCGGCCTTTTGTTTCTTAAATAGCATGTTTAGTGCTTCTAAGTAGTTGTTTGACAACGTCGTGCAAATTAAAATTCATAATTTACGTTTTAGGTTTCGAAAAAGGAAAAAAAGAATAAAAATAAAAGGGGGAGTTAAAACAAAAGGAAACGGCTGCAAAATTATGACGTATTCTAGACAAAACAATATCACGCGATATTTTTAAACAATAAACACAAATTCTTTCGAGAGAATGTTGTTTATGCTTCAATTTCTTTAAATAAAATAGAATAAAAAATAAGGAATATTCAACATGATTCCTAAATTACAAATTTACAACAGACTGCTTTGTCAAGTGTTTCCAGAAGGTTATGTTGGTGGCATGGGATATATTTCGTTCTTTTGACATATATTCGATACACTTTAATCGTTTAATTTTGATAAATAACGTTTGAGGTATGTTATTTGGAGTTTTGACTCTGTTTTAACCAAATTAAAATCGATGAATAGTTTAATGGAAGTTAGGTTACGTTTTTACCACACACACAATTTTAGCAATAAAAGAACTTATTAATTTGATATTTATGTGGTGGTATCTTACTGTAGAAAAATATTTCAGACGTCACGGTTTTTATTTTCAATATTAAATGCAATTTTCTCAACTTTATCACAATGAACGATTCCACTTACCATTCATGCGTATCCTTTTCGTTGAAAACCAAAACCGCAGTTCACAAAACACCCACAACACAAAATCAAAACTAAACGTACCGTCAAAAACCATAAAAACTAACGATGTGTAACCAGTCAAAACATAAAACTAGACAGTTTTCACTAACTAAATAAAATCTTCCAAAATCGTTGGAAGATTAAAAGTCAAGTCACTTCGAAATACCGGTCAAGCTTTCACATCTAGCCGGACGTAGTCGTGTGTTCGAGACTACTCGATCTGAAGACGTTGCTTTCTATACGAAAGCGCACATTGGACTGTCAAGCAAAAAGCACGCCGCTTGAGTTACAGCGTTGCCGAGCGGACGGGGGATCGCCGTATTCGAAAGAATGTTATGCAAGCTCGAACGCGATGCAGAATTGCATTTTTTTAGACCGTTCCAGCTGTGAAATACAGGGCTGATGCAAAAATAAACGCAACACTCGAGCTGTGCTAAAAGATGTTTAGTTTCTTTTTATGTTTCTTATTCTTTACTTCATTTTTATAAATGATAAACTTTTTCGCAGTATTATGTGTAAATTTTTCCGGGCTGGTCGTTTAATAAATGGACATAAAATATAATGGTTCGTTTTCGTTTTTTATAATGCCATCCCTCTTAAGGTTGGTTCACAGGGTACGTTTCGATTCCTTCCAAAACCGTTATATTTCAGTTCGTGTTAAGGTGCTGTAGACGAGGATTCCACTGCTTGTGTCAGGATAAACGGAGCTTGCACGGACTGGTTTAACATCGAAAAAGGTGTGAGACAGGGATTAGTGGCTTCGCCATGGCTGTTTAACTTATTCATAGATGATTGTTTAAAAGATTTGAAATAGAGTGCGTATGGATTGAAAATGAATGATTTGATCGTCAAATGCTTCTTTACGCCGATGATCAAGTCATATTAGTGTCATCTGAAGAGGAGTTGCAGGCGATGGTTAATGTTATGCATGATACCCTGAAAATCGAAGGGATGAAAATAAATGTAAGCAAAACGAAAGTAATGGTTTTTGAAAGAGAAGAAAGCATGACAAGCTGTGGAGTTTCGATTGAAGGAGAAAGAGTGGAACAAGTAAATAAATTTGTGTACTTGGGTTCAAAGTTTACGAGAGATGAAAAGTATGACAGTGACATTGAGCAAATGGTGTTGGTAGAAAAACAAATAAATGGGGCACTGCATAGCTTTACGAACAGCCGGAAAGTGTCAAAAAAAGCACGTCTGGCTGTGCATAGAGGTTTGTTGGTTTCTACACTTATGTATGGTAGTAAATGTTGGGTTTGGTAAAAGAAGCATGAAAATAGGATTAATGCTTAGGAGATGAGTAGGTATTCTGAGAAGTATAGCCGGAGTGACTCGGTTAGATAAAGTGAAAAATAGTGAGGATAAGAGAAAGCTGTGGTGTAAAAGAAGATTTAGTTACAAAGATAGACAAAATAATGCTTAGATGATTTGAGCACGTAGAAAGGATGGGTGAAGGAAGATTGACGAAACAAATTTATAAGGCGAGTGTGAATGGACAAGTCGGTAGAGGTCGACTTTGGAGAACATATCTCGAACAGATCAATATTGTTTTGAATAAATGCCAGGTCAAGAGTACCAACAACCGACGAGCATGTATGAGAGCACTGATGAAAGTAGAAGAAGCAAAAGTTGTGGTCTTTGCCTACCTCTACGGGAAAAAGGCGTGGCTATATGGATGTGTGTTAAAAAAAAATATAACAACAAAAAACCTCAGCAAACCCTCGTACTCATGCAACTACTAAAACTAAACTACACCTACAATCTCTTTATACATGATTACATATTCCCGCTAAAAACATTTGCGCGTACTTCTTTGATTTCCTTCGAGCAGGGTTATTTGGCAATCGTCGTGTTTTTCAACAAATTTGGTAAATATGAATTACCGATGACCTTCATCTCGTATGAGGTTATATATGCAAATTATTAAATAAGGTACTCATACTCAAAATATTGATCGAGAATGGGGGGATCTACGAAGTGCAGTTCCTAAGTATGAACGATTGTGGAACCGCTTGATGAAAAGTTGCAGGTCATAGTTCTCTGGAGGTTTTGGAAGCTTGTTCCATTCCGTAGCAGCCCTGTAAAAGTAGGATTCTTGATGGACTACTCGCTCCTAGGACTTAACAGATCAAGACATAGTTACTAAAAAGTAATCTACGGTATTAAGTACAAGTGTATGTATAATAGAATGTTGTTTGAAATATTTTTATTCCTTATTCTTAACCAAGATGGTTATGGTTTCTGAGAGTTCATCTCATCTTTAGTGCTATCGTTCAGGTAACGTGCTATACATGCCAAGCAAACGGAATATAGTTGAAATATTGCTTATAAATCATCACAAACAAATGCGTAAAGTAACTACTCCCAAACAGTTAATTTCAAGCTTATCGAAAGATTTTTTTTTTCAGTGTACAAGAATTTAATTGCAATAATTCAATTTGAAAGTCGAACGCTTTTTGTCTCTGATTCGGGCAATTACGTAAACGTCCGTTCAAATTTGACATTTAGCACTGGACCTGTTATCAAATTATAAATGACAAATTTAAATACGCGAAAAAATTTCACGCGGTGGTAGGTCGTATTTTTCGACCAAACCTGCTGTACATTGTCAATAAAACTTGTTATCTGCAATTTACCGTTGAAAAACTGCTGCCGATTTTGCAGGTCGAGTATTTCGATTGCACTCAATTTTGAAACGCTGAAATTAGTCATTTTTACTCTTTGTAACACGGACATTGTAAAGTTCAGCTCGGCGGAACAATGTGGTAATGCTCACTCCATACCATTGTCTTAAATTTTTTAGCCAGGATACCTTTCTTCTACCCGGGCCTCTTCGTCCTTCGATCTTTCCTTCTATAATAAGCCTTTAAAGTCGATACTTGTCATTCCTTAAGATGTGACCAAAATACTCCAGTTTGCGCTTTTTTAGTGTAAACAGAACTTCCAGCTGCTTGTCGAAGCGTTGAAGTACCTCGGTGTTACGCACTCTTTCCACCCAGGAGATTCTTAATAGCCTTCTGTACGTCCACATTTCAAAGGCCTTCAATTTTTTGCACATCGCATCTGTCAAAGTCCAAGCTTCCATTCCATAAAACAATATGCTGAACACGTAACAGCGAAGCATTCGGACGCGCAGAGGCAAGCTTAAATTTCTGCTGCAAAGTAACTTACGCATCTTCAGGAACGAAGCACTAGCTTGTTCTATTCTGGCCCGAATCTCGTGCATGCCGTCCCACTTCTCATTTAGTTGACAC
The DNA here is from genome assembly GCA_950111635.1 of Agelastica alni. Taxonomy (NCBI): domain Eukaryota; kingdom Metazoa; phylum Arthropoda; class Insecta; order Coleoptera; family Chrysomelidae; genus Agelastica; species Agelastica alni. The sequence goes on from OX467710.1 coordinate 21,596,212, forward strand.
CCAAGATATTTAAAAGTTTCTACTCGCTCAATTCGTTGACCGTTAATTGCCAGGTGTCCGTCCACGTTGTTTGATTTGCTAACTGCTAGTCACTTTGTCTTTCTCACGTTCAGGCTAAGTCCGGCCTCTAGCTTGCAGCCGTCACGCTGCTTACCAGTTCCTGCAGTCCTTCCAGGGAGTTGGCAGCAAGAACCGTGTCATCCGCATACCTCAGATTGTTGATATTAAATCCATTGACAGATATCCCCTCGTCACATTCATTCAACGCCTCTTGAAATATCCTGTCGGGATACAAATTGAATAACAGTGGTGATAAAATGCATGCTTTAAGAACGCCTCTCAGGATTTTGATCTCGTCGGACGCGGTGTTATCGATTCTTATGTGATCTGATAACTTTTTGAAATTTCTGCCATTTCTGCTAGCTCGCTCAATTTTAGTGGACGGTCTCCCAACAGCATTTTATGGTTTTTTTTCATCATTTCTAGCGTAGTCACCTCATTTGATCGACCAGTGCCTAATTTAAACTTTACCACCATTTATTTTACTGATGTAAACGAAGAAGCAGACTCCGCCAGAGCTTCTTCTTAGGGTGCCGTCTTTTTTGGAAGGTTGGCTACCATCATGACTATTTTAACTTTATTCACCGCTGACCTAAAAACTGACTGACGAACAGTTGAGACACTCTCTCAAGTTGCGCAGCCACGATATTAGTCTTCGACCTATACTGCGTTTGCCTACAATTTTGCTCTGCATAATCACTTGTAACAAAGTATATCTTTCTCCTCTCATTACGTGGCCCAGGTAATGTAGTTTTTGGATTTTTGTCTTATTCACAAGCTCTGTCCCTTTTCCTAGTCGTCTGAGTACTTCTTCGTTAGAGATTCGGTCTACATACAACATTCTTCTGTATAACCACATTTCAAAGGTTTCCAATTCTTTTAACGATGCTTTATTCAGTGTTGCTGCTTCCATGCCATGGAGGATAATAGAGAATTTGTAACATTTCGTCATTCGTTTGGTTCAACGAACCGTTAGTCTATTATAGTTCCTAGATATTTATACGTAAATACTCTTTCTATAACTTAGTTGTTTATGGTTAGCTGGACGTTTATATTTACCGTTTTATAAAATACCAAAATTTTTGTTTTATTCAGCTTCATTTTCTGGCCAAATTTGAAACATGTTGTATACACCCTATGAACAACCCTTTGTAAGTCATCAATGTTCTCTGTAAGCAAGACTGTGTCGTCCGCATATCTTATGTTGTTTCTTGGTCTAGCGCTTCTCTCATAATAGCTTCCGAATACAGGTTAAAAAGTAGCGGCGATAAGATACAACCTTGTCGCACTCCGCGTTTAATTTCAATATCTTCAGATTTTGTATTTTCAATCTCGATGTTTGCTTTCTGGTTGTAATATACATTTTCAATAATGTTGTTGTCTCGAGTGTCCATTTCTTTCTGTCGTAAAATCTTCACGAGCAAATCATGTCGAACCCTGTCAAAGGCCTTTTCATGGTCTACGAAGTATGTGTACACATCTTTATTAATGTCGAGGCAGCGTTGCGTCAGTACATTCAGACTAAACAATGCCTCCCTGGTGCCAAGCCCATTGCGAAATCCGAATCGTGTTTCGCTAATTTCAGTATCTAGTTTCTTATACAAACGGTTGTGTATTATCTTAAGGAAGAGTGTATGACTCATCAAACTTATAGTTTTATGATCACTACAATTTTTGGCATTCTGCTGCTTGGAAATCGCGATGAAGGTTGATACCAACCAGTCTTTAGGTATAGTTCCTAAATTGTAGAGATCCCTCAGAGCACAGACCGGAAAATATACAGATAGGAAGGTTAGACAAGACAAACTAAATAAGAAGAATTAGAGTTGCACACCAGTTTAAAACCCACTTTGAAGACTGTCAGAATTATGAAGTTAAGGTGGTTTAAGATAATTAACAGTCTGTGATCTGTGGTTGATAAGTTTTTCTTACAAGACAAACTTTTAACTTATTCATAAAATCATTTTATTAACAGTTTACTTTAATGGATCTAACGAAGGAAGTTTTTTTTTACTGAATAAAAAGGGTGGACCTATCGTGTGGGCCGCGGACGGCCCGCACTGCGACTATTAGAAGGGGGATGGATTATAGAAAGGAAATGATTGTGGACCTGCTTTTTGAAAAGTTGCAGGTCATAGTTATCAGAAATGAAGCTCCAAACAATTTCTCAGTATCAATCGATTTTGAAAACTATTCACTTGACATTTTCTACATTTTTACAATCTTGGAACACACTGTATATTACATTGGCATAATCAATTGTGGTGACTCTCTTTTATTTATTTAATTTAGTATTTTTATTTAATATTGTGTTCAGTTTTTCATGTGGTAAAACACGAGCGAAATTGAGTGTTTCAACATAGCTTAACAATGATAATGACAACCTACTGTCATCATTTTTCAGTTTGCGAGTTATGTCAGATTTTTGTCCGGTGAGAGTAGTGCCGTATGTAGAAATCGGGGGTTTTTAATTTCCTTTTTCTACACGGGAGGAATGAATACTCAACTTCGTTATAGTGGATTGGAAGTAATCACAATTCGGCTGGTTTTTTAATAGTTTTTATTTAGCACACAATTATGTATTTCTATCTTCAAAAACACAATGCACTTTTTCCGATTGCTGCAAGCGATGAAATTAATTCAAAGCCGTGGAAACTAACGAATGAAAAGACTCGCCACTATCGAAGGTCGAAGAAATACAACAACCGAGGTTTAATCGCCGTGAAAAAAGGAACTATATGACGGCCGCTCGCTACGACATTACTTCTAACAACCTTTGCCAATTGCGACCGGAGAGAAACTGCTATCGACCTTACCGGTGTAAAGCGGAAAGAACTAGAGTGCGCGCTAAGATTAATAATTTCGTTTATCATTTTTTTCTTTCATTTACTGTTTCCAATTGTATAAACTTACCAACTGAATTAGTCATAGTAGTAATTTAACTTCACAATTATTTCAAGTTTCTAATGTTTATTCATGCCAAAAATATTATCTCTCAAAACACTATGACAGCAAAAATACAATATAGACTCTTCAAGTTATCATACAGCAAAGAAGTATTTCCGTCTATGTGGAAAAACGCTAAAGTCCAACCGATTCCGAAAAAAGGAAAGAAGACTATTCCTGCAAATTATCGCCCTATTGCATTGCTCTCAGTCATATCCAAAGTTATGTAAAAAGCGATTTTCACAGAACTTATCAAATATCTGGAGAAATTTGAGATAATCCATGACAGACAATATGGATTTCGACAACTTCGGTCTACTGGAGATTTGCTGGCTTATGTCACTCAGCTCTGGACAAACACTATTGAAAAGTTTGGTGAATCCCGTGCAATAGCCTTGGATATATCTAAACCCTTTTACCAAGTTTGGCACCAGGCATTGTTAAGTAAATTATCTGCCTACGGTCTCCCAACCAAACTGCGCCAATGGCTCTTGAGCTTCATGCAAGATCGCTCCTTACATGTGGCAGTTGACGGTATTTCTTCTGATGCGTTTAAAACTAATGCCGGGGTCCCCCAGGGTTCCATCCTGTCCCCCACCTTATTTCTTTTACACATCAACGATCTCTTGAAAACCACTACGAACCCCATTTACAGTTTCGCAGACGATAGCACACTTGTCTCAACTTTCACATCCTATCGATCACTTTCGGTAAATGATACAAATAGACTCAGGCAGGAACAGGTTGATTCCATCAATAGAGATCTTAAAGCAATCGTCGAGTGGGGAACCAACAATCTTGTTCAGTTTAACTCCCAAAAAACACAAAGTGCCACGTTTTCCAAGAAAGTGAATTCCTCAAATCATCCCATCACAATATCCGGAAATACCCTTGAACCAAGTCCCTTCATCTCGATTTTGGGAGTCACGGTGTCCAATAATATGTCTTGGCATGACCATGTTGCTAACATCGCAAAGTCGGCAAGCCAGAGGCTAGGTTTTCTGTGAAAAGCCAGAAAGTTTTTTACTCCTGATTAACTGTTGACGACGTACAAGGCTCAAATCCGACCTCTACTGGAGTATTGCTCGCACATATGGGGTTCAGCACCAAGGCATTCTCTTCGTCTTCTAGATTCCATTCAGAAAAGAGCCATTCGCTTGATAAACAGCTCAACTCTCACAGATACCCTTCACCCTCTAGAACATAGAAGAAGAGTTGCAGACCAGTCATTGCTCTACAGATATTTCTATGGCAGATACTCCAGAGAAATAAAAACTCTTGTACCACCATTGGCCACATTCGGCCGAAGAACTCGGCACTCTGATCAGTCTCACCCATTTACTCTCAAGATTGACACTACAAGGACAAATCTTCATCAATAATCCTTCTTTTACAGGGCTGCTACGGAATGGAATAAGCTTCCAAAATCAGTTTTTCCAGAGAACTATGACCTACAATTTTTTAAAAAGCGTGTCCACAATCATTTCCTTTCTATAATCCCTTCCCCTTCTAAAAGTCGCAGTGCGGGCCGTCCGTGGCCCACACGATAGGTCTACCCTTTTTGCGACTAATTTCATAAAAAAAAATAAAAAATTTATAGATATATCTCTCATATCTGGCACTAATGGCAATTGACACATCAAATTTATGCACCCATGAAAAGGCATGTTCGTTTTAGAACTGGCAACATGGGTGCACACTAATTTAAAGTCCAAGGTCATAGAGTCGGCAATCGCAACATCAAAGAAAACGGGCAGAGCTACTTATCTGTATGTTTTTCTAATCTGTGTCCAGAGTAGAAACAAGCTCCGCTTTGATATTGGTTAGACTAACGACTTTTAGACACCCCGATAGGAAGGAAATTCCTTACGCTATTCGCCAAATATTTTTTTTATTTATCAATTTTGATAAATGTATTTTTCAAAAAAATAAATCGCGTATAAATTTTTTAAGTAAAATATTATCAATTTACAATTATTTATAACCCTATAAATTAATGATAAAAAAAATGGTTGTTAACATAAAATAATAATAATTAAATCTAATGATACTCATTAATAGAATTTATAGGCTCGCCTTCTTAATCAGATTTTTAATTGGAATAAAAAGAAGTTTTTTAGTTCATTAAGAACCGCAAGATTAAAAACTATTGATTGCAGAAAATCCAGATTGGTCTAATTTTTTTCTCCCAAAAAATCTCTAAAAATTATATGCACCATATCTGAATCTTCGATGCGTGGTTTCGAGTTATTTAATAATAATTGTGCTGTACGAGTAGTCGGATTACTTTCTCTCTCTCCCTCTCTCTGCAGGCAGTAAGTGTAGAGGAAGAGAGAAAGCGACTAACGCATTCTTGTTACGCACAGATTTTGCTGGCTAGCCCCGGTCTCCGCGATACGGAACTTCGAACCAAAAATATTGTATTACCAATTGTTTCCTTCTTCTTCTTCTCATGCGTATACATTACTGAATGTTTGCGACCACATTTTCCATTTTATTCCGGTCTCTTAATGTATGTATTAGGTCATCTATCGTTCTCAGAGCGGTCCATTGTCTTACATTGCGTAACCATGACATCTTTTTTCTTCCCATTCCTCTCTTACCTTCGAACCTTCCTTCGATTAGCTGTAATAATTGGTAATTTGTGTTACGCATTATGTGTCCTAGGTACGTTGTTTTTCTTTTAGTAGTTCTCTGTCTTTCTTTATCCTTCTAAGAACGTTCTCATTTGTTTCTCGTGCTGTCCATGGAATTTTAAGTACTCTGCGGTATATCCACATTTCAAAGGCTTTTAGTTTGTTCATTGTAGTCGCTTTCAGGGTCCATCCCTCCATATCATATAAAAGTACTAACCAGATGTAACACTTTATAAATCTCACTCTAAGGTTCAAGTCAAAGTCTACGTTTGTGATAACGCTCTTAAATTTCACAAATGCTCTTCGAACTTGTTCTTTGTGACATTTAATGTCTAAATCGGATGTCCAGTCTTCATTAAGCCATGTTCCGAGATATTTGAACTTGTTTACACGCTCAATTGGCTCGCCTTCGTGTGTTAGACTGGAGTTTCTGAAAGTGTTAGATTCGCGGGTCACTCTCATGTATTTTGTTTTTTCGTGTTTATTTCAAGGCCCATTCTTTTACAGTGTTATCCTATTACGTTGATTAGGTGTTGAAGATCATGCATGTTATTAGAGATTAGAACGGTATCGTCCGCATATCGGATGTTATTAATCCACACCCCGTTAACTTTGATCCCCATCTCAACATCCTCAAGTGCTTCCTGACAAATATATTTGAAATACAGATTAAATTACAAGGGTGAGAAAACACATCCCTGGCGGACTCCTCTACGAATTTCAACTGTGTTAGTTTTCTCACCATAAATGTTAATTTAGGCTGTTTGGTTCAGATATAGATTTGCAATACATCGAGTATCCTTTTGATCAATATCCATCCGCCTTAGTATTTGCAACAATTTTTGGTGTTGCACCCTGTCAATTGTTTTCATGTTTGCAAATTCACTGATAGTGTTCACCATCAATGGCTGCCAAACAAATACTAAACAACGTAGCGTTATCAAACTTCACACTTAAGCTTTATAAGATTGGTATTGTCTACCACAGTCATTATTTGGGGCTACCCTCGTATTAGGATGTTGTCCTCGTATTCAGGATGTTGTGAACAATTTGCAGTGAAATGTTCCAAATGGTAACACCTAGTCGTGTTTATCTTTAGTGACATTGTAAAATTTGCAACCAATAAAATAACCATAAATACATATTGAACGTAGTAATATCATTGCTGTTTCAATATTTAAACTATAAAATTAATCTTTTATGACTTCCAACAAATTGTATTTACATTGAAAAACGCAGCTCGTTTACTCTGACTGGATAATAACTTTTAGTTTTTATCATTTCGAGTAAATAATGTAAAAAATCAATTAAAATTTAAATCATGTTATTTTTTTGTTAATTATTTACCTCTTATTGTCACGTGGGTCAAATTAGGAACGTATCGTATTTACAGTCAGTGTTAGTCTTAGCGTTTCATAACCCGATCGAATATATCAAAGGCGCAACCATTAGTGTCATCTGTCTTGTTCCATGCCAACTGAAATAATCATAAACGTCAAGTTGTCGTTAGTTGTGGTTTATGATTATTGAAGGATACATTTTTGGTACAGATATTGCGAAGGAAAGGATAGTGTACCGTTAGTTTTGATGTTATTTTCCGATATATGGTATTAATTTTTAAAAAATGTAACAGACAGGTAAGTTGCCACGTCTTTTTCGTTCTCTAAAGAGTACTCTGCCAGTGGTCTCTCTACTGGCAAGTTATGCCAGAGCTCAGCCGTAGAGGGTAGAAGAAAGAAATATAAAAGTGAGCCGCGCCACCGACTTAGACGGCTCAAGCCGGAAACCCCTAGGTCTTATAGGCACTAGCAGAGCCACACGATAAACAACTAAGATTATGGTGAACCAAATAAATAAAATTATAGCAAAAATATATTGGATACTTTACTCACACAATAAATTAAAATACACAGCTCAATAAAAAAATTATAACACATATAATCAAAATTAACAGCCAACAATAAATCGAAACTTCAAAATTCACAACTTTATGAGACAACAATAAATCAAAAATCCAAAGTTTACGATTCCATAAAATAATTAAAATAAAGGTAAGAATGACAAACCTTATCAGGTTACCAAAAAAAAAAACGTATACAAGTCAACTTTTTAACAATACTTTATTAACGTTCACGTACGGCTGCCAATTCAATCACGTTTTTTTTTCTTTTTCATTTACATAAAGATTTACACTGTTAAAACAATCGAGCTTATTTAAAAATATTTCTTTTTACGATGGCTGTCCTTGAAAATAGCAATATTGTAGGATATTTACAAATAAGTATGAAGAAAACATTTTTTACTTGGACACAAAGAACTATTGAGAATATTACTTTAATCAAAGTTCAGCCTTGGCATATTATCCAATGCAATAAATAGTTTTCAACAGTGTACCATATTAATAAATAAAAACAAAACTTAATCGTGGTGTCAAAAATAAGTCACGTCGTTTAAATATACTAAAATAAATCACTTGTAACCTTTGGGTACACGAATTCACGAATCCTGTGGCCTACTCCTGTGGCCGGTTTGAATTATGGAACAGCACCTGCTACTTAACAAAGGCTTCCCTCCATCAGATCCCGCACGCGGTTATTTTAACTCGACACCAAAATCCAAAATATCAACAACAAAGGTAAGATAGAATGGTCAAGTTAAAAATTAAATAGTTTTTCTTCAATATCCAATTAAGATGGCCCAAATACAGCCAGATATGAAAGAAAAAACCGTAGAGGTTCTGCTCACGTGTTAATATCAAATCGTTCCAAAACTCTCACCACCACCCAACTTCGACGACCCACACCAAGCGACTGTCTCCAACTACTCACTCCCAGGCCGGATATCAGAAATGACACGGGACACGCGTCAGCCAACCATCTTCGCAAATCTATGTTCCAAACTCATAATCGCGCTCGTCCGTGTTGATAGCCAGCCCATCCACACAGAAAAGCAAACCAAACAATAATATAGCTGACAACACACGACAATGGAGGCTAAAAATCAAGGCAAAATCTAATAACAACAACCCCCACTCCATCTCCACCGATTAACAAAAATGTCACAGCCATTAATAATTAAATCCTATCACTACTAGGTATGCAACACTATTTACAACGAATGATATACTTAAGTTACAACAAAATACGGTATGCAAAACTATTTACGAGCACCAGACTATCAGAGAACCAATTAATAATGGAACTGTAGAAGGGAAAAAATAGGCACGTGACAAAGTACGTAGATTTCTTATACAGAGTGGACCAAAAGTCTGGAAACGGACAATTATCTCTTAATTAACTAGTCCGAATTGTACAAAATTTAGGATAAGCCTGTTTTGAGAGACGGAGATTCCAGATTTGACATTTACAATGTTGTCAGATTTTCCGTTTCTCCGTTATTATTAGTCACTTTGGTTATTTAAATACATCACCCTGTATATTCAGTCATTATTGGAATCTCCTCTTTAATACGAGTTTAGCCATAAGCAACACTAATAATTTTATGTACTCTAAAAGGTTTAGTCAAGTCTAAACAATCATGGAGAAATGTGGTACCTGCATTTTACTATCGATTGGGGTACTGTCAACTTACAAATGGAAGCACATTTTAAACACTAGATTAAGTAATCAATCATGTTAAAAATGTTGTTATCTTTTAATTGTTACGTTTTAATGTAGTTGAAATTTGTTTGTATTAAAAAATTATTAATATAATTACCTACTTAAGTATTATTACGTAATTTCTATTAATAATTATTAATAACACTGGATATTTACTGAATTTTATGTCTATTTTGTTAAATTATGAGAAAATGATGTCAAAGTTTTCTCACTTAACCAACCGCAAAGTTTTTAAATTGGTAAGTATTTTGTACCAATAGGAAAAAAACTAAATTCTTAAATAAAAAAAAATATTTATGTATAAACTAATAACAATAAATTATAATCTTAATAATATAGACAAAAAATGTTTACGATTTAATTGGAATCCAAGAGTCCCTGAAAAAAATATAAATGATACTAAATAAATTAACATTAAGTATTAATAATTTAATATAAAATATTGATTTTGTAAATCAAAAATAAGTATTAACTTTGAGATAGAATTTTTAAAGTAATTTGGCTGTAGGGGTCCAAGGTTTTTTGGAATAGAGGTCTCTTACCCAAAATAGTTTGGGAATCCTGGTTTAGACCATCAACGGACAGGGTTGAAAGTTGTAAATACTCATAATATTTGTACTTTTTTTTAAATGCATTTTTTTTAGTCGAGTTTTTATGACTTTTATGGTTTTTTATATATATTTATAGAAGGATTTCTGTTAAGTGTTTTATTTTATAGTTGGTGTCTATTCATGTACTGTCCCGTAAGAATTCTGCAAAAATTGTGCGTGCACTATTTTGCTTCGCCCACACTCCAGGAATTTTTCTGCCGTTTTCTTGGTTGGTTGCCAGAAAAGAGATTTCGAATGCCTCATACCTGAATGCTCTGTTCAGTATTTGCGGTAGTTGTTTGGTAATCAACTGCTAGTTTGCTCCCTAGCAGTACTGCAAGGTTGGCTCTGGGTCTATAAGCTATTGTAATGATCCAGCTTGAGAAAACCTACCTGCCTCTTCGTTGCCATGTACTCCCTGGTATTGTGGTACCCACATCAAGCAAAGCTTCTTGTATTTCACCAGTTTCTTGTGGGATCTTAATACTAATTAAAAATTAAATTCATGCAGCACCGTTCTGTAAGAATTCTGCAAGAATTGTGCGTGCACTATTTTGCTTCGCCCGCACTGCAGGAATTTTTCTGCCGTTTTCTTGGTTGGTTGCCAGAAAAGAGATTTCGAATGCCACATACCTGAATGCTCTGTTCAGTATTTGCGGTAGTTGTTTGGTAATCAACTGCTAGTTTGCTCCCTAGCAGTACTAGCTGCTAGTTTCCTCCCTAGCAGTACTGCAAGGTTGGCTCTGGGTCTATAAGCTATTGTAATGATCCAGCTTGTGAAAACCTACCTGCCTCTTCGTTGCCATGTACTCCCTGGTATTCTGGTACCCACATCAAGCAAAGCTTCTTGTATTTCACCAGTTTCTTGTGGGATCTTAATACTAATTAAAAATTAAATTCATGCAGCACCGTTCTGTAAGAATTCTGCAAGAATTGTGCGTGCACTATTTTGCTTCGCCCGCACTGCAGGAATTTTTCTGCCGTTTTCTTGGTTGGTTGCCAGAAAAGAGATTTCGAATGCCACATACCTGGATGCTCTGTTCAGTATTTGCGGTAGTTGTTTGGTAATCAACTTCTAGTTTGCTTCCTAGCAGTACTGCAGGTTGGCTATTTGACTCTTCGTTGCCATGTACTTCCTGGTATCCTGGTAACCACATCAAGCAAAGCTTCTTGTATTTCACCAGTTTACTGTGGAATCTTAATTCTAGTTAAAAATGGAATTGGCAAGATGTTGGCTGTTAATTAATCAGTTTTATTTTCTAACTTTCTGGAACTGCATGGTTTACCGCTTAATTCAGAATATGTATACTCTGAGTTTAACTAAGGTATTTATTTTATAATTACTTTAATTGCCACGTTTCTGGATTTATTTTCGTTAAGCAAGAGCTAATACTATTGAATAATTTGATTGTGGTATTTAACGTCAATCAATAGCAGCAATTAAATGCTTTTCTCACGTTGCCTGATTAATCATTTTTTTTACTACGGGAAAAGTGGTCAATCTTGGGCTAGCCTTGGCATTCGGCAACATCGCTGAAGAATAAGAGTCTTGCGCTCTTCCTCCACGTCCACATTTTGCCGCAGCTGTGCCGTGGCGATCTTCGACCCAAGTTGAGCGGACAAGAAACTATTCTACCGAAAGAACAACACATAGTGAACTGAAGAAAAAGATTAAGTTGCCGTAGAAAATTATAATTCGCATAATATAGGCTGCTTGTCGGATCGTCCGCCGTGGATGAATGTCCGAAAAACCGAGATAACTATAAAAAATATGATGTATGATTGCCCAAGTAGTATATTTATGGTTTGCGATAAAAGAGCTCGGATTCATAATCGGATAAACTCCGAGGTGGGCATAAATTTATTAATAATGTTCACACAGATATATTTTTCAATAAATATTTTAATTTCAAAGATTATTTATTTATTTATTTAACGGCAAAGCCAATTTACATTTAACAAAGTGTGATAAACTATAAAATATTATTGAACTCTTATGTCTAATGTCTACACTAGAATTTTACAAAACATTTAGCGAAGTGTGAAATACAAAGTATTAATGAATCCTTATGTCTAGTTACTATATTACTAAAAGATGAAACAAATCTGGTATTAACAAAGAAAATGATGTAACCAATCCGGTACATACAAAAGAAAATGGTAAGGTAATGAAAAGTTTCGGAAACGCTATAGCCTTTCCAATTGATTTTTAAAGACCTGAAGTGACACATTAAACAAATCTATGTTATTATGACATTCATTTCCCAGCTTCAGAATACGAGGAATCGGACTGTTCATAGCATAATTGGTATGGAAATAATTTATATGAAAAATATCAGGATTTCTCGTATCTTTTTGTTTGATGTGAAAAGTTATAGTTCTGGGCAATTGATCACATTATTTATTATTTTGAAGAGGAAACTCAAGTTCATAGAAATTATCCTATCTTCCAATGATTTTATATTTAACTTGGTTAAGAGTTGACTGTACTCATATTCATTTCGTTGAATACCAAAGTGAAAAGCACAATTCCTCAAGAATTTCTTTTGAACATTCTCAATCAAATCGATATTTACATTATAATATGGGTCCCATATAACCGAACAATACTCAAGAATGGATCTTACGAAAGCACAATATAAAATCTTTTTTGTTTTAATTGAAAAATCAGTAGAAATTCTCAACACAAAACCTAGCATTTTAAGACTTTTTGCCACAATTTCTGATACTTGAAGATTAAAATTAATTTCGCTATCAAATTTAACTCCCAGATCGCGAATAAATTTTTCTCTTTTAAGAACTATATTATTCAATTTATATTCAAAGAATATTGGACTTCTAATTCTAGCGAACGTAATGATTTGACACTTATCGATGTTTACCTCTAACAAATTATTTCTACACCACATAGAAAAAGCTTCGAGATCTTTTTGTACTAATTCGGCATCTTCCCAGCAAGTAATTGCTCTATAAAGTTTGAGATCGTCCGCAAACATAAGAAATTCAGAATAATTGAAAACAAACTCTATGTCCGATACAAACAAGTTGAACAGCAGTGGGCCCATATGGGATCCCTGTGGTACCCCTGATGGAACCTGAATGGGTGTAGATGTTGTATCTCCGTATTTCACAGACAGAGTTCTACCAGTTAAGAAGCTATTGATTACTTGCAAAATATTCCCGTCTATACCAAGCGCTTAAATTTTAGCTATAAGTAGGCCATGGTTGACTCTGTCAAAGGCTTTGGAAAAGTCCGTATAGACAGAGTCAACCTGTAGCCTCCTCTCAAGATTTTCAGTTATGTAGTTTGTGTAAAGAGCAAGGTTGGTACAAGAGGATTTACCTTCTGAGAAACCGTGTTGTTGGGGATTGAGTAAAGACTTACAGTCCCAGGAAAGTTCCTTTGTAAGCATAGAATCAAACATCTTAGCCATCACTGACTGATTGCAAACTGCTCTATAATTCCTAATATTTTTCTTATCTCCTAGTTTATGTATTGGTTTCAGGAAGCTATGTTTCCAATAATCTGGAAAGGTGCCTAGAGAAAAAATTTGATTGAAGATATTTCGTAATGGAATTGCTAAAGTGTATAGACATTTGTGTATAAAAAATAAAGTTATAAAGTTTAAAGTTTAAAGTTATAAAGTATAAAGTTATAGTCAACTTAGCTGTAGAGTCGTCCTAACTCGAACATTACCGTATCCACAAAAATGAAATACTACTGAGAGTCGCTCTTTTTAAAATAAATACATAAATAAATAACAATAACTAAAGGCTTTTAATCATCAAACGTTGAGATCCCGTACCTACGATAAATCTATGGAGAAGGGACATCCTTCAAGCCTCTGTCAGAATTATATCTTATTAAAATTCTTCCAAATTCTTGACATGGTTTTATTTTAAAAGTAATTTTAAAATCTACCTTTCCTAAGGTTTAGTTTTTCCATTTATTGCCACCATTTTCTCCAAGTCGTAGTAGTTTTTTTTAGTTGCAAAAAGGGTAGACCTATCGTGTGGGCCGCGGACGGCCCGCACTGCGACTATTAGAAGGGGAAGGGATTATAGAAAGGAGATGATTGTGGACACGCTTTTTAAAAAGTTGCAGGTCATAGTTCTCTGGAAAAACTGATTTTGGAAGCTTATTCCATTCCGTAGCAGCCCTGTAAAAGAAGGATTCTTGATGAAGATTGGTCCTTGTAGTGTCAATATTGAGAGTAAATGGGTGAGACTGATCAGCGTGCCGAGTTCTTCGGCCGAATGTGGCCAATGGTGGTACAAGAGTTTTTATTTTTCTGGAGCATCTGCCATGGAAATATCTGTAGAGCAATGACTGGTCTGCAACTCTTCTTCTATGTTCTAGAGGGTGAAGGGTATCTGTGAGAGTTGAGCTGTTTATCAAGCGAATGGCTCTTTTCTGAATAGAATCTAGAAGACGAAGAGAATGCCTTGGTGCTGAACCCCAAATGTGCAAGCAATACTCCAGTAGAGGTCGGATTTGAGCCTTGTACGTCGTCAACAGTTGATCAGGAGTAAAACACTTTCTAGCTTTCCACAGAAAACCTAGCCTCTGGCTTGCCGACTTTGCGATGTTAGCAACATGGTCATGCCAAGACATATTATTGGACACCGTGACTCCCAAAATCGAGATGGAGGGACTTGGTTCAAGGGTATTTCCGGACATTGTGATGGGATGATTTGAGGAATTCAGTTTCTTGGAAAACGTATCATTCACCGAAAGTGATCGATAGGATGTGAAAGTTGAGACAAGTGTGCTATCGTCTGCGAAACTGTAAATGGGGTTCGTAAAGGTTTTCAAGAGGTCGTTGATGTGTAAAAGAAATAAGGTGGGGGACAGTATGGAACCCTGTATAGTAGTTATTTATAAAAATAGGTAAGCATAATAACAGTAGTTAAATAGTACAGTTTGTTTTAAATAAGAGCAGATATTTCATAACTAAAGGGCGGATTATACGCAAAGCGTATATATTTTATTTTTTGCATGCATACAGTGCTTTTCAGGATAAGCGTTAATTAGACGTTTCTGCCAAACTAAACAACGAATCAACCTGAAAATTTTACAGTATGCATAAATTAATATGATCTACACGCCTAAAATATTTTAGACGATGCGGCGTTGCCGCTTCTACTATAAAGTAGTGGCTACTTTGATTTTTCAAATGGAACACCCTGTATATAATATAATCTTATGATTTCTTATCACTTTGTCAACAACTTTATCAAATAAATGTCCTTTCAAAGCTATCTTAAGTCAAAGAATGCATTGAAATAAGAACTACTATTTAAAAAAGCCAATATCTGAAAAACTATTTAGGTTTGGTATAGGAAATCCCAATATGAAATGAAAGATTGAATTTTATATTGTTTAGACCAATTTAATACAGGATTTTTCATTTGAAATAACAAATTTATCTCTGTCCGAAATTATAAAAAAGTGACAATGATTTTTGAACATTCTGTATAATATTAAGAATTCGAAGGAATGATTTCTTTACATTTCGATGTTATTTAGTTTCCAATTGTACCTAGCATTTTCATAAAAGAATTAATAACTCGAGAACGATTATAGTAAGCTACATGGTACTTTATATGAAATCATATAATTTTTTCCTAAACTATTCAAAAGTGTAACCAAATACAGGGTGTTCCATTTAAAAAAACACAACTTTGATATGTCACACTTTTTTTAGCCACCCTGTAGACTCCAAAATAACTTCCTTTTGCAGTCTTAATCAATATACATCTAAAAAAATGAAAAAAATTTCCGAAAAAATTTATGGTTCGGTTTACAGTGACAGTGTCGTATGGGGTGCCCCACCCTGTATATATACATTACACAGATCTATTGGGTTTAGAGATTAATGGGACAGAACAAAAGAATCAGCATGGTATGCTACGCAGATGATGCCGCTATTTTCGCGGAAACGGAAGACGATCTACAAAGACAACTACATAAATTCTACCAGGTCAGCCAAGCGATGAACATGACCATATCTATAGAGAAAACGAAAAGCATAACTTTTGCTAAAGATCCCGTAAGATGTAAGCTGGTAATTCAGGACAAAATCATCGAGCAAGTCTCACAATTTAAATATCTGGGTATGGATCTGTCGAGCTATCACGACCCAGTGAAGGACCTAAGAAGCCAGATCAACAAAGCGACCGCCATATCAGGCTGCTTAAGACAGATAATATGGGCGAACGAATACATGCGAAAAGATAGCAAGGTCAGGATCTATAAGACTTGTACCAGGCCAATCATGACATACGGAATAGAAACCAGAGAAGAAACCAACAAAACAAAAAACATGCTTCGAGTAGCCGAAATGAAAACGCTTAGGACTATAATGGGAAAAACAAGGGGAGACCGAATTAGGAACACTGACATCAGGGAACAGTGCGGAGTGCAAGACATCGTAAGATGGGGAAGACAAAGAAAAAGATGCTGGTACGCTCACTTAAGAAGAATGGAACAGAGCAGACTACTACGCATCGCACTTGAAGGGAAACCAATAGGAAAAAAAACCCGGAAGACCACCTAAGAGATGGAAGGACAGCTGGCAGTCCACCTCCCAGGAACTGATACAGAGGAACCTGCAAAAGTAACAGATCGAAAGATCTTAAATATGGATAAGAAGAAGAATAAGAAGACAGATTTATTATAAAAACAATCTTGTAATATCAAAATTTTACTGCGGGGAACTGGACCGCAAAAGACAGGCAATTTTCGGGCAGCCAACCGGCGACCCAGAACTATATTGCTCCCACCCAGTACAGAACTTGTACAAGGTACGAAAGTAGTGGATTGGGTACAATGATATAAAACATAGGCAAGATACAATGGGCCAACAGGCCTAAGTGTCTCCGGAGGCAATAGCCAGACGGACCTAAATAGGGGTGGAGTTTTTAGTGAGTAGACCTGACGTCAGTCAGAGAGTCTCACAGTAGACCTTGAGATGAAAGACTCATTACTTCTCCGTAAAGGATTTTCTCCACCTCTGCAAAAAAAAATATCAAACTTTACTCATACCAATTTCAGACAGTAAATTCCTACCCAGTTTTTTTTTGAGACCACGTAACTAATACTCCGCATTTGGTTTCGTAGCCACAATGATACTTTATTCACCTCATCCCCGATTATATTAATTGTTATACAAGTGAAATGGGAGCAAAAGGGTCGAACAGTATCAAAAGAAATATAATGCCTAATGTAGTTTGAAATTGTGTGCGCCGAATTAGTTAAGTGGTAGGTTATTTTGATTATAAAAGGGAGAGTTCGGGGACAATGAGTGCAATAATAGAGAAAGGTCGGTTTGCAGCTGAAATCGAGTATAAATAAAATTAAAAGGTAGTTTGTTGGATGCAAATGAAATTGTTGGGAGGAAAACAAAAACTATAATTTAAGGATGTTAGACACTGTTATGAAATAAAAAAAAATTGTTTTGTTTTACTTTAAAGTTTATACCTTCGAAAATATGTGTGTTAAGTAATCGGCATAACGATTGCAATGGTGCCGACAAATTTGCAATATGTTACGTAGTTATGTGTAAATGGACGGCAAAGTCAAAGTCTAATATCTCGAGAATTAATCATGAATTTTTTTTTAAATTAAAGATTTTTCGAAGACCTATCGGTTTCTTCCAGGAAGAAATCATTTGGACAAAATATTCTTCTTCTTCTTCCTTTTTTAATATAAGCAATTTGCTTGTTTTTCTTCGTATCCTCTGCTGTTCAATTGTTAGAAAGGTTGTCGCTCCATCTATTGCGGGGTCTTCCAACGCTTCGGCGTCCCAAGGGGACTTGTCTCTAGTTATTTTGACCATTCTGTCGTCATTCATCCGGTCGATGTGTTCGTTCCACTCTCTCTTCCTTCCCACTATCCATTCATTTACTTTGTCTATTTTACATGTTCTTCTAATGTTCCCGCTTTTCTCCCTGTCAAAAAGTGTTTTTCCAGCGATCCTGCGCACTATTTTCATTTCGGTGGTTTCTAATATTCTCTTTGTGTTCGATGTTTTTGGTCTAGTTTCCGCTGTGTTTGTTAATATAGGTCGGATGACCGCCTTGTAGATTCGGGATTTTGTTTCGATTCCGATATATTTGTTTCGGAGGATTGTATCGTTCAGGTAAGCTGAAGCTCGTGCTGCTTTTGCCACTTGGTTTCTTACCTCCGCCTCGATGTCACCGTATCCTGATATTTCTATGCCTAGGTATTTAAATTTCATCTCCTGTTGTATAATTTTTTCATCCACAACCAGTTTGCATCTGATAGGTGTTTTTGAAGTGGTCATGGATTTCGTCTTTGCTGCAGATATCTTCATTTTTAGACTTTTTGCCGTTCTGCTGAATTTGAATGGTAATCTCTGTAGGTCATCTTCGTTTTCTGTAATCAGAACAGCATCATTGGCATAGTATTGGATTTTGACGTCTTTGTTCCCCATTCTATACCCTTTCAGGTTACGAGTGCTGTTTATTATTTCGTCCATAACGATGTTGAACAATAAGGGGCTAAGGGAATCACCTTGTCGAATATCACTATTTATAGGAATTTCTTCGGTAGTTGTGCCATTGATTTTGGCTTGTATTTTGTTTCTCTGGTAAATATTTTCGATGGTTTTTATGATGTTGTATGGGATTTGCCTGTTGTATAGAAGGTGTACCACGTCCACGCCTTTTCCAGGTCTACAAAACACATGAAGGCTGGTACTCGATGGGTTTTTCAGTTATTTGTCGCAGGACAAATATCGCATCTGTACAAGATCTTCCTGATCTTAATCCTTGTTGCTCATCGCCCAATGTGGTGAGTTCATTTATTTTATTTGTTGTAATCTTTGTTACTAGCTTTTGGGTTGTATTTAGAAGGTTTATGCCTCGGTAGTTTGCGGGTATCTTTTTGTTTCCTTTTTTAAATAGTAAGATTGTGGTGCTTAGGCGCCATTCGTCCGGAATTTTTTTATGTTAAAGGATTTTGCGAATTATTGCTGTTAGCTGCTGTTTCAGGCTTCTCCCGCCGTATTTAAGAAGTTCATTTGGAATACCGTCTGGGCCTGGACTTTTTCTGTTCTTAATTTTCATTAATGCTGGACTCCGCCTGCATGATTGCGGGGTGAACCGAGTAGCCTTGTGATTATGTTGCCGGTCCCAAGCCCGGAAAAAGAATGAGGGTTCATGGGTCAGGCCAGCTCCCTGTTCAAGGTAAAAACAGCAACAGGGTCACAGAACCGAAACTCTGCCTCGGACAAGGATGGATGTAAAGTTGGACAAAATCTCGTGGAGATATTTACTAGTAATCTCCTTAGTGCTTGAATTACTATCGGCAATATTTTAGAGAGCATACATTTTTTAAAAAAATTAAAATGTTTTATTTTTTTTTCCTAAAAACGGCGCCCTATAAAAAAAAGGAGGAGAGATTTTTTGTCACAAGTTTACCAAGGAATTTAAACATAATTTTTAAATTGAAATAACTCAGTGGCGTATCATTTATTTCTTTAAAAAAATTGGGATCATTAATCGTCAGTTTTTAAGAAAAACTTTAACACCCCGTATCTCTGAAACGAAGTATTTGCGGACATACGTTTATACAGCATTATTTTTCATGCAGAATCACCCCCTGAAGTTTGACGCACTTATTTACTAACACCCTGTATATTTCTATCTTTCAATAAGGAAAGTTCCCGAAGTTAAAACCGTGTTTCGATAGACGAAAAATATCGGAAGAACGTGTGATAAATTTTTGACCCCCTTGTTGAGCCTTATTAATAGTTTTTTCTTAATAATATTGTAAATGTAGTTCGAACTCTTTACGAGTATGTTTCTCTTATTTGATTTGCCGATCAGCATTAAATAATAAACTAAATATGATCAGTATATTTTAATCATCTTGTATGGCAGATGAATTTAAGATTTATAGCGTTATATTAGATATTTATTACTATTACATTACAGTAGTGCTGTTAAAATTATTGTCGTTCTTTAAACAATGTGAAAAATTTAATGCTTTATTTAATTTTATAGCTATAGGCTTTAAAGTTTATAACTAAAGCCATCCTCAGCATTAAAATGATTCATTTTATAGGTTTTTTATGCGGGGCTTCCAATTGAATATATAACTAAGATGTTTCACATTAAACTTGGAGCAATAATTGATTACTCCCAAAAATAACTATCGTTATTAAAATAAAAATAAAAATGTTTATTGACTGATTCTCGGTCAGATTAAAACGTTTTTGTTACATCAATAGGTACAATAAAGCCAGAAATTAAACTGATTACAAGAGTTATCTCTTCATTGTTTTTCGATTTAAATTAAATATTTCAATAAAAATTCGATTGATTTACAGAGGGTGTTTCGAAAAGATTGGTCACAAATTACACCACATATTCTGTCAAAAATTGGCCGATTGAATTTTACTTACCTTTTTTTTTTATGAAAATAGTAGCAAAAAGGGTAGACCTATCGTGTGGGCCGCGGACGGCCCGCACTGCGACTATTAGAAGGGGAAGGGATTATAGAAAGGAAATGATTGTGGACACGCTTTTTAAAAAGTTGTAGGTCATAGTTCTCTGGAAAAACTGATTTTGGAAGCTTATTCCATTCCGTAGCAGCCCTGTAAAAGAAGGATTCTTGATGAAGATTGGTCCTTGTAGTGTCAATCTTGAGAGTAAATGGGTGAGACTGATCAGCGTGCCGAGTTCTTCGGCCGAATGTGGCCAATGGTGGTACAAGAGTTTTTATTTCTCTGGAGCATCTGCCATGGAAATATCTGTAGAGCAATGACTGGTCTGCAACTCTTCTTCTATGTTCTAGAGGGTGAAGGGTATCTGTGAGAGTTGAGCTGTTTATCAAGCGAATGGCTCTTTTCTGAATGGAATCCAGAAGACGAAGAGAATGCCTTGGTGCTGAACCCCAAATGTGCGAGCAATACTCCAGTAGAGGTCGGATTTGAGCCTTGTACGTCGTCAACAGTTGATCAGGAGTAAAAAACTTTCTGGCTTTCCACAGAAAACCTAGCCTCTGGCTTGCCGACTTTGCGATGTTAGCAACATGGTCATGCCAAGACATATTATTGGACACCGTGACTCCCAAAATCGAGATGGAGGGACTTGGTTCAAGGGTATTTCCGGACTGGCACTTTGTGTTTTTTGGGCGTTGAACTGAACAAGATTGTTGGTTCCCCACTCGACGATTGCTTTAAGATCTCTATTGATGGAATCAACCTGTTCCTGCCTGAGTCTATTTGTATCATTCACCGAAAGTGATCGATAGGATGTGAAAGTTGAGACAAGTGTGCTATCGTCTGCGAAACTGTAAATGGGGTTCGTGGTGGTTTTCAAGATGTCGTTGATGTGTAAAAGAAATAGGGTGGGGGACAGGATGGAACCCTGGGGGACCCTGGCATTGGTTTTAAACGCATCAGAAGAAATACCGTCAACTGCCACATGTAAGGAGCGATCTTGCATGAAGCTCAAGAGCCATTGGCCCAGTTTGGTTGGGAGACCGTAGGCAGATAATTTACTTAACAATGCCTGGTGCCAAACGCGGTCAAAGGCTTAAGATATATCCAAGGCTATTGCAAGGGATTCACCAAACTTTTTAATAGTGTTTGTCCAGAGCTGAGTGACATAAGCCAGTAAATCTCCAGTAGACCAAAGTTGTCGAAATCCATATTGTCTGTCATGGATTATCTCAAATTTCCTCAGATATTTGATGAGTTCTGTATATATATATATATATATATATATATATATATATATATATATATATATATATATATATATATATATATAATATATAAAATGTATATATATAAAAATGCACATAAATAAAAATATCAGTGATCTGGGTGCGACCCGAGAGGTCCACACGACTAACTTTCAGTGGAAAGAATGAAAAAATACCGTATGTTTTGTTGTTTTAATTATTATTCAAAATATTGTCATCATAGTTTTTATACAAATATTTCTAACATGCAATAATCATATTATCAGTTCTCGCAGTCAAAAAAAGTAAGAAAAAAAAATATATATATATTAATTATTCAGAAGATCTTAAAATTCTCTATTAAAAATAATATAATATATATTTTGCAAATTCAGGTTTACCATTTTTTTCAGTTCTTGATTCTCCATAAAAACAGCATGGCCGATTTTACTGAAAATCTTATCAGTTCTAAGTTGCGTAATTATGCATCGAATGCAACTGGTTCCACGGCGATATAATTTTTTGTTCTCGGGATAATCGAGACGAAAAATAATTCCGAAAGTTTACCATTTTTGTCAGTTTAATAGATCTCCATAAAAAACAGCCTAACCGATTTTACTAAAAATCTAATCAGTTTTAAGTTGCGTAATTATGCGTCGAATGCAACTGGTCCCACGTCGATATCACTTTTCGTTCTCGAGATAATCGGGCCGAAAAATAATTCCGAAAGTTTACCTTTTTTTTTCAGTTTTTTTATTCTTCATAACAAACAGCTCGACCGACTATTTTACTATTCATTGTTAGGATTTATTTACTCCGTTTTATTTTATAGTATTAAGTAATTCTGGCCAAGAAACAAAACCAGTAATGGAAGAACAAATCAACAATGCAGACGGTAACCCCATAGAGCAGACCCTATGTACAAGAGACATCAACCTAGCAGTGTCAAAACTAAAAAATCGAAAGTCACCTGGATTAGATAACATAAACAATGAACTTATAAAATATGGTGGGCCTACGTTGATGGAACAAATCACATTGCTATTTAACAAAATATATAAAAACAAGAAAATTCCAGTACAATGGAAAGAAAGCATTACAATACCATTGTTTAAGAGAGGTGTCAAAACAGATATGAACAACTATAGGAGAATAAGTCTGTTAAGTACAACATCGAAGCTACTGACAAAGATCATAGCCCAACTGGTGGCACAGACTGGAATTAATGAGGAGCAACAAGGGTTTCGACAAAATAGATCCACCATCGACGGGATTTTTATTCTTATACAGATAGCTGAAAAAGCAATAGAATACAACAATGTTGCTTACATGTGTTTTATTGATCTAAAACAGGCTTTTGATAGAGTCAGACTGAAGGATGTGCTTGCACTGCTCGAGGAAAGAAATTTGGACTCTTATCTTATCGCGTTAATTACAGAATTGAATACCGGAAATTCTACGTTTATAAAAGTTGAACAGAAGCTAACAAAAAAGGTAGACATATCAACAGGTATAATACAAGGAGATAGCCTTAGCCCTATTTTGTTCAACATCGTCATGGATAAAATAATCGACGGCGGGAAAAGGATACAGGATGGGAGATCAGGAGTTTAAAATAATCTGTTATGCTAATGATGCGGTCATTACATCGCAAGACGAGGACAATTTACAGAGAATGCTATTTAAATTCGAGCAAACTGCACAACAGTATAACATGATCATCTCGCAAGAAAAAACACAATCTCTTACAATATCACGAGATCCCAAAAGATGTAAACTGGCATTATATAACAAGAGCGTGGCACAGGTTATGTCATTTAAATACTTGGGTGCTCAAATAACCAGTAACCGTGATCTTAAGTCGGAAGTCAAGTCGCAAACAATCAAAGCAGCAAGACTATCGGGATTCCTGCGAGATGTGATATGGAGGAACAAGCACATGTCTATAGCGAGCAAAACAAGAATCTATAAGACCTGCGTAAGACCGGTAATGACCTACGCTACTGAAACGAGGGCAGAAACAGCAGCAACAAATAGAATTTTAAGAGCAGCCGAAATGAGAACCCTAAGGACCATAACAGGACATACTTTACTCGACAGGCAGAGGAGCGAAGACATCAGAGCTACCTGCGGCATTCAAGATGTAGTAAGATGGTCCAGAGTCCGAAAGAGAGCTTGGAGGGATCATGTGGACAGAATGCCTGGAAACCGCCTCGTAAGAGCTGCTAAGCACAACAAGCCTGAAGGTAACAGACCACCAGGACGACCGCCCAAGAGGTGGCACGAGAGCTGGACATCAGAATCCCAGTTGCGGCTGCTATGAGTGCTAATATATGAGGAAAAACAAGACAAATGTCTTAAGAAAAAGAAAAAGAAGAAGTAATTGTAACTAGATTAAGAATCAAAGTTCTGAATTATGGCTTTATTCTACTGAATAACACGACTTTTAACATAACGTATATTTAACATAATATAACCAATAAAAAATACAAATGTCAAATATAATACAACCAATAAAAATAAAGAAGTTACCTAAAAGTTTTCATAATGCACAAAGGAGTACACTACATTTAGATGTACAGTTTTAAAGACCATGTAAGATATATTTGGATCCTCCCTGTATGAAAGGTCCATTGGTGGAGCCATAAACGAGGGTTACTTGAACAGAAAGATCTGTTTTGCTGGGTACCTAAAATAGGAAGACGAGGAGGGATGCGGAATATGGCAGGTAGTTTGGCAGTCTTTGGTACGAGACTGAAGGGTAACGACGCTTTATATAATAGATTGATAGTTTTGACTACGTTTTACGATAAATGTATTTTTGAAATAAAATAGGATATTGTTATTTCTTACAACTAGGACAGAGGTTTGCTTCTTGCAATAACTTGGCAAGGAAATCTGGAATAGATTAACCGTGAACTAATTTTATCTTTTCCTTCGAGTTGAATTAAATTGAGAAATCTAGATCTCCTCCCAGAGATAGAGACTAACGAACGGGCACAATCATATTTTAGATTACTTTGGAAATACCCTGTATACGAAGGTTTATCTAAATATTGATTTGTTTGATAACAAGCCGAATTTTCGAACACACCTTGTATAGAAACCGCTCCATTCAACTAGCAAATTTTGTCTGTGATCTGATAAAAACGCTGCTTTTACGTTTTGATTGTGTCTAAAATAAAAACAAAACAAAAATTCAAATGCCGAATTCGAATCTTCTTCGCAACGTTTCGTCTGTCTGTCACCAGTAACACCTGTTCGGATATTTGACGTTAACCGCAAACCGCATCCGATTTTTACCTCGGCGACTGACTTCGCAAACCGTTTCTGCAGGCATTTTTAAACATTTTCTGGCGTCTAGTTTTTGAATCGCTCGAATGTGAACAATACAAACAGATGTTGATCAATCGTTATTAGTGTAACAAATCTCTTGAAACGATTATTTCTTTCTAAAAACGATTAATTTATATTGGAAAATACGTTGATATCATCAATTTTTAAAATAATCCTGAACGAGCAAATGCAAATGGACTGGATATTTAAGTTAAATTAAAAAAATGCGAACTAAGTAAAAAAAATGAGTTTTCCAAGAGAAAATCTGCATAAATTAAATTTAAAAGGTGACGAATTTTTGAATTTGTGTGCTTGGGTTCAAAGTTTACGAGAGATGGAAAGTATGACAGTGACATTGAGCGAAGGGTGTTGTCAGGAAAACAAATGAATGGGGCACTGCATAGCTTTATGAATAGCCAGAAAGTGTCAAAAAAGGCACGTCTGGCTGTGCATAGAGGTGTGTTGGTTCCTACACTTATGTATGGTAGTGAATGTTGGGTTTGGCAAAAGAAGCATGAAAATAGGATTAATGCTGCGGAGATGAGTAGTCCGAGAAGTATAGCCGGAGTGACTCGGTTGGATAAGGTAAAGAATAGTGAGATAAGAGAACGCTGTGGTGTAAAAGAAGATGTGGTTACAAAGATAGATAAAGGAAAGCTTAGATGATTTGGACACGTTGAAAGAATGGATGAAGGAAGATTGACGAAACAAATTTATAAAGCGAGTGTGAATGAACAAGTCTGTAGAGGTCGACCTCGGAGAACATATCTTGATCAGATCAACATTGTTTTGAGGAAAGTCCAGGTCAAGAGTACCAACAACCGACGAGCATGTATGAGAGAACTGATGAAAGTAGAGGAAGCAAAAGATGCGTGTACGAACCGTAGCAAGTGGAAGGAAGTGGTCTCAGCCTACCCCCATGGAAAAAGGGGTGACTTTATGTATGTATGTAATTTTTGGTCTACTCTGTAAAGATGGGAAAGAATAAAATAAAGTTTTAAAGTTGTATCATGTCGATAAAGTTATATACGGCATTAAAACCGTATTAAATATATGTATGTACCAATCCCTGTAGGCGAAAATTCCACTCACAATCAGTTCCTTAAATCCCGTTTCAACAGATCCATCTTTTACTTTCCATGTATTTCGCATAATCTACAGGCTTCGCTCAACAGAAAAGTTGCGGCCACAGGTGACAAACAAACCGACTGCACAGCTAGATACACGTTAAAGTGTTCCCATTCTAATTTACTTCACCCATCCCCTTAGTCCCCTTTTGTGTTTTGCTTATAAATCAAACAGAGCCGTTAAAACCTTTTGGAAAAACGGTCGCCGATTTACATATCGGAGTGAGTGAGTGTGTTTTGGTGAAGAGATCGATATGCCCCAGGTGAATTATACATAAATCATGTACAGGGTGACTAAAAGCAATTAGGTCTTTGTTGTTCTCGCATCTTTTACAATACAACTCCCCCACCCGGTCCGAAAGCGAGACAGTAGCTGTTTAATTATGTAGTGCGACCACCGGCAATTTGAAGTTGGCACTCTGATTGGAAATGAACATTATTATTACTGTTGAAATAATGAGTTCGTCTATACAAAAATCATTCTTTTTAAGATATTATATTTTAACATTTAAAGTTTGTTTCATTCTGAAAGTAAAAGTTTTCCTTTTTAAGTAACATTTTGTGAACAAACAAAATTTCACGCTTGGAAATGATTTTATTTTATTATTTCGGAGAAATATAGTTTAAAGTATTCGAACTACGAGTCATAAAAACCAGGTACAATTCGAGCATTGTATAAACTGCAAAAACACTAAATGTTACACGATGTAAAAAGGACAACTGTAGTAATCATCAGTTCTCTCCGATCCTTGATGGTGTTACGACGCACTTCCGAAAATTCTATTTCAATAAATAAAATCTTCCAATTAATAAAATCTTCATTCATTCTAAAATAATACACCGTCACTTTTATCCATAATCCCAACAATTGCAATAAACGTCACGTGTCTTACTATTAAAGCGCGTGGAATTCACTTTGCATGAATTTGAATAATTTTCATTATACAGAGTAAGACATTTTTAGGATAAGTGCCCCACTCTACAGTTAGTGTAAGACGTAGTCGCAACAAAAACACATTTACAATTTAGTAATATAGTATAGTTAGAGTCAGAAATTATTATTCCTGTTTCACAAACTCGGCATCTCAAAGAATTTAGCAAACGGCCGGTCCAGGACCGGACTTAAATTGTAACGAACCAAAAATCTCTGATTCCGCCAGAGGTAGTATTTTTACCTCAGGATTTTTTACCAGGATCAGAAACCAAGATGGTAGTACGGTGAAAGGAGAGGAATGCGTTTTAAAAAGATGAAAGGAATACTTCAAAAGTTTATTTGAGAAAGAGGATACACAAGCACAGGCCCCCTTCATAGTTGCAATGAAAGTGAAATTAGTACGACAGAAATTGTGGAAGCGTTGAACAGTATAAAATTGGGTAAAGCTACAGGGTAAACACAATAACGGTTAAAATGCTGAAGGCTGGACAAAGCTTGGTAACTAGTCTGCTGTACCGCCTTTTTAACATTTGTTGTGGTAGCGTACCAGACGACTGGTGCAAGGCCGTTACCGTGACGCTTTACAAGAAAAAAGGTTCGCAGCAGCACTGTAAGAACTACCGAGGTATTAGTTTACTTAGCATCGTCGGCAAACTGTATGCAAAGATATTGATTAAAAGAGTGACTAGTGAAACTAAGGAGATGATTGGGGATGTGCCAGCAGGATTTAGAAAAGGAAGGAGGTGTACGGATCAGATCTTTTCATTACGAGGTATAATCAAAAAACTTTTGGCTAAATTCAAAAGGTCTACTGCGCTTTCGTAGACTTGGAAAATGCCTATGAGAGAGTGGTAGGAGTGAATTGTGGTGGACATTGTCTATGTATGGGGTCAGCGGTTGTTTAATACGAGCACTGATATCATTTTACCAGGATTTCACAGCTTGTATCAGGATAAAAGGAGGTTACGCGGACTGGTTTAACATCGAAAAATGTGTTAGGTAGGGATGTGTGGCTTCGCTATGGCTATTTGACTCGTATTTAGACGATTTTTTAAAAGATTTAAAAGAGAATGCGTATGGATTGAAAATGAATGATTTAATCGTCAAATACCTTCTTTACGCCGACGATCAAGTCAGTTTAGCGTCTGCTGAAGAGGAGTTGCAGGCGATGGTTAATGTTATGCATGATGCCCTGAAAATCAAAGCGATGAAAATAAATGTAAGCAAAACAAAATAAATAGGTTTTAAAAGAGAAAAAAAGTATGATTAAGCGGAAAATAGTGAAACAAGTAAATGAGTTTGTATACTTGGGTTCAAAGTTTACGAGAGATGGAAAGTATGACGGTGACATTAAGCGAAGGGTGTTGACAGAAAGACATATGAATGGGGCACTGCATAGCTTTATGAACAGCCAGAAAGTGTCAAAAAGGCATAGAGGTGTGTTGGTTCCTACACTTATGTATGGTAGTGAATGTTGGGCAGAAAAAGCATGAAAATAGGATTAATGCTGCGGAGATGACTAATCTGAGAAGTATAGTTGTTGGTAAATATTTTTAATAACTGTTTAAGTGGTGAATGACATCCATAAAAATACATAATTTTTGTTGCACATTCTTCTTTTTCTACAATTTTAGTACAGCTATTGGCGTATGATTAGGCAATTTACAACAAATAAAAATACAGTCCATTAAAAAACATTCGATTCTCGCCCACAGGGTAATTATGTAAAATAACAAAGTTGCTGTCCACTTCCGGTATAACCGGAAGTAACGTGTCTGTCAAAATATTTTGCTGTACAAGAAACTAATAGGGGAACCTTCAAAGCGGCAAATACTGTTAAGGTGCCTCGCAGTACAATGCAGCTTAAAAGATGCGTCTCCTGCTGAAGCTCTTTTTACCAAGCTAGGACCAAAACCGATCTTAGGGACAAAAGTCTGTTTTTACATGATAACTAAAAGGGTTTTTTTTTTCAACTTTTGATATGTGTCCACAAAAACTGTGCTGGTGTTGAAAAAGACGTATAAATTTGTGATTTTTGCAAATAAATTACTCTGTCTTTATATCTGCTTTACTTATAGCATTTAAGCAGTGTAAACTAAGTAATAAGTTTAACTTTTGTCTATAAAATACTAGCCCATATTTAGACCGCATTTAAAAACTGGACAAACACTATTGAAAAGTTTGGTGAATCTCGTGCAATAGCCTTGGATATATCTAAAGCCTTTGACCGCGTTTGGCACCAGGCATTGTTAAGTAAATTATCTGCTTACGGTCTCCCAACCAAACTGCGCCAATGGCTCTTGAGCTTCATGCAAGATCGCTCCTTACATGTGGCAGTTGACGGTATTTCTTCTGATGCGTTTAAAACTAATGCCGGGGTCCCCCAGGGTTCCATCCTGTCCCCCACCTTATTTCTTTTACACATCAACGACCTCTTGAAAACCACCACGAACCCCATTTACAGTTTCGCAGACGATAGCACACTTGACTCAACTTTCACATCCTATCGATCACTTTCGGTGAATGATACAAATAGAATTAGGCAGGAACAGGTTGATTCCATCAATAGAGATCTTAAAACAATCGTCGAGTGGGGAACCAACAATCTTGTTCAGATCAACGCCCAAAAAACACAAAGTGCCACGTTTTCCAAGAAAGTGAATTCCTCAAATCATCCCATCACAATGTCCGGAAATACCCTTAAACCAAGTCCCTCCATCTCGATTTTGGGAGTCACGGTGTCCAATAATATGTCTTGACATGACCATGTTGCTAACATCGCAAAGTCGGCAAGCCAGAGGCTAGGTTTTCTGTGGAAAGCTAGAAAGTTTTTTACTCCTGATCAACTGTTGACGACGTACAAAGCTCAAATCCGACCTCTACTGGAGTATTGCTCACACATTTGGGGTTCAGCACCAAGGCATTCTCTTTGTCTTCTAGATTCCATTCAGAAAAGAGCCATTCGTTTGATAAACAGCTCAACTCTCACAGATACCCTTCACCCTCTAGAACATAGAAGAAGAGTTGCAGACCAGTCATTGCTCTACAGATATTTTCATAGCAGATGCTCCAGAGAAATAAAAACTCTTGTACCACCATTGGCCACATTCGGCCGAAGAACTCGGCACGCTGATCAGTCTCACCCATTTACTCTCAAGATTGACACTACAAGGACCAATCTTCATCAAGAATCCTTCTTTTACAGGGCTGCTACGGAATGGAATAAGCTTCCAAAATCAGTTTTTCCAGAGAACTATGACCTGCAACTTTTTAAAAAGCGTGTCCACAATCATTTTCTTTCTATAATTCCTTCCCCTTCTAATAGTCGCAGTGCGGGCCGTCCGCGGCCCACACGATAGGTCTACCCTTTTTGCGACTATTTTCATAAAAAAAAGCCTGTTTTTGGTAGTATTTTTGTTTTAGTTTATTCTTAAAAACTCCAACGCTTTTAAATGCATAAAGAGTTTAGATATCTTTTTTAAAATACTAAATCATCAAATAGGAAAAACTGAGTTAATTTTAAGAAGGGAACTTGAGAAGGGTACAAAATATCTTGACATAAATGTTTATTATTAATGATTTAATGAAACTAAGCCGATATTAAGTTCGTAGAATGAAAAACGGCAAAATTTTAAACGAATTAATGTCACACAACTCTTTTAGCAGATTGTAGCCGTTTTATACAATTACTTCACTCGTACAAAAATTTCCTTTGAAAGATTTATTATGTTACATTACAAGTTAGAACCTTTTTGGTACGTAATAGAATTATGTCCGGTAGACATGAGGAGTCGGTGCATTTACGAAGTTCTTTGATCTTTTTGTGCATGCCTTTTACGACGTATCCACAAAATTCCGATTGAATGCACAGAGAAAGAAAGTTTAACCGAAAACTCAGCGAGTGTTGCAAACACTTCAAAACCTCTCTACTTTTTTTCTGCTACTACGTCGCTGCAGCGTTTTCAAACTCCGTATGTTTTGTTCAAGTAGGTACTACTTGAAACTGCATCTACATATTTTTATTATGCAAAATAACATGTTTTTGGGCATCTTTAGGATATTTAGAGAAAAATAGTAAATCGTCTAGGAATCTCGAATAGAGAGTAACTTGAGAATGACGAAATTTATAAAAAATTTCCTTATCAAGATGTCTGTCATAATTTTTAACTTCCCAATGGAAGTTATAGTAATGGGTCCGATATTGCGAATCCCTAATCTTGACATATCTTCTTATTTCAAGGTCCCCAGAGTCAAATACAATAGTTTTTAAGTGGAGGTCTCTGTGTGTGTATGTACGTATGTGCGTATGTTCGTATGTGTGTTCGGAATTATTTTTCGTCTTGATTATCTCGAGAACAAAAGGTGATATCGACGTGGGACCAATTGCATTCGACGCATAATTACGCAACTTAGAACTTATTAGATTTTCAGCAAAATCGGTTAAGCTGTTTTTTATGGAGAATCAAAAAACTGAAAAAAATGGTAAACTACCTGAAATTTGAAATTTATAAATTATACTATTTTTAATAGAGAATTTTAAGATCTTTTAAATAATATGATTATTGCATGTAGAACTATTTGTATGAAAAATATTATGACAATATTTCATAAAAAAAGAGATAGTTTTAGAAAACAAAAACAGGAATTGGAGAATTTTAAACTTGTGTCATTATTGAGAGAATAGCATTGAAGACGTTATAACAGTAAAAAATTATTGTTAGTTATAATCAAGCATTGTTTATAACAATTGTATGTTGTTACTAACAAATGATTATTGATCATAATAAGTAAAAAAAAATAAATTGTTATAAAATAGCTCCCGCTTATAAAATGATTAGAAAAAGTTTGAAAGAATACGGTTGACATATTCAGAATATGGTCAATGACAATTATAATTTGTTGTAAACAATTTGAAATCGTTTTTAATAATAATTATAACAACAAAACATATGGTATTTTTTCATTCTTTCCACTGGTAAGTTAGTATTGGGATTTTTTGGGTCGCACCCAGACTACTGATATTTCTTCTTGTAATTACTAAATTTAAAGAATTCTTGTCTTCAATTCAATCAATGTCATTGTTAGAGTAGATAAAACTGAAACCTAAATAGCTCGCGTGCTACTTACTTTATTTTTAACTTTCATGAAATAATGTAACGTTTTTACTTGATGTGTGTAAGAACCGTAGCGGAAGTGGAAGGAAGTGGTCTCTGCCTACCCCTACGGGAAAAAGGCGTGATTATATGTATGTTTTACTTGAATCACACTCAGGTTTCGAATTTATATACACATTTATTTATAAAAACTTCACAATTCAATTTATGTAAACTAGTGAACAACGATAATCAACTTCAGAAACCAGACTGACTAACTTCCGCGAACGGAAGCCATTTATATATTTACGTTAAAACGAGAGAAGACTAGAAGTTTCTAAACGAATCCAGACTGTTCTATCGAAAATTCTAGATTGGTCGGGAAGATACTGGAACATCCTCGTCATTGGCTGTGACGTCACCGTACCCCCCAGCTCGCTTACGTAACATATTCCAGTGGCGTATCGTAAAATCGTTGCTTCCTTAAGACCTTCTCGCGATGTTTCTTTCATAGGATACCAATGGATGCCAATAAAAACCACAAGTTTATATCCTTAAGCCGTGTAACTTTTTACACTTCCTCTAATAAATTGGATTCAACGAAGACAAAGTGTTGTTTCCATATTCAAGACGATCTTCATCATTTTTACAGCATCCGAACTCAATTCAAAAGTTAGTTTGTCCGACTTACATGGGTCTTACATGAATATTTAATAGTCCCGTCTATGGTTAAGGTAATTTATAAAGTAAAGGTTCTTATTCATTTGATTTGTTCTAGCCTTAACTTTTTTCGAAATATTCCTGTTATACTCCGTTTGCTTGGCGTGTATAGCACACTATATGGATTTAAATGTTTTATCCTCATATATATTTTATGATTATATTTTTAATAGATGTGAATATCAATATTTAGAACTAAGAGCAATACAGGCTGGTGCACCACTAGGCAGTGTTCTGGGTCCATTGTTGTATCACTTTTGATATACCAGTTACAGAACAAACTATAGTAGCTACATTTGCAGATGGCCCAAATGTACTGGCAGTTGGCAGTTGGCTTTTGATATACCAGTTACAGAACAAACTATAGTAGCTAGATTTGCAGATGGCCCTAATGTACTGGCAGTTGGCTAAACTGAACAAGAAGCTAACGAAAGCTGTATGCAGTGGTTCTGGCCCGATCTTTGATTAGGAGATCCAAAGGTGGTATGTTGAGGGCTATTTGTAGTCCCTCTGTGGTGGAGGTGCTCATTGCCCCCGTTGCAGCACTCAAGAATGTTCCTTGCAGGCTTCTCAACAGGTTCACAGCCCCGGCCCCTTCCACCCTTTGCCCCCAGACTACTGCTGCGTACGTTAGTGACG
Source organism: Agelastica alni (assembly GCA_950111635.1). Classification (NCBI taxonomy): domain Eukaryota; kingdom Metazoa; phylum Arthropoda; class Insecta; order Coleoptera; family Chrysomelidae; genus Agelastica; species Agelastica alni. Next base: position 21,629,632 of record OX467710.1, read on the forward strand.
GTAGTAATACCGCCTGATATAACCACAGGCTTACCCATCCATATACGAGGTGTCCTGCTTCTTTTAATCTAACTAGGCCACAAAACAGGCACCACAAGAGAGGCGATAATACGCCTTTCTGAGGACATCCACCAGTGGGGCGGCTTTTTAGTTGGTATTCTTTATTGCTGACGGTGAGTACTCTACCTGTTGGCATATTTTACGTCCAATCAATAAAGTTTGTTTCCACCCCTTCGTTGGTCATTGCTTTCCTTATTGACTTGCTGGAATTGCTGTCAAAAGGTCCAGCAATGTCCATAAAGACATTGCGCCTTAAATCTCTCCACCAGATATTTGATGGCTAGCTTTGTGTACCTGCCCTCCCAGTACGCGTACTGGGGTGGTCGGCCAGGGGGCGCATAGTTTCAAGATTGGTTGTTATTAAATTTTAATATAATAAAAAAAAATATTTTTAATGTACCCAAAACAAAGTTTAAAAAAATGGTATTTTATACTATATTTATCAGAAATATTAAATTAAACTTGTGATTCAATTTACAATAAAAAAAATCTCATTTATTAAGATTACGACGAATCGTCGAAACTTTTCGAAGCAAGGTATCTTTTTAATTTTCAGTATTTGTACATCTCTATGACTCGAAAATCTACAATCTTGTTTTCATCAGGTGACATCCATCTTCGTTTACTTTTTCAATTACTCATCTCGGTATTTTTTGTACATTTTGTGACGAATTGCCGTAAAGCGTACATGAGTCAGAATGAATTGCGTTATTTTACCAAGTCTGGAAAAATACAAACTCCTGGATATTTTAAACCTATATTTGCCTCTTTATGTTTGCAAGCATTAATCGCTAATGTCGGTAATGTGTGTTAGCTTTTGTACTTATAGGCCAGTAAAAATAGACGTTTTTTTTTGGTCAACCTCGCACTAAATTTCCAATCCAATTTTTTTTATAAGGTTTAGTGTCACTTACAACATAAAATCACAAAATGCTGACAGATCCAGGTGGAGCTTCTTGAAGAAAAGCTTTTGGCCGATATCTCGGATACTATGTACTTTAGGGCGAAAGTTATTAAAACCATTATTGTAGAAAATAAAATTTCGCATCTTTTATTTTTTATAAATTTTTTTGTAAAATTTACCGTAAATGATTTATGGCTCATTTAATGAACGGGTTGTTCTGTTTCGGCCGATAACTCTTTAACATATTGACGCATTTGTCCATTTTTAAGGATTAGTTTATTTTCTACAATTTTTTTTTTAATGTCCGTACTTTTTGATTTATAGGAAGTTTAATGTTGGACTACCGGGCGTTAAGTCGAACATTTCAAAGTACGCATAATGGTACAAATTCAACATACCAATTAAAAAAATATCCCGATTGTTTATGTACTTAAAAATTATAAGTTCATTTCCTTACTTGCAATAGTAACGAACTTTTTTATATTTTATTTTATTATATTTTGTACACATATGGGACACATCTGCACTCCAGATGACAAAGTAGTAGTAGTTTGAGTTCAAGTACTATCTCAAGTTCTTCAAGTTCGGACAGTAGTGGATCATTTTTTTTTTTTTATGAAATTAGTCGCAAAAAGGGTAGACCTATCGTGTGGGCCGCGGACGGCCCGCACTGCGACTATTAGAAGGGGAAGGGATTATAGAAAGGAAATGATTGTGGACACGCTTTTTAAAAAGTTGCAGGTCATAGTTCTCTGGAAAAACTGATTTTGGAAGCTTATTCCATTCCGTAGCAGCCCTGTAAAAGAAGGATTCTTGATGAAGATTGGTCCTTGTAGTGTCAATCTTGAGAGTAAATGGGTGAGACTGATCAGCGTGCCGAGTTCTTCGGCCGAATGTGGCCAATGGTGGTACAAGAGTTTTTATTTCTCTGGAGCATCTGCCATGGAAATATCTGTAGAGCAATGACTGGTCTGCAACTCTTCTTCTATGTTCTAGAGGGTGAAGGGTATCTGTGAGAGTTGAGCTGTTTATCAAACGAATGGCTCTTTTCTGAATGGAATCTAGAAGACGAAGAGAATGCCTTGGTGCTGAACCCCAAATGTGCGAGTAATACTCCAGTAGAGGTCGGATTTGAGCCTTGTACGTCGTCAACAGTTGATCAGGAGTAAAAAACTTTCTAGCTTTCCACAGAAAACCTAGCCTCTGACTTGCCGACTTTGCGATGTTAGCAACATGGACATGCCAAGACATATTATTGGTCACCGTGACTCCCAAAATCGAGATGGAGGGGCTTGGTTCAAGGGTATTTCAGGACATTGTGATGGGATGATTTGAGGAATTCACTTTCTTGGAAAACGTGGCGCTTTGTGTTTTTTGGGCGTTGAACTCAACAAGATTGTTGGTTCCCCACTCGACGATTGCTTCAAGATCTCTATTGATGGAATCAACCTGTTCCTACCTACCTGAGTCTATTTGTATCATTCACCGAAAGTGATCGATAGGATGTGAAAGTTGAGACAAGTGTGCTATCGTCTGCGAAACTGTAAATGGGGTTCGTGGTGGTTTTCTAGAGGTCGTTGATGTGTAAAAGAAATAAGGTGGGGGACAGGATGGAACCCTGGGGGACCCCGGCATTAGTTTTAAACGCATCAGAAGAAATACCGTCAACTGCCACATGTAATCGTCGATAAACTTGAAACGTGAGGTGAAACGTTTGAAAAAAGAACTAAGTGTCATTAAAAACAATACTATTTGTAAAGTGCGTGCTGGTGGTGAGTGTTTGTTGCCAATTTTTGACCCTGCGCGTAATGACATTACGGCCAAAGAGTGGGTCCAGAAGGTTGAAACTTTGGCTAGTCGATACAAATGTGACGATGACTCTGTTGTTCGACTGATTTCAAACCGTCATGGGGAAATGCATGACGATTGCATTCAGGTGAAAACCAGTTGGACAAAAATCAGGAATAGTGTGCTGGACCAGTTTCGTAAGTGTGTTCCATTTGCCAATTTATTAAGAGACGCAGCTAATTACGAAACAAGGGTAGGTCAGGTATTAGGTAATTACTGATTTAAAAAACATTTTATTGTAACGTTATTGTATTTTTCAGAATGAAGTTGTTACGCTCACATTCGATTTCTTACGGACAGATATTGTCACAATGGAGTTGTTACGCTCACATTCGATTTCTTACGTACAGGTATTGTCATATATAGTAGTTATTATTTGAGACTGTAATGCAAAAGGGAGTTTTTACGCTTACATTCGATTTCTTACGGACAGATATTGTCATGTATAAATTATTTGTAGGTATAAAATATTCCTTTAGGAGCAGATAATGCTATTTACTGCAGCGATAGGTCTGAGGACAGACCTCTAGTTTGGCAGTCTTTGGTACGAGACTGAAGGGTAAAGACGCATTTTATATTAGATTGATAGTTTTTTTTATTACGTTTTACGATAAATGTATTTTTAAAATAAAATAGGATATTGTTATTTCTTACACAAGTGGACACTTTTTCAGCTTGTCCCCTATATGAGATAGTTCTCCTGGTTTCTACCCTCCACACAATCGATTTTAAACAATCCTACATGATTCGGTTCTAGTTCGGAATCGGTTCCAAAAATGATCCGCGAACAAAGGTAATAAGATTTTAACAACGTATTATTTTTTATCCATGCGAAAGCAGATTTATCATTTCGATTTGCTTATCAAATTTCTTTGCGCTGGCTAAATGGCATTTTATACCCGTCGTTGTTTTTTTTTAGAGAAGAATCAAAGTTTAAGTTGTGAGGATATTAATAGAAAATGTTGACTATATTAAAGGTTGTATAATTTATTTTTACTCGACCATAAAAGGTTTAGTGTTTTATTTCTAAAACCCAGAAAAGATATCGGAACAGAAGCGTCGGCATCTTTGATGTTCGACTGATGAAATGTTTAATAATAATTGACGACGTTGCACTTAAATACCAAGAATCCTTATCAAAATTACACGCTAACAAAAATGTTTACTTTACGGTTCATTAAGAGTTTGTGACTTTTCTTTAATTCATAAATAAACTAATAAAATTTAGGGATATTAATTTTATAGCAAATTCTTGCTGCTGTGCAAAACCATTCAAAGAATCTTAAAAAGAAATGGCCTTCACGATAATTAATAATAACAAGGGTGCTAATAATCTGCTTTGCATATATTTTTAGAATTAGTCCCTAATACAATATGCCACGAGAAAAACAAACCGACGAGAAGTGACATGCTTTGTCGGAACATTTGATGTTTCTGCCCTTCGTACACCTTAAATACTGCTACGCCTATGGTTTCTTTAATAAGTGGTACAAACTCAAAAACACCAGTTTTTATTTAAAACTCACAAAAAACAATTCTCAGGATTGATATACTAGTTATTGACAATGATCTAATTAAATCTCACTTCCAAAAAGCACTATTTACTTCACAATTCCTTAATAAACTGAACTACTCTGAACTACTCCGAACTACTAATTCACTAATTATAATTTGGACAGGAACAAATATGCATAAAAGACTCTGATCATAAGCACCCTTACAACGTGCAGCACTAGACACCTGGGACCTCTATCAACTCGCTCCTATGAAAGCGTTCCAGTTTCCTTGGCAAATAATTCGTACCACATTTTCTTGATATTTTCCCTACAAAACTTGTGATGAAAAATTTCCTATTATATTACATTTTTCGAAATGCTGTGATTTTTTGTATTTAGAATTTTTCGAAATTTCTTTTTTGTAGAACTCTAGAAAAATTGATTTTTGAAAAAATGAGGGGACGGGTTCTTTTTCGGAATTTTTTTTGGGTTAAATTCGCCGGAACTGTTATCGAAAATCATCAGGACCTCTAGAACTATGCTAAATCTACCCAGAACTCCGAAAAATATTCACTTTTTCAAAAGTGGGGAGGAGCGTGAAGTTAGCCCCCCATTTTGAAAAATTGATTTTTTTTCCCTTTAAAGGTCAGAACTATTCCTAATACCTATCAGGAACTCTAAAACTATCGAAACAGAACTTGGAACTCTAAAAAAAATTTCGAATTCGTAATAGTGGGGGTCTTCACAGGGATCAATAATGCTGGTAAATATATATTTTTTAAAAGTTTCGTGTTAAATTATTTTTTTAAATTAACCAGTTCCATAACTTAAAAGTTAATATATACTTGATTTTACAGTAAATAATGATCAACGATTGACGACTTTTAAATAAAAACATTTGATCCATCTGCGCTATTTTATAATATTCGAGACTCTTTGTGCGTAACCTCAATGACAGTAGAATAGTACCTTTACATATATTTTCACCACCGAGGAAGAGTATCTATCACAAGATTTGAGGACAGTTCGTTTAACAGTATTGACTGGAGAAGCTTTAAAAATTTAGAAGTGTGAAGTTAATTAAGTTGTTTATCGTATCTTGGGGAAATCAGACTCAAAGAAGACAGGAACGGTCGTACTATCTAGAACTAGATTCCAGCCCATCATCTCACCGGCAAAAAAAGGTTAGGGTTGTGGTTTTTAATGTCATTGGTGAACTTAATGAAAACATTACTTTAAACATGTCACAATCAAAATTACAGTTCACTCATTGTTAAAATCTAGTACCATTCTTTCCAATTCTGTCTCGAAAACAATAGATACTACTGATGATTTATCTTCTTTTTCTTCTTTCTTCTTTAATCTAGGCGGATTGCCTGTTTCTTTTCATCGTTCTTCTGCCTTTTGCACTGCTAAGTTGTCGCTCCATCGTTTTCGGGGGTGTCCTAAACTCCCGCGACCCATTGGTGATTTGTCGCGTGCTGTTTTGACTATTCTTTCGTTGTTCATTCTACTGATGTGCACATTCCATTTTATCTTTCTGCCGAGAACCCACTCATTAATGTTTTCTACCTTGCATGTCCATCTTATATTCTCGCTTCTTTCTCTGTCCAAGATCGTCTTTCCAGTTATTCTACGAAGTACTCTCATTTCGGTTGTCTCTAGAAGTTGTACAGTTCTCGCTGTGTCTGGTCGAGTTTCTGCCGTGTATGTCGTAGTTGGTCTTACTATTGCCTTGTAAATTCTTGATTTGGTTTCTATTTTAATGTTTTTATTTCGCCATATTGTGTCATTTAGGCATCCTGCTATTCTTGTTGCCTTCGTTGCCTCCGTCTCAACATCACCATAGCCTGAGATTTCTATGCCCAGATACTTATATTTCAACTGATGATTTATAACAAGTAAAAATTTTCATATCTCATTAATTCAAACTTATCGCCCCTTTCAAATTGTGAAAGCCCAATTTGCAGATGATAAATATTACCGTATTATAAATTTTTTTCTACAACAATTACATCATCTTATTCGGATTAAAGAAACAGCGGAAATAAGTTAAATGTGGAACAGAATGGTTTAATGTGGAACAAAGGTCGTGCCGGCTAATTGAACTTTGGCTATCGCATTCCGCTTTTTAGACGACATACATTTGTATTGTATTCGAAAATAACACGCAACGGCAGTTCCTTTCATTTTTTCGAATAATTTTATTGTAAAAACAAATTATTGCGGAGCTTATTTATATTCCAGATATACGATGTCAGGACTTCTAGCCAAAGTTTGGAACATTTGCGCAAGTTGCGATCATCCCAGCTTTTCTGGAGTAAGCTGAGAATTTACTTTTTTTAGGTATACTACGAAGGCGTAGAAGGGCTACTAGCAATTTTTTTTTGAAATCCCGACTTTAATCTCGGGAGCCCGACTTTAATCTCGGGAGCTCGACTTTAATCTCGGGCGCCCGGCTTTAATTTCGGGCGCCCGGTTTTATTCTCGGGAGCTCGACTTTAATCTCGAGGGTCACATTCACCTTTTTTATTGAATATTAAGTAACAGTTATTTAGTTCTGTTGAGTCGTTGGCACTGTTGTACACTATTAATTGGATTTTTAATTTCACGAGACCTTAGATCTAAATACACAAATATCTTGAAAAGGGTAACATCGTCAATTGAATATTGGAAAGAATTTTTTTCTGAAAGATAAAAAATTCTACGATAAAAATTTAACTTTTTTGTATTAATTAATAGAATACAACTACTTTAGACGGATAAGTGGTTGTTTTATTATATGTTATAAAAAATAGCTTCGTATTCATCGAACATGTTTCAACTTCCAGAAAGCTATTTTTTTCTACTATTCAACTGATGTTTCCTTTTTAACATGAATACCTCTATCAAGGTTGGATGGTTGAATGATGGAAGGTGGTTACTAAAGTCACAAATAATTCCCCATATGATTTTAGATATACCCCGGACATATTTTCAAACAAATCCAATAAAAATTGCTGTCTTTCCACATGATGCAAGCATATAATGCAATTTTATAATTTCTACAGTAAATATCTTCAAAATTGCTCTCTTATAATAATGATACAATGATATATGATACAAATAAAAAAAAATAGTCAAATAAAAATCTATGTCTCTTTCGGTCTATTTAATCCACTTGTAATAATTTTTAATGAATAGAATTCAGTCGTGTCTTCAAAGATGTGCACAATTTAAAACAGTTTTTTTTCCTCCATCTGGATTTTGGGAGTCAAGGTGTCTAATAATATGTTTTAGCATGACCATGTTGCTAACTTCGCAAGGTCAGCAAGCCAGAGGCTAGGTTTTCTGTGGAAAGCTAGAAAGTTTTTTACTCCTGATCAACTATTGACACTTAAATCCGACTTTTAGTGGAGTATTGCTGGCACATTTAGGGCTCAGAACCAAGGCATTCTCTTACTCTACAGATATTTGCACGGCAGCTACTTCAGAGAAATAAAAACTCTTATACCACCACTGGTCACATTCTGCCGAAGAACTCGGCACGCTGATCAGTCTCACCCATTTACTCTTAAGATTGACACTACAAGTACCGATCTCCATCAAGAATCCTTCTTTTACAGGGTTGCTACGGAATGGAACAACCTTTCAAAATCAGTTTTTTTAGAGAACCATGACCTGCAACTTTTTAAAAAGCAGGTCCACAATCATCTTCTTTCTATAATCCCTCCCTCTTCTAATAGTCGCAGTGCGGGCCGTCCACGGCCCACACGATAGGTTTACCCTTTTTACAACTATTTTCAGTAAAAAAAAAACTTAATATTGATTATAAATTTGACCCTGTTCCTGTACTTATAAAGTATCCAGTTCTTAGTTTTTGCAATGCAGTGTATTATAAAGTTATTGTAAGGTTACTGAAAATCGTCCCTACAAATATCAAACATTCCGAAAAAGCTGTCGCTTCTCGTTGTTTTGTTACTCTCGGGCATCATTTTACAAACCTGTTATTAAACGAACAATAAAGTTATGGAAAACACTTTCTTAAAAATATTGTATTTATTACTACCGCAAGAAAATTTTTTCGCAGCAGTGTTTTTTATCGATAAATAAGGTTGATTATTCCACTGAAAAATTTGCAAACATGTAACGCGTTCATAAAAGACTGAACTGTCGACTAAAATAAGCAGTTATTTTGAGTTAGCGGGTGATTTCGGAGTCGCTAACATTCTAGAAATCCGTCATAAAAAAAGAGGTGTGCGACATAGTGCTCCGCTACCTAATTTATGAGAATTCTCTCAGGTTCCGTCGACATGTTTATACATAACTTCATGGGCGTATCGCTGCATCTACAAAAATGACACCGATGTGTCAGAAAGATTAAAGCGTCGCATGCTATCCGTTTTATCAGGAATAAAAATGCTTGAATGTGAGAGATTTACGAAACGTAATATTTATATTAATGTCTTTGAAAAGTAAAACGTAACACATAAAGATGAGCCTAGTTATACCTTCTATACAACATATACATTACAGTTAAACACACTAACGGTTTGTAAATATTGTTACGAACGGCGTTTTTCTTTTGATAAGTTAGCTTGATGGAGATTGGTCCTTGTATTGTCAATCTTAAGAGTAAATGGGTGAGACTGATTAGCGTGCCGAGTTCTTCGGCCGAATGTGGCCAGTGGTGGTACAAGAGTTTTTATTTCTCTGGAGCATTTGCCATGGAAATATCTGTGGAGTAATGTCTGGTCTGCAACTCTTCTTCTATGTTTTAGTGGGTGAAGGGTATCTGTGAGAGTTGAGCTGTTTATCAAGCGAATGGCTCTTTTCTGAATGGAATCTAGAAGACGAAGAGAATGCCTTGGTGCTGAACCCCAAATGTGCGAGCAATACTCCAGTAGAGGTCGGATTTGAGCCTTGTACGTCGTCAACAGTTGATAAGGAGAAAAAACCTTCTAGCTTTCCATATTTACTTGCGCTACGTGCAAAGGCCATGCTTACTTCAGCTAAAGGGATCACATCCACATGAAATATTATCAAAAAATCAAAAAATATTATTAAAAAATTATCAATTTTTTTAATTACAAATTTTTTATCCTTATACTTTTAAGAATTTTTCAAAAACATTTTAAAGAAAATTCCCCTTCGTTACAATGTTATAGCAATAAATGTGATGGTTAGGTTACCACTTGAAGTACGTGCAGATGCCCTGCTAACTTCAGCTAAAGGGTTTGCATGAACCGGTACTAGTTTTGAATAAAATCACAACGATTAAAATTAAAATTATAGCGAGGGCTTCTTCAAGAACAAAATGACCATTCACATTGGTTTTACTTGGAGTAAAGTTTGGAGACCAGAATCCGATGTTGGACACGGACACGATAATGTTCTTAGTTTTGCACGTAGGTATACGAGTACGTACTAAGGTATCTACCAGAGCAGCAAAAGATGTGTTTGATCCAATGGTATAATTAAATACAAGACGATCTTTCATGAATCGTATTGATAATGTATCGAGATGAATGGCGGACACATTGAACAATTACTGCGATATATTTTGTTGGTTTTATGTAAATGTAGAATTATTTTTTAATTTTTTTTTAAATAGGAGTTATTTAGTTTATAATCGTTGTTTTATTAAAAAATCAAAATGAAAATGAATAAAACGAAAATTATGCGATTTTCTCGAAAACTAGCAACTTTTAAGACTAAATGATAGTAAAAACCTTTTTTCCAAAAAATGATGTAGTTTGTGTCGGATCGTAATATTTATAGAGACCTAGAATCTTCCATTTTACTTTGGACCATTACTTACGGACCACCTTATATGTATATTTGTCAAGAGAGCAAGGGAAAGTGTACCCCTTGTCGTAACCAAGATTGTTACTTTTTACCAAGCGGTCTCTACAAGACAAGAAAAGTCTATAAATTATTTCTTTGCGTCACGAATTTTTTTAAATAGTGTTACAACCCAGCCCTGTTTATTTGCCGGCTTCCAAGAGTCGACCACAGTTAGGGTGCATATTAATGACCGCTTTGTCGGCCGCCGCCTCAGTCTAGCAAATTCTCGAACACCGCTTCGTAAAGGTAGAAGGATTGTTCCGGACTCTCCAGAAAAAAAGGTCGATTACTCTGGAATTATGATTTAAGGTATAAAAAGGACAGCGGCCGCGAAGAGGACAGTTTTGAAAAGTGTTTATGAGTTATGAAATTTAAATAGTTGTTATTAGTTGAATATCTAAGTGATTTGTAAAAGTAAAATCTATTCTGTAAAAGTATTGGAATAAAAATTGTTTTGTTACTGTATCGAGGGTATAAAATTACCGAACCTAAGAAAGAAGTAAATTTCGTAAAAATAGTAAGGATATTTGCTTCTTCCTCACAAAACAAAAATAAATTTATGTAAGAAAGAACTTCCAATTGGTGGTGCCCACTCCCATATGTACGTGCATGATCGTAATAAAAGTCACCGACACTTTATTTTTAACCCGAATGTGGGTGTGTAGCAGTGAATAGCACCAATTCAGAAGCGGGATGTAAAATAAACACATTTCGATCTATATCATTAAAATGATTATTATAAACAATATTAAGTAATCAACATTACTGCAATTTTTAAGCAGTATTGATAAATGTAACAGCAACTGCGACTCAACTTTTTTATAGTTTAAAATGTGTAAATACCTGGTAATTCAATTAATTTTTTAAATTTCCTAGTCGCCTAAATGGTCTGCTCTTTTCGTCAAAAAAATAAAATCTGACGTTTTTGACGAACAAAAACACAAAAAAAGAATGCGGCAAACATTCGTTCTGATATTTTTGATTAAAAGTCGGTATTCGCGATTTAGAACCATCTCATATGGGGAACAAATTGAAAAAGTGCTCACTTGTGAACTGTAAATAACAGTTCAAAAACCGACCAGAATGGCGCTAACGAAGCAAAGGTGTATGATATAAATTTAGCAGTTGTAAATGGAGTGAAATGTGCTGAGTTGAAAAATTTAATATTTTGGGTGACTTAAGTAGTTATTGAAACTATTTACGTAGTCCAAAATAATTTACTAAATATAACCATAGAAATATCTGTTTGTATATATAGATAATATATTTACATTAAGACACCTAGCGGAGAGAAAGCTATCGAAAGAAAGGGAGATGCACGTGACATTTATAGATCTGCGAAAGGCGTTTAATACTGTCCCCCTTCAAAAACTATGGACAGTTATGAAAGAAGCAGAAATTAGTAACAAATATATAAACGCCGTAAAAGCACTGTACAGAGACAATCAAGCGCTCGTCCAGCTCGGATGCGAAACCTCTGCACCTTTTTCGCCAACAAAGGGTGTCAAGCAAGGTTGCTGCCTCTCCCCCACACTGTTTAAAATTTATATATACGTAGCCTTAAAGCAGTGGATACGTTAATGTAGTCCGATGGGGATATGGGTAGACAACAGCCCCATATATACATCATTCTTTTTGCGGACGATCAAGTAGTCATAGCAGAAGACCAACAAGATATGACATACATGCTGAACAAACTTTTGAAAGAATATAGTAAATGGGGTTTGGAAGTAAACAAAGAAAAGACACAATATATGGTTACAGGTGGATAGGGACAAGATATAGAACCAAAGAGTGGAATAATAAAAAACGTCAACCAGTATGAATACCTTGGAGTTACTATAAGCGAAGATGGGAAGAACAATGAAGACATACTGAAAAAAGTAGGTAGAGGAAGAAACATGACTAAAGCGCTACCAATCTTGTGGAATAAGAATTTGACAATTAAAACAAAAAAAAAACATTTTTAAAACCATGATAGAACCAGTAATGACGTATGGGTCAGAAGTCTAGGTCAAAGACAAAAATACGTTTTAGAAATTGTGTTCGGCAGAAATAACTTACTGGAGGAGATGCTGTGGTCTAACCTTACGGGATAAAGTTAAAAATGAAAGGATTAGAGAAAACAATTTTTGACGGACACCTTTTCATACACAGAGAAGGTTCTCCTTGTCCTCTACCCTTCATTGTTTTAAGGGGTTATTTCTTAAAGTTGAGAGAGGCGTCATTCGACGCTATCAGGATAAATAACGTTTTTGCCGAGACATTTATTTTAATTGTTAATTTTGATTCGAGACAATTAATGATTAAAACAGTCAAATTACTTGCGATATATCAATAAGTATAGCCAACTTACGTTCCTCTAACGAAAACGAAAATTTGTTAATTTTCTCGTTAAAATTAATACGCTTCTTAAAACTACCCAACAACTCGTGAACAGCTCGTTATTGTGAGGATCTGTTATTTCGCTCAAAGGACAAAAGGCGTCGACGGACAATTTCGCACAAGTCACAAGTCTTGCTACTGTGGCGCCACCCTTATTTAACGCTTTTCGGCGGACACCTTTTCATACACAGAGAAGGATCTCCTTGTCCTCTACCCTTCATAGTTTTAAGGGGTTATTTCCTAAAGTTGAGAGAGGCGTCATTCGACGCTATCAGGATGAATAACGTTTTTGCCGAGACATTTATTTTAATTGTTAATTTTGATTCGAGACAATTAATGATTATAACAGTCAAATTACTTGCGATATATCAATAAGTATAGCCAACTTACGTTCCTCTAACGAAAACGAAAATTTGTTAATTTTCTCGTTAAAATTAATACGCTTCTTAAAACTACCCAACAACTCGTGAACAGCTCGTTATTGTGAGGATCTGTTATTTCGCTCAAAGGACAAAAGGCGTCGACGGACAATTTCGCACAAGTCACAAGTCTTGCTACTGTGGCGCCACCCTTATTTAACGCTTTTCGGCGGACACCTTTTCATACACAGAGAAGGTTCTCCTTGTCCTCTACCCTTCATAGTTTTAAGGGGTTATTTCCTAAAGTTGAGAGAGGCGTCATTCGACGCTATCAGGATGAATAACGTTTTTGCCGAGACATTTATTTTAATTGTTAATTTTGATTCGAGACAATTAATGATTATAACAGTCAAATTACTTGCGATATATCAATAAGTATAGCTAACTTACGTTCCTCAAACGAACACGAAAATGTGTCAATTTTCTCGTTAAAATTAATACGCTTCTTAAAACTACCCAACAACTCGTAAACAGCTCGTTATTGTGAGGATCTGTTATTTCGTTCAAACGATAAGCGTCGACGGACAATTTCGCACAAGTCACGTTAGCTCTAACGATGACAAAATAAATAAAGGAAAAGGACTTTTCTGCACCATCAAAAATTGTTACCGAAATTACTTTGTTAACTTTATACTTCTAGCAGTAGATTTTTTTCGCTGAACTTTTAAAATTATCATCTCATTCCTAAATTGAAACTTTAAAATTTGAAGTATTGCCATTTCCATTAAAGACAAGTCGAAAGTGTTTAAGCTTGGACTCCACAATCTCCTTAAGAGTTTCCTAATTAAATTACCACCCGAGGATTTAGTTTCCGTAATTAATGTTGGCAGCTGCGGAATCGGCCAGATCGATGGCTTCAATAAAATTTTTATTGCCATTCGCAATTGGGGCATGGTTTAATTTGCCCAAAATACTCCATTGCTAATGGATTGACTCAACGCGTCGGCTGTCAGTTTGTTAGCTGGTCTGAAATGGGAGGATCTAAATTCTAAATAAACCATCTAAACGTCGGAAATAGACTTTTTTGTAACGAAACTTATAGGATCGACAATCACCAGGCTCGGTCTCCACTAGCGATTTCTATTCGCGTGATTTTTCAGTTGCAAATACACTCAACAAAAATGATTAATAAAAACAAAAACTTGAACACTTCTTTTTAAATACACACCATTCGTGCCATGAAAATTAGTTTATCAATCACACTGTTTTAAAGCCACTCTCACACGTTGCTGGATTTCGTGCTTGCTCGCTTGTTCGAAGTCTTGAAGGCAGCTTTGATGGCTATGTTTCATGTAGTGCTGCCTTCTAGTTTGAAAATTTAACCAATTGCAGGGTTGTATTTTATCACTTGAAAACCACCACGAAACCCATTTACAGTTTCGCAGACGACAGCACACTTGTCTCAAATTTCACATCCTGTCGATCACTTTCGGTGAATGATACAAATAGACTCGGGCAGGAACAGGTTAACTCCATCAATAGAGATCTTGAAGCAATCGTCGAGTGGGGAACCAACAATCTTGTTCAGTTCAACGCCCAGAAAACAAAAAGCGCCACGTTTTCCAAGAAAGTAAATTCTTCAAATTATTCCATCACAATGACCAAAAATACCATTGAATCAAGTCCCTCCATCATGATTTTGGGAGTCACGGTGTCACGTCACGTCACGTCACGTCTTGGCTTGACCATGTTGCTAACATCGCAAAGTCAGCAAGCCAGAGGCTGGATTTTATGTAGAAAGCTAGAATGTTTTTTACTCCTGATCAACTGTTGACGACGTACAAGGCTCAAATCCGACCTATACTGGAGGATTGCTCGCACATTTGTGGTTCAGTACCAAGGCATTCTCTTCGTCTTCTAGATTCTATTCAGAAAAGGGCCATTAGGTTTATAAACAGCTCAACTCTCACAGATACTCTTCACCCACTAGAACATAGAAGAAGAGTTGGAGACCAGACATTACTCTACAGATATTTTCATGGCAGATTCTCCAGAGAAATAAAAACTCTTATACCACCACTGGCCACATTCGACCAAAAAACTCGGCACGCTGATCAGTTTCACCCATTTACTCTCAAGATTGACACTACAAGTACCGATCATCAAGAATTCAAAATCAGTTTTTTCAGAAAACTATGACCTGCAACTTTTTAAAAAGCGTGTCCACGATCATTTCCTTTCTATAATCCCTCCCCCTTCTTATAGTCGCAGTGCGGGCCGTCCGCGGCACACACGATAGGTCTACCCTTTTTGCGACTATTTTCAGTAAAAACAAAAACTAATTGAACGAGATTTCCAAATTTCATCGGTGAAAACTGAAGTCAGCCGTTGTACTATACATTACGAAACTAGAAATAGTGCTCATAGTAATTTTCTGGTGCGCGAACTCTTTATCAAAGAAAACTTAGTACGTCGTTTGAAGCGCTTTAATCCGACGAATTTGACAAGGAGGTTTAATAAACATAAGAATATACAGTATTAGTAAATAGGCTAGTATAAGTTTCATTGTCATTATCTATTATATAAAAATAAAAAAATATTTGTATGTATGTCCTTCAGAAACTCCCAAACGGCTGGACCCTTGACCGATTGGGATGATATTTTTAGTTGTTTTATACATACCAGGGGTGGTTTTAGTGAAAAAAACGTTTGTGTAGGAAGTGGTAATGGTACCTTCCATGCAACGCAAATGAAATATTCGTAGCCAAACACCTGTCATTTCAAATTTTTTATTCGAAAATATTGAAGTTGTCAAACATTTATATATTTGAGTTATTTCAATTTGAGCAAAAACGTTAAAGGTTTATATTACTTTTTAAAGATAACAAAAAATGCCACTAAAAAAAGGTGGAATTGGAAGAAATGCAGCAGGTGCAAAAAGAAAAAGAGTCGAAAGAACAGCCGAGACGCCCGAACATTGTTTATCAGTTGGCAATAAAATAAAACAATTGTTAAATAAATAAAATTTCAATATGGATTGGGCATCCCAGAAAAAATAAAATAAAATAATGGGGTTCAGCAACGTTTACCGGGTTCTGCTGGTTAGATATTAAATTGTTTTAGTAGATAGAAAATAACTTTAAGGAGAAATTTTCTACATGTCAGTTTAACAATAAACATACAATTTATTTATTGTTCAATAGCTAAACAGATTGTAAAAAATAAAAAGGGTGATTTTTTTTAATTTCCCTATTTATTTGCAATCTATAATTATTATAATAAGCAAATTGTGTGATAATACAATTCAGTTGACATGCTCGACAGGAATCCAGTGATTACTATCTCTTACAGCTATAATGAATAACTAGATTAATTTGTTTTGTCTTTTGGGGATACACTAACACTCGTTAAAACCTATTAATTAGGTCGTATGAATCATAACGCTTAAGTCTACGCTGGGCTGCTGGTTGTACCATGAGCTTAGTTTTCAGTCTATTTGGATGATATCTTAATCTATTTTTATAGTTTATGGATAAGTTTTTTATTTCCGTTTTGACCGACTCCAATTGAAGATCACGGGCTTTAAAAAAATTTGGCACAAACCATGGAGCATCTACAACAATTCTTAGCACTTTCGATTGGAATCGATCCAGAATTTCAATATTGGAATTGGCTGCTGATCCCCATAGTGGGATACCGTAGGTCCAAATGGGCTTGAGGATTGCTTTGTAGATCAGTGCCTTATTTTTTATTGATAATTGAGATTTTCTACCTATCAGCCAGTATAGATCTCTTAGTTTCAAAACCAATTGTTTGCGCTTGGTAAAGATGTGTTTTCTCCAGGTTAGGCGCTTATCTAGGTGCATGCCTAGATATTTGGCATCGTCTCGTTGTAGTAGAGTTTGATTGTTTAGAGTAACTTCTGGACATTTGCCTTTACGGTTAGTGAAAGTTGACTGAACAGACTTTACTTCATTTGCTTTAACTTACCATTTATTTGACCAGTTTTCTACCTTATTAAGGTGAAGCTGTAGTGTATTTGATGCTGCAATAGGATCTTTGTGTGATGCTAGTATAGCGGTGTCGTCTGCGAATGTGGGTACTAGTACGTCATTGTTATTTGGTAGATCAGCCGTGAAAAGGAGGTAAAGTAGCAGCCCCAGAACACTGCATTGAGGAACTCCGGAGTTTATTTTGAACAGTGATGTTTGCTCATCAAGGTATTTAACTAGGAAATAGCGATCTTTGAAGTAGGAGTGAAGGATTTGGTAATAAATAATAAGATTTTTTGATTTTAAATAAAAGGCCATCATGCCAAACCTTGTCAAATGCTTGCATGATGTCTAGGAACGATGCAGCACAATATCTTCTATTTTCTAGATCTTCGTTTATTTTTTTAGTTACACGATGGACTTGTTCGATTGTTGTGTTCTCACGTCTAAATCCAAATTGATGATTTGGTAGTATATTTCTTTGGAAAATGATTGGTTGCATTTTTTCAACAAGTAGTTTTCTAACAACTTGCCCTTTATAGGAAGCAGACTTATAGGTCTATATGACTTCACATCTTCTAGTGGCTTACCCGGTTTAGGAAGTAGTATAATTTGTGCCACTTTCCACTGATATAAGTTAGGTATTTTATAGCTTTGGAACTCAATTCCTGCAATATTCCAGCGGATATAAGATCATACCCTGGGGCTTTACGAATTAGTAACTTGCCTAATTGTAAATTTTTCAAGCGGAAGTTCTAGCTGAAAAGGGGATAGTAAAAATTCAATAATTTCAGTATCATTGTTTTTGACGAGAACTGTCTCCAAGTGTTTTCCAAATAGTGCAGCTTTCTCGCTACTAGTCGTAGCCCATTTACCTTCTTCTGTCCGAAGTGGGGGATTATATAGTTGTGGTTGGTTTATTTTCTTAGTTGCCTTCCGTAATGAGTAATCTGTGGTTTCCGTTAAAAAGTGGTTAAAAGGGGTTAATGAAAAACAAAATTCCCTTTACGTCCCTTATCTGTATATCATACTTTTTACTATCAATGACAACAGATCACGCAGACGAAGTCGCGAGCAATAGCTATTTTACTATAAAATGCATTTTTATTTCAGTCGAAACGTGCCCGTTAGGTATAATGTATTCGAGCCGAACTTATATCACCCTTGAAGTGAAGACGTTTCAATATAAGTCTTGCGGAAGTTTTCACTTTATTTTCTTTAAGTTTCCGTTTAAACGAAATAGAATAAAATAAATATCGAGTCGTGAACGTCAGTGGAACATTCGCATCCGTCAAAGTCACTTTTAGAATTTAAATTGAAGGCGACGTTAACATTTGTCTCTGTTATTATTTATTTATGATCGGAAATAATACAATTGACATTTTAACCTTCATTTTCCCGCGCTGTCATTCTGACGCCAAGTGTGATTGCATTTGCTATAATCTATGTGTTTACTAAGGGATGCATAAAATTTAGTGAAAATTTCGATATCTGAACGTTATTAAATTCAATATTTTATATTGGAAGGAATTCAGATATGTTTCTACCATTGTTCTCAATTTTTGTTTATCTGGCTGCTACTTAAAGTAGTCGATGCATCGTAGAGGGTGAAGCTGTTTTTGCAGCAAACCACATTATTGTTTGTGGGGTCAAAGAAAAAAAGGATGATAAGTGGATCTTATTGTTTGCAGACCATTGCTATTAAAAGTGATTCTTTTGAAATCAATGAATGACATGACTTCAATGATAATTATAAGTATTTATTTACTTACGACTTCAATAAAAATAACCAATAGGAGAACTTGCCTGTCTTCTTTCAATGAGTTTTTCATATCTTTTCATTTCCTCTTCTATTTTCAGACTTTTGGACTTTGTTATAATGGTGCAAGGCCGTTATCGCGCCACTTTACAAGGGAAAAGGTTCGCATCAGGACTGTAAGAACTACCGAGGTATTAGTTTACTCAGCATAGTCGGCAAACTGTATGCCAAGATATTGATTAAAAGAGTAACGAATGAAACTAAGAAGATGATATGGGATGTGCAAGCAGGATTTAGAAGAGAAAGGAAATGTATGGATCAGGTATTTTCATTACGAGGAATAGTCGAAAAATTCTTGGCTAGAAGTCAGAAGGTCTATTGCGCTTTTATAGACTTGGAAAAGGCCTATGACAAAGTGGTGAGGAGTGAATTGTGGTCGACATTGTCTATGTATGGGGTGAGCGGTAGTTTAATACGAGCACTGAAATCACTTTACGAGGATTTCACTGCTTTTGTCAGGATTAACGGAGCTTGTACGGACTAGTTTAACATCAAAAAAGGTGTGAGACAGGGATGTGTGGCTTTGCCATGGCTGTTTAACTTATACATAAACAATTGTTTAAAAGATTTGAAAGAGAGTGCGTATGGATTGAATATGAATGATTTGATCGTCAAATACCTTCTTTACGCTGATGATCAAGTCATATTAGCGTCATTTGAAGAGGAGTTGCAGGCGATGGTTAATGTTTTGCATGTTGCCCTGAAAATCAGGGATGAAAATAAATGTAAGCAAAACGAAAGTAATTGTTTTTAAAAGAGAAGAAAGCATGACACTGTGGAGTTTCGACTGAGCGAGAAAGAGTGGAAAAAGTAAATGAATTTGTGTACTTGGGTTCAAAGTTTACGATAGATGAAAAGTATGACAATGACATGGAGCGAAGGGTGTTGGCAGGAAAACAAATGAATGGGGAACTGCATAGCTTTATGAATAGCCAGAAAGTGACAAAAAAGGCACGTCTGGCTGTGCATAGAGGTGTGTTGGTTTCTACACTTATGTATGGTAGTGAATGTTGGTTTTGGCAGAAAAAGCATGTAAATAGAATTAATGCTGTGGAGACGAGTAGTCTGAGAAGTATAGTCGGAGTGACACGGTCGGATAAAGTAAAGAATAGTGAGATAAGAGAACTCTGTGGTATAAAAGAAGATGTGGTTACAAAGATAGATAAAGGAATGCTTAGATGGTTTGGGAACGGTAAAAAGGATGGATGAATGAAGATTGACGAAACAAATTTATAAGGCGAATATGAATGGACAAGTGGGTAGACGTCGACCTCGGAGAACATATCTTGAAAAGATCAACATTGTTTTGAAGAAAGGTCAGGTCAAGAGTACCAACAACCCATGAGCATGTATGAGAGCACTGATGAAAGTAGAGGAAGCAAAAGATGTGTGTAAGAACCGCAGCAAGTGGAAGGAAGTGGTCTCTGCCTACCCCTACAGAAAAAAGGCGTGACTATATGTATGTATGTTATAATGCTGGCCACAGGTAAGTTTTTACTTGGTATAGCAGTGATTTTCCGGTAAAGTCCCCTGACAAATTGATAGGTAATTCTATTAACCACATAAAATATAGAAAACAAAATACTTACAATCACTAGGAGTTATGAAATCTTTCTCAAAAAAATGTTTAAAACATACTCTCATGTTTTTGATAACTCTCTTTTCTATATTTAGTTTGATCTTCCACAGTTTCTTTTTATCAACCATGGTCACCATTTCCGATTCTCTAATATGCTCAACTCTTTGACCCTCATTTGGGAAATAAATAAAAGTCAAATTGGGGTTTTTTTACACACTGAGTTACATCCAGGTACACAACAATTTGCTCTGCTGATCATTTTCACTATTAACAAATTATTAGTCACTATTAAACAACTATAATCTTCGCACAAATGCGAGCTTTAGGGTATATAAACACAAAGCAATCATACATGCAGGTCACGTGATAATAATGCGAGTTTATTCCGCCAGATAGCGTATTTCTTGGCATTAAAACTCAATTATTCACTGTCATTAAGTTTATTTCCGTTCTGTTATATCAGCAAATGCTTGTCGACCAAAAACCATACATCGTAACAATTAATATTAATATACTTTCTTTTAAATTTGAAAAAACCATTTAAAGACGTTCCAAAAAACCAGTCGTTCTCAACCAACGAATACGTTTTCCCTGTACAAGTTACCCACTTGTACTACCGAGCCCACCCCAGCCCGAAAAGTTTATTTAAATGCAATTGGCGACAGCTAGTTTAACGAGTGTCAATTAGCTCTAACTAACGTCGGCAGAAAAATCAGCTCCCTTGTAAATTTTCCGAAAACATTGAAAAATTGAATTTACGTGTACTTGATTTTCGAACACAAATATCGCCTGTAATAAAGACTTTTTCGATGAATGAACCACACGAAAAAACTGCCCCCGATCCAAACTTAACCTTAACCTCGAAAGGTGCATGCAAAAATGAAATAATTGTTACAAAACAAAAACATGTCAAAAATATTTTTTTGTGCTAAACTAATAAAAAACATAATCCAGTCATCTGTTTTGTGAAATAGCCCAATGTGAAAAAATTGAGTTAAAAAATTATTTTTTTGATGCTTTATGGCCGAAAATATGGTGGACACATTTCCAAACATTGTCGCCAATTTTCAAGTTATTTAAAAGTGCTGTTATTTGTCAAAACAAATTAATTGTGTATGTTTTGTGTGTTAAATTTTTATTTTTTTCGTACCAATGGATGAGAGCACTGATGAAAGTAGAAGAAGCAAAAGAAGTGTGTAAGAACCGTAGCAAGTGGAAGGAAGTGGTCTCTGCCTACCCCTACGGGAAAAAGGCGAGACTATATGAATATTGTTTTTTTTATTTTCATTATATTTATTATTTGTTAACTCAGTAATAACCTCACTACTTTTATTGTGGAATTCCTTACTTCGTGAAATCTATTCATAAATGTAATTAACAAAAAACACAAATGGAAAAAAATTATCGATAATTTTGTAGTTTTCATTTAATATATTGTGAAATTTTCTACATTTACGTTTTTTGTTTACTTCAGTTATTTTCTGTTAATTTTCATATTTCATGAACAATCTGACAAAGCTGCAAATGTTCACAATGACGACGTGAACGCAACGTGACGAATGTGGATTTGAGTCAGTTTTTAGGTATTTGACTGGTGTCATATATCTGGTTAAAGAGATATTTTAGCTGTTTTACGCTGGTGCATTTTAGGACTTCAGCATATACGTTGTCAGGTCCGGGACTTTTTTTATTTTATGTAGAATTGACTGCATTTATAACCTCCGATTCCAAGATTTCCGGCTCACTTAGTTGTTGCTGGTAATTAGTATCGTTTTTGCTCGTGCGTCTTCAAAAAGGCTCTCCATAGCTCTTCCAAATCTCCTGCAGCCCATCCTTATCCACGACAAAATTTTCATTGTCATCTTTAAGAGAGGGCAGTTGTGAATGTTTGTTATATCCTGAAACAATACTAGAAAAACATAATGCAAAAAAATGTTTAAATTTACATTAATTATTATGATACAGGGTGTCAAATCGGACACTTTTTTCATGATAAAAATGGTCTCGTAAAACACTCAGTGTAAGGTAGAAAAAACGCAAGAGTAGCTTTATCTAAATACGTAATAATATACAGTGTGTTCTATTTAAAATAGGAAGTTATAGTCAACTTCCGGTATAATCGGAAGTAGTTGGAGGCGCTAAATATTTTAGATCAATTCGGCATATCCGAAAACCTTTCACCTTAAATTTTCAGATTTTACTTATGTCAAGTTTCTCTAAAACGTCTAATTAGAACTCCCAAAGATTCACGCCGTTTAAATAAAATTGTCTACTTAGCATAAATCAGGTAAGTATAAAACTGTTACACTTTCAAACTATCATTAAATTCGGATTAAACTCGCTTTATCGGGTCATCCCTTAATCGATTCACTGTGGGGATGGCCGACTGGTGAAATGCAAGCATCGAACGACCTCAAAGGGGTTAACGGAGGTCAAAAACTGCATTTGAAAACTTCCACAATTTCTCCAAGAACAGCCTTGGTCCAT
Organism: Agelastica alni; assembly: GCA_950111635.1. Lineage (NCBI taxonomy): Eukaryota > Metazoa > Arthropoda > Insecta > Coleoptera > Chrysomelidae > Agelastica > Agelastica alni. Next base: position 21,652,387 of record OX467710.1, read on the forward strand.
CCGATTTATTTTCTGTTTCTTTTGTACTCACAAGAAAATAAAATAAAAATAATCCGAGTGATTTTCAATTGAAATGTTCTCAGTGTGGATAGAGCTGGTCATAAGTGATAAAAATAAAAATAAAACTTGCGGTTGTATTGAATTTGTAAATATGAGGTTAAAGCTGGACGGCAATCCTTAATTGTTGCGCTGGTGAACTATACCACCTGATTTGCGTGAACTAACAGAGTTGAATCACAGAGCATCCCCACAAAGCAGAGCAACTCACATGTTGGGGAACAAGTTTGAGCGCTACCGGTGTTCGGTCGCTCATCTAAACAAATTGGCGGCTTTTTTAAATATTTAATTCTTCAGATTGTATTCTATGAACATTGGTGCCGGTAAAACATGTTTATTTTCTTGATATTTACATATACAGTTACAGTTCTCATTTTCTCGAGGTTTTAGTGATTTCACTGTATCTTGTTTGTTTGCTTGTATGTATGTTTGTTACTGACTCTTTATCCTCGATTTTGACCTACTTTAAGCGATCATATTTAATTTAAACTTTGCACACTTGTCAAAGACCGACGACAATGCAATAATTCGATCAAAATATCCGATTATCCTGATTACTTTCGCCAGAATTTATAAATTTCTTCAAGGATCCTTTGTATAAAAGTAAGAGAGATGGAACTAGTGCTCGCATGCCACGCGGGCAACCCGGGTTTAATTATAGGCCGATGCATTCTTTTTGTGCTTCTACCATTAAATACATAATTGTTTTAGTGAGTAAAACAACATACATACATACGCCTTTTTCCCTTGGGGGTAGGCAGAGACCACTTCCTTCCACTTGCTACGGTTCTTACACACATCTTTTGCTTCCTCTACTTTCATCAATGCTCTCATACATGCTCGTCGGTTGTTGGTACTCTTGATCTGGCCTTTCCTCAAAACAATGTTGATCTGATCAAGGTATGTTCTCCGAGGTCGACCTCTACCGACTTGTCCATTCACACTCGCTTTATAAATTTGTTTCGTCAATCTTCCTTCATCCATCCTTTCAACGTGTCCAAACCATCTAAGCATTCCTTTATCTATCTTTGTAACCACATCTTCTTTTACACCACAGCGTTCTCTTATCTCACTATTCTTTACCTTATCCAACCGAGTCACTCCGGCTATACTTCTCAGACTACTCATCTCCGCAGCATTAATCCTATTTTCATGCTTCTTCTGCCAAACCCAACATTTACTACCATACATAAGTGTAGGAACCAACACACCCCTATGCACAGCCAGACGTGCCTTTTTTGACACTTTCTGGCTATTCATAAAGCTATGCAGTTCCCCATTAATTTGTCTTCCTGCCAAAAAATCGAACTAAAAAGCGAAAAATAAATTATAGTTTAAATAAACTAAAAAACACGCTTTTAGAGTTAATGAAAATAAAAAGTAATAAATAATTCTAACGTAGAAATAAAATTATCGACGAAAAAGTTAATGTCACTGTTTTAAACAGAATACATATTTCGAGAAGCCCTGGAAAATACCTCCGACGGGGTGATTGTTAATGGCGAGTGCATTAATAACATACAATATGCGGATGACACAGTAATTATCTCAAACGATCTAGAGGGACCTCAAAGATTAATGAACAGAGTGGTGGAAGTAAGTGAAAGATATGGACTGTGGATGAATGCGAAAAAGACCAAATTCATGATTATTTCTAAAAATAAACGCTTGGAAGGCCAGCTGCTGATACATAACAACAAATATTAACTAAGAATGGGACCACTCGGTTGAGATAAGGCTCGAGCCATATTCCTTAAAACGGCAAAATTGTTCAAAATTAGGGACCTGTCTTTAAACACTAAAATGCGGACACTGAGGTGTTATGTGTTCTCAACTCTTCTATACGGTGTTGAGTCATGGAAGTTATCTGATACATCTTGCAAAAAATTAGAAGCCTTTTAACTCTGGCTTCACTGTCGTGTTCTGAGAATTTCATGGGAAGAAAGAAAAAGAAATCTTATATCAGGTAAAGAAGATATAACCGACTATTGTAGTGTTTGACCCCACCATATGCTTCTTTATAAAAAAAATCTTATTGTCCGATCAAGGACTCGGACTTTAAAATTAAGACTTGTATTCATTTAAAAGTCGAGAAAGCAATCGATGTAGTATCAGAAACCAAAACAGTTGCAAAAATTGGTCCTAAGTTAACTCTACTAATCCAAATACTTTTTAGTCTAAAACATAACATTTCAAATACTCGAATCGATCCAGAAGTAATTATTTCATTATAACTACAATAATCCTTTTCAGAAGGTGTTTAAGCAAACGATTCAACTTTTATTAAGATATACAATAAAAAAACTAACAGGAATGAGATAGATCAAAGAGTTCATTAAAGAACCATTGCCAAAATTAGTGTAGTACCTTCTTAGCCAAAATAGACAATAAACCACTATTATATTTAGACTTCTGATAGGGCATTATTGGCTTAACAAACACAGGTTCAACATCGGCCTGGCAGATACAACCATATGCAGGTTTTGCCAAGAAGATCAGAAAACTCCTGCACACTCTACTGCGAAGGTCTAAAAAGGCAAGAGTTTTCGACGAATTTTTCTTAATATATGGGGGATCTAAGGTCTGGCCTATGGTGTCTTTTAATAAGAATGGGAAACTCTAACCCAACATGTGTGCACCCTCAATCAATTTACAAAGGTTATAGTGGAGACATTTAGTCCATAAGCCCCATATAACTCGAATCCAATCTTCATGACTTGTATTTTTGGTTATTAAATTTTTACCAGTATTTATCTACTAATCCGCTAAATTGATATTATCAGAAATTTAAAAAAAAGGTACTTAAGACAAGTGTAAGCGGTAGATAAAGATCTGTACCAATTAAAAACATCGACGAACTAAAACAGACGCTATCAAAATTAATATGTATTACGCTTTAATATAAAGCACCCTCTTAACTCGAATCAAGTCTCTCCATCTAGATTTTGGGAGTCACGGTATCCAATAATATGTCTTGGCATGACCATGTTGCTAACATCGCAAAGACAGCAAGCCAGAGGCTAGGTTTTCTGTGACCTCTACTGGAGTATTGCTCACACATTTGGGGTTCAGCACCAAGGCATTCTCCAGAGAAATAAAAACTCTTATACCACCACTGGCCACATTCGACCAAAAAACTCGGCTCGCTGATCAGTCTCACCCATTTACTCTTAAGATTGACACAACAAGGACCAATCTCCATCAAGAATCTTTCTTTTACAGAGCTGCTACGGAATGGAATAAGCTTCCAAAATAAGTTTTTCCAGAGAACTATAAATTTTTAAAAAGCGGGTCCACAATCATTTCCTTTCTATAATCCTCCCTTCCGCTTCTAATAGTCGCAGTGCGGGCCGACCGCGGCCCACACGATAGGTCTACCCTTTTTGCGACTATTTTAAGTAAAAAAAAACCCAGTCTCACGTAGAATAGCGCATGAATTCACAGAGAGAACCAGACAGACCCTCGACGAGCGCCACCCACTGTTCGGCTATGAAGCACAATAGACAAACTTAAATCAAGAAAACGCTTTATGAATACCCCACTGGACGAGCCTACTACCCAATATCGGAGGGCTCTCAAAGCGGTATATCTACTGATTGGACAACATGGTGTATGCTAAATCGCATTAGAACTGGCGTTGCCCCTGTCAAGACCAACCTCATCAGGTGGGGCCTGTTGGATAGAAACGACGACAAGTGCGACTGTGGAGCCATACAGGACATGGAAAACCTACTTACCTGCCCTAGCTGCCCACATAGATGTACCTTTGATGATTTATGGACATACAACCAGCAAGCATTGGACACAGCCCAATACTGGGCTTGGAAATTATAGTTTCCGAACATGAAAAAGTAAAAGTAAAGCCATACATACACATATTTTCCTGATTAATTTGCAAATTCTTTGCTGTAATACTGCTTCCCATATTTTAACACTTCACTTGTTATTTCATTATTTCCTTTACGAAAGTAATGGTTTTTAAGAGACAAAAAAGCATAACGAACTGCGAGGTGCAAATTGTAAAAGAAAGAGTGGAACAAGTGAATGAGTTTGTATACTTGGGTTCAAAATTTACGAGAGACGGAAAGTATGACTGTGACATTGAGCAAAGGGTGTTGACAGGAAAAAAATTGGACCCTGTATTACTTTATGAGCAGCCAGAACGTATCAGAAGACAGAAAAAGCATGAAGATAAGATTATTCCTGCGAAGATGAGTATAGCCGGAGTGTAAAGTGTAATTTTTGTTTTAAGATAAGCATGATTAGTTATAAAAATAATCAGGTAATTTTCATTTTGTAACTGATCAGGTAATTTTTATTTCGTTTAAGTGTGATTACGTAACTACTTAAAAAAATTCCCCAAATATGAATTGGTTTACTATATAAGGGGAAAGACATTTAATCACAAAACTGTGTGTTAGTTTACTCAAACGCTACAACATGATCGCCATTAAAATTATTGCTGCCTTGGCTTTTGCCTCAGTTGCTTTTGGTAAGTTCAACATTTTAATCAAATTTATTAAAACAGATATAACTTTGATAATACGTGTTTAAAAAGTTGTTATCTTATTAAAACCCTAGAATAAACCATAAACAAAAAATATTGGTAGGTAATATTAATGTGCATATCTGATAATAAATCATTTTTTTGGTTCACTTCTTTCTTATGATATTCTCTGGACGCGAGTACAAATTTTTTTATTGGACAAGGCTCACGAAACTTTGGAAAAATGATATAATTTAAAAATCAAGTTTGCGTCTTATTAGTCTTGAGTATCCTTTGCGTACTAATATAAAACAAGATCGGAAAAAATAAAAGAATATTTATTATTAGCGCCTTTAATCCCATCAAAAATATAAATTTGAAATGAGAGCCAAGTTCAATATTATTCCTTGGTTGTTGACTTCAACGACAAAAGAGGTGAGATCTAAATGGGTACCAAGTTCAATGGTCAGTCCTGAAATTTATTTATAACAACATAAAATATTTTACAACAACTTATCATTTCTTTTAATAACTTAGGATAATATGTTGAAGCCTAAGGTCTGACTTGGCTAGTTCAAATAAACGAATTGTATTATAAGCCTTCGCAAGTTTTAAAGCTGTAAGTTCTTATTTTATTCTGCCAAAAATTTGGCTTGCTGGTAGAAACAGGCCGTTGAACATAGGGCTCTTCCATGACTGTTTTAGTAGATACTTAATAATAATTCGTTTATTCGAACTAGCCACGTCAGACCTTATGCTTCAATATGTAAGCAAAACGAAAGTAGTGGTTCTTGAAAAAGAAGAAAGCATGACAAACTGTGGAGTTTCGATTGAGGAAGAAAGAGTGGAACAAGTAAATGAATTTGTGTACTTGGGTTCAAAGTTTACGAGAGATGGAAAGTATGACAGTGACATTGAGCGAACGGTGTTGGCAGGAAAACAAATGAATGGGGCACTGCATAGCTTTATGAATAGCCAAAAAGTAAGTGTCAAAAAAGGCACGTCTGGCTGTGCATAAAGGTGTGTTAATTCCTAGTGAATGTTGGGTTTGGCAGAAGAAGCATGAAAATAGGATTAATGCTGCGGAGATGAGTAGTCTTAGAAGTATAACCGGAGTGACTCGGTTGGATAAAGTATAGAATAGTGAGATAAGAGAACGCTGTGGTGTAAAAGAAAATGTGGTTACAAAGATAGATAAAGAAACGCTTAGATGGTTTGGACACGTAGAAAGGATGGATGAAGGAAGATTGACGAAACAAATTTATAAGGCGAGTGTGAATGGACGGAAGTCGGTAGAGGTCGACCTCGGCGAACATATCTCGATCAGATCAACATTGTTTTGAAGAAAGGCCAGGTCAAGAGTACCAACAACCGGCGAGCATGTATGAGAGCACTGATAAAAGTAAAGGAAGCAAAAGATGTGTGTAAGAACCATAGCAAGTGGAAGAAAGTGGTCTCTGCCTACCCTTATGGGAAAAAGGCGTGACTTTATGTATATATGTATAAATAAATTTCAGGACTGACAATTGAACTTGGCACCCATTTAGATCTCACCTCTTATCGTTGAAGTCAACAACCAAGGTATCATAATATTGAACTTGTATCTCATTTCACATTTACGTTTTTGATGGGATCATTACTTTTGTACAGAAATTATTAATAGGTACTCACTCATTCATGATAAAATTAATACCAAATAGTTTTTGTTATCCTACTACATTTTCCTAACTTTACGGGGTATAATTGTCTTTTTTGTGTTATTTTCTATATGTTCTTGTTAAATTAATACTAAATTCCAGTTAATAAGGTAATAAGTATGAAAGTTCGACTATACTTTTAATTGTAAGTAGTTATAAGTACTAAAACTGATGTTTGGATTAAAAGAAAATTAAGAGTGGTATTCCACTCGTTTTATATACACGTAAAGACCTTAAAATCCACATAAAGACCGGCTGTCATCAAATTTGATTGATGATTCTTACATTGCAGGCACTATAAATAAGTGTTCTTAATAGAATCACTTAATTGAAAAATTATAATAAAATGATAAAAATTTACAAGTTTCTGATTTATTTTTTTGTATTGACCCAACTACCTATTTGGATGCCACATTTGAACTTTCTAGGTCATTTGGAACTGGGTTAAAGTTTTGATTCATAGGTTAGTCAGTGACAAAAATGACGATTTTTGGACGTTAATATCTAAATAACTGAGGTTTGTTTATGAAATTTGGAGCACATATGTATCTCGCAAGTCTCAATATATGAGCCAAATTTGACATGTTTACGTGAAATACCGCTCGCAATTCTGTTAGCTTGGACTTGGCTTGACACGCTACAGCGTGTCAAGATGACAAAGTTTTATTGATTTCAAATTAAAAACGTGTCACGTGCCTATTTTTTCCCTTCTACAGTTCCATTATTAATTGGGTCTCTGATAGTTTTTGTATTCCTTAGGTACTCGTAAATAGTTTCGCTTACCGTATTTTGTTGTAATTTAAATATATCACTAGTTGTAAATAGTGTTGCATACATTGTAGTGATAGGATTCAATTATTAATGGCTGTGACATTTTTGTTAATCGATGGAGATGGAGTGGGGGTTTTTGTTATTAGATTTTGCCTTGATTTTTGGCCTCGATTGTCGTGTGTTGTCAGCTATATTATTGTTTGGTTTGCATTTCTGTGTGGATGGGCTGGCTATCAACATGGACGAGTGCGATTATGAGTTTGGAACATAGATTTGTGAAGATTGTTGGTTGACGCGTGTTCCGTGTCATTCTTGATATCCGGCCTGGGAGTCAGTAGTTTGCACAGTCGTTTGGTGTCAGTCGTCGAAGTCGGGTGGTGGTGAGAGTTTTTGGAACGATTTGATATTAACACGTGAGCAGAACCTCTACGGTTTTTCCTTTCATATCTGGCTGTATTTGGGCCATCTTAATTGGATTTTGAAGAAAAACCATTTAATTTTTAACTTGACCATTCTATCTTACCTTTGTTGTTGATATTTTGGATTTTGGTGTCGAGTTAAAATATCCGCATGCGGGATCTGATGGAGGGAAGCCATTGTTAAGTAGCAGGTGCAGTTCCATAATCAAACCGGCCACAGGAGTAGGCCACAGGATTAGTGAATTCGTATACCCAAAGGTTACAAGTGATTTATTTTAGAATATTTAAACGACGTGATTTGTTTTTGACACCGCGATTAAGTTTTGTTTTAATTTATTAATATGGTACACAGTTGAAAACTATTTATTGCATTGGATAATATGCCAAGGCTGAACTTTGATTAAAGTAATATTCTTAATAGTTCTTTGTGTCCAAGTAAAAAATGTTTTCTTCATACTTATTTGTAAATATCCTATAATATTGCTATTTTGAAGGACAGCCATCATAAAAAGAAATAATTTTAAATAAGCTCGATTGTTTTAACAGTGTAAATCTTTATGTAAATGGAAAAAAAAAGTGAGTAAATTAGCAGCCGTACGTGAACGTTGATGAAGTATTGTTAAAAAGTTGACTTGTATACGTTTTTTTTTTTTTTTGGTAACCTGATAAGGTTTGTTATTCTTACCTTTGTTTTAATTATTTTATGAAACCGTAAACTTTGGATTTTTGATTTATTGTTGTCTTATAAAGTTGTAAATTTTGAAGTTTCGATTTATTGTTGGCTGTTAATTTTGATTATATTTGTTATAATTTTGTTATTGAGCTTTGTATTTTAATTTATTGTGTGAGTAAAGTATCCAATATATTTTTGCTATAATTTTATTTATTTGGTTCACCATAATCTTAGTTATTTATCGTGTGGCTCTGCTAGTGCCTATAAGACCTAGGGGTTTCCGGCTTGAACCGTCTAAGTCGGTGGCGCGGCTCACTTTTATAATTTATCCATCTTTTGGAAAAATTTCATATTTACTGGTACATACAATATAGTCGTTAACTCGACCGACAGCTACAGCGGAAAATTTTGTGTTTTTTATTAACGATTATTTTTTAAATGATAGATATTAAACGGCTTTTTTTTTCAGAGTTGATTTGTTTAACAATACATGGTCAGACAGTGTCGCTTTTCTCAAAGAAAAGAGTGTTAACGACCTAAAACTCTCTTGGAACGTTGAAAATGTTTTGGTAAGTATATTTTATTTTCATTTGAATGTTGCATAATGTGTTAAAATGTTCTAAAACTTAAGGTCATAATCAAATTGCTAATGCCCTTTTTTAGGCTAGAGTGACTGGATTTGGAGCCCTCAATGTAACAGTGGATGCTATCGTCCAAAATAATTTGCCCAACATTTTGAAATCAGCCGAAACTTCAGTCGCACTTTCTTCGTTAATAAAAACTGGATTGAGCAACTGGTTCCCAAACAAACTTCAAGTACTTGCCGATTGGTGTGCACAATAATAAATTTTGAACATATTTTTAAAAAATATTTCAATAAAATAAATTAATCCTAAAAAGATTTCGTATTTAATTTGTACCTTTTAATATTCTCTTTTTTGCAATAGTGACAAAGCTTATACCACAAAGGCGCTTTTTAATTAAAGATGTTAGTTAAGAGGCTGCTTTGTATTAAAACGTAATACATATTAATATTTATAGCATCTGTTTTAGTTCGTCGATGTTTTTTATTTGGTACAGATCTTTATCTACCGCCTATACTTGTCCCGTCTTAAGTAACTTTTTTTTAAATTTCTGATAATATCAATTTAGCGGATTAGTAGATAAATACTGGTAAAAATTTAATAACCAAAAATACAAGTCATGAAGATTGGATTAGAGTTATATGGGGCTTATTTACTAAGAGTCTCCACTCTAACCTTTGCAGATTTATTGTGGGTGCAAACATGTTGGGTTGAGTTTCCCATTTAGACCAGTCCTTATTACTAGACTTCATAGGCCAGATCTTTGATACCCCATAAATTAAGACTGATTCGTCGAAAACTCTAGCCTTTTCAGACCTTCGCAGTAGAGTGTGCAGGGATTTCCTAATCTTCTTGACAAAATCTGCCAGTCCAATGTTGATCCTGTGTTTGTTGAGCCAATAATGCCCTATTAGAAGTCCAATTATGATAGTGGTTTATCGTCTATTTTAGCTAAGAAGATACTTCTCTAAGTTTTTATATTGTAAATCTTAATAAAATCAAATCGTCTGCTTAAAAACCTTCTGAAAAGCATTATTGCAATAATAATGAAATAAATTCTTTTGTATGGATTCGAGTATTTGAAATGTTATGTTTTAGACTAAAAAGTATTTGGATTTGGAGAGTTAATTTGGAATCAATTTATCCAACTGTTTTAGTCTTTGATATGCAAGTGGATGCAAGTCTTAGTTTTAAAGTCTGAGTCCTTCATCTGACAATAAGCTTTTATTTGTAAAGAAGCATATGGTGGAGTCAAATACAATAGTCGGTTATATCGGGTGATAGATTTATAATCATAAATCAGACCTTTAAAACAAACCAACATCAAAAAGTATTGTCATTTCAAAGTCATGTGTATGAAAATTCTGCTTGATAAATTAGATTTGATAATTTTGGACCCTCCAAAAGCCTGTTTACATCTGGTGGTCGAAAAATTCGGATGTCTAAGATAAGTTTAGTGAAAAAATAATAAGTTTATTGTTTAGCTAACATTTTTAAAGCAAAACCTTTAACACGTCTGGTCAGACTCACATAAATTAAAATATGTAACGTTAGCACTTTTTTTTATCTTTATCAATAAGAGTTTTTCCACTTTCAAAAATGTTTCCAATTCCAATTTAAAGTAACAGTACAGAGTCAGTACTAAAAAATCTATCAAACAAAACTTACTTTCTCCTCACAAGTTGGATAAAGCGTTTTTATTATTTCTATCTGAAAACACTTTATATTTTTGGTGGAAATATTTAAAAATTATTTCTAAGAAATATCATGTGAAGCGACAAAAGTAAGAGCAGAATTACTGCCCAAGAAGTCACGTGAGAAATATTAAAACCAGTATCGTCTATTTTGCAACTGGCGCCAACAGAAGAGAGTTATAAATGTAAGTGATGATATTTTTCTCGTTTATTTGTCAGAAAAAAGGAAATCCATGTAAGTTTTAACTTTATGGACTCAATTTTCAATTTTAAAAAGTTGTCTGGTAATACCATGTGATAAAAGAAACAGCCTGTATATCAAGGATTAAAAAGTAGTTTTTTTCTTGTTTAAACAGAAAATTTTAATATACATACTTACTAACAATAAAGCTTAAAACGACATGTCAGAAATTAATACTCTCAAAAAACAAACTGTCTGTATATATTTTAAAAATTTAAATGGAAAAAATAATTTTAAATAACCAATGAAAAAATTTAAACGTTGACAAAAACATTACTTTTTTCTTTACTAATATAAATATTGTATAAAAATGAAGTATTACAATTTAGATAAAACTTTTTAGATTTACATATCAGCAATAACACCATTTCGAAATAATAAAAAAATTAATTTATTAAAAATTATCAAAGAAAAGTTACTTGTACTTGATATTTTATAATATTTGATATCTTAAATAAACTGTTAGAAATGATCTACTTAATATACAGGGTGTGGCGCGAAAAGTTTTGATTAAAAGTAATAGCGGATACAGTTATGTTAAAAATCTGAAATTATGAAGTTGTAGGTTTTGGATGACGCTGAGATCAAATATAATTGTTAGCCTGAATGTGGCACTTCCGGTTATACCAGAAGTAGATGTCAACTTTGTTATTTTAAATAGAACCTAATATTTTTTATTTTATTTTCGAATTTTACATGAAATTTTAAATAAAATTTGTGAAATTTAAAAATTTTTAACAACTGGCTCGCTAATATTTCGAAAAAAAAAACGCTAAATGAGTACATTGTCTTTATTTATTTTTGTACAGTATAAAATACATACATATAGTCACGCCTTTTTCCCGTAGAGGTAGGCAGAGACCACTTCCTTCCACTTGCTACGGTTCATACAACATCATTTGCTTCCTCTACTTTCATCAGTGCTCTCATACATGCTCGTCGGTTGTTGGTACTCTTGACCTGGCCTTTCTTCAAAACAATGTTGATCTGATCTAGATATGTTCGCCGAGGTCGACCTCTACCGACTTCCGTCCATTCACACTCACCTTATAAATTTGTTTCGTCAATCTTTCTTCATCCATCCTTTCTACGTGTCCAAATCATCTAAGAATTCCTTTATCTATCTTTCCGGATATACTTCTCAGACTACTCATCTCCGCAGCATTAATCCTATTTTCATGCTTGTTCTGCCAAACCCAACATTTACTACCATACATAAGTGTAGGAACCAACACACCTCTATGCACAGCCAGACGTGCCTTTTTGTAATACTTTCTGGCTGTTCATAAAGCTATGCAGTGCCCCATTTATTTGTTTTTCTGCCAACACCTTTCGCCTAATGTCACTGTCATACTTTCCATCTCTCGTAAACTTTGAACCCAAGTACACAAATTCATTTACTTGTTCCACTGTTTCGTTCTCAATCGAAAGCACTTTTGAGATATTTTATTATCTTGGTTAAAACATTACACTACTAAATTATTTTAACATTAGTAAAGAGTAGGCCTTGGCTGTCAAAGATTTGATAGTTAGAACGTTAATTGTTTATGTTTTTTTGACTATTTTTTTACCAGATTGTATTTCATAGTACTTAATGGCAAATGTTGGATTTACTAATGATGATTTTTTATTATTTATCACATTTTAAAAAAACACAAATGGAAACCATTTTTATATCATTTGGTGTAACACTTTCAATTAGGTATCTTCCTCGAAGGGTAGAATTCTGTAAATGTTTTTTAATAAAGACCCAAGGGGATAAAAACTTCATAAAAAAAGTTATATGGTGTGATGAAGCAAAGTTTAGCAAAAATGGATTATTTAATCAACATAACTTCCATTTTTAATCTAATGAAAATCCAAATGTTAGTAGAAAACGATACTTCCAAGATAGTTGTAGTTTTGATGTTTTTTGTGTAATAAAAAACGATTAAAATTTTATAATGAAAATTTAAATGGTTAGCTGTCCGTGGTTTCATTTAATTATCTGTAGTTCGCAAAGAACCTTGTTGATCCATGCTTTTTTGAAATAAACACAAACGGCGCAGACCAAGGACTTGCTGATTCTTTAATCACTCCATTTTCCATCATCTTGTTAACCAGCTTTTTCACCTCTTGTTGTTTATATCATGTTTTGTAACTAGTTGTCACTTTGACAGTATAATAAATCGGTACATAAGTTGTGAATTTTCCTTGAGTTTAAGTTATATTAACCTATACAGAATAATTTAAAAATTAATTTGCAGCTCAAATGATCAAATCCTTTGAATTTACATAAAAAAATTACGTAGTAGCCTGGCAGTCCTTGCTTGATCGGTATAATAATAATAGATTTCAAAATCTTTATTTAATATTGAACCATTATTTAGAGAATCATCAGAAGGGCTGAGAAAAATCAATGATGCAGTGCTAAAGAACTTGCGCGCATTAGAACAATTGAAACAACCCACTGAAAAATGGGATAATTTTGTAGTTTACATGATTTTTATCAAGCTAGATCCATTAACACTACGAAAGTGGAAAAGAACAGAAAGCAAGCTTCACCAATTCATTATAATATGCAGAGTATGCATTAGGGATCATAACATTCATAATTGTTCATAATTGAAGAACAAACAGAAACAAAAGACAATATTCTTGAAAATAACATAACAACTCTCTCTTATATTTTGAATCCTTAAGTTCTTTTATCAACAGCGTATGTTAAAATTTTAGACAAATAGAAAAAAGCACATAAAATAAGGGCATTACTTGATTTTTGATCTTGGTCAAGTTATAAAGCACAGGAATTATCAACACGATTGAAATAAATAACTCTGAATTACAAATTTTTGTGCTTGGAATAACTTAATTACAAATATTAATACACAACACGAGGTAACAATTCAAGCCTACCTTAACGATTTGTCAGTTGTCAGAGCTCAACATTCCAAAAAATTTGAAACTCGCTGATCCTTCTTTCTTCAAGCCTCAACACATAGACATGCTCATAGGTTCTGATTTATTCTGGAGTTTATTGTGCATATTACATATTTCATTGGGTCAAAATAAACCCATATTACAGAAAACATGATTCGGTTGGATTATTTTGGGACCAAGTGGTAAAAGTCAATCTTCCAAAAAATGTTGTAATTTTAGTCAAATTGAAGATATTCAAAGTCAATTAGGGAGATTTTGGAATTGAAAGAATACTCTCTGGAAAGTGCAATATGTCATCTGCTAAGTCGGTGTCGACTAAGACTTTTTCTAAGAATTCTTGATACAGCCGATCCCTCTCTACGCTCCACTCTGGGATATAGTCCTCTCGATAGCCTCTTGAAACAGATTTTTGGGCAGAAGCTTTGACGGCCCCAACAAGTCACACGTAGCCTTTGTGGGTTGGTGGTATCCATCAAATAAATGCTCTTTACTGATTTTTTGCCAGTCTGCTTTACCAAAATTCCATCTAGATTGTGGTGTAGCGCCGATGTCTAGTAATACCGAGTGGTGCTGGATGTGAGGAAATCCATCAAGGACACGTCGACTAGTCTGGAGAGGCTTCATTTCGATGTTGCTAGTGACAAAGAATAGATCTGGGTTGTAGTCCCATTTCCACCTACCTGATATGAAGGTCCCAATGTCTTTTGCATCAAATACCAGAGAAAAATTATTATTATCAACCCAATCAATCAGTCCATTCTGGTCGTCCGTTGGGTATTTCCATAGGGAGTGGTGGCTATTGAAATCATCGGCATAAACAGCTGGGTGGTGATACACCGGCAGAATCTCTGGTGGCCAGGATGAGCTAGGTGGCTTATATATGTTTGCGATTTTTATGCCACTAATTTTGATTGTTATTAGATATATATCATTCAATGATTGTTTTTGAACAAACGAAATATTTTCAATGTTGGATCTGGCATACGTGGCAGAACCATAAGTCACGTGGTTAATTGCGCCAATTAATTTGTAGCCCTCAATGTTGCCTCTGGACAGAAGCTGTTGGTCGTCCGCAGCGTGAGTTTCCGACATTAACATTATTTTCCTTCAGCATTCTCAAAAGGTGTTCAGTTTTGAATTTACTAATGCCTTCTAGATTCAATTAGCAAACACGACCAGAAGGTCCTATGTTTCTTGTCTTATGTTACTGACGATTGCCGTTTGGTCTTGGATGCATTGTTCTCATCGAATTTGCCAGGAGTTTAAGAATGAAAAATCTGGCATCCAATGATTGAATAGACTTTTAGCATTACCCAGGGTGCAGTGCGAGGAGCTTGTCTATTCTTCGCACCCCAAAGAAGTACATGCCACTGTACTGCTTCCTTTCCTGAAAACTTGGCCTTATCCAGTATTTGTGTTTCGTTTTTAGCTTTTTTGAAGCAACTGCCACTGCTAACGCTACATCATTATCTCGTTCCATACTCTCCGTTATTGGTAACATGTAATGGAAACACAAATGGTTGCGTACCCACGAAACAATGTGATTAATGACAATTTTGGTTGCTTCAGTGAAAACAAGAAATTTATGTATGTTGCCGTACGTTTCTACCCATGGCAACAAGGACAAACATTTAGCAACAAAACGTTCCTCCTGTGAAACCCGGCTTTATATTTACCCTCCATATTAAAATCATTGAATAATAAATAACCCAATAAAAGTGGGCTGTCAACCCGAGACTACTTTTTAACAGACAGATGGATGGAGAAGAAGCCATGATACGAAACCATAATTTACCAAATTTTGCTCAATGCGCCTAAATAAATTCCACCAAAAAAGACTACTTAAAGAAAATATAATAATCACTGAACTAGAACAAAAATATATTTTACTCTCAAAATTGAAATGTTACGCTAGATTACGAACCAACCTCCTACCCATTTTTTTAATTATAAAGCTCCATGTGGTGTAAACTTTATTAATGTAGCAATAGAAATAAAAAAAAATTAAAAAAATTGTAAATATATTTTAGAATTACACTGTATTTATTAGCACATCTGCAGTCAACTAAAAATTAATAGCTTGTGATTAGTTGTTTGCGCACCAATCAGCTAGTACTTGGAGTTTGCTAGGGAACCACATTTTTAGTCCAGTTTTGATGAATGAAGAGAGTGCTACCGAAGTTTCGTTTGATTCCAAAATATTTCCCAAATTATTGTCCACAAGTTCGTTTGCTACATCATCCAAAAGGTCGAAACCAAACACTTTAGCCTGAAAAACAACAAGTTTAATAATTTAAATAAAACATAAAGAATTGTTCTTACAGAAACACGTCCAATTTTCCAAGAGAGCTGTAAGTCATTCACATCTTTTTCTTTGAGAAAAGCGGCACTCCCTGTCCATGTGTTGTTGACCAAATCAATACTGAAAAATACAACTTTATTTAAACGCTTAACGTTAATAAGAAGGACTTACAAATATCTTCCGGTGGTTTCTCTTCTATGTTCTTTAGTAATACTGGCGTCATATTGACCAGCAATTTGGAATGTATCCCAATGTATGGACAAATTAAATGCAGCAACAGAATCACTATCGTTGCTAGTTTGAATGCCGTGTATTCTCCATAAAGGAATTCCTCCCCAAGTAAGATTGTATAACTTAATATCGATTCTGTAAAAGAATTTAGTTTAATATACGTCTTAATCTATTTATATTAGTTTTTAAATGATTTTTTCTAAATATTACTCAAAATCTTCCACTACTCCAGTCCAGCTGATATTGTTTGATAATCCAATGTAAGGCATGTGAGCTGGAACATGGATCGATGGATCTCCTTGAATGATTAGATCTCTTCCACATTCCAACAAATATTTAGCCAAGTTTAAGTCATTACCAGCTAAAATAAATTTTATTTACATAAGTAACCAATAACAAACAATATTCGTTGAATCAAACTTTTGACTATCAAAATTATACTGCAAGTTTTTAATTTGAAATCAATAAAACTCCTTTATTTATTTAGTTTAAAAAAATCAAAAAGAATTATTGACCAGCTTGGTAATAAATAACCGTATAAAGTTTAACTTTTAAAAATTCAATTTTTAAAAAAGTATACATACTAGCGATCAAGTATACATACTTGGCAACGCTGTACGCGAATATAGATATTACTTGCGCGGTAAATTCAAAGGGACTGATAAAGAAATCAATATTTAAAACTATATTTAGTAGATCATATATATTTATTAGGGGTAAAATATTTCAAATTTTGAGAAATACAGAAAATAATATTAGTACAATCCTTTTTATTAAATATAAACCGAAATAAATATTTCCTTCAATCACATTTATTTTCGTATTTTAAGAAGTGTAGGTATGCGCATCGATACGCTTAATTCTAGTGACTTCTTATAAAAAAAATAAATAAATACGTAATACAATTTTACGTAAAACCAAATATGCAGTCATTACAAAAGTAATTTATTGCATTTTTGGGAACACAAATAATTATATTAATATAATCTTTATATTAAATATAAATTAAACGCAACATATAATAAAACGAAAACTACTGAAACTTAG
Source organism: Agelastica alni (assembly GCA_950111635.1). Taxonomy (NCBI): domain Eukaryota; kingdom Metazoa; phylum Arthropoda; class Insecta; order Coleoptera; family Chrysomelidae; genus Agelastica; species Agelastica alni. Next base: position 21,669,508 of record OX467710.1, read on the forward strand.
GCATATAAATGAGGATAATGAACGATTTATACAGTACATCGATTCTTCTCCAATATATCAACTAGTGTAACATAAGCGACGTTGCCGGGTTAGAACTTTTAAAAGTATGTGGAAGTATTAATTTATGTATACATATGAAAACTGTATGAGTTTCCGTTTCCACGGGTACAGTTTTGCATAAAAATTATAACTCACATCGCTACAAGCTTGCAGGTATACTTTTACCGTGCGTATAATCTAAAATGTTTTGACAATATGGTCCTACGACAACCTCTTTATTTTTTTATTTTAAGTTTTCAAAGCGACAAAATATTTTTAAACGGGTATTATCATAGTAATGTGTGTTTTAATAAATTTGTGACCATGTAATGATGAGAATATTGAACTTACCAAAAGCAACTGAGGCAAAAGTCAATGCAGCAATAATTTTAATGGCGATCATGTTGCAGCCAGTCTAAGTAAACTTACACACTGATTTCAATTAAATATCGTACTTTTATATAGTGAACCAAATAATAATTGGGGAATTTTCTTGAGTACGCATACGAAATCGCACTTAAAAAGTATAAGTAGCCTGATTATCTATTATCTTGTTTACCGATACTAAACTTACAATAATTTTTTATAAAATTTAAAAATTTTGTAAATATTTGCATTAATAAAGTCTTTTGTTAGCTACCAACCCACGAATTTTTGCATAAGACAGACATTTATTATAAGCTTCTAGTCAAAATTAATGCAACAATATGAAATTACCCAAAAATTAATTTATATTTTTCTTGAGTCCGTTTTTAAAATTTATCGAGATTTTAATAGTAGGCTATGCATATTTAGTCTTATTGTTAATAACAGCTATCAAAAGAATTATTCGTTTAGATTTACAGTTTTAAATAATTTGTTAAACGATAAACAATTTTTTGCATTACTTGCGAAATATATTTTTTAAAATTAAGCTTATAAATATAAGAATTTTATTTTATCACCTTCTCTTGACCATCCTGCACTTGGAATAGCACAGCTCCAATTCCTTTTTTACTTGCATCTGTGTCTAGTATGAATAGGCCGCCTTGTTGTAAAAAACCCAAGATTGTGCTAGAACATAAAGCAGCTTTCAGTTTTTGAATGCTCCTTCACACTCGTTAAACCAGATAAAGCAATATCGGTAAATCCTTTTACAAAACCTTGGTAATAGGTACACAGGCCTAAGAAGTTTTTCACTTTATGTTTCCTTTTGGTCTTGGCCAGTCTCGAATCACCTTGATCTTCTTTTTATCTGTTTGGATGCCTGCTGATGATATTGTGTGTCCCAGAAAATCCAATTCTATCTGGAAAAAGGAACATTTCCTAAGGTTCAGCTTAAGGTTGGCATTCCTGAATTTCTCACAAATTTTCCAAATGTTTCTCGAAGTTCATGCCCATGACCAAAGCTTCATCAGGCAAGCTTTCTACGTAAGCCCACGTAGTGTTAATTCCATTAGCCTTTCGAATGTTGCTGGAGCATTACATAATCCAAAGGGCATTACATTGAAGTGGTACCCGCTCTTCAGATCTAGTGTTGATAACCAACGTTTATCGAGTATTTTAATAGTAGGCTATGCATATTAAGTCTTGTTAATATTTTTTTTATTATTAATATTAATTATTCGTTTAGATTTACAGTTTTAAATAATTTGTTAAAAGATAAACAATTTTATGCCGTACTTGCGATAGATTTTCATTAAAAATAAACTTATAAATAGTTCATTTTTGTGGACAATTTGCTTTTATTTGCTAATGTTTATGTCTAGGGTGAAAATAATAATTTATTATTTAAAAGATCTTAAAATTCTGTATTACAAATAGTACAATTTATAAATTGCAAAATTTAAATGGTTACCATCTTTTTCAGTTTTTTTATTCTCCATAAAAAACAGCTCGACCGATTTTGCTGAAAATCTAATCAATTCTAAGTTGCGTAATTATGCGTCGAATACAATTGGTCCTACGTCGATATCATAATTGTATAAAGTATGCCTTCTTCACAAAGCCTTATACGGCTTAAAATAAGCTGCAAGATTATAGAATAAAAAAGTCAAATGCAATTGGTCCCAAACACACACACACACGCACGCACGCAGGCACCCCTACAAATACACACACACACACACACACACACACACACACACACACACACACACACACACACACACACACACACACACACACACACACACACACACACACACACACACACACACACACACACACACACACACACACACACACACACACACACACACACACACACACACACACACACACACACACACACACACACACACACACACACACACACACACACACACACACACACACACACACACACACACACACACACACACACACACACACACACACACACACACACACACACACACACACACACACACACACACACACACACACACACACACACACACACACACACACACACACACACACACACACACACACACACACACACACACACACACACACACACACACACACACACACACACACACACACACACACACACACACACACACACACACACACACACACACACACACACACACACACACACACACACACACACACACACACACACACACACACACACACACACACACACACACACACACACACACACACACGTACACACGCACGCACGCGCGATCTGATCGAGATGTTTGCCGACCTCTACCGACACTCGCCTTATAAATTTGTTTCGTTAATCTTCCTTTATCCATCCTCCCTACGTTACCAAACTTCCTAAAAAAAAATTAAAAAATAAAACTGTTCTGAAAAATATACACAACTCTGTTGACACAAATGAGTTAAGAAAAAGAAATAAAACCGTAGGGTCATACAGTGGAGAGAATTTGGAATGTTAAGCATTTCACGATTAAAGACTCATTACCAATGTTCTTCATGCATCTTAAATCAGAAAACAATAAAAAAGAAATATATAACGTGGAATACTTTGTACATCAAAAAATTAAATTTAAAGCTCCAAGACATACCCCAATGCGCTAAATTTTAATGTAGATGATAAAATCATTAAATGTCAAGATAACATCTTGTTGGCATAAATATCTGAATTTGTGTCATGGATATCATCTAGTTCAGTTGTTAAAATAATAAAGAACATTCATTGTTTTTAAAAATAAAATATATTTTTCATTTTTCTGCCTTATTTTTCAACATTCAAAGCTATGGACAAACCAAGGCCTACTGCCATCTCAGACCAAGGTGCTTTTAATGTACTGGTGATAAACAGCTCAACTCTCATAGATACCCATCACCCACTAGAACATAGAAGAAGAGTTGCAGACCAGACATTACTCTACATATATTTCCATGGCAGATGCTTCAGAGAAATAAAAACTCTTATACCACCACTGGCCACATTCGACCGAAGAACTCGGCACGCTGATCAGTCTCACCCATTTACTCTAAATATTGACACTACAAGGACCAATCTCCATTAAGAATCCTTTTTTTACAGGGCTGCTACGAAATGAAACAAGCTTCCAAAATCAGTTTTTTCAGGGAACTATGACCTGCAACTTTTTAAAAAGCGTGTCCACAATCATTTCATTTCTATAATCCCTTCCCCTTCTAATAGTCGCAGTGGGGGCCGTCCACGACCCACACGATAGTTCTACCCTTTTTGCGACTATTTTTAGTAAAAAAAAAAGAAAGGCCTGGTCAGGAGTACCAATAACTGACAAGTATGTATGAGAGCACTGATGAAAGTAGAAGAAGCTAAAGATGTGTGTAAGAATCGTAGCAAGTGGAAGGAAGTGGTCTTTGCCTACTCCAATGGAAAAAATGCGTGACGATATTTATGTATGTATGTATGCCAAGTCAACCAAACATTGTCGATTTTAACACAGTATTGTTACGATAAATACGCCCCTGTCCTATGCCGTGCATTGTCCACACATGGACGCATAATATTTCTTTTGCGACATTAAAACGCCTCCATTTATCGAATGATTTATTAGAGCCGCGGGCGGGATTGGAGGCATCCAGAAAGGTCGACCAATTTCGAGACTAATTCAGAAATAAATTGTTTTTCTCGAATAATTAATTTGCTTGGATAAAAAAGAGATCACCAACAGAAGAGTTAAGTTTTGAAGTAAATTAAGAAAGTGATATTGTTATGAGAAGTATAATGTTTTGTAATTATCTTAGTGATTTATCAAGTAAGAAATTATTGTAAAGAAATATTAGAATAAATTGTTCAGTTATTGTACCGAGTGTTTATAACAATTGAACCCAAGAGGAAATACTGCAACAGTATTTTTCGAATAAAATAAAAATGGTTATTAACTTCCCAGTGAAAGTTATAGTAATGGGTCCGATATTGCGGATACCGAATTTTGACATATCTCCACATTTCAAGGTCACCAGAGTCGAAAACAATAGTTTTTAAGTGGACGTCTGTGTGTGTATGTACTTATGTGCGTTCGGCATTATTTTTCGTCTCGATTATCTCGAGAACAAAAAATGACATCGACGTGGGATCAATTTATAAATTATACTATTTTTAATACAGAATTTTAAGATCTTTTAAATATGATTTTTATTTTTACTGCGGGAAATAAAAATATGATTATTGCATGTTAGAAATATTTGTATAAAAACTATGATGACAATATATTTAATAATATTTATAACAACAAAACATATGGTATTTTTTTAATCTTTTCACTGGGAAGTTAGTCCTGTGGACCTGGCAATAAAATTATCCAAGAATTCTAACCATACTTGCCTCTTTATCGTATTGAACATATAATCTTTAGTTTTTACGTATTGTTGTGAGTGTGTGTGCGTGCGTGCGTGCGTGCGTGCGTGCGTGCGTGGGTGCGTGCGTGCGTGTGTGTGTGTGCGTGCGTGCGTACGTGTGGGTGGTTGTGCGATTGTGTGTGTGCGTGCATGTGTGTGTGTGTGTGTGCGCGTGTGCGTGTGTGTGTGCGATATCTTGAGAAAGAGAGGTAGTAGGTCACTTAAAGTTCGAAGATTAGCCATAATGGTACATTCCTTTAGGTAGCTGTCGTACAAGGAGCTCTGCAAATTTACGAATCAGGTTTTTTTTTTCTTTTTTGAACCGAAGGGTACCTATATTAAATAGAAAAATTACTTTTGCTACGGCAATACTGTTTATTTGAATTTGGAGTTATGCTAGCTCATTTATGCATTTCCAGCAAATACAAATATTTTTAACGAAACAATAAAGAAATTTAAGGTCACGTTAAGATCATTTTGGATTTATTTGCAGATGTTTTTTATTATTTAAATGTAACTTGGTTTTATTTTGTCTTTATATTGTAATTAGTTCGATTAATTAAAATAGCGCGTTAATTTTGTCCAGAATTTTAATTGCAGCCGAATCTCAAAAACAAAAATGAGAGCAATAAAGAGAAAAATCAAATTTAAAGTCGTAGCAAATTAGTCGATCGCATATTCAACCTTTGTTTTTTTGTAAAGCATCTGTCCAACCCACGAAATAACAATTCTCAGTTTAGACATTTTCACAACGGTCTGCATCGGTCCCCAATCGACAAAAAAACAAGCAAAACAGCTAAATACGGTCCTACGTTAAAATGTATAAAACACAAAAGTTTCCATTTCATTCAAAGTTCGCTTTATCAGATTCTAAACTTCCATGCGTGTATAAATTCGTCGAGTCCATTAAAAACTTTTTTTACTAAAGCTCGAGATTTTGTGTACCTAGTCACACTGTTTCTCGATTTTGCTGATGTTCGTGTATGTAAAACGAAATAAAATAACATTTTTCTATTGGCTTTAAACGGCATATTTGGAATATGCTAGTGTTACCGTGATTTTTAATGAAACTTTATAAAATACGAAGCACGCTTAGAAAATTATTTCAATAGTTCCTGCTACTCGGAAACTTTAAAATTAAATTAGTTTTTAACATTATTTTAAGAGCACTAAAAGAAGATGAAAATAATTTATTCGGATGACCCATTTTTGGGATACAAGCCATTTCGTCTGGCATTATACAGTAGAAAAAATTGACCTTTACCCTGACGTCATACCTACAAACTTCCAAATTCCATCTAGATTGTGGTGTAGCGCCGATGTCTAGTAATACCGAGTGGTGCTGGATGTGAGGAAATCCATCAAGGACACGTCGACTAGTCTGGAGAGGCTTCATTTCGATGTTGCTAGTGACAAAGAATAGATCTGGGTTGTAGTCCCATTTCCACCTACCTGATATGAAGGTCCCAATGTCTTTTGCATCAAATACCAGAGAAAAATTATTATTATCAACCCAATCAATCAGTCCATTCTGGTCGTCCGTTGGGTATTTCCATAGGGAGTGGTGGCTATTGAAATCATCGGCATAAACAGCTGGGTGGTGATACACCGGCAGAATCTCTGGTGGCCAGGATGAGCTAGGTGGCTTATATATGTTTGCGATTTTTATGCCACTAATTTTGATTGTTATTAGATATATATCATTCAATGATTGTTTTTGAACAAACGAAATATTTTCAATGTTGGATCTGGCATACGTGGCAGAACCATAAGTCACGTGGTTAATTGCGCCAATTAATTTGTAGCCCTCAATGTTGCCTCTGGACAGAAGCTGTTGGTCGTCCGCAGCGTGAGTTTCCGACATTAACATTATTTTCCTTCAGCATTCTCAAAAGGTGTTCAGTTTTGAATTTACTAATGCCTTCTAGATTCAATTAGCAAACACGACCAGAAGGTCCTATGTTTCTTGTCTTATGTTACTGACGATTGCCGTTTGGTCTTGGATGCATTGTTCTCATCGAATTTGCCAGGAGTTTAAGAATGAAAAATCTGGCATCCAATGATTGAATAGACTTTTAGCATTACCCAGGGTGCAGTGCGAGGAGCTTGTCTATTCTTCGCACCCCAAAGAAGTACATGCCACTGTACTGCTTCCTTTCCTGAAAACTTGGCCTTATCCAGTATTTGTGTTTCGTTTTTAGCTTTTTTGAAGCAACTGCCACTGCTAACGCTACATCATTATCTCGTTCCATACTCTCCGTTATTGGTAACATGTAATGGAAACACAAATGGTTGCGTACCCACGAAACAATGTGATTAATGACAATTTTGGTTGCTTCAGTGAAAACAAGAAATTTATGTATGTTGCCGTACGTTTCTACCCATGGCAACAAGGACAAACATTTAGCAACAAAACGTTCCTCCTGTGAAACCCGGCTTTATATTTACCCTCCATATTAAAATCATTGAATAATAAATAACCCAATAAAAGTGGGCTGTCAACCCGAGACTACTTTTTAACAGACAGATGGATGGAGAAGAAGCCATGATACGAAACCATAATTTACCAAATTTTGCTCAATGCGCCTAAATAAATTCCACCAAAAAAGACTACTTAAAGAAAATATAATAATCACTGAACTAGAACAAAAATATATTTTACTCTCAAAATTGAAATGTTACGCTAGATTACGAACCAACCTCCTACCCATTTTTTTAATTATAAAGCTCCATGTGGTGTAAACTTTATTAATGTAGCAATAGAAATAAAAAAAAAATTAAAAAAATTGTAAATATATTTTAGAATTACACTGTATTTATTAGCACATCTGCAGTCAACTAAAAATTAATAGCTTGTGATTAGTTGTTTGCGCACCAATCAGCTAGTACTTGGAGTTTGCTAGGGAACCACATTTTTAGTCCAGTTTTGATGAATGAAGAGAGTGCTACCGAAGTTTCGTTTGATTCCAAAATATTTCCCAAATTATTGTCCACAAGTTCGTTTGCTACATCATCCAAAAGGTCGAAACCAAACACTTTAGCCTGAAAAACAACAAGTTTAATAATTTAAATAAAACATAAAGAATTGTTCTTACAGAAACACGTCCAATTTTCCAAGAGAGCTGTAAGTCATTCACATCTTTTTCTTTGAGAAAAGCGGCACTCCCTGTCCATGTGTTGTTGACCAAATCAATACTGAAAAATACAACTTTATTTAAACGCTTAACGTTAATAAGAAGGACTTACAAATATCTTCCGGTGGTTTCTCTTCTATGTTCTTTAGTAATACTGGCGTCATATTGACCAGCAATTTGGAATGTATCCCAATGTATGGACAAATTAAATGCAGCAACAGAATCACTATCGTTGCTAGTTTGAATGCCGTGTATTCTCCATAAAGGAATTCCTCCCCAAGTAAGATTGTATAACTTAATATCGATTCTGTAAAAGAATTTAGTTTAATATACGTCTTAATCTATTTATATTAGTTTTTAAATGATTTTTTCTAAATATTACTCAAAATCTTCCACTACTCCAGTCCAGCTGATATTGTTTGATAATCCAATGTAAGGCATGTGAGCTGGAACATGGATCGATGGATCTCCTTGAATGATTAGATCTCTTCCACATTCCAACAAATATTTAGCCAAGTTTAAGTCATTACCAGCTAAAATAAATTTTATTTACATAAGTAACCAATAACAAACAATATTCGTTGAATCAAACTTTTGACTATCAAAATTATACTGCAAGTTTTTAATTTGAAATCAATAAAACTCCTTTATTTATTTAGTTTAAAAAAATCAAAAAGAATTATTGACCAGCTTGGTAATAAATAACCGTATAAAGTTTAACTTTTAAAAATTCAATTTTTAAAAAAGTATACATACTAGCGATCAAGTATACATACTTGGCAACGCTGTACGCGAATATAGATATTACTTGCGCGGTAAATTCAAAGGGACTGATAAAGAAATCAATATTTAAAACTATATTTAGTAGATCATATATATTTATTAGGGGTAAAATATTTCAAATTTTGAGAAATACAGAAAATAATATTAGTACAATCCTTTTTATTAAATATAAACCGAAATAAATATTTCCTTCAATCACATTTATTTTCGTATTTTAAGAAGTGTAGGTATGCGCATCGATACGCTTAATTCTAGTGACTTCTTATAAAAAAAATAAATAAATACGTAATACAATTTTACGTAAAACCAAATATGCAGTCATTACAAAAGTAATTTATTGCATTTTTGGGAACACAAATAATTATATTAATATAATCTTTATATTAAATATAAATTAAACGCAACATATAATAAAACGAAAACTACTGAAACTTAGGCATATAAATGAGGATAATGAACGATTTATACAGTACATCGATTCTTCTCCAATATATCAACTAGTGTAACATAAGCGACGTTGCCGGGTTAGAACTTTTAAAAGTATGTGGAAGTATTAATTTATGTATACATATGAAAACTGTATGAGTTTCCGTTTCCACGGGTACAGTTTTGCATAAAAATTATAACTCACATCGCTACAAGCTTGCAGGTATACTTTTACCGTGCGTATAATCTAAAATGTTTTGACAATATGGTCCTACGACAACCTCTTTATTTTTTTATTTTAAGTTTTCAAAGCGACAAAATATTTTTAAACGGGTATTATCATAGTAATGTGTGTTTTAATAAATTTGTGACCATGTAATGATGAGAATATTGAACTTACCAAAAGCAACTGAGGCAAAAGTCAATGCAGCAATAATTTTAATGGCGATCATGTTGCAGCCAGTCTAAGTAAACTTACACACTGATTTCAATTAAATATCGTACTTTTATATAGTGAACCAAATAATAATTGGGGAATTTTCTTGAGTACGCATACGAAATCGCACTTAAAAAGTATAAGTAGCCTGATTATCTATTATCTTGTTTACCGATACTAAACTTACAATAATTTTTTATAAAATTTAAAAATTTTGTAAATATTTGCATTAATAAAGTCTTTTGTTAGCTACCAACCCACGAATTTTTGCATAAGACAGACATTTATTATAAGCTTCTAGTCAAAATTAATGCAACAATATGAAATTACCCAAAAATTAATTTATATTTTTCTTGAGTCCGTTTTTAAAATTTATCGAGATTTTAATAGTAGGCTATGCATATTTAGTCTTATTGTTAATAACAGCTATCAAAAGAATTATTCGTTTAGATTTACAGTTTTAAATAATTTGTTAAACGATAAACAATTTTTTGCATTACTTGCGAAATATATTTTTTAAAATTAAGCTTATAAATATAAGAATTTTATTTTATCACCTTCTCTTGACCATCCTGCACTTGGAATAGCACAGCTCCAATTCCTTTTTTACTTGCATCTGTGTCTAGTATGAATAGGCCGCCTTGTTGTAAAAAACCCAAGATTGTGCTAGAACATAAAGCAGCTTTCAGTTTTTGAATGCTCCTTCACACTCGTTAAACCAGATAAAGCAATATCGGTAAATCCTTTTACAAAACCTTGGTAATAGGTACACAGGCCTAAGAAGTTTTTCACTTTATGTTTCCTTTTGGTCTTGGCCAGTCTCGAATCACCTTGATCTTCTTTTTATCTGTTTGGATGCCTGCTGATGATATTGTGTGTCCCAGAAAATCCAATTCTATCTGGAAAAAGGAACATTTCCTAAGGTTCAGCTTAAGGTTGGCATTCCTGAATTTCTCACAAATTTTCCAAATGTTTCTCGAAGTTCATGCCCATGACCAAAGCTTCATCAGGCAAGCTTTCTACGTAAGCCCACGTAGTGTTAATTCCATTAGCCTTTCGAATGTTGCTGGAGCATTACATAATCCAAAGGGCATTACATTGAAGTGGTACCCGCTCTTCAGATCTAGTGTTGATAACCAACGTTTATCGAGTATTTTAATAGTAGGCTATGCATATTAAGTCTTGTTAATATTTTTTTTATTATTAATATTAATTATTCGTTTAGATTTACAGTTTTAAATAATTTGTTAAAAGATAAACAATTTTATGCCGTACTTGCGATAGATTTTCATTAAAAATAAACTTATAAATAGTTCATTTTTGTGGACAATTTGCTTTTATTTGCTAATGTTTATGTCTAGGGTGAAAATAATAATTTATTATTTAAAAGATCTTAAAATTCTGTATTACAAATAGTACAATTTATAAATTGCAAAGTTTAAATGGCTCGACCGATTTTGCTGAAAATCTAATCAATTCTAAGTTGCGTAATTATGCGTCGAATACAATTGGTCCTACGTCGATATCATAATTGTATAAAGTATGCCTTCTTCACAAAGCCTTATACGGCTTAAAATAAGCTGCAAGATTATAGAATAAAAAAGTCAAATGCAATTGGTCCCAAACACACACACACACGCACGCACGCAGGCACCCCTACAAATACACACACACACACACACACACACACACACACACACACACACACACACACACACACACACACACACACACACACACACACACACACACACACACACACACACACACACACACACACACACACACACACACACACACACACACACACACACACACACACACACACACACACACACACACACACACACACACACACACACACACACACACACACACACACACACACACACACACACACACACACACACACACACACACACACACACACACACACACACACACACACACACACACACACACACACACACACACACACACACACACACACACACACACACACACACACACACACACACACACACACACACACACACACACACACACACACACACACACACACACACACACACACACACACACACACACACACACACACACACACACACACACACACACACACACACACACACACACACACACACACACACACACACACACACACACACACACACACACACACACACACACACACACACACACACACACACACACACACACACACACACACACACACACACACACACACACACACACACACACACACACACACACACACACACACACACACACACACACACACACACACACACACACACACACACACACACACACACACACACACACACACACACACACACACACACACACACACACACACACACACACACACACACACACACACACACACACACACACACACACACACACACACACACACACACACACACACACACACACACACACACACACACACACACACACACACACACACACACACACACACACACACACACACACACACACACACACACACACACACACACACACACACACACACACACACACACACACACACACACACACACACACACACACACACACACACACACACACACACACACACACACACACACACACACACACACACACACACACACACACACACACACACACACACACACACACACACACACACACACACACACACACACACACACACACACACACACACACACACACACACACACACACACACGTACACACGCACGCACGCGCGATCTGATCGAGATGTTTGCCGACCTCTACCGACACTCGCCTTATAAATTTGTTTCGTTAATCTTCCTTTATCCATCCTCCCTACGTTACCAAACTTCCTAAAAAAAAATTAAAAAATAAAACTGTTCTGAAAAATATACACAACTCTGTTGACACAAATGAGTTAAGAAAAAGAAATAAAACCGTAGGGTCATACAGTGGAGAGAATTTGGAATGTTAAGCATTTCACGATTAAAGACTCATTACCAATGTTCTTCATGCATCTTAAATCAGAAAACAATAAAAAAGAAATATATAACGTGGAATACTTTGTACATCAAAAAATTAAATTTAAAGCTCCAAGACATACCCCAATGCGCTAAATTTTAATGTAGATGATAAAATCATTAAATGTCAAGATAACATCTTGTTGGCATAAATATCTGAATTTGTGTCATGGATATCATCTAGTTCAGTTGTTAAAATAATAAAGAACATTCATTGTTTTTAAAAATAAAATATATTTTTCATTTTTCTGCCTTATTTTTCAACATTCAAAGCTATGGACAAACCAAGGCCTACTGCCATCTCAGACCAAGGTGCTTTTAATGTACTGGTGATAAACAGCTCAACTCTCATAGATACCCATCACCCACTAGAACATAGAAGAAGAGTTGCAGACCAGACATTACTCTACATATATTTCCATGGCAGATGCTTCAGAGAAATAAAAACTCTTATACCACCACTGGCCACATTCGACCGAAGAACTCGGCACGCTGATCAGTCTCACCCATTTACTCTAAATATTGACACTACAAGGACCAATCTCCATTAAGAATCCTTTTTTTACAGGGCTGCTACGAAATGAAACAAGCTTCCAAAATCAGTTTTTTCAGGGAACTATGACCTGCAACTTTTTAAAAAGCGTGTCCACAATCATTTCATTTCTATAATCCCTTCCCCTTCTAATAGTCGCAGTGGGGGCCGTCCACGACCCACACGATAGTTCTACCCTTTTTGCGACTATTTTTAGTAAAAAAAAAAGAAAGGCCTGGTCAGGAGTACCAATAACTGACAAGTATGTATGAGAGCACTGATGAAAGTAGAAGAAGCTAAAGATGTGTGTAAGAATCGTAGCAAGTGGAAGGAAGTGGTCTTTGCCTACTCCAATGGAAAAAATGCGTGACGATATTTATGTATGTATGTATGCCAAGTCAACCAAACATTGTCGATTTTAACACAGTATTGTTACGATAAATACGCCCCTGTCCTATGCCGTGCATTGTCCACACATGGACGCATAATATTTCTTTTGCGACATTAAAACGTCTCCATTTATCGAATGATTTATTAGAGCCGCGGGCGGGATTGGAGGCATCCAGAAAGGTCGACCAATTTCGAGACTAATTCAGAAATAAATTGTTTTTCTCGAATAATTAATTTGCTTGGATAAAAAAGAGATCACCAACAGAAGAGTTAAGTTTTGAAGTAAATTAAGAAAGTGATATTGTTATGAGAAGTATAATGTTTTGTAATTATCTTAGTGATTTATCAAGTAAGAAATTATTGTAAAGAAATATTAGAATAAATTGTTCAGTTATTGTACCGAGTGTTTATAACAATTGAACCCAAGAGGAAATACTGCAACAGTATTTTTCGAATAAAATAAAAATGGTTATTAACTTCCCAGTGAAAGTTATAGTAATGGGTCCGATATTGCGGATACCGAATTTTGACATATCTCCACATTTCAAGGTCACCAGAGTCGAAAACAATAGTTTTTAAGTGGACGTCTGTGTGTGTATGTACTTATGTGCGTTCGGCATTATTTTTCGTCTCGATTATCTCGAGAACAAAAAATGACATCGACGTGGGATCAATTTATAAATTATACTATTTTTAATACAGAATTTTAAGATCTTTTAAATATGATTTTTATTTTTACTGCGGGAAATAAAAATATGATTATTGCATGTTAGAAATATTTGTATAAAAACTATGATGACAATATATTTAATAATATTTATAACAACAAAACATATGGTATTTTTTTAATCTTTTCACTGGGAAGTTAGTCCTGTGGACCTGGCAATAAAGTTATCCAAGAATTCTAACCATACTTGCCTCTTTATCGTATTGAACATATAATCTTTAGTTTTTACGTATTGTTGTGAGTGTGTGTGCGTGCGTGCGTGCGTGCGTGCGTGCGTGCGTGCGTGCGTGCGTGGGTGCGTGCGTGCGTGTGTGTGTGTGCGTGCGTGCGTACGTGTGGGTGGTTGTGCGATTGTGTGTGTGCGTGCATGTGTGTGTGTGTGTGCGCGTGTGCGTGTGTGTGTGCGATATCTTGAGAAAGAGAGGTAGTAGGTCACTTAAAGTTCGAAGATTAGCCATAATGGTACATTCCTTTAGGTAGCTGTCGTACAAGGAGCTCTGCAAATTTACGAATCAGGTTTTTTTTTTCTTTTTTGAACCGAAGGGTACCTATATTAAATAGAAAAATTACTTTTGCTACGGCAATACTGTTTATTTGAATTTGGAGTTATGCTAGCTCATTTATGCATTTCCAGCAAATACAAATATTTTTAACGAAACAATAAAGAAATTTAAGGTCACGTTAAGATCATTTTGGATTTATTTGCAGATGTTTTTTATTATTTAAATGTAACTTGGTTTTATTTTGTCTTTATATTGTAATTAGTTCGATTAATTAAAATAGCGCGTTAATTTTGTCCAGAATTTTAATTGCAGCCGAATCTCAAAAACAAAAATGAGAGCAATAAAGAGAAAAATCAAATTTAAAGTCGTAGCAAATTAGTCGATCGCATATTCAACCTTTGTTTTTTTGTAAAGCATCTGTCCAACCCACGAAATAACAATTCTCAGTTTGAAATCTTTTTTTTAGACATTTTCACAATTTTCGCATCGGTCCCCAATCGACAAAAAAACAAGCAAAACAGCTAAATACGGTCCTACGTTAAAATGTATAAAACACAAAAGTTTCCATTTCATTCAAAGTTCGCTTTATCAGATTCTAAACTTCCATGCGTGTATAAATTCGTCGAGTCCATTAAAAACTTTTTTTACTAAAGCTCGAGATTTTGTGTACCTAGTCACACTGTTTCTCGATTTTGCTGATGTTCGTGTATGTAAAACGAAATAAAATAACATTTTTCTATTGGCTTTAAACGGCATATTTGGAATATGCTAGTGTTACCGTGATTTTTAATGAAACTTTATAAAATACGAAGCACGCTTAGAAAATTATTTCAATAGTTCCTGCTACTCGGAAACTTTAAAATTAAATTAGTTTTTAACATTATTTTAAGAGCACTAAAAGAAGATGAAAATAATTTATTCGGATGACCCATTTTTGGGATACAAGCCATTTCGTCTGGCATTATACAGTAGAAAAAATTGACCTTTACCCTGACGTCATACCTACAAACTTCCAAATTCCATCTAGATTGTGGTGTAGCGCCGATGTCTAGTAATACCGAGTGGTGCTGGATGTGAGGAAATCCATCAAGGACACGTCGACTAGTCTGGAGAGGCTTCATTTCGATGTTGCTAGTGACAAAGAATAGATCTGGGTTGTAGTCCCATTTCCACCTACCTGATATGAAGGTCCCAATGTCTTTTGCATCAAATACCAGAGAAAAATTATTATTATCAACCCAATCAATCAGTCCATTCTGGTCGTCCGTTGGGTATTTCCATAGGGAGTGGTGGCTATTGAAATCATCGGCATAAACAGCTGGGTGGTGATACACCGGCAGAATCTCTGGTGGCCAGGATGAGCTAGGTGGCTTATATATGTTTGCGATTTTTATGCCACTAATTTTGATTGTTATTAGATATATATCATTCAATGATTGTTTTTGAACAAACGAAATATTTTCAATGTTGGATCTGGCATACGTGGCAGAACCATAAGTCACGTGGTTAATTGCGCCAATTAATTTGTAGCCCTCAATGTTGCCTCTGGACAGAAGCTGTTGGTCGTCCGCAGCGTGAGTTTCCGACATTAACATTATTTTCCTTCAGCATTCTCAAAAGGTGTTCAGTTTTGAATTTACTAATGCCTTCTAGATTCAATTAGCAAACACGACCAGAAGGTCCTATGTTTCTTGTCTTATGTTACTGACGATTGCCGTTTGGTCTTGGATGCATTGTTCTCATCGAATTTGCCAGGAGTTTAAGAATGAAAAATCTGGCATCCAATGATTGAATAGACTTTTAGCATTACCCAGGGTGCAGTGCGAGGAGCTTGTCTATTCTTCGCACCCCAAAGAAGTACATGCCACTGTACTGCTTCCTTTCCTGAAAACTTGGCCTTATCCAGTATTTGTGTTTCGTTTTTAGCTTTTTTGAAGCAACTGCCACTGCTAACGCTACATCATTATCTCGTTCCATACTCTCCGTTATTGGTAACATGTAATGGAAACACAAATGGTTGCGTACCCACGAAACAATGTGATTAATGACAATTTTGGTTGCTTCAGTGAAAACAAGAAATTTATGTATGTTGCCGTACGTTTCTACCCATGGCAACAAGGACAAACATTTAGCAACAAAACGTTCCTCCTGTGAAACCCGGCTTTATATTTACCCTCCATATTAAAATCATTGAATAATAAATAACCCAATAAAAGTGGGCTGTCAACCCGAGACTACTTTTTAACAGACAGATGGATGGAGAAGAAGCCATGATACGAAACCATAATTTACCAAATTTTGCTCAATGCGCCTAAATAAATTCCACCAAAAAAGACTACTTAAAGAAAATATAATAATCACTGAACTAGAACAAAAATATATTTTACTCTCAAAATTGAAATGTTACGCTAGATTACGAACCAACCTCCTACCCATTTTTTTAATTATAAAGCTCCATGTGGTGTAAACTTTATTAATGTAGCAATAGAAATAAAAAAAAATTAAAAAAATTGTAAATATATTTTAGAATTACACTGTATTTATTAGCACATCTGCAGTCAACTAAAAATTAATAGCTTGTGATTAGTTGTTTGCGCACCAATCAGCTAGTACTTGGAGTTTGCTAGGGAACCACATTTTTAGTCCAGTTTTGATGAATGAAGAGAGTGCTACCGAAGTTTCGTTTGATTCCAAAATATTTCCCAAATTATTGTCCACAAGTTCGTTTGCTACATCATCCAAAAGGTCGAAACCAAACACTTTAGCCTGAAAAACAACAAGTTTAATAATTTAAATAAAACATAAAGAATTGTTCTTACAGAAACACGTCCAATTTTCCAAGAGAGCTGTAAGTCATTCACATCTTTTTCTTTGAGAAAAGCGGCACTCCCTGTCCATGTGTTGTTGACCAAATCAATACTGAAAAATACAACTTTATTTAAACGCTTAACGTTAATAATAAGGACTTACAAATATCTTCCGGTGGTTTCTCTTCTATGTTCTTTAGTAATACTGGCGTCATATTGACCAGCAATTTGGAATGTATCCCAATGTATGGACAAATTAAATGCAGCAACAGAATCACTATCGTTGCTAGTTTGAATGCCGTGTATTCTCCATAAAGGAATTCCTCCCCAAGTAAGATTGTATAACTTAATATCGATTCTGTAAAAGAATTTAGTTTAATATACGTCTTAATCTATTTATATTAGTTTTTAAATGATTTTTTCTAAATATTACTCAAAATCTTCCACTACTCCAGTCCAGCTGATATTGTTTGATAATCCAATGTAAGGCATGTGAGCTGGAACATGGATCGATGGATCTCCTTGAATGATTAGATCTCTTCCACATTCCAACAAATATTTAGCCAAGTTTAAGTCATTACCAGCTAAAATAAATTTTATTTACATAAGTAACCAATAACAAACAATATTCGTTGAATCAAACTTTTGACTATCAAAATTATACTGCAAGTTTTTAATTTGAAATCAATAAAACTCCTTTATTTATTTAGTTTAAAAAAATCAAAAAGAATTATTGACCAGCTTGGTAATAAATAACCGTATAAAGTTTAACTTTTAAAAATTCAATTTTTAAAAAAGTATACATACTAGCGATCAAGTATACATACTTGGCAACGCTGTACGCGAATATAGATATTACTTGCGCGGTAAATTCAAAGGGACTGATAAAGAAATCAATATTTAAAACTATATTTAGTAGATCATATATATTTATTAGGGGTAAAATATTTCAAATTTTGAGAAATACAGAAAATAATATTAGTACAATCCTTTTTATTAAATATAAACCGAAATAAATATTTCCTTCAATCACATTTATTTTCGTATTTTAAGAAGTGTAGGTATGCGCATCGATACGCTTAATTCTAGTGACTTCTTATAAAAAAAATAAATAAATACGTAATACAATTTTACGTAAAACCAAATATGCAGTCATTACAAAAGTAATTTATTGCATTTTTGGGAACACAAATAATTATATTAATATAATCTTTATATTAAATATAAATTAAACGCAACATATAATAAAACGAAAACTACTGAAACTTAGGCATATAAATGAGGATAATGAACGATTTATACAGTACATCGATTCTTCTCCAATATATCAACTAGTGTAACATAAGCGACGTTGCCGGGTTAGAACTTTTAAAAGTATGTGGAAGTATTAATTTATGTATACATATGAAAACTGTATGAGTTTCCGTTTCCACGGGTACAGTTTTGCATAAAAATTATAACTCACATCGCTACAAGCTTGCAGGTATACTTTTACCGTGCGTATAATCTAAAATGTTTTGACAATATGGTCCTACGACAACCTCTTTATTTTTTTATTTTAAGTTTTCAAAGCGACAAAATATTTTTAAACGGGTATTATCATAGTAATGTGTGTTTTAATAAATTTGTGACCATGTAATGATGAGAATATTGAACTTACCAAAAGCAACTGAGGCAAAAGTCAATGCAGCAATAATTTTAATGGCGATCATGTTGCAGCCAGTCTAAGTAAACTTACACACTGATTTCAATTAAATATCGTACTTTTATATAGTGAACCAAATAATAATTGGGGAATTTTCTTGAGTACGCATACGAAATCGCACTTAAAAAGTATAAGTAGCCTGATTATCTATTATCTTGTTTACCGATACTAAACTTACAATAATTTTTTATAAAATTTAAAAATTTTGTAAATATTTGCATTAATAAAGTCTTTTGTTAGCTACCAACCCACGAATTTTTGCATAAGACAGACATTTATTATAAGCTTCTAGTCAAAATTAATGCAACAATATGAAATTACCCAAAAATTAATTTATATTTTTCTTGAGTCCGTTTTTAAAATTTATCGAGATTTTAATAGTAGGCTATGCATATTTAGTCTTATTGTTAATAACAGCTATCAAAAGAATTATTCGTTTAGATTTACAGTTTTAAATAATTTGTTAAACGATAAACAATTTTTTGCATTACTTGCGAAATATATTTTTTAAAATTAAGCTTATAAATATAAGAATTTTATTTTATCACCTTCTCTTGACCATCCTGCACTTGGAATAGCACAGCTCCAATTCCTTTTTTACTTGCATCTGTGTCTAGTATGAATAGGCCGCCTTGTTGTAAAAAACCCAAGATTGTGCTAGAACATAAAGCAGCTTTCAGTTTTTGAATGCTCCTTCACACTCGTTAAACCAGATAAAGCAATATCGGTAAATCCTTTTACAAAACCTTGGTAATAGGTACACAGGCCTAAGAAGTTTTTCACTTTATGTTTCCTTTTGGTCTTGGCCAGTCTCGAATCACCTTGATCTTCTTTTTATCTGTTTGGATGCCTGCTGATGATATTGTGTGTCCCAGAAAATCCAATTCTATCTGGAAAAAGGAACATTTCCTAAGGTTCAGCTTAAGGTTGGCATTCCTGAATTTCTCACAAATTTTCCAAATGTTTCTCGAAGTTCATGCCCATGACCAAAGCTTCATCAGGCAAGCTTTCTACGTAAGCCCACGTAGTGTTAATTCCATTAGCCTTTCGAATGTTGCTGGAGCATTACATAATCCAAAGGGCATTACATTGAAGTGGTACCCGCTCTTCAGATCTAGTGTTGATAACCAACGTTTATCGAGTATTTTAATAGTAGGCTATGCATATTAAGTCTTGTTAATATTTTTTTTATTATTAATATTAATTATTCGTTTAGATTTACAGTTTTAAATAATTTGTTAAAAGATAAACAATTTTATGCCGTACTTGCGATAGATTTTCATTAAAAATAAACTTATAAATAGTTCATTTTTGTGGACAATTTGCTTTTATTTGCTAATGTTTATGTCTAGGGTGAAAATAATAATTTATTATTTAAAAGATCTTAAAATTCTGTATTACAAATAGTACAATTTATAAATTGCAAAATTTAAATGGTTACCATCTTTTTCAGTTTTTTCATTCTCCATAAAAAACAGCTCTACCGATTTTGCTGAAAATCTAATCAATTCTAAGTTGCGTAATTATGCGTCGAATACAATTGGTCCTACGTCGATATCATAATTGTATAAAGTATGCCTTCTTCACAAAGCCTTATACGGCTTAAAATAAGCTGCAAGATTATAGAATAAAAAAGTCAAATGCAATTGGTCCCAAACACACACACACACGCACGCACGCAGGCACCCCTACAAATACACACACACACACACACACACACACACACACACACACACACACACACACACACACACACACACACACACACACACACACACACACACACACACACACACACACACACACACACACACACACACACACACACACACACACACACACACACACACACACACACACACACACACACACACACACACACACACACACACACACACACACACACACACACACACACACACACACACACACACACACACACACACACACACACACACACACACACACACACACACACACACACACACACACACACACACACACACACACACACACACACACACACACACACACACACACACACACACACACACACACACACACACACACACACACACACACACACACACACACACACACACACACACACACACACACACACACACACACACACACACACACACACACACACACACACACACACACACACACACACACACACACACACACACACACACACACACACACACACACACACACACACACACACACACACACACACACACACACACACACACACACACACACACACACACACACACACACACACACACACACACACACACACACACACACACACACACACACACACACACACACACACACACACACACACACACACACACACACACACACACACACACACACACACACACACACACACACACACACACACACACACACACACACACACACACACACACACACACACACACACACACACACACACACACACACACACACACACACACACACACACACACACACACACACACACACACGTACACACGCACGCACGCGCGATCTGATCGAGATGTTTGCCGACCTCTACCGACACTCGCCTTATAAATTTGTTTCGTTAATCTTCCTTTATCCATCCTCCCTACGTTACCAAACTTCCTAAAAAAAAATTAAAAAATAAAACTGTTCTGAAAAATATACACAACTCTGTTGACACAAATGAGTTAAGAAAAAGAAATAAAACCGTAGGGTCATACAGTGGAGAGAATTTGGAATGTTAAGCATTTCACGATTAAAGACTCATTACCAATGTTCTTCATGCATCTTAAATCAGAAAACAATAAAAAAGAAATATATAACGTGGAATACTTTGTACATCAAAAAATTAAATTTAAAGCTCCAAGACATACCCCAATGCGCTAAATTTTAATGTAGATGATAAAATCATTAAATGTCAAGATAACATCTTGTTGGCATAAATATCTGAATTTGTGTCATGGATATCATCTAGTTCAGTTGTTAAAATAATAAAGAACATTCATTGTTTTTAAAAATAAAATATATTTTTCATTTTTCTGCCTTATTTTTCAACATTCAAAGCTATGGACAAACCAAGGCCTACTGCCATCTCAGACCAAGGTGCTTTTAATGTACTGGTGATAAACAGCTCAACTCTCATAGATACCCATCACCCACTAGAACATAGAAGAAGAGTTGCAGACCAGACATTACTCTACATATATTTCCATGGCAGATGCTTCAGAGAAATAAAAACTCTTATACCACCACTGGCCACATTCGACCGAAGAACTCGGCACGCTGATCAGTCTCACCCATTTACTCTAAATATTGACACTACAAGGACCAATCTCCATTAAGAATCCTTTTTTTACAGGGCTGCTACGAAATGAAACAAGCTTCCAAAATCAGTTTTTTCAGGGAACTATGACCTGCAACTTTTTAAAAAGCGTGTCCACAATCATTTCATTTCTATAATCCCTTCCCCTTCTAATAGTCGCAGTGGGGGCCGTCCACGACCCACACGATAGTTCTACCCTTTTTGCGACTATTTTTAGTAAAAAAAAAAGAAAGGCCTGGTCAGGAGTACCAATAACTGACAAGTATGTATGAGAGCACTGATGAAAGTAGAAGAAGCTAAAGATGTGTGTAAGAATCGTAGCAAGTGGAAGGAAGTGGTCTTTGCCTACTCCAATGGAAAAAATTCGTGACGATATTTATGTATGTATGTATGCCAAGTCA
This sequence comes from Agelastica alni, assembly GCA_950111635.1. Taxonomy (NCBI): domain Eukaryota; kingdom Metazoa; phylum Arthropoda; class Insecta; order Coleoptera; family Chrysomelidae; genus Agelastica; species Agelastica alni. The sequence continues at coordinate 21,692,551 of OX467710.1, forward strand.
ACCAAACATTGTCGATTTTAACACAGTATTGTTACGATAAATACGCCCCTGTCCTATGCCGTGCATTGTCCACACATGGACGCATAATATTTCTTTTGCGACATTAAAACGCCTCCATTTATCGAATGATTTATTAGAGCCGCGGGCGGGATTGGAGGCATCCAGAAAGGTCGACCAATTTCGAGACTAATTCAGAAATAAATTGTTTTTCTCGAATAATTAATTTGCTTGGATAAAAAAGAGATCACCAACAGAAGAGTTAAGTTTTGAAGTAAATTAAGAAAGTGATATTGTTATGAGAAGTATAATGTTTTGTAATTATCTTAGTGATTTATCAAGTAAGAAATTATTGTAAAGAAATATTAGAATAAATTGTTCAGTTATTGTACCGAGTGTTTATAACAATTGAACCCAAGAGGAAATACTGCAACAGTATTTTTCGAATAAAATAAAAATGGTTATTAACTTCCCAGTGAAAGTTATAGTAATGGGTCCGATATTGCGGATACCGAATTTTGACATATCTCCACATTTCAAGGTCACCAGAGTCGAAAACAATAGTTTTTAAGTGGACGTCTGTGTGTGTATGTACTTATGTGCGTTCGGCATTATTTTTCGTCTCGATTATCTCGAGAACAAAAAATGACATCGACGTGGGATCAATTTATAAATTATACTATTTTTAATACAGAATTTTAAGATCTTTTAAATATGATTTTTATTTTTACTGCGGGAAATAAAAATATGATTATTGCATGTTAGAAATATTTGTATAAAAACTATGATGACAATATATTTAATAATATTTATAACAACAAAACATATGGTATTTTTTTAATCTTTTCACTGGGAAGTTAGTCCTGTGGACCTGGCAATAAAATTATCCAAGAATTCTAACCATACTTGCCTCTTTATCGTATTGAACATATAATCTTTAGTTTTTACGTATTGTTGTGAGTGTGTGTGCGTGCGTGCGTGCGTGCGTGCGTGCGTGCGTGGGTGCGTGCGTGCGTGTGTGTGTGTGCGTGCGTGCGTACGTGTGGGTGGTTGTGCGATTGTGTGTGTGCGTGCATGTGTGTGTGTGTGTGTGCGCGTGTGCGTGTGTGTGTGCGATATCTTGAGAAAGAGAGGTAGTAGGTCACTTAAAGTTCGAAGATTAGCCATAATGGTACATTCCTTTAGGTAGCTGTCGTACAAGGATCTGCAAATTTACGAATCAGGTTTTTTTTTTCTTTTTTGAACCGAAGGGTACCTATATTAAATAGAAAAATTACTTTTGCTACGGCAATACTGTTTATTTGAATTTGGAGTTATGCTAGCTCATTTATGCATTTCCAGCAAATACAAATATTTTTAACGAAACAATAAAGAAATTTAAGGTCACGTTAAGATCATTTTGGATTTATTTGCAGATGTTTTTTATTATTTAAATGTAACTTGGTTTTATTTTGTCTTTATATTGTAATTAGTTCGATTAATTAAAATAGCGCGTTAATTTTGTCCAGAATTTTAATTGCAGCCGAATCTCAAAAACAAAAATGAGAGCAATAAAGAGAAAAATCAAATTTAAAGTCGTAGCAAATTAGTCGATCGCATATTCAACCTTTGTTTTTTTGTAAAGCATCTGTCCAACCCACGAAATAACAATTCTCAGTTTGAAATCTTTTTTTTAGACATTTTCACAACGGTCCCCAATCGACAAAAAAACAAGCAAAACAGCTAAATACGGTCCTACGTTAAAATGTATAAAACACAAAAGTTTCCATTTCATTCAAAGTTCGCTTTATCAGATTCTAAACTTCCATGCGTGTATAAATTCGTCGAGTCCATTAAAAACTTTTTTTACTAAAGCTCGAGATTTTGTGTACCTAGTCACACTGTTTCTCGATTTTGCTGATGTTCGTGTATGTAAAACGAAATAAAATAACATTTTTCTATTGGCTTTAAACGGCATATTTGGAATATGCTAGTGTTACCGTGATTTTTAATGAAACTTTATAAAATACGAAGCACGCTTAGAAAATTATTTCAATAGTTCCTGCTACTCGGAAACTTTAAAATTAAATTAGTTTTTAACATTATTTTAAGAGCACTAAAAGAAGATGAAAATAATTTATTCGGATGACCCATTTTTGGGATACAAGCCATTTCGTCTGGCATTATACAGTAGAAAAAATTGACCTTTACCCTGACGTCATACCTACAAACCTCGCGAAATAAATTAATAAGAAATATGGCCACCGTTACTTTGACGTGTGCCTAAATATTTCCACTGTTTCTTTATGTTGTCAGTATTTTTTTTCGTTATAAATAACTACATATTGCTGTTGGTTGAAGTCAATTTGAATAATTCCATATTACTGTTTTAAAATAGTCGAAAATTTAGATAAGATTCCTATAATATTTACTAAGAATTATTTTGTCTACTACTAATACACAAAAAAACTATTCTGTAACCATTAACGACAGCAGAAATTTCTATGAATATTTCATTTGAATAAATTTATTTAAATTTAAAACAGTACATAATTTAGTGCTGACAAAAACAATTGGTTAGCATAATAAAAAATATCAAATCATTGGTAATAAAGTTTTTTAATGTACACTATTCATATATTTATTATCATTCCAAAATTATCAATACAATATAGATTACGTATTTTATAAATTATCGTCAGACTTTAAACAGTGTTTACATGCATGTATTTTTCTTACTTCTTGGTTGTTAACGTAATTCTTACTTTAGTTGACTTTATAAATCTACCATAAATAATCATCCAGTTTTGTGAAAGTTTAACCACCGTCTAAGAAGTAAGGTTATGTTAAAAATATTTATTAAATGCAAAACAGGGAATTTTGTACCGATTTTTTAGAATTTATCTGAATTCAAATAATAAAACACTTTGAACAAAACTCGATGTATCAAAATATTGACAGTTGTCGTAAGAGGTCAAAATAAATTCTTATGAATACAACCGATTAATCGTTATTGGCGCTATTTCTTTTCAACGTTTAGAGGTCATAATTAGAGACACAAAAGAACGTATGTCATTGCTTAAAAGACAAGTGTACATATTGTATATGTTTCTACTGTCAGTAGAAAAGGATGAGGTATATTAAGCTTGTGTTTACTACTGTTTATTGTTAGTGACTAGTGACGTCAGGGTAAAGGTCAATTTATTCAACTGTAACTTTTTTAAGATGTGACGGTAACTTAAACACATTGAACTTTTTTTTTCCTAATTTATTGGCACTGGCAGAGCCAACAGGCCAGTCGTAGTTTATGAATCGCTTTATCAGTTACAATTAACTAAATTACAATGATATTCATAACATTAGTATTAGTTTTAGCGTTAGTAAATGCCCGAATATTATTGTATTTTGTTTTATATTTTTCATTGTTTTATCTTATTTTGGTAACATGTCCTATCTATGTATTATATATTTTTTTGTTATTTTTTTTTGTAAGTTTTTCTATTTTTTGTTTTGTTTCAGGCTTACAATGATATAGTATTGGTTAGCATCAATACTTACATAGATATGTTAGACGTTTTTACAAAGTGGTATAAAATATTATAAATACTATTATCCTCTAGTGTCAGTAAATGTTTGATATTTATGGGAAATTTAATATTTTGACTTATAAATTTTTGATACAACTTATCAGTTTCTAATTATTTCGAGCTGCACTCTAGAATTACGTGCTGTAGATTGTCAGTTTCATTACAAATATATCGCTATTTGTTAAACCTATTTTAAATTTGGAAGCAAGTGTCATGTGGAATGCCCAACCCTGTATATATATATATACATATATATATATATATATATATATATATATATATATATATATATATATATATATATAAATATATATATTGTAACGAAATATTTTATATCGAATACAATATCAATATAGAATACCAGAATGTTTCTATATCGATTCCAAAAGTTGTACCGATTTAAAGAAAAATTAATATTTTTGTAAAATAAATGGTTTAAAAAATATGATTTCTTAACTTTTAAAATAAATAAATAAAATTTAACCCACTTTGGGCGCCATTTGTTTTTATATAAAATAACAACAAAATTATTTCTTTTTTATTATTAAAACAATTATTACTATCCAGAGCTGAGATCCCTTTATTCCCAGTGTCGATTCAATTTAAAGAGGACTTTTGACATGAAATGATTAACTTGTTTATTAATACTAAGATTTTAACAAAATAAAATAAACTTGGAAAATATAAAAAGATATACAAATAAATAAACTATATTTATGCAACCACGCATACACTTTTACACTATTTAAATTTTCAAATTACAATTTATGCTTGATTAAATCTTTACTTTAAAATTACATTCCCTTTTTTATTTTTAATTAATACGTTTTTTAAACAGGTGAATTTTACTAAAAGTTGTTACTACAAAAATTTTAAGGAAATTAAAAAAATGTGGCAACGCTTAAAAAAGTCTGTCTTGTGTATCACAAGATATGGCAACGCTTGAATATTTGTCTTGTGTCAAATATGTCAATATTAATGATCTGCGATTTATATGTGAAATGCTATTCACAGGCGACTTGATGAATCTTGAGGAACAGGAATTCTTTCTCACTTAAGTTTAATTGTTACCTTAGTCAAATTACTACATATCTTCATATCAAAGGTAAGTCTGCTCATTAACACTGTTGTTTAAAATGTAGAGTTTATTAATTTTAACTATAACTGCACTGTTTTAAATTTTCAATCATGGCGATTTCAAAAATGGCCGGCTCTTTTCTGGAGAGTTTTGTTTATCACAAAAATTTCTTTTAAAGTTATACTATTTAAATATAATAAAAATACTTAATAACTGTATCCAAACATGTGAATAACAGTTTTGTTACTTTCAAGATGATGTACTTCACAAAGTAATTAATTTTTTTAGCAAGCAATAGCCGTCCTTTTTGTTAAGAAAACACACAAGAATTACACTATTTGGGCCATGGAATGCCTAGGACTGACCCCGATCTCCTTGATGCTAACATATTTATATGAATCTTAAAATCTCAGAAGGCTATGACTTCAAATTATGAAAACCAATTAAATCATTGGAATTTTTGGTAATTAATTTCAAATTACAAAATCTTCTTAATAAGGTAAAGTTTAACACTTCTGTATTTTACCTTATAAGTTTAAATTAAAAAGAAATCAAATTATTATGATTACTCGATAAACTATGTTATAATCTTTACATATTTTGTTAAATAAATATTGTTAATTCTGGGTTGGCAATGACAATTCTGTATAAATAACCAAAGTTTTGGAAGATTCTTTATATTGGTATTCTTCTTAGGAACACTGACACTATACAGGGTATCTCATAATTATTAATTTCTTTTAAAATTTGTTTTTCGTAATAATAACCAATATTGCTATTTTCAGATAAAGAAGACCACCTGGATTATTTTGGTATACTTCCTGTCTCTGTAGAGGTCAAATTAAAGAAAATATCCTTTCTACAATATTACCTTTTGACAAGAAAGTTTTCTGATGCTATAACATTATTAAATCACCCAAATTAACATTATTCTTACAAAGATACATAAAATTTACAGCTATTATATTAAATTAATACATAGACTTAATATTGAACAGTTAATATTTCATGTCTCTATTTATCTTTGTCTAAAAACCTTTCTAATTGATCTTTTGAGATTCTCGATCAGAGCTCTTTCAATGTAATAGTGATTATTTCCATGTAATTTGTTTTAAATTTTCTTACTTCAATATTATATCATCTCAATATATATATATATATATATATATATATATATATATATATATATATATATATATATATTTTATATATATATATACAGGGTTGGGCATTTTCAATGCGTAGTCTTCGCTGGTCGGCTAAGGAATGAGACAGCCAATGTTGTCAAAGTGTCGTCAGTTCTGGGTAATGGGTAGCTGTCCGTGATTTCATTTAATTATCTGTATTCCACAAAGAACCTTGTGGATCCATCCTTTTTTGAAATCAACACAAACGGCGCAGACCAAGGACTTGCTGATTGTTTAATCACTCCATTTTCCATCATTTTGTTAACCAGCTTTTTCACCTCTTGTTGTTTATATCATGTTTTGTAACTAGTTGTCACTTTGACAGTATAATAAATGGGTACATAAGTTGTGAATTTTTCTTGAGTTTAAGTTATATGAACCTATACAGAATTATTTATTTATTTAATTTGCAGCTCAAACAATCATATCCTTTGAATTTACATAAAAAAATTACGCAGTAGCCTGGCAGTCCTTGCTTGATCGGTATAATAATAATAGATTTCAAAATCTTTATTTAATATTGAACCATTATTTAGAGAATCATCAGAGGGGCTGAGAAAAATCAATGATGCAGTGCTAAAGAACTTGCGCGCATTAGAACAATTGAAACAACCCACTGAAAAATGGGATAATTTTGTAGTATACATGATTTTTATCAAGCTAGATCCATTAACACTACGAGAGTGGAAAAGAACAGAAAGCAAGCTTCACCAATTCATTATAATATGCAGAGTATGCAATAGGGATCATAACATTCATAATTGTAACGATTTCTTGAAAATGTCAGTAAGCGATAAAATTGATAAATTGAAAAACCTAAAGCTTTATTTAAACTGTCTGAGGCCAGGGCATAATAGCAAAATTTTTCGTAGGGGAACATGCCTTATTTCATGAAGAACAAACAGAAACAAAAGACAATATTCCTGAAAATAACATAACAACTCTCTCTTATATTTTGAATCCTTATGTTCTTTTATCAACAGCGTATGTTAAAATTTTAGACAAATAGAAAAAAGCACATAAAATAAGGGCATTACTTGATTTTTGATCTTGGTCAAGTTATAAAGCACAGGAATTATCAACACGATTGAAATAAATAACTCTGAATTACAAATTTTTGTGCTTGGAATAACTTAATTACAAATATTAATACATAACACGAGGTAACAATTCAAGCCCACCTTAACGATTTTATAGCCAATATTTCATGCTTCTAAATTTGTCGAATTACAAGAAAATTGCCCAGTCTACCTCTAAAGTTGTCAGAGCTCGATATTCCAAAAAATTTGAAACTCGCTGATCCTTCTTTTTTCAAGCCTCAACACATAGACATGCTCATAGGTTCTGATTTATTCTGGAGTTTATTGTGCATATTACAGATTTCATTGGGTCAAAATAAACTCATACTACAGAAAACATGATTCGGTTGGATTATTTTGGGACCAAGTGGTAAAAGTCAATCTTCCGAAATTTTTTGTAATTTTAGTCAAATTGAAGATATTCAAAGTCAATTAGGGAGATTTTGGAATTGAAAGAATACTCTCTGGAAAAGCCCCTATATAATAAAGAATTAGCATGTAAAAATAATTTTAAAGAAAATACCCAACGTACAGAAAACGGTAGTTTTTTCGTTAAAATACCATTTAAAGATCCTATTGAAAAGTTAGGCGAATCATTCGAACATGCATAATCTCGATTTTCAACACTAGAACGAAAGCTACAAAGGCAACCAAAAGTAAAAGACCGATATGTATCTTTTATCAATGAATATCACAGTTTGAGTCATAAGCGCTAAGTTTCAATTACAGATAAAAAAAGGATCAAAAATATGTTGTTATAACCTCACAACAAAGCTAAGAGTTGTATTCGATGCTTCTGCTCCATCGAGCACTCAATAATATTCAACATATCTTTGAACACAGTGACATACGGAACAAGTGGGGTTTTTTTTATAAGGTGTCTTTTCGAATTAGCAAAACTAAATGAGATTAAACATCCAAAATACGCAGAACGAATTAAATCCGATTTCTATGTTGACGTTCTTCTCTCCGGGGCTGGTTCTATCGAAGAGGCAGCTCTCAGAGGTATTTTAAACATTTTGAAACAAGGATGTTTTGAATTGAGAAAGTTTTATTTACACAAGCAACAAGTTTTAAAATATGTTATTGAAAATGATTGCCCGTCAAAAATAATACAGTTAGGAATCAATGAAAACGCCAAAACTTTAGGAGTAACTTGGTGTCCTTATTCTGATAATTTAATGTATATCAGTGAAGCATCTGTTATTCTCAAAATTACTAAACGTACCATAAGATCAAGCAAAATTTTAAGCCTTATCCTTTTTAAGATACAAAAGGAATTTTAAGAGTAGGAGGTCGATTACAAAATTCCATATACACCACTGATAAAAAAAAGCAGAATATAATTGTACTTCTTCTTTCTCCCTGCCATTGTGAATTTAACCCTATAAAACTAATATGGGATCAAGTCAAAGGTTCAGTGACTAGAAAAAATACCACATATAAAACAAGGATGTTCAGAAACATTTTTATTAATTTAGAGGCAGGCAGCAGATTTTTTCATAATAGATGAAAATGATTAGTTTAACAGGTTCACGTAAAAAGCTTTGTAAGTTTGTTTTAAAATGTATGTTTGACTAACAACAAACTTTTAATTAAAATTATGTACAGATAATAATAATTATATTTTATATAGGAACATAAACAATATATATATATATATATATATATATATATATATATAAATACTTGTAAATAAAAATATTTTGCCTCTTTGTCTCTCAACAAAAAACAGAGTATATGACTGCTGTATTATTAGTGAATGTTGTTATTGGCTATTGTTTGGAACAATAAGGTGGATTATTTGGACCTCCATCACATTAGATTTGTTATGTTTTTTATTTAGTATTTTTCAGCTCATGTTATGTTTTTTAATTCGTAGCATATTTATTTCATTTTTAAAGCCGTTATGGCAGAAATAAACAATGCACTTATTTTTAGAAGAGAAATTATTTGATCTCTTGTATACTTTCTAGTCTCTCTTTCCAGAGTACAATTCTGAAAATATTTTATCAAATCCGGCTGCTTTCCCAAGTTTGATATGGTCTATGTCTACGTTAACTTCCTGGATAGTGAGAGGCTCCGAAATATCAGAGGAAGTGGGGAAGTTTTGTTTCAATTCTCTTAGTGAATGCTTTATTTTTCCTGAGTGGGATGTGATTACTAGCTTTCTCAAAAGACTCCAGGCTTTACGGCTAAAGTGAGTGAAGTCTAAATTCTCGACCTTATTGATCCATCTATCTCTACGGTTATGGTCTAGTAAGTGCAATAAGTCATCTGCTATCTCGGTGTCGCCTTTTTCTAAGAATTCTTGATACAGCCGATCCCTCTCTACGCTCCACTCTGGGATATAGTCCTCTCGATAGCCTTTTGAAACAGATTTTTGGGCAGAAGCTTTGACGGCCACAACAAATCACACGTAGCCTTTGTGGGTTGGCGGTATCCATCAAATAATTGCTCTTTACTGATTTTTTGCCAGTCTGCTTTACCAAAATTTCATCTAGATCGTGGTGTAGAGTTAACAGCGCCGATGTCTAGTAATACCGGGTGGTGCTGGATGTAAGGAAATCCATCAAGGACACGTCGACTAGTCTGGAGGGGCTGCATTTCGATGTTGCTAGTGACAAAGCATAGATCTGGGTTGTAGCCCCATTTCCACCTACCTGATCTGAAGGTCCCAATGTCTTTTGCATCAAAAACCAGAGAAAAATTATTATTATCAACCCAATCATTCCATTCTGGTCGTCCGTTGGGTATTTCCATAGGGAGTGGTGGCTATTGAAATCATCGGCATAAACAGCTGGGTGGTGATACACCGGCAGAATCTTTGGTGGCCAGGATGAGCTAGGTGGCTTATATATGTTTGCGATTTTTATGCCACTAATTTTGATTGTTATTAGATATATATATCATTCAATGATTGTTTTTGAACAAACGAAATATTTTCAATGTTGGATCTGGCATACGTGGCAGAACCATAAGTCACGTGGTTAATTGCGCCAATTAATTTGTAGCCCTCAATGTTGCCTCTGGACAGAAGCTGTTGGTCGTCCGCAGCGTGAGTTTCCGACATTAACATTATTTTCCTTCAGCATTCTCAAAAGGTGTTCAGTTCTGAATTTACTAATGCCTTCTAGATTCAATTAGAAAACACGACCAGAAGGTCCTATGTTTCTTGTCTTATGTTACTGACGAGTGCCGTTTGGTTTTGGATGCATTGTTCTCATCGAATTTGCCAGGAGTTTAAGAATGAAAAATCTGGCATCCAATGATTGAATAGACTTTTAGCATTACCCAGGGTGCAGTGCGAGGAGCTTGTCTATTCTTCGCACCCCAAAGAAGTACATCAACGATTCCTGCGATTCCTTGTCACAGGTGACTCATATCATTCGTTCGTACATCAACGTAACAAGTAACAAGGAATCGCAGTGTAACAAGCAAATGTTCCATTGGGGAAATTGCTTGCCTATAATTTGTATCCTCTTTTATAATTTGGGGAGCAATTAACAACTCCATGTTGTACCCCGCATGTAAATTGTCTTTTTTTAAACACCAAGTAACTGAATGCCACTGTACTGCTTCCTTTCCTGAAAATTTGGCCTTATCCAGTATTTGTGTTTCGTTTTTAACTTTTTTGAAGCAACTGCCACTGCTAACGGTACATCATTATCTCGTTCTATGTTCTCCGTTATTGCTATTGAGATAATCCATGACAGACAATATGGATTTCGACAACTTCGGTCTACTGGAGATTTGCTGGCTTATGTCACCCAGCTCAAGACAAAACTATTAAAAAGTTTGGTGAATCCCGTGCAATAGCCTTTGATATATCTAAAGCCTTTGACCGCGATTGACACCGGGCATTGATAAGTAAATTATCTGCCTACGGTCTCCCAACCAAACTGCGCCAATGGCTCTTGAGCTTCATGCAAGATCACTCCTTACATGTAGCAGTTGACGGTATTTCTTCTGATGCGTTTAAAACCAATGCCAGGGTCCCCAGGGTTCCATCCTGCCCCCCACCTTATTTCTTTTACAAATCAACGACCTCTTGAAAACCACCACGAACCCCATTTACAGTTTACACTTTACAATTTACACTTGTCTCAACTTTCACATCCTAGCGATCACTTTCGGTGAATGATACAAATAGACTCAGGCAGGAACAGGTTGATTCCATCAATAGAGATCTTAAAGCAGTCGTCGAGTGGGGAACCAACAATCTTGTTCAGTTCAACGCCCAAAAAACACAAAGTGCCACGTTTTCCAAGAAAGTGAATTCCTCAAATTTTCTGAGGAAAGCTAAAAAGTTTTTTACTCCTGATCAACTGTTGACGACGTACAAGGCTCAAATCCGACCTCTACTGGAGTATTGCTTACACATTTGGGGTTCAGCACCAATGCATTCTCTTCGTCTTCTACATTCCATTCAGAAAAGAGCCATTCGCTTGATAAACAGCTCAACTCTCACAGATACCCTTCACCCTCTAGAACATAGAAGAAGAGTTGCAGACAAGTCATTGCTCTACAGATATTCCTATGGCAGATACTCCAGAGAAATAAAAACTCTTGTACCACCATTGGCCACATTTGGCCGAAGAACTCGGCACGCTGATCAGTCTCACCCATTTACTCTCAAGATTGACACTACAAGGACCAATCTTCATCAAGAATCCTTCTTTTACAGGGCTGCTACGGAATGGAATAAGCTTCCAAAATCAGTTTTTTCAGAGAACTATGAACTGCAACTTTTTAAAAAGCGTGTCCACAATCATTTCCTTTCTAAAATCCCTTCCCCTTCTAATAGTTGCAGTGCGGGCCGTCCGCGGCCCACACGATAGGTCTACCCTTTTTGCGACTATTTTCATAAAAAAAAAAATATGTTATGGAAACACATATAGTTGCGAAACAATGTGACTAATGACAATTTTTGTTGCTTCAGTGAAAACAAGAAATTTATGTATGTTGCCGTACGTTTCTACCCATGGCAACAAGGACAAACATTTAGCAACAAAATGTTCCTCCTGTGAAACCCGGCTTTATCTTTACCCTCCATATTAAAATCATTGAATAATAAATAACCCAATAAAAGTGGGCTGTCAACTCGAGACTACTTTTTAACAGACAGATGGATGGAGAAGAAGCCATGATACGAAACCATAATTTACCAAATTTTGCTCAATGCGCCTAAATAAATTTCCACTTCAAAAATATTACCAAAAAAGACTACATGAAGAAAATATAATAATCACTTACGAACCACCCTCGTACCCATTTTTTTAATTATTAAGCTCCATGTGGTGTAAACTTTATTACTGTAGCAATAGAAATAAATAAAAAAAATTAAAAAAATTGTAGATATATTTTAGAATAACACTGTATTTATTAGCACATCTGCAGTTAACTAAAAATTAATAGCTTGTGATTAGTTGTTTGCGCACCAATCAGCTAGTACTTGGAGTTTGCTAGGGAACCACATTTTTAGTCCAGTTTTGATGAATGAAGAGAGTGCTACCGAACTTTCGTTTGATTCCAAAATATTTTCCAAATTATTGTCCACAAGTGCGTTTGCTACCTCATCAAAAACGTCGAAACCAGACACTTTAGCCTGAAAAACAACAAGTTTAATCATTTAAATAAATCATAAAGAATTGTTCTTACAGAAACACGTCCAATTTTCCAAGAGAGCTGTAAGTCATTCACATCTTTTTCTTTGAGAAAAGCGGCACTCCCTGTCCATGTGTTGTTGACCAAATCAATACTAAAAAATACAACGTTATTTAAACGCTTAACGTTAATAAAAAGGACTTACAAATATCTTCCGGTGGTTTCTCTTCTATGTTTTTTAGTAATATTGGCGTCATAATTACCAGCAAATCGGAATTTATCCCAATGTATGGAAAAATTAAATGCAGCAACAGAATCACTATCGTTGCTAGTTTGAATGCCGTGTATTCTCCATAAAGGAATTCCTCCCCAAGTAAGATTGTATAACTTAATATCGATTCTGTAAAAGAATTTAGTTTAATATACGTCTTAATCTATTTATATTAGTTTTTAAATGATTTTTTTTAAATATTACTCAAAATCTTCCACTACTCCAGTCCAGCTGATATTGTTTGATAATTTAATGTAAGGCATGTGAGCTGGAACATGGATCGATGGATCTCCTTGAATGATTAGATCTCTTCCACATTCCAACAAATATTTAGCCAAGTTTAAGTCATTACCAGCTAAAATAAATTTTATTTGCATAAGTAACCAATAACAAACAATATTCGTTGAATAAAACTTTTGACTATCAAAATTATACTGCAAGTTTTTAATTTGAAATCAATAAAACTCCTTTATTTATTTAGTTTAAAAAAATAAAAAAGAATTATTGACCAGCTTTTTAATAAATAACCGTATAAAGTTTAACTTTTAAAAATTCAATTTTTAAAAAAGTATACATACTAGCGATCAAGTATACATACTTGGCAACGCTGTACGCGAATATAGATATTACTTGCGCGGTAAATTCAAAGGGACTGATAAAGAAATCAATATTTAAAACTATATTTAGTTGATCATATATATTTATTAGGGGTAAAATATTTCAAATTTTGAGAAATACTGAAAATAATATTAGTACAATCCTTTTTATTAAATATAAACCTAAATAAATATTTCCTTCAATCACATTTATTTTCGTATTTTAAGAAGTGTAGGTATGCGCATCGATACGCTTAATTCTAGTACTTCTTATAAACAAAAAAAAATAAATACGTAATACAATTTTACGTAAAACCAAATATGCCGTCATTACAAAAGTAATTTATTGCATTTTTGGGAACACAAATAATTATATTAATATAATCTTTATATTAAATATAAATTAAACGCAACATATAATAAAACGAAAACTACTGAAACTTAGGCATATAAATGTGGATAATGAACGATTTATACAGTACATCGATTCTTCTCCAATATATCAACTAGTGTAACATAAGCGACGTTGCCGGGTTAGAACTTTTAAAAGTATGTGGAAGTATTAATTTATGTATACATATGAAAACTGTATGAGTTTCCGTTTCCACGGGTACAGTTTTGCATAAAAATTATAACTCACATCGCTACAAACTTGCAGGTATACTTTTACCGTGCGTATAATCTAAAATGTTTTGACAATATGGTACTACGACAACCTCTTTAATGTTTTATTTTAAGTTTTTAAAGCGACAAAATATTTTTAAACGGGTATTATCATAGTAATGTGTGTTTTAATAAATTTGTGACCATGTAATGATGAGAATGTTGAACTTACCAAAAGCAACTGAGGCAAAAACCAATGCAGCAATAATTTTAATGGCGATCATGTTGCAGCGTTTAAGTAAACTTACACACTGATTTCAATTAAATATCTTACCTTTATATAGTGAACCAAATCATAATTGGGGAATTTTCTTAAGTACGCACACGTAATCGCACTTAAAAAATATAAATAGCCTGATTATCTATTATCTTGTTTACCGATACTAAACTTACAATAATTTTTTATAAAATTTAAAAATTTTGTAAATATTTGCATTAATAAAGTCTTTTGTTAGCTACCAACCCACGGGTTTTTGCATAAGACATACTTTTATTATAAGCTTCTAGTCAAAATTAATGCAACAATATGAAATTACCCAAAAATTAATTTATATTTTTCTTGAGTCCGTTTTTAAAATTTATCGAGATTTTAATAGTAGGCTATGCATATTTAGTCTTATTGTTAATAACAGCTATCAAAAGAATTAATCATTTAGATTTACAGTTTTAAATAATTTGTTAAACGATAAACAATTTTGTGCATTACTTGCGAAATATATTTTTTAAAATTAAGCTTATAAATATAAGAATTTTATTTTATCACCTTTTTTTGACCATCCTGCACTTGAAATAGCACAGCTCCAATTCCTTTTTTACTTGCATCTGTGTCTAGTATTAATAGGCCGCCTTGTTGTAAAAAACCCAAGATTGGGCTAGAACATAAAGCAGCTTTCAGTTTTTGAAAGCTCCTTCACACTCGTTAAACCAGATAAAGCATTATCGGTAAATCTTTTAACAAAACCTTGGTAATAGGTACACAGGCCTAAGAAGTTTTTCACTTCATGTTTATCTTTTGGTCTTGGCCAGTCTCGAATCACCTTGATCTACTTTTTATCAGAAAGAACAGATGGTTGTGAACGAGTCTGGTGTAGACCAGGAGAGAGGTTTACTTCTTAAAACATCTCTGTGGTGGCTCGCACAGAATAAGTTCCACTCCGTACGTGATCTACGAATGCTAATACCTATCTTGAGAATATTGTAATAGAACAAATGATGTCTTTCCGTCTTTTTTTTGAAACCCAATTTTTTGTTAATGCAATACAACGCTCGACCTTACGTCGAGGCAATAAAAGACTTGAGATCACTTGCAATAGACCGACACTCCGATTCTGGTACATCGTTAGATATAGCACTACGGGCAATTATATCCGCTTTTTGATTGCCCTCGATGCCGATGTGAGATGGGATCCATATGAAGTTGACGCGTCTGGAATTTTCGTGTGCCTGTAGTATTTCGGACTTTATCTTTTTTTCAATGGGGTTTTTGGGATAGATCTGTCGTAAGGTTAACAAGAAACCGAGAGAGTAGGTAAGAATTAACGTGTTTAGTATGTTGTGAGAATTTATGTATTGGAGAGCATAATAAAGTGCAAAAAGTTCGGCTGAGAAGATACTCAGAGTTGAGGAGAGTTTTAATTGCAGAGTGAGATTGGCAGTTATCATTGCTGCACCGACTCCTATTTCGCTGGGCTGACCTCTTGTTTATTAAACCTGCTTAAATTAGTGTTAATGGTGGGGATGTTGATGATCCACGGAGGGGGGTGGTCTAGATCAATTGGAAATAATTCTGGAAATTGAATGTCCAGATATTGGAGGTATGTACGTATTCTCTCATATTAAGGTTTAGGTGAATGCGGCTTGTTGTCGAAGTAGTTAGTATATTTGTTGGTGAAGGAGTTACTAAAGAGAGGTTTATTTTTATTCGAGGCTATAGATGTGGCATGTGACAGAGTCAAGAATATTCTTCGGTATTGCAGAGATGGCTTACCAGTTTCGCAATATATAGCTTCAACGGGAGTTGTTCTGAAAGCTCCTAGTGCAATTCGAAGGCCGTTGTTGTGCACAGTATCCAGTAATTTTAGAGTTGTTTTGGAATCCGAGGCATAAGCAATGTAACCATAGTCGATTTTTAATCTGAATAATGTTTTGTAAATGGTAAGTAGTGGAGTATAATCAGATCCCCAGCATCTATTGGCATTTATTACAAGCGCGGGCCGTTTGTTTGATATGTTCCTGCCAGGTAAGTTTTTCGTCAAACCACATTTCCAAAAAATTTACCGATAATTTAGAAAATAAGTTTTAACCGTATAATTTTAATTTTGGGTAAGCATCTGGAGCTTTTTTAGAGAAGAGCATGGTTATGGTCTTTGTTGCAGAAAATTCAAAACCTGTATTCACGGACCATTGTTCGAGTTGTATTAGGATATTACTGACGAGAAAATTAATGTCACTGTTCTAAAAGCGTGGGGTGCTTTCATTACGAAACGCAGAGTTAGTTTAAAACTGTCATACAAAGCACCCCAACCTTTTATAACAGTGACATCAATTTTATCGTCAGTAATTTTATTCTTATGTTAAGAATTATTTCTTACTTTTTAGTTTGATTAACTCTATTAGCGTGTTTTTTAGTTTTTTTAAACTATAATTTATTTTTCGCTTTTTAGTTCGAATACCTTAATACAATTTAAAAAAATTATGTAGTAAATGGTAAAATCGAAAACTTTTAAACTTTTAAAATCTTAATATTTACGCACTACTATAAAATATCAGGATAATCACTGTTTATTACAAGCAGTTATTCTCCATAAAGAAGATTTTTCCTTTTTATTTTTTTTCCCGGTACCTATTTTATAAAAACTTTACCATATTTTTTAAAGAAAGCAATTAAGTTTTTTTAACTACTTGATTACTGCTGAAGCATAACTATACCAAATTACCTTAAAGATAAAGAAGTTGGCTCACTATTTAAATTTAATATTATCTCAATTTTCTTTTTCCTTTTTAACAATAAGAGAAAATAAATGCCACAATTCTGGCATAACGTTTCCATAAAAGAAATTAACTGCTGAACTTTAGCCGTACAAAGCGGCGTAGTGGAAAACGGAGAAATACGAAAAATGCAAATTTACACTTTTCTAGAAAAATATTTATCTTTGTTCCGCACAATATTGAAGGAGAAAAGATCGAAATATCAAAATTTTCCATAAAGTAAATTTGTTTCCGATTTTTCGTTTATATCAAATTTTTAATCGAATGAGATCGTAACTTTGGCAGCCAAAATTTCGGTATTGTATTCGAACGACGTTCAATCCAAGCAAACAAAGAAAATTTTAGATGAAAAAATGTTTAGTTAAATTGAGATGTCAAAAAAATTATTTTACTAAAAAGTAATTTCTCTGCTATAGAAATTAACGGAAATATGCATAATAACGCTTTTGAACCGATAGATTTTCATCAAAATTGGTCGAGTTGTTTTTTATGGAGAATCAAAAAACTGAAAAAAATGGTAAACTTTCTGAATTATTTTTCGTCTCGATTATCTCGGGAGCAAAAAATGATATCGACGTGGGACCAATTGCATTCGATGAATAATTACGCAACTTAGAACTGATTAGATTTTCAGAAAAATTGGTCAAGCTGTTTTTTATGGAGAATCAAAAAACTGAAAAAAACGATAATACAGAATTTTAAGATCTTTTAAATATATCATTATTGCATGTTGGGAATATTTGTATGAAAAATATGATGAAAATATTTCAAAAAAAGAGATAGTTTTAGTAAACCAAAATAGGATTTGGAGAATTTTATAATTTTGTCGGTATTAATAGAATAGCATTGTAGACGTTTTAACATTGATAAATTATTGTTAGTAATAATCAAGCTTTGTTTATAAGAATTGAATATTGTTACTAATAAATGGTTTTTGATCATAATAATTAAACAAAAAATTTAATTGTTTAAACAATTGAAAATAGCTCCCGCTTATGAAATGACGAGAAAAAGTTTAAAAGAATACGGTTGACATAAACAGAATATTGTTAATGACAATTATAATTTGTTATAAACAATTTAAAATCGTTTTTTATAATAATTTTAATAATATTTATTGTAACAACAAAACATATGGTATTTTTTTATTTTTTTTACTGGGAAATTAGTCGTGTGGACCTCTTGGGTTGAAAACAGACCACTGATATTTCCATTTTATATTTTTGTGGACTCATCCACATATTTTGCTATTTTCAATAAATGGTTTATTCTGAATGTTTCTCTGTTAATATATTTTTGTTCAAAATCGAATACTTTGCTCAAAGTGCAACTTCGTTGAATCTAGTAACAAATAAAAATGTATGTTATAATACATCAAAAGGTTTTTCTATTTGGGACACAATATTCTGCAGAAGCCTCTGAATTAATTCGTTTTTTTTTTAAAAAGGATTCCGTACTCTTTCATCTTGAAAAATCTACTTTTTATATCCTCGTATCCCATCTTGAAAATCATTTCTGACATATTTTTACTTTGATGTTAGTTTATGAGATTAAAATCTCATCAATCACACTTTATATACAATATTTTAGGATTAAAAATGATATTATGTACAACAGAATAATCGAGAAAAATAAAATAATCGTAGATTTTTCGAATAGCAGCAAATATTGGAAAAAATAGGATTTTGTGTACATTTTAAAATAAAATGAAATTTACAAAGTATAGTTAATAATTAAAGAATTACCGAAAAAAACAAAAAGAAAGCTGTTGAGATGGATGTTTTCAGGAAACCTTTGCGCATCTCCCGAGGGGACAGAATAAGAAATGACAAAATAAAACAACAAATAGGAATTGAAGGCACCATTACTAGTGATATCGAGCAAAAACAGCTCACCTGGTACGGCCACGTTCAACGAATGCCCGATACAAGATTGCCCAAACAAGACTTACAATGGCAGCAAAGTGAAAGAAGGCAGAGGGGAAGATCTCAATTGGAATGGCAAACCGTTGTCAATGATCGGAAGAAACCTAACATCTGAGGAATTGCGAAGTCCGAAGGGGATGGAAATTAGGCGTCGGACAACGTCGATTATCTCGAGAACAAAAAATGACATTGACGTGGGATCAATTTATAAATTATACTATTTTTAATACAGAATTTTAAGATCTTTTAAATATGATTTTTATTTTTACTGCGGGAAATAAAAATATGATTATTGCATGTTAGAAATATTTGTATAAAAACTATGATGACAATATTTTTAATAATAATTATAACAACAAAACATATGGTATTTTTTTATTCTTTCCACTGTGAAGTTAGTCGTGTAGACCTCTCGGGTCGCACCCAGACCACTGATATTTTTTTCATAATATTTTTTGAAAATAAAACCCCTGTCCCCGTAACTAGGGCAATAAAATTATCCAAGAATTTAACCATACTTGCCTCTTTATCGTATTGAACATATAATCTTTAGTTTTTACGTATTGTTGTGTGTGTGTGTGTGTGTGTGTGTGTGTGTGTGTGTGTGTGTGTGTGTGTGTGTGTGTGTGTGTGTGTGTGTGTGTGTGTGTGTGTGTGTGTGTGTGTGTGTGTGTCTGTGTGTGTGTGTGTGTGTCTGTGTGTGTGTGTGCGTGCGTGCGTGTGTATGTGCGTGTGTATGTGCGTGTGTGTGTGCGTGCGTGTGTGTGTGTGTGTGTTTGTGTGTTTGCGTGTTCGTACGTGCGTGTGCGCGTGTGTGTGTGCGCCTGTGCGTGTGTGTGTGCGATATCTTGAGACAGAGAGGTAGTAGGTCACTTAAAGTTCGAAGATTAGCCATAATGGTAAATTCCTTTAGGTAGCTGTCGTACAAGGAGCTCTGCAAATTTACGATTCAGGTTTTTTTTTTACTTTTTTAAACCGAAGGGTACCTATATTAAATAGAAAAATTACTTTTGCTGCGGCAATACTTTTTATTTAAATTTGAAGTTATGCATTTCCAGCAAATACAAATATTTTTAACGAAACAATAAAGAAATTTAAGGTCATGTTAAGATCATTTTTGACTTATTTGCAGGTGTTTTTTATTATTTAAATGTAACTTGGTTTTATTTTGTGTTTATATTGTAATTAGTTGGATTAATTAAAAAAGCGCGTTAATTTTGTCCAGAATTTTAATTGCAGCCGGATCTCAAAAACAAAAATGAGAGCAATAAAGAGAAAAATCAAATTTAAAGTCGTAGCAAATTAGTCTATCGCATATTCAACCTTTGTTTTTTTGTAAAGCATCTGTCCAACCTACGAAATAACAATTCTCAGTTTAAAATCTTTTGTTTAGACATTTTCACAACGGTCTGCATCGGTCCCCAATCGACAAAAAAACAAGCAGAACAGCTAAATACGGTCCTACGTTAAAATTTATAAAACACAAAAGTTTCCATTTCATTCAAAGTTCGCATTATCAGATTCTAAACTTCCATGCGTGTATAAATTCGTCGAGTCCATTAAAAACTTTTTTTACTAAAGCTCGCGATTTTGTGTACCTAGTCACACTGTTTCTCGATTTTGCTGATGTTCGTGTATGTAAAACGAAACAAAATAACATTTTTCTATTGGCTTAAAACGGCATATTTGGAATATGCTAGTGTTACCGTGATTTTTAATGAATCTTTATATAATACGAAGCACGCTTAGAAAATTATTTCAATAGTTCCTGCTACTCGGAAACTTTAAAATTAGATTAGTTTTTAATATTATTTTAAGAGCACTAAAAGAAGATGAAAATAATTTATTCGGATAACCCATTTTTGGGATACAAGCTATTTCGTCTGGCATTATACAGTAGAAAAAATTGACCTTTACCCTGACGTCATACCTACAAACCTCGCGAAATAAATTAATGAGAAATATGGCCACCGTTACTTTGACGTGTGCCTAAATATTTCCACTGTTTCTTTATGTTGTCAGTATTTTTTTGCGTTATAAATAACTACATATTGCTGTTGGTTGAAGTCAATTTGAATAATTTCATATTACTGTTTTAAAATAGTCGACAATTTAGATAAGATTCCTATAATATTTACTAAGAATTATTTTGTCTACTACTAATACACAAAAAAACTATTCTGTAACCATTAACGACAGCAGAAATTTCTATGAATATTTCATTTGAATAAATTTATTTAAATTTAAAACAGCACATAATTTAGTGCTGACAAAAACAATTGGTTAGCATAATAAAAAATATCAAATCATTGGTAATAAAGGTATTTAATGTACACTATTCATATATTTATTAGCATTCCAAAATTATCAATACAATATAGATTACGTATTTTAGAAATCATCGTCAGACTCTAAACAGTGTTTACATGCATGTATTTTTCTTACTTCTTGGTTGTTAACGTAATTCTTACTTTAGTTGACTTTATAAATCTACCATAAATAATCATCCAGTTTCGTGAAAGTTTAACCACCGTCTAAGAAGTAAGGTTATGTTAAAAATATTTATTAAATGCAAAACAGGGAATTTTGTACCGATTTTTTAGAATTTATCTGAATTCAAATAATAAAACACTTTGAACAAAACTCGATGTATCAAAATATTGACAGTTGTCGTAAGAGGTCAAAATAAATTCTTATGAATACAACCGATTAATCGTTATTGGCGCTATTTCTTTTCAACGTTTAGAGGTCATAATTAGAGACACAAAAGAACGTATGTCATTGCTTAAAAGACAAGTGTACATATTGTATGATATGTTTCTACTGTCAGTAGAAAAGGATGAGGTATATTAAGCTTGTGTTTACTACTGTTCATTGTTAGTGACGTCAGGGTAAAGGCCAATTTATTCAACTGTAACTTTTTTAAGATGTGACGGTAACTTACACACATTGAACTTTTTTTTACCCTAATTTATTGGCACTGGCAGAGCCAACAGGCCAGTCGTAGTTTATGAATCGCTTTATCAGTTACAATTAACTAAATTACAATGATATTCATAACATTAGTATTAGTTTTAGCGTTAGTAAATGCCCGAATATTATTGTATTTTGTTTTATATTTTTCATTGTTTTATCTTATTTTGGTAACATGTCCTATCTATGTATTATATATTTTTTTGTTATTTTTTTTTGTAAGTTTTTCTATTTTTTTTTTGTTTTAGGCTTACATTGATATAGTATTGGGTAGCATCACTACTTACATAGATATGTTTACAAAGTGGTATAAAATATTATAAATACTATTATCCTCTAGTGTCAGTAGATGTTTGATATTTATGGGAAATTTAATATTTTGACATATAAATTTTTGATACAACTTATCAGTTTCTAATTCATTCAAGCTGCACTCTAGAATTACGTGCCGTAGATCGGCAGTTTAATCACAAATGCTTTTATCGCTATTTGTTAAATCTATTTTAAATTTGTAAGCAAGTGTATGATTAGTACGCATTATACGTATTAGTCGAATATAGTAACAATTATTTTCAGTCTGGAAACAAAAAACTAAAAAACATGGTAAACTACCTGAATTTTACAATTTATAAATTATACTATTTTTAATACAGAATTTTAAGATCTTTTAAATAATATGATTATTGCATGTTAGAAATATTTGTATAAAAAATATGATTACAATATTTCATAAAAAGAGATAGTTTAAGAAAACAAAAATAGGAATTGAAATAGTATTGAGAGAATAGCATTGAAGACGCTATAACAGTAAAAAATTATTGTTTATAACAATCAAATATTTTTACTAACAAATAATTATTGATCATAATATTTAAAAAAAAAAATTTCAATTGTTATGAACAGTTTTTATTTGACGAGAAGTTGAACAATGTACAGTAAAGTATTCAGCGGTAGTTTTAACTATTGTCAAAGAATTTTTAAAATAATTGTGTTAAAATAAAGTGACAGTAGTAAATTTTGGAATAGTTGTTTGAAATAAACGGACCCAAGGTTCGTAACAATATTAAGTATGGTAGTATTTTTGTATGATGCATGGTAACAGAAAAAGAACCCTCCTAATTAATTATAAATACAGTTACGTACGCGAACGCTACTTGATATTTTTGTGCAATATATTAAGACTTGTAATTTTAAGCTGTTCAAATTTTAGAACATAGATTAATTATCACATTACTCAGAAGAAACTGATAAATTGCGATAATTTTAATCTAAAATTAGTCACAATCTACATTTGTATGAACGTGATATTTCCAATAATTTTTGCATATTGCATGTAAATAAAAATAATAGTTATAATAAATAAACTGCATGTTATTTTTTTTAAGCATTTGCTGACTATATTATTTATTTAATCATTAACATTTTAATGAAAATCAAATTTATATTTCTCAATATTCAGTTCCTTTTACCCGCTGACATCGAAATCTCGACAACCTTTTGCGAGTTATCGTGGAAAATGTTTTTCATCCATAATTCATGAGCAGATTTTCTTTTAGTATATATCATCTTCCAATAAACATTGATGAATTGATTTTATGTCAATAAATTAAAAAAGGTGGAACAACAATTAAGGTTAAGGTCCTCAGGGTTCGCCCGGAAAAACATAAAGCATAAAATTAGAAAATTATCATAGTGAATATTATGGACGGAAAATCGAAGGGAAAATTATTTTGTACTTGAAAGTCACATTATTAAATAAAAATCAAAGAAAAATGTCACTGCATATTTATTTAAAATTATTGTTTGTTCGACTTTCCTCAAAACAAAAATAGACGTATACAAAATAAAAGCGTCTACGTACATTTTTCTTTTAAAATTAAAATTTTCCTTTGCAATATGCGCCTTCACCTCGTATAGCTTCAAACACGCAGAGCTTTCCAGTTGGAACAGTTATTTGTGAACGGGCCGCTAAATTGTTAACTCACTTTCATATGAAGTTTTTCTTTAAATTGAAATGTGTATTGTTACGAAGGAAAATCCGATTTGATCAAGTTTGTTATGCATAACACCCAAAGTAAAAAATTCTGATATGCAGATGACTGGACTTTAGCTACAAGGAGCCAGGCAATAGATCAGCAACCAGGAAACTTGACGTATATTTTGAGGGAAACCGGCTAAATCATAACAAACATCCTAAATATTTTGGAGTTACCTTAGACCGGATACTTACATATAAGGTTCACTTAATGAAGACCGCCGCCAAGATCGGAACCAGAAATAATATTCTGCATAAATTGTGTGGCACAACGTAGGTTTCGTCAGCTAGTACCCAGCGCACCTTAGCGCTTGGCTTAGTTTACCCAGCTGCAGAATATTGCGCCCTGGTTTTGCTGAATAGCGCCCACACTAAAAAGGTTGATGCACAACTGAACAACTCTATGCGAGTTATCAGTGGAACAATCAAGCCCACTCCTACTTACTGGCTGCTCACTCTGAGTCACATCCCCCTACCACCACTCCGGAGGGAAAAGGCACTTGTCAGAAAATATACAAAAATTATTATTAATCCTCTTAATCCTTAGCTCCCTATACACCAGGATATCAGAGCCCTTGATACCAACAGACTCCGATCAAGACACCCACCCATCTTGTCAGCCAAAGAGCTCCGAGAGTCAAATTTCGGCCTTCTTCATTCTTGGGAACAATATTGGCGAGAAAATTGCCCTCCATATTGCCGAAATATGCCCTGCATTAAAGAAAGACCGCCTGGCTTCAATCAGCCTCGCAAGATATGGTCAGCCATCAACAGAGTCCGTACAAATCATGGCAGATGTGCTCACTCTTTTCACAAATGGGGCTTAACGCCATTCCCCCGATGTGACCGTGGAGCCGACAGTCAGACCATTAAACATATAGCGGAGGAATGCGACTTACGATCCTACGAAGGTAACTTCACTGACTTCCTGACAGCAGCCAATGCAGCAGTGGACTACATTCGCAATCTAGATATCTGTCTGTGACCTTAGCTAAGTTTACTGTTTGTCATATTATTTATTGTTTAATGTTTAATGTTTTTTTTTAGTGAACTCGTCATTTACATTTATGTGTTTATTTTTAAAAGATGCTCAGGATGTGTTGCCATACGATAAATCAATAAATTAATAACTGGACCGAAAGTTGACGTTGGACAGAAGCAATCCAGAAAATTCTACGAGGTATAAAACGCAGATGACAGAGCTAGACCAGTCATTATGACTCCGAGAAAATCCTGCTTCGGACTGCGTTAGGTATTTTATGCTACCTCTACACTCTCGTGCGAGGAACCCTGGACGAGGTACTCGCCGAAGTTTACTGAGGCGAATGTTATCATCCACATTCTCGTGTCTACTCGCGAGAAACTCAGTTAAACGTTAGTCTTCAACATGGATGTCGTTGAAGTAGCTGCTGCTTCAGCACTCTATGTATATACATATTACAACGTATTAAATAGTTACTACGCAAAAAAAATACTAAATACTAAAATACTAAAGCCCTGGAAAAAAAGAGGATGGTGGATGACGTTTTTAACTCAAAACAAATACAACACTGCTCAAAGTGCGGCAAGAATGTAATGAGTCTTCTCGTGTCCGTGCCTCGTCGTCTTTGACTCTGGTACAAAAAACCGACTGAAAGCAAGCGCCTGCAGAACAAGGCGAGGAAGCACGAGGCGAAGTGAGTAGATCCACTACACTTTCTTCCTCGGCCCACTGCGGATAAATTCAGCGAGAGTGTAGAGGTAGCATTATGTTCTGGCTCCATTGGCCATTTTTGAACCTAAAGGATTTGTTAAACGGGAGGCGAGGAACAGTAAGTTTTGTAAGTATCACTTTTTTAATAAAGGTACCCAGTAAATAAATTTTAAGTAGAACAGTGCAATGGAGAAATGTTAAAGTCTTAATTTTAGCGGCAAGTTCGGACACAGTTTGTAACGAAGAATTGTAAAAGTAAAACAAATATTTGGAAATCAAATAATTATATTTAAAGTCAAAATAATTTTTTTTAGTGTTTAAATACAATTCCCTTCTTTTTAGGTAAAAGAGCAATTTAGGGCCAGAACTTAATGTTTTGGAAAACAGAAACCAGTGATAAGTGCAGACATGCAAGGGCGAGAGGACCTAGCCAGAAGCATTGTGACTGATCACGGTACTCTTGAATACCACGTGTACAATCTGGGGCTGGCTAACACCACTAATTATGAATCGTGTGGAGAGGAGGAAGCCAGCCTTTATATCGCTGCCCAATGCTCAGCGTATTCCAAAATATGGCTGACTTGCTGGGTTTTTCTTTTCTAAAACTAGGGCAATTACATATCAGTACTATGCTCCTATTCTGGATTCGGCAGGGATTCGGTAAAAACCACTCCTCTAATTTATTATTATTATTATTATTATTATTATTATTGAGTACAATTTCATAACAGAAATAATATATCTTCCAATCTTATGATGCAGAATTACTTTTATTCTGGGCAACTATTTTTTTCCGTTTTCCATGAAAATCTTTATTTTGTTTTGTTTAAATTGTACTTTTTTAGCATTTTTGAAATAAAAAATTTATATAATTACAAATTGCGTACTGTGTAATAGTATATTGTGCAACTAGCGGGATAAGTTGATGATTCCTCACGATAGCGAAGTTGAGCGCACGAGCGAAGCGAGAGCGTTCATTTGCTCGACAACATCGCACGGGTTGCACATACTATTTTTTATTGCGAATGCGGACTAAACGAGAGCATAAAACAGAGGTCTAGACTAAAAATATTAACCGAAATAAAAATATAAACTTTGCAATGTCAACTTCGCTCTCGTAAGCAATCGCCAACTTATCGCACAATATACTATTGCGTGCGCCAAGTAACACTCAAATGACGTAAGCGTGCGCCAAGTAAACTTGTCGCACTCAAATGGGCAAACAACTATTTTTCAACCGCAACAGGGTGCTCTAAGATACTAATTATCCCGCAGTAATAAAAAATTACTTATTACATGGTTTTAATTGTGACTTTATTTAAAAGGAACAAACACTTATTAAAGTATTTGCTAAATGCGTCTGTGATATAAATCTTTTAAGAGCAGTACCAGGAAGTGGCATAAATCTTCTTCGAGAATAATCTTTATTTAACACTTTCTACAACATAGTCCGACATCCCATAAACATTTGTCTTTAAGATTTAAGCGCTATTTTCTTTACACAAATCAAAATTGAATTTATAAACGCTCTCATGTTTTTTAATAATTGCCTATCTGAGAACTAACAGATAAATAATATCAATACAATCACGTATATTTGCCACTACTAAAGAATAGAAACGCGAAACTAGTTTCGATCAAATAAACCATCAACGAAACTTCATTCGTAGGAAACTACTAAAATTATATCCGACACAAAAAAGAATCAACATAGTAAAGTATCAAGATGTTTTAAGAAACTATTTAAAATAAAAAATATTTAAAATTGTATTTTTTTATTGCTTGGCTTATTTAAACTTTTTGTAAACGGTGTGGCGGTGTGGTAAACATATTTACCACTATGAATTTTTTTCTATTTTTTTAAATATGCGAACACTCACTACAAATGAAGCTATTACTTTTTCCTAGCTTTAAACTCTTCTAGTGATCTTTATGAACTAACCAACACTTAGATCTAGTTAAGGCGGTGGTTTTAAGCGTTATATTTTTAGTATAAAAGTATTAGTTTACTCAGCATAGTCGGCAAACTGTATGCAAAGACATTGATTAAATGAATGACGAATGAAACTGAGAAGATGATATGGGATGTGCAAGCAGGATTTAGAAGAGGAAGGAGATCAGTATGGATCAGGTCTTTTCATTACGAGGTATAGGCGAAAAATTCTTGGCTAGAAGTCAGGTCAATGGCGCTTTTATAGACTTGGAAAAGGCCTATGACAGAGTGGTGAGGAGTGAATTGTGATCGACATTGTCTATATATGAGGTATGCGGTAGTTTAATACGAGTACTGAAATCACTTTGCGAGGATTCCACTGCTTGTGTCAGAATAAACGAAGCTTGCACGGACTGGTTTAACATCGAAAAAGGTGTGAAACAGGGATGTGTGGTAACTTATACTTAGACGATTGTTTAAAAGATTTGAAAGAGAGTGCGTATGGATTGAAAATGAGTGATTTGATCGTCAAACACCTTTTTTACGCCAAAGTCATATTAGCGTCATCTGAAAAGAAGTTGCAGGCAATGGTCAGTGTTATGCATGATGCCCTAAAAATCAAAGGGTTAAAAATAAATGTAAGCAAAACGAAAGTAATGGTTTTTAAAAGAGAAGAAAACATGACAAACTGTAAAGTTTCAATTGAGGGAGAAAGAGTGGAACAAGTAAATAAATTTGTGTACTTGGGTTCAAAGTTTACGAGAGATGGAAAGTGTGACAGTGACATTGAGCGAAGGGTGTTGGCAGAAAAACAAATGAATGGGACACTGCATAGCTTTATGAACAGCTAGAAAGTGTCAAAAAAGGCACGCCTGGATGTGCATAGAGGTACACTTAGGTATGGTAGTGAATGTTGGGTTTGGCAGAAGAAGCATGAAAATGGGATGAATGCTGCGGAGATGAGTAGTCTAAGAAATATAGCCGGAGTGACTTGGTTGAGAACGCTGTGGTGTAAAAGAAGATGTGGTTACAAAGATAGATAAAGGAATACGTAGAAAGGATGGATAAAGGAAGATTGACGAAACAAATTTATAAGGCGAGTGTGAATGGACAAGTTGGTAGAGGTCGACCTCGGCGAACATCGATCTCGATCAGATCAACATTGTTTTGAAGAAAGGCCAGGTCAAGAGTACCAACAACCGAAGAGCATGTATGAGAGCACTGATGAAAGTAAAGGAAGCAAAAGATGTGTAGCAAGACCGTAGCGGAAGTGGAAGGAAGTGGTCGCTGCCTACCCCTATGGGAAAAAGGCGTGTATGTACAAAAATATATGAGTAAATTTGGTAAATTTCGAGGTAGATTGTAGATTGTATGGAGCCTCTCAAGCACCTCGACCTATCATATATTTTGTGCATAACCCTTAATCTATTCCGAGACTTTGTTCAAAGTTTATCAGTTTTCTGGGGGCTAAGCTCCTGACATCGGAGAGCTTTAGGAAGGCCGCTTCCAGAAACTTGAGCCACTTGCAGAAAAGCGCTGGGCATTCGCAAAGCAAATGTTTTGCAATTTTAGCAGTTCTCGCAGTAGCGGCAACTATCACTCTCTGTTTTGCCCATCTTTTTCAGATGATACCTAAATTTTCGAGGTATTACCTTGCCTATTTGTAAATCTGTAAATGGAAGAAAAAAGAAAGAGTGATATAACAAATCGATTAATTTTAATTAACATAATGGTTAAAGGGCGCTTTTAAAGGTGTATCGTGTAGAAATATAATACTCGGCCGTAAAATGCGACATTCCCGAAACCTAAATGTCAAAAGCGAGACAAATCGCACATGATATTTTAATAAATATGACAGGATCCATTCGCAGATAAGGGTCGCTCAGACTTCCGGTATTCAGAAAGCTAATTCCCCGGTTAGTGTCTGCTTCTATTAGCCCATATTGCATCCTGGCTGATATAAAGGACATCAAATTACCTCTACTTTTGTTTTACGTCGGATTGTTCCGGTGAATGGATATAAAACTCGGCGGAGTGAATGGAGCTTTTGTGTCGGAGCAGCACGTAAAAATGTCATAAATGTGTGGTACCTACACGACGTTTCGTACTGGACATGGTAAATTTTCGCACGAAACAACGGGATTGGTTTTTGTGAAAGAGTCGAATTGAAAGTTAAAACGTGAGTTTGTTCCTCGCATATCGCATTCGAGTAAAGGTTATTATCAACGTTTTTATCAAAAATCTTTTGCTATCAAACCGCGGACAGTAAGTCTTTAAAATTTTTCCTAATTAATAAACAAATTTTCGCTAAAATAGGAGTAGGGTAGTGTGTAATAAATTCCTTCCAAATCAAGGTTTATTAAGCACAAGAACTTGACATATACATGACAATAGTGTTTGACAACTTCAAACAATAACATTAAAATAAATAAAAATGTAATACAGAATATAGTATCACTACATTTTTCCCCTGTATTATTTCAAAACATAGTCTTCTAAGTATTTAGGTCTACGACAATATCTATAGGTTTTGTCTTCAGCTATATTTTTGTTTTCTGTTTGATTCCCAGTTACTTGATTATTCATAGAATTTGAATTTCTGCCTTTTGAGTTGTGATAGTTGGTTTTATTAAAAAATGTTCTTCTGGAACAAATGTTTAAGTTTCATTATCACATTGCATTTCTGGACTGCTACTTTTAGTCGGGGCATTAAGCTGTTCTTCTGCTGACTGTGGATAAAGAGTTTCATCACAAATTTGTTGATTTTCCCAAAGAGCCAAATGTTTTATCGACACGTTGATTTCTCGTCCGTTTGCTAATCGTACCAATGCATATTCAGGGTTTACATCGATTAGTTCTGCTTCTTTTACTAGAGGTTCATATTTGTTTTTCCTTACATGTTTTCTGATTAAGACCGGTCCAGAATTTGCAAGATAACTAGGTAGTGCAGTTCCAAATAATAATTTTCTAGTATGGAGAAACATTCTTTCGTGTGGAGTATAATTGATTGTAGTACAAAGCAATGAACGTATTAGATGCAGAGCTTCGGGTAGGGTACTTTCTCCCATTGATCGATTTCAAGACAACTAATTATTCACTTAGTTCCCAGATAGGCGCTTGCTATAGGCAACTAATTAAACATAAAAGTCACTAGCTGACATCAGCGCTGCTATTACTAAACTATTGACCACTTCCCTTTTGGTGACTTCGTCCTTCGTCTTCGCAGAGAGAACGAGCAAGTTTAGCTTTAAAACACCACGTGTTAGGAAAGTCTACAGCAGATAGAAATATACGAGCCAGCCAACTAGCTAACGAAGATTTGACATCTTATCGAAGCAAGGCGAGATTCAGGAACCTACATCATACTTCAACTTCTTTTTCATTCATCTTCTAGCTTTCTTCCTGTTTGCTTGCCAGCGCGTCGACACAATCGTTATTTAGTTGCATTCCTAGATAGTTAATGGTTGAGACTGTCTCAATGAGAGAATTTCTGACGTGAAACTGTACGTTCTGAGCGGTTTGTTTTCTTATCATAACCTTTGTTTTGTTTGTGTTTAATCGCATATTATATTTTTCGCACATCTTAGCTACTTTCTCTATTAACTTCTGGAGACTCTCAGCTGTATCTGCAAAAAGAACAGTATTACTGCATACCTTAAGTTGTTATCAAGTCATCCCTCATTTAAAAGCTCTGGTAAATCTCTATTTAATCATATTATTTTGCCTTTGATACCAGCCTCTCTTTAAACTTTTCATATGCCCCACAAAACTGTTATTATAATTATCACTATGACTTAAAAATTGCTGGAAAAAGACTGTGGCAGGCTCTTGCCAAACTTTTTATGCCTACAGGAAACAGTAACACCAACCCAGTGGCATAATGCAGAAATTGTTTTACTCCAAAAAAAAGGTGATATTACGGACCTCAAAAATTACCGGCCCATAAGTCTTCTTTCCCATATATATATATAAACTATTTACAGAAATAATTACGAAAACAAACTAGAATTCTATCAGCCTAGAGAACAGGCGGGCTTCAGGAAAGGCTAGGGAACAAACGATCATCTGTTAGTAATAAAAAATCTAATTGAGAAGTGTGTCGAATATAACAAACCATTAGTATTAATATTTGTCGACTATGAAAAGGGAAACCAACAATCTTGTTCAGTTCAACGCCCAAAAAACACAAAGTGCCACGTTTTCCAAGAAAGTGAATTCCTCAAATCATCCCATCACAATGTCCGGAAATAACCTTGAACCAAGTCCCTCCATCTCGATTTTGGGAGTCACGGTGTCCAATAATATGTCTTGGCATGACCATGTTGCTAACATCGCAAAGTCGGCAAGCCAGAGGCTAGGTTTTCTGTGGAAAGCCAGAAAGTTTTTTACTCCTGATCAACTGTTGACGACGTACAATGCTCAAATACGACCTCTACTGGAGTATTGCTCGCACATTTGGGGCATTCTATTCGTCTTCTAGATTCCATTCAGAAAAGAGCCATTCGCTTGATAAACAGCTCAACTCTCACAAATACCCTTTACCCTCTAGAACATAGAAGAAGAGTTGCAGACCAGTCATTGCTCTACAGATATTTCCATGGTAGATGCTCCAGAGAAATAAAAACTCTTGTACCACCATTGGCCACATTCGGCCGAAGAGCTCGGCACGCTGATAAGTCTTACCCATTTACTCTTAAGATTGACACTACGAGGACCAATCTCCATCAAGAATCCTTCTTTTACAGGGCTGCTACGGAATGGAACAAGCTTCCAAAATCAGTTTTTCCAGAGAACTATGACCTGCAACTTTTTAAAAAGCGGGTCCACAATCATTTCCTTTCTATAATCCCTTCCCCTTCTAATAGTCGCAGTGCGGGCCGTCCGCGGCCCACACGATAGGTCTACCCTTTTTGCGACTATTTACATTAAAAAAAAATTAAGTTAAAAATCTCTAATAGATTAATCCGTGAAATGGTTCATCTATTCTCTCGATTTTGTGATCGAACTGAGAGATCAAGATCTCCCAAAGATAGAGACTAATTTTTTCTTAAAAAAAAACAATTATGGTACTACATTCTAGTATTATAAAAGTAAATTGTTTCGGTTCAAGAGATTATAGTAACAAAAATATGATAAAATATTTTGATTTGTCTCACAATGTAGTTTTTAACAATGCCCATCCAAAATTAAATAAAAATAACTACGTATTGATTACAACAAAATGATAAATAGTAAATTTCATTCGGACTGAAAGTCTGTCGGCTTAGTGAATCTT
Source organism: Agelastica alni (assembly GCA_950111635.1). Classification (NCBI taxonomy): domain Eukaryota; kingdom Metazoa; phylum Arthropoda; class Insecta; order Coleoptera; family Chrysomelidae; genus Agelastica; species Agelastica alni. The sequence goes on from OX467710.1 coordinate 21,725,417, forward strand.
TGCAAGATAAATATAAAATATATTCTGACAGATGTTCGCTCTTCCATTTCGACGCAAAATGAGGATTTCGTCGCTTTGTTCTAACAAGTGCTGGAATGCAGGAAATATAAGTCATGGCGCCTCAAGTGTGTTTGGCATATTCGAGAAGTAATGTCATAACAACGGCGCCTTCTTTTTTTTTATTGGAAATATATATTTGACAAAACTCAACTTCGTGTATTGCACGTAAATAATCTTGACATAATTATGTTATCTGCTTCTTCAAATTTTTATCTATTAATAAAAATGGCAATTGCATTACTCATCATTTGTTTTAAAACATTACAACCGAAATTAACTGTTTTAATTAATATTATAAAATGTAAAGAATTAAATTTGCGATAATCTCAGGTTTGATGCAATGAAAAGAAGATAGATCAGTTGAATTTCTATTTAGTTGAATATTTTTTAAAATATGAAAGAAACCTTCAATTTTTTTGTAGGTTTGGCTTAGAACATTTAGTGAGAGTTCTACCAAAGGTATGTCCATAACAACACACTGCACCTTGCACTGCACATAGCAGCATTATGCCATAGTATGGACCCTGCCTCGCACAATGCTTTGCTGTCGAGCAACACAGACAACGCACCATGTGCGAGGGTCGACCAAGCGCATTTACCTTTAAAATAACAATTGCTTCGCACACGGATACTATGATACAATACTAAGTTCAGTGCGTCGTTATGGTCACCGACTAACTGTCAAAATCTCAAATGATTTAGAGAAAACTTAATATTAAACTTTAGCAGTTTTTTTGGTTTCTTTTGGTAGGTTTTATTGGTTTAAAATACAAGATAAAGTAATTGTGAACAAACATGATAAAAAATGTGTGGTAGAAAAAGCAAGTTATACCGGGTGTCTCAGTGCTATTGTTCCAACTCCATATCTTAGTTGTTTTAATAAATATAAATTTAAAATTTTTAAGATTTTATAGAGACCTAAAGTCCTCAAAAAGAATCATAGTAATAATATTCAGTCTCATCCGGTTTAATTGGAAACGAGCCTAACTTTTTAAATTCGAACGACACACTGTATATTTAATAAAAAATTTAAATTCTACGCACCATATTTTTTTTAATGAGGTATTACTCTTTGTATTGTAGTTTTAAAACAATAATTTAATGAAATTTAATGAGTTATCTAAGAAGTATAGCCGGAGTTAATCTGATGTATAAAGTGAAGAATATGAGGTAAGTGAATGCTGTGTTGTGAAAGAAGATGTGGTTACTGTTAAAAATTTCTCTTCAGTCCATTCCTTGATTAAAAAACCTCATATTACAGCCGATAGACGTGTGCTATAGGCAACTAATTATTTACTTGGTTCTCCAGATAGGCGCGTGCTATAAGCAACCAATTATACATCTGACATCAGCGCCCTAAAGCAAAAACTAATTTTTTGACCGCTTCCATTTGCGGTCTCTTCGTTTTTGGTCTTTGTCGAGAGTTCAGTCAGCGAACATATCGCTAAGTAACCTACGCGGTACCATGTAGCATTAATTTTTGAGTTTTAACAAAAATGTTCATTTTTTACTGCAGTAATAGAATAAAATCTGAATCCTATTAAGGATAAAATACAGTATAGGTCGACAGCCAGTGACAATATTTTAAAAGATAAAAGAGACCTGAATTTGTGCAATGGATTATGTTTCAATAGACGACAAAATGGCGTCTCCATGTATAAAATTGTAATATACTAAACATGGTAATTATATAGTGTTTAATTTCCTTAAAAATCAAATTCACGTGTAATGGACACGATGACCATGTTATGACCCTCAATTTTCGGCAACTTACAGTAAAGTAGGACAACTAGACTGGCGACCAACCCTAGCTATCGAAAAATTTACATCTCATCGAGGCACGCGAGATTAAGCTGAAGCAGGAATTTCTCATTATCACTTTCTCTTCTTCTTCTTACTTCTCCCTTTTGCTTGCCTGCGCGTCGACAGTAACATAGATAAGGCAATGCTTAAATGGTTTGGACACGTAAAGAGGATGGATAAAGGAAGATTGACGAAACAGATTTATAAGGCGAGTGTGAATGGGCATGTCGGTAGAGGTCGACCTCGACGAACATATCTCGATTAGATCGACATTGTTTTGAAAAAAGGCCAGGTCAAGAGAACCAATAACCGACGAGCATGTATGAGAGCACTGATAAAAGTAGAGGAAGCGAAAGATGTGTCTAAGAACCATGGAAGGAAGTGGTCTCTGCCCACCTCTACGGGAAAAAGGCGTGGTTATTTGTATGTTTGTTTATTTTTCAGTTATTAACAAATTACTATGCAATGATACGACTATTTTATTGCACAAACAGCTTGGAGAATCAGATTTTTTTGTCGAGAATATATATATATATATATATATATATATATATATATATATATATATATATATATATATATATATATATACTTTTAAGGCGTGGTCTCATCAATAATATTATAGATTCACCCTCGCCGTAATAATAGTCACACCCAATTCAAATTAATCAACAACGGTATATGTATATTTTAATTCAATCCATGCGCGTAAAAATGCATTAAATTTCATTATTGATAGCATATACCGGGTGCGTCCTAAATGTCTCAAAAAAAACGTAAAAAATTGGTGGGTAGCCAAATATTGAATCATCACAAGGAGCAAGGAAATGTTACTTTTTTATTTCTAGAATTTTTTAATGCAACGGTCTCTCGCTTTGTTGGCATGTAGTCCAATAACATCGTGTAAAAATGGTACACTTGGGTCGTTAGGGATTGTACGATTTGATACCTATTATGTTGCATCTGTTATCATCCGTGTTTTTGATTAAAATGTTTGGAGTATTTTTGTATTGGCTCAATTCTCTATGACCATATGGGTATTAATATTGTCTGGTAGATTTTTAGCTTATTTTCCAGTGATAATTGTGACTTTTTGTCCACTAACCAGTGCGATTGTCTTACTTTTATATTTAACTGTATTTTCTTTGCCATTATGTGATATTTCCCTGTTAGTTTTTGATCCAGATAAAGTCCGAGGTATTTAACGGTGGTTTTTACTGGAATTGGCGTGTTATTTAGAGTGACTTGCGGACACGTGGTTCTTTTAGTGGTAAAAGTGACTTGAGTGGATTTCTCTGGATTTACTCGAATTTGCCAGTGAAGCAACCAGTTTTGCTATAGAAACAATTGATTTTGAAGTTTTTACGATGCTCTCACTCTGACTAGGTAGGTCAGATGTTAGTACAGCGGTGTCATCAGCGAAGTAGCCATTACTATATTTTCTGCCACTGGTATATTTGCGTTAAAGATAAGGTACAGGAAAGGTCTGAGGACACTACCTTGCGGGACACCAGACTTGATGGAATACAAGTTTGAAAGGAATGAGTTTATTTTTACTTGAAAATAGCGTTCACTTAAAAAGGTTTTTATAATAAAGAAAATTTGATGAGGCATGTGATTTTTAATTTTGTATAGAGTCCCTCATGCCAAACTTTGTCAATAGCTTGTTGAATATCTAAGAAAATCGAAGCGCAGTATGTCTTTTCCTCTAAGCTTTCTTTAATTTTATTGACGATTCGGTGACATTCTTGTACATTAGAAAAATTTTCTCCGAAACCAAATTGGTGATCTGGAATAAGCGTTTCTTATGAGAATCTGAGTATCTATAGAAACTTCGTTGTAAATAGTTGACTCTGGGTGTTTAGATTTTTTTGAAAATCTGTACACTTTGTAAGAAAAAACGTATTCTACTCAAAAACTATATTTATCGTAAAGCGTATTCAAAACTATCTCTTGATAAAAAAAATGCGTCTACTTATTGTCGTCCCTTCATCAAGACTCCCGCCAGCCCCATCCCGTCCTTTTCTTTAGATACCTGCTCTCCAAATGTGTTCGTGTGTCCAAAAAGCTCGTCTTGCATACAGGGTGGATCCCAATATATCTTACAACATTTCATTGCAAATATCTTCTTCCAATTTACATAATTTTTTCAAAATTGTTTCTTTTTCTCTCATTCTTTTCATTAATTAAATTAGGTTGCTTCTAATTTTTAATTTTATCATGTACCCTTCGCTACCAGTTTTTATATGTATTTGTAGGAATTTCTACCTGTGTTGCGGTTTTCAGACTTAGGAAGGATACCTAAAGTGGCTGAGTATAATAAATTTAAAGGTAGCATGTATAATTTGAAGAAGATGCAGTGGTAAACAAAAAAAGGGTCCGTTTTGTGATAAAAATTTAATGAACATTAAATAATTTTATAATTAATTTATTTAAATACTAAATCAATAGGGAAAACATTTGTGGTTTCGTTATTCACTTGAAGTGTTTGGGTTGTTTTTTTATAGATATTCTTTTTCGAATTTCAACTAATAAAATAAACAATTTTGTTATTTCTACAAAATTTAACAAATATTGCAGTAGTTTTAAAAATCAAGGAATTTCTCGAAGAGGAATTGTACAGTTGGAAGTACTGATTTCCAATATACTTTTTTTGACACCTTTTGAGCTTCACTGCAATAATTTTAGGTACTACTAAAACGTAAAACCTAAAAAAAAACATCATCGTCTTAATTGATCCTAATTTTCCTCAGCTATAACCGATTACGACACAACAAATTCTAACATTCTTTTTCAATTAAAAATTTTAAAATCCAAATCCTCCCATCAACTATATATCTTGTTACACCATACGTAACAATATCACCCGAGGTGATACTAAAGACTCACGTATCGCATACGTACATCTCTCGAAAGCTGCAGGTACCAAAATATTAATATTCGATAAAAGCCTACACGTTACCCCGATTTTATCGCTGTTGATTTATGGGTGATTTTGTAAATTCTCCATTAATTAATAAATGATTAGAAAATCGTCGATGTTTCACTATTAGCGAAACGTTTAATGTGATTTATTGCGTCATTTTGAGCAAATCGTTTTTTTTTAATTACAATTACAAATTGTTAAGAATAAATTGGGTAGACGTGGTAACAAATGAGGAGGTACTGGAAAGAATGAGAAAGAAAAAATAAATATTGAACACAATTAAAATAAGAAGTTGCAACACCTGGACCACGTGATGAGGGGAGAGAAATATTGTTGCAGAATATTATACAGGGAAAGATACAAGGAAAAAAAGCAGAGGAAAAAGACGCATTTCCTGGTTAAATAACTCGAGAAAATGGTACAACTGTAGTTACATTTTTTTTTTTTTTATGAAAATAGTCGCAAAAAGGTGTCACGTGCCTATTTTTTCCTTCTACAAGTTCCATTATTAATTGTCTCTGATGAGTTTCGTATTCCTTGTTGCATACCGTACTCTGTGGTAACTCAAATATATCATTCGTTGTAGATAATGTTGCATACCTTGTAGGGGTAGGATTATTGTTTGGTTTGCAATTTCTGTGTGGATGGGACTGGATATCCACACGGACGAGGCGATTGTGGAGCACGGACTTGAGAAGATTGTGGGTTGACGTTTATTCCGTGTCATTTCTTGATTTCCGGCGTACGAGAGAGTCAGTCGTTTGGGGAGCTTCTTCGAAGTCGGATGTTGGTGAAAGTTGTTGGGACGGTGTGTTATTAGCACGTGTGCAGAACCTCTATGGGATTTCCTTTATATCTGGCTGTATTTGGGCCATCTTAATTGGATTTTGAAGAAAAACCATTTGATTTTTAACTTGACCATTTTGTCTTGCCTTTGTTGTGGATATTTTTGGATTTTTGGTGTCGAGTTAAATAGCCGTTATCGGGATTTATTTGAGGGAAGCCATTGTTAATTAGCGGGTGCCGCCCCATAATCTAACCAGCCCCAGGAGTAGGCCACAGGAGTACATGTGAATTCGCATACCCAAAGGTTATCAGTGATTTATTTTTAAATATATAACGCCGTGTCTCATTTCGACACCACGAGTAAGTTTTGTTTTAGTTTATAAATATAGTACTTTGTGAATTCGTATACCCAAAGGTTATAAGTGATTTATTTTTAAATATATAACCCAGTGACTCATTCTGACACCACGATTACGTTCTGTTTTAGTTTATTAATATAGTACATTGTTGGAAACTATTTATTGCATTAGATAATATGCCAAAACTAAACTTGGATTAAAATAACCTTCTCAATAATTCTTTATGTCCAAGTAAAAATATATTTTCTTCCTACTTATTTGTAAATATCTTACAATCTTGATATTTTAAAGGACAACCATTGTAAAAATATTTTTAAATAAATTCGATTGTTTTGGCAGTGAAAATCTTTATGTAAACGGTTAACTAGTGAATTATCATCCTTTATGTGAATGTTTGAATTAGTGTTATTAATGAGTTAATTTATATATGTTTTACCTTTTTTTTTCTTTGCCTTTATGTAAATGTTTGAATTAGTGTTATTAATGAGTTAATTTATATATGTCTTACTTTTTTTTGTAACTTGGTAAAGTCTGTTACTCTTACTTCTGTTCTGGTTATTTTATAAAGTTGCAAATTTTAAATTTTTGGTTTGTTTTAGCAAGAAAATTTTACCATAGCTGTTAATTTTGACTATATTTGTTATGATGTTGCTATTGAGTTGTGTACCTTAATTATTTATTGTGTGAGTAAAGTATCCAACATATTTTTGCTATAATTTTATTTATTTGGTTCACCATAATCTTAGTTGTTTATCTTGTGTCTCTGCTAGTGCCTATAAGACCTAGGGGTTTCCGGCTTGTACCGTCTAAGTCGGTGGCGCGGCTCACTTTTATATTTTTTTCTTCTACCATCTAAGGCTGAGCTCGGGCATAATTTGCCAGTAGAGAAACCGCTAGCAGAGTACTCTTTAGAGAAAAAAGGTCGTGGCAAAGGGTAGACCTATCGTGTGGACCGCGGACGGCCCGCACTGCGACTATTAGAAGGGGAAGGGATTATAGGAAATGATCGTGGACACGGATTCCTTCCACTTCCTCAATTACCAAATAGCACCTGAACAGTCAGGATTTGTCAAATGGCGAAGTACACGAGAACAAATACTAAACGTCCGAATACTTATGAAAAAGGCCAGGAAATACTATGCACCCATGTATATGTGATTTGTCGACTACGAAAAAGCGTTCGACAATGTAAAATGGTCAAAGTTGCATTGCGAGAGTACCTACTCATCTGGTAAATCTCATAAAAAAGTTATATGAACAAAGTAGAGCGGTCGTCAAAATTGACAATCGTATTTCCAGAACAGCAGATATCAAAAAGGGAGTTAGACAAGGGTGTATTTTATTTCTCTTGTTTAATATATATATGGAATGTTTAATGAGAGAGATACTTGATTAGTGGCAAAAAGGATTTGCCATAAATGGAAAAAAAATGTCAAAACTTAGATATGCTGACGACACTCTTCTGATCGCTAACTCAGCAGAAGAACTTACAGAATTAATACAACGACTCGAGAGAACATCTAAAGAGTATGGTCTAAAAATCAACTATGCCAAATCTAAAGTATTGTTAGTTGATAGATCGGATAAGACAGCAAACAGACCACATTACATTGCCAACTGTGAAGTGGCAGATCAGTTTGTTTATCTGGGTGCCCTTATCCACTCCTTCGGCAGCGAGATGGAGATCCGCCGTCGTATTCAACATGGCCGAACAGCAATGAGCCAATTACCTAAAATTCGGTGTGTGTGTGTGTGTGTGTGTGTGTGTGTGTGTGTGTGTGCGTATGTGTGTGTGCGTGTGTGTGTGCGTGTGTGTGTGCGTGTGTGCGTGTGTGTGTATATGTGTGTGTGTGTGTGTGTGTGTGTGTGTGTGCGTGTGTGTGTGTGTGCGTGTGTGTACGTATGTGCGGTAGATTTTTTTTTGACTAGATTATCTCGAGAACAAAAAATGATATCGACGTAGGACCAATTGCATTGGACGCATAATTACGCAACTTAGAACTGATTAGATTTTTAGGAAAATCGGTTATTTATGGATAATAAAAAAACTGAAAAAAACGATAAACTTTCAAAATTATTTTTCGTCTCGATTATCTCGAGATCAAAAAATGATATCGACGTGGGACTAATTGCGTTAAAAGTATAATTACGCAACTTAGGACTGATTAGGTTTTCAGCAAAATTGGTATAGCTGTTTTTTATGAAGAATTAAAACACTGAAAAAAATTATTTTTCGTCTCGATATTTTTCGTCTCGATTATCTCGAGAACAAAACATGATATTGACGTGGGACCAATTGCATTCGACGCATAATTACGCAACTTAGAACTTATTAGATTTTCAGCTTAATTAGTTAAGCTGTTTTTATGGAGAATCAAAAAACTGAAAAAAATGGTAAACTACCTGAATTTTGCAGTTTATAAATTATACTATTAATACAGAATTTTAAGATCTTCAGAATAATATGATTATTGCATATTAGGAATATTTGTAAAATAGGAATTGAATAATTTTAAACTCGTTTCAGTATTGAAAAAATAGAATTGAAGACACTATAACAGTAAAAAATTATTGTTAGTAATAATCAAGCATTGCTATAACAATTGAATATTGTTACTAACAAATGATTATTGATCGTAATAATTAAAAAAAAATCAATTGTTATAAACAATTAAAAATAACTCCCGCTTATGAAATAATAAGAAAAAGTTTGAAAGAATACGGTTGAAATAAACAGAATATTGTTTATGACATTTATAATTTGTTGTAAACAATTTGAAATCGTTTTTTATAATAATTTCAATAATTATAACAACAAAACATATGGTATTTTTCATCCTTTCAACTGAGAAGTTAGCCGTGTGGACCTCTCGGGTCGCACCAAGACCACTGATATTTTTTAAAGGATTCTTTTGTGTTAAATAGTTCTGCTTTGTTTCTTTAAAATTCGTTATTTTTACCTTTGACACATTTTGGAATGTTCATATATTTATTACTTTCGACAATTGAGAAACGAACTAAGATGACAAAAAACATTCAGTATTTCCAGATGTTAAAAATGCCAAGTATGTGAGACGTTTGGTCAACACATATACGTATTAGTATTTGTTCCTTTTAACAACATAATTTATCATCGGTAATAGTCATTCAGAGTTTTTTTTGCTGTTGCACGATTTATTCCACATATCTCCTTTGAGATGAAAACAATAATGATAATTTATACAGAATTTATAAAAACATAATTATTATAAGTTAATTCTCGACTACGCCTCTGTGGTTGTGTCATTAAAATTAATTATAATACAAATTAAATTAAAAATATTTCCGAGGGAATATAATCGTGATCGATGCATTTACATAAAGCCTGACCTGTAACGTAAATACCGTCGATATTTCAAACAGTGTGGTTTCGCTTTGTTATTAGTCAAATTATTGTCAAAATATCCACCTGTTCAGATTTATCATCAGGTAGTTTATTAACCGCCAGTCGAATTTTACGATTAAACGTGACTTTTTACTGTACGAGGTACTTGCATCATGATTAATGTATTTTAAGCAGAACCCCATTTTAATTTATTTTTTTTTAAAGACATAAGGTTTGTTCTAACCTCCAGCTTGTATGCGGTATTCGGAATCGTTTGGGTCAGATTTATTTAGAAAATGTAGAACAGTTTTGTGACCGTTTTATGTAATGCGTTAAAATAAAACACATAATGTATATAAATGACCAATGTAAATTATAGTTAAAAAATACTACAAAACACGCTTTTAGAGTTAAACTAAAAAGTAAAAAAACATAAGAATAAAATTACTGACGAGGAAATTAATGTCACTGTAGTAGTTAAACAACACCGGTTCAAGCGCAAAGGAGTGGGGGTAGGAGTGGTGGAGTGGGGGGTAGGAGTGGGGGTCAGAGTGATGGAGTGGGGGAAGTGGTGGGGGTAGGAGTGGTGGAGTGGGGGTGAAGTGGCAGGAGAAGGAGTGGGGGAAGTGGCAGGAGAAGGAGTGGGGAAATGACATTGTTAACATATGACATTGTTGACATGTGACATTGTTGACATATGACATTGTTGACATATGACAGGAGTGGGGAGATGACATTGTTGACATGTGACATTGTTGACATATGACATTGTTGCCATTGTTTACATGTGGCATTGTTGACATACGGCATGTTGCCATTGTTGACATATAACATCATTGTTTACATTGTCCCCATCGACTCGATTAATAGGGTTACGTAAGCACGTTGAAAAGTGGTGTGACGTAAGCGTTGAAAAAAACTTGGTTTCTCGGAGGTTCGAACCTTAATCCTTTGCCTTACTAAACGGATAGCTATACCATGTAGCTACTACGCATATTAATTTTATCGTGCAAGATTGGATATACAAATATATATTTGTGACATCATTTTTGATAAAAATAACCTTGAACTGCGCTACCAGATAACTTTGTTATCGTATACTTAAATGAGGTGTAATATTGATTGCGACAGAGATAATAATTACACACGCACATAGTCCCAGTTTAAATGTGTGTGATATTGTTGTACATGTACAGTGTATGTCACAAATTAAGAAGTCAAAAGAACCTTAACGAATGTTGGCATGGGAAAATTTGCTTTTATGAAAATTCCCATACGCTAATCTTAAGATACGCCGTTCTAAATACGTCACGTGAGTACGTTAAATGTCACGTGAGTACGTTAAATGTCACGTGGGTACGTCAAGCGTCACGTAAAACGTCACGTGTCACGTTATACGTAACGTGTCACATTAAAAACACACACACATGTTGAATATTTTTGTTCATGTACAGGGAATGTCACAAATCAAGAAGTCAAAAGGTCCTTAACGAATGTGGCATGTGACCCATCAAACGATTCAACGTTACGCAAAGTATGTCAAGCGTCACGTGAGTACGTTTAAAAACATACACACATAAACAACAACGTGACATGTCACATTAGTAGACGTTGTTGTCGTTGTTTACATACAGCATTGTTGACTGCCATTGTTTACATAGGGCATTGTTGACATATGACATTGTTGCCATTGTTTACATACGGCATTGTTGACTGCCATTGCTTACACACACATGACATTGTGGACATATGACATTGTTGCGATTGTTTACATACGGCAGTGTTGACTGCCATTGTTTGCATAGAGCATTGTTGACATATGACATTGTAGCCATTGGTGACATGACATTGTTGCCATTGGTGACATTGTTGCCATTGTTTACATACGGCATTGTAGACATATGTCTTCAAATTTCCCTTATACTTGAATACTATGGTTTTATTTAATGTCATTACGGAATTTTGGAAAATATGGGAAGCAAGATTTTTTATACATAATCTTTATTTCATTCACATATTCATTGTATTTAAATCAATTTTTGGTAATAATGTATTATCGTATCGATCGTCGGTAAAACATCTAAACCATGACAATAAAACCCACAATAATCTTTTTTAAAAATAAAATTACTTAATAAATTCAAAGTTTACGAGAGATGGAAAGTATGACAGTGACATTGAGCGAAGGGTGTTGGCAGGAAAACAAATGAATGGGGCACTGCATAGCTTTATGAATAGCCAGAAAGTGTCAAAAAAGACACGTCTGGCTGTGCATAGAAGTGTGTTGGTTCCTACACTTATGTATGGTAGTGAATGTTGGGTTTGGCAGAAGAAGCATGAAAATAGGATTAATACTGCGAAAATGAGTAGTCTTAGAAGTAAAGCCGGAGTGACTCGGTTGGATAAGGTAAAGAATAGTGAGATTAGAGAACGCTGTGGTGTAAAAGAAGATGTGGTTACAAAGATAGATGAAGGAATGCTTAGATGGTTTGGACACGTTGAAAGGATGGATGAAGGAAGATTGACGAAACAAATTTATAAAGCGAGTGTGAATGGACAAGTCGGTCGACCTCGGAGAACATATCTTGATCAGATCAACATTGTTTTGAGGAAAGGCCAGGTCAAGAGTACCAACAACCGACGAGAATGTATGAGAGCACTGATAAAAGTAGAGGAAGCAAAAGATGTGTGTAAGAACCGTAGCGAAAGTGAAAGGAAGTGGTCTCTGCCTACCCCCATGGAAAAAAGGTGTGACTTTATGTATGTAATAAAATCTCAAGAGTACCAACGACCAAGAACACTAATGCAAGTAGTTCATTGTATTTAAAACAATTTTCGGTAATAATGTATTATCGTACCGATCGTCGGTAAAACATCAAAACCATGACAATAAAAACCACAATAATCTTTATTAAAAATCATGAATCAAACAAACAAAAATTAACTTAAGTCCTCATGATGACATTTATTGCCTGGGATTATCGATACTCTTGCTTTGGGTCATTATAGTTTAAATAAATATTTTTTTTTCACCCTAGCGCATATCTATAGTTAAAAAAATGAATAGTTTATTCCTTATTCAGCTTTTAGACGATGCATATCTCTAAAGGTAGTGTCAAGGCCGGGATGCGTACGCGCTCGCTGGCCGCTGCAAAAATAATATAGATAGGTATATATACAGGGGGGTGCATGAACTGGCAAAACTGTTGGAACTATTGAAAAAAATATCTTTTTAACAAAAAAAAAAACCTTGGTTAAAAGAACTATTTAAGCTCTCTTTTTTCATGTATCACGCAATAAAGTGTCTTGCGGCGTCATCAAAAGATTTAGCATTACGCAAAGTGCGTCGACCGTCACGTTAAACGTCACGTGAGTACGCCAAGCGTCACGTTAAACGTCAGGTGAGTACGTCAAGCATCACCTTAAACGTCACGTATTTATGTCAAACGTAAACGTCACGTGTCACATTAAAAAACACACACACCAGTTTGATTTAAACAATATGCATGGTTGAAGCCCTATATCGAGCTGAACACTCGTTTAAGGATTACAGTTCATTTGCAAAGAATGAGTTTAAATTCTCGAACAACGCGGTGTTCGTCAAAACAATGGAAAATAAACGCTTCCGCAGTTGGTTAGTTCATACGAGGGTCGTTACAGATCAAAAAATTTAATTTCTAGCGCCAGATTTCACAATAGATCAATTTTTGATGATAATATAATACGCAAAGTACGTCGACCGTCACGTTAAACGTCACGTGAGTACGCCAAGCGTCACGTTAAACGTCATGTGAGTACGTCAAGCGTCACCTTAAACGTCACGTGTGTACGTCAAACGTAAACACAGCGTCACGTTAAACGTCACGTGTGTATGTCAAACGTAAACGTCACGTGTCACATAAAAAAACACACACACACACACACACACCAGTTTGATTTAAACAATCTGCATGGTTAAAGCCCTATATCGAGCTGAACACCTGTTTGTTTAAGGACTACAGCTACCAGTTCATTTGCAAAGAGTCAGTTTAAACTCGCGAACAACGCGGTGTTCGACAAAAGAATAGAAAATAAACGCTTTCGCAGTTAGTAAGTTCATACAAGGGTCCTTACAGGACAAAAAATTTAATTTCTAGCGCCAGATTTCACAATAGATCAATTTTTGAAAGCGAACGAGCAAGATATTTTAAAACATTTTAGTCATTTGAAAATTGCAGGACCTCGAAAATTTAAAGTTGGCGCCATTGTACGAATTAGTAAAGTCAAACACGTTTTTAAGAAAGGTTATACACCCAATTGGTCAACGGAATTATTTAAAATCACAAAATGTAAGATAACCAATCCTGCAACGTATCTTCTGGAAGATATGATGGAGGCACAAATCAAAGGAGCCTTCTACGCGGAAGAATTACAGAAAACTGCTAATCTTGATATCTACTTAGTAGAAAAGGAACTTGGACGCAAAGGAAATAAAATGTACGTCAAATGGTTAGGCATAAAAGGCAACAGTTGTTTAATTATGAACAAAAATCGACTTTTAAGTGGAGGGGAGGAAGGTTACAAATATGCGCGAGTTATATGCGTCATTTCCGCTGACTTCTATTAGAACCATTTTTGCGACGCAGCAGTTCTAGAAGCTTCCAGAAATTGCTTATCTAAAAAAAATGTCACGCTCGCATTTTCCTTTGTTTAACTTTATTATAAAATAAGCATTATGTATTAAAATTAATCAATTTTGACTTTATTTCTAAATTGTTAACTTCGTTGTCATATTTTTTATATTATATTTATAATTTTGTTAAAGTAAATAAAAGTTTTTTTTTAAAATAATTTAAAACGAACTATAAAATTCGCGTCATTGGCAGGTGGATGTCAGTCATCATGTGCAGCAGTCAAGACAGTAATCATTTTAGTATGACGTCGAGTAGTGATGATAGCGTGAGTAATGACTTTGAAATGTCCGAATTCGTATTGCCGGGGGCACCTTCTATAGAAACAATTGTCCAATCCTACGAAGATGCTGCCAAACGTGAAGTGCATTACTTACTGCTAACGACATATATGTTGTCAGAATATGAAGTTCGATGTGGCCTTAGTCCTGCGCGGACGTTTTCTCCGGCAATAATTTTGGCTAAACATTTTGGGCCTACTAAAATATCTTTTGACGATTTTGAATGGGGTACCCTCATCAGTATTTTGGAGAAAAGGATGGAAATTTTTTTTCATGAGATGTCACCTACGTATCCCGATGAAGACGATGATAACACCCCCATAACGTTTCACTGTGGCGATTATTGTACCATCATGCAACTAGTTTATGATGATACCAAATTCCTGGTTTTAAAAAAACACGACGTCGAGTACTATTTGTGCGAAGAAGATGTTCAAGAAATTCTTAAAATCCACGCGCATTTGCTGACGCATCGAGTAAATTTATTAAATAAACTTAGTTTCTGTTCATATTATCACAATATTATTGGTTTTTGTAAACTGCATGGTGAATTATCGTTATCATTATTGTCGGAAATACTTCCAAATGATTTGTTAAATAGTGCCTTGAGAGAGTTTATCTATTTTTATAGAATTACCACAATTAATGATTTAAATAAATAATTTTTTCAAAAAGTTTTGTTTTATTGGTTCCCCGAAATTTTAAGTTTCTATAAATATACTGTAAACAATATTTGTTAATCATTTAAGATGCTGTGCCCTACTCAAAGTTTGAAGAAACAATTGAAATCTCTACTATTAAAGCTAATTTCATTTTACGAATAACATGTAATTTTTTTTTAAATTGTTGATTTGTGCATGAAATTTTTTTAAAATCGATCTTTTCTTCATTTAACTTTCATAAACCATTAAGGCTTATTTGACTAGCCAATATAAAAACAATTGTTTAAATTTCAGATATTAAATACATTCTATAACATTTTTACATATAATATAAGAGTGTAAGAATTTTAGTAGTAAAATAAATATTTTAATTTTTTTAATTATTTTATGCGTGTTAATACTACTGGGAAACCATTACGCGAAAATGAATGGATGTACTGTTGTGGCCAAGGCACGTGGGTTAGAGGTGATCCTCGTGGAAGCAAATATGATGTGTACATGAAATGATTATAATATGATATTGTTTCTTGAAAATATAATTGAATGCAAAAATTACAATTGGTCTTTTAATAACTGATGCTATTGCTGACATTGATATAAGTTTGACCTGGTAATTCAGGAATGCTTGAATCTACGTTTCTATAGAATATGTATTATAAATATATTTGCATAGTTGTTGCTCTGTTGTGTTTTCAAGTGTCACGCTTATTATGGGTAAGAAACATTTTTTTTAATTTTTATTTATTTAATTTCTATGTTAGAAAAAAATAATTGTAACTATTTTATTCTAAATAAAGAAATTTTGTCGGTGTTTTTAACGGACGATCAATTTTTCTATCGACTTTTTTTTAACTTTATTAAGCAATGGTTTTTTAAAATATAAAAATATTAAGTGATTTTAAGTTTTAAAGTAAAGAAATCAAATCTTGTAACACCTTCAATAAGTATTTATAATTAAAATATTGTGTTTCTGTTTTAAATCTTAAATTACACAGAGGACATCTTAAATGCATAATGATATGACGACGACTTAAATAAAGTTCAAAAAAAGTCGATGGAAAATTGATCGTCCGTTAAAAACACCGACAAAATTTCTTTATTTATAATAAAATAGTTACAATTATTTTTTTCTAACATAGAAATTAAATAAATAAAAATTAACAAAAATGTTTCTTACCCATAATAAGCGTGACACTTGAAAACACAACAGAGCAACAACTATGCAAATATATTTATAATACATATTCTATAGAAACGTAGATTCAAGCATTCCTGAATTACCAGGTCAAACTTATATCAATGTCAGCAATAGCATCAGTTATTAAAAGCCCAATTGTAATTTTTACATTCAATTATTTTTTCAAGAAACAATATCATATTATAATCATTTCATGTACACATCATATTTGCTTCCACGAAGATCACCTCTAACCCACGTGCCTTGGCCACAACAGTACATCCATTCATTTTCGCGTTATGGTTTCCCAGTAGTATTAACACGCATAAAAAATTAAAATATTTATTTTACTATTAAAATTCTTACACTCTTATATTATATGAAGAAATGTTATAGAATGCATTTAATATCTGAAATTTAAACAATTGTTTTCATATTGGCTAGTCAAATAAGCCTTAATGGTTTATGAACGTTAAATGAAGAAAAGATCGATATTAAAAAAATACATGCACAAATCAACAATTTAAAAAAAAATTACATGTTATTCGTAAAATGAAATTAGCTTTAATAGTAGATATTTCAATTGTTTCTTCAAACTTTAAGTAGGGCACAGCATCTTAAATGATTAACAAATATTATTTACAGTATATTTATAGAAACTTAAAATTTCGGGGAACAAATAAAACAAAACTTTTTAAAAAAATTATTTATTTAAATCATTAATTGTGGTAATTCTATAAAAGTAGATAAACTCTCTCAATGCACTATTTAACAAATCATTTGGAAGTATTTCCGACAATAATGATAACGATAATTCACCATGCAGTTTACAAAAACCAATAATATTGTGATAATATGAACAGAAACTAAGTTAGTTTAATAAATTTACTCGATGCGTCAGCAAATGCGCGTGGATTTTAAGAATTTCTTGAACATCTTCTTCGCACAAATAGTACTCAACGTCGTGTTTTCTTAAAACCAGGAACTTGGTATCATCATAAACTTGTTGCATGATAGTACAATAATCGCCACAGTGAAACGTTATAGGGGTGTTATCATCGTCTTCATCGGGATACGTAGGCGACATCTCATGAAAAAAATCTTCCATCCTTTTCTCCAAAATACTGATGAGGGTACCCCATTCAAAAACGTCAAAAGATATTTTAGTAGGCCCAAAATGTTTAGCCAAAATGATTGCCGGAGAAAACGTCCGAGCAGGACTAAGGCCACATCGAACTTCATATTCTGACAACATATATGTCGTTAGCAGTAAGTAATGCACTTCACGTTTGGCAGCATCTTCGTAGGATTGAACAATTGTTTCTATGGAAGGTGCCCCCAGCAATACGAATTCGGACATTTCAAAGTCACTACTCACGCTATCATCACTACTCGACGTCATACTAAAATGATTACTGTCTTGACTGCTGCACATGATGACTGACATCCACCTGCCAATGACGCGAATTTTATAATTCGTTTTAAATTTTTATTTTTTATTTTTTTTAATTATAAAAGTGGAACAGAATGAAATTATAAAATTAATGATATTAGGAATGAGGAATATGTAAAGTTATTATTTTTTATATCTCTACGCAAACGGTTCTAAATCTAATTATTCTATACTGTAATGACCCCATGGTAGCGTGTTAAATGATCCCGAAATTAAATATCTTTTATCATCCTCAGGGCTTAAAGCAATTTTCGATTGTTCTATGCTAAATACGTCATGTTTATAGGATCGAATTGTGCACTGTGTAATATTTTTATGTTTAAATGTTTTAAGACAATCTACGTAATCTTCAAACGTCAATTTATTTTTGACAACATTATATTTTACCCCCTTAGACTTTTTAGGGACGTTTTTATCTCCCTGAATTTTAAACGCGTACATTTTTGATCGTAACCCAACAAAATGCGTAATGATTTTGCCGTTGGCTTCATCTTTCATAAGACCCGGTATTTTTTTGTTAAGTAACGGGATATTGTATATATTATTTCCACTATAATCGGAGGTATCAAATTTTTCGATATACCTACCGATTATGTCTTTGTAAACATTGATATTCATTATTTTGTAGAAGAAACTATCGGTGTCGGTGTAGTTTATGATACAATTGTTCACCCCTAGGGTGGGGAGCATAAAATTATAGTGGAAATCATACATACACGTTTTTGAAATATCGAGAATGGACATTCCAATATAAAGGGGTTTATCGAAAAGTAATTCAGACTTTTTTAGTTCGATAGCCATTAGATTTTCATCAAAAATTGATCTATTGTGAAATCTCGCGCTAGAAATTAAATTTTTTGCCCCGTAACGACCCTCGTATGAACTTACTAACTTTACTACCCTATGTAAGCGTTTATTTTCCATTGTTTTGCCAAACACCGCGTTGTTCGCGAGTTTAAACTGACTCTTTGCAAATGAACTGGTAGCTGTAGTCCTTAAACGAGTGTTCAGCACGATATAGGGCTTCAACCATGCAGATTGTTTAAATCAAACTGGTGTGTGTGTTTTTTAATGTGACACGTGACGTTTAACATGACGTTTACGTTTGACATACACACGTGACGTTTAACGTGACGCTGTGTTTACGTTTGACGTACACACGTGACGTTTAAGGTGACGCTTGACGTACATACATGACGGTTAACGTGACGCTTGGCGTACTCACGTGACGGTCGACGTACTTTGCGTAATGCTGAATCTTTTGATGACGCTTCAAGACACTTTACATGAAAAAAGGGAGCTTCTTTGCAAATGAACTGGTAGCTGTAGTCCTTAAACGAGTGTTTAGCTCGATATAGGGCTTCAACCATGCAGATTGTTTAAATCAAACTGGTATGTGTGTGTGTGTGTGTTTTAATATGACACGTGACGTTTACGTTTGACATACACACGTGACGTTTAAGGTGATGCTTGACGTACTCACCTGACGTTTAACGTGACGCTTGGCGTACTCACATGACGGTCGACGCACTTTGCGTAATGCTGAATCTTTTGATGACGCTGCAAGACACTTTATTGCGTGATACATGAAAAAAGAGAGCTTAAATAGTTCTTTTAACCAAGGTTTTTTTTTTTGTTAAAAAGATATTTTTTCCAATAGTTCCAAAAGTTTTGCCAGTTCATGCACCCCCCTGTATATATACCTATCTATATTATTTTTGCAGCGGCCAGCGAGCGCGTACGCATCCCGGCCTTGACACTACCTTTAGAGATATGCATCGTCTAAATGCTGAATAAGGAACAAACTATTCATTTTTTTAACTATAGATATGCGCTAGGGTGAAAAAAAATATTTATTTAAACTATAATGACCCAAAGCAAGAGTATCGATAATCCCAGGCAATAAATGTCATCATGAGGACTTAAGCTAATTTTTGTTTGTTTGATTCATGATTTTTAATAAAGATTATTGGGGTTTTTATTGTCATGGTTTCGATGTTTTACCGACGATCGGTACGATAATACATTATTACCGGAAATTGTTTTAAATACAATGAACTACTTGCATTAGTGTTCTTGGTCGTTGGTACTCTTGAGATTTTATTACATACATAAAGTCACACCTTTTTTCCATGGGGGTAGGCAGAGACCACTTCCTTTTACTTTCGCTACGGTTCTTACACACATCTTTTGCTTCCTCTACTTTTATCAGTGCTCTCATACATGCTCGTCGGTTGTTGGTACTCTTGACCTGGCCTTTCCTCAAACAATGTTGATCTGATCTGTTCTCCGAGGTCGACCGACTTGTGTGTGTGTGTGTGTTTTTAATGTGACACGTTACGTATAACATGACACGTGACGAGCGTAACGTTGAATCGTTTGATGGGTCACATGCCAACATTCGTTAAGGACCTTTTGACTTCTTGATTTGTGACATTCCCTGTACATGAACAAAAATATTCAACATGTGTGTGTGTGTGTTTTTAATGTGACACGTTACGTATAACGTGACACGTGACTTTTTACGTGACGCTTGACGTACTCACGTGACATTTAACGTACTCTCGTGACACTTGACGTACTTTAAGCAGCGCTGAATCGTTTGATGGGTCGCATACCAACATTCGTTAGGGTCCTTTTGACTTCCTAATTTACGACATACCTCGTACTTATCCAAACATATTTGATTTCAACATTTTCATTGTCGATAGGTGGCGCTTTATAATCATTTAATTTCCGAAAATACTGATCTTGTATTAGTAACAAATTGACGTGACGTTTCATTTTATTTTTGGTTAAAAACGCAGGTATAACCATGTAAAATGATCTCTTCTCTGTTTCGATCAATTCTAAAGCATAGATGTTAACTGAAATTTCGTTTAGTTTCTCGAACTTTGAAATTTGATTTAATTTAATCGGAATTTCCAACTCCTTTATATTTAGAACGGCGTATCTTAAGATTAGCGTTTGGGAATTTTCATAAAAACAATTTTTCCCATGCCAACATTCGTTAAGGTTCTTTTGACTTCTTAATTTGTGACATACCCTGTACTTGTACAACAATATCTTACACATTTAAACTGTGACTATGTGCGTGCGTAATTATTATCTCTGTCGCAATCAATATTACACCTCATTTAAGTATACGATAACTCAGTGCTTTGATTTTTCGAATTAGATCTCTTGCAACAGTGAATGCACCCCTTTATATTTAGAACGGCGTATCTTAAGATTAGCGTATGGGGAATTTTCATAAAAACAATTTTTCCCATGCCAACATTCGTTAAGGTTCTTTTGACTTCTTAATTTGTGACATACCCTGTACATGTACAACAATATCGCACACATTTAAACTGGGACTATGTGCGTGTGTAATTATTATCTCTGTCGCAATCAATATTACACCTCATTTAAGTATACGATAACAAAGTTATCTGGTAGCGCAGTTCAAGGTTATTTTTATCAAAAATGATGTCACAAATATATATTTGTATATCCAATCTTGCACGATAAAATTAATATGCGTAGTAGCTACATGGTATAGCTATCCGTTTAGTAAGGCAAAGGATTAAGGTTCGAACCTCCGAGAAGCCAAGTTTTTTTCAACGCTTACGTCACACCACTTTTCAACGTGCTTACGTAACCCTCTTAATCGAGTCGATGGGGACAATGTAAACAATGATGTTATATGTCAACAATGCCGTATGTAAACAATGGCAACAATGTCACATGTCAACAATGTCACATGTCAACAATGTCATATGTCAACAATGTCATATGTCAACAATGTCATATGTCAACAATGTCATTTCCCCACTCCTTCACCTGTCACTTCCCCCCACTCCTCCCCACTCCACCACTGCCCCCCACTCCACCACTCCTACCCCCACCACTTCCCCCACTTCTACCCCACCACTTCCCCCACTCCCACCCCCACCACTTCCCCCACTCCTCCCCCCACTCCAAGTGGGCTTGAATTCCTGTTGTTTAGCTACTCACTGTTCTAAAAGCGTGCTTTCATTCCGAAACGCAGAGTTAGTTTAAAAATGTCATACAAAGCACCCCAGCAGTAATTACAGACCAATTAGTTTGCTATCTGTCATGTATAAAGTATTTATAAAAATAATAACAGAAAGACTAACCAAAAAACTCGACAGCTATCAGCACAAGGAGCAAGCCAGTTTCAGGAAAGGATTTAGCTCTTTGGATCCACTTCTTCTTCTTCTTTAGGTGCCCTGTCCTCTTCAGACGTTGGCAATCAACAGCGCTATCTGAACCTTGTCTACAGCTCGGCGGAACAATGTGGTAGTGCTCACTTCATATCAACTGCAAGTTTTAAAAACAATCATAGAAAAGGCAAATGAATACAACCTTTCTCTTTGGATAGCTTTTGTCGATTATGAAAAAGCGTTCGACTCCATCGAAACATGCCGAGTAGACCACAACTTTGATAAAAAATATATATGATTAAGCAACTTTTCGAGTTGCATTGAAGGACTGTACAAACAAAATTAAACTCGGAAGAGGGCGAATCCATCTCACCAAAATTGTTTACGCTTGCGTTAGAAGATATGTTTAAGAAAATTGATCGGGACACCGAAGGGATATTTTAAAAGCAGATTTATCTCGAACGATATCGTTGACATGGTCAACTTTTGGAAGGCTTAGAGATGACTTTTATTCAAATCTCCCAAACACTCTTAAAGCACGAACCTTTGATCAGTATGTTCTCCCAACTTTAACATACAGCACATAGATATGGGCGATTAAAAAAGAGATTATTTATAGATTACAAACTAAACAACGAGTAATGGAAAGGAGAATGATAGATGTAAATCTCCTAGACCGAATAAACAACGAAGAAATTCGGCGTAGACCTAAAGTGACGGATGTCGTGGAACGTAAATTGCGATGGAGTTGGGCAGGTCCTATAGCTAGGATGGAGGACTCTCGTTGGACACGTTGAGTAATAAAATGAAGACCATCGACTAGTAAGATAAACAGAGGACGACCCCAGACCAGATGGACAGTCGATGTCAAGAGACTGATTGGAAATAGCTGGATGAGGCGAGCACAAGACCGAGAGGAGTGGCAACGATTAGGAAAGGCGTATGTCCGACGATGGACGACTAGCTGACAATGATGATGATGATGATGTGTTACTTACTACGAAGAAAATTTCTTTTAAAAACGTGGGCAAGTATTAACAGATAACCTTGCACATCATAATTATTATTGTTGGACTGGAACAATACAAACACTAGAAAATGTGCGAGTATTTTCAGTCTTTTAGTTGTATTGTTAAAATCAGGAAGAAAAATTTATTTTTTTAGCTTCAGTGAATCGGCAAAAGTTCTTATACTTAATTGAACAGAGAATGGGTGACGTGTACCGCGTTGCAATTTCTTGATATTGGACAAAAGGATGACGTACATGTGACGTAACTGCTAGAGATTGGTAACGTGCACGTTGTACAACAAATGACATAATTTTCATGGGGTTATGTGTGTGATTTTGGTTTTTTAAAGCGTTTTGGGTTGTACTTTTGAGTTAAGAGTGAGCTATTTGACAATTATTTGGGTTTAAGGAAAAATATTAGTGATTTTTAAATATTAAACATTAATATTTAAGTGTTAAAATGTAGGTTTTTGTTACCTGTAGTCGAGGCCACTTTTTAAAAGATAGAAGAATCTTAAACTTAAACGTCACATGTAGTCACTTTTTTGTTTGTTTTTAAGCTGAAACGTCACGTGCACGTTACCCATTAGTATTTTGACGTCACCGCATATAAAAATTGTGACGCAAATCTAAGCGATCCATCTTTTCTTTCGACCTCTGCTCCGTAAACTATCTTTTTCCACTTTGCCGATACATCGAGGCGACAAATAAGATCTGTCAGCACCATCATCATAAACTATTGTGATTCTTCCTGAGTGCCTAATGGACCCCATCAGTTCGATAAAAAAGAAATGCCGTCATCGTTGAATGGGGACCGAACTACATTACACAAAACAAAAAAAACAAAGACCATTGACACTGACAAATCTTTTTAAACCCTCTCTTTATGGGAAGTTTACCTACATAATTTCATCAATTTGTTGTCGTTTTTTTTTCAGAAACATTTTTAACGTTTTCAAAGAACCAAGTCTTAAATAACTATTTACAATCGATTTTTATCTACACTATTATTAAAACTGTAACAAAAGAGATTTTCACCTAGGTAATGACTCATCACGATATCTTAGAAATTATAAGACCTAGAAACATGAAACATGAAATTTGGCAGGAATCTTTCTTTTGCCATGTAGATGTCAGATGAGAACGGATTTTAAAAAAAATTTCCCCAAAAGAGACAGCGGAGGTGTTATTGAATTTTTTTTTCCAAACTATAGCTCCTGCAGACTTAAAATTTGGCAAGAATTTTTATTTTGCAATATTACAACCAAAAAAAAACGGCTGAAACGATAAGCGGGTGATCCTGTGAAGTTTGGTAGCGATCGGATTAACAAAAGGGGTGAGATAAAGTTGAAATATAAAAAAAAACTGGTGCGTGGAGTTCCTACGTGCAGATGAAGTAAAACAATGAATTTAACAATTTTTCTTACAAAAACTGCGTTAATGGTAGTCCTCTCTTAAGTTGTGCTCTGTATTCGCGGTAATATTCCGAAGTTTTTCCTGTTAAATGTAGTTGTATATTTTCGGGAGCTTTATCTGTCAAAGAGACAGTGTAAATTTTATTCGAGAAAAAGTGTATACATTTTTAAAGGACGTCAAGCTAACCTATCTTTCATTGAAGGAGTTTTTCGCGAGTGATTTGCTAAAATATATATAGGCAATTTTTCGCGAATAAAATAAAATTTATTGTGTTAAAGGACGTCCAGCTAACCTAACTTTAATTAATAGTTTTTGGGGTCGCCGAGTTTGATAGTGACATCTCCAATTTTGTTAGCACCACTACGAAAAGGGTAGGAAGAGGAAAAAATATAACAATTATTAAAAACACCGGTAAGTGTCAAATTCATAGTCTTCGGGACGCAGAGTTTGCAGAGTTTGATAGTGACATTTTTAAAGCAGGCAAACCTACGAAAGAGATAAGCGGAGGTTACAATAAAAAAAACTATTAAAAACGCCGATATTAGTGTCAAATTAATAGTTTTTGGGGTTCTGAGTTTGATAGTGATATTCCCAAAGCAGGCAAGTCTACGAAATGGGTGAAAGGGTGTTGAAATATAAAAACTATTAAAAATTGCACATATTAGGGTCGAGTTTATAATTTTTATGGTCGCTGAGTTTAATAGTGACATTACCAATTTTGTTAGCACCTATATGAAGGGGGTGGAAAGGGGATGAAATATAAAAACTTTTAAATACGGCTGATATTAGTGTCAAATTCATAGTTTTTGGGGTCGCTGACTTTGATAGTGACATTTCCAATTATGTTAGCACCAAAACAAAAGGAGTGGGAAGGGAATGAAATATAAAAACTATTAAAAAAGCCGATTCAGTGTTGAATTCATAGCTTTTGGGGTCGCTGAGTATGATGGTGATATTCCCAAAGCAGGCAAGCTAACGTTCGGGCAGTGCAACGTCTGCCAGGTTCTGCTAGTTGACGATAATTACATAAGAATGTTACTGTTTGTTCAGGTTTTCCCGACTCCAAATCACCGATTTTGTGATTTTTTGTCTGTCTGTTTGTTTTCTTGTTTGCTAGAATACCATGCAAAAATTACTAAGCCGAGATTAACTAAACTTGTAATTGAAAGCTTCTTATAAGACTTAAATAGTGGTTTATACAGGGTGGCTAACCGAAAACGAAACAGAGCCATTTGCAAGAACCTCGTTAACATTTTAGAAAAACGCTAAGACCCGTCGATTTTTGATTAAAGGGGGACACTCCTTTTCTGTATTTTTGACTCCACTACTTTCAACCCCAAGCGAGGGTAAGAATTACCCCTAAATTTTTAAATGGCATTGGGGATTAAATAAGATGTCTTTTAAAAGCTCTTACAATTCTTTATATAATAGTCTTTAAATTTTAAAATTCCGCCAATTACTTATTGAGAAAATTGATTTTAAATGTGAAACTTTATTTGAAAATAATTCACAGTATGAAAAAGATCATTTTTATTTTCAACAAGACAGTGCTCCTCCGCATTATGCGGCGATTGTTCATCATTATTTAGACCAACGTTTTCCACGGCATTGGATTGGGAGAAGAGGCAATATTAAATGGCTTCCACGATCGCCAGATTTATCGCCCCTCGTTTTTTTTTGTCGGGACATTTGAAAAGTAAAATCTATAAAACGCAACCAGTGTCGTTAAAATATTTGCGTCAAAGAATCGTTGACGAGTGCTGTCGAATTACTCTGGAAATTCTTCGGAATGTGCGTGAACGATTTGAACAAAATCGTTATTATTGTATTGTATTTTGTATCTTTTGTATTGTATGAAATTTAAAGACTATTGTTAGATAATTGTCAGAGCTTTCAAAAGACATCTTATTCGACCCCCGATGCCATTTAAAAATGTTGGGGTAATTCTTACCCTCGCTTGAGGTTGAAAGTGGTGGAGTCAAAAATACCGGAAAAAAGTGTCCCCCTTTAATCAAAAATCGACGGGTCTAAGCGTTTTTCTAAAAGGTTGAGGTTCCTGCAAATGGCTCTGTTTCGTTTTCGGTTGGCCACCCTGTATTTTATTTTAGTATAATGACGAGATTCGGAAATATAACAATAAAACCATATATTTTTCTTGATATATTATTGTTTAATTAATTTATCAATGTTCTTTCTTACAATCACTTTTATAACTTTGATTTTTAGGGTATCATGCACAATATTAACCATCGCCTGCAACTCCTCACGTAAAGGAGTCATTTGGCGATCAAATCATTCATTCTCAACCTTTTTAAATATTTTAAACAACTGTTTATGTTTTAGTTAAACAGCGAAGCCACACATCCCTGTATAATGCCTTTTTTGATATTAAATCAGTCCCTGTAAGCTCCGTTTATTCTGACACAAGCAGTGGAATCCTCTTAAAGTAATTTCAGTGCTCGTATTAAACTACGGTTCACCCCTTACATTGACATTGTCGACCACAATTTACTCCTCACCACTCTGTAATACGCCTTTTCCAAGTCTATAAAAGCGCATTAGACCTTCTAACTTCTAGCCAAGAACTAAACGACTAAACCTCGTAATGAAAACACCTGATCCATACTGATCTCCTTCCTCTTCTAAATCCTGCTTGCACATCCCATATCATCTTCTCAGTTTCATTCGTTAAATCATTTTTTTAATAATTATCTTTGCATACAGTTTGCCGACTATGCTGAGTAAACTAATATCTCGGTAGTTCTTACAGTCCTGCTGCGAACCTTTTTCCTTGTAAAGCGGCACGATAACGACCTTGCACCAGTCGTCTGGTACGCTAGCACTCCTCCAACAAAGGTTAAAAATAACTTAAATAGAACACCCTATATTTTTTATGCTGTTATTTTTAAAAACAATTCCTTTACGGTTTTTGAGATATTTTCCTTTTATTAAGAAAATACAGATTTATATATGCTTTTCGATTTTATCAAGTTAGCCATGACTTTTTTACGATCTGTTTTAGTACATTATCATTCCTAAAGTTTAATAATTCAGACACGATTTTTCAATCATGTCCTTTTAAATTTGACTCTAGCTTGCGTCAGCATTAAAATGGCCTAAAGAGATAACGACAAAAATGTTTTATTAAAATATGTTAGACTCGATATGAATACATTAATTTATTTTAAAGGCGATGCTTAGTCATGCAGATTTAAAGTGAAATGGACGGCATCCTAGAAACCAGACACCGAATACAGAATTCATCTTCGTCATTCCTCCGTCTTAAACCGTTTCCAGAACAAGATTTATTTTATATTACAACCATTTCACGCTTCGTACGATATTTTTCGAACACACATGCATTCGATACTGATAAAATTATACCCTTTTGGTTGATGCTCGTTTCGTACGAAATTAAGTAGAGAGATAGATCTTCGATTGCAATCGTATGAGAAATTAATCACAAAGGCCAATACAAACCCCGACATCGGCCCGATACGATTGTGTATCACAAACATTTTGAGTCACGAACTGCGATGAAAATAAAAAAGAAAAGAGATCGCTAGATTTTACCAGGCAGGCGTCCATACCACACGAACCAAAAAAAAAAGCTCTTTTGTATCACGAGCCACATTACTAGTAGGCTAGGGATAATATTTCAAATAAGCGGATCATTTATTTAGCATATAGTACATTCGACTTTCTATAACTTGACACTCGTTAAATTAAATCTCTTGATAATTTGAAATTTTTTCCCGGTCTCTTGAAAAATACTCGATAAATTTAATAAAATCAATATTAATTAATCCCCTCGGTAATTTGAAGTTAAGAGGGATTTAACCTTATTTGGGATTGATAGTAAAACTTTGTGAAACAAGGAATGGCAAAATCATATTACTCGGACCTCGCTAAAAAAAAATCGAGATTTTTTTTACTTTCTGCTTGAGAAAGGTTGGATCTCTTTTAATTTTTTGAAAAAAAAGTACGAAATTTCGCGCATATTCACTATTTTTGATCTCACAAGATATATCGTATTTCGAAAAAGTACTCCTAGAGATGCCTCAATTATACAGTTGTCTTTATTGAAAAAAAAAATCATCGCGATTCATCAAGAATTACTAGATCAAAAATGATTTTTGCTGAACCCCTGCAGACACAATTACAGAGCATTTTTCATGACTGATTCGAGCGCCCTTGCACCAAATAAGCACTTTTACAGGGATACTATGAATTGTTGAATGAATCGTAATTTCATTCATAAAAACCAAAAATAGCACTGAAACTATTCAAAAAATTTTAGCACGTGTGATTATGTCAATAGAAGTTGCGAAATGGATTCATTGCATTCTCGAATAAGACTAATTAGGTGATGTTGGAGGAAAAATGGGGAGTTCAATGAAAACCATAACTGGTATTACCAAGTTTAAGGCCAGTTGCATGTAACTGGCTTTGAGCAACTGGCCTTGAGTTTTGTAATTTCTCGGTATGGACATATAAATGTATAAAAATTGAAAAAAATTATCGTAATGATACATTTTGGCAAAATAAGATAAAATCAAAATTAGTAGATTTTTTTATAAAATATTTGCTGCCTGAAATAGTCGACAGTAGATACGAGAGAAATATGGAAATAAGAGATTGATATAAGTTATTTCTGTACAATTAGATTGTTTTGAGTATATTTTGTTTTCAAATATATCCTGTGAGTTTTCGAGTTTTCAAGTTCAGTGAGCATACTGAATATTACTGAATACCTTGAAAAATGTTATTCATTCATACCTATCGAAAAAGAATATTTCTAAATATTTTGTTATGTATAAAAATGTTTTTCCATAAACAGCATTTTTGCAGCCTTCCTTTTTTCTGTGTATATCTATTTTTTTATTAATTACCTACCCATAGCCATATTCATCATACGCGAAATATTCATTATGATGAAAAGAATACTCATTTTATTTTTAATATCCCTATGGACATTTTTTGATAATACAGAAGGAGGCCTATTCTGAGAATTCTAACGGCCGACAGCGACGACCGCAGACCTGGCAATGCCAAATTTACTACGAAATTTACGCAACAGTGTGTTAGAGTAAGACGCAAACAGCGCTAAGCGTTTTCTGTTTGTCATTGGTCTCTGCCCCTTTCGCTCGGGATTTTTTCTTCCCGCTTTACACCGACATGTTTGTAAAGGTTAACCCCTTCTTAAAAGAATGGTATTCTGTCCTCCAACATTCAATAATTTAAAGTCCGGGCTTCCCTACTCTCTATAATTTGAAATTCTAACTCAAAATTCTACCAACTTTGGAGAATTAACATTTAAAGATTATGCTTATGTTGACGATGACATCAGTGTCCACGGTGCCCTAACCGATGCTGAACTGTTGGATTTCGTCCCTCTGGATGAAGACGAGGAAGAAAACGAAGTAGAAAAACCGCCAATTCCAGTTAAATTGAGTGAGGCAAGGAGATCTCTACTACCCTACGCTTCTACGCCCTCAGAACCAACACAAGTGACGATTTCTTCTCAGCTCTCACCACCATCAAAAATTCATTGAACAATGAAAATTACACCAAAAAAGTACGGACTAAATCACAATCTACAAAACCGTTATACGACCGACTGTTATGTATGCTAGCGAAACCTGGACCTTGACCAAAGATAACGAACGGAAATTAAGAATTTTTAAAAGAAAAGTTC
The DNA here is from genome assembly GCA_950111635.1 of Agelastica alni. Classification (NCBI taxonomy): domain Eukaryota; kingdom Metazoa; phylum Arthropoda; class Insecta; order Coleoptera; family Chrysomelidae; genus Agelastica; species Agelastica alni. The sequence continues at coordinate 21,755,250 of OX467710.1, forward strand.
TACGCAAGATTTTTGGACCAACAGTACCGAGTAAGTACCAACCAAGATATATCAGAATTATACAAAGATTTAGATATTGTGAGGGAGATAAAGACAAGAAGGCTGCAATGGGCAGCTCATGTGCATGACAGCCTGACACACGGATGGTGAAATTGGCTTGGAAAGGAGCACCAGTAGGACGAAAACCTTTAGGGCGCCCCCAAAAGAGGTGGCGAGACAACATCAAAGCGTACCTAAGGAAAATTGGGATAGAATACAACCCAGCATTGGCCCAAGACCCACCCCGGGTTGTAGAGCCATGGAGTAGTAGTAGACGGCGAGTCGATCACAAAAAAAATGTTTGATTCTTGGTAGGTAACAACAAACGCTCGATGTTTTAGCGAATGATTTGTGGCCGCCGGTAGTAATTAAAGGCTCCCGATATATCTAGAAAGGTCGTTCAATTTCGGGATAATTTCCAGAGAGAAATCGTTCTGTCGGGAAAGTTCGTTTGCATTGATATAAGTAGATTGCTGGCCGAAGTTGAGGTTAATTTCTTAGAAAGTTTTTGCAATTCTGATGTGATTCCAACTAACCATGTAATCTCCAAGGAGAAGACAGGCATGCAGAAATTGCGCATCGACAAGAAAAATTCTTTATAAAGTGGATGGATTTTTTAATATAACTAAACAATATTTGATTTAACATTAGTATTAATTTTAGAACCTAGACTATAATGATATGTAGTAAGTGGTTATCATGTAACCTATTATAATGGGTCTCATTATAATTCATGAAAATTATTTGAATAATGCGATGACAAAACAGATTAAGAGACAACTTCTTAGTGATGCGATCGATATTTATAATTAAGTTCAATTCCATCGTGTCACACACACTATAGGAATGCATATACATCGTTGCCAGGTAATTAATATAACAAATACACAGCTCTACAAAAAAAATTTGTTGCCCTAGATATCTCTGCGAATTTGCATGTTTTCAAGTCCACAGTTTTCGAATATATTCATGAAAGTACTGAATTGGCTCTGGTTTTTATGATTTTGGCTTATTTTATATTTTTTATAATTTACTCTAGGTATAAGTGCTATAATATCCATCTTATATTTGGAGAGGTTGTCAAATACTTGACTTGCTATTGTACTAATACCCTGAACATTCCAGGTTCCAATATTCAATATCCTTTTCCGTAAGCCTCCTGTGGTCAAATAATATCCAAAAAGGAATAAAAAAGAATATATGAAACTTTTGTACAAAGTATACTATTATACGGCTCAGAGAAATGGGAGGTAACAAAAAGAGATAGGCAAAGGTTAGAAGCGGCCGAAATGAACTTCCTACGAAGGAGTTGTAGGGTATCAAGGTTGCAAAGAGTCACAAACAATGAAATAAGGCAGAGAATGGCAGCAGAAATACCTATAACGAAGGAAATTGAGAGGCGACGACTTAAATGGTATGGACACGTAAGACGTATGAAAGATGATCGATGGCCCAAAAAGATATTAGAATGGCAACCAAAATTCAGGCGAAATCGCCTTCAGAAAAGTGGTTAAAACAAACAAGGCCAACGATGCTATAAAAAATTTGCTTATATATATATATATATATATATATATATATATATATATATATATACTCTATAAGTTTGAGTTTATCTAAACGACTGTCAGAACTTTTGGCTTCAAGACTGAAAGAAAAGAACTTATTGGTGCTATTACAGCATGCAGAACACGAGAAAGTGAGATATTACCATTTTTTAGTGAAAATTAAGAACTTGTAATAATATTTCATAGTTAGGTACTTTTAGACATGGGTTTAAAGGAATATAAATCTACTAATTGGCGGCTCTCCGTTGATAGCTGTAAACAGAATTTAAAATGTGTTCTACTGAACAATGCAAATAAATTCGCATCAATTTCAATTGCCCATTCAACAAAACTCAAAAAAAAATATCAAAATATTTAATTGGTTCTGCAAAATAATAATTACAGTAAACATCAATGGCCGGTTTGCGTTAATTTAAAAATGGTTAACTTTTTACTAGGTCAGCAAATTGGATATACAAACTACCCTTGCTTTATTTGTAAGTGGGATAGTAAGGCGAAGCAAGTTCACTGGAAACAAGATGTGTAGCCCTCTGGAAAATCCTTAATTGTTGGTAAAGCCAATATAATAAATAAGCCATTGTTAAGTAGAAAAAGATCATAGGTACTTCCTCCACTATATATTAAATTAGGTGTGATAAAGCTATTCGTCAAAGCATTGGACAAGGAAGAAGAATGCTTTAAATATATTTGTAAGACATTTCTTAAGCTGAGTATAAAAAAGTTGAAGGCTTGTATATTTGATGGCCTTCAAATCCGGAAATTGATAAAAGATTCAAACTTTAAAAAGTTATGACTGATTCTGAAAGTACAGCTTGGAGAAGTTTTTTGTTGGTGGTAAAATTTTCTAGGAAGCACCAAATAATAGAGAAATTGTGCAAAATTTTTTGGAATGCTTTAAAATTTTATATGCAAATATAAGCATAAAGTTGCACTTTCTCCACAGTCATCTGGATAGATTTCCTGGGAATCTGGAGAATTATAGTGAGAAACAGGGAGAACGCTTTCACCAGGATCTAAAAATGAAGGAAAAAAGTTATCAGGGTAGATGGGACCGTCGCATGATGGCAGATTACTGCTGGTCTTTAAAAATAGATTGTCCCAAACAAAAATATAACAAAAATGCTACCAAAAGGCGTTTTTCTGAAGTTTAAAATAAATTTTATGATTTTTTTTTATCTTTTCAACTTTTATGTATTGTTACAAATCCGGTCCGACGGCGTCGAGGGTCCGTGTTCGGCCGCTTTCCTTTGTAGCCGCCGACGGGGCCTAAGAAAGTCGCGCAACCGCGTCGAACTTTGGAGAAACAGGTGGAATGATCTAGAATTGTGATATGGAGATATATAAAAGGGGAAACGATTATAACAAGAGCAGTATTAGCTTATCTGTTTACGAATTATTAAATGTAAATAGTTATATAGAGTTGTAAAAGTTGTATAGCTAAGTGAATATCTAAGTGGTTAATAAAAGTAGAATTTATTGTATTGAAATAAACATTGTTTGGTTATTGGATCGAGAGTTTTAATTGCCGAACCCAAGATAGAACTATAAAAATCGTATCAGTATGTTAATTAAATATTAAAACAAATTATTTAATTAAAATTTTCAATGGTACTCGAAACCACTCTTACATCAAGGGCAATAAAACCATGGTGGACTAGTGATATGTAATTTTTCCTTCACAGAGCACTATTTCAAGTATTCAAATTTAGTTCTCATACGGAATTAAATCCTACGAAGTCAGTCGTATTGTTAAAGATCTGAATAATCTGCCTTGTACCCCGAACTATTAAAAAAATTTCAAGAACTTCTATTACTGATACCAAAGAGGATTCAAAGAGAGACGAAAACATTACTTAGGTGTAAGCAATATCATAAAATTTCTATAAATTTCCAGTATTTTGCAGTGCTTTCAAAGATTACTTCGGAATATTCTCAATTGGTTAGCTTTGAAAGTTTACAGAAACAGCGGAGAGAAGAAAAGAACAGTAATAAGTTATCCATTAGTAAGATAGTAGCTTACAGTTTGTTTATTAATAATACCTAAAGTCTTATTTGAAGTATTCGGAAATGTAACAATATTTAATCTATTAAATTTTTTGGAGTATATTTTGGTCAGTTCTCTCTCCATTCATTGCTTGATTTCGAGCGTCGTGACTATTCATGGTACAAGCCGTCGCAATGCTTCTCTATCCTCTACGGTACTCATTACCTTTGCTATTGACATATTTGTAAGGTCTTTGATTTGGTCTATGACTGTTACAGAAGATCTGCCTCTCATTCTTTTGCCGTCCACTCTTACTTGGATCACAATTTTCTCCATCCCGTCCTTCCGTATCACGTGACCGAAATATTTAAGTATGCGCCCCTGGATTCTTGGGAGAAGCCTTTTATAATCCCGAATATTTAGTTCTCTGCGTATGGAGATATTTTTTCTATGAGCTGTCCAAGAGATTCTCAGCAACCTGCGGTAACATATCATTTCAAACGCTTCTATTCTCTTGCGGCATGCTGCGTTTAACGTCCAAGATTCTGATTCATAGGTTGCGATGGAAAATATCAGCGCTTTGAGAAGTCTCATTTTGGACATTTTCCGGATTTTAAATAGTCTGTCCAAAGTTTCTTTGTCTGAGGACTGTCCGCAATCAACAGACAGCATTTGGTCCCATTTAGTCGTAGCCCTGATTCCAAACTAGTAGCTTTTACACGCTTAGTCATTTGGGTAAACTTAAAAGAAGTCACTTGAATAGGTTAGTTGTACAAAGGATAGTGAATAAATTTGTATATTGAAAAATAAACGTATAGAACAGGTATATTACTAGAATTTTGAATTTTAAAAAAGATTAACTTGACCCTTTTTTTATCATTCTGTAATTCTTCCACAGCAAATATCTAGTGCTACCAGTCAACATTTCCCAAAATTTCTGACCACTGTGCGCTACTAGCAAGTCCCAAATTTTTTGTAATCATCTTTATTAATGTTTATTTTTACTTTTATAGCTTGGTATTGTGGCAATATGAAACATTTTACAGTTGCGCTATGTTTTTCATAAGTTACTCCCTAGAATATAAACCTGTGAATCGATAAACTACAAAATTACATCCATAATCCTTGAAGTGGAAAAACTCTGAATGATGTTATTATTGGCAATAATGATATCGATAATCGAAAAAACTGTCTAGCAAGTTTTGTCACCTACGTGAGAGATAAAGTTGTTATATAGCTTTTGAGTGTTCGTCGAGGTTTTTCTAATGGTAGCTACCAACTACTACAATTATTTGTTTAAAAGTACAATATTGATTTTGATTATTGTCCCTTTTATTGGTATGTTTTTTTTTTTATAAATAGTCGCAAAAAGGGTAGACCTAACGTGTGGGCCGCGGACGGCCCGCACTGCGACTATTAAAAGGGGAAGGGATTATAGAAAGGAAATGATTGTGGACACGCTTTTTAAAAAGATGCAGGTCATAGTTCTCTGGAAAAACTGATTTTGGAAGCTTATTCCATTCCGTAGCAGCACTGTAAAAGAAGGATTCATGATGAAGATTGGTCCTTGTAGTGTCAAGCTTGAGAGTAAATGTGTGAGACTGATCAGCGTGCCGAGTTCTTCGGCCGAATGTGCCCAATGGTGGTACAAGAGTTTTTATTTTTTTTGGAGCATCTGCCATGGAAATATCTGTAGAGCAATGACTGGTCTGCAACTCTTCTTCTATGTTCTAGAGGGTGAAGGGTATCTATGAGAGTTGAGCTGTTTATCAAGCGAATGGCTCTTTTTTGAATGGAATCTAGAAGACGAAGAGAATGCCTTGGTGCTGAACCCCAAATATGCGAGCGATACTCCAGTAGAGGTCGGATTTGAGCCTTGTACGTCGTCAACAGTTGATCAGGAGTAAAAAACTTTCTGGCTTTCCACAGAAAACCTAGCGTCTGGCTTGCCGACTTTGCGATGTTAGCAACATGGTCATGCCAAGACATATTATTGGGCACCGTGACTTCCAAAATCGAGATGGAGGGACTTGGTTCAAGAGTATTTCCGGACATTGTGATGGGATGATTTGAGGAATTCACTTTCTTGGAAAACGTGGCACTTTGTGTTTTTTGGGCTATAAACTGAACAAGATTGTTGGTTTCCCACTCGACGATTGCTTTAAGATCTCTATTGATGGAATCAACCTGTTCCTGCCTGAGTCTATTTGTATCATTCACCGAAAGTGATCGATAGGATATGAAAGTTGAGACAAGTGTGCTATCGTCTGCGAAACTGTAAATGGGGTTCGTGGTGGTTTTCAAGAGGTCGTTGATGTGTAAAAGAAATAAGGTGGGGGACAGGATGGAACCCTGGGGGACCCCGGCATTGGTTTTAAACGCATCAGAAGAAATACCATCAACTGCCACATGAAAAGAGCGATCTTGCATGAAGCTCAAGAGCCATTGGCAAAGTTTGGTTGGGAGACCGTAGGCAGATAATTTACTTAACAATGCCTGGTGCCAAACGCGGTCAAAGGCTTTAGATATATTCAAGGCTATTGCACGGGATTCACCAAACTTTTCAATAGTGTTTGTCCAGAGCTGAGTGACATAAGCCAGCAAATCTCCAGTAGACCGAAGTTGTCGAAATCCATATTGTCTGTCATGTTCTGTAATTATAAGTTTTTTTAATATGCATGCATTATAAACGATTCATAATAAACGCAAAAGCTTGCATATTCCGTAGGTAAGCTTTAATAAATAAGATTTATGTAAAATTTTATTTATGAGTTGTCAAATTAATCAAATTGTATACAATGTTAAATATTTACCTTAAAAGGATTTAACATGGTCAACAATAGTATATTACACATGTAATGTTCACTACTTTTCCTACGACCACGCAATAATTTTACCAAATATAATCAAAATCTAAGATATTAGTTCACAAAATATTATCTATAATTAAATTAAATTAAATATAAGGCTTAAAATTCAAGTAGGTATAGGTAAAATATTACAATTATGAATTGGTTGCAATATTATGGAAATTAAAAGTAAAATTTTTTATTACTGCAGTTTGTAAATTGTACTGGGGTTGTGTGTGTCCGTGAAAGATTAGATTCTATATTTTCTCGGATGTTATGAGAAAGTCTATTGCTTGTAATAGAGTGCTTGACGTTGATGGTTGTGGTTTTATTTGGGTTATTGCTGACTGAATAGTTTTTTAGATGTTGCACACACTGCACCTACACTTTTAAATGCAATATTCATCCTGTTTGTGGTTGAGTCATTGATATACCTCTTAGCGAGAGCAAAGGACTTCCATCCTACGTGTCTCTTAAGAGTGGTAATATCTTCTTTTGTAACTACCAGAATAGTAGCTAATGATATTCGGAAACAATGACTTGTATATGATTCCGGTTAATTAAGTTTTAAAATTTTTGCAATTGAGCTAACGTACAGAACCTATTTTGTTTTTTCCTACTACTTGCTTGGAGCATTTTTATTTTCGTAGTTAAACAAAATCTCTTTTCATGTGTTGCAGCTTTTAATGCTGCATATTCTTTGTGTTTCTGGTAAACTATATCTGTAATATTGAATTTTCTGTCAATCTTATTTTTTGTATTATCAATCAGGATAGCAGGATAGATAGATAGCTTTATTAAAAATAGGTACAACCTAATATACAAGTATAAATATCAAATATTAACATGAATAAGGTAAAAATATAAACAAATCAAAACTATTTGTTTTTAGGTACTAAAATATTAAAATTACATATAATATTCTATATGCTACATAATAATTTGGTATCTTGATTATTAATTAAATGGTTTAATAAATCCTTTTTAAACAGAATAAGGCTTGTAGAAGATTTTATATTTTCAGGTAGACTGTTATAATAAATGAATCCTTTAAAAGTTAGTGTTTTAGTATTAAATGTTTTAGTTTGATTAATTACTTACATATAGTCACGCCTTTTTCCCATAGGGGTAGGCAGAGACCACTTCCTTCCACTTCCGCTACGGTTCTTACACACATCTTTTGCTTCCTCTACTTTCATCAGGGCTCTCATGCATGCTCGTTGGTTGTTGGTACTCTTGACCTGGCCTTTTTTCAAAACAATGTTGATCTGATCGAGATATGTTCGCACAGCCAGACGTGCCTTTTTTGACACTTTCTGGCTGTTCATAAAGTGATTCGAAGATTCGCCAACTGCAAAAAAACTTTTTTTTAATACAGTCCATTTCCAAGCCGTGGCGCTTACATAAAGAAATTATATTTTACTGTAAATAATAAACATTTTAAATACGTAAGCACGTTATTAATAATTTACATATACGTAATCATTTACATCGACCCCTTTTTATACCCATCGCATCAAACTAATCTTTTAAAAAATTCAACGTATTTTTTATTGCCCCCAAAGTAGCTTCCGTAAAAACCATCGACTGTGACTAATGCGACAGAGACAAAGAACTATTATTATAAATTTCATCATTGTTTCTGCTTGCACTTATTACATTAGATCCACTTTGTCAGTAACACCACCGTGACAAAATTAATTTGACACTATCGCCCTCTATATCTAGAAAAAGGTATCGTTTGTGACCAATTACAGACCGAAAAATTGTGTTGCCTTTCAACAAAGGCAAGAGCGTTACGTTTATAAATTCTCAAATTATTTTATCAAAATAAAAAAACACACACACACACTGGATACAACGGGTTTTAATGTGATCATTGAATTTTAAGTGAAATGAATCGTTACAATACCGGGTGTCCCATAAGCGGTAAACACTGCAATAGTAGTATAATTTTAGAGAATATTGTTACGATATTTTCTCCTCGGGTTCGGTAATCTACACTTTCAGTACAATAACTTACAACTTTTTTTGCGATATTTCTTCACAATAAATTTTATTTTACAATAACTAACAAACACATTATAATTATTTCAAAATATTTGACTTTAAACTAACTTCAACTTAAACTTTAAAACTAAACTTACTAACTAAAACTTCGATCTATGATTCCGTTTAAATACCTCCGAATCAATGTTCTCGAATAATTTAATTAACAGATTCGCAGACGACAGCACACTTGTCTCAACTTTCACATCCTATCGATCACTGTCGGTGAATCTCAATAGAGATCTTGAAGTGATCGTCGAGTGGGAAACCAACAATCTTGTTCAGTTCAACGCCCAGAAAACACAAAGCGCCACGTTTTCCAAGAAATTGAATTCCTCAAATCATTCCATCACAATGTCCGGAAATACTCTCGAATTAAGTCCCTCCATCTCGATTTTGGGAGTCACGGTGTCTAATAATATGTCTTGGCATGACCATGTTGCAAAGTCAGCGTTCATCCAAACTAAACCTACAAATTAGGCACTAGATTTTATTTTTTAAAAAGATTAGGTATAAACATCCCCGATATTTTGTTCAAATATTCCCGTTTCCTGTGTAAATATACCTTATCAGTGTCTGACTGGCCCGCAGAGCCGACATGAAAATCGTATCTGTGTAGCGAAGATAATAACTTACTAGAAGTGGTATAAATGATGGTTGTCTATTCTAACGACAACCTGGTCGTAATACATTGCGTCAACTTTAAAGTTTTGCCAGCTTCATTAACTATAATCTACGGCTGCTAAAATTACAAACCCCAAAACATTATGTTAACATAAATTAAGAAACTTAAGAACTCTTTTAATTACAAAAAATATTAATTGTCATAAAAAACTTTATCTCAATAAGGCTGTTGACAGGCACCTATTTTCGGACCTTCAGACCTTCAGACCTTCAGACCAAAACAGACCAAACTTTAAGCAATTTTTTTAAATGTTAAACGAAGCTTACTTTGTATAATTTTAGTTATTTTACCTAAAACTTTCTGATTGTAGAACTTATCTTCTGGTAAATTTTTTTCCTCTCCCAACAAGAAAGAATACGTAGAGAGGATGGATGAAAGAAGATTAACGAAACATATTTATAAGGCGTGTGTTAATGGGCGAGTCGGTAGAGGTTGACCTAAGCGAACGTTTCTTGATCAAATCAAAAATTTTTTAAAGAAAGGCCAGATCAAGAGTGCCAGCAACCGACGAGCATGTATGAAAGCGCTAAGGAGAGTAGAAGAAGCGAAAGACGTACGTAAGAACCGTAGCAAGTGAAAAGAAGTAGTTTCTGGCTAATCCTACGAAAAAAAGGCGTGACTATATGTACACTGGCATACCCTTTAAAGAAATTTTGCTATTATACAAACCATCCACAATTTCATTTGAGACGAACTACGCAATCTCACGTCAGATCTAAAAAATAGCCCTCCGCCGAGGCAATTTAGATGATGAATTAACAAATGATATGCCATGCGGACAATCAGAAATGCTTTCTTCATGTGAGAAAATAGAAGCAATTAAACCTCATTAAAATAAATTATTAAAAAGATTATTTTCAAATGGGTCGGCGTAACTATATTATTTCTTTTATTATGCTATGCGTGTGGTGTTAATAAAAGTGATTGTCAACATCGTTGAAACACTTGCTGCTTGTACAGTTTCTTTTAATTAATTGTGATTTTTACACATTCTTTTTTTATACTGTAAGTATGTATTTTCCACGTATATTCCGCGGAAGAAACAGATTTCTTTTAATACTTCCTAATAGTACTAGTATGCTTTTATCCTCCTCGTTTGTAGGAATAGAGATGGAATCGAAACAGCAAAACTGCTGTTTTAAAATTAGTGCAGTCGGTTAAATTATGTCGTACTTGCTATACGTCTTCTATGTATCCATTCAAAAGATCTATAGATCTATAGATCTATAGATCTATAGCCCGTAGGACAATGCAGAAGGGAAAGACCTCAAATGAGGCTATTAGATAACGATTTAAGAAATGTTTGAAAAAAGGGCCTGGAGAAGATGCGCGCTGGTCAGGGACGCCTGGAAGGAAATACTTGAGGAGGCTAAGGCCCACGAAGGGCTGTAACGCCTTACTGATGATGAAGATGTTTTTACCACAGTCTTCCAAAGGGAAAGTATGATAAGAGAGATTGTGTCAAGTGATGATAGTTCATGCAGTTTCTAATTTTTTAGAAAATTGAAAAAAGTGGGTTCACACTTTTAACCTTTTGTATAAAACTAAAACTTTCTTACGAGTGTTTTGCTTCTTTCAGCTTCACCTCTATTTTAATCAATATTTCTGCTTTTACTGTAATTTGCAATTCTATTTATCACAAAGTTGTAGGTATAGGATGTATTTGTTATTGGTTTTTAACAAATTTCTTTCATTCTTTTCTAATTTGAGTCATGTTACTCATAAGTCATATTACTACATTTCATGTATTTCTTAGTCTTCCCTTGCGCGTTTTTTTTACTGCAGCTTTCCTTATTTTTTTTTCCGATCTGCTTCCTTTCTTTCGGTGTAAATGTCCCACCAAAATAGCTCTTTATTCTGTGAATTCTAATGGGGCTGCATGTTGAGATATCTTCTTACATCTAAATTTTGTTTAGTAACTTCTCTAGCACCTCTCGAAACGAGCTAGGTACCTGGGCCTGATTCTAGACCGAAAGCTGTTGTGAAGAGAGAATATGGAGGAAAGGGTAAGAAGAGCCACTGTGGCGACCCTTACCTGCAGAGAGGTAAACATCGGCAAACAATGGGAGTTACAACCCCATGTTGTTCATTGGATCCATATTACGGTCATAAGACCGATTTTAATGTATGGATCGTTAGTATGGAGGCCAGCCCTAGAGAAGAGAGTCAACCATACAAAGGTAGGACAGTCCAGAGATTGGCATGTCTGCTGATCACAGGCTATCTACGGACCACCCTAACCAAAGCCGTTGAAACGATTCTACATCTACCAACAGCAGATCTGTTTGGGAAAGAATGCGCAGTTAGTGCGGCTCTTAGACTCAATGCTGTGTCCCCATGGAATGAAACGCACTATGGTCACTCTAGAATCCTAAAAGAATACGACCTGTGCACAAAAAACACTGACTACACCAAACCTACCACTATGTTCGAAGGCGATCTATTCCTGGAAATACCATCCAGAGAAGATTGGGCCGAGAATCTAGTTAAACCTCATGAAGCAGTATTTTATACGGACGGCTCTAAACTAGAGGGGAGAGTAGGTTGCGGTGTATTCTCAGAAGACCACTCACTTAGCCTGTCGTTTCGTTTGCCTGATTGCTGTAGTGTGTATGAAGCCAAAATGACAGCCGTGTGGACCTCTCGGGTCGCACTCAGATCACTAATATTTACTCTTTGTAGTTGTAAATGACCTACAGGTGGCTTTTTACCTAATAACGTGTATCGTATCCGTGAATGTGATAAATATTAGTGGATTTAAACTTTTTCTTTGTCCTGTTTCTTTATAAGCATTAAAATTATCCGCTTCCTTGTGTTTTTTTGATAAATTGTTTGTATTGTTCGTAGAGTTTTTCCGTTTATTCCTCTATCTGCTATTATTTTCCAAGGATTTAATCATTAAAATGTTCCATTAATCAGAAGAATCTAAAATTTATTATTTGCCGATGTCGAGCATTTTGATTCAACCCACGGTTGGGAGTTCTTTTTCCTTTTGTCGTAAATTCAAAATAACCATAATTGGCAATTCGCGTCGAGGTAGCCGAGTAATCGTCGAACTACGGGGCCAATTAAAATTTCATTTTCACTTTGTTCCCCATTTAATTGGGGTTTTTTAAGCAATGCCGACCACCAATTATTCGAAAACTCTGTATTTTCACCGAAAGGGTCTAATTGAATCGTTCCAACAACTGGATCTGTTCATTTTCATTAATTGAAATCTCGATTATAATTTGCAGAGCGGTAGGTCGGTCACCGGGACATCCGATCAAAAACAAATCCGCCAATTTAAGAGTACATATTTAATTGGCTACTCTAAACGTCCACTGCTGATTTTAACTACCGTTTGACATTTTAAATACCTACGCTAAATGTACCGAACGTCCACAAAAAACGAATTTTAACAAAACCACTTTCATTTCTTTTAAGTCACCTCATTCTGTTCAAATTTGGGGCTGCTGGGAAGAGCACAAGGTACACACGATCGGCTACAATAAATTATCGGTTTTTAAGTCAAGCAGTTTTAATGTAATGCTTAGTGAATGTTTTTTAATTCGTAGAATATTTATTTTTTATTACTCATGCGGGATAAATAGTATCTTAAAGCACGCTGTTGCGGTTGAAAAATAGCTGTTTGCCCATATGAGTGCGACAAGTTTACTTGGCGCACGCAAATTATACTTCTTCTACTTATAGTGCATCTCCTATGGGAGGTTTGCTAGCATCACAGCTATCCGGACCTTATTGACTGCAGCTCGGAAGAGTTCAACATTGCTACAATTAAACCAGTCCCTTAGGTTTTTAAGCCAAGACACACGGCGTCTTTCAATATTCCTCCTTCCACCAATCTTTCCCTGAACTATCACCTGGAGAAGTGCGTATTTGGGTCCTCCCAGTATATGATCTAGATATTGAAGCTTTCTCTTTTTTATGGTGTTAATGACTTCACATTCCTTATTCATTCGAATTAGGACTTTCATATTAGAGATCTTTTCGGTCCAGGGAATACGCCACATTCTACGGTAGCACCACATCTCGAAGGCTTGTAGTTTGTCTGTGTGATTCTTCTTGAGAGTCCATGCCTCCACTCCGTACAAAAGCGCGGAAAACACGTAACAACGCAGCATCCTCATCCTAAGTCCAATCTTGATATCTCGATTGGTGAACAACTTTTTCATTTTCGTAAATGTAGACCTGGCTATCTCTATTCTCGTTCTTATTTCTCTTGTTTGGTCACCTGATTGTTCTATCCAGGCTCCCAGGTATTTTTATGACTGCACATTCTCTATTAAGATGTCTGCTACTGACACGTTTACATGGTTGTGATTTTGGGGGAACTTTGTAACTACCATTAACTTGGTTTTTTTAAGATTTATCTTTAGACCGTATTCGTTACATCGATCATTTAATTTCTCTAAAAAATGTTGTATGTCTCTTTGATTGCTCGTTAACAAGACGGTGTCATCAGCATATCGCATATTATTTATAACTTCTCCGTTAATAACTATCCCTACCGATTCTTCTTCCAAGGTTTCTTTAAAAATGGCTTCGCTATACAGGTTGAATAGTATTGGCGATAGGATGCATCCTTGTCTTACACCACGACGGATTTCCATTTCCTCTGTTGGCTGGTTTTCTACCTTTGTATTCGCTCTTTGGCCCCAGTATAGGTTGCTAATTATTCTCACATCGTCCAAATCAATGTTTTTACTGACGAGTAGCACACGCAAACTATCCTTGTCGCACATAAATTCGAACGACCAACCTATCGGTTAACAGCCGAACGCGCAACTGTCAAGTTGACATTACAAAGTTTATATATTTATTTTAGTTAATATTTTTGGTCTAGACCCCTATTTTATGCTCGCGTTTATTCCGCATTCGCAATAAAAAATAATATGTGCAACCCGTGCGATATTGTCGATTGCTCACTCGAGCGAATGAACTAGTTGCACAATATACCATCATTTTCGAAACCATTTACAGGCCAACAAAAATTTTTTTTTAAAAACTGTTTTAACTTTAATGGCTGTTCTTTATAGATTTTTATGTGCTGAATCTAAATCTGGCTTTAGTTTTTTTGTACCCATAGTTTTCCAGCAATATGCTTTGTATTATATGGTATAAACCCCTATGTAAACCCCTATACGGTATACGGGGGAATTAATGAAACGCTATGTTACATCATAAGCGTTTTTACCAGAACCGGATTTTGGAGTCACAAGTGCCGCCAAAACAATTATTTCGGACTGGGCGGAGAGGAAAATACTCACGTACTGGTCCGATATACCAGAGTTGACTCACTCGAAGGCGTTTCTACCTAAACCCTCGAGAAACACAACTAAGCAGATCCTAGAATGGAGCAGAAATGACCTGCGTATTCTAACGGGACTACTTACAGGACATTGTCGTTTAACATACCACCTCGGAAAGATAGGTCTGAAAAGATTTATGGTGAAAACAGGAAATAGGTCATACGACGCTATGGAGGATGTTCTAAAATTCATGAAAAATTAATTAGAGGAGTTAGAAAAACGACGACAAGAAGAAAAATTGGAAAAAGAAAAACGGCGACAAGAAAAAAAATTGGAAGAAGAAAAACGACGGCAAGAAGAAAGAGAAGAACAAAAGAAAGAAAGAAAAGAACAAAAGAAAGAAATAGAAAAACAAAAGAAAGAAATAGAAAAACAAAAGAAACTTCTAGAACAAGTGCTACAAAAAACAGAAGAACAAATTGTGGAATTAAAAGAAGATGTCAAGAAGATTGACGGAGAGTTAAGAAAGGAAGTAAACAAAGTACGACATAAAGTGAAAGATATCAATGTTTCAAAAATATCGAAACGTGTATTCTAGCGGCTCATTAGTATTTAACCCAGTTTGTGGTCGACGCGCAGTTGCCACAAGGCAAGGTCGACAGAGACGGACCCAAAAAATCGTAACAATAATAAGTATATAAGTTTTCTATTTTATTAAAACGCCTTACATAATACGTATGATTACCAAAGTAAATGCCCACTTAAATATATTTCAGGCAAATTATCACACGTACGCCCTGTCAAAAATGCCACGTAAAAAACTAAACGTTTTTACAAAAAATTTAATTCCTGCTATTGTTAAATCCCGCAGTACTTTTTACTACTTGTTATTACACGTTCCTAATTTGAAATTATAAACTTGAGCCTCATTTTAACGATGTTGGCGTGTTTACACACTACGAACGTTTGGGTGGTCTTTTTTGTGTAACAGCACAGAAGGCACGTTACAGCAGTGACAAAAATGAATATGGGGCATTCAAACTTAGATTATAGCACCGTGGGGACCGACACAATGTTAAACTTACGACGGGTCATCGCAGATTATTGTGTTTGTGGAGATTCGGGGTTTTTGCAGTATTTTTTTTACGATTATTAACGTAATTACATTAATGCTATTCGACGGTAGCGGTTACGAGAATGCTTATTTATGTTTTTTAATGTTGTTCGCATCACAAAAGCAACAGATTCCAAAAATCGTAAGACTTCAATACCACATGGATTTTATTAAAAATATCAGTGGTCTGGGTACAACTCGAGAAGACCACATGACCAACTTCCCAGTGGAAAGAATGAAAAAATACCATATGTTTTGTTGTTATAATTATTATTATTGAAACATACACACACACACTCTTATTATTTTAAAAAATATAGTCGTCCACAGCAGATAGCCACGTAGCTGCGGCTCTGAGCAGGATAACACCGAATGTAAGAGGGCCAGCAGTAAATAAGAGGGAGATGCTCTTTTTTTTTTATGTTCTGGTTCCCACGAAAAGGGATATCCTGTAATGTTCAGAGAACATCGTGGGAACCAAGGGAAAGAAGGTAGGAGTTGGTGTTCTTCTTAAATTTCTGGAGGTTGTATGCCTCGGGGAACACCTCCCTAGGCAATGAGTTCCAAAGCCTCGCAATTCGTTGGATGAATGAGTCTTTGGAAAGTGATGTTCTGCAGGTCTCCAAAGTGACCACGAAGGGGTGTGAAGACTGAACTTGACGGGTTAATCTCGGAGAGACTGCCAAAGGAGGAACGATTGTTGATATTTCAGAAGAGCATCGCCCATGAAAATATCTATAAAATAGAGACAAATCGCCAACTTTTCTACGATGTTCCAGACAAGTGAGCGAGTTTGTAAGCGAGGCATCACCGACGAGACGAATTGCCCATTTTTGGACAGAATCCAGTAGCTTCAGGATATGTTTAGGTGCTGCACTCCAAATATGGGAACAGTACTCCAGTACAGGTCGGATCTGTGCCTAATAGATCATAAGCAGCTGACTGGAGGTGAAATAGCTCTTGGCACGAAACAAAAAACCAAGTTTTTGGGATGCACTTTTGGCAATGGACCTCACGTGATTTTCCCAGGAAAGGTTATTGCTGATAGTAATACCAAGCATCGATATGGATGACTTCAGTGGTATGGTTACTCCTGACAAAGTTATGTTAGGCACAGTGAGATCGGCTTTTCTAGAGAAAAGACATGCTTGTGTTTTGTTTGCATTGAATTCTACCAAGTTATTGGATCCCCATTCAAGAATTGTTGCTAAGTCCATATTTATATTGTTAACATTTCTTCCTCGTTCATTTCTGGTTTCACGGGCTGATATAGGGGCCCTGGAAGAGAATGCGGTATGGAGGGTACTATCATCGGCAAAGCTGTGTACGGGACATGAAGTTGCTTTCAATAGGTCGTTGATGTGAAGTAAAAATAGTGTTGGTGCTAGAATGGATCCTTGCGGAACACCAGCATTTATGAGTAGAGTGTCAGATGAAACTCCATCGACCACTACATGGAGAGACCTGTTTGAAAGAAAACTAGCAAGCAGAGAACACAGCTGAGGGGGCAAGCCATAAGATGGAAGCTTGGCGAGGAGTCCCTGGTGCCAAACTCGATCGAACGCCTTGGAGATATCTAATGCCACAGCTAAAGTTTCTCCATACTTTTCAATAGATAGCTGCCATATATGTGAGACGTATGCGAGCAGGTTACCAGTTGATCTCTGATGGCGGAAGCCATATTGCCTATCTTTGATAATTCTTGAGTCTTCCAGATATTTCTATAATGTAGTGCAATCTATTCTTTTATACGGAGCGCCCATCTGGCGTGAACACCTAAAAATTAAAAGATACAAGTTCTTCCTAACGAGAGTACAACGAAAAATGTTTCTGAGAGTCATCAGTGCATACCGCACTGTTTCCGCGAAGGCAGCACAAGAGGTTTCCGGGATCATCCCAATCGAGCTAAAGACGGAGGCAAGATGGAGGCTATAAAGAAAAGAGGATGGAAGCACGTCTCAAGCCAAGGTAAAAGAGAGATCAATAACCCTAGAAAAATGGCAGGAACTGTGGGGTAACACCGAAAACGAGGTACAATGGACAAAGACGCTGATACCACTCATAAGAAAATGGATAGAATGCAACCAAAGGAGAGATTACTGTCTTTCTCAAATTCTTACGGGACATGGGTCTTTCAAAGCTTACACGCTGGCGCATTTAATTTGTCATTCACCTGATTTGTCGTCAAAATTACCATTAAATTTTAATAGAAATTATAATACACCAGCACACAAAAACACCATATTCCTGATATTTTAACGCGACAGAAGTATATATTTCTATGTAATTTGACCCGCTGATCCCGAATTCGTGGTTCGTTTGCCCCCATCACGTCCAAGTTAAGGTCATTTAAAGGTCAAATGTGTACTATAAGCAGTAATGAGAATGAGTTTATGTGACTCTTGCAAAAATACGCAAATGTAGGGTTCCTGGTACCGAATTACTGCATGTTTTGGTGGTCGCTGAATCCGAATTCGAGGTCTTTTTGTCGACAGGCGGACAAATTCAGGGTCAAAAAAGGTCGCTATATCTTGTGTCGGAACACAGGGCACCTTCACGTGGTGACGGCAAAAAACGGCTTTTTTTCTCTTTTTTGTTCTCCGGCTAAGCGCTTCTCTTGAGAATTTAGAGGATTACAACGGAGAGCAATGTGAGCGGCTCCATGAAGATCTACAAGAAGCTGAAATTAGGTGGCAAGGAAAATGGGAAGTGAGTATGTTGGCGGATTACTGTTGGTTACTGAAAAGAGATGTCAGGTGATCAAGACAGTGATGACAGCGCGAAAAGAACTAGAAATCCACTACACAGATGCTTTGACAATTAACGAAAACGTTATTAACAGGATAAAAATAGCTGAATTGTGTGAGTAATTATATTTATTGTTATACCGAGAAAATGCAGGATGAAGGCGCAATTCTAATGTCGAATACGGATTCAGTGACCGAGTAGACCTTTTTGACCTTGATTTGACCCCGTCCTCGTCCTTCTGTCGACAAACAGGCCTTGAATTCGGGTTCAGCGACCACCAAAACATGGTACGGTAGTAGTTCGGTACCAGGAAGCAACATTTTCGTATTTTTATAGTGGTCAAATGAGCTCTCTACATCACCACTTATGGTAACCTTGAAATGACCTTTGGATTATAATGTTGAAAAAAACAAAATACATAACTGGAAATAAAACTTTCCGTTTTTTAAGGAATCTAGGGTCGAATTTTTTTTCCAAAATAAACATATTAGACCTTTTAATGACCTTGGCCCAGACGTGTTGGGGTTAAACGGACCACGAATTTGGGATCAGTGGGTTAAATTACGTGGGAATATTTATGTCGCATTAAAATATTAAAAAGATGGTTTTTTTGTGCAATTAAATATAAAGTGCTTCATTATTAGCTAAATAAACAGTAATATGAAAAAATCCAAAAACAGGTCGATTTTTATTTATAATGTTAACAATAATTTCAGAACTGACATTCAATACTGTAACAACTCAATTTTTGTTTAAGAACAAATCGTTCAGAAGATGAATTGTACTTACAAAAACTGCAAAACTTAAAAATTACAAGTCGATTTTCAAAGGTCGTAGTGTTAATGCCAATATCCATAAATCATAATACAAAAGATTTTTAAAATTTCCTAAAAATTACATAAAGCACTCCCAAATAAGTGGAAGATTTAAATATTACCCGGTGGGTTTTTTAAGTAAAAACTTGGTTAGATAAGTAACTTTTAATACTTAGAAAAAGTTCGAGTTTTACGAGAGATGGAAAGTATGACAGTGACATTGAGCGAAGGGTGTTGGCGGTAAAAAAAATGAATGACGCACTGTTTAGCTTTATGAATAGCCAGAAAGTGTCAAAAAAGGCACGTCTGTCGATGCATAGAGGTGTGCTGGTTCCTACACTTATGTATAGCAGTGAATGTTGGGTTTGGCAGAAGAAGCATGAAAATAGGATTAATGCTGCGGAGATGAGTAGTCTGAGAATTATAGCCGGAGTGACTCGGTTGGATACAGTAAAGAGTAGTGAGATAGGAGAACGCTGTGGTGTAAAAGAAGATGTGGTCATAAAGATAGATAAACGAATGCTTAGATGGTTTGGACACGTAGAAAGGATGGATGAAGGAAGATTAACGAAACAAATTTATAAGGCGAGTATGAATGGACAAGTCGGTAGAGGTCGACCTCGGAGAACATATCTCGATCAGATCAACATTTTTTTGAGGTCTCTGTCTACCCCTATGGGAAAAAGGCGTGACTATATGTATTTATGTATGTATGTCGAAGTGTAGAGAAGTGTATAGGTCCCAATTTAATAAATTATTAATGATATTTTCCACAAATTAAAGATATTTTAACTCTAATGCAATTCGACCGGAGCAATTCATCAAAAATACTGACAAAAAAATTCCAACCTTTAAAATTTCTAGTATTAAATATAGCTTGAGCTCCTAGATACGTTCGTAAAGTCTTGACACTTCAGATGTGAAAGAAGATAAATTAGAGGATTGCGAGCTTATATTTAGGCTTTGTTTTTTACGTATTTAACTCCAAACTTCTGACAACTGAAATGTTAATAGACATTTACCATAAACCGACCCGGCTGCGTCTGAAGGTCCAATCCAACATTTTCTTGTTTTTTTTTTCTATTTTATTATGCCTAAATTCTACTAATAGATTTTTTTAAATATTTAATAGAATTTTTAACAGAAGTTTGCATTAGAATCGTTGCACATAACAAAAACTGGAGAGTTCCGTAATAAATTGGTACGTGGAATAGGCAGAAAAAAAGACTGACTTTGGGTACATGAAAAAATAGTTTTTCTAACTGACAATCTATTTACGATTTACATTTCTCAGGATTTAGTTTTAAATTATTGTAAATACACCATTTTTCGATTCGCTCAAGATTATAATGCAGCAATTGGCAGTCACTATTACCCACAATTGTACAAAAAGTTTTAAATCATCCGCGTACAGCAACGTACCACCATCAATTCCATTCATAATATAATTAATAAATATATATTACAAGGGCGGTTTGATAAGTCAGTGACTTTTTGAATAAAACAAATTTTTTTCTGCAAATAAACATTTTATTTTTCTACATAATCACCTTTTAGCTCGATACACATTTAGTCCAGCGTTTTTCTAATTTTTTTATTCCCTCCAAATAATAGGTTTTTTCAAAGCTCTCAAAATACGCGTTTGTTTCGGTAATGACTGCAGTTCGTATCCCAATTCGTGAATTTTGGCCATGTTGACTAGACAAGTGTGCACACGTGCATTGTCTTGATGGAACAGCAC
This sequence comes from Agelastica alni, assembly GCA_950111635.1. Taxonomy (NCBI): domain Eukaryota; kingdom Metazoa; phylum Arthropoda; class Insecta; order Coleoptera; family Chrysomelidae; genus Agelastica; species Agelastica alni. The sequence goes on from OX467710.1 coordinate 21,776,094, forward strand.
TTTCTTCTCCGCCAAATGCGGCCGTTTTTGCTTCAAATCAACGTCGAATCTGTTCAAAAGCTTTGAATAATATTCGCCGGTAATCGTTTTACCTTTCTTGAAGTAATCGATGTGAATGACACCGCGTACATCCCAAAAACTGTGGCCATGACCTTGTTGCCTGACAGACTCTGTTTCGCCTTCTTTGGTCCACGTTCACCCCGAGCAACCCACTGTTTCGATTGTTCCTTGGTCTCTGGCGTGTTGTGATGGATCTATGTTTCATCCACAGTAACAAAACGGCGCAAATATTCGTCCGGATTACAGCTGAACATCGCTAAACACTCTTTTGAAGTGGTCACACGATTGCGCTTATGGTCGAGTGTGAGCAATCGCGGCACCCATTTCGCAAAGAGTTTTTTCATGTCCAAATATTCGTGTAAAATATGATGTACCCGTTCAGTTAAGATACACCTACAGCATGAGCCAACTCACGCACTTTCATTCTCCGATCATCCAATATCATTTAATGGATTTTATCGACGATTTCCGGCGTGATCACTTCTTTTTGGCGACCTGGACGTTCGGCGTCACTAGTGCTGGTATGACCACAACGTAACTCTGTAAACCACTTCTTAACCATTGAAATTTATGGTGCCGAGTCCTTATAGTATTTATCAAGTCTTTCCTTAGTTTCAGTGATGGATTTTTTACGTAAAATGTAATGCTTAATCAGCACACGAAATTCACTTTTTTCCATTTTCGTAAAAATTCACGAGGTTGTCTGCTTTGAACGGCTATCAAACACCAACTGCACGACGTAGCTTGCTCAAAATTAGAAAGTTGCCCACTGATAGATTATAGTTGACGGCAGCACTGTTGCATTTGGAGTAACTGCGCGGGAAATTCAAAAAGTCACTGACTTATCAAACTGCCCTCGTAAATAAAAGAGGTCCTAAACTAGAACCTTGAGGTACACCAGAGAGTGCAAGGTATGTAGTGAATTTATACATACATACATACATATAGTCACGCCTTTTTCCCATAGGGGTAGGCAGAGACCACTTCCTTCCACTTCCGCTACGGTTCTTACACACATCTTTTGCTTCCTCTACTTTCATCAGGGCTCTCATGCATGCTCGTTGGTTGTAGGTACTCTTGACCTGGCCTTTTTTCAAAAGATCAGATCTGATCTGATCGAGATATGTTCGCCGAGGTTGACCTCTACCGACTTCAATCGTCAATCTTCCTTCATCCATCCTTTCTACGTGTCCAAACCATTTAACCATTCCTTTATCTATCTTTGTAACCATATCTTTTTTACACCACAGCGTTTCTTTATCTCACTATTCTTCACTTTATCCAACCGGGTCACTCCGACTATACTTTTCAGACTACTCATCTCCGCAGCATTATTCCTATTTTCATGCTTCTTCTGCCAAACCCAACATTCACTACAATACATAAGTGTAGGAACCAGCACACCTCTATGCACCGACAGACGTGCCTTTTTGACACTTTCTGGCTATTCATAAAGCTAAACAGTGCCCCATTCATTTTTTTCCTGCCAATTCTCTTTGGTCAATGTCACTGGCATAATTTTCGTCTCTCGTAAACTTTGAACCCAAGTATACAAACTTATTTACTTGTTCGACTCTTTCTCCGTTAATCATCACCTCGCAATTTTTCATGCTTTCTTTTCTTTCAAAAACCATTACTGTCGTTTGGCTTACATTTATTTTCATCCCTTTGATTTTCAGGGTATCATGCATAACATTAACCATCACCTGCAACTCCTCTTCAGATGACGCTAATATAACTTGATCATTGGCGTAAAGAAAGCATTTGACGATCAAATCATTCATTTTCAATCCATACACACTCTCTTTTAAAAAATCGTCTGTATATATATATATATATATATATATATATATATATATATATATATATATATGTATAGCAAGCCAGAGGCTAGGTTTTTTGTGGAAAGCCAGAAAGTTTTTTACTCCTGATCAACTGTTGACGACGTACAAGGCTCAAATCCGACCTCTACTGGAGTATTGCTCGCACATTTGGGGTTCAGCACCAAGGCATTCTCTTCGTCTTCTAGATTCCATTCAGAAAAGAGCCATTCACTTGATAAACAGCTCAACTCTCACAGATATCCTTCACCCTCTAGAACATAGAAGAAGAGTTGCAGACCAGTTATTGCTCTACATATATTTCCATGGCAGATGCTCCAGAGAAATAAAAACTCTTGTACCACCATTGGCCAAAACGGCCGAAGAACTCGGCACGCTGATCAGTCTCACCCATTTACTCTCAAGATTGACATACAAGGACCAATCTTCATGAAGAATCCTTCTTTTACAGGGCTGCTACGGAATGGAATAAGCTTCCAAAATCAGTTTTTCCAGAGAACTATGACCTGCAACTTTTTAAAAAGCGTGTCCACAATCATTTCCTTTCTATAATCCCTTCCCCTTCTAATAGTCGCAGTGCGGGCCGTCCGCGGCCCACACGATAGGTCTACCCTTTTTGCGACTATTTTCATACAAAAAAAATATAAGTTAAACAGCCATGGCAAAGCCACACATCCCTGTGTAACACATTTTTCTATGTTAAACCAGTCAGTGTAAGCTCCGTTTATCCTGATACAAGCAGTAGAAGTGATTTCAGTGCTCGTATTAAACCATCGCTCACCCCATACATAGACAATGTCGACCAAAATTCACTTCTCACCACTCTGTCATAAGCCTTTTCCAAGTCTACAAATGCGCAGTAGGCCTTTTGACTTTTTGACTGAATTAAAACCATTCTTTTTCTTCTTCTGGTGCATATCCACTAATGGATATTTACGATCGATTACATTTTCCATCGCTTCTCTGTTTCTTGCGGTGTGTATCAGTGACTGCACATCATGTATCCCTGTCCACTGCCATGTCAGCCATGACATTTTCTTTCTTCCGAGTCCTATTTTTCCTTTAATTTTGCCCTTCATCATCAACTGCAAGAATTAATATCTTTTACTTCTCATGATATGCCCCATGTATGCCATTACATACCATTACAGACTACAAATTGTTTCCCATTTGACAGATAGGAAGAGAACAAAATATAATGGAGAGAATGTTTTTGATCATTTTTGAACACATTTTTAATTCCAATACATTTTCTAATAAATAAAAATTCGGTTACCGTTACAAAATATTATAGATCGAGGTGCTTGAGAGGTTGCATACCCTTCACGACCCCCTACAATCTACAATCTACAAGGGTTTTTCGACAAAAAGTTATTCTTCGTAAAAGTTTGTGCAACCCCTAAAACTAAACAGGCACCAATAAAATATAGTAAAACACACGTATTATACGAGGAGCCTTCAAAAATGTGATTTTGAGGCAAGAGTTAAGTACCCTTATTTTGAAAAATCTCGTAAAATGTTATTCAAAAAAGTTGTTCAGCATTAAAAAATATATCTAGGTTTAGTCAAGGCCATCTAAGTGACGTTTTATTTTTTTAATCAATGTTTTTAAAATGGGAACTACGAAAAAAAAATGCTGAAACAATAATTAGACAACATTCTGTATACGACAGTTAACTTAAAAACCCTTTAGTATTACACATTACAGAACTATTGTATTAACCACAGTCAATTTTTTTTAACAGTACACAAATTTTCAAAGTTTTTGGTGCAAAGTTATTTTTATTTTGATTTGTTTCTTTCATTAGTAATTTATTTCTAACCTTAACCTTGTACGAGACTATTTAACACATAGGTGTTTGGAGGTTAGAAATTGCAAAAATTACGGTCCGAATATTTAACTTGAAAATTTTTCTATTAAAATATCATTTCTCAATATCGTGTCACAACTTTCCACAAAATATGAAAAGTACTCCTTAGATATCGACGTTCAAGAATATTTAAAAGGAGATGGGACAGAGACGAATAACTAAATAAACAAAGATCGAGTGCGTCTTTCGAGTTTTCTTTCCGTAAATATTGACTTTATCGAGGGTATTATCGGGGAAAAGTTGAAAATGTAGTTTGGTAAAATCGCAGTTTGGCTACAAGTTTAAAAAAACGTCCATAACTTGAAAGGTATTGCAAACTATCCAGGTTATTATACAAATAATACGTATTGTTACGTACAGTGATATTTGATACAGAGCCATCATTTCAAAATCAGCCAGTCCAAAGAACTTTTGATTTTGCGCGAATTTAAGAAAAACAAAAACAAGGGGGAGAAGTTAAAAAATATTATTCTGCTGTTTCCAAGTGGCACCCCTTTAACATCCCCCACCTCTTCTTTAAAATGTCAAATAGCAACCCCTTCCTTGTGATACATTAAATGAAAACCCAAGAAAAATGCAAATCAGCCATATAAACAACAATTTATTCCCATAGATTTATTTTGCAGATAACATTAAACATAGCGAAATTACAACAGAAACTAAAATAAACAAACAGCTCCATAAATGTATTAACAGTATCTGTTCAAAGTATGCTCCGTTATTTTGTAGCCAATGATATAACTTTTTTTCAAATTCTTCTCGAACTCTTTGGAAAGTTTCGCTAGTAATTCGTCTAAATTCTTCAGTTATTCTAAGCTTTAATTCTTCAATGTCTTCAGAAGGAGTTTTGCAAACTAATGTTTTTAATTGGCCGCACAAAAAAAAATCAAGTGGTATTAGATCTGGAGATCTTGCTAGCCATTCTATAAAACCTCTTCTGCCAATCCAGTGTTTTGGAAATAGTTCGTCTAGTTATTGTCTTACAGCTAGCGCCTAATGTGGTGTAGCTCCGTCCTGTTGAAGGTATATATTATGTTCGTCTAGCACCATATTTCCCTGTGTATCAACTTGTCTTTCTAGTGACTGAGTAATAAGTGGATCAATTTTATGTTATAATAATTGTAGGTACAATTCTCCCGCTAGGTTTTGGTCAATAAAAAGTGGTTTAATTATCTCATTTCCTGGAATACCAGCCCGTGCATTGATCTGCTCTGGAAACTGAGTATTATCCTGTCGAAACACGAGAGGATTTTCGTCATCCCAGTACCTACAATTATGTTTCTAATCGAAGCCATTTTAATAAAATGATTCATTCATTGCTGAATATTTTTAATCAAATTTGCGTCTTCTTGTAATTTTTTGGGACATTTTCTCGCAAAATTCAATTCTGTGGTAATACTCGTCTTCACTAAGCTGATGATGAATTTGTATTTTATAAGGAAAAAACTTAAGCAATTTTAACACTTTGTGTATGGAACCAACAGAAATTTTTGTAAGTTTCGATACTTTTGTAATGGAATAGGTGGGATCTATAGCAAAATAACCCAGCACTTAAATTTGTGCAGCTTCGTCGAGAACTCTGGGATTTTTTTTTTTTTTATTACAAACGAATCCAGTTTCTCCAAATTTCCGAACCAACTCTATAATGGTCTGGTGGCCTTTACTTCTATCAGGATGCCTTTCATTAAAAACTCGAGCTGTTCCTCGAGCGCACTTGTTTTAATGACTAAATAAATATTATTTCTATTCGTTGTTGCAAAGAATACACCATTTTAAAATAACTCAAGATGCTACAGCTACAAATAATGGCTACTTTACCGTCACGAATAACTAACTAGAAACAAAGAAACAACATACATAATTATAGTCACGCCTTTTTCCCGTAGTGGTAGGCAGAGACCACTTCCTTCCACTTGCTACGGTTCTTACACACATCTTTTGCTTCCACTACTTTCATCAGTGCTCTCATACATGCTCGTTGTTGGTACTCTGGACCTGGCCTTTTTTCAAAACAATGTTGATCTGATCGAGATATGTTCGCCGAGGTCGACCTCTTGCCACGTCTTTTTTTTGGTTCTCTAAAGAGTACTCTGCTAGTGGTCTCTCTACTGGCTAATTATGCCCGAGCTTAGCCGTAGAGGGTAGAAGAAAAAATCTAAAAGTGAGCCGCGCCACCGACTTAAGACGGTACAAATACAAATACAGAGAAAAGTTGTATCAAGCAGTTACTCACAGTTGAAGACGTCATATCCGATGGAAAAGGAATCGGGAATCTTGAGTATTCATCGACAATATCAAGTAGGTATCTATTTTCCAAACCAATCAGAAAAGCTCCGCGAACGCCGGACTTTGTATCAGAATCGGGGATTTGTTGCACCGCGAACGCTAAGAACTGAACTGCGCATGCGATTTAATTAAAAACTAGTTGGAAACTAGTTAGGATTGCTGCTGAGTTAAAGCATACTACAAAGTTTTAGTCCTTTCATGTATCGACACTCTGATTCTAAATTTATCGGATAAATTTATTCTGAATGCTGGGGCTTTACGGAGCTTTCAAATACTTCTTCCTGGATAAGCTGCTTATGAAAAAGCAGAGGATTTAAAGAATTTTTCTTTTTATTTTGATGATGAGTGTCACTTTGCGCGGTAAAGACTGAGTAAAAATTATGGTGTAAACGAGTTGCATTTCTGGAAAAAGCATCGAGGTTCTAAAGCTTATTTTTCAGCTACATTTTCTCACAATTGTTGCTACTTTGTCAGTTACGACTGCAAGCGTAGAAATATCTTTATCTCTCTCTCTCTCTCTCCGTAAGTCCGTTGCAATATTATCTTTCCATCGCATCCTTGGCCTTCCCAGCGGTCGCTTTCCTACCGGGGTCTCTTTCCTCATCAGTTTTACGACACGTTGGTCTTGTCTCTTCACATGTACAATCACTATTGTAATCTAATTAAGACTTTTTTTACGGCAAAATTCTGGAAAAATATATTTATTTGCATTACCAAATACTATTTTATACAAAATTAGTTAAATGTCTTGTAAAACTCATTTGTGTGTTAAACAGAACTGGCTTTATTCCATGCTGTAAATGTATATTTTTTCGTACTGGGCATGATCTTTGAAATCATTTTACAATCCAATCCAAATGGCACTTTTTGCACCACCTTCGATCGGACCAAGATCAGATATTTAACGGGTGAAAGGGACCCTTAACAAATTAATATTAAAGCAAACTCGACGTTACAAGCGAGATTGTTGTTACAAGAAAAAGTTTATTTGGCTTTCTCGGAAGTTCGGGACGAGATGAATCAAATTTTGCATCGGATACGACAGGCGGGGATAAAACTTTTAATACTGACATACTCGTAAGTCCAGAAGCGGATTCGGGTAATTTAAGGTTTGTTCTGTCTCCTTTAATATTTAATATCTACTCTGAATATATCTTCAGAGAAGCCTTGGACGAAGTGGACCTTGGTGTTGAGGTAAACGGAATTAACATCAATAATTTGAGATATGCGGGCGACACGGTGCTAATTGCTGCTAGTCAGGAAGAACTGCAAATACAGAGTGACCGAATCAGTAACAAGTATAGGCCAAGACTCAATACTTTAAAAACCAAAGTTATGGTTGTCAGCAAAACACCAATACCACCAATACAAATCAGGGCATACGGGATACAGCTAAAAAAGGTGTACAACATCTCTTACCTGGGTGCTAATATCAATGACACCTGGGACACGAGCAAAGAAATAAAGATCCGTATCAAAAAAGCCAGAACCACCTTCTTTAAATTAAAAAGAATTCTCAGCAACAAAGGAATCACTTTAAAATTAAAAATCAGATTAATACGCTGCTATAAATTCTCCATATTGCTCTATGGAGTAGAGAGTTGGACGCTGATCGACTCACTATTAAAGAGGCTGGAGGCCTTTGAAATGTGGGTCTACAAAAGGATCCTACGAATAAGCTGAATGGACCTAATAAGAAATGAGGTGGTTTTTACAACGAATGAGGAAAAACACAAAAATAATTAAAATACAAACTAGAGTTTGGCTAAACAGTTTCTAAATGTTGCCATTAACGATTCCTTTTTTTTCTTTAAATCTGCAATAGAAATTTCTTCAGAAAACTCTGCTTGGATTCGTTTCCAAGCATCATGGACCCTGTTTCTATTTTTATGCAAAACATGAGTAGCTTCCCAAATGACTGGCTCCTTTTCATATATTTTCAAAAATTGCAAAACGCTTTCACTACTGCACTACATCTTTACTACCTACAAAACAATTAAAACTTGTCTCGACGTGTGCCCAGTAATGTACATATATATATATATATATATATATATATATATATATATATATATATATATATATATATAAATATGATGAAATATCGATCCGGAATTGCATCCGTTTGTTAGTTAAAAACCGTTTGGTTTTTGGCAGACGTTTCACCAAGATCTCACTTGGCATTTTCAATGCGTAGTCTTCGTTGGTCGGCTAAGGACTAAATATATATATATATATATATATATATATATATATATATATATATATATATATATATATATAAATTTAAAAATCGATGTGTGTATGTATGTATGTTTGTTCCCTATGGACTCCAAACCGATTAAACCGATTTTGATAAAGTTTTCAGGCAATTTTCATATTATCCCAGCGGGTCATCTTGTAAAGTTTGGTTGCAATAGGATCAAAGAAAAGGGTGGGAGGAGTTTGAAATATAAAAACTCTTCCCTATGGACTCCAAAACGATTAAACCGATTTTGATAAAGTTTTCATGCAATTTTCATATTATCCCAACGGATCATCCTGTAAAATTTGGTTGCAATAGGACCAACGAAATGGGTGAGAGGGGGTTGAAATGCAAAAATTAAAAAAATTTGGCAGAAATTAGTGACGAGTTCAGTTCATAGTCCGATTTTAATGAATATTTGTAAATATGTATTCGTTGCTCCAAAAGGGAGGGGGATGAAACATAAGAACTATAAAAAAACACCGATATTAGTGTTGAATTTATAGTTTTAGAGATCGCTGAGTTTGATAGTGATATTTTCATAGCAGGCAAACCAACGTTGAGACAGGACAACGTCTGCCTGGTTCCGCTAGTAATATAAAAATAATAAAAACACACAGCTTAGTTTGCTATAAAAACGAATAAAAGAAAAAGAATTATTAATAATTAATGTTTTCTTTTGATATATTTTTTGTTCGTTTGTTCCATTAGAGACAACATCATAAATAACATCCTTCGGCACGTAGATTAAAGAGTTAAAATGTGAAATACTTATTTTTGAGTCGATACAAAATTATCAAACGGACTTCACTAATACATTAATTGTCGGTGCAAGAGCGCGACACGCTATGAATTGGAGTAACAATGTCCCAGTAGTTGAGTTACCAGTCACAACATAATATTTTACTTACTTATTGACCCCGGTTGTACCATATTCATAGTAAATTACCAAGTTCGCCAGATATCATTAATAAACGTCCCACGACAGACTACAAGTATATATATTATTTGTGTCAAAAGCTGAAACGTATAAGCAAGAAATTGACTAAAACAGGGAAGCTGGAGAATCAACAGGTGGTATAATATTACACGGGAGAAATTGGCAAAATGAGAAACGTTTGTTTTATTGCCTTTTTTTGAGATCTGGCAGAGTGTTCGAATCGTAAATTTTTATTATCGTAGAATTGCATTTTTTCATTTTAACGGCAATGATGGGAACTGTTACATTTAAAGATGAGCTTTAAAGCTCCATGGTGGATATTGTCCACTGAAAATTTATCATTTTTACTTATAGTTGCAGGTTTAAGGAGGTTCACTGGTCACAGCGGGGTGATGAAGCGGGACGCGAGGGGGTCCTATGCTGAACATGTTGGGTAAATAATCAACGCTGCCAACTTCAAAAAAAAATATACTGATTTTTCTAATTGAAATTGACGGACACTTTTACAAAAAAAAATCATTAATAAATTAATTGTGAAATCATTATTTAATCATGATTAAATAAAATATATGGTTTTTATTCAAATAATATGATGTAAATTGAGTCCGAATTTATTTATGTAGTTGTAAAAAAACATGGCAACAGCGCAAATAGTTATAAGATTGGCAATGAAATTAGCGTGTGTTTACTTTTATTAGCAGCAGCTGACAGCAGATAACATAAACTCAAACGTTTAAAATGGATAAACAACTACGTCAAATTAAAATACCCAAATCGCAAAGAAAGTATTAAATTAACAAGTTTAGCCAGCAATTTATTATCAATGACATATGATGGTGCACACGATGCCTGTCTTGGAGAAGACTAGCAGTTTGGTCTTTGATATATTTATGTCCAATCCATGATACTCACTATATTCAGTTACTCTATTAATCATATTTTGTAGGTGTGATATATATATATATATATATATATATATATATATATATATATATATATATATATATATATATTATTTTATTATTATTATATATATTATATATTTATATTTATATATTAAAAAACTCTGTGACAGCGTCCTTAAGTTCACTGATACCATGACGCTGCAATCACTCACGGAGCGAATACGCTTAAAGAAACAGGACCGTCACTAGTTCTGTTATCAGAAACTAACTCGAAGCTGTCAGTAATGTCACAATTTTTTAGAAGATGGTTAAATCAAGATAGAAAAACAGTTGAAAACTAGCCACTGCACCCTTGCTTACTAGAGATAACAGAGTTGCTGGGTTACATTTTGCTTAAAATTATCAAAATTGGTCTTGGGATACCTAATTGGGATCCATGAATGCTAATTACTATCTTAAGAATATTCTAATAGAACATACAATTACCTTTCGAGTCTTTTTTAGAACCAAATATTCTGTTTTTTAAGACAACCTTTACCTCACATAGCTGGGGAGGAACTCGATTATCTTAAGCGAGTTGGTATATCAGTTATGCAGTGGCAACCAAAGAGCCCAGATCTGAATCGGATCGAGCATTTATAGGATCACCTTAAGAAAAATGTTAAACGTCAAATACCTGCAACTAGAAACCTAAGAAAACTTATAAATACAGTTATCACAGCATGTGAACAAATTTCTCAAGATTTACACCGCACTTACACCATTAATTTCACTACTAGTATCCTATTTACACCATAATTTATTTTTTCAACGTTACAATTTTGTTATTAAGTCTTTAGAATAATTTAAATTCCAATCCCATAGGGAAATATTGAAGCTAATTAACTTTTAAAGTATCCTTTTTAACTTTTCCAACCAATCCAACCAATGTCCATAAAAAATGATTAAAATTAATTCATTGTAGCAATTTGTATCATTTAATTTTTTGCAAAAGGAATAATTACAGTACAGTTTTTCGGTGGTTAACAGACATATGTATGTATGTATTTTGTGTTTATTATAACGTTAATTATTATTATTAATTTTTAAAATAAATGTTTTATTATTGTAAATAGTGCCCCACTTTCCCAGTACTTTCTGGAGTGTATTAAACAACGCTTACAGCGACATCTTTGTTGTAGTAGTTTAACAAATGATGAAGAACCTGCAAACGGCCATTGTTGAATGATGATGTTCAATATTTGTTTAATGTTTTACTTTCATATGTTTATATTTAAGTATTACTTCGATATTATCGAATTTTGTTTACATTAAAATTTGACTAACCCAGTCTGTTTGACTGAAAATATATTTATGGAACAAAAACAAAACAAAAATTGAATTTAAACAAGAAATCAACCAGAATGTTACATTTACTAATAACAATACTATATAAACAACAAGGTTGATTATTACCGATAATAAAAAATAAATTAATAGTGTCTTAAATGGATAGGTTATCGCTAATGTCATAGGTCACATCAGTTTTTGTATATCACATTTCTATACTTTATTTGGTACCGAAGTTTTGAAGTGAGATAAACCACATCTTTTATTGTAAAGTAAGAACTCAAAATTGTTGCAATATATTTCCATTATTAATTTCTATAATGCTATAATTACACCTTTATTTATGAAAATAAAAAATAGAATTATTATAAATATAAATAGTAATTGAAATAATAAATGAAATACATATTCAAGTTCCTAAATATATGTACATCGACTTTGTTTGAAACACTAGATTCTATCACAAGAAAAAAATAAACCCATTAAATAGATACGAAACAATTTTATCACATTAGATAAAAGAAACCTTATAAATATTATGACGTAGATGATACCAAGTACATGTGTTATGTTTCGTTTTATTAATGCAGAAAATATCTTTAGGTATACTAGAAAAATGGAAGTTCCGGCACCTGAGGTTCTTAAGCGACCATTGTTGGTACCACATAAGTTATTGATGGGTGCTGGTCCCGCCAACATCTCTCCAAGAATACTTCATTCTATGAGTCATGGAGTTTTAGGACACATGAACCAGGAAACCTTTCAGGTAAGTCATCACAGTTCAAAGTAAATCATTTGTATTTTTGAATTAAACTGAAAACAAAGCTACTAAAAATTGGCGCTCGACAAACAGATGAAGCGCATATTTAAAAGCGTAATTTCTCGCTTGAACACCCTTTATATAAAAACTGGAGATGTATCAGAAACACAGGACGCACGAGATCTAGAACCCATAATGAAGATCGTTCTTTGCAAATAGCTGCAAGAATAAACCCTACGGTAACTGCATGTGAGTTACAAATGCATCTGTTGCAAATACAAGTCTACTCTTGGACCATCATAAATCCTTTGCGTGAAGCTTGAAGGGCAGACCGATCTCGTTTTGCAGGAAAAATAGATAAGGATATCTTGATGTTTAATAAATGTTTAATAAAGTGGCATTTTATCACATAGAACTGTTACTTTACTGCATAGTACTATCACTGTCAATAAAACACAGTTTGACAGAATTTTTTTTATTTATTATTGGAAACATTATTATATATATTGTAAGTTAAGTATAATTATTCAAATTTGAAAACTTCAAAACATCAAATTTATTTATTTCTATTTGTTCTTCCCGAAAACTATTATGATTCTCCAACTGCATTCCTGAATGATCTTGATCTTGATCATGCCTGTTGAGTGTTTGAATGTCAACTCTACTGTCAGCGAGGAAGGTGGCAGAAGTCCTCCTCAAGCAATGACCAGTGTAACTGGATGCATCTGGGAGTTTTAAGTATTCTGCAACTTTTTGAGGAATTTTTGCAAAACTGTTTATGCCGACTGGTTGTGATGTGCACTTACCGTGATTATAGTAAATGAAAAATCTATTGTGTTTTACTTGTTTGGATCTCAATTGTGAATACTTATGATACATTTCATATCCGTTGCACTCTGATCCTACGGTAAATACACGTTTCTTCTTGGTTTTGGTATCATGTAAAGTTATACCTAACCCAAATTTTCCCAGTGTCTTCTATATCTTTGACAGTCAAGCTGCATAATTCTGCACGCCGACATGCCCCATTTAAACTAAATATTAGTACCACTTTCATTAATAAGAACTTATCGTCTGGAGCCTCTCAAAAACATAATAAAGTTTTCCATGGTCAAAACTTTTTGTATTGTAAAATATCCACATTTTTGTTCATTTGTATAATACAACAGGGTATATGTAGACCATAAACTGGATGCTTTTGCCTGAAATACATTGTATGAAAACACTAAAATATATATAAAAAATAGCTTACCTTCTCAAAAAAATAGGCTGTCATTACACTTTCATCGGTTCTCAGTGCGTTTTATGTCATCCTCCAATAACAAAATATTTCATATACCTTCTCGTATTTTTACTTGGATTTTAAAGAAAGTAAACTCTTAGACGCTTCTCGAGCGGCATTTAAAATGTCTGTATAACAATTATCTGTAGTGTTGGCAGTAGCAAGACTCATTTTTATAATTAATATTTAACTTAATCTCAATTCGACCCACAAAAATGAAACTTATCTGTTGTTACGTAAATAAACAAACGGTGTCAGGAAATTCTACACAGGTATATACCTACTATGAATTTTTTTAAATTTCCTTCTTTGTAATGCTTTCATAGCCAATATCTCTTACAGAGAACACAGTCGTCCTTTATTTCAAGAACTTAACATTCTACCCTTGCCATGTATTTTTATACTCTGCAACGTTTTAGAAATACACAAAAATAATACTACCTCACAAATAAAAAGAAAAAATAATACTACCTCACAAATGCTGACTTTTATAATTACCCAACTCGAAAAGGCGCACAATTGAGGCCTAAATTTGGTTAACTGGATCTATCAGCTCGAAATTCACTCAACTTACATTTATACAATAAAATACCAGCAGACATTACTGGTTTGAGTCATAACTGTTTTAAGGCTAGAGTTAAGCACTCACTATTGAGGTACTGTTTCTACTTCATCGAAGAGTATTTGAATTGTGAGACATTAATCTTTTAATATGTTAGTTTTTGTTTTAAAATTTTAAAAAATAACTATTTTAGATGTAGATGGTTAGTGTGTATAAACTGCAACTATTGTTATTTCTCACTTTGTCAGCTTGACTTGTCACTATTGTACATTTTGTAGTTAATGTGATGAAATAAACTTATCTATCTATGATTATTTGTTTATAATTAACACAAAATGCGAAAAAATAGTATAAACAAACCTCGTAAAAAAATCAGTTTTACTAAACTTATATAGCTTTAAAGTTACTCGCTCGCTGCGCTCGCTCGTACTCAAAAGCTATACTCATTTAGTAAAACTTTGCTTATCTAAACTTGTTGTTTAATATACTATTATTTTGGTATCAAATAAGTTGTGGTTTAAATAAACTTTGTCAAATGTAACTTGTTTTAATTTGACAGTAAAACCTCAATTTAGTTGAAGGTTTCCAGCTCAGAACAGAATATTCTTTAGATTATTTCCATGTAGGTACGGCATTATTTTTTTTTAAATTCAAAGTTCTTAATTTGCTGTTGGTAATTAATCTATTTACGACGAAAATATTACATATAATAAACATGTTTCCAATAAATATGTCCTTGCTCTTTAATTTTAACGTCTTGTTATTTTTAGATAATGGATGAAATTAAAGAAGGTATCAAATATATTTTCCAAACTAAGAACGAATTATCTTTAGCGATCAGTGCCAGTGGACATAGTGGTATGGAAGCCGTACTTAGCAATCTATTAGAACCAGGAGATACCGTCCTAATCGCTATTAATGGTATTTGGGGTATAAGAGCTACTGGCATGGCCGAAAGATATAGTAAGTCAAGATTGTTAATTGTTAGAATTCCTTCACGTCAATAAAAAGTTTTGCAGTAAATGTAAGTAGGTTCCAACTACCAGTAGTACGGCAATAGCTTGTGAACAAAATTTTAAATAATTGTTTACTTACTTTTAACCAGTACGTGGCCATGGGCGGATCCAGCCCTCGCGTCAGGGGGGTTCACAAATCAGAAATATATATATAAACTAGGTTTTCTGGATAAACCGCGTTCAGAAAATTTGTTTTCTCGACGTTTCGGCTCCCGCTTTGGAGTCATTATCAAGAGCTAGGTTAAGGTTATATATATATATATATATATATATATACATATATATATATATATATATATATATACATATATATATATATATATAAACAAATGATTGGGGCACTGCATAGCTTTATGAACACCCAGTGTCAAAAAAGGCACGTCTGGGTGTGTTGGTTCCTACACTTATGTATAGTAGTGAATGTTGGGTTTGCCAGAAGAAGCATGAAATAGGATTAATGCTGTGGAGATTAGTCTGAGAAGTATAGCTGGAGTGACTCGGTTGGATAAAGTAAAGAAAAGTGAGATAAGAGAACGATGTGGTGTAAAATAAAATGTGGTTACAAAGATAGATAAAGAAATGCTTAGATGGTTTGGACACGTAGAAAGATGAATGAAGGAAGATTGAGGCAACAAATTTATAAGGCGAGTGTAAATCGACAAGTCGGTAGAGGTCGACCTCGGCGAACATATCCCGATCAGATCAACATTGTTGTGAAGAAAGGCCAGGTCAAGAGTACCAACAACCAACGAGCATGTATGAGAGCACTGATGAAAGTAGAGAAAGCAAAAGATGTGTGTAAGGAAGTGCAAGTGGAAGGAAGTGGTCTTTGCCTACCCCTATGGAAAAAAGGTGTGACTATATATATATATATATATATATGTACCTTGCACCTTTTGGGACCATATGATTGTTTTTAAATTATGAGCTCAATTTTTTGCTTTTGCCTTGCGAAACAGTCAATGACTTTCTCTACGTCAATTTTTACGTTTTTATGAACATTATTCCATTAAATCGACAGTCTGGCTATCAAGCTAGGGTGAGTGTTTAAAAGACTGAAGAACAAACAGGTCTAAAAGTAACAGCATTTTACGCAACTAATTGTACCATTGAAGGTGATCATTAAACTCAGTTGAAGGCACTTGTAGGACAGTCTGGTTGATTTTTTGGAGATGTCAGGAAAAAACTCATGCAACTTATTTTGGCATTTTTAAAAATTTGACAGATGGTCGAATACATTATACAATTATCGAGAAAAGCCATCTAGCCCTCATACATGACAAAAAATATATTTTTGGAAATAAAAACCCTGCCAGCTAACTTCCCACCTCCGGAACCAATTTAATTTTTCAAAGAGTTTTACGGTATAAGTAATTAAATAGTAAGTTTGAACTTTGCGAAAATAGTGGCATACATCGGAAGTCAACAAACAGATGCAACACTAAAAACTGAACCGTCTAAATATTGGTTGCTGCATGCAAAAATAAGATCAAAAAATGTTCCTCCCAGGACCCAGGTCCGTTTCTATGTTTCTATCCATTGATAACATTACGATATGCAATAAAATTAATTTATTCAAGCGCGGTAGTGGAGGGGCAGGCTCATGAATGATTGAAATCTCAGTCCATGTATTTGTGTGTGCATCATATCAATATGGCAAGCGTTGAATTTTGATAGATACTACATTTATTAGGTAAATCAAGCAGACAACTCAGAAAAAAAGCACTAGTTGACCTGGGTTTAGGGGGGGTCATGACCCCCATGGCCCCTTACCCTGGATCCGCCCTTGTACGTGGCTTGGTCTTAGTAGTAACTGTGCAGGCTTTACACACAATTTATCTCAGCAAGCAGCAGATTATCTACAAAGCTAAAAACTTTAAAAGATGAAATTACAGTAGCTTGCGTCCAATAAAATTGAAATTCGTTATTCTAGGTGCGAGAGTAGCAAAGATGATTACTGTACCAGGGGATAACTTTAGTCTAAGTGAAATTGAAAATTATTTACAAAAATATTACCCAAAATTACTGTTCATCGTTCAAGGTGAAACTTCAACTGGAGTGTACCAGCCATTAGAGGGACTTGGAGATTTATGTCACAAGTAAGAAAATTATAAAATAGTTAAATCAATCTCTGTCGGAGCTTTGATATTTACGGCTATTAAGGGGTTCACCGCGACAGAAATAAATTCCTAATCATATTGAATAATAAAATCATAAGCTACTTCGTCGGCGGGGGTATGTCAGTGAAATGCTTCCGTTAGATATTTATTAAAAATATGAGGGGCGCATTTTTATGAAAAATTTATTTATATTTAGGTACAAATATGTTTTAGTTAAATGAAAGACATAGTTAATAAATAAAATATGAAAAAAATAAGCTATTTTTAGTTTTCTCAAACACAGCATATTTATAAAAATATAAACTATATAAATAAAGACTATCCAAATATACATAACTAAAATAATAAAACTTTTTCGGGTATATTTTACCACCAAAGCTGCTTATATGTAACGGACAAAGTTATTAAAAAAATTATAAGTTTTTCAAAATAGTTAATTTGAGATTTTCTTTTGTATGTTGCAACTTTTGATATTTTGAATCGCAAATTTCAGTGTAAAATATAATCGCACTCTTATGTGCAACGCAAGAAATTAATTATAAGGAAAATTAGAACGGGGTTGTTTAAAAACTATATTTTTACGTTTGTTTTTGAGTTATTACTCCTACTCCAGTCCTGCAAGCTAGGTCGTTAAAATTTTTAGTAAACATGTTTTCTAAATCAATAACAAAATTTATAAAAGTTTTAGGAAGTACCTATAGTTAAACCTCCAAATTCAACCGATGACCGCACCGATTCCAGCCAGTATACTATCACGTAAAATACCGCTCTCGTACAAATGTACTACTCCGCGACATCCTGTATTGCAAAGTCCTAAGTCCATGCCAGGGATCATGCTAAAAATTTCGGCTTAAATCCATCGACAGCGTAGAGTAACACTTCTAGTCGTTGGTTAATATTCGTTACCCATAGCTCAATAGGAAAAAATCACGTAACGCGAGATGGCGCTGTCAATGACAAAATGTCGGATCGAGGTGTGAACAACAAATATTCTGTCATTTGATTACTTGTAAAACCAAAGTTTTTATTAAAGAAAATTTTAGTTATCTCAGAGATTTGAGTTGATTTTTTGTTTTAAACTATTGGATTAGAGCTGGATTTAAGGTTGGATTTTAAAGTTTCAGTTTTATAGTCGCTGGATTCTTGTTAAATGCCAGTAATGACCAGGTGTGCCCAGGTATCACGTTTGGTTTGTTTCGAAATTTTTCAGTTGTTGTCCCTGGAATTCTTGTTGCAATGCATATGAAAGTCGAAATATCACTTTCGAACATATTGTATTATGTGAGTGAACGTGTTCCACCAATTAAGGAAGGTGAAGAGGTTTGTAAGAAGGCTGGTCACATCATTTTATGTGGAACTGACGGTCTCAATGAAAAAAACATAAAAATCATCTTTCAAACGCTTTCTCTGTGTTGTTGTAGTCACTATGAATAATTACAAATAAAACGATAGATTATTTGACAACAATATCAAATTTACTACTGATAAAATCATCTTTCACAAAGTGCTTGTTGCAAAGAAACATAAACTTTAAAATTTGTTTTCCTATCTTTAAGATCATCTTCCATTTTCGAGCTGCCTTAGGAATTGAAGGTAATTTATGCAAAGATATAAACGAATTGCCATATGTAGAGCATTGTGGAACAAATCATATTTTTTGCGATTTTATTTCCATATCATATCCCATATTCTTTACAAAATATCGTTCAAATATAACATTTTCAATGCTTAAATTGCTCAAAATATATAAAGTTTACTTTTCACCCATATAAACATATGGAGGTTAGTGTGTTATTCACACCTCGAGAAGTTCATACGAGCAGTAATAGATGTCGCCCACTCCGTGATTTTTTCTCTATACAGTAAACAATACAAATGAACTAACAGGTTGCTAAAGAAGGAAAAAACGAGTCCATAATATATAACTCAATCATAATAGAAAAACGTATCTACCACTGATGCCTTTCTGTCAGAATTCCCATACATCCTTACAGCAACTGCAATTATGGCAGATATGCTACATGTTTTTCCTTGGGTTTTTAATGCGATAAACGTTGTGGGGTCATCACAACTTAGACACATGTTATGAAATCTATAGTAAAGGTAACTCAAAATTCCCAAATTTTCAGATACGTCCCTCTGTCATTTTGTCCACATTTTAATTGTTAGTTTATCTCTAAGAAAACGAGTCCTACATCTCTTACATCCAGGTTTTTCTGACCTTCCCAATTAACTAATGCTAACATTCACCACGATACTCGTTTATCTTTGAGCATCACTTTTTTGAATTGTGTACTCAAAAAGGATAATGTTAATTAAGAAAACATGTCAACTATAGTTAATTCACTAAACTGTGTCTTTTAAATATTGCTGTTAATAATTTTATTTATTTTTAATACAGATACAACTGTTTATTGGCAGTAGACACTGTTGCATCGGTAGCTGGAGTACCGTTCTTAATGGATAAATGGGGTGTAGATGCAGCTTACGCTGGTGTACAAAAAGCACTAGGTGCCCCACCAGGTTTAACTATAATTTCATTCAGCCCAAGAGCACAGTAAGTCCAAACTGTTAACTGAAATATAAAATAGCTAAAAACTAATGAATTTTTAGGAGAGTTATTTTTGAAAGAAAGACTCCCAGCAAAGTTTATTATTGGGATATAAAGATTTTAGGTGAGCAATGGAATTGCTTTAATAATGTGAGACCGTAAGTAATTTTTATCTACGTAATTGAAAACACATTATTTTTTATATAAGAGTACCGCATCAACCTCTAGGGGTTATTAGCATTACAATAAATTGTTTGTTAGTAAGGTTTCTTAAATTTTGATAAGCATATTAATGTCTATTAAAAAGTTTATAAGTGGGTTATGTTGATTTAACACAGATATCACCATACCACCTGCTCGACTCTCCTTTGCAGTCTTCGTGAAAGTTTGGCAATAGTATCTGAAGAAGGTTTGGACAATTGGCAAAGTAAACACGACAAATGTTATCGAAGACTTCGAGACGGTATTGAAAAATTAGGATTGGAATTTTTCGTCAAAGATGAAAGCAAAAGGCTGAAGACAGTTACATCTGTGAAAGTCACCGACTTTGATTGGAAAGAATTAGTGGATTACGCTATGAAAAAGTAAGCTTTAGACAACACTCAATACAACACACTTAATTTATACTTACAACGAAAAGTATAATATTAATGTGAATAATGATAAAATTTAATAAACAATACATCAAATAATCATTATAACTTTTTTAGGTACAATGTAGAAATAGCAGGTGGTTTAGGACCTACATCTGGTAAAATTCTACGAATCGGAGTTATGGGTTATAACGCAAATCCAAATACAATTGATTATGTTCTGCAGGTTTTGAAAGAATCTCTAAAACATGCAAGAAAACAAACTTCAAAATTGTGAAAAATATATCTTATTTAATAATTAAAATACACTTTATAAATATAATTATTAAAAATAAGCTGTGGATAAAATACTGTCAATTAAAAAAATATGTACGTCTCTGAATTTAATAAACCCATTTAAAATAAATAGTTATAAAAATGTCGTACCCTTAATGTTTTTATTTTAGCGTAAGTACTATTGGCAGACCTGTTTTTCAAATGATGACATTTGTCAACTTTCAATGTCATTACATAATAATATAACCTTACTTTAGGTTCCTAAAAAAAATAGAAAAATTAGTTAATTTAACTATGGGGCAAACATTTGGATATACATTTAACAACGGATTTGATTTGTACAATCATCCTGAAATTACACCAGGTCCTTTAGAAGAGCCTACATTTGATCCACTTTTTGGTTTTGAAAATGGTCGTAAAAAAAGAGGTAAAGTTTTGGACCTATTTGTTAAGACAAATCTTAGATAATACATATATTGAAAAGTCGAGAAAGCTGTAACAACTTATTCATTTATTTATTTTAACATTATTAAATCTTAAGATTAATTGTCCAAACAATAGTATCCATGGTTTCCACTA
Organism: Agelastica alni; assembly: GCA_950111635.1. Classification (NCBI taxonomy): domain Eukaryota; kingdom Metazoa; phylum Arthropoda; class Insecta; order Coleoptera; family Chrysomelidae; genus Agelastica; species Agelastica alni. The sequence goes on from OX467710.1 coordinate 21,797,310, forward strand.
GTGTGCTAGTCAATAAACAGTTAATTTTTAGTTATGATTGCAACTGAAGAAGAAATGAGGTCAGCTAAAATACCTTTAAAAGATAGAGATTACTGTGCACATTTATTACTCAAATTTCAAGCTTGTCGTAAACAAAACTGGCCTTTTGTAGTAAATTGTCATCATGAAAAACATGACTTCCTCAATTGTAAATATGATGAGTAAGTATGGTTAAATCTAACCAAAAAAATATTTTATTATTATCTTACTACTATCTATTTGACATAGTTAAAAAAATTACATACAGAACAAAAATTTTTTTTTTTTAATTAATTGAATTTAAAGTTTGTATTTTTAAATTGCCTGAAAACAGTGCAGCTTTTAAAAAATGATAAGGTCACAGAAGTGAGCTGATTGTAGTCTATTACTAATTTACAACCAATCTGGTATAATTACAAATTAGTGGGAACTATACTGTGTTTATTAGAAAAGGACCCACCCTAATATTTCAGAAATGCAAAATATTAGAATAAAATGCCGAAACAAGAAGATACTTTTTAGCGCTAAGGTCATAAACGTCAGATTCACCCTCTCACCACTGGAGATACCCCTAGGACTGCCACCTGAAAATGTCACAAAAGTTGGGAGATATAATTATCTGAGTTCTTAAATACAAATTCGTGCATTTTTTTTAATAACTTAAATAACTGAATATGTTTGAGTAAACAATTTAGGTACCTATAAATGAATAATAATTAAATAAATACTCAAAATTTAAATTTTTATTTTAGGTCCCTGGATAGAGTTAAAACATTAGTTCAATGTAAGTCTAGGCCAAATCTGTTTCGATGATGCGCATGTGGGTTCATTTTGCCACCTCAAGTTGGCTTTTTGAAGACTTTGCTGTGCAGGATGAGCCGGCAGTTTGCAATCAGTACTCCTTGCTGAGATGAGACAGATACAGCTGGGAGGGTGGTGCCCTCTCTTGCTAGCTCGTCTGCCTTAAAGTAACCTGGTATGTCCCTGTGTCCGGGTACCCAGACAATGTGAACTCTAAACTTAGTTGCTAGCTCATTTAGGGCGGCTCGGCTTTGCACCACTGCCCCAGAAGTCAAGTAGACTGAGTTCAGTGATTTGATAGCTGCCTCAGAGATGGCTGTCATTTCAGCTTGATAAACAATAGCAGTAAACAGGCAAACAAAACGACAGGCTAAGTGAGGGATCTTCTGAGAAGACACCACAACCTACTCTCCCCTCTAGTTTAGAGTCGTCCGTATAAAATACTGTGCCCCAAGGTTTAACTAGATTCTTGGTCCAATCTTCTTTGGATGGGATTTCCAGGGATAAGTCGCCTTTGAACATAGGGCTAGGTTTAGTGTAGTCAGTGTTTTTTGTGCTTGCCAATTTTTGGACTTTTCCAACCTTTGATGGTTGACTCACTTCTCTAGGGCTGGCCAACATACTAACGAACCATATATTAGAATCGGTCTTATGACCATAACAATGGTTTTAACAATGGAAGGCTGGTATCAAAGGCAAATAAATATGATTGAATAGAGATTTACCAGACCTTTTAAATGAGGTATTTAATACCTAACGCCATTTGAAAAAATTTAAGGGGTATTTCCAGTAGAGAGGTGGTGAATTTAATGTGTGTTCCACTCAAGTTAAAAGTTAACGTGTTTCGGCATTTCATTCTAATATGTCGCATTTCTTAAATATTAAAGGGGTGTGTCCTTTTCAAATGAACATGGTGTATATTTTTTAATGAATAACAAGAAAAATTTTCTTATTTGCAATTTTTCAGCTTTGTAATTCGAATGAAGGAATATGAACGTGAGAGAAGATTAAGAACAATGTACCCAAAGCAAAACTCAGATGGCAGTGATGAATAAATGGTAATAAATTTTTTTATTCTGTAAAAAGTAGTAACTTTAATTGTGAATAAGTGTTTTAAATAAAAAATATTTAATCTAGAGTTTTATTTTCATTGTAAATTAGAATATTTTATCATTTTATTTTTCCTCGAAAATTAACAATAAACATCAAGCAAAAAAGTTTGATTAAAATAGGGAATTATTTTTTAAGGTATTGTAGAATAAATGTTAACTAGGTTTGAGGAATTTTACAAAACAATTCTAAAGCAAACATATTTATTGTGTCTACACACTCCCAATAACTTATATTATTTGTTTAAAATACGTTAAAAAGCTACAGAATATTAAGTAATTGTTTAACACAATTCATTCGTTTATTTTCTAAATCACTTTGACTCGAAAGAGAGTGCAACTGCAAAGTGGAAATAAAATTATTATTTTCTTGGATTTTGCCTTTAACCATTGGCCTGTAAATATTGGATGATGTTAGTAAAGTTCCTAGAGCTACATAGGCTCTAAAATGTGCTTCTGACTCCGTCAGTTTTGTGATGAGATCAGGTATTACTTGCGCAAGAACCGTTATACCTATATCGTCGTTGTGTTTCACAGTTAAGATGGTTAAATTTAAGAGAGAAGTCGCTAATGCTACCTAAAAACAATTTATAAATGTATTTTTATCTACAAAAATGTTTTCAGAAAGAATATAACTAATTAGTAGTCTAATAGTTTAAGTTTAATTTTGCCACCATTATATTAAATATATAATAAAAGAAAAAGTCAATATAAGTAATAGAGATGTGTAAATGTAGTTCTTAATTTGTTAATCCCAAAAAATTTGCATTTATTATTTTTTATGAAAGCTGAGCTAAAATTGCAAAAACGTACATTTAAACAACTAGAGGTAATGGAAAATCTTTAAGCTTACAACCCTGAGCGCATCTCAACCGTCATCGTGGCAAAATTTGTCAATGAAAAAATCGATCTATTTGTCCATGTCTTCATCATATAGCAGCTTGTCTCGTCCACTGCTGGACATAAGCCTCTCTTAACCTTAACCATTTTTCTCGGTCTTGGGCATCTTGGATCCAGTTTAAAGATATCCTCTTCGTCTGTCCATTGAGTCGGCGGTAGTCCTCTGTTTCTGTGTGCTTCGTCTTTGGGACGCCATTCTATTATTCTTTTCGTCCATCTGTTATCTGACATTCTTGCGACGTGGCCAGCCCAGTTCCATTTTAAGTGTGATTCTTTCAATTGAATCCATAACTTTTGTTCTTCTACGTAGTTCTTCATTCGTACAATAAGTGTTAATAATCCAGGTAAATTAATTCATATTTGCGAAATTAACATTGCAATTAACCTTCCGTAAGCCTGGTAAGTAAAATTACGCCGAAAACCTGGTGGGGTCCAGGAGGCCCGGAAATAAGATTAATATACAGTGTGGCCAACCGAAAACGATACAGAGCCATTTGCAGGAACCTCGTCAACATTTTAGAAAAAGCGAGGGTAAGTATCAACATTTTAGAAAAAGCGAGGGTAAGTATTACCCCAAAAATTTTAAATGGCATTGGGGGTCGAATAAGATGTCTTTCAAAAGCTCTTACAATTCTCTATAGAACAATTTTTAAATTTTTAAATTCCGCCCATTAATTATTGAGAAATTAGATTTTAAATGTGAAACTTTATTTGAAAATAATCCACGGTATGACGAAGATCATTTTTATTTTCAATAGGACGGTGCTCCTCCGCATTATGGGGCGATTGTTAGACGTTTTCCACGGCATTGGATTGGGAGAATAAGCAGCATTGAATGGCCTCCACGATTGCCAGATTTATCGCCCCTCGATTTTTTTTGTGGGGACATCCGAAAAGTAAAATCTATAAAACACAACCAGCGTCGTTGGAAGATTTACGTCAAAGAATCGTTGACAAATGCCGTCGAATTACTCTGGAAATTCTTCGGAATGTGCGTGAACGTTTTGAACAAAATCTTTATTATTGTATAGAAGCGGGCGGTCATTAGTTTAAACAATTAATCAATTAAGTAGTAAGTGAGCAACTAAAATAATTGGGAATTTTAAATTGTAATTTTTTTTTTAGTATTGGGAGGAAGTGTAATATTAAAAGACTATTGTAATGATAATTTTCAGAGCTTTCAAAAGACATATTATTCGACCCAAAATACCATTTAAAAATGTTAGGGTAATTATTACCCTCGCTTGGGGTTAAAAGTAGTGAAGTCAAAAATACCGGAAAAGAGTGTCCCCCTTTAATCAAAAATCGACGGGTCTGAGCGTTTGTCTAAAATTTTGACAAGGTTTCTGCAAATGGTTCTGTTTCGTTTTCGGTTGGCCACCCTGCATATTAGACTATATAAAATGTTAATCAAAATTTCGTAAATCTAATTCTAATCAGAATTTTTCCATTATCTTCAGTTTTTTTCCACCTAAATGTCATTTTTTTAACTAATCTAAAGGAATTTTTTTTCCTGTAAAATTAATTACTTCTTTATTTACAGCTGTTTCATATATTGTTTCCACAATAGGCCTTTTTTATGAATAGTTGCGTATGAATAATTAATTATTCTTTCCTTAAATTTATTATTTGCTCCTATTGAAGTTGAATGTTTTTGTATGGTTTTCCATAGCGACTTAGAGTGAGTACCAGGTGATTATCTTTTTTCCTCTTTAACGACGCGTTTTTGCAGTACTCCAACGCCATAAGCTTAGCTACTCTATTGTATACATTGTTTTTTCATAAAGTTATATCACCACTTTCTTGCCGCTACTTATGTTTACAGAGGTTCAGAATTTTTTTCTCAAATAATTCACTTTAAACCATTTCACAAACAATAATATTCAACTAAATAATTCAATAACAATAACTTACATAACTAAGATAAACTAAATGAAAAGAAAAACTTACTAACAATTTTACAGTTTGTAGAACTAACGCAAAAAAACGAGTTGACTACTACAGCACAATCAAAACTCGGGACAGATTTCACGATGTTTTTATAAAATAGACTAAGATAAAGAAATCAACTCTAAATGTGTATTTTTGGTATGCGACGTTGGCGATGTTGCACAGTCAATGAGATTTTCCATTAGTTCTACCTTAATTTTTATTCAAGCTTTTGATTTTGAGCACTAAATGATATATTAAGATAGCATACATAACACTTGGGCCAAGTTTCACCAACAGTTTAAATCCCGATTTAGCACTTAAGTGAAGCCTCTAATCACGATTAAAATGTTGAAACGTTTCACCATGCTCAAAATCACGATTAAAACGACTGATCGCGATTTAGTAAAAATCGGTCTCTTTTGGTGGATTGAATTTGGTTAAGTCAGATTAGTTCATATTTCAGATTATTATTATAGGCACTCATGTTAAAATTAATACTCTTCCTTGTCTCTCATCAGCTGCAACTTTTCTTTCTTCTGCTTTCAAGTTCTTCCAACAATTTTTCAATACAATAGTTGATCTTGGACATGCTGCTTCTGAATTATACTTTTGAGTAATTTGTTTCTCCCAACATTTGTTTTTAGAGTTCATAGTTTCCTTATCTGTCTTTTTATTCTCCATTGTGAATATAGGGTCTCTCTTTTTTTTTTGGTTTCTGCATGTCCGTCATTGTTTTTTTTTATTGTAGTTTTTTATTACAAAAATACCGGAGTGGTGTAAAACAGTAAACAAAAAATAATTTAGGGTTATGTTTATGTTATCAAATCTCAATGACTGACACAGAACACAGAACTATACATCTTCACTACATACACGCACAGAACAATCGGATTTTATGCATTCCACAGCGTTGCTAAAATGGTTTGCTGATCTAATCGTGATTTGATAAATCTCGATCATCTCGGACGGGTTGATGCATGGTGAAACGGGAAACACTGTTAAATCAGCTTGACTATAAGTAGAGCTTAATTAATCCGAGATCAATAGTGAGTCGTTTGGTGAAACTGGGCCTTAATGCTCATATTTCTTGTTAATGAAACTACCACATATTTAAGTGTTTGACTTACTTGACAATTTTTATTAAGATTATTTAGCGAGGTAAAATTCTCCAAAATGTCAAATCGGTTATTGTAAATCAAATTTTCTCCGGTCTCGTGTAAACAGAGATTTGTAATGGTTCTAAGAGCAATTACCATATTATTTGCTATTTTACAATCACAATTCGTGTACATTTTTACTTTTTCAAAGATGATACCATTATTTACTGTAGATATTATTTCATTATTTTTTTTGTTTCTTACAGCTAATCTTATAACATCCAAAACGGGAAAAATTATGTCTGAAAAGTTGTTTATAATGGCAAAGTTGTTTCAATACAGTACACAATAAAAAATTAAATTTATTTAATTTTAATTCCTGCTTTATCAATTTATTAACAATCAAAAATATACTAACCATCTCGCCATTCTAAAAGCTTAAACATAATATCAATAGCGTTCCCATCTTTAGGAGGGCTAGAACATAAACTCACAACTTCTTCCAAATCTTTTTCTTGCATCTTATCACTAACGTCTCCACATTTTTCATTAAATTCTTTTAATTTTTTTAAAATAACATTAGCATCTCCGACATCGAAGGAATGATAAGTATTAACGGGAAAAAAGTTGTTGGCACCATGTGCCTGAGGTATCGTTGTGTAACTCGCACCACCAGTAAAAGGATCGCTATTTTTACCAGCAGAAACAGGAGTCGTTTGTGCCGAGTTACTTACAGATGTTGAATAACTACTACCACCTACAAAAAGAAAAACGTGGATTGTGACAAGATAAAATTTATTTAGAATAGAATTAGGAATGAAAGGCACATTTTAAACATCGCTTCTTCGCGACAGCTGCGCCACATCCAGTAGCAGAGACCACTTCCTTCCACTTGCTATGGTTCTTACACACATATTTCGCTTCTTCTATTTTCATCTCTCATATAGTTCTTCCAATGTCAGTTTAAAAAAATATAAAAAACATCTCATTAAAAGCCATAAAATCTTCAAAAGAAACCGACCAGTCGCGTATCAATTTTAATTTTAAGATATATTTTCAAAAATTATTTATATCCTTCCAGATTCTTATACTTAAAACCACATTCTATTAAAATTTGTCGTCAAAGTGTTTCTAATGATTTATGTTTAAAATCGTTAAAATCTTGCAATTTGTTAAATATAATTTCTAATGTTGGGACTTGATTTTTTTTGTATCTATTGTAAACCTTTTGTCGAATCACATCTTTAGATGCATCATCTATCTGAAGGCTGACGATACGATTTTTATTGTGTTCAATCACAACGCCTCGTTTAATTACTAAATAAATTGAGGAATAAGTTATTTTCATTAAGTTGAATATTCTTTTAATTATTTCATCTTGAATTGACATTTTCAGCTTTTAAGCATGAATATATAAAATTACTTGTTGATGCAAATCTCGATTTTTAAATTCCTTTAATTTTGTCTAATTTTTATTATTATTAATTAGAATTGCATTATTAAGATGTACTTCATCATTAATTTGGATATTATCCATACTTTGAATTACATTATTATCAGGAATTTCATTATTAATGTGAATATCGTCAATATTAAGCAATTCGTTAGATTCATCTCCTAAAAGCCATTCCACAAATATCACAAAAAAAATAAAACGAAAATAAAAATCTCCTGAGAGATTATCGAGAACCAGAGCGCGTTAATGTTTTGAAACGTCTAAAGATTTGACTAACTCCTGTTCAAGTGAACACCTGTGAGCTAGATAGTCGACCGATGATTTGATGAATGTGTATTAGCGATGTTGATATTCAAAAATAAGCTGTGCTAACCGTAGCTTATAAAACGAGGTTGCCGATATGTTTTGCCAAATTTATCGGTATTACTTAGTATAGAATAAAGCGCGGAATATCGCGGTGCCCAGGTAAAATCAACTTTTTTAAACTGAGATTGGAAATACAATACATGCTCGTACTTACTATCTAATCGAGATACATCCGCCGAGTTCGACCTCTACCACAGCGTTCCCTTATCTCACTATTACATGATTCAATAACTACTTAATGGGTAACAAATGATTTTACATACAAACCTGTAAAAGGATCTAAATTAGCTCCTGTTTGTCCATGATTAATGTTACCAGCATTGGGAGTATATCTCGAGGCTCCAGTAAATGGATCTTGATATTCATTGTTAACAGGGGAAATGTCCTGTTCTTTACTATTTTTCAATATAAAATCTACCACCTTTAAAAATAAACATTAGTTAAAATGTGTTTATGTATAATTAAACTATACAAAAGCTTTAGCACAATTGGAAAAAAGTAATGAAACAAAAATATGCGCGCTATGTATATCGGTGTGTATATTTATTTGGTAGGTTGGAATGACTGTTGTGAACAGCCGACATAAATTTCATCACATTTGCCTTGTTAGGTTAGAAATTGCAGCTTTTTTTTGTGGTTAAAGAAAATTATTGTCAGCGATTTTTAAAATGAAAATATCTGTGGAACAAAGAATTTGCATCAAATTTTGGCAAAGAAATAAAATTGTCTTAATCACAGTGAAGCGACAACTTAAATCTAAAATTGCGTCTAAGAATATTATATTATTAAATATAATATTTATTCTGTGTTGTTATATGGAGCTGAGATCTGGACTCTAAATGTTACTGCAATCAATCGTCTGAAAGCGTTCAAGATGTGGTTGCATAGAAAAATGCTAGGAACATCCTGGACAGCTATGCAGACCAACGAAGCAGTGTTAAGTAGAGCAAATGCCGTTTTTAAATTATTTTAAACTAAGAAAGATATCATACCTATGGTATGCTCTTAGAGGAGACCAATACAAAATCCTTCTTCTCATAATGCAAGGTAAAATCGAGGGCTGAAGAGGAATTGAAAAGAAGCAGATGACGTGGCTAAAAACATTCGCGATTGGAAAGGAATATGCAGTGCCGAACAACTATTTAGATTAACTGAAAACCATGAAGAACTCGCCAATGTAATTGCCAATGTAGGGGGACGTGATATGGCACCGAAAGAAGTGGTAAAGGATTACTTTGAAGAAGAGACAATACATTTGGATGAATAATATGTTAGTTTTATTCAATCAGTCTCATTACTGTTTGTCCAGTATAGTATAATTTAAAAATTTTATGGGTATTTTTTAAAAATAAAATGTTTAAGTCATACCTGTTCCAAATATTCCGCAGGTAACATATTTTTTTCTAGAAACTTATGAGCCGCTTTATAAGGATCATCACCTTTATTAAAAGGTAATTTTAAAGGTGGTTTTCCATCTTCAACATCCACGGAAAATACATAGTCATACTTCTAAAAAAAATTCTTGCATTAATTTCAGTTTATAATGTGTTTTTCAAAACATATTTCTCAAACAATTTATTATAAAACTTACATTCCTGTTTTTACTATAAAAACTAACAAAATGTTACCTTTCCTTCATATGTGGTTTTTCCACCATCATCTTTATTGGTTCCTCCTAGTACTTCCCCTACTTTATCCCAATGGCTATTTTCACCATCCTCCACCCAAGTATATGCAACTACAGCATTACCATCTCTAACCATTTTCATTTGACCATTTCTTTTTCCTGGATCATATAATACTTCTTTTCCAGGTAGACTAAAAATCATATAAGTAATTTATCTACCGTTACAGCACTTTATACATAACTAATTTTACTGCATGACTAATATACTAATAAAAAGACACACTTGCAGCCACCCACTATATTCTCAACAAAAGCGCACTTCGAGTGTCCTCCACTCATAGAGCGATTTTTCTCGCAGTCGCTAGCAGTCTTTATCCAAGAAGGTTACGTTAGGTTCAAAATTATTTAAAATGGGGGTATTGTTATACAGCACAGGGTGTTTTTTCACTTCTATAACAAATTTTACATTGAACACCTCCATGTTTAGGAATATAAAGAATCTGTGTATATTTTAAATACACCTATTTTAGTTTGGAATATACCAACAAATATTTTAATTGAAAGAATAATTAAACAAATTTTAAAAATAGGTTTAAAAAGAGTAATTTAACATTATGTTTGAAACTCCACAAATAACAAAAAAGTAAAAACAATTAATTCAGGTGAACATAACTAATTCAATGAGCGAAAATAAGCCCTGAATTTTAATTCATCAAACGAAAAAGTCCAACCTTGTATTAAGTAATCAAGCATTAAACATATTTTAATGATTTAAACAGGAAACAATAATATGAAATAAAGAAAGGTTATATACATTCAATCGTCACGCTCGATTTTTCCTGTTCTCAACAGTGCGCGTCTCTCTCGCTTACAGTTTGAATCTCTTTGGCTTTGACAGCAAAACGCCTCATTGGAAGATCCCCATTCACTTACAAAGTTGAGTGGGTAGGGAATCGCTTCGCCCCGTGAGTGGGGGGCCGTAGAGTTGAGTGAAATTTATTCAATTTGAGAAATAACTATTATTTGGTAAATAATGGTATGGAACGACCAACGAACATCTTTTTCTATATTCCTATTGCAGTGAATATTCGGCGATGATAACTTCCAATTGGAATTTGCAAGCCCCATTTTCATAAATTACCTAAGCAATTACTTTTTGCAAAGTAGTTCTTTTTAACGTTCGATCTGCCATTTTAAATGTGTATTTTGAAAAAAAACACAAGAGCAGCAAAAAACAACCGCACTAAATTTTAACCTATATGTTATAGCTCGCTAAAATTTTCCCGCGTACTTCTTTGTAATTGTCAAGCAGGGTTATTCGGCAATCGTTGTTTTGTAGACGTTCTAATCTCACTCAAATTTAACCACGTAAGATGCTTTTTAATAGTAATTAATTTCTATACTTTTATCAAATTAAATTCAATTTTTCGTGTCTGATATTTATTAAATATGACCAAAAATCTCTATACATTCATTTTACATACTTAATTACTTTAATAATACTCACTCAGTTACTTTGACTCCTCCAATTTCTTGTACAGCTTGGCTTTTCAAAGCATTAACTTCTTCATTAAACTTGACTAAATTTACTTCATCTGCTACTCTAGAGTCTTCACAAGTAAAAACCCTAATGATTCCATCACTAAAACATAAAAATCTATATTAAAAAAGGATTTTTCAATCAAATAATGCATAAGCTTGTACATGAATGTATATGTATCATTAAATTAATTTATAAAAAATAAACTGATAATCTTCCGTTATTTTGGAAGCATGTTTTGTTCTTACCTTGAACCAGTTACAACATCACCATTAGGTAGACATGTCACTGCCCAAATAGACTGTGCAGGTAATTCTATAGAACATTTCACCCCATTATTCTGCCAAAATAATACACTTCTATTTTCATCTGAACTCACAAAACTATCTAAACCATGAGGCCTACATCTAGCCAAACTAATGGAATAAAATTTTAAAATGCATAAATATCAATACCACATAATTTTTAATTTTTACCTGTAAATGAAGTTTTTATGACCATAAAGGGTTTCAACATTTTCACCTTCATAATTCCAAATTTTAATGGAAGCATCATTGGAGGCACTAATAAAATGTTTCATTTCTGGAAAATCTTCTAAACATCTTACAACATCAGTATGCCCTATAAAAAATGTTAAAAATAATAGTTATTTATATACCAAGGATGAAAAACTGTACATTATAGTCGAGGGTGCAAATTGATAGCCGAGGCTAGCAAGCAGGTGAGACATTAGATAGTTTTTTGCCGAGGTGCATATTACATTTTTTCGTCGACCTCTACATACCTATATGAAAGTAATAAATGTGTTGTATTGTTTTTCGTATAAAATTCGTGATTTTTGGGAGAATAAATCCAACGTAAACGTAGTTGCCAACTCACGCAGCTCTGTAGGAGTGTTACTGATATCCATATCGCTATCACTATCCATTTTTGATTATTATGAACACCAATATTCACACCACGATCTTATTCACACCTATAATCTGGCGAATTTCATAAGTAATTAATTTGACAACAGCAGATGACAGTTATTGTCACAGGCGCCTATGTTTTTATTAAATCATGGATTTACGAAAATTACCCAATTGCTGCTCTCACACCGTACTGTATCATAGTGACGACAGCGGACAAAAAGAGTTTGCAGACGAAAAGTGTTTGAGGACGAAAAATATTTTTCTTCAAAAATAGTTGATACTCCAATCGGAAATTAGTATGTAAAATTGACTAATTTTGAAAGCAAGTATTTTACGTCTGCAAACACTTTTCGTCCGCTGTCGTTGCTTTGATACGGCACGGTGCGGCGATTGGGTTATTTTCTTAAATCCACGATTTAATAAAAGCATAGGCGCCTGTGACAATAACTGTCACTTTCTGTTTTCAAATTAATTACTTACAAAATCTGCTAGATTTTACGTGTGAATAAGACCGTGGTGTAAATATTAGTGTTCATAATAATCAAAAAAGGATAGCGATAGCAATGTGGATATCAGTAACACTTCTCCAGAACTGCGGGAATTGGCAACTATGGCCACGTTGGATTTACTCCCCCAGAAATCACGAATTTTATACAAAAACAATACAACACATTCATTACTTTCATAAAGGTATGTAGAAGTTGACGAAAAAATGTAATATGCACTTCGGCGAAAAACTGTCCTTGGTACATAAATAACTATTTTTAAAATTTTATATTTACTGAAACTAATAAATAAAAACAGTTAGTTATATGTATAAATGGTTATTTCTCAAATTTAACTGAAGATTACTAATTAATCCAATCATAGTTTGGTATGAATTTATTATTTTATTGTATTTACTTATTTCCCATTAAAGACTTATTTAATTGAAAATATGGTTTAATTTTTCCAATGTAACTATTTAGTCCAGACTAATTAAATTCACTAGAAATATCCATGTAATACGTTACCTAAAAGTGTCTTTAACCTCTGGCCATCCAATGACCAAATTCCTAAAGATTTATCAGCAGAAGCAGTCACTATTCTTCCATCACCAATTTGTTGCACATGCCAAACAGCTGCTGTGTGTCCAGTAAAAGTCTGAACAGCTTTTGACGTGGATATAGATAATGACCAATATTTAGCCGTGTTATCCCAAGAGGAACTTAAAAATGTATTGCTAACATTGCCTTTTGTAAGAGCACATACTAAAAAATTAAAATTATTGTTTATTCATAAGTATTTCTAAACCCTGATTATAAATTGGCATATAAAAATATTTTCTCCTACTTACTAACACAACTTACCTGTATTTGAATGTTCTTTAATGGCATAAGTATGAAAAGGTTCCCCTGGTTTGTATATAAAAATTGCTTTATCATAACCCCCACTAATAACTAATCCATCAGGATATTCATTATTGGGTTCTAAATATAATACACTTCCAACAAAATTTTCATGACCTTTGTAAGTCATAACATCTTGATAACAATTTTGTAACCTAAAAACAATTATTTAAATTGGATAATTTGAAAAATTAATTTTTACACCTCTCACTGTTTTAAAAAATTATTTAGAGAAATGTTTATGTACATTTAGAAAATAGGAACTCCACGATGAAAAGTCATTTATTGGGTTTTTTAAAACATTTAAATAATACCTTGCTTTTTAATTTAAATTTTTTTAACCAAAGTGCACCTAAATATTTGTAATTTGTATTTCATTACTTTTAAATAGTATCATGAGAATATGTTTATCTATATTTAAAAAATAGGGACACCACAATAAAAAGTAATATATTGGATTTTTAAACATTATTTTAAGTATTGCTTTTTAATTGAATTTGTTAACAACTAAACATTTGTATTTGTTCTGAAACTGTCCAAATTTTAGAATTTTATTCTAGTATCTTAATATTAAAACTAATTGGTCTTACAATTAATTGCAAGGTATTACAAAAACTTACTGATTGTACTTCCAGTATTTTACTGTTCGGTCTCTTGAGCCGCTTATAATATCATTATTTGCTGTAACAGTCAAAGCTCGTACATCCATTGAATGACCAAAAAGTGAGGCACTTAATTTGAATTCTTTTGACATTGTTTACAGATGTAATAAAATCCTATCAAAAAAAATTTTTAATTTATTATTAGATATAAAATAAGAAAGCGGACTAATAAACTTTTTTGGTTATTTCTTGAATGTCATTTCACTGACATTTAATACCTTGTCAGAAACGTCATCGTGGGCAATAGTATGTTCAGAATTAAGGAATAGTAATAATTTTAAAAAAATTCAATTAAATAAAAATAAAATTTACAAAAAATATTATTAATATATTTGTGACATTTGAACATCCTAATTTTAATTTCATTTTACTTTACTTAACTTTATTAATATTTTCAAAATGTTTTTACAATAAATATATAGAGGATATTTATATCGTTAAAAAGAATCTCTTTTATATATAAAAAAAGGAATCTGCGAATGTACGTTATGGAAAAGAAAACTAGATTTTTACAAGTCACCACCAACAAAGAAAATTTTTATTTCTCCACTGAAATTAAACTCCTCGCGTAAAAACAAAGAAATGTCAACTCATGAATTATTTATCAGATTTCATAAGACTCAAAAATAAAAAAGGATTTTTTAATACTTTCGCCTGTTTTTTCTTGATGTCAGGGACGGATCCAGCAAGGGGCTGAGGGGGGGCGATCGCGCTGAGCTGACCACATCAGATGACAGGCTAACTGGTCTCGAATTAATATCGATAAATTACGAAAACTACATTGATATTGAAATAGTAATCAATCGATTTGCAAGACTACGCAAACACAGACTTGACTTTGTTTTGTAATTATTATTGCTATGTAAATGAACATTAATAAAAAAAATATCGGAAACCTACCATAAAATCATTTTGTTGGAAAAAAAAAATTTTATTAATATTTTAAGGAAGGTACCTGTCTATACAATCGCCCCCCTCCCCCCTTAGGTGGTAATGTAAAACTCAGAAAAAAATAACGGTTTTTATTTAATATTTTCTAGATATTCTGACAATGGAATCACATCACCTCCAGCAACTATTCTCAAATTTCTTGCACAGACGAGCGGATTTATATGGGGATTGTGAAGTTCAGCAACTTGGGTAGAACAAGCAGCTGCTGGATCTGAGCTACTCGCTAAGCTTCCAAACCAGTATTCATTTCCTGGCAACGCATTGCCGTCCCAAGCATAAGAGACCAACAAAAGTTTACCTTAAAAAAATAGTAAATATCATATAATTTAAGATGTTTTTTAAATTAGGAATAGGAAACATTTTTGAATAAACAATAATAAGTTACATTATTTTTATAAAGTATTACTAAATAAATATTCTTTCTATGGAATCAAAGTATAAAGATTTGTAATGGCTAAAATAATTCAGTGGTATTCATTATAAACGATTTGTCCAATACTTTGAAAAATACATGCATACATACATGCTTACATTTTTTATGTATTTAGTTTCTGAAAATAGGATCATGCAACTTACTTTTATCTTCGTAAGGTAATTTTTCATGGGGTGGATTATTATTAAAATGAACTTTTATTCCTCCATTTGGATGGCCTTCAATCCGAAAAATGTCACCATTTGAATAACCTCCACTTTTTGTCTCAGTCATGTATGCAAAACGTACATCACTTATATGCTGTAATTTTTCTCCCAAATACCTATAATAAAATAACTAAAATGTTCGTGTAAAACGAAATTGAAAATACTTTTATTACTTCCAAAGCATTTTTGAGTGGATATGTCCGAAATAAAAGACTGTGTCTGGCTGTCCCATTTAAAGAAAGACTTGTTTTATAATAAAATTGTTCTCGAAGGTTTAAATCTGGGTGTTTAAATGGGTATTGCTTGTGAATAAGTTAGAGGTAGAGTATTGAAGAAACATTTTCAATTGAAAGTGAGACCCACAATCTGTTCATGATTGACCGTTTCAATAGGAAACCCCACGCTTTTAGAACAGTGACATTAATTTTCTCGTCAGAAATGTTATTCTTATGTTAAAATTATTTTTTACTTTGATTAACTCTAAAAGCGTGTTTTTTAGTTTTTTTAAACTATAATTTATTTTTCGCATTTTAGTTCGATTTGTTTTACTCACTAAAAAAATTATGTATTAAATGGTAAAAGCACAAAAAGAATGCATCGACCGGGAATCGAACCCGGGCCGCCCGCGTGGCAGGCGAGCATTTCACCACTGAACCACCAATGCGATGAACTGTGTTAATATTTATTCTGCGCGCATGCGTACTTCACGCACTAGTTCTATCTCTCTTACTCTCATACAAAGGATCCCTGAAGAAATTTATGAATCCTGGCGAAAGTAATCAGGATAATCGGATATTTTGATCGAATTATTGCATTGTCGTCGGTCTTTGACAAGTGTGCGAAGGTTAAATTAAATCTGATCGCTTAAAGTAGGGCAAAATCGAGGCCAAATAGTCAATTACAAATAATATACAGGTGAAACTAATATAAGCGTGTTAAAAATAGTTTAACTCTTATAAATCGACAGAGCCTAAAATTAAACGAATGTGCTAAATGCATTGTTCTTAAGTATAAACAATTAGTTGAAAAAGTAATTGAGTGACGAATGTTCTAAATGATTTTTCAGCTAAATTAAACGTACTTACGATATCCTGCTCGCAAACGTATCCAAGAATGTTTTATCTTGATGGGGCGATACTTTCCAAACGCCAAGACCAATTCCAACGACATATACGTAAGTTAATTTCGAAGCAGTTTTGCCTCTCGAATTAGCTTCTCCTAATAATGTATCGATGGATATAGTTAATCTTTTTATATAAAAATTATTATCGAAAACGTTATCGTACCCAAAAAGCAGTATATAACGTTTAGAATGGTCGGATCCTTTCATTTTTAACATTTCTTTGTAATCCAAACACTGTTCATCGTAAAAATCTGCAAATAATTTAGGCACACTGTGTCGAACGGTTGCACCGAAACCGTTTTCTTTGACGTGACCAGTTTTTGAGAAAATTATCTCTTGATTCTCGACGGCGTTAGTTTTGTGTAATCTAGGACCTATTAAACCGATTATTATTCCTTCCTTTTCTACTTTGGTTCTGTCATCTTGATAAACAGATCTGTTCGTTCGATGGCCTTCGTTGACGAAATAAGTATACGAGCTAACTGATACCAGTGCTGAGAGCTTTAATTCATCGTAAGACAAATAATTGTCTATCGTAAGGGGATGTTTTTCATTCGACGTTCCAATATCCTCCCACTGACCGATACCAGTTTTACCATCTAAAAGCATATATTTATCATAGGGTCCGACAAAACACACCGCTCTTTTACTCAAAAGTCTATCGATAAGATCCAACAGGTTTAGATTTTTGTAAAACTGTTGTTCGATGGCAGTTCCATGATTTCTCTTTAGTAATATAAAATCACAACAAAGTTTCAGTACCTTTTCGTGAATCAACGGATACGTAGATACGATATTTCTTGTTAAAATATCTTCGTCGACTATGGTTTTTAAGTGTTTGCATCTGTTATTTGTCGTGGGAAACTCTACCGTAAAATGGTCACTTTTATTTATTATGTCATCCAAAGAAGGTGTCGGTAAGTCAGGAACAACGAATTCTTTTAATACATCCGTTGTTTCTTTCGTCCACATTGGTTGTGGCAACCAATCGAATATTGTTGAGGGGTGAAATTCTTTTTTGAACAGCTGACTTAAACCTGCAAGCATGTTAAAATTACTTCACAATATAGAATTAATTAAATTTACCAATTACTATGGGTACTGACCGTTGGATAAAGTGAGGAATAGTATAATAAGGGAACGCTGTAGTGTAAAAGAAGATGTGGCAACAAAGATAGATAAAGGAATGCTTTGATGGTTCGGACATTTAGAGAGGGTGGATGAAGGAAGATTGACGAACCAGATTTAAAAGGCGAGTGTGAATTGCCAAGTCTGTAGAGGTCAACCTATGCGAACGTACCTTGATTAGTTTGAAATTTTTTTTTATAGGAAGGCCAGGTCAAGAGTACCAGCAACCGACGAGCATGTATGATACCGCCGATGAAAGTAGAAGAAAATAGTCCTGTGTAGGAACCGTAGCAAGTGGAAAGAAGTGGTCTCTGCCTACCCCTACAGGAAAAAGTCGTGACTATATGTGTGTCTGTTCCTACATAAATTGTAGTTAAATACAACTGAAATTCCCCCCTATATAAAAAAAGTTATCCAAAAGCTGAATACCGAGAATTATGCCCAATCTTATTTAACATCATAATGGATGAAATCATAAATGAAGTAAAGCAAGCTGTGAGAGAATACCGAATGGGAGACAAAGAAATAAAAATAATATGCTATGCTTACGACGCAGTGATCATCTCATCTCGGAAGACGAAGATAACCTACATAGGCTCCTGTATAAATTCCAAAAAATAGCAGAAACGTTCAACATGCAAATATTCATAAAGAAAACAAAATCCCTTACAGTATCTAGAGAACCGAGAAGATGTAAACTAGCGATTTACGATCAGAGTGTTGAACAAGTGTGTCGTTTAAATATCCAGGGGCAAACATAACAAATAATAGGAACCTAAAGGACGAAGTAAAAGCCCAAACAACAAAGGCGTTATTAATGTCAGGATACTTGAGAGATTTAATTTGGCGGAATAAACATATGAGCACTACGAGTAAAGTCAAAATATATAAAACTTTCGTAAGCCGGTCATAACATACGCGATAGAAACCAGAGCGGAGAACGCAACAACCAAACGACTTTTAAGAACAACAGAAATGCGAACACTAAGATCAATAACAGGACATACGTTATTCGACCGTCCACCACGTGGACAGAATGTCAAATAAGCGGTTGGCAAAAATTGCGAAAGAGAAAAAACCAAATAAACCTTGACCACGTGGACGACCACCTATAAGATGGTATGAAAGCTGGTCTTAAGCATCCCAACTGCCACAGCCAAACCATTGATGCAAACACAGGACTTGTAGATGGTAGATTGTAGGGGGGGTCATGAAGGCTACGCAACCTCTCAAGCACCTCGACCTATCAGATCTTTTGTGCATAACCCTTAATCTTGCAGAAAAGCGCTGGGCATTCGCAAAGCAAATGTTCTGCAGTTTCAACGAAGTTCTCGCAGTAGCGGTAACTCTCTGTTTTGCCCATCTTCTTAAGGTGATACCTCAGAGGGCAGTGTACAGTAAGGAGCCCCGTCACCAGTTTCAAGTCTTTCTTGTCCAACTCGAGAACCTGTTTAGCTTTCCTTGCCGAAAGGCTCACTGGCCATTTCACTTGTCTTTGTCCTGGCACTTTATGCCAGAGTAACCTGATTGTTCGCTGCCAGTTGTCTCAGGGACTGTTTACAGTCCCAAGTCAGCTTAGACTTACGAGTGTATGACTTCAGAGCTTTTAGTGCTGCTAGGCTATCTGATAAAATATAGATTTCTGCCCTTTGGGTGTTTCTTTCGATGCACTCCTGGGCACATATCTCTATGGCATGTAATTCTGCTTGAAAGATGGTTGGGGTGTTACCAAGGGGCTTTGAGAGCCTAAAATTCTGCCCTTGAACGCCCACTCCAACCCTTTCATCTATCTTGGATCCATCAGTGTACCACACTACAGCATCCCTTCCTAGTTGAGGTCCGTTCTCTGTGCAAACTTGGTGGTTGTTTGTAACCACTTTAAACTGCATTTCGAGGTCGTACCTAACTGGCATGATATCTGTCGGCTTAGACATGGATTCTAGGGAAGTATTTTCCAAAATCTTCAAATGTCCATTCCGATTTCTTGCTCTAATATTTATTGTCTGGCTCAGTCTGAAGGCACTGATTGATGCTTTTTTCATTACACATAAGTGCAATGGTGGAAGATTCAGCATTACCTCTACGGCTGCAGTAGGGCACGTGAATGTTGCCACTATGATTCCCAGACAAGCTAGCCGCTGCACTATCTGCAGCTTGACTTGTGGCGAAATTTGTTGCATTTTTGGCCACCATATCAATGAAGCATAGGTGACCATTGGTTTAATGATCGTTTGGTATGACCAGTAGATCATTTTTGGTTTCAGACCCCATGTCTTGCCAAAGACTCTGCGGCATGTCCAGCTTGCCGCTATAGCTCTGGAAAGAATGTGGTTGAGTTGGCTGTTCCATGTCAGTTTTTGGTCGATTATTACGCCCAAATATTTAACTTCTTTGGAAAAAGTAAGGTGAGTTCCATTCAGAGTTGGGGCTTTAAGTTCGTACTTTCACCTCCTGGTGAATGGAACCAGCACTGTTTTACTAGGATTGACATTAAGTCCTTCCTTTGCGCACCAGCTTCTGATTGTGTTAAGGGCTACTTGCAAGCGATTGGAAATTACTTAAACACAGGACTTAGTCCAGACGTAAGAAGACAATTACACGCTTTGGTGTAATTTCAAATAAACAATTACATTTGCTTTTTGGATAGTATCAGACAGGAAGTTGGAAAAAGTTTTAAAACAATTTTGTTACTCGTACCCAATTGTTTTTATAATAAAACATTGATTTCATAATTTATCATTTTTATTACACAAAACTCAAAAACTTACATCTCGAAAAACCAAAAATTGGATAGTGGGAGGGAGAGAGCAGAGAGTAGAGATACATCAGATAGTTCAGAAAGAAGAAACAACAAATCGTTACATACGATTTTTAAGCTGTGGTAAATAACATTTTACTCACAAAATTATGTGATAATCCTTTCGTGCTACTACATACATACATATCCATAAATTTTTAGGGCATCATGCCTAATATTAACCATCACCTGCAACTCCTCCTCAGATGATGCTAATATGACCTAATCATCGGCGTAAAGAAGGCATTTGACGATCAAATAATTCATTCTTAATCCATACGTACTCTCTTTCAAATCTTTTAAACAATCGTCTATGAATAAGCTAAACAGCCATGCCGAAGTCACACCTTTTTCGATGTTAAACCAGCATGTGTAAGCTCCTTTTATCCTGACACAAGCACTAGAACCCTCGTAATTTCAGCGTTCGTATCAAATAACCGCTAACCCCATACATAGACGATATCGACCACAATTCATTTCTCACCACTCAGACATAGGCCTTTTCCAAGTCTACATAAGCGCAGCAGACTTTTAGCCAAGAACTTTTCGACTATACCTCGTAAGGAAAAGACCTGATCCATGCATCCCCTTTCTCTTCTAAATCCCGCTTGCACATCCCATATTTTCTTATCAGTTTCATTCGTCTCTCTTTTAATCAATACCTTTTCATACAGTTTCCCGACGATGTTGAGTAAACTAATGCCTCGGTAGTTTTTGCAGTCCTTCTGCGAACCTTTTCCTTTTGTAAAGCGGTACGATAACGGCCTAGCACCAGTTTTCTGGTACGCTGCCGCTAAGCTATATTGGATTATTTGTCAGGAAAAGAGATAATTGATAAGGAGTACAGAAAAAATCCTCGCGGAACATTTTGGGGCTGACTACTTTTGTTTCGATTAATCGACAAGCTTAAAATGTACATACGTAGATTAGATAACGGTTATTAATGTGTTATGGTGAAAACCGTGGTGTCAATCACAAATCAGCTTATTAGGAGAGCGGATATTTCTAGCTGCAACGAACCAATTAAATATCTAAAATCCCAGATCAACAAAGCCTCGTTAACATCAGGTTGTTTAAGAGACGTCATATGGCACAACAAACACATGAGCATCGACAGTAAAGTTCAAATATACAAAACATGCGTAAGACCAATAATCACCTATGTTATCGAGACCCGAGCAGGCACAAACAAAACAAAATGTATCTAAGAGATACTTAAACCTCAACAAAACCACAAGAAGAAACCATGGATGTCAGAGGAAATCCTTGATCTTATGGAAAAAAGACGGACACTCAAGGGCAAGAGCAACGCATACCGGGCGCAAAACCGCATAATCAAAAACAAGATAAGAGAAGCAAAAGAGAAATGGTTTTACGAGCAATGCCAAGAAATAGAAGCAATGGAAGCAAAACACGATACCTTCAACATGCACAAGAAGATAAAAGAGGCAGCAGGTATCTGCAGAAATAGAAACGCGACGACTTTACAGAACGCACAGGGCAGGCTGATACTGGATACTTCAGAAAAACTGACGGAATGGTGCGACTACATCGAGCACCTATTTCACGATACCCGGCCAGAACTTCAGAAAGAATTCTTTAATCAAGGCCAAGGCTTGGACATAACGAAGGCAGAAGTTCAATATGCGCTGTCAATTTCAAAAAATGGGAAAGCTAGTGGTCCTGATGACGTCTATATAGAAGTTCTAAAAATACTGCAAAACGAAGAATCACTGAACACGCTGGTAAAGCTATTCAATCTTATTTACCGAAACGGCAGTATACCTTCTGATTGGTTAAAATATACTTTTGTCCCGCTCCCCAAAAACGCGAAGGCCAAGAACTGCGGTGATTATCGTCTTATTAGCCTGATGAGCCATGTGCTTAAACTCTTCTTGAAAATAATACACAAAAGAATATATGAGAAGTGCGAGACAATGATGGGGGACTCTCAGTTTGGTTTTCGTAATGGCTTTGGAACAAGGGAGGCACTATTTAGCATACAGGTTCTTATCCAAAGGTGCCGGGACATGTCGGTGACCTTTTACGCATGTTTCATCGATTACGAAAAAGCCTTTGATAAAGTAAAGCACGAAAAACTGATCAACATTCTTAGAGAAATAGGACTGGAACAACGAGACCTTAGAATAATAGCCAACCTTTACTGGAACCAAAGTGCTCAAATAAGAATCGATAACACCGCGTCCGACGAGAACAAAATCCTGAGAGGCGTTCGTCAAGGATGCATTTTATCACCACTGTTATTTAATTTGTATTCCGACAGGATATTTCAAGTGGCGTTGGATGAATGTGACGAGGGGATATCTGTCAATGGGATTAATATCAACAATCTGAGGTATGCGGATGACACGGTTCTTGTTGCTGACTCACTGGAAGGACTGCAGGAGCTGGTAAGCCGCGTGACGGCTGCAAGCTCAGAGGCCGGACTTGGCCTGAACGTGAGAAAGACAAAGTGGCTAGCAGTTAGCAAATCAAACAACGTGGACGGACACCTGACAATTAACGGTCAACGAATTGAGCGAGTAGAAACTTTTAAATATCTTGGGTGTCAACTAAATGAGAAGTGGGACAGCATGCAGGAGATTCGTGCCAGAATAGAACAAGCTCGTGCTTCGTTCCTGAAAATGCGTAAAGTACTTTGCAGCAGAAATTTAAGCTTGCCTCTGCGCGTCCGAGTGCTTCGCTGTTACGTGTTCAGCATACTGTTTTATGGAATGGAAGCTTGGACTTTGACAGATGCGATGTGCAAAAAATTGGAGGCCTTTGAAATGTGGACGTACAGAAGGCTATTAAGAATCTCCTGGGTAGAAAGAGTGCGTAAACCTAGGTACTTCAACGCCTCGACAAGCAGCTGGAAGTTCTGTTTACACTAAAAAAGCGCAAACTGGAGTATTTTGGTCACATCTTAAGAAATGACAAGTATCGACTTTTAAAGCTTATTATAGAAGGGAAGATCGAAGGACGAAGAGGCCCGGGTAGAAGAAAGATATCCTGGCTAAAAAACTTAAGACAATGGTATGGAGTGAGCACTACCACATTATTCCGCCGAGCTGTAGACAAGGTTCAGATAGCGCTGATGATTGCCAACGTCCGAGGAGGACAGGGCACCTAAAGAAGAAGAAGAATCTAAGAGAGACACGCAAGGTGGAAGATGTAATCAGATGGGAACGATGACATCTCTATCACAGGAGAATCGACAACACTGACCAGCCTTCGAAATAAACAGACCAAAAGGTCTTTACAAAGAATAAGAAGAAGGACATTCGAGTTAATTAGAGATATTTGATGGAATAATAACGCCAATAAATATCTGACAGTCAGTGAATCAAAAAAATAATTGAATTTTGTCTATAATATGCAACGGTGCATAATAATTGGAAAAACTAACTATTATATCAACATATACATGTAAGTACTGCTTTCGCTGAAAGGAGCTTTTCAAAATTGAACTGAATAAAAAATTATTTAAGAAAGACTTTTAACTTTGGCAGTTTTATCTATCGAAGCAGATATAGCATCTTAAATAAATTACGAACCAATTATTAAGGAGTTCAGTAAAACCAAAAGTAGAAAATTTCTGTTTTTTTAATTTATTCTTATTTTTTTTCATTTATGTTTAATGTTCCAAAGAAGTATAAGTAAAAATTCAGGTTTGTTTCTTAATAAATAAAAAACTGTTTAATTTTAAGTGATTTTTTATTTTATATTCCCTTCTTCAGAGGGCCTCGCGAAATGTACCTTGCACACATTAAGTTTAGGTCTAGCGCCGCCACTGCCTTAATGTATAAAATAAGACAATTTTATTTTAAAAATTTATTGGTAATATTAGAGTTTATAATTCCCAGTGCCTAATTTCCAAGATTTTCAGGAACAGCAGCCTGTCCAGTCTACTGGGATATAAACGGTTCCGCTTATCATTTGCGATGCTGCCGGCAATCGATACACATATGCTTCATAGCTGTTGGGGAAACAGGATGATAAATCAAGTTTTTTTGCTTAAATTATTCATTTAAACCCTGACTTTCGTGTACAAATGCATTACATGCAGAGAGTTGCTTTTTTACAAGTAACTTGTGGAAATTTCAAATTTCTTTTTCGAATCGAATCTCGATTTTTCGAGTAAAATATCGATTCACTGAATCGTTTTAGAGCTATATATCGATTAAAAAATCGATGTTTTCGGTCCAAGAAATCGATTCCCCCATTAATCGATCTCAGATCGCCATCCCCAAGTTCTAACCTTGTGAAAAATAAAATCGTCGTAAATACAGACCCTGCAAAATCTATAAAAAATACTTAAAATAAAAATAAACAAGAGTTTTTAGGACGATTGTCGAAAAACATTGCACGATAAATTTTATATAAACTTATGTAAAGTAGTTAATATTTACGTATAGTTTATTGATTAATTATTGATTATTATGGATTTTCATGTTTGACTGAATAAATTTTACGTATATTGACATAGGCAGTCAAAATTATTTGTAAAACGCAACTTATTTAAAAAGATAAAACGCGAAAAACAATAAGATCCAGGTAGGTACCTATATATACTCACAAAACATTATAGTTGCAACACTGAATATTTAATGACTACACATTTCACCAAACTGCAATAAAATGATATGATTTTATTAGCTATAAAGTTGTTTTTAAATACGGAGGATTATTGGAGTGGAGTTCGCTCTATACTGATTTACACTTGAAATGATCGGTATTATTATATCATACACACACTAGGAAATCCCTATATTTTGTTACAGAGCAGGTTTAGCCCGCAAAATGCTCGTACATTATTTAAGATAAACAGAGAAATTATATTCACCATCTTCAAACTCTAAAATTTATCAGTTCAATCATTTGTTGACATTTACTATAGTCTAATATTATCAGGGCTGAATACAAGGTGCGTACATTATTTTATGTTCATAACAAATTCCGTATATATTTCTGATAATTTTAAACACGAGTAAAATTTTTATTTGTTGCTCTTTTCTTTTCAAACAAATATCGCTTTTTAGACCAATCATCATAAAATATTTAATAAACATGAATAACAAAAGATTTTTTTTACGAGTAGAGATAAATTTTTTATAGATTATTAAAAAAGTTTATTCTGAACTATATTTTAATAAAAAAAATATTATTGCAATTTAAATTAACATTAAATGTTTAAAGTGTTAAATTAAATTATTAAATACTACATTTACTCATTTGACATAAAGCTATAAATTTGAAATCATTTTTAATTTTGAAAGCTTTTGATAAAGGAATTACAAAGAATATGAAAATAATAAAAAAAATTAATGAGCCATCACGGGACGTCTGGCTGATGTGAAACATAAAATTATTTGATATAGAAAATTTTCATAAAAGGAAGGTTTATTATAGGAAATAAATATGGCATAATCAAAAACAAAATATTCAGATGTCATTAAAAATATACACGCACTCATGTATACACATAAATGCACACCTTAATTATAAAAATATAATTAACTTGACTCTTGACTTAAAACACTTAATAATTTTACGTACTTTACAAAATGCCGCTTACTTTCATTTTCTAAACCATTACTGTCAATCATATTTTATTGTAGTTATTACTTTCAAATAAATTTTCTTACATGCAATTTAAAAAAACATCACATTTTAGTTTTAAGTTATCAACACAATGTTATTTACATAAAAATATACATAAAAAACAATAATAATCCAAATAAAGCTTACAATTCAGTATCATCAGTTATTTCTGTAATATTATCGATAATGTTTGTGATGGTATTAAAGTTAGGCCAATGATAACTAAAATAAGCAACGAAAGAACAGTATACAGTGCACAGATCATGAACGGATATAGTATATTCTTTGACGAAAGTAAAGAATACACCAGCAATTGAGCTGGTGTATCCTGTAACGAGTGTTAATTGTAAAGTAGGCGGAGCCTATGCGACGGAGTGAGCCAAGTAGATGTTTCACATCAAAAATGGGAAAATCAAGTAAATAGAAAAAAGCTTCTTCTAATGAAGATAATGTACTAAAATGTCATGCATTATGAGAACTGAATTCAAACTTCATGTGACTCGTCTAAAAATTCTTTGCTTCCGTTTGTGGGATTGTAAACAGAACTTTTTTTAAATTTGCTGTTGGTATCACTGCTACACGTTGAAATTTATGGTTATGGTGTGTGTGTAAATATAACCGTCAATTCTTAAGCCTTTTTTTAATTAAGTTGGAGAATGACGGAATTTACTTTAAGTTTTCGTGAAGTTATTCCAGATCAAACAGTTTTTGAAAACTGGAAGGAAATAACTCTCACAACTGGTAAGGTTTACTAATAAGAATGTTTTTATTTTACTAATTACTTTTTCTAGGCGGCACACAAAGTACTTTACAAGATATAAAGGTAGCAGAAAGAGCAAATGGTTTTTGTTATGAAGATTCTACTAAACATCATACGAGAAACAGATTTATCTATTGGTAATATAAAACTACTTCAAAATAGATCCTTTAGTTCAATCTATTTGAAATTTTTTCAATAATTATCATTGTTATGTTTTTTATTCTAGGAGAATTAATTATGATGTATTGGAGCTTGTTGAACAAAGTTTAGATATAAACCTTACTGCAAATAGAGTGAGGTACCGTTTTACAGATACACCCATTTTGGATGGAGTATCCATACATGAAACATATGAAAATGTTGTAGTCCTTGTTCCCACAGTGTGTAGTGTTCATCGTTTGATTTTTCCTCATCCTGATAGATTTCATAGACAGGTACCAGTGTACATTAATTTTGTGATATCATTACTCATTATAATGTTTTAGGATGAACTATTGGGGATTCATCCCGACCTTGCAGCTCACTCAATATTTTCAAAAGCATCTCCAGCTGATGCCAAAAATCCAAGTACATTTTATGTATTTAATAACCCAAGCACTGCAAGTAGGTATCAACCATTAAATATAAAATTAAAAAAAATTTATAGCTATGTTGTAATTACAATTTTAAATATTTATACTACTTTTGCTTTTAGCGGATCAGTTGCCTAATATCGCAAGTTCATACCTGTTACCTGAAACTGAAGAGGCATTTTTTATATTGGCATATCCCTCAACAGAACTTTTATTAATTAAGCAGAACCCAGATAATGGGCAAGTTGCATGTACTGAATTAAAAGGGGAATCTTTAATGCCAAGATTTTTGTCAGGTCTTGCAGAGAAGTTTAGGTAAAATAAGTAAAATTTTAAAATTAAAATGTTTTATTCCTTTATAACAGTTTTAATATAAATTAATTTATTTCAGACAACGAAATTCTGACAGTGACACCATTGTAAGTCTCCTATTTTATGTGGTTGATTATGAAACTTATGTTTTAACATTAACAAGAGATGCTCATTTAAAATTTTGGTCCTGCAGCAAAGGACAATGTGTTGCTGTAATTGATGTGAGAGAAAAAACTGGTGATAATTCAAAAGATCGTGTACAAGGAGGTAAACTAAATTTTTTTGATCTGTTTAACATTTTATTAAAATACATACATTTTATTAGTTAAAATAAAACTATTTTAAAATAATTTAAATAAAATTTTTTTTAGCTATTTTAAGAAAGGCTGTAGATGGAAATAGTTCTGAGAGTACATTAGCAGTATTTTTAAATTTTTCATCTGGTTGCCAATTTCACATTTTAAATCCCATGATCAGTGGACAGGAAATTACAATAGACAGACTGGTTACTCTTTATTCACCTGAGGTAAATAGATATACGAATATAAAATTCTACTTTTATAAAATTTCATAATGTTAAGAATATTTTTTTTATTAAAGTATTGGTATATATATATATATATATATATATATATATATATATATATATATATATATATATATATATATATATATATATATATATATATATATATATATATATATATATATATATATATATAAAAATGAATTGCTGTTCGTTTGTCTCGCTAAAACTCGAGAATGGCAGGACTGATTTATATGATTTTTTTTACTTTGTTCGCTTTAATACAATGATGGTTAAAAAAAAAGGGAAAATCTTATAGAAAAGCTATAAAATAATTTATATATCTATATATATATATATATATATATATATATATATATATATTTATATATATATATATATATATATATATATATATATATATATATATATATAAAAGTCCATGTGTGTATGTGTATACCTATACATTTTTGAAGGACATCAAGCTAACCTATCTTTCATTAAATCACAGTGGTGGTTTAGAACGAAAAATAATGGGAAAAATCCTAAAGAAAAACTAAAAAATAATCTATAATATAAAAATGAATCGCAGTTAGTTAGTCTCGCTAAAACTTAAAAATGGCTTAATGAATTTTAGTGACATTTTTATGCAATCTTCAAATCAGCCCGGCTAGTGCTCCTGTGAAGTTTGGTAACAAAAAGATTAATGAAAGGGGTGTGAAAGATATGAAATATAAAAACCATTAAAAATGCTGATATAATTGTCGAATTTATAGTTTTCAGGTTAGCTGAGTTTGATAGTGATATTTCCAATTTTGTTAGCACCTTTACTGAAGGGGTGGGAGGGTAATGAAATATAAAAACTATTAAAAATAGCTCATATAAGTCGAATTCATAGTCTTCGGATCCGCTGAGTTTGATAGTGACATTCCCAATTTTGTTAGCATAAAAACTATCAAAAATGGCTGATATTAGAGTCAAATTGATAGTTTTTGGGGTCGCTTAGTTTAATAGAGACATTACCAGTTTTGTTAGCACCCCCCACCCCTACGAAGGGGGTAGGAAGAAGATGGAATATGAAAACTATAAAAACGCCGATATTAGTCTTAAATTCATAGTTTTGGGGTCGCTGCGAAAGTGATATTCTCAATTTTGTAAGCACCTCTATGAAAGGGGTGGGAAGGAAATGGAATATAAAAACTATTAAAAATGGCTGATATTAGAGTAGAATTTATAGTTTTCGGGATCGCTGAGATTAATATCGATATTTCCAAAGCAGGCAAGCCAACGTTCGGGCAGGACAACGTCTGCCGGTTCCGCTAGTTTATTATAAATTTGCTAACAAATTTTTTTTACAACCACTTAAAAATTAACCTTTCCTTTATATTTTATCATCTTTTAGTTAGCTGTAACTTTTTTTAGAATGATCTTGTAGACTTTGCTTTACAAACTAATCGCATCTGGTCAGTATGGAGATGTGAAGATGGTGACAGTGTAGTGTACACTGCAACCCTTCCTCTTTCTCAGCAATCAGCAAAGTTTAAATCCAGTAGTTGGTCTCCTGTTATTCTGGAGACGGTACCAGATGCAAATCAAGCACCAGCTAGTGATGGAGAAAATGACCCTAGACAAGTTTATTTACAACACATTTTTCATCCTGGAAGGTTTCCATTGCACATTATAAGTAAAGTACTCTCGGTATGTATATACATTTAGAAAGCAAGTCCGATTTAAATTGTGTAGTATATAACTAGTTTAAAACCTTAAAATTTAATATACATTTTTTCAATGAATCCTTAAAATATGAAAATAAGGTAAGGAAAAGGGAAATTTAGCGATTCAGAATATATATGTACTAACAAATATCAAATTGGTCAAAATTTCAAGATTTATCACAAAATTGAATTAAAGTTACAAAGACTAAAAATATTTCTGTAGAAAAATTGTTTATAAATTCCAGTCATAGCTTTTTTAATTGTTTCGCATTTGTTTTTACATTTAGTTTCATTTTTAGATAAAGATCTGAAATTTTTGTGACTGGCATAGCGTTTGTTTACTGAAATGAATACAATACGAGGAAGGTCTGAAAAGTTTCCGACCTAACAAAAATACATGAAATTTCTTCTTTTTATTTTTCTACATAGTCTCCTTGTAAGTCTACACACTTCTAGCGATGCTTCCATCTCTTTAATCTTTCCTTCTTTGACGAAAATATCTGTCCTTCGAGCGCAATTTTTAGATTAGAGAACAAAAAAAAGTCACTTGGGGTTAGATATGGTGAGTAAAGAGGGTGGTCAAGCAGTTCAAACCGTAATTTCCCCTTTGTAGTCCACTGTTTTGACTGTATTTTTGATTTATATGTATAATGGTGTATCCAAGTTTCAATAATCGTCGCCACAACTCCTATTTATTGCGCCTAAACTGCGCCGACAGAGCGTTGGAAATATTTGTTTAACATGTTTTTGGTTTAACGTGAGCAAACGCGGCACCCAACGCGCGCACTGCTTTCTCATGCATAATTCCTGTTTCAATATGTGACGAACATGTTCTGTGGATATATTCATCTTCTTATGGTGCCGTGTCTACGCGGTGGTTGGCTATCATTATGGCTATTTTTACTTTCTACGCTGCGACTCTAAAAAGCTGGAGAGATGTGCATCCAAACCATTCTCTTAGATTTCTTAACCAGGATGTACGTCTTCTTCCTACCGATCTCTTTCCTGCAATCTTTCCCTCCATTATCAGTTGTAGTATACTGTATCTCTCTCCACGCATAATGTGACCGAGATATTCCAGTTTTCTGGCTTTAATCAAGTTCTCCAATTATCTTTCTCTTTCTGACTGCGCGTTCAAAATGGCTGAAATTTTGGGGAGTACCTATCAAAAGCAGAGAATAGAGACGTAAATAAAAGTTTACTTCTAATGGGTCACTGTCGCCGGAAAATTTAGTACGACTCGTTGTCGTTAGATGGCAGGACAGTTGTTGTGCGGAGCTCGAGAGTTCGTAATATTAAGGTGGGGAAGATATACCGGCAAGTCTCCTCTCTTTCATTGGCTGATTGCACGTGTCGCCGCCTGATGCTTGGGGTACGGAAGCTTGCTTGCACGGTGTCGCCACATGATAGTTGGGGTGGGAACTTCGCAGTTTTGGGGTTTGGGGTGATCGCCAAATACAACGCAGCATTTTACTTCTATTTACGCCTCTAATCTGTGTAAAAAGATGCGCTTTTATTGATGAGTGCTGCCATCTTCACGTTAATGTTGGAAACTTTTCAGACCACCCTCGTATAAACAAAGTAATGCTAATGCATAATCGGTAACAGCACAATGCCTTTGGTTTAAGTGGTTGTTAAATTGGTTTATTTTGTTTTCATATCGTTTTATTATGAGAATAATAACGAAGTAAAGAGAGTTACCTGTTTTATTTTATATATTCTTATTTTCAAAATGCTTTTTAAAATCGCAAATTTTAAATAATTTAGATGAATTATTTAAGAAATGGAGCTGTCAAAGGTCTTTATTTTATTACCAAAAAAAGAGGATGTCGACTGCCGATTTAAACTGAATTGGTTAACACCCAACTACACCTTTACTTCTACTACATGATAACATATTCCCACATAAAAATATTCGTGCGAACTTCTTTATTTATCGTCAAGCAGGTTTATTCGATAACCGATATAAACACCTTATATTAGTTTCACCTGTATGTTTGTAACTGACTCTTTGGCCTCGATTTTGCCCTACTTTAAGCGATCAGATTTAATTTAAACTTCGCACATTTATCAAAGACCGACAATGCAATAATTCGATCAAAATATCCGATTATCCTGATTGGTTTCGCCAGGATTAATAAATTTCTTCAGGGATCCATCGGTGGTTTAGTGGTAGAACGCTCAACAGCCACGCGGACGGCCCGGGTTCGATTCCCGGCCGATGCATTATTTTCGTGATTTTACCATTGAAAACAAATCGAACTAAAAAGCGAAAAATAAATTATGGTTTAAAAAAACTAAAAAACACGCTTTTAGAGTTAATCAAACTAAAAAGTAAAAAATAATTCTTAACATAAGAATAAAATTACTGACGAAAAAATTAATGTCACTGTTCTAAAAGCGTGGGGTGTTTTGTATGACATTTTTATACTAACTCTGCGTTTCGGAATGAAAGCACCCCACGCTTTTAGAACAGTGACATTAATTTTCTCGTCAGTAATTTTATTAAGTTAAGAATTATTTTTTACTTTTTTGTTGATTAATTCTAAAAGCGTGTTTTATAGTTTTTTTAAACTATAATTTATTTTTTGTTGACGTTTTAATCTATTCCGATCAATTTGGCTAGAAGTGGTCCCTTTCAATAGTAATTCGTTTGTACTTGCAAGGAAATTCTGCGGTAATTTGGGTATCACCCATAACAATAAAATGCTCATTCATTGTTATTCCTTTATTTTGATTATCAAGAGTATTTAACATATTTAGGTATATGAAACCTTATGAAATATCATGGCCCATGCCCATTTTTCTAAGCTCATGATTATTCGCACGATACCCAAACAGAAACATGCATTTTTTATTTTTTTGTCTCTCTGTCTGTGTTTGTTTGTCCGGGTACATCTCTGAAATTACTAAACAAAATTACTGAACGGATTTTTATGCGATTTTCACAGGTAGATAGAGCTTGGCTAGGAGCAGAGCTTGCTATCAACAAAGTCCTATAGACGTCACAACACGAACAAACAACAACGTTCAAAAGAAAAAAAAACAAAATAAATTCGGTTAGATTTTATTTAGTGTTATAATTTAGTTCCTAAAGAATCAGTAGGTGGCGTGGTTTATTTTTAGAATTTATTTTCTCAAAAATTCACTAGATCTCACGGGTCATTTTTAAAATGTATAAAGAAATTCTTTGATGTTAAATCGGATGTCGAGAAAAAAGTTATTCTCATTTAAAGGTATCAAGATAAAACTAAATTTCACACGGACGAAGTTGCGGGCAACAGCTAGATTAATAAACTGAAGCAGAATATTTCTTATTAAACAAGTTCGTTTTAAAAAAATATTTACTGAAAAAGGTGCTTAAATAACCTTGATATTTCCAAAACATATAGTTATGCAATTGAATGAGTCGATTATTTATGATTTACCAACTTGATAACAAAATTTAATTTGTTGAAGTGTATGGAATGAAGTGTGAATGGAAAATCATGTAATATTTGCAGTATTACAATTTAAAATACTCAAAATTATGAGACAATATAAGATTCTATTGTGTGTCAGATTAAATGTACCTACATATTATTTTTTAAATTTAAAATACTTGCTAATAAAAAAATTCGTAGCTAATGTTAAGATTTTTATATTAACACATTTAAATTTATTGGTTTTCAAATTCTAAACTAAGCATTCTTATATAAATATAATTTTTTTCTTATCCTTTTATAAATAATTTATGCAAAAGCAATAAATGTTTCATTTGCGGGATATACAGGGTGGGCCATAGCTCAGTTGTCACTATAAATCCACTACAACTACGCCTAGCGTAGTGATAGTCAGTTGTGGACTTGACTAGTGTGTAATACCTATAAGTCAGTTGATACTAGCAGACTGAGGTTATGTTGTTTGTTGTTATCTAAGAAAAATTAATATAAAGTTAACTAAAAAACAGCGCGTATTTTTTTTTTTGTAAACATGGTGGAAACATGACCATAATTACAGCTATGTTTGTGATTTGTTTGCGGAACGTTTTCCGTACATCCAATCTCCATCTCGACAAGGATTCGCAAATTAAATTTAAGATTTGAAGAGACTGGGTCGGAAGCATGTTCGTCAAATTCTGTTACTACAGAAAATAATCTCAATGTTGTCACGTAATATTTTGTACAATCACTGACAGCATCTCAAAGAAAAGTCTCTAAGAAGTAAGAAATAGCAAGAAAAAGCAGTAAAGTCTGCAATTGAGACCATGTAGGCCTACTTTATTTCAAAGTCTAAATGAAGATGATAGCTGATCCCAACTTTTTCAAAACCATTCTTTGGAGCGACGAAGATATTTTAAAGGTGGATAACATACTGAACAGACACAACTGCGTCTGTATGGCGATGGAGACAGATTTAAACTCTGCCTGCGTGAGCGTATCCTTTATTGTTTTATCAGTACTATCAGTTCTGTAAAGTACCGACATATACTTCAAGTAGTGTTGTTAAAACTGGAAAATAGTCCACTTTATAAACATCTGTAACCGGTTAGGGAAAAGTTTATATGGCAACAAGATGAAACACCCACGCATTATGGAGTTATTGTGAGAGATTTTCTAAATTAAAACTTTGATGAATGAATTTGATGATGGGGTATCATTGAGTGGCCTCCACGATTCTTAGATATCACATTTATCACACGTATCTAGATCAGATCGAAATTACATACATACATACAAATAGTCACGCCTTTTTCCCGTAGGGGTAGGCAGAGACCACTTCCTTTCACTTGCTACGGTTCTTACACAAATCTTTTGCTTCCTCTACTTTCATCAGTGCTCTCATACATGTTCGTCGGTTGTTGGTACTCTTGACCTGGCCTTTCTTTAAACAATGTTAATCTGATAGAGATATCTTCGCCGAGGTCGACCTCTACCGACTTGTCCATTCACATTCGCCTTATAAATTTGTTTCGTCAATCTTCCTTCATCCATCCTTTCTTCTTGTCCAAACCATCTAAGCATTCCTTTATCTATCTTTGTAACCACATCTTCTTTTACACCACAGTGTTCTCTTATCTCACTATTCTTTACTTTATCCAACCGAGTCACTCCAGCTATACTTCTCAGACTACTCATCTCCGCAGCATTAATCCTATTTATATGCTTCTTCTGCCAAACCCAACATTCACTACCACACTACCCAACACACCTCTATGCACAGCCAGACTTGCCTTTTTTGACACTTCGAAATTATCTTGAAGAATACTAGGTCAAGAATACCAACAACCGACGAGCATGTATGAAAGCGTTGATGAGAGTAGAAGAAGTGAAAGAAGTGTGTAAGAACCATAGCAAGTGAAAAGAAGTAGTCTGCCTAGGGAAAATAGACGTGACTATATTTATAAATGTATAATTTTGCGGTCTGTGGTTTACTAAAAAATAAGGTTTATTCCATAAAGTTTCGCGATGTTAGCATTTACAGAAACGAATCCAATCAAAATTTGATAACCTACAGCCCTGGAAGATTTGCGACAAAATTTGTAAAACAGTTTTCAACAGGTGCAATGTTAGCTTAGTGCAGCATGAAAAACACTTGGAGCATTTTTTGTGGGTTCATTAAATTGTACTAGCATTTGTGTCTTGATTGTAAAATTGTTGACAGTATATTTGTATTTTTTGTAACTGCTCTATATTTTATTTTCCATACCTTTGAATTTTTTAGTGTGTTCTAACTTTTATTTTTTTTAGATATATAAAAGATCGACAATATTATTTGATATATCAGCTTCTGTGTTGAAACAAAGAATCTGTCTTGCAGTAGACAATGAAATACAAAATACTTTGAATGGGTCATTTGTCAATGATGACGAATATTTGCAATGTGCAGAATGGTAAGAAAAGTAATTATTTGATTCATTGTAAATAAACATCTTTACTTACACTACACCCACATAAATTTTTTAACATATTGTGAAAGGCTTTCGCGGCAAACGTTTATTGGTGAATGGTTTTTCGGATTTATAGGCCGTCGTAGGTCTGAGTTAATACTCGACGTTTCGCCATCTCGAGTGGCTGGCATCTTCGGGAGATGTAATGTCTGCTTTTTAGCCTGACGGTTTGTGACATTTGTATGTCATAATCGCAGGTTATATACGTTGTGGTGGGCAGGAAATATTTGAGGGCTGTTCAGGAATTGGTCACGTTTTGGAGATTCATTCTTCTTATGTTTGTAAGTAAGCAGTGTTGTATTTTTAACTATAGGTACCCATGTTCTATTGATTTTAAGTGTTTCCTCAGATCTGCATATTACCCGAGGCTTTATAAAGAAGCGATTGAAATACATAAACACCAGCAGAACTTTAATAGATCTGAGGAAACACTTAAAATCAATAGAACATGGGTACCTGTACTTAAAAATACAACGCTGCTTCCTTATAAACATACGAAGAATGAACTTCGGAACGTGACCAATTCCTGAACAGCCCCCAAATATGCCCCGCCTACCAAAACGTATATAACCTGCGATCATGACATACAAATGTCACAAACCGTCAGCCTTAAAAAGCAGACATTACATCTCCCGAAGATGCCATCCACTCAAGATGGCGAAATGTCGAGTATTAACTCGAAAAACCATTCACCAATAATTTTTTTAAGTTAAGTGGTACTAATAATATTTTCTTTAAATAGGTGTTGGCAAAAATTCTATTCCTGTTGTGTACAATATCACATTGCAAGTTTGAAACCTCTAGGATTAATGCTTTTACCTTCTGTGTCTGCAGCTGTGTTTCTGAAAAAATCCACCTTTTCTTTTTTGAGACCATTAGATCCTCTTGAACACATGACTATTTGCGGTGAAGATGTATACAGAGATCAGTTTATCAACTTTTCGATGTTGGCTGAAGGTAATTTATTTATACTTGTGATAGTTCAAATGTTGAAAACACAAAACGATTTTTCTTTAATTTAGATTTGGAAACAACAGATGACGTTATGAGTTTATTTAAAATTATTGTATACTTGGAGCAACAAATGAGTGATACTTTTATGCAAGCATTTGAGAAAGAACTATTTAACCTTCATGCACCAGATGTCATTATGGAAAGTCTTCTGGAAAAAATTCAATCAGAAATGGATTGCCAAGTAAGAACTTAAATTTTTTGATTAATTAATTGTTTTAAGTGTATATATTTGTTTTTTGTGACAGTTAAAAGTTTCCATATATTTATACTATTCGCTGGTTGTTTAATATCGTGATTGTATCATTTTAAATTTTAGTTTTCTTCTCACATACTGGAAATGCTCAATGAAATTAACGATTTATATAAAGCCATGCACAAAATTTTAGAATTACTGCGTTATGAAAATACATTGGCCAATCCTGATTATGAAATAAATCCAAGGGCGATGTATCATTTCAATTCCTTACTAGGGACTTCGGTTGTTGCTGAAAGTTTAAGGCAACAGGCACAGATTAGGTACGTCACTTTTGTTATTGCAAATAGAATCTCGTAAATTTA
The DNA here is from genome assembly GCA_950111635.1 of Agelastica alni. Classification (NCBI taxonomy): domain Eukaryota; kingdom Metazoa; phylum Arthropoda; class Insecta; order Coleoptera; family Chrysomelidae; genus Agelastica; species Agelastica alni. The sequence goes on from OX467710.1 coordinate 21,834,748, forward strand.
TAAATGTTTAATGTGAACACATTATTTTGGAGTTTCCACTTTTCACACCCATAAAAAAATAAAGATTCTTTAATACTTCCGGATTAAATGTTTGTAATTTTATTATTAATTGATCTTTAATTTGAAAATAGTTCAAATGTAACTCAAAAAAATTCTCTAACCTTACCATCATTAAGATTGTGTATTTTCCCCAAATAACAATAAATCGAATAATTGATTACATGTTTTAGGTTTCAAATATGCCGTAACTTACTTCTGGTATGCAACATTTTGTTGAACGAAAAAACATTGGATTGGGGAGTTTTAGAAGCGATACGTTCGGTTTGTACACCAGAAATTGTTGTTCTAACACAGGCATGTTATGTTGTACTTTGGTTAAGCGGATTGACTGCTGTAGTCAACTTGCCGTAAGTAATTGTTTTTATTTGGTTTATACTTTCTATAAAAAAAGCCTTGTGGTGTCATTGGACACCCGATAGTAACGAAGTTCCTTATGCTATTTATAAATGTTGATCTAGGTATTTTGTAAAAAAAAAAGAAAAACAAATATAATTGTTACTGATTCTCATACAAAAGATATATAATACCTGGCAAGATTCAAATTCAACATTTCACTTTTTTGTATTTTTTTTATTCTGCCGTCATTGTTGTTGGCGTGGAGCATTGGTTTTCGGTATTTTATTTGCACTCTGACGTTTTCGCTTTCCATACTCTTTTGGACTCTGAACACATGATTTCACTATAGTCTTCCAATAATTTAAATAGTAAAATAAATAGTAAACACTCCAATCACAAGTACAATAAACGAATGTAAACAGTAAATACTTGTATCAAGTTATACAATTTTATCAACTTACTTTTCTAAATCTGTATTACACACATTTGCTGCAGTTTCCATTTTTCAAACTTAATTGCAATAATAAAACAATATTCACATATGATCTAACACAATAAATTATAGTTTAAAAAAACTAAAAAACATGCTTTTAGAGTTAATCAAACTAAAAAGTAAAAAATCATTCTTAACATAGGAATAAAATTTTTGACGAGAAAATTAATGTCACTGTTCTAAAAGCATGGGGTGCTTTTATTCCGAAACGCAGAGTTAGTTTAAAAATGGTCATACAAAGCAGTGACATTGATTGACATTAATTTTTTTTTTGACAGTGACATTAATTTTCTCGTTAGTCATTCGTTAAGAATTATTTTTTACTTTTTAGTTTGATAAACTCTAAAAGTGTGTTTTTTTTATTTTTTTAAATTATAATTTTTTTTCGCTTTTTAGTTTGGTTTGTTTTACTTACTAAAAAAATTATGTATTAAATGGTAAAAGCACAAAAATAATGCATCGACCGGGAATCGAACCCAGGCTGTCCGCGTGACAGGCGAGCATTCTACCACAGAACCACCGATGCATTTCGTTACGTGACGATTTTTACTAAATCGCACTATCCGTAAGCTGCGTTGAGGAACTTCGTTACAATAAATTACTCCGAATTTTAGGATTAATTTGAAATTGTTTATTGTTGCTAACATAAAATATTTTAGTACTCGAGAATCAACGATAAATAGATTGGCACCTCTCAAGCTGTTTCCAGTTCTAAATTTAAGGCCTGCAAGTGCTTGCACTTCATTACTAGAACTATTTATTCTTTCTACTGGGGGACAAGAGGCAAGAAAATCCTTCGCAAAAGTGTTATGTAGTGATGAGGCTTTGGCTCATTGGCACCTCTCTCTTTTACCATATTTAAATCACGTTAGACATATCATGTATCCTTTTTACTGCTGAGTATGGTTGCTTAAAATTTCGGGCCTTTTTTCCAAAATGTACGAACCGTTTTTTCTTTAACCACACAATAGATGGCCAATAAGTGGAGGTACGGTTTTAGCAGAGTGGTTGTTGGGCAGTGGCCAGCATTTATGGTTGCAGCAGTATGTGCGTCTTCTTAGCAATTGGTGCGAATGGAACAGTTGTACAAGTAAGTAAAGCTCATTAAAATATGCCATTTAATTTTCACGTTTTTCTTCGTCGTTAAACTGTTTTCTCGGGGGACCCCCGTCAGGAAAAAGGTTTCTTACGCTTTTTCTTCAACTCTGAATGTAATTCGATATGGAGATTTGGATTGTTTATGTTTGTATATTTTTGCCACGTAGGGAAAAAGCGTTATGGCCACTCCATGCGACTCTCTCTCTTACACACACACTCCTATATAATAGAAATAGACAGAGAGAGAGAGAGAGAGAGAGAGAGAGAGAAAGACGCAAGTCCTTACGTGACGATTTCTAACAGTCAACTCATACCGCAAACCGCGTTAAAAAACTTCGTTCCAATAATCCACACAAAACTATATGGTGATTTTTTTAATTGCTATATTTTTGTATTCAGTTTAAGCGGTCTATCAGCACTACATTTGTTTTGAATACATTATTTCTTGTAAGGATACTAAAAAAGTTCAATTCTATCGATTTATGTTTTAGGAAATTTTCTATTGGCTGCTGCTTTTTTGACAACTGGTGAATATAACAAAGCTGAAGATTTATTCGAAACGGCAGCAAAAGGAATCTTTACTGATACTTTTCTGCAAGATCGTATCTTAAAAGGAATTGAGAATAATCCAACTAGAGCATATATAAATTATTACTTAAAGGTAAGTAAAAATATCTATTTTATTCGTATTTTTATAATATTATTATACAAATTTTAGGTCATTCAACTTTTTGAACTTCACAAAGCGAGGGATTGTGCTATTAGTGTTGCAAATACTGCTCTAAGTATTGTTGATCCTGATGATCCTTTGTCGGTAAGATTTTGTTACGAAAACGATTTTTTTTATTAAAAAAAATAAATTGCCGTAATGCTTACTACAATATTATAAATAATCAAATTTTAAGCAAATAGTTGAAACCACAAGTGAATAATTGGTGTACACTCTGACAGGAATATCTGAAGCCATGAGCTGCGCGAAATTAAGAGAATCAGAACATGCGATAACATTGTTTGTCAAGTCGCGTTGCTGTATCTTGAACAACCGATGTAGTTCTGGTTAAATACATTTTTTTAATAGCAAATGGATAATGGATTTTACATCTACAGGGTGTTTAAAAAAAAGGTGACCCAGTCTCTAGGGTAGGTAGAAAACTGTAAAATAATTGGGGTTTGCTTTGTAAAATTTTTTCATAACGCCATCCGTATTCAAGATAAAGGGCGTTGAAGGAAACCAAAAAGGTACTCGGAATATTTTGATTTAAAAATTATGAAGTAATAACCGATGCTGGTATAAAGTTTTTCCGATCCCTCTCCGGCCTTCGATCAACAGATGCAAGAATTGATATTTTGTGTTTCGCATTATATGTCCCAATAGCAATTTTTACTTATTTCTTATTTTTTAATTAAGTGAAATGGGTTAGTATGTATACTGAGAAGGCATACCGACCCTGTACAGAGGATGAACAAATGAACCTTGGAAACGATACAACAGTCAATTACTTGTCAAGCACCGATCACCTGATTGAAAATTTTCGACAATTAAATGTACGTGTTGGGACATGCTGTACTTTATTGTCTCATACTGTATATGTTATATTTTTTGTATGGTGTTATTGTCATTATGACGCGAGATTTTGTCAGAACGAAGTTGTCAATAAAAAGTAATCACAAAAGGTCACCTTCCAAGTATTTTATTTTATGTAATTAGAAAGCAACTCAACAGTACGTTTGTAGCGATTTAAAAAGTTTTCTTTATAACATTTATGGTGGTTTAAAGTTTAAGATGTATCTATGTAATAAAGTAGCCTTCACAGAGTTAAGTTTAAATCTTAACAATGGATGAAAATTATCGGAGAGCTGTTGAGATTGAAACATTGCTGGCAATTGGAACAAGTCAATGGGATATAGCGAGACGTTTGAATTTTAGTCGTTCAACAATACAAAGAACACACCAGCGGTTTTTGGAGACCGGCTCTTACCAACGGTGGCCCGGTACGGGTGCGAAACGAAAAACAACAGCTCAGGAGGATCGCTTTCTCAAGATTGCACTGCGAGACCGAAAGCAAACCAAACAGCTAGAATGCTTCAAAGCGGTCTTCAGCAAGCTCAAAGAACAGCAGTCAGCATGTCTACTGTTCGACGACGGTTAAAAGAAAGTAGTTTGTCAGCTTGCAGTCCAGCTAAAGGACCCTTGCTTACTGCAGCTCACAGATGACTCAGACTTGAGTTTGCCCGTGAAAACATGAATTGGACAATTAATGATTAATGGAAAAAGGTATTGTTCACGGATGAGTCTAGAATGTGCCTTTATGGTAAAGATGGAAGAAATAAGGTGTACAGAAGAGCCGGAGAACGGTATGCTGCCTGTACTTGGTTACCAACGGTTGCTTATGGGGTGGCTCAGTAATGTTTTGGGCAGGTATTTCTTTTGAGGCACACACGGATCTCGTCGTGATTGATAGAGGCGCGCTAACAGCACGACGAAATATTGCAGAGATTCTAGAAGACTGCTACCATATGATGGGTTTTTTGGTAATGGTTTTCTGCTAATGCAAGATAATGCGTGACCGCATACGGCAAGAATGGTAATGGAGTATTGCAAAAATGAACTGGCTCTCTCAAAGCTCAGATCTAAATCCTATTGAGCATATTTGGGACCAGCTCAAAAGGCGTGTAAGGCGTCGTATACCTGCTCCGGCAGCACGTGAAGAGCTCCGATTGGCCCTTATTGAGGAATGGACCAATTTTCCTCGACCAAACATTCAGAATGTGCTTCGTTCTATGCTCACTCGTATGAGAAGTGTCATTCAGAATCGAGTTGTTGTGTCAACTGAATGTGTTATTTTTCAATAAATTTTCAAATTTTTGCTTACTTTCTGTTTGTAACTCGTATAAACATCATAAGACATGCTAAATGCATTATTGAATAAATACAAAATACATTTATTACAAAACAAAAATAAGCTAAATTTAAAAAATTGGATAATTTCGAAATGTTTAGGTGTGGCCCGTTTTCTCTGACGCGCAGTGTATATACATCAGATTATCTGTAAAACACGCCACTCAAATATAGCTTTGGATTTTCACAACTATTAAACCCGGCAATCAAATGTACAAGGTTTTCATCCACAAATGGCCAAAACAGCATATTTTTCAGAGGCACATTCATGTACAATAACATATCTTTAGAGATCAGAGCATTAGACACAAAGGGGTTCAAAATTATAACTAAAAAAATGTTCAGAGAATTCTCTTGTCACAATATGAGCGTTTGTTTCAACCTATTCAACTAATCCAACCACTTCTATGTATATATTCTCTGACTTTCTTCTTTACATATGTAAATGTATCTACTTTATCTGTATTATTAATATTGTGAAAGTAACATATACATACATAAAGTCACGCCTTTTTCCCATAGGGGTAGGCAGAGACCACTTCCTTCCACTTGCTATGGTTCTTACACACATCTTTTGATTCCTCTACTTTCATCAGTGCTCTCATACATGCTCGTCGGTTGTTGGTACTCTTGACCTGGCCTTTCTTCAAAACAATGTTGATCTGATCAAGATATGTTCTCCGAGGTCGACCTCTACCGACTTGTCCATTCACACTCGCCTTATAAATTTGTTTCGTCAATCTTCCTTCATCCATCCTTTCTACGTGTCTTAACCATCTAAGCATTCCTTTATCTATCTTTGTAACCACAACTTCTTGTACACCACAGCGTTCTCTTATCTCACTATTCTTTACTTTATCCAACCGAGTCACTCCGGATATACTTCTCAGACTACTCATCTCCGCAGCAATAATCCTATTTACATAGTAACATATATAAATTGTAAATGTACCTACCTACTTTGGTATATTATTTTTTTTATGTGAAACATCTAATGGCACGACTGTTGGTGTCGAGATGCGAAAGCTTCGGGCAGCTCCGTAACTATTCGGCTTGCTTCGTCGCTTAAGCTCCGCCTACGTTACAAATAAAACTTTCGTTGCTTATTTTAGTTATTATCAGCCTATTGTAACTTTGATACCATCAGAAACATGATCGAATGTTAATATTACAGAAATAACTGATGATACTGAATTGTTAACTTTATTTGGATTATTATTGTTTTTTATGTAAAAACTCAATTAATTATTTTTCAATAACATTTAATTTCCATGTTTCACATCTGCTTGGCGTCCCGTGACGTCTCAATTTTTTTTTATGTACAATGGACAAATTGACATTGACATATAAGCCAATAACAAATCAAAGGCAATGGCAGAGAAGAGAGGGAATCTTTTGCCTGACAATGGAAGGTAGATTTGATTGGTTAGAATAAATTTAAGGCATAATGAGATTTTATTTAACATTCACACATTTGCAGGTTCTTCTAAAAAATTCAGTGTAACAGATCAACACACACATATAAATACAACAAATCTTAAATAAGAGTTATTATTAAAACATTATAAATCACTCAATGCGTTTTAAATCCTGCTAATGTAACAGTATCTAACAATGTACGTTTTTTCAGGCAACTCTGTATTCCATAAAATTCAAACACCACGTAGCCCTAAAACACTATGAATTAGCTTTCGACTCGCTGAATTCAAATCCGGATTCAGAACGCAAAAAAGATAATTTGAGAGATCTGGTAAAAACGTTATTAGATGAAAAGAAATTAGATGTTTTATTGAATTTTACTTATGGTAGCATGGATGAATTTTTTACGAATATACTGTTGACACGAGCAAGAGCGACCGATGCCATTAACAATATTTTCTACGATTTTTTGTATTCATACCAAATAAAAAGGGGACCACTGTCCCACAGATTGGGTAAGTTGTAGTCATAGAAAAACAATTTTACAAATTCGAGGTAGTCTGGTCATGCTTAAAAACCGTCCGAATAGTGTGCGATTTTTATTTCTCCTCCCTAGCGCTCCGCAGCAGCACAGCTCGCGCTCCACCGCCCCCGTATACCCGCCGCACAACCCGCAGGCCAGGCCTCCATTATACAGTCCCTTAGCGATTATTAGCTGATTCCTGTTCATCGCTAACTGTTCTGCCTTCCTTTTGTGGCACGGTGTCTTTAAACTATATTTTTTAGGATTAGTTTTTTGCTGTCAATTCCTTATTTGCTAACATTGGTTTAGTACTGTTTTTTATAATTTTAAAGTGCCTAAAAATACCTTCTCCAAATTCGTCGTCAGCTCTCCGATTAAATGGGTTACCTTATTTAATGGTCACGCCTTTTTCCTGTAGAGGTAGACAGAGACCACTTTCTTTCACTTGCTACGGTTCTTGCACACATCTTTTGCTTTTTCTAATTTCATCAGTGCTCTCATACATGCTCGTCGATTTTTGATACTCTTGACCTGATCTTTCTTCAAAACAATGTCGATCTGATCGAGATATGTTCGCCGAGGTCGACCTCTACCGACTTGTCCATTCACACTCGCCTTATAAGTCTGTTCCTTCATCGTTGTGTTTAATATTTGTCATTGGTCAGTTATTGACGACGTCATTTTCAGCTTTATTGGTGAAAAATATTTTGTAAAAACACTTTTAATTTCTTAAAAATTAGAAAATTTATCAATTCTTTGACACATTTTTTTCTGCAGACAGTTTTCTTAGTATTGTATATTGAAACTTAACGAATATATTGTTTTTATTTATGTGTGTAATTTTCATAAATTAAATATAATACGAAAACCGCAACTAAGTGCAAACATTATTTAGTAGCAGCATAAACTCGTTACCTTTTTTTATTTGTAATTAATCATCATTTTAGCTGCATCTGTGATGTATGAACAAGCTTTTCGTTTGAATTACTCAAATAGTATCGAAGCTCTCGAAAAACAGGTCAAATGTTATTTAGCAGCCAAGAATGTTTTGCATCTTTGTAAGCCCGAACATGCTTGGATAGTAAGACCAGCTGATCCCGATGAAGAAGATGAAGTCATTCAGATTCAGCCTTTAGCCGGATCCAATGAGGTAAAAATAGAATAAATGAAACGGCAAACTTTTTTGCTAACATTTATTTTTTCTATTTTAGGAAATAAAAGTATTTAAATTGAGAAAACAGGTGGAAGTTGTTGAAATTGAAACTATAGAAAAAGAATTAATTTTCGCTAGTGCTAAATTAAAACTTGCAAGATTTAGTACTAATAAATTACCAATCAACATAACTAGTGAGTAGATCTGTAACAAAAAAACCAAGTTTAACATTCTACTACAGTTTAATTTTATAAATCTGTTTTAGGTACAACCGAATTATTGACTTTGTTGAACAATGCAGGCTTGTTTAAGACCGCTTTAGATCTTTGTACAACGTTTAGTTTATCGTATTCAAATGTTTTTGAAGTGTTAACAAAACACTGCGTGTTATTGACAGAAGAAGAAAATCCAAATGCTTGGAATTGGCTTGTAGAAAATGATTTGCAAGGTAAAAAAAATACATTTTAATTAGTATTTTATATTTTGTCTTTAGATTTGTTGTAGACCTTTGGATGGATTTAATTTTCTCAAATTTTAGATTTACCAGTAAATCGGGACAGTATTGCAGATGTAGTGTGGCAATTCCTTCAAGACTGTTTGGAAAAATATGAAGAACCCAAAATGACTGCACTTCATTATGTCGTTTGCAAAAAGATCATCAACATGAAAATGTACTTTCCTCATTGGTTAATATCTTCTTACAAGGTAAATCGAAAGAATTATTTTATATTTCAGATTTATTTTTCAAATTAATTTTATACATATATTTTGTATGTAAAGCATAAAAACAAAACAATATCAATAAACACCATATGGACAAAAAGTAATAAGACCGTATTTTTAAAATACGCGCGCTTTGAATATCGACAACGCGCTTTATAAGAAAACCGAACTAACAAATAAAGAATAATAATTAATAAATATAATTTTACAATCAAAAGCGTGGGGTGCTTTTTATGATGTTTATGTTTTCTTCTTGGAGACTTTACTTTTACAAATATCTGTTTATTATCAAATATATTAATTAATATAGCGCACCCCACGCTTTTGATTGAAAAATTATTTTTTATTTTTTAGTTCGGTTTTCTTATAAAGCGGTTGTCTTAGTATTTTTAAACTATTATTTATTTTTCATTTTTTAGTTCGGGTTTTTTTTTTTAAATTATTGCTACTTATCGACGTTCTTTAATTCGATATTAATTGTCCTATGAGTTTGTCGTAAAACGGAATTACGTGAAAATTTATTTGCGTATAAAAAACCACGAGCAGGTATTAAAATTACTAGGATTTAAAATAGTGATATGCGTTAGCGACATCTGTTGGAGAGTAGTTCAAGCGTCGCTTTCTATTTAAATTGAATTCATAGGGGATATCAGCCATTTTTAATCCCTATAAAACACTTTTTTAAATATAACTGATTCTGGCCAGGGATCCTTAAAAAAATTTATGAAATTATTGTATTGTCATTGGTCCTTTAGAAGTATACAAAGTCGATCAAGTCGATCTGATGTTTTAAGTGGGTAAAAATGGTGTCCAAAGATTCCGTTACATAGATACGAATCAAGCTAATATAAAGCGTGTAAAAATAAAGTTTCTTGTTCTGGTGCATTAAAAATGTTATAAAAATATCACGGTGATAAATGTTAATCAAAATCACTAGTTTTTAAGTGTTACAAATCATTTGGTGAGTCGTGAAGCAGTCGAAGATGAAACTTGTTACAACTACTGATGAAAACATCAACAAAATCAAGGAGCTTGCACTTTTCAATCGTCGATTGACTTAAAGAGTCTTTGTAGATATTGTTAGTACATCAAAAAGATCAATACAAACAATTTTAAAGGACAATTTGGGCTTGTCTTGTGGGTCTTCTCGTCTCAAAAAGTTTTAATTTGGTTTGAACAACACCGTCGAGTTGAAGTGGCTGGAGTAATACTTTCTATGACTGATTATAATTTGAAATGCATTGTTATGGCGATGAGACTTGGATCTATGCTTAAGACCTGGAAACAGTTTTACAATCTAATGAATATCGTGCTGCAGGTGAACCAAAACAAGTCAAAAATCAAGGTCATGTTAATTGTTTTCTTCTACTACCGTGGTTTTGTGCACAGAGAGTTCCTCTTAACTCGTCAAATAGCCAACAAAGAATATTATTTAGGCCTTCCGCGTTGTTTATGTAAGTCAATTCGTAAAAATCGATCAGAATTATGGCGAAACAATGAGTCAATATAAGGCATACAAGAGAATTTGGCTCATATACTGGAAACTGAGTATAATAACTATTTAGAAGACCGGAAAAAATGTTATAATAAGTCATTGTGGAAGGGAATTATATTAAAGGAGAATCAATAAATTTGGATAAATAAAGTATTTTCTTTCTACTGAGCAGAAAGCATTACTTTCAGCCCGCTACGCAAAACGAAGTTGCCGCTTTTCGCCTACAGTAGGGAGAAAAATAGTATACACACCACGGGCATTAAAGTAAGAAATGTGTCAGAACAGATGTATGATGACCTCGGCTTCGCCTCGGTCAAAAAACATGTGCTCTGAGACATTTCTTACTTTACTGCCCTATGTGTGTAATATACTATTTCTTTGTATTTTATTTAATTAGTCTCATTACTAAGGAGTGTCATAAACAATGTGTGGTATCTAATTGAAATAATTAATTGTTAAAGGTTCGAAATCCAGCTGAGCTATTGAGGTTATTGCACAGTTGTGGAAGATTAAAAGAAGCCATTGAATTAACAAATGATTATATTCTTTCCGCCATGGGATATGGGAAAGAATACTTTGGGTTCACACAACCTTTGGGTCCTACATCGCCTGCTTTCTGCCTACCCGTATACGCCATCCAACGATTGATAGATGAATTAAAAATACAAAATATGAAGAATATAGAACAACCATATTTGCAAGTAAGTGGAACCACTTTATCTAACAGTGAAACAGAAAGCTGCGCTTAAGTGTTTTATTAATATTACATACATTACAGTAAATTTTAAACTATCTATTCCAAATAACGCATTAAATTTTAACTACCATTATTAATCTTTTTGTTTTAGGAATATAATAGCTTGCAATCATTGTTCAACAAGTACCTGGAAGCCGCCGCTAGAGTATCAAATCAGATGTGCCAAACCAAATTAACGTCAGGATCTTTAAAAACAAATTTACCCTCGATAGATACTAGATCATAATAACTTTTTTACACCCAATAAATATTTTTAATTACACCTAGTTTAATTTTCAATATTTTTTTAATTTTTAGCACTCATCATTGTGTTACTTTACCAAAGGCGAATGTAGCTTTCAAAAAGACTAACATTTACATGAGGCAATGATCAATAGCTAACCTATAAATGCGATATAATAGCAACCTGCTAAAAAACCAAATAAAGAACACGAAATAGAATCGTAGATGTTAAAAAGATGTTATTTGGTGTTATAGTTTAGCTTCTAAAAAATCAGTGGGTGCTACTGTTTATTTTTAGAACGCGTTATAGCAAAGATGGTTTTATTCTTAATCAAATTGCCATTTTATAAAAGTTGTAAACAGGCTGAGATGTAACCACGCTCTTACACCCCTTCATATGTTTAAAATAGGTTTTACGGACTCACCCAATTGCAAATGCGGAAATGAACTTCTTGAGTGTTCTGAAAATATAAAAAGCTTAATAACCAACTTAATAAATTAAAAATTCCAATTCCCATCTACTTCAACAATTTGATTTTTTCTAGAGACATAAATATATTAAAAGCGATTCATCAACATATCAAAAATTGTAGGTATAAATTGTAAAAATAAAACTAACCTTTAGAAATAAGTGACAATTGTTAAAAAATAAAAAAGTAATTTAGTAAATTAATTAATAAAGGAAAAAAAATATATTGAAATTAAAAACAAAAATTCATTAGAATTAGAAATTCTTTTTCCCCGAGTGTGAATTTTTGACGAAAATTAGAAAAACAGTCTGGCTAATTGGATTTGCCAGGGTCAAAAACTAAAAAAAAAATATCAGTGGTCTGGGTGCGACCCAAAAGGTCCACACGAATAACTTCCCAGTGGAAAGAATGAAAAAATACCATATGTTTTATTGTTATAATTATTATAAAAAACGATTTCAAATTGTTTATAACAAATTATAATTGTCATTAACAATATTCTGTTTGGGTCAACCGTTTTCTTTCTTTTTTCATATCATTTCACAAGCGGAAGTAATCTTCAATTGTTTATAACAATACACACACACATATATTATGCTATGTATATGCATAATTAATTAATTAATTAATGCAGAGTCCATATGCCTTGTTCATTATCAACATTAACAACATCATTATTGTACCCTTTTCTTACTTTTGTTTCTGTTGCTAACCTGTGATTCTGATTCATCCAAGATGCTACAAAAGGAATCGAAATTTTCTATTGGTTTTCCCAATACATTTTTTGTCATTAGATTGGATATATGTTCCACAGTAAGGCTAGTTCTTAATTTTGATGCAATTAAATTCATAAGGCTAAAACCTCTTTCAACTTTTGAATTGCTAATAGCAATTGAGCTTGGTAGAAGGTAGAAGGATCTAAAATCTCGAAGAGCTGCACAATATCATAGTTATCAGTGTCATTGTTTTCATTCTTATCCTTATCCAAGCACTTCGAATTTTACGTACGCACATGAAGTGTATAGTGTGTTGCGCTCATGATATATTTGCGAGTGTGTGGCATATCGGCGCGATGTGCATATTTTGCATAAATATACTATTAACCCTTTGCACTCGTGCATATGTTCTTTTGTGATTAAACTGTACTCGGACTATTATTTTATTTACTTATCTATCTACTCGACATTTTTTTTTGTAAGGGAATTTTTTAAAAATGCGCTTAAATTGCGTATTAGTTACACTTAGTGTAAAACAAAATAAAAATTTGGATTTTTTTTTATTATTTTAAAAGCGAAAATCGCTTAATGTCAAAAACTATGGGATGCTTTTTAAAAAATAATATTTTTTGCACAAAAGTTTATTCAAATTAAACACAATATTTTATTACCATTATAACATGAAAAATAACTAAATAAAAAAAACTGACATTAGTGTCGAATTCATAGTCATTGGGAACTCTAAGTTTGATAGTGATATTCCCAGTTATGTAAGCATCCTTCCAAAAGGGTGGGAGAGGGATGAAATATAAAAACTATTAAAAACGCCGATATTAGTGTCAAATTTATTGTTTTTGTGGTGGCCAACTTTGATGGTAACATTCTCAATTTTGTTATCACCCCTACGATAGGGGTAAAAAGAGGATGGAATTTAAAAACTATTAAATACGTCTGATATTAGTGTCGAGTTCACAGTTTTTAAGGTCGCTGAGTTTGATTGTGATATCTCCAATGTTGTAAGCACCACTACGAAAGGGGTGGAATATAAAATCTTTTAAAAACGACGATATAATGTTGCACATGTGGATACTAAATTGGTTGTAATATATACATCAGAAGATATAAAATAAACAGCTTACGATAGCAAGTCTAAAATAAATATCATGTTTTTTTTATTTTTACACAAACATATACTCAAGGAAGGTTTAAGAAAGCAATTTAGAAATATTAGAAATGTGCTTTGGATGACAGACCGGCCAAACCGCTGTAATAACAAAACATGGTGTGCCGCCTATACGGCGACATACGAGTGCAAAAGGTAAACGTATTGTGGCGACTATACGGCGGCATACGACCGCAACGGTAAAACGCATCTTGTCGCTCCTTCGGCGACATACGAGTACAAAGGGTTATTTTGGTTTAAGGGGTAATTTAAGAAGCGGCTCGCCGAGTTTCAAAAATTTTAACAAACGGCTCGCGCGAGCCGGACCGGGCCGGCTCCAGCCCACCCCTGACTTTAACATTTAAAAAGTTTAAGACACGGGTACTTATGTATTACACAACATGTACTAGCACCGTATAGTTAATAAAGAGTTTTTTTAAGTTATTCGTCGGTAAATTTCTCTACATTGTTCAATTAAATTTATGGCGTGATTTTCAAGTTATATAATGCATAGGTATTTGGAAATCGACTTTTTGTATTAATTAACGTTGCAGCATTAATTACCTAATTAGCTTGGATATGCAACATTTTCTTAAACGTATGTGCATACACAATTAGGTTTAAAATGTATCATCAATTTAATTAACACATTGATTGAAAGCTTTTTTATATTTATTACTTTTACTTGTAAGTAAAAAGCATCACATCTACTTTATTAAAGTGAGGCTAGTTTACATTGATAAAGTAACTCGGCCTAATAAACTGGGCCCAGTAACTCGGTGCAGTTACTCGACTTTCCCCACTTCTTTTTGTTGATGATTACAGTGGTAAAGTAGCTCGGTCTAGTGAATTGCGTCCAAGAACCAGGGTTAGTACTCAACTCGTCCTATTATTTCTTTCTCGTGTTCTCACGGCAACAATTTAATATAATAATATCCTATAAACTCTTTATACGCTTCACTTCGCTGATGACCCAAGTGGTGATAGCACAGGACAAGGAAGATCTGTAATTTATGACAGTCAGGCTTCTCAAGGAGTATGAAGATTGGGGACTACAAGGCAAAAACCAAATATTTATGTATTGGAACAGCATCAGAGGAACTGCACTTAAAAGACAACGATGCCATAGGGTCATGCATTAAATATACATACCTTGGAACACAAATTGACAATATAGGACGTATAAAGAGTAAAATTGAACAAAGAATCATAAAGGGGAAAAAGGTTATAGGCTGTCTAAACTCAATACTATGGTCAAAACAAATCTCTCATGAAAAGAAACATCTTTTTTACAATGATTGTTGACATTCAACAAAGGCAGTTAACATGGTATGGAAATGTAGAGAGAATGACAGATGAATGGCTCCCAAAACTAATACAACAATGGTTACCTACCAAAAGACGATGCAGAGATAGACCAAAAACCACGTGGATAAGTGGAATACAAAGAGCAATGTCAGAGAGAGATTTGATCCTGAAGACGCTGAGGACAGGGAACCGGAAGGTGTAGGACGCTATTCACCGGGTGGTGCTTGTTAAAAAGCATAGATGTCGTGACTGGCGCTTTTCGCGTAGTACTTCATGTGTACATAATAGGAGTCGGAACTGTTGATGGGTCCAGTCGAGATAGACCTACCCTATGCTGATAAAGGGCAACACACCCCGCAACCGGTCCATAGGTGGTTACTTTGGATGGATAAATCTAATAGTTCCTTCTCTTACTTAACAAGCATCTGCATATTGTTACCCGAAATAGGGTATTATACACGAATATGTATCAGATGTAATTCAATGCCTGTCGCGGCATATAGCCAGAGAAGTAGTTGTTTTTTATACATAATCGACCCACATGAACCTATAATATAGGTGACATACAGCGAAATTAGCTGGTTTTTTAAAAATCAGTTATACATTTTTCACATCTATCACGCTGTCGAAAAATTTTTATAGTTTTCTATAATAATATTATAGTTTTCTATAATTTTTGCATAAATATATTTTTTAATTTTGCAATTTATTCCAATGTTCATCAACACACCGCACAAAAATAGCCAACTGAGATCTCGTTAAATCGCAAGTCTCATCTAACAGCATAGGCATAGGGTTGAGCAGCCTTGGTCTAAACCATTTTTATGCCTCCCACCGACACCTTGACAACCTTGAGTGGTGTGACGGCAAATCAATTTGGGATGGTGAATGAAATCGTTAGGTATGTGTTCTCTTAAAAAATCCGGATTCTGTAATTATGTCCACGATTATCGCAGAAGATCAAGACGACTATGTGTGGAACACAGAGATTTGGAATTTGCCGTGGAACGGCATAGGTACAGCACAAACATTAGTGATGGTATGGTGTGCAATAACATACGGTAGCAGATCACCTCTAGTTTTTTTAGGCAGATAAGGTACGTCTTCATACAGCAAAAGTTACTACAAGGACTTTTAACCAATCAAAAATTTGTGGGATATGATCGGCAACCGACTGGGTAATTTACCTTACCACCAAATAATCTAGTTGACCTTTTTCTCCTAATTCAAGAAGACTGGAATTATTAAATTCCACAGGATACCATAAATCATTTAGTTTCAAGCATGTTAGAAGATTTATCGAATGCATAGAGGAGACCACTCAGATACCTATAAAGAGAGGTGTGAGACAGGGTAGTATTTTGTCTCCTAGACTTTTTAACATCTACACGGAGAATATATTTAAAGGTGAAGGAATAAAGATTGGAGGCGAAACCATTAGTAACATTCGATACGCAGATGATACCGTGCTTCTAGCTGAATCATTGAAAAAAGTACAATGTATGTTAGATAAGATAAACAGAGAAAGTAATAGATGGGGACTGAAAATCAATGTCGAAAAAACTAAATTTATGGTTGTTAGCAAAATGAATGTTGGCCCGGAAAGAATAACACTTGATGGCGAGAATATAGAAAGAGTTCAGCACTTTAAATATCTAGAAATAGCTAGAAGAGCATTTCTGAAACTCAAGCCGCTACTCTGTGCCAAGCAACTTAATATTCATCTGCGGGAAAGGTTTATCAAGTGCTATGTATGGGCTATTCTGTTGTACTCTTGCGAAACATGGACGCTTCACCAAAAAATTATTGACCACATCAGTGCATTCGAGATGTGGCTATACAGAAGGATGCTCAAAATTCCGTGGACAAGCCGAACTACCAACGAGAATGTACTCATCAGAATAGGGCACGATAGAGAACTCTTAACTACCATCAAGCGCCGCAAACTGGAATACTTGGGACATGTGATGCGTGGACCACGTTATAGTCTGCTTTGGCTTATTCTGAATGGCAAGATCGAGGGGAAAAAATGGATAGGCCGCAAAAAGCTATCCTGGCTTCGAAATCTCCGACAATGGACAGGTTTAACTGGTAAGGAACTTCTCCACGCAGCTCAAGAGAGAGATAGATACAAAGAAGTAGTCAATATGGGAGTCGTCAACGCCTGAGAAAGCAAGACACTGTAAGAAGAAGAAGATAACAAACCTTGGCGGATCCATTCATTATTGAATAACTTTGTTATGGATGTGAAACATCTAATGCTGTGGGTAAGAGTTAAAGCAGCTGTTGATGTGGCGACCGTCAGTCTTCTGTCCAACCCAAAACACCTTTGCAAACCTTGACTGTAGTAACTAAAAAATGAGATCTTAACTATAAATGAAGAATATTATTAATGACAAATGACAGTTGTCTAAAACAATACCTTTTTTTAATTTTTTATAGGTCATTGTTTTCATTTGAAATTATTAGTCACAAATTTATAATAATGTAACGATTTTTTTGGGTCCGTCTCTGTCGACCTTGCCTTGAGGCGACAACGCATCGACTACAATTAGGGTGAATACATAATGAGCAGCAAGTAATAGAAGACACTGGATGATTCTCGAAATTATTAGACCTTATTTTCGAATAGTGTTGATTTTTCAAAAACAGGTATTTAAACGGGATCATAGATCCAGGTTATTAAGTTTAAGTTTAGTTTGAAGTCCAGCATTTTGAATTAATTATAGAGTGTTATACAGTTGTGAATTTCTAAGTGATTTGTAAAATAAAATATATTGTGCGAAAATATTAGAATAAAAATCGTTTAGTGATTGTACTGAGAGTTTAGAATAACCGAACACAAGGAGAAAATATCGTAACAATACTTTAGCACTCACATTTAAACTATCAAAGAAAAGTATAAAGAAAATGTAGCATAATTATATAGTGCGACCAGAAAATATCTGGAATTTTCTGATTTTTGTTAATGCATACTAGCATTTTAATTTTAAATTGATTAAAAGAACGAGTATCGTAGTAGGTTTGGAATGACTTATCTAAATGTCATAACATTCAATGTTCAATAGTTGTTTTGACAGTATTTGAAAACACGAAAATCAATATAATGACGCAAGTAGAAAAAAGACGTGTAGTTCAACAATTATATAAAAACGGAGTTAGGAATGTGAGACAATTCGTGCGTTTGACAGGACTAAGCAAGTCGACGGTTTACAATGTGCTGAAACGCATAAGAAATGGTATCGGTTTAGAACATGCCCAATATTCAGGACGACCACGTAAGTTACGAGGTCCGGATTTAAGGTCTTTGCTAACATCGCAAAGTCAGCAAGCCAGAGGCTGGGTTTTCTGTGGAAAGCTAGAAAGTTTTTTACTCCTCATCAACTGTTGACGACGTACAGTGCAACAGAAGTAGCTTGGCAGGTGAGAGATCACAAAATCTGCGCACAACGAAAACATTCGAATAACGATCCGATCGGCGACGACGAAATTTTCAGTAATCGTTAGTCTCAAGTACAATCGGAGGAAGAAGTTTACGAATGTAAAGTATATTCAGCCGAATATTTGTTATTTTAGAGGCTAGTCGCCCGTCAAGCTACTTCTGTTGCACTGTACAAGGCTCAAATCCGACCTCTATTGGAGTATTGCTCGCACATTTGGGGTTCAGCACCAAAACATTCTCTTTGTCTTCTAGATTCCATTCAGTAAAGGGCCATTCGGTTGATAAACAGCTCAACTCTCACATATGCCCTTCACCCACTAGAACATAGAAGAAGAGTTGCAGACCAGATATTACTCTACAGATATTTTAATGGCAGATGCTCCAGAGGAATAAAAACTCTTATACCACCACTGGCTACATTCTGCCGAAGAACTAGACACGGTATCAGTCTCACCCATTTACTCTCAAGATTGACACTACAAGGTCCAATCTCCATCAAGAATCCTTCATTTACAGGGCTACTACGGAATGAAACAAGCTTTCAAAATCAGTTTTTCCAGAGAACTATGACCTGCAACTTTTTAAAAAGTGGGTCCACAATCATCTCTTTTCTATAATCCCTTCCCCGATTTTTTTCTAATTCCAAATACTTGCTGGTCGTACTATATTAAATGATATTCAGCATATTTTCCATACAAAATAGTTTCACATCTGCCGGTCGTCCCGCGACAGCTCATTTCTTTTTAAATTTTAGCATGAAAATGTAGTCGTTTTTTAAATTTAATTAAACACAGATTCTGCATAAATTTGATTAGGATTGATAAACTACCTACTGAGTGTAATTTTTGCGAAATTATATTTTTTTCCCACATGATTAGTTAAAATATGTAAAATTAATTTCTCATATTTTGTTTCTAATTGTCTCAAAATTATAACTCAAAAAGCGAACAAAATAAAACATATATTTCGGCAAAAATATTTAACTCTTCCGGCCGTGTTATTATTTTTGTAAAGACAAAAAACAAAAAAGAGAATTCTTGCAATAAAATTAAAATAAACAAAACAAAACGAATATTTTCATAAACATTAGATTTAATTTAAATTATTTTTAAATCGTTTAAAATAAATTCTAAAAATATCAGTGAATACATGAAAAAAAAACTGACATTAAAAATGCAAACATTAAGTTCAAGTCCGTTCCTTTGAGCTTTAAATTTGATTCACTAATAAATATTTATACATTTTTTTATCTGATGCTAGTGCGTATAATGAATGCCAAACAATAACCTACCGCATAAGAATTAGAGTTTTTTTTTAAAATGAGGTAATTCACCCACTGTTTTGTTTTCGTAATGTATAGGTAAACTTTGGACATTACTTCGACAATAACAGTTACTTTCTTCGTACTGGTTCTTCCTTTGTTAGCAGTGGTGGGTTATAATGATTTTTTTGAAGCAGAAGTGATGAACGTATTGTTGAATCAGAAAATGCGTTCACAGGCCTTCTAAAAAAAGTACAAGAAAATTGATAGCTGAAGTTTATGTTTTTTTAGTGCGGATTTAAAAAAAAATAATAGTAAATTTTTATCTCGTCATGATTTTTAAAAAATTCAATTTTACTTGAATTATTATGAACGTTTACCATAAACATTTTTTGCCGTTAAATTTCTTCCTTCTTTACCTGTAGATCAATCCACTGTGGTGAAACCTACAAAATACCTCTCTGTGACACATCTATCCCTCCCTTTCCGTCGTAATCTCTCTCCATGGTTTAGCCGAAGCCAATTTGAAAGAGAAAATCTTTGATGGTCCAGATATCCGCAAGGTTATAAAAGATGATGAATTTTAGACTAGCATAACAAGGAGGAGTGAATTTTGGTCGACATTGTCTATGTTTGGGGTGAGCGGTAGTTTAATATGAGCATTGAAATCACTTTACGAGGATTCCACTGCTTGTGTCAGGATAAACGAAGCTTACACGGGCTGGTTTAACACAGAAAAAGGTGTAAGACAGGAATGTGTGGCTTCGCCAAGGCTGTTTAGCTTATACATAGACGATTGTTTAAAATATTTAAAAGAGAGTGCGTATGGATTGACAATGAATGATTTGATCGTCAAATGCCTTCTTTACGCCGATGATCAAGTCATATTAGCGTCATCTGAAGAGGAGTTGCAGGCGATGGTTAATGTTATGCATGATGCCCTGAAAATCAAAGGGATGAAAATAAATGTAAGCAAAACGAAAGTAATGGTTTTTGAAGGAGAAAAAAGCATAACAAACTGTGGAACAAGTAAATGAGTTTGTATACTTGGGTTGAAAGTTTACGACAGATAGAAAGGATGACAGTGACATTGAACAAGGGTGTTGGAAGGAAAACCAATGAATGGGCACTGCATAGCTTTATAAACAGCCAAAAGGTGTCAAAAAAGGCACGTCTGGCTGTGCATAGAGGATTGTTGGTTCTTGCATGTTTGGTAGTGAATGTTGGGTTTGGCAGAAGAAGCATGAAAATAGGATTAATACTGCGGAGATGAGTAGTCTGAGAAGTATAGCCGGAGTGACTCGGTTGAATAAAGTAAATAATAGTGAGATAAGAAAACGCTGTGGTGTAAAAGAAGATGTGGTTACAAAGATAGATAAGGGAATGCTTAGATGGTTCGGACACGTAGAAAGGATGGATGAAGGAAGATTGACGAAACAAATTTATAAGGCGAGTGTGAATGGACAAGTCGGTAGAGGTCGACCTCGGCGAACATATCTCGATCAGATCAACATTGTTTTAAAGAAAGGCCAGGTCAAAAGTACCAACAACCAACGAGCATGCATGAGAGCACTGATAAAAGAAGTAGAAGCAAAAGATGTGAGTAAGAACCGTAGCGGAAGTGGAAGGAAGTGAATATTTGTATGTTTGTATGTATAACCACAAAGGAAAAATAAGATGTAGTCAGTAAATTTCTGGACAATTACAAGACTCCTGACTCCTGACTCCAGACAGTAGAGAAAGCAAAATATGTGTATAAGAACCGTAGCAAGTGGAAAGAAGTGGTCTTTGCTTACCCCTACGGGAAATAGGCGTGACTATTTGTATGTATGTATGTTGGTGTAGACTTTAGATTTTAAAGAACACCATAAAAAGAAGTCTAATGGGGTAATATCGGTTAATCTAGCAGGCCATTCCACTATTCTCCTTCTTCCGATCCATCGAGCTGGAAATGTTTTGTTTAAAAACTGGCGCGCAGCTATAGCGAAATGTGGAATCAGCTTAGCAAGGAAATCCGCAAATTTTGATATTTTATTTAAAAAAAGTGGTGTTGACATCATCACTCAAAAGTTTATTTACCCAGATAGATTATTTAAAAAAAAATAGTAAATTAAAATCAAAAATCGATCTGTTTTTCGATTTTTTCATATTACCCTTAATTTAGCTAATAATGAATTTATGCTTTGCTTTATAGACGTACTGTACGCCAAATTCTTTTTAAAATTGTGTTTTTAATCGTTTGTACACATGACGGTAAATATTTTCACAACATATCATTTCAGATTGTTTAACTACATGATTTGCAAAAATGTAAAAGTATGTGTTGATACACTGTCATCAGTTATAAATGTCGAGCATCTTTCGATTAAATGAAGAATTTTGACTGTGAATTTGACAATATGATTTTTCCTTTAATTTTCGTGACTATCGCTTTGTAAACAGTAAAATATCTTTTATTGCTTTGGGGAATATATCATTTTTCTTTACTCCCTCTAGAGCAAAGGTTCACTTTCATTTTTAGAATCTCTGGTTTAGATTCTGAAAATCAACCACTGATATCGAAATTTAAAGAAGTTTTTAAAATTATTTTTAAAGTTCATAGTCACTTATAACTACAGCAATAAATATTCGTCCAAATAGAATAAGTTTAAAGGTACCTTTATCTGCGTGAGTAGTAGGAGCAGTAGTAATTAGCGCTATTAACACGCTTGTATTAGTTTCACCTGTATCTTGTTTGCTTGTTTGTATAATTGTAGCTGACTCTTTGGCCTCGATTTTGCGATCAGATTTAATTTAAACTTTGCGTACTTGTCAAAGACCGACGGTAATGCAATAATTCGATCAAAATATCCGATTATCCTGATTACTTTCACCAGCATTCATAAATTTCTTCTGGAATCCTTTGCATAAGAGAAAGAAAGATAAAACTAGTGCGTGAACTACGCATGTGCGCTGAACAAATATTAACACAGTTCATCGCATCGGTGGTTCAGTGGTAGAATGCTCGCCTGACACGCGGGCGGCCCGGGTTTGATTCCCGGCCAATGCATTATTTTTGTGCTTTTACCATTTAATACATAATTTTTTAAATTGTATAAAGGTATTCGCGAACTACATTTTAAAATTGTTTGGCGTATCAAACCGGAGACAGTTAATTTTCTTGGTAAATGGAATAGTTTTTAACACTGTTTTATTAGTTTCACATGTATGTTTGTATGTTGTAGAGTATGCTTTTAGAGTTAATCAAACTAAACAGTAAAAAATTAATTATAGTTTAAAAAAACTAAAAAACACACTTTTAGAGTTAATCAAACTAAGAAGTAAAAAATAATTCTTAACATAAGAATAAAATTACTGACGAGAAAATTAATGTCACTGTTCTAAATACGTGAGATGCTTTCATTCCGATTCGCAAAGTTAGTTTAAAGAAATGTCATACAAAGCACCCCACGCTTTTAGAACAGTGACATTAATTTTCTCGTCAGTAATTTTATTCTTATGTTAAGAAATATTTGTTACTTTTTAGTTTGATTAACTCGAAAAGCTTGTTTTTTCTGTGGCAAAAGGTCTTGAACCAATGCCATCCCCTTCTTCAACAAAAAAAAACTGAAGCTTTTACAATAGCCTTCACTCCACGCCTTCCAGACACTAACTGAGTCTGCTACTGTACGAGTATATTCAGGGTGGACCACAGCAAATAGTCCACTCCGATATTTGGCAGTATTCATAGGAATTTGAAAAAATTATAAAACACGTCGATTTTTGTTTCAAGGGGGACATATTTTTACGACACAGATAACTGTATAGGTATATCTTTAATCAACACGGCATATAAGATCCTTGCAAACATACTGTTGGAACGCCTTAAACCCATCGTAGAGTCAGTCAGTCAGTCGTAGAGTCAGTCCGTCGACCAGATACTTACAATAAGCCAAATGTTAAAAAAATGCTGGGAATTTAATAGAGAGATTCATTAACTGTTTATCGACTTTAGACAAGCGAACGATAGTATTCTAAGAGTTAAGCTAGGGACGAAATGGTAGAGCTAGGAATTCCCAAAAAGCTAATCAAGTTAACAAGTATATGTGTCAACAGCTCTAGAAGTAGAGTAAAAGTGGGTGAAATACTGTCAGTTTCGTTTGAGGTGTCTGGTGACTTGAAGCAAAGTGATTCTCTCTCCCCGATATTATTCGATATTGCCTTGGAAAAAGCTATAAGAGCGGCGGAGGTCTTTGGTATTGATGGCCCAAAGGTTCTCCTGGCTTTCGCCGACGACATTAATGTGGTTGGAGACACCGTAATAATAGTAAAGGAGTTATTTAATAAAGTTGAAAGACAATACAAGTATGTTGGTAAAAGAACGAAAAGAGAGAGGATAGGGTAAAATGTTACAATGGGAGAGTACAATTTCAAAAGGGTAACAAGTTTTAGGTACCTAGGGGCCACAATCAAATAGGAAAACAGTATAATCGACGAAATCAAAATAAGAATCCAATGCGGTTGTAGATGCATGTACGCTCTAAAAGAAGCTATTACCAGCAAAAATTAATCCCGAAGATCAAATATTAAAGTATATAAAACAGTCATATGACCAGTGGTCATGTACGGAAGTGAGACTTGGACACTTATCAAGGAAAACGAGCGCAAGCTGAAGTGTTTTGAACGAAAAGTTCTGTGCAAGATCTTTGGACCGTGCAAACTGACTGACATCTATGAGGAACCAGACATTATCAAAGTAATTAAGGCCGGACGGTTGGTATGGACTGGACGTGTACACCGACAACCAGGCTCTCGAGTGATCAAAATGGTCTGGGAACAGAATCAGAAAGGGCAAAGATCTCTGGGGAGACCGCGTATAAGATAGAGGGACAACATCGTTGCAATTGGTCCCACGTCGACATCTTTTTTTGTACTCGAGATAATCGAGACGAAAAATAATTCCGAAAGTTTACCATTTTATTCAGTTTTTTGATTTTCCATAAAAAACAGCTCAACCAATTTTTCTGAAAATCTAATCAGTTCTAAGTTGCGTAATTATGCGTCGAATATAATTGGTCCCACGTCGATATCATTTTTTGTTCTCGAGATAATCGGGACGAAGAATAATTCTGAAAGTTTACCATTTTTTTCAGTTTTTTGATTCTCCATAAAGAACAGCTTAACCAATTTTGCTGAAAGTCCAAACTGTTCTAAGTTGCGTAATTATGCGTCGAATGCAATTGGTCCCACGTCGATATCATTTTTTGTTCTAGAGATAATCGAGATGAAAAATAATTCAAAGGTTTAACATTTTTTTTAGTTTTTTGATTCTCCATGAAAAACTACTTAACCGATTTTGCTAAAAATATAATCAGTTCTAAGTTGCGCAATTATGCGGCGAATGCAATTGGTCCCACGTTGATATCATTTTTTGTTCTCAAGATAATCGGGACGAAGAATAATTCAAAAAGTTTAATTTTTTTTTCTTTTTTTTGATTTTTCATAAAAAAAGGTTAACCGATTTTGCTACAAATCTAATCAGTTCATCAAGGCATACATTCTGCTGTTTTCAAAATACTGCTGTTTTGCGATTTTAAAAAACATAAATTTTTATATTCTGGTCAATTTTGTTTATATATGGTGATTTACTTGAAAGCAATCGAAAACAAACAATTATTTTCAAATGGTGATAAACGAGAAATGAGAATTATAATTTCCAAAATTACTTTACGTTCAAAGTTGTGGAATTTTTAAAAAAATCATCCGATATGTTTAAATAACAAAAATATTTATTTAAAATAACACTAAAATGCCTTGGGTGTTTTTTAATAGTCATTTTTATCATCTTCCTATTACCTCGACCGCTTAATTCGAGTTTTTCCATTGATTTATAACTATTTTGGATGATGTATTTATTTGACTAATAAATACCAAGTTATTTTTGAAATTTATGGCGTTCAGAGATCACGATTGTGTTTAAAAATTTTAGTTTTCAACTAAAGGTGCCTTTGATTAGTCTTTGGAGAATAGTGCGGTTTTTATTATTATTTTTTACACTTCAGACTTCCCTAACTTAGCTAAACTTAACGAATTGTACAAAAATTACACCAAACTTGGCCTTAATTACGCCGCAATCTTCTAAGAACTGCATCATGTACCAAGGTGAGTTTTTCTTACATTGTTTATTTACGAGTAGTCTTCTACCTAAAATACAAGAGGTAAATGCTATGAAATTGTTAAAAAATAAATAAGCAAATTTCAATTTTTAAATTTTGGTTATGCTGTACTTTTGTTGAATGTTTTTTTTTCTAAAAAAGGTAGTTATTTGTTCGGTTATTAACTTTTGGAAAGAATTAAGATCTGCTTAATGTGTCGCAGTGACATAACATCTATTTCTCCGTCGATTTTTTTTATTTTCCTTTAATAAAAAAGATGTTTAATGCGAGGATTTCAATGTAGTATTTGTTTAAATGCAGAGAAAACTCCCAGACAAAATACATACATACATATAGCCACGTCTTTTTCCCGTAGAAGTAGGCAGAGACCACTTCCTTCCTCTTGCTACGGTTCTTACACACATCTTTTGTTTCCTCTACTTTCATCAGTGCTCTCATACATGCTCGTCGGTTGTTGGTACTTTTGACCTGGCCTTTCTTTAAAACAATGTTGATCTGATCGAGATATGTTCGCCGAGGTCGACCTCTACCGACTTGTTTATTCACACTCGCCTTATAAATTTGTTTCGTCAATCTTCCTTCATCCATCCTTTCTACGTGTCCAAACCATCTGCGCATTTCTTTATCTATCTTTGTAACCACATCTTCTTTTACACCATAGCATTCTCTAGACAAAATTAACGCAACAATATGAAATTATTCAAAAAAAAGTGCGTGAGTGTCGTGGAACACTCAGTTGGAACGAAGTTCCTTTCGTAGTATATTATTATTGATAAACGTATTATATTTTCTACCATGCTTGTTTTTGCATTTTTCGGCATTGTACAACAGAACGCGCATGCGCGTTATTTTTGCAGTTGTCATTTTGACAAACACGTGGACTACACAAATAGACGTCACGTTGCCAAGTATTTATATGCTACTCGTCTCCTCTCCTTTACAAAAGAACGTACATGCGCGTTATCTTTGCAATTGTCATTTGACAAACACGTGAACTATACAAATAGACTTCAAGTTACTTAGTATTTGTATGCTACGCGTCTCCTCTCATCTACAACAGAACGCACATGCGCGTTATTTTTGCAGTTGTCATTTTGAAAAACACGTAGACTACACAAATAGACGTTACGTTGCTAAGTATTTCTATGCTACGCGTCTCCTCTCCTCTACAACAGAACAGAAATTTGGTTCAAGAGATGTTTCTACATCAATATCTCTCGCTACTGGATCGATGAAAGATTATAAGATGTGAGTGTGATTCAGTTGAAATACTGTATTTTTTTATTAAGGAATTATAATTATTAAACATCTTTTAGTAAAAAGAAAAATAAGAAAAATTGTGTGATTTAATATGTTAATTTTGTCTTGGAGTGTATTTGACTAGGGAAAAAATGATCAGGGCAGGCGCTATTTGGAAGGTGGCGTGAGGCAAAATCAGGTTGCCGTGTAGATGGGTAAAGATGATTTATTAAAGAAAGAGACCTGTCAAACGATCCCACTTCATTCCCAACGAAGCGGATGTCGAGTGAACTTCTTTGTTTAATGTCAAGCAGGGTTATTCGGCAACACTCGTGTTTTTTTGACGTTTTATCCTATTACAATTGATTTAATCAAAAGTAATCACTAACAATAACAACTTATCTCTACTACTCAAAAGGTGATTTCACAATACACCGCTGTGAACGACCGTTTTTTATAACCAAATGCTCGAAAATGCTTTACTCTAACGGCACCAGAACTGCAAATCATGCCGAAGCAAGTACCTAATGTTAAAGAATTGGCTAACACTGTCCATCGGCAATTGCATAATACTAATCTTTTCGTAGCCGTCGACCTTTAAGACTTCAACCGTTATCATGGGGAGTATGACTTTTGTGGGTAGACGAACATTTATTATGGCCAAACGAAAATTGGGCAACTGTGCTTTCACTGTCGACTCCCGGTTTGGAATTTATCCCGACTTCAGAAGGGTTCAAGTGTGGCGACATCCCACCAATGCAAACCATCTCCGCAATGTTTAGGAAGTGCAAAAAATTAAAAACAACAGGCACTTTTCAGAGCCTACTCTGACAATTGCCAGCCTTAACGTTGAAGGAATCACCAAAAACAAACATGTACTGTGCATACCAGAAACAAACCGAGACCAGACATCTTAGACGCCCGAAATAACTGGTAGGCGCTTGGCCATTGAGGCACCACATAACAACCATAGTAGTGCGATCTTTATAAAACCTGACATGGCACTGACCACTGCAAGTAAAACAGTGTCAGACGGCACCAAGATTCTTACCATAGAATGCGGACCATTTACGGTAACATCAATCTATCACCACCCGGGCACAAACCTGAACTTCACTATGCCAGAGAACTTCGGAAGACAAAAGACACAGTTTGTAATCGGCGATTTCAATTGCCACAGTATCAACTGGGGATACAATGGAAACGACAACAACGGTCACCTGCTAGAGGAATGGGTGGAGGCAAACAACTTCTCCCTTCTCCACGATTCAAAGCTACCCTGCTTCTTTATGAGCAAAATTTGGAAACGCGGCTACAATCCCGATAACTGTTTTGTAAGCGACAATATACAGGATTGCTGTGTCAAAAACGTTTACGAAGCTCTCTTCAAAACCCAAGACAGGTATCCAAATCTTCCCTGCTGTAAGGAGACAAAAAATAACCTTTCGAAGAAGGTTTAACTTCAAGAAAGCCAGATGGTTGGATTTCACCAAAGAACTAGATGAGACCGTCAATAACATCATTCTTACACCCGACAACTATAATAATTTTGTAGCTGCTCTTCAGAAGGTTTCAAAAAAACACATCACAAGAGGCTGCATGCAGAATTTTGATCCAGGACTTTCCAAGGGCGATAAAGACATTTTAGTCGAATATGAAGAACTGTTCTCAAAAGATCCTTTTAGCGAGCAGACTATAGCGTGCGACACAAACCTCATGACCGCATTAAGTGAATCAAGGCAAAAGAAATGGCTAGAAACCCTGAAAAGAATAAATATGTCAAGATGCAGCAAAATGGCATGGAATCTGATTAAAAAGCTTGATTGTGATCCAAAGCAAAGCAAAGAACCAGGTAAAGTAATAGCCAACCAAGTTGCCCACCAACTACTAAACAGAAAACGCACCAAGAAGAGCCAAAAAGTTAAAATGCAGCGTAACATCGATACATAAACTAGGAACTTTTCCTACCCCTTCACAGTCAAGGAACTTAATGAGGGTATAAACTCATTAAAAAACGGTAAAGCGGCTGGACTCGATGATAAGTGCGTGGAGCAAATTAAATACTTCGGTTCGGGTGCCAAGGACTGGGTGCTGAAATTTTTCAATGACTGCCGGAAAAACCTGAAACTACCTAAATCATGGAAAATGCCAAAGTAGTGGCACTATTGAAACCAGGAAAGACCCTGATTCGCCAAAGAGCTATCGGCCCATCTCTCTGCTCTGTCATCTCCTCAAGCTCTACGAGAGGATGATCTTGAACCGCATCAGCAACGTTGTGAACTCATGGATTATCCCCCAACAAGCTGGCTTTAGATAGGGCAAATATTGTACTAATAAAGTCCTTGCTCTCACTGAACACCATGAAGAGGGCTTTGAGGAAAAGCTTATTACTGGGCTTGTCTTGGTGGACCTAAGCGCTGCGTACGACACAGTAAACCACCGTAAATTACTGGCTAAGATCCACCAAACTACTGAAGACTATCAATTAGTAAAAATGATAAAGTCCTTACAGCAAAACCGACAATTTTATGTGATCCTAGATGGAAAAAAAAGTCGATGAAGAAATAAAAAAAATGTTCTTGCCCAGAGAAGCGTCCTTGCGCCGATCTTATTTAACATATACGCAAACGACCAACCCACACCTTAAGACACGACAATTTTTCTGTACGCAGATGACGCTGGTGTTGCAGCACAGGAAAGGACCTTTGAAAAGGTAGAAGCAAAGCTAGAAGGCACTCTAGCCACTATGTTAGCTTATTACGAGGAGAACTCCCTTAAATCCAACCCCCTTGAAACTCAGATTTATACATTCCACCTTCGCTCACGTCAGACTAAAATAAAGCTTAACGTTATTTGGAATGGGGTCACCCTTGAACATACAGAGAAGCCAATACATCTTGGAGTAACCCTCGATAGATCGCTTGCATCACTGTGAAAATACTCTTCACAAAGTGGCCCCAAGAAATAACATCTTGAGGAAACTAACATAGCAAATGGGGCGCTAAACCAACTGTCCTCAGAATCACTGCCCAAGCACTTTGTTTCTTCTTAGCTGAGTACGCATGTCCTGTATGTTCTAGATCGGCGCATGCCAATAAAGTCGATATAAGCCTAAATGCAACCTGTAGGCTGGTGACAGGATATATAAAGCCCACAGAACCGGAAAACCTGTACAGAGCTGCAGGTTTCAGCGATCCCAAATCAAGAAGAGCAGCTCACGAACACTCGGAAAAGTTTAAAAAAACCTTCGATGATCGCTATCCCCTATTTGCCACCAGTTGCCCATCATCTCACAGATTAAAATCTGGACACCGTTTTCAGAAAGATCCGTTGGATGAACCACCTGCCAACTATCTTCTCTTAGAGGACCCGCCCAGTGGTATCTCAAGTGGCTTTAAAACATGGAAGGTGCTAAATCGTATTAGAACTGGTATTGCACCAGTAAAAACAAACCTGATTAGATGGAGACTATCCGAGCCAAATGACGACAAGTGTGACTGTGGAGCAGTACAACCAATGGAACATCTTCTGACAAGCCCAAACTGCCCCATACGGTGTTCCCTCAACGATCTATGGCTAGACAAACCCGAAGCATTGGACGTGGCCCATTACTGGGCCGAAAAACTTATTCCGGATACGAAAAAGTAAAGTAGGATGTGCAATCTTTTCAAAAAGAAAAATTTTTGGTGTGGGAAAGAATTGGTATCGGGAAATAAACCGAACTAATTTTGTTGAAGAAATTTTTCACTGGTAAATCGGACGTGGACATAATTTTGCCGACCATAAAAATATAAATAGAACAGTTATTGCAGTGACGATTTTACCTTTATAACAACTTTTGATTTTGCGTAACTGTAAGAAAAACAAAAAACAAGTCGAATTTTTAATCAAAGGGAGAGGTTAAAAAATGTTATTCTGCTGTTTTCGTGATTCGTGCCAGAATAGAACAAGCTCGTGCTTCGTTCCTGAAGATGCGTAAGGTACTTTGCAGCAGAAATTTAAGCTTGCCTCTGCGCGGCCGAATGCTTCGCTGTTACGTGTTCAGCATACTGTTTTATGGAATGGAAGATTGGACTTTGATAGATGCGATGTGCAAAAAATTGGAGGCCTTTGAAATGTGGACGTACAGAAGGCTATTAAGAATCTCCTGGGTAGAAAGAGTGCGTAACACCGAGGTACTTCAACGCCTAGACAAGCAGCTGGAAGTTCTGTTTACACTAAAAAAGCGCAAACTGGAGTATTTTGGACACATCTTAAGAAATGACAAGTATCGACTTTTAAAGCTTATTATAGAAGGGAAGATCGAAGGACGAAGAGGCCCGGGTAGAAGAAGGATATCCTGGCTAAAAAACTTAAGACAATGGCATGAAGTGAGCACTACCACATTGTTTCGACGAGCTGTAGACAAGGTTCAGATAGCGCCGATGATTGCCAACGTCCGAGGAGGACAGGACATCTAAAGAAGAAGAAAATACCTAATACTAACCTTTATACATTTAAAAGAGCAGTAATCTTCTTTGGGCAAATATTACGCCCAATCGAATTAGAAATATGAGGAGAAATGATAGATTTTGCTACTCTTTAGTAAAAAAGTAAAATATAAAAAGTGCTTTCATTTCAAAACCAGCCGGTCCAAACAACTTTTGATTTTGCGTAACCGTAAGAAAAACAAAAAACAAGTCGAATTTTAAATCAAAGGGAGAGGTTAAAAACTGTTATTCTGTTATTTTCAAATGGCAAAATACCTCATACTAGATATGTTCATAATATTTAAAATTTATGCCGTTTATTATTTTATAAAAATTAGATGAATTTATTAAATGTTGATGCCTTTATTTTGATAGTTTTTGTAAACCATGAAAAGTTTTCGACCGAGGCATAATTCTTGTTAAAGAATCATTCGTATTAATAAAAATTAAACAATAATAAAAAAAAATTGGGATTATATTCTTAGATCAAGCTCTTATAATATCGAAAAGACAGATCTGTAACTCAAAAACATTTTTTCCGTTTTCGATTCTTTCGTAGCAGCAATATTTTCAGTATTTTTGATACTTGATGCCGAGGTAGGTTTTCCGGTTAATTCAATGAATTTGTTTTAGATTCGGTACTAGCGGGTGCTGTCATTAAGTCTACCTTACAAAGTCTTGCGCTTGTTCATCATTGTCGTTCGAAATACCAAGCAGCACAGTCGGGCTGGGTATCAGTGACAAAATTCAATCGCTTTTGCCAGTCTGCGTCGACTGGGTGACGATCAAAGAACGAAAGATCGAATTTTTTGAAAAGAAGCCGCGAAATATTTCGTAGTGTTCTGCGCGTAGTGTTTCGACGAGAATTCAAGAACGATTAAGATGACTATACCGGGTAATTTAGTATATTTTACATTTAATAACATATAAACGACTTGGCATGTTTATCAGTGTAAACAATTTTTTCAATAAAGTTTTTTACACTCATTAAGTCAAATATTACATTCTTAAAGATGTTTTTTGTTAATATCCAAGGGCTCACATTAAAAAACATTAATAATATTTTTTTTTAAATTCAGCTGAAGCTAATATTTTTTATTGAGGTATAACTTAAATATTACATTTTAAACATTTTTTATGTTTCTCTTAATTTAACTGATTTATATTTATAATAACTATAAGTAGTTATTTATTTAAGAAAATAAAAGATTAACGCAACAATATGAAATTTTCAAAATAATTAGCTTTTTCTCTTGCCCATTTTTGAAGTTTATCCAGTATAATAGTAGGCTATGCAATTTTGTCTCGTTCTTAATAACACCTATCAAAACAATTCGGTTAGATTTACTGTTTTAAAGAATGTGTTAGAAGATAAACATTTTTTATGCAGTACTTGTTTTTATGCAGTACTTGCGATAGATTTTCGTTACAAGTAAGCTTATAAATTGTTCCTTTTTTTGAAAGTGGGTAATATGTTTTTTGTGACAGACTGTTATTATTATTGACCCCAACAAATTAAAAAAATGAATCGAGCAAGGAATTTAACTGAACAATAGGTAGTGCGAGCCCCAGTTTTATTGGATATGGTCAAAGTTATGTTGGCAATTTGTTAGGCAAAAATTGTTTCACTATAAGTTGTATGGTAAGATGCCTGAGTAAGGTAGAAAATTAGGTAATTTTATACTATCGTGGTCCACTCGTTTTTTGGCTCTAGAAAATCGAAAAATCAACATTTTTGAGGGGTAGGCAGAGACCACTTCCTTCCACTTACTACGGTTCTTACACACATCTTTTGCTTCCTTTACTTTCATCGGTGCTCTCATACATGCTCGTCAGTTGTTGGTACTCTTGAAAGGCCAGGTCAAGGCCACTGATATTTTTTAAACGTTTTTCTTACATTTTAAATGACATTTTTGCAATATTATTTTTTAATATTGTGTGGAGAAGCCTTTAAAAAAACATTTACCACTATATTTTTTAGAAAATATTTAATAAAAGTTAACAAAAGCTTTTTTTAAATTAGCACTAATTTATGAAAAATAACTGTTACAACACTAAAGCAAAATTAAAAAATTATTACCTAGTTTATAGGCACAAATGACTGATAATATTTTTTTTGCATATAATTATTTAAATCAATTTTTTAATAATGAATGAAAATGAATTTTAACCTTGTATAATTTAATCGGTAGGTTACAAGTTCAAGACTTTAAACACATTAATAATAGTAAGACCACTGTGAAGATTTTAGATCAAGAAAAAGTTTGAAAAAACAATAACTTATACATAAAAAATGAAAAAATGTTTGTATGTTTGTATGTCTTTCAAAAACTGCCAAACGACTGGACCGATTGGGATGAAATTTTCAGAAGTTGTTTTGTACATACCAGGGGTGGTTTTAGTGTTCTTAACTCCCCTATGATAGGGGTTGAGAAGGGGATGAAATGTAAAAACTATCAAAAACGGCTGATATTAGTGTCGAATTCATAGTCTTCGGGAACTCTAAGTTTGATAGTGAAATTCCCAGTTATGTAAGCATCCATACAAAAGGGTTAGGAGAGGGATGAAACTAAAACTATTAAAAACGCCGATATTAGTGTCAACTTTGTGGTGGCTGAGTTTGATGGTAACATTCCCAATTTTGTTAGGACCCCTACGAAAGGGGTGGGTAGGGGATAAAATATCAAAACTATCGTTGAAAAAATTTCAAAAAATAAAATTATGTTTTTTGTTAATAAACATTAAAGTTTCATTCGCGTAATATTAGCAATCAAATGACCCTAAACACCAACATAATTAATAGTTGAAATCAAAATAATTGTGCAGCTTCATGTTTAACCCAAAATATCTCGAAAAATAATAACTTTATCATCATGGAGAAAGAGTACAATATTCACGTAGAAAGTATTGAAAAATCGAAAAATTGTGATAAAATTGCAATTCTGCCAGTGGCGTAGAATTTGGGAGGGATCAACCAGTCGCTTGCCCCTGTCGCATGCCTCTGGTAGTAGCCAGAAACGTTCATTTAACATAATTTAGTAGGGCGTATAGTATTCACACTCCCCACCAAATATGACAATAATACTTTAAATAGTTTTAAAGTACTGGGCACAAATAATTTTTAAATTTTCAAATAAAACAACCTGTAACTCGGACATGAGACACATTTTATCTAAGGTGATTTGGGTTGAATCTTCATGTTTTGAGTTCAGAATTCTATAGTCGAAATATTTCCAATTAATAATAAAACACCCTGTATAGTGCAAATAGTCATTCAATTATTCATTATTAAACGTGTAAAAAATATTGTAAACAAATCGCACTAATATTAACAGTCTTTAATTATACAGTCCCATTCATTCATAATTCCAATGATTGTGCAAATTTATAAAGTTTAGTAGTACCTTGAGTTTAAATATTTCCAAAGCAGTGGACAGGGAGGCGAGGATCGATACAGTAGCTAGCACGATCACCTGATTTTATGCTTATGCTTATGCTATTAGACTTCTTCTTATGGGGATATGTGAAAGTGAAAAGTATGGTATGAAAAACTAAATCACAGGATTTTAAATAACGTTAGAAGACAGTTTTATTTTTTTTTGTTTTTTACATTTTTAGAACTGAATGGTATAGTTTATTAAGTTTTTTATGTGTTCCAGCGAATTTCATCAATCAGATGATTTTATGTTAAGTTTTGCAATAAATTTGAAAAAACAGCTTTTGAGTAGACAATGATAAAACCATTTGAGGTAGCTGTCGTGGTGTAGGTATACCGTCAGAAAATTCTCTATTTTTGTATACTTATTAAGGACATGATTAATACAATTACCCTTAAAATTTAAAGTCAATTGATTTCCTATAACCCGAAAAAACTCAATTAAAAATTGAATAATTAACATAGAGAGTATACGCTCGCTGTAGTTCTGTACCAGTTGAGTAGTTCTAAAAAAAAAAACTAACTGTCGGAAACTTTTAAAAAACAGCCTTTTAATGTTTTTGTTCTAAGTTTAAAAAAATATTGACTAGCTAGTTGTTAATAAATAACCGAGTAAAGTTCAACTCATAAAAATTCAATTTATAAAAAAATATACATACTAGCGACCAAGTATACATACTTCAATATACAAAATTATATTTAGTAGAAAATATATATTTATTACGGTTAAAAATTTCAAAATTTGAGTAACAGAAAAAATAATATTGTTACAATCTTTTTATTAAATATATAGTGAACACAGCATAAAGTTTTACTGAATTATCTGTAATTTAAGCTTTCAATATTAATAGTAAATCATATAAATTTTACGTGACTTATAAATATTTCCTTCAATCAGATTTATTTTCGTATTTTAAGAAGTGTAGGTATGCGCATCGATACACTTAATTCTAGTGACTTCTTATAAACAAAAAAGAATAAATATGTAATAGAATTTTACGTAAAACTAAATATGCATTCATTACAGATTAAATTTATTGCATTTTTGGTAACACAAAAAATAATATTAATATAATCTTTATATAAAATATAAATTAAATACAACACAATAAAACAGACATTTCTGGAACTCAGACATATAAATGTAGATAAATAACAATCTATACTGTACATAGACTATCAACTAGTGGGGCATAAGCGACGTTGCCGGGTTAGAACTTTTAAAAGTATGTAGAAGTGTTAGTGTATGCATACATATGAAAACTGTATGGGTAACGTCTCCACGGGTACAGTCTTTTATAAAAATTATGACTCAATCGGCTACAAGCTTGTATACTTTTACCGCGCGTATAATCTAGGTTAGGTTAGGTTAGGTATCATGTGAGTGGGGCGTGGTCTCCCCTCCACCGCGACCCTTAGTAGGTCTATTGTGGCTCACCCCTAGAGGTCACAGTTCACCGCACAATCCAGCCCTTCTCACGAAGTTCATGGTTGTATAGGGTAAGATTTTTTTAAAATCGGTATGTTCTAGGTTGGTGTATCCAAATATGTTGAACCTTATTCTTCCCAGGCCGGGGCATGAACATAGTATATGTTCGTTTCGTCTTCCACGCAGCAGAACCGATAGTCCGTTTGTTGGTTCAGATCTATCTTTCTGAGGTGGTATCTTAGACGACAGTGTCCCGTAAGCAGTCCTGTTAGAGTACGCAGGTCATTTCTGCTCCATTCTAGGATCTGCTTAGTTGTGTTTCTCGAGGGTTGTAACGGTAAAAACGCCTTCGAGTGGGTTAGCCCTGGTATGTCGGATCAGTACGTGAGTATTTTCCTCTCCACCCAGTCCGAAATAATTGTTTTGGCGGCACTTGTGGTGACTCCAAAAACCGGTTCTGGTCCAGTGAACACAGATTCGGCCCCCTGTTTGGCAAGGGTGTCGGCTTTTTCGTTTCCTTTCACCCCTGGTGCCCAGGTACCCACAGTAGGGTCACCCTGTTGTTCGCACCAAGGTACTCTAAGGATTTGATGCAATTCTATACAAGTTTAGAATTATCTTGTTGGAGCTCAGTGCTTTTAAAGCAGCCTGGCTGTCTGATATTATACTTATGTTTTTGTTTGCTATAGATCTGTTTCATCTGTTGGTGGAACAAAGTATGGAATGGCGGCATAGGGGTTTCCCCTTCCCTTCGAAAATTTCGTGTTCATCAGCTGGTAAGATCATGGCTACAGTTTTTTTAATATTGTGAATATTATGCGAATTTAATACCAAAAGTTCGCGAAGCGATCAGAAAAAAGAGAAGAGGAAAATTGACACGAGGTGTGCTCTTTCACCAGGACAACGCGGCCCACAAAAGTTGTGTTGCAATGGCTGCCATTCACAATGCGAGATTTGAAATTTTTAAAAAACCCCCTTATTTTCCAGATTTGACTCCCAGCGACTACCATCTATTCCCAAAACTAAAAGAACTTCTTCGTGGAATTCGCTTTGCTGATGATAACGAAGTGATGTCGGCGGTAAATGATTGGCTGAAAAACTGAAATTTCTGAATTTTTTTCAAAAGGGTTTGAAACACTTCAACACCGATATATCAAGTGTATAAACGTTGCAGTTACTATGTTAAAATATAAATTAGTTTCATTCTTTTTAAGTGTTTGCTTCTATGTTAGGGACAGCAATTCGTGAACTATCCTCGTGCGTCAATTTTAGATTATGAAATGAAAATTTTAAAGGTCTCTTTATTGTTTATTCAAAAATGTTATTGTTTTCAAATATATTGCAAAAATTAACATACCAAAAATTAAATCAACTGATTTACGTCGCTACAACATACTAAAAAACTACTACCTACTAATACCGTTTCTTAATAATGAGAAATTTTTAAAACACCAATGCAGTGTTTTTTTTGGGTGGTATCACCCAATAAAAAGTTACCATGGCAGTGTTTTAAACGCATTAGCAAATTGTTGTGCAATTATAACTGCATGACTCCAGCAAGATTGAGCACCGCCACATTACCTAACCAATGTCCCGTATCTTGGTGTCTTGGTGTTTTGGTTTGAAATCGGTTTCTTTTTCTTTCTTCTTCTCTAGGTGCCGTCTCCGCTTCGAAGGTTGGCAATCATTATAGCAATTCCTATTTTTGAGACTGCAGCTCTAAATAGTTCATTATTACTGCATCCAAACCAATCCCTAAGGTTCTTCAGCCACAAATTTCGTCTTCTTTCTATAAATCTCTTGCCTTGTATTTTACCATGCATAATTATTTGTAGCATTTGATATTTTTCTCCTCCCATGTACAGCAGTTTTCTTTTCTTAATTGTCGGAATCACTTCTCTCTCCTTATGCATACGTCTCATCACTTCCACGTTGGTTATTCTCTCCACCCATGAGATCCTCTATATTCTCCGGTATATTCACATCTCAAATGCCTCCAGTCTCCTCATGTCAGTTACATTCAGTGTCCAGTCCTCCATCCCATAGTATAGTATAGACAGCACATAGCATTTCATCAGTCTTATTTTTAAATCAAGGTTTAAATCTCGGCAGCAGAAAAGCCTCTTCATTCTTGTAAAGGTGCTTCTCGCCTGTTCTATTCTGACTCGTATTTCTTGGGAGCTGTCATTGTTCTCATTAATAATCGTGCCTAGGTATTTGTATTGTCTTACTCTTTCAATAGGCTGGTTCCTCACATATATCTTACAATTTTTTTTGTTATTAACATATATTTTGTGTTGCTTATGTTTAGTGATAGTCCATATTCATTGCTTACTGTGACCATTCTGTTAATTAGCGTAAATCTTCGTGTGTGCCAGCTAAAATAACTGTATCGTCAGCGTACCTCAGATTATGTTTTGTCATGCCATTAATTTTAATGCCCATGTCCTGATCATCAAGTGCCCTATTTACTATGTCCTTTGAGTACACATTAAAGAGCATTGGTGATAGTATACACCCCTGACGAACACCTCTTTGTATTTCTATTTCCTCTGATGTCATGTCTTCTATTAGTACTGCTGCTTTTCGGCCATAGTATAGGTCATAGTATCGTTTTAGAATTTCATTATTGCTATTGCTGGCTGTGCCCAGGAGGTGGATACCGTATGTCCGAATTGGTTTTAATAAGGCTTAATACACTGTCAATTTGCTCTGGGTACTCATTTGCGAGTGGCGTCTCATTAACCAGTACGTACTACGCAATTTTAAGTCAAGTTGGGTCCGCTTGGCCTCATATGTGTTTTTGCCCTGTCAGGCTTTGGTCCAAGTGATAATTAAAATAATAAATTATCCCTTTTGTATGTTCTACACTTTATACTTAAAATTTAACAGAATCAAATGGATACATATTTTGTATTTTTTTTGAATTTTCTTTTTATGTATTACAAGGTAAGGTTTGCTATTTGAAATTTTAAAGAAGAGGTGGGAAATGTTTAAGGGGTGCCACTTGGAAACAGCAGAATAACATTTTTAAACCTCCCCCTTGATTTAAAATCGGACGTGTTATTTGTTTTTCTTACATTTACGCAAAATCAAAAGTTATTTGGACTGGCTGGTTTTGAAATGAAATGTATGTGGCATCAACGGTATTCTCAACATTCGGCGGTAGATTCGATTCATTATCATTATTTTTTCTGTCGTTTCACCAGATATAAGAATGGTTTATTTGAACAAAGCCAAAAGCGCATCAGCAGTGCTGGTCCCTACAATTTTGTAAGACAGTGGCAGAAGATGCTGCAGAGATGAGTAGTCTGGGAAGTATAGCCGGAGTGGCTCTAAAGAATAGTGAGATAAGGGAACGATGTGGTGTGAAAAAATATGTGTTAACAAAGATAAAGAAATGATTAAATGATTAAACAGATTTATAAGGCGAGTGTGAAGGAGCAAGTCGATAGGGGTTAACCTCGGACATCGGCGAACGTATCTCGATCAGATCGACATTGTTTTGAAGAAAAGCCAGGTCAAGAGTATCAACGACCGACGAGCATGTATTAGAGCGCTGATGAAAGATGTGTGTAAGGATCGTTGCAAGTGGAGGAAAGTGGTCACTGCCTACCCATACGGAAAAAAAGCGTAACTATATGTATATTTGTATGTAAAAGCGCTTATTCTGCGATATATCGATGACGGATTTTGTAAGATAATCAGTATATCGTCAGGAAGACG
Organism: Agelastica alni; assembly: GCA_950111635.1. Taxonomy (NCBI): domain Eukaryota; kingdom Metazoa; phylum Arthropoda; class Insecta; order Coleoptera; family Chrysomelidae; genus Agelastica; species Agelastica alni. The sequence continues at coordinate 21,874,739 of OX467710.1, forward strand.
ATTTTTTGAACGCAAAAATAATTAAATGTTTGTGGTGCATCACAAAAAAATTGACAAAACAGGTTCATTTTTTTTATAATGGGTTAAAATTTAAATAATTGTTTTAGGTGTTTAGTAACCTTAAACATAAAACAAAAAACAAAGGGGCATAACAATTGCGTGGCTATTAAAATTTGATTTGGCTATACACACAATCAATAAATCATCTTTATATACAAAGAAAAAATACTGATTACTTATGAGCTATTATATTCATTTAAATGGGTTTTTGTTTGTTTTCTTTAATTCCTTATATTCGAATGCTTATTGTTATATTTATTTTCGAATATATTGTTACTATAATTCAAAAACAACAATGTTGTCGTATTTTTTAAACAAAGTTTAATCAAGTGACCGGACGGTAAAAATAATACAATATACTTTTAAACATAATGCGCCTTGAAAATGCTAAAAAAAATTATATTAATTTAAAATTATGTAGTTTTATAAAGCAAATATACATATATACTACTTAAAAAGGTACTAAAAATAAATATAAACAATATTTGTTAAAAAAAGGTACCACCTGTATACTCACACATTTGATTTTACACAACTAAAATCTCTCGACAATGGACTGACTACCTGACGTCACGTGTGGTATTTAAAAAGGTTTCTAAACAAAAATAAATTGCATTGAAAATACCATTAGAAATTTTAAAAAGCTTGGTTGAAGAATTTTTTGGTATTATTATTTTTAATAATAATAATCCCCCTATTTTATAGCAATAGATAAAGAAAAGTGTTTTATGAAAGATGAATAGTCTGAGAAGTATAGCCGGAGTGAATCGGTTGGATCAAGTTAAGAATAGTGAGATAAGGGAACGCTGTGGTGTAAAAGAAGATGTGGTTACAAAGATAAATAAAGGCATGCTTAGATGGTTTGAACACGTAGAAAGAATGGATGAAGAAAGATTGACGAAACAAATTTATAAGGCAAGTGTGAATGGACAAGTCGGTAGAGGTCGATCTCGGCGAACATATCTTGATCAGATCAACATTGTTTTGAAGAAAGGCCAGGTCAAGAGTACCAACAACCGACGAGCATGTATGAGAGCACTGATGAAAGTAGAGGAAGCAAAAGATGTGTGTAAGAACCTTAGCAAGTGGAAGGAAGTGGTCTCTGCCTACCACTATGGGAAAAGGCGTAAAAAATGTTATCTCCATATAGATAAGTTTTGGGTTAGGTATGTAATTACTTTTACTGAACTTCCGTCTTCATTCTAGCCATCATCTTCTGGGTCTACCAATGTCTCTTCTTTCTCGTGGTCTGTAGTTTACCACTTGTTTGACCAATCTGTCTTCGTTCATTCTTTTAATGTGTTGTCTCCAATTTAATGTGTTTTGGTGTATTTTTTCGTTCATTGAAAATATGTTTTATTCAATTAGAATTGTTATTATTAAATAAAAGTAATTTAAAGCTTGTATTTATAAATATAAAGTAATTGCAACAATAGTTATGTGTTTGCAAACATTAGAGTAAACAAAAAGATAGTTTTTTAAATTCCCCGCAAAGATAGAAGAAAGAAAAGCTAGGATATCACTAGAACAATTATTATTTTTATGTTTGCTTCAAAAGTAATGACAATGATTTTAATTACCTTAATATTAGTTTTATATTTCATGGCAGCATGAATTTCTCCTCTATTAGTTAAAAGCTCTGCGTCAAGCTGCATCTGTAGAACATGGTTTGTTTCCATTAACAAATGAAACCTTCAGCACATTTTTTAAAGCCATTCTGTAAATAACATTTTATTGCATAATAGTTAATTGCATGATGGTTAATGTTATTCATGATGCCCTGAAAATCAAAGGGGTGAAAATAAATGTAAGAAAAACGAAAGTAATGGGTTTTGAAAGAGAAGAAAGCATGACAAACTGTGAAGTTCTGATTAAGGGAGAAAGAGTGGAACAAGTAAATGAGTTTTTTATACTTGGGTTCAAAGTTTACGAGAGATAGAAATTATGACAGTGACATTGAGCGAAGGGTGTTGGTAGGTATGCTAAGATGATTTCGACACGTAAAAAGGATGAATAAACGAAGTATCAAATTTATAAGGCGAGTGTGAATGGACAAGTCGGTAGAGGTCGACCTCGGCGAACATATCTCGATCAGATCAACATTGTATTTGAAAAAAGGCCAGGTCAAGAGTACCAACAACCGAAGAGCATGTATGAGAGCACTGATGAAAGTAGGGGAAGAAAAATATGCGTGTGAGAACCGTAGCGGAAGTGGAAGGAAGTGGTCTCTGACTATGTTTGTAAGCATAATAGACATAACCTTATTTACGTTTAATATAGTTTTAACGAGCTAAGAACAATCTAAAATGCTTTCATTGTGTTACGACAGCACTAATAGTTCGTATTATTTAAGTACACAACGATAAACGCGTTATTAAATTTTGTAAATAGTACGAAAATTTAAATGGATTTTTAGGTTATTTCTTCTTGTGCCAACAGAGTCTCAGCTATTTGTAATATGTGTAATAAAAAATGCCTAGTAAACTTAATTTTTCTTAAAATTAACAATTTAAATTGAATAAAAATAAAAATCTAAACAATAATCACATAACATAAAACTTATTTAAGAGGTGGTAACATTTTTTCACAAAACACTTGTCGGTGTAAAACTGGAGGGATTATTATTATTATCAAAATTAATAAAACCACGAAAGTCCTTATTTAATGCAAGCTTTCAAATATCTCTGAAGCGATTTTAATAAAATTTATTTTTATTTGGAAATCGCGCATCGTGCGACGTCAGACTTAGGTAGACCATTCGCTGTAGATGTGAATCATGCACCAAAAATCATTCGGTAAAAATTCTACATGTCGCAACTATAAATCATAAGAAAAAAGAAATTGGTTCTCGGAAAAATTTAATAGGAATTAAGTAAAGCATTAAATGAATCGATTGCGCATTATTACATCAGAGACCTTGTTGTTAAAAGTTGAAAAATATTTATTCGTTCGCATAAAATAACTTTCTCAATGTAGTAACTAGTACGAGAGAGAAGGAAAAAAAAATATAACTTTCTTGCAGAAAGGGTGGTGCAACTAGTGACAAAATTCAAGGTCAAGGTCTTGTTTAAGAGAGCCGATTTAATTACTGCATTGACGAAATTCATTTAGTATATTGCACCATTTTGTTAATTCAATCAGCTCCGAAGTTAATTATGCATTATTTTGGCTTTTCCACTGTTATATAACGAACTAAATAATAGTAATTTACGGTATAAGACCGGTAGGTGGCTTATTATTACAGTACGAATTGTTTTATAAAATATAAACGAGTTCTGTATGTTATAACGTCTATCGTCTAAAATTTTTTTTTCTTACTATCTCATCTTAATTTAAATTAATAAAATGTAAGTATATATTAAAATTTAAAAAATATTGTTTGACTATCTAAATGCGAGTTTATACAGCAAATAAAATAAAATAAGGAACAAAATAAAATAAAATTCTTCTTCTTATGGTGTCGACTCTACACGGAGGTTGGCTATCATTATGGCTTTTTTTACTTTCGACGCTGCGACTCTGAAAAGCTGGAGGGATGTGCATCCAAACCACTGTCTTAGATTCTTCAGCCAGGATAAACGTCTTCTTCCCACCGATCTCTTTCCTGCAATCTTGCCCTCCATTATCAGTCGTAGTATACTGTATCTCTCTCCACGCATAATGTGACCGAGATATTCCAGTTTTCTGGCTTTAATCAAGTTCTCCAATTCTCTTTTTCTTTCTACTCGGCGTAGAACCTTTTCGTTGGTAATCTTTTTTATCCACGATATTTTAAGTACACGCCGTAAGATCCAAATTTCAAATGCCTGGAGCTTTTTCATTGTGGCTTTGTTGATCGTCCATGATTCTAGTCCATATAAAAGCACTGGGATTACATAACATTTAACCATTCTCAGACGTAGTTGAAGGTTTAAGTGTGGGTTAGTAAATAGTTGTTTCATTTTAAAGAAAACATTTCTAGCCTTTTCGATTCTGACTTTGATTTCTTGAGTCTGATCATGCCTATCGTTGATCCACGTACCAAGATATTGCTTTACTCTCTCGACCAACACTGAATTGTTATTGATGTTGGTATTAGGATGGTTCTATGGGGTTTTACTTAAGACCATGTATTTAGTTGTTTTATAGTTCATTTTTAATACGTACTCCCTGCTGACCCGATCGATCTCTTGTAGTAATACTTGAAGATCATGTATGTTGTCGGTTATGATCAAGGTGTCATCAGCATAACGTACGTTGTTGATAATATTTCCATTTATATTTATTACCTCGTTCCTGTTCCTGAGAGCTTCTTTGAATATAGCCTCTGAATAATAATTAAACAAAAGTGGTGACAAGACACATCCCCGTCTTACCCCTTGTTGTATTTTGATATTTTCTGATGTTTTTCCTTCAGAGCTGATCACAGCGACTCGATTCCAATAGAGGTTCTTTATTATTCTGACATCTTCCTTATCGAGCTGACTTTCTCGTAAGAGGTTAATCATCTTTTCGTGACTCACTCTCTCAAACGCCTTCTCGTAGTCAATAAATCCCATATATATAAAATAAAAAAGAAAAATGCCCAAAACTATGAAAGTGTTTATACAAGAAATAAGATAAAATAAGAAATAGAAATAAGAACAAAAGATGGCCAACTTTTATCTCTTTGTCTTTTTTATTTTATTTTGTTTAAAAACTGATAATGCGCGTGTCCCAAATCTTTTCTGTTCTAAATGTTTCGAGTTTTCAATCAACCCAATCTAACCTAATAATATTATTTGTGGAGGTATTTTTGATTTTATTTCTATGGCTCGTATATTTATTACTTAAAAGCTTCTATCTGTGTTAAGAAGCTTCAGCTACAGAAAAAGTGAATTAAAAAACGTTAAACTCTCTGATTTTTTAGCACTTAAACGTGCTTTCTCCATTATGTTGGCAATTGTGAGCAATGAGCAAAGCTTTTTCTTTCAGTCGGCTGTTCTTGTATTTTCCATCAGTTTTTGCATATAACTGAGGAAAGGTCGATACCTGCTCTATCCATTATAATATTTTTTAATAGGAAATGAATGGTAAATATATAGATGAATAATTTTAGATGATGATAAAATTTAAAAAAATGCGTATTTGAAATAAAATAACAAATCAATTTGGAGATTATGTACTGTTATGCACAAAACACAAAAGTCATCGTCAAAAAAGCTGCGATTTCATGGATTCATTCTTATAACTTATATTATTTTAGTTATCTGTATAAACCAATGTTTTTTGCACTCATTCCTTATTTTATTTTATGTTATTTCTTATTTGATTTTATTTGCTGTATAAACTCGCCTTAACAACCGTATCATCTTAACGATGTTACAGCCATTGTTTTTAACACGCTTATATTAGTTTCACATTGGACGGTGTCAGCAAAGTCAGCAAGCCTGAGGCTAGGTTTTTTGTGGAAAGCTAGAAAGTTTTTACTCCTGATCAACTGTTGACGACGTACAAGGCTTAAATCCGACCTCTACTGGATTATTGCTCGCACATATGGGGTTAAGCAACAAGGCATTCTCTTCGTATTCTAGATTCCATTCAGAAAAGGGCCATTCGGTTGATAAACAGCTTAACTCTCACAGATACCCTTCACCCACTAGAACATAAAAGAAGAGTTGCAGACCAGACATTACTTAACAGATATTTCCATGGCAGATGCTCCAGAGAAATAAAAACTCTTATTCCACCACTGGTCACATTCGGCCGAAGAACTCGGCACGCTGATCAGTTTCACCCATTTATTCTCAAGATTGACACTACAAGGACCAATCTCCATTAATAATTCTATTTTTACAGGGCTGCTACGGAATGGAATAAGCTTCCAAAATCAGTTTTTCCAGAGAACTATGACCTGCAACTTTTTAAAAAGCGTGTCTGTCCACAATCATTTCCGTTATATAATCCCTTCCCCTTCTAATAGTCGCAGTGCGGGCCGTCCGCGGCCCACACGATAGGTCTACCCTTTTTGCGACTATTTTCAAAAAAAAAAAATCTTAGTTGTCTACAATTTTTGTCGATATGATTTCCAACCATACTGTTTTTCTGTAACTATTCTCGCACCTGGTTAAATTTAATAAATTATTCAAAGATAATTTTATTTTAAGCTCATTTTTTTATAAACCTTAAACTTGAAATAAAACCAGTATTTATTTTAGTTCATATATTTGTAGTACCGCAGTCATCAATTTTAAATTATTTTTGTACCAAACTGTAGGTTTTGGTTTAAAATTATTATTAGCCGTGAACTACGGTGGGCAACCTTCGGCACGCGTAAATTTCCAATTCGGCTTGCGAGATATTTAAAAGAAATAATAAATATTTTGAAAAAAACAAAGGAGACATGAGTGAAAGTTGCAATAAAAGTGAAATTAGTACCTATGACAGAAATTGTGGAAGCGTTATACAGTATGAAATTTGGTAAAGCTGCTGGGTACGACAGGATAACGGTTGAAATGCTGAAGGCTGGACAAAACGTGGTAGCTAGTCTACTGGACCGCTTTTTTAACCTTTGTTGGAGGAGTGGTAGAATACCAGATGACTGGTGCAAGGCCGTTATCATGCCGATTTACAAAGAAAAAGGTTCGCAGTAGGACTGTAATAAGAACTACCAAGGTATTAGTTTACTCAGCATAGTCGGCAAACTGTATGCAAAGATATTGATTAAAAGAGTGACGAATGAAACTGAGAAGATGATAAGGGATGTGCAAGCAGGATTTAGAAGAGAAAGAAGATGTATGGATCAGGTCTTTTCATTATGAGGTATAGCCGAAAAATTTTTAGCTAGAAGTCAGAAGGTCTACTGCGCTTTTATAGACATGGAAAAGGCCTATAACAAAGTGGTGAGTAGTGAATTGTAGTCGACATTGTCTATGTATAGGGTGAGCAGTAGTTTAATACGAGCACTGAAATTACTTTACGAGGATTCCACTAATTGTGTCAGGATAAACGGAGATTACACGGACTGGTTTAACATCGAAAAAGGTGTGAGACAGGGATGTGTGGCTTTGCCATGGCTGTTTAACTCATACATTGACGATTGTTTAAAAGATTTAAATAAGAGTGCGTATGGATTAAAAATGAATAATTTAATCGTCAAATGCCTTCTTTATGCAGATGATCAAGCCATATTAGCGTCATCTGAAGAGGAGTTGCAGGCGATGGTTAATGGTATGCATGATGCCCTGAAAATCAAAGGGATAAAAATAAATGTAAGTAAAACAAAAGTAATGGTTTCTAAAAGAGAAGAAAGTATGAAAAACTGTAAGGTTCTGATTAAGGGAGAAAGAGTGGAACAAATAAATGAATTTGTGTACTTGGGTTCAAAGTTAACGAGAGATGAAAAGTATGACATTGACATTGAGCGTAGGGTGTTGGTAGAAAAACAAATGAATGGGGCACTGCATAGCTTTATGAACATCCAGAAAGTCATCACCTGAATATTAAATTGTTCTATATCCAGTTTTGGTTAAATTAGGATATATACATCTAAAAATTTGTATAATTAGCTTATTATTTATCCAAAAAAATAAAAAGGTATTGGGGGATAAGTACATAAGTTTTTTGGTCCTATCGTCATATTTTGCTCCAAATTACCCGCCCTTAGCCTATGTCCCAATAGTTATGAATCAACCTGTATTTATTGTTTTGTGATTAGTAACAAAAATGCGTCAATTAACTACTACGGCCCGCGGACAAGACCAAAATCTTATTCAGGCCCCCCCCGTTATACAAAAGATTGCCCGCCGGGTATTAATTTAAAAATTATTCCACAGTATTATGATTTAAACCAGTATGGAAATATAATAAAAAAAATTATAAACAGTTATCTAAATCTAAATTTTATCTGTAAGGAATTTGTTTGATTGACGTTTAAGAACAATATTAAGTAAATTTATTTACAATTTTATTTTAATTTTCCTTTTTAAGTTTGTTCGTTTATCGATATCAAACCCCGGTGTCATTACTCTTTTTGTTTTTTTTTTATTTTATTCTATAAAGCCAGTAAGTACACCTACATGATTTTTTGCCAAAGTTCTATGACCTCAAATAAATCTAACGTATTAACATGCTATGAAAGCCGCTTATTAAAGACCTGTAGGTGGAAAAGAATTTGTATTTTTTGCTTACGTAGTAATACTTTATTACTGCGTGAGACTAAGATTACAGTACATCTAAAGTTACGAAACATGTTGTTTTAATAACATAATGTACAGAATGTCCCGCACGTTCCACAGGAAAATTTAAAAATTATTGAAAATGGCAGATTACCAACAAAAGTTACAATTTGAACTGTCGCCGCCTCGTCTAGAAATCAGTATGAGACTGTTAGCGACGGTGTGCACGTCTGGCCTATCAGTAGACTACGACGTATGCAAGGGATTAAAAATAAATGATTTGATCGTCGAATGCCTCCTTTTCGCCGATGATCTGGTCATATTAGCAAGTATTGGTTTTTAAAAGAGAAGAAATCATAACGAACTGTGACGTGCTTGAAGAGAAAAGAGTGGAACAAGTGAAGGAGTGCTGGTACCTAAACTAATGTTGGGTAACAAAGAAATGCTTGGATGGTTCGGATATGTAAAGACGATGGGTGAAGGAAGATTGACAAAACAAATTTATAAGGCGAGTGTGAATAGGCAAGTTAATAGAGGTCTACGTAAACGATTTTTTTTTTATATTCTGGTTTCTACGAAAAGGTAGATCCTATAAAGCTCAGAGAACATCGTGAGAACCAAGTGAAAAAAGGTAGGTATTGGTGCTCTTCTTAAATTTCTGAAGGTTGTATGCCTCGGGAAACATCTCTCTAGGCAATGTGTTTCAAAGGCTCGGTGTTCTTTGGATGAACGAGTCCTTGGAAAGATATGTTCTGAAGGTCTCCAAAGTGACCACGAAGGGGTGTGAAGTCTGAACTTGACGGGTTAAAATTAAAGTAACAGCTAAAGAAAGAACGATTGTTGATATTTCAGAAGAGCATCGCCCATGAAAATATCTATAAAATAGAGACAAATCGTTAACTTTTCTACGTTGTTTCAGATAAGTGAGCGAGTTTGTAAGGGATGCATTACCGAACAGACGAATTGCTCTTTATTGTACGGAATCCAATAGTTTCAGGATATGTTTAGGTGCCGCACTCCCAATATGGGAACAGTATTCCAGGACAGGTCGGATCTGTGCCTTATAGATCATAAGCAGCTGCTGGAAGTGAAATAGCTCTTGGCACGAAACAGAAAGCCAAGTTTTTGGGATGCACATTTGGCAAGGGACCTCACGTGATGTTTCCAAGAAAGGTTATTGCTGATAGTAATACCAAGCATTGAGATGGATGACTTCAGTGGTATGGTTACTCCTGACAATATTATGTTGGGCACAGTGAGATCGGCTTTTCTAGAGAAAAGACATGCTTGTTTAAATAAAGGCCAGGTTAAGAGTACCAGCAACCGACGAGTATGTATGAAAGCGCTGATGAAAGTAGAAAAAACGAAAGGCGTGTGTAAGAACCGTAGCGGAAGTGGAAAGAAGTGGTCTTTGCCTACCACTATGAGAAAAAGGCGTGACTATATGTATCTATAAATAATTATATTTTAAAATTTAACTATTTTTTAGCTTTGAGTAAACACTAAATGAAAAAAAGCAACCATTGATTATGATTTTGATTGTTGAATTGGTAGGACATCGGTCGGGAAATTTAAGAAAGCCAAATGTAGTTCGTTTTAAAACTTTATTGTTTTATTTTAAGGATTTCAAAGTATAAAAACAAGAACATAAATATTAAAATGGAGTAATGGAGAGTAGTTCATGTAAAGAAATAATCGTAAATAAACATTATAAATAGTATGCATAACAACAACATACATGCATATAAATACTTAAAATTTTAAAGTGGCTCTCCAAGTTTACAGTGGGTAAAAACAACTTTGAAATTACATCTACATAAGATAAAATGTTTCATGCACGTTAACACAGACACAAAGAAATAAACAAACTAATCTCTTGTTGATCGCACGCCGGCATGCACTATAATGTACCTTTGTCCATATTGTAAGGTTTTTTTAAATTAAATTTAAAAACACATCTAATCGAGATACTTCGACCTCTTCATTTACTTCTTTTTCAAGATTTGCCAACCAAGATATTCTTCTTCGGCCAGGTGCTCTCCTGCTGTTAATTTTGCTTTGTAGGATTTCCTGTAGCAGCCCGTATCTATTTGGGTTCTTCATTATGTGGCCGAAATACTGAAGTTTCCGACATTTTACGGTATCTAACAGTTTTGGTTCTTTATTTATCCGTCGCACCGAGAAAACGTAAGAACGCAAGAGTCTAAGCTTCATGTCTAAGGATAAATTATGGCTTTTAAAAAGCGAGCTCATTTTGATAAACACAGAGCGGGCCTTCTCGATGCGACATCATATTTCTTGAGAGTTGTCCCATCTCTCGTTAATGATTGTCCCCAAGTATGTGTACTGCCTTACACTTTGTATTCTACTGTATTTGATGTTCTGGTCACATTAAGCTTTGTAACACTTGTAGATTGTCTGCAAACATGATGGTATCATCTGCATATCTTATTTTATTATGTTTATTATGTTATATCTTCATTCACACTCGCTTTATAAATCTGTTTTGTCAATCTTCTTTCATCTATCCTCTCTACGTGTCCAAATCATCTAAGCATTAATTTATCTATCTTTGTTACCATATATTTTTTCACACCACAGCTCTCCCTTATCACAATATGTCTTACTTTATCTATCAGAGTCACTCTTGTATTTATCAGACTACTCATCTCCGCAGCATTGATCCTACTTTCATGCTTCTTATGCCAAACCCAACATTCACTACCATACATAAGCTCAATGTCACTGTCATACATCCCTTTCTCACACCTTTTTCGAGGTTAAACCAGTCAGCAGCCGTCGCTTAATATCACAGTCATATTTTAGTAAAATTTGTGAGGATGTAAAATTAATTAACTCAATTTAATAATTCTAGACATTTCTCAAAAACGTTTTAAAAAAATTTCCGTTGTGTTATCTTTCCTCTTTTTTAATAGCTTATTATTGATAATCGCACAATTTTAATTGCTTACCAATTAGCACTGACGTTTGCTGTCCTATACGATAATTTATATTTTCCATAAACTTTAATTGGTTTCATGCGATTAAAGTTACTGAAAACGTTTCGCAAAATTATTTATTTTAGTAATAGGTACGTTTGTTTTCTAGCTACTTACCGATCAATTATTTTAAAAATAATTACCTTAATGATTACAAACCCATTCGTCTAAAAAATAAGAGATATGCAACATCAGAAATAATTATTAGCGACTTTGACAGTGGATAAATTAAATATAATATTTATGAGTAATACATTGTTACTTTATGAACATATTGTTACGAGACGGCCCTGTGTCGGTCGGCGTCACCGAGTCGATCACTGCCTTATTATGCCGGCCAGCGCGACGATTGTAACAAAAGAAAAGAATGGCAAATTCTAGAATACGACGGCTAATAATTCCGGAACAAAGTGGAAAACTCCGGTTCCTTCTCGTAATAATTTGTATAAATATAAAAAGTAGCAGCCGCGGGAGGAAAGCAGTTTTTTTATGAGTTTTTGAAATTTAATTAGTTCGAAGTCAAGTATTGTAATTATAAAGTGATTTTTAAAAGTAAAATTTATCGTGAAGAAATACTAGAATAAAAGTTGTACTGAGAGTTTTGAATTATCGAACCCAAGAAGTAAATATCGTAACAATATTATATGCTTTAAAGCCATAGAGCTATTTGATAAAGAAGTTAAATAATCACATGTAGCAGCTATATAACCATCATGATTATTATAAATTTACTAATTTAAAGGAAAAAATTTAAGTTTTATTACAAATAATTTCTGATTTGTTGGACATTATCTCTTTCATTTGCATGATTTAAAGTTGCTGTACTCCATCCAAAGGAGGGTTGTCGATTTTTGCAATCTAAATGATCCAGAAATTTCAAATTTCAACTCTACCTTCGTTGGCCCTTTGTATAGATTTTCTTTTTATACAAATACTAGCTAAACCCGGACATACTCAGACTAATATTAATAATTAGGAAAGTAAATAAATGTTTTCCAGCGAACATAGATAATAATCGTCTTTATAATTTCATGAAATAAAAATATAACCTAAGTGATGCACGTATATTCAAGCTGTCGAAATAAAGGGCGAAGTTTATTGTCTGTAATACTATGCATCACAGAAAATGTTCTTCCACTTAAGACGATATTGACATGCCCGCCATATTAAAAATCTAATTATTCTACTCACGCTGTTAATATACATTACTTTGCAGCAAAATTTTGGGAACAATTTTAATAATTACAGTTAAATGTCAGAAAGTTATTAACTTTTTTCAAATGAAAAAAATAGCTGGGAAATTTTTTTTATTTTGAAAATATGATTTTGGTGACTTTCCGGCATAATTTACATTAAAAGTAACAAAATATTTCAATTATGTATTACCATAAATTATTTAGTTTTTAAATAAAGTGAAGAACTAACATTAAATGATCGTCCGCTGCTTGCTGTCGCCCTCTATTCTAAAATTATTAGCCACACGTGTGAAATATGGCAACACGCATCAGTTTTACCTAGTTTTACAGTACTCATTGCAGTTACTCTGTGTTACGTAGAATACCATTTCATTCTGCAAGTATGGTCAGAAAATATTTACCCAAGTACGCTCTTGTGCGAAATATTACTATGTTAATGTTACAGTACACGGAGCGCCGATGTAAATGGATGCAGAGCCGACTGCGAGCGACGTTAATTATTTTCCTTGTATGAAGTATAATTTAGTGTTTGAAAACTTGCGACATTTTATTTGACGTTATTTATATTTATTAGTAATTTATTGTTTTCTGGTTACCGTTTTGATTCTTGGATATTTTATTGACTTGTTTTTGTTTTGAAATCTCTACATTGTTTTTAAAATGGGTCGTCGGTCACTACAAATGAAGGAATCGAGATATAAAGCGAAAACTGTTTGTGCCAAACGAAGAAATCGTAGACGTGCACAGCTATTCTAAATATTGAAAAAATGGAAATCTACATGCTCTTATTTTGACAAAGAAAGAATAAATTATCATTAAAATAATTAAATTACTAAATAGATATATATATATATATATATATATATATATATATATATATATATATATCTAGTAAATATGTAAGTATTAAAATTAACCAATTTTTTATTTTATTTTATATTTTATTTTTGAATTCTACATCTACAAATTAATTATTCTGGTTACAATAAACGGCTCCAATTTCCTAAACAATAACTGAAAAATACATAAAATAAACAGTACAGATTATGTGAAAACACCTCACTTCACGAGAAAGTAAATAGTTAAAAAAAAGATATACATAATTCTATAAATCAAGTTTTTGGAGACCATGCTTGTAATGAAATAAAGGATGCTGGTTGTTTGGAAGTCACAGAAAATGTGGTTCCTAAAATGTAGGACTGTGGATTACACACAGACATTCAAATTTGTCTAAATCGACTAATTTTCAATGCCGAAAGTCTGTTACTGAATATGGATACTAACAGAGCGGAACAATATAATTCAGTCGTGTGTAAATACGTTAGTGGTAAAAGAGAAAACTTTGCTTGTTCCAATTCATATAAAATTCGTTGCGAGGCTGCTGCAATTAGTTTTAACACTGGAGACTATTATAGCGTATTGGAAGAAGCTGAGGTATTAGTTTACTCAGCATAGTCGGCAAACTGTATGCAAAGATATTGGTTAAAAGAGTAACGAATGAAACTGAGAAGATAATATGGGATGTGCAAGCAGGATTAGAAGAGAAAAGAGATGTATGGATCAGGTCTTTTCATTACGAGGTATAGCCGAAAAATCTTGGCTAGAAGTCAGAAGGTCCATTGCGCTTTTATAGACTTGGAAAAGGCCTATGACAGAAAGGTGAGGAGTGAATTTTGGTCTACATTGTCTATGTATGGGGTAAGTGGTAGTTTAATACGAGCACTGAAATCACTTTACGAGGATTCCACTGCTGGTGTCAGGGTAAACGGAGCTTGCACGGACTGGTTTAACATCGAAAAAGGTGTGAGACAGGGATGTGTGGCTTCGCCATGGCTGTTTAACTTATACATAGAAAATTGTTTAAAAGATCTAAAAGAGAGTGCGTAGGACTAAAAATGAATGAGTTGATCGTCAAATGCCTTCTTTACGCCGATGATAAAGTCATAAAAGCGTTATCTGAAGAGGAGTTGCAGGCGATGGTTAATGTTATGCATGATACCCTGAAAATCAAAGGGATGAAAATAAATTTGAGCAAAACGAAAGTAATGGCTTTTGAAAGAGAAGAAAGCATGACAAACTGTGGAGTTTCGATTGAGGGAGAAAGAGTGGAACAAGTAAATGAGTTTGTATACTTGGGTTCAAAGTTTACGAGAGATGGAAAGTATGACAGTGACATTGAGCGAAGGGTGTTGGCAGGAAAACAAATGAATGGGGCACTGCATAACTTATAAAGAGCCAGAAAGTTTTAAAACAAGGCACGTCTGGCGGTGCATAGAGGTGTGTTGGTTCCTACACTTATCAGTATGGTAGTGAATGTTGGGTTTGGCAGAAGAAGCATAAAAATAGAATTAATTCTGCGGGGATGAGTAGTCTGAGAAGTATAGCCAGAGTGACTCGGTTGGATAAAGTAAAGAATAGTGAGATAAGAGAACGCTGTGGTGTAAAAGAAGATGTGATTACAAAGATAGATAAAGGAATGCTTAGATGGTTTGGACACGTAGAAAGGATGAATGAAGGAAGATTGACGAAACAAATCTATAAGGCAAGTGTGAATGGATAAGTCGAAAGAAGTTGATCTCGGCGAGTAAATCTCGATCAGATCAACATTGTTTTGAAGAAAGGCCAGGTCAAGAGTAACAACAACCGACGAGCATGTATGAAAGCACTGATGAAAGTAAAGGAAGCAAAAGATGTGTTTAAGAACCGTAGCAAGTGGAAGAAAGTGTCTCTGCCTACCCCTACGGGAAAAAGGCGTGACTATATGTATGTGAGAGTGTTTACAGATAAGTTTTACATTTAAAATCTAATTTCTTAATAAGTAATGAGCGAAATTTTTAAATTTAATGACTATTGTATAGAGATTTTTAAAAACATCTTATTCGGCCCCCAATGCCATTTAAAAATTTTGGGGTAATTCTTACTCTCGCTTGGGGTTGAAAGTAGTGGAGTAAAAAATACCGGTTTAATAAAAAATCGACGGGTCTGACCGTTTTTCTAAAATCTTGACGAGGTTCCTGCAAATTTCTCTATTTCGTTTTCGGTTGGCCACACTTTTTATCTAACATGAGAAATCATGTTTAATCCTTCGCAAAATGTTTGGAAATTTCTGTATGCGTGAAAACTGGCAATAAAATGATATTTCTTTTAAAATTCAACGTTGTGTAAAAATTTTAAGTTAACTCATCGACTACTTTTCGAGTTTTGAGGACACAAACATGCGGAAACTAAATTTTTATATACAAAGATTGTTTTCCTCCAACAAATTGACCACAAGTGGCTCAGATAATTACCTTTTCTTAAAAATAAGTTGATTTTTTTAAGATAAAAACCTATTTATAATCTTCACATTTATTCACAGGTGTATCTTTTTTCTTTAAAGTAAGTATTTGGTGTCCAGAGAAATTTTTTTATTTTGTAAGCACTTGTCTTCAGGTAATTTACCATAACCGTAAATTATTATAACTTAAGCTGCTGTTTACTACAATAATGTAATTTCTGTGAATATATACTTTGGTTTAAGAAGATGGTCATTTTAATGTAATATCTAATTAATTTCTATTTTTATCGATATCTATGGATTTCTATAAAATCGCAACCTTGAACAGAACAATCTTTAGGTATTCGAAGGTGAAGAACTTGAAATATTTAACAATTTTATTACGTTAATGGTACTGAATATTAAAGTAAATTTCGGAAAAATAAAATGTTTACTGCTAGATTATTTTGGAGCCTTTGGTTATTTACTATTTCTATTTCAATTCAATTCAATTGCAAAACTATCACAAACCTGAAACAATAATAAAGCATTTGCATAGAGTGTATGCAATTTATGTAAAATATAATATGTTTATTTAAAACTTGTTGTTATGTAATTTTTAAAAAGTTAAAAAGTGTTGGTTCAATATTTCTTAAGGAACATACATATTTATAATACATAACTAAAAACCATTACTCAGCCAGGAAATGGGTATTACATCATTAGAACAATGAGCCCATTGTGTAGGTTTTGTACACAAAAAAAGATTTTTGAAATTATAACAAAAATGTGCCGGCATAGTCTCCTTGCATTTTTTGATCAGAATGGGATTACTACTTAAGTTATTAGTCTCTACAAAATGGGACTGTATAATGGTGAACTGACCTGCAGATTGTGCGGCAAGGATCCGGAAACAGTAAAACACATTCTGTGCTACTGCGTGGCACTGGACTGCAAAAGACAGGAAATTTTTGGGCAGACAACCGGCGACCCAAAACTATATTGCTCCCACCCAGTACAGAACTTGTACAAACTTGTACAAGGTACGAAAGTACTGAATTGGGTACAATGATATAAAACAAAGAGATACTAGGAATTAGCGAAATGAGATGGAGCAAATCGGGACAATGTGAAATAAATAAACATCAAGTATTCTACTCGGGTAGCGATAACAACCAACACTACAATGGCGTGGGCATCATAATGAACAAGGAAACCAGCAAGTCAGTAATGTCATTTGTTCCGGTATCAGACAGGGTGCTTTTTATAAAACTACACTCGCAGCCATTTGACATCAACATCATCCAGGTTTACGCACCAACATGTGATCACCCCGATGAGGAAATAGAAGACTTCTACCAACAAATTACAGATACCCTGAAGCTGACAAAAAAATCAGAAGTGACTTTTATCATGGGCGATTTTAATGCCAAAGTAGGAAGTACACCACGAGAGGACATTATCGGTAGATACGGATTGGGAACAGCAAACGATAGAGGAGACCGGCTAGTTCAGTTCTGCCAGGAACAAGATTTCATTGTGTCAAACACCTTTTTCAAACTTCCAACAAGAAGGCTCTATACGTGGACATCTAGCGCCCATACCCCTGAAAAAATTATTCGTAATCAAATAGACTTCATACTTATTAAAAAGCGATACAGAAACTGCATAAAGTATGCAAAAACATATCCAGGTGCAGACATAAACTCAGACCATAATCCAGTTGTTGCAGCAGCAAGACTTACACTCAAAAGATGTTTGCAAAGACCCAGACATAATAAGCCAGATGTTTCAAGGCTAAAGGACATAAATATAATGAGTAAACTGAAACATGAATTGAATTCCAGACTTGATGCGA
The DNA here is from genome assembly GCA_950111635.1 of Agelastica alni. Classification (NCBI taxonomy): domain Eukaryota; kingdom Metazoa; phylum Arthropoda; class Insecta; order Coleoptera; family Chrysomelidae; genus Agelastica; species Agelastica alni. Next base: position 21,892,243 of record OX467710.1, read on the forward strand.
TACCCATAACGGAGGCAGCCGAGACTGATGAATTGTGGTCCAATATAAAAAATACCATCACAGAAAGTACCACCAAAATACTTAAACCTCAACAAAACCACAAGAAGAAACCATGGATGTCAGAGGAAATCCTTGATCTTATGGAAAAAAGACGGACACTCAAAGGCAAGAGCAACGAATACCGGGCGCAAAACCGCATAATCAAAAACAAGATAAGAGAAGCAAAAGAGAAATGGTTTTACGAGCAATGCCAAGAGATAGAAGCAATGGAAACAAAACACGATACCTTCAACATGCACAAGAAGATAAAAGAGGCAGCAGGTATCTGCAAAAATAGAAACGCGACGACTTTACAGAACGCACAGGGCAGGCTGATACTGGATACTTCAGAAAAACTGACGGAATGGTGCGACTACATCGAGCACCTATTTCACGATACCCGGCCAGAACTTCAGAAAGAATTCTTTAATCAAGGCCAAGGCTTGGACATAACGAAGGCAGAAGTTCAGTATGCGCTGTCAATTTCAAAAAATGGGAAAGCTAGTGGTCCTGATGACGTCTATATAGAAGTTCTAAAAATACTGCAAAACGAAGAATCACTGAACACGCTGGTAAAGCTATTCAATCTTATTTACCGAAACGGCAGTATACCTTCTGATTGGTTAAAATCTACTTTTGTCCCGCTCCCCAAAAACGCGAAGGCCAAGAACTGCGGTGATTATCGTCTTATTAGCCTGATGAGCCATGTGCTTAAACTCTTCTTGAAAATAATACACAAAAGAATATATGCGAAGTGCGAGACAATGATGGGGGACTCTCAGTTTGGTTTTCGCAATGGCTTTGGAACAAGGGAGGCACTATTTAGCATACAGGTTCTTATCCAAAGGTGCCGGGACATGTCGGTGACCGTTTACGCATGTTTCATCGATTACGAAAAAGCCTTTGATAAAGTAAAGCAGTAAAAACTGATCAACATTCTTAAAGACATAGGACTGGAACAACGAGACCTTAGAATAATAGCCAACATTTACTGGAACCAAAGTGCTCAAATAAGAATCGATAACACCGCGTCCGACGAGATCAAAATCCTGAGAGGCGTTCGTCAAGGATGCATTTTATCACCACTGTTATTTAATTTGTATTCCGACAGGATATTTCAAGAGGCGTTGGATGAATGTGACGAGGGGATATCTGTCAATGGGATTAATATCAACAATCTGAGGTATGCGGATGACACGGTTCTTGTTGCCGACTCACTGGAAGGACTGCAGGAGCTGGTAAGCCGCGTGACGGCTGCAAGCTCAGAGGCCGGACTTAGCCTGAACGTGAGAAAGACAAAGTGGCTAGCAGTTAGCAAATCAAACAACGTGGACGGACACCTGACAATTAACGGTCAACGAATTGAGCGAGTAGAAACTTTTAAATATCTTGGGTGTCAACTAAATGAGAAGTGGGACAGCATGCAGGAGATTCGTGCCAGAATAGAACAAGCTCGTGCTTCGTTCCTGAAAATGCGTAAAGTACTTTGCAGCAGAAATTTAAGCTTGCCTCTGCGCGTCCGAGTGCTTCGCTGTTACGTGTTTAGCATACTGTTTTATGGAATGGAAGCTTGGACTTTGACAGATGCGATGTGCAAAAAATTGGAGGCCTTTGAAATGTGGACGTACAGAAGGCTATTAAGAATCTCCTGGGTAGAAAGAGTGCGTAACACCGAGGTACTTCAACGCCTCGACAAGCAGCTGGAAGTTCTGTTTACACTAAAAAAGCGCAAACTGGAGTATTTTGGACACATCTTAAGAAATGACAAGTATCGACTTTTAAAGCTTATTATAGAAGGGAAGATCGAAGGACGAAGAGGCCCGGGCAGAAGAAAGATATCCTGGCTAAAAAACTTAAGACAATGGTATGGAGTGAGCACTACCACATTGTTCCGCCGAGCTGTAGACAAGGTTCAGATAGCGCTGATGATTGCCAACGTCCGAGGAGGACAGGGCACCTAAAGAAGAAGAAGATATAAAACCACATAGGCAAGATACAATGGGCCAACAGGTCTAAGTGTCACCTGAGGCAATAGCCAGACGGACCTAAATAGGGGTGGAGTTTTTGGTGAGTAGACCTGACATCAGTCAGAGAGTCTCACAGTAGACCTTGAGCTAAAAGTTATTAGTCTCTATAAAAAACATAAGATCTCTACAAAGGATCTGATATGGACATAATCAATTCCTATTATTCCTAGTGGAACTTGGAGTCTTAATAAAACATTTCCAACTTGTCCGGTATCTTTTAATTCTTTTGGTTTCATTCCGTATCTTTCCATAATTTTTGGTTTTGTTAATGATTGTTACCAGGCATTTTTAAGTCTGCCTTATTACTGCTTCTTTAAAAGTTCCATGACTCCAAAGCTTGTCTACAAACTTCTTAGGTGTCTTTGCGAAGACTATGGCCCATCCAACTTCATTACGGATCGATATTGCTAATGCTAATTTGTTATTCTGTGCAACTGAATATTACATACATACTTATAGTCTCGCCTTTTTTCCGTAAGGGTAGGCAAAGACCACTTTTTTCCATCAGAACCTCGCAGTTTGTCATGCTCTCTTCTTTTTACAAATCATTACTTGGGTCTTGCTTACATTCACCTTCATTCCTTTGATTTTTGGAGCATTATGCATAATATTAATTATAGCCTGTAACTCCTCCTCAGATGATGCTAATATAATCTGATCATCGGCATAAAGGAGGCACGATCAAATCCTTCAGCGCTCGTATCAAATTACCGCTCACCCCATTTACACATACATACATATGGTCACGCCTTTTTCCCGTAGGGGTAGACAGAGACACTTTCTTTCACTTGCTACGGTTCTTACAGACATCTTTTGCTTTTTGCAGTGTTTTCATACATGCTCGTCGGTTGTTGTTACTCTTGACCTGGCCTTTCTTCAAAACAATGTTGATCTGATCGAGATATGTTCGCCGAGGTCGACCTCTACCGACTTCCGTCCATTCTCACTCGCCTAATAAATTTGTTTCGTCAATTATTTATTCATCCATCCTTTCTACGTGTCCAAACCATCAAAGCATTTCTTTATCTATCTTTGTAACCACATCTTCTTTTTCATCACAGCGTTCTCTTAGCTCACTATTTTTTACTTTATCAAACCGAGTCACTCCGGCTATAATTCTCAGACTACTCATCTCCGCAGCATTAGTCCCATTTTCATGCTTCTTCTGTCAAACCCAACATTCACTACAATAACATAAGTGTAGGAACCAACACACCTCTATGCACAGCCAGACGTACCTTTTTTTGACACTTTCTGGCTGTTTATAAAGCTATGCAGTGCCCCATTCATTTGGTTTCCTGCCATTTGTATAGAAGGTCTAATTTAACGTTTTAAGATGTTGGTGTTTGTATTTGTACTGCTGGTCTTTCCGAATCTGAAATAAATTATGTAAAAATTAAATACCTAACGAATACTTACTACCTAATAATAAGAAAGCATGTTATGCTTAAATTGAAACCTTCTACGGTGAAGCAAAAACTTTGCGAAAATAAATGTAAATAAATATCAATTACCAATCTCGCAAATGGAACAACAAGGCAGGGGGAAAGACAAGACCAAGAAGTTCAATAAGGAAGCATTTACATTTTTTTTTTACTGAAAATAGTCGCAAAAAGGGTAGACCTATCGTGTGGGCCGCGGACGGCCCGCACTGCGACTATTAGAAGGGGAAGGGATTATAGAAAGGAAATGATTGTGGACCCGCTTTTTGAAAAGTTGCAGGTCATAGTTCCCTGGAAAAACTAATTTTGGAAGCTTGTTCCATTTCGTAGCAGCCCTGTAAAAGAAGGATTCTTGATGGAGATTGGTCCTTGTAGTGTCAATCTTGAGAGTAAATGGGTGAGACTGATCAGCGTGTCTAGTCCTTCGGCCGAATGTGGCCAGAGGTGGTATAAGAGTTTTTATTTCTCTGGAGCATCTGCCATTAAAATATCTGTAGAGTAATGACTGGTCTGCAACTCTTCTTCTATGTTCTAAAGGGTGAAGGGTAACTAAAAGTCTAAACTTTTAATACGACGATATTAAACCGAATCGTAAAGAAAAGCATTAACAATCAAATTGACGGATTTGCTACTAAAGGGTTATATTATGGAACAGAAAATATAGCTGTGATTAAATTGTACATAATGTAATAACACATAAAAATTTAAGGAAGGAAAACATTATTTTCTACAGATAATTGAACGGTCAGTAGTATTAAAAAAAAGGTATTTTTAATGAACATTGTTATGTTGTAATTTTTACATATAGGTATGATGAATAATTAGTAAAGGTCACGTTCAAGTTCACACTTTTACGATTTTATTTATACCAACAAAATGATAAATTTTATAAATTTAATGTGCCTAGAATTTCCGTGAGTTCATTAAAAAAATTTTGTTTAAATTTATTATTAAATTTTAAATTATTTTATTTTATTGTTAAAAACTACTTGCTATATGTGTCAAATTTAATTTAGGTAAGAATACAATTTTAATATTTTTAACCATTGATAAATTATTGTAAAAGAATAATTAATATTTATTTTCAATGTGTAGTTATTTTAAATGCACTTTTGCATACTACTTGTTCTATACAGGGTGGCCAACCGAAAACGAAACAGAGCCGTTTGCAGGAACCTCGTCAACATTTTAGAAAAACGCTATGACCCGTCGATTTTTTATTAAAGGGGGACACTCTTCTCCGGTATTTTTGACTCCGCTACTCTCAACCCCAAGCGAGGGTAAGAATTACCCCAAAATTTTTAAATGGCATTGGGGGTCTATTGAAAGCTTTTGCTTAGAAGAAACTGTAATTATTATATTGTAAATGACACCTTGTATAAAATTAAACACTATTATTAATGCTTAGTAAAATAATACATCTTATGTTTATAAAAGTGGTTCCTACACGTATGTATGGTAGTGAATGTTGGGTTTGGCAGAACAAGCATAAAAATGGGATTAATGCTGCGGAGATGAGTAGTCTGAGAAGTATATCCGGAGTGACTCGGTTGAATAAAGTAAAAAATAGTAAGATAAGAGAACGCTATGGTGTAAAAGAAGATGTGGTTACATGTTGCCAATAACACAGTTAAAAGAATATTATAATTCCTCTTATTGTGATATTAGTAATAATTCATCTGTAAAAGAACCTATCATTAAAAGTTTGTACAGTTGTGGTTAAGTAAACCACTGTGGGAATTTTGCGACGCGAATTTAAATTTTGATTAGATCCATTATGTTTTCATTAACACATTGTGGTAACAAATCCGGAACCCCACAGGTTTATAAACAGGGTGTCCCAATAGTGCTGTAAAGTTATCGTATTTCGTTATAATAATATATACAAAAAAATGATAAAAGCAAAGTTGTTAAGCATTATTCAAAATTATTTATAAATATACAGAGTACTGTATAACTTCAAACCTAACCAAATATATCTTTTTTTATTTTATTTTTTGAATTGCTTTGTAGATTATAATGTAATTAATTTTCTTCTTCTTCTTCGGTTGGCACTACAACCCGGGGTGGGTTTTGACCTGCTCTACAATAGTCTGCCATTTCTTTCTATCTGTAGTTATGGTCCACCAGTTTCTGCATAGCTAAGCTTCTTAAGATCTTCTACTACATCATCTTTCCACTTTTTCTTAGGTCTGCCTCTGTGTCTGTTTCGCAGGGTTTCCATTCAGTTATACTTCTCGCTGATATTTCTATCTCCATTCTTTGTATATGGCCCAGCCATCTAATTCTTTGGGATTTCACAAACCTAACTATATCTTCTCCATTTAGTTTATGACTCATTCTGGATCTCCATGATCCATTTGTTTCGTGCACGGGTCCAAATATCTTGCGGAGTATCCCTCTTTGGAAGATTTTTAGCCGATTTTAATCTGTTTTAGTAAGAGTCGATGTTTTGCATGCATATGTAGCTACCGGTCGTATCAAGGTCTTATATAACCTGAGTTTGGTCGTTCTGCTTATCAGCTGTGATGCCAGTAATTTTTTGTAAATGTATGTACTTTTCTATTACTTGTACTTTACTATTCCTAAGGAAGGTTATCTGAGCATTGGCGTGTTCCAATGTATTCTATCAAATGCTTGTTTGAAGTCTACGAATAAGTTGTATACGTCTATATTGTAGTCATAGCATTTCTCAAACAGCTGTCTCATTATATGGATTTGGTCGTTAGTGGATCGATTTGCTCGAAATTCACATTGATAGTCGCCCCAGTGACTATTCTGCAAAGTATACAATTCTATTGTACAATATACTTGATAATACCTTACAGGGTACATTCAACAGCGTTATGCCTCTGAAGTTTTCACTTATTTTTTTTGTCACCTTTCTTCAGAATCGGACTATCACTCCCATCTTCCCCTCGCCTGGCATTTGCTCCTGATTCCATATTCTAATGATAAGACAATGTAATCTACACCATAGTTCTTCTGCTGCATGTTTCCGCTGTTATTGTGGCTATACATGAGGCTTTGTTATTCTTATTTAATTAATTTTCTGTATTTTATGATAAAAATTCTTCTTCTTCTTCTTTCGGCTCTACAACTCTAGGTGAGTGTTGTCCTGCTGTACAACGTCTCTCCAACCCTTTTGGTTCGCTGCAGTTCTTCTCCAGCCTCTGACTATTCTAAATATTCGATATCGGGCAATTGTATTGCCATTGCTCCTGTGTGCGACATCACGTATGCAATTTTCCCAAATACCGGAACATGAACACAATACTCGAAAAATACAACACTATATCATTCCATTTATGTCAAAAACAGCTACTCAAAGGTCTTACTCTTACCTTGCACCAAAATTATCCAACAATATTCCAGAAAACATAAAATCACTAATCAATATAAATCAATTCAAATGTCGTTGAGGAATCACCTATTTGAAACTAGTAGATATGTGCATCATCATTTCAATAATTAATAAATGGAAGAATTTTTTATTAAACTCCACGTATATAGTGACTCATCACGATATTTTAGAAACTATAAGACCTTGAAACTTGAAATTTGGCAGGAATCTTCCTTTTGCAATATAGAGGTTAGCTAAGAACGGATTTTTTTACAAAATGCTTCAACCGAATGGAAAAACCAAGAACATCGTTTATAAAGTTCTAAGTATCTAATTTTAGTTTTGATAATATTAACAATTTTTCTTATAATTAAATACACTGAATCAGAAAATAAATAATAATCCAATCTATAGGTTAGGTCATTAAAAAAAGTTAAGAACATAAAACTAATAAGGTTTTTGACTTTTTTATTTCTAAAAAGTAATTTTTTTTCTTTTTAATTTTTTGTGTGCCATATTAATATGAAGGAAGAAGTCCATGACAAAGTGAAGGAAAATAAAACTCGATGTCGTATCTACAGTTTTTTTTTAATATAAAACCCCAAGTAGGGATGTTCGAAAACATGTTTTCGTGCAAAGCATAAATGCTCATCATGCAGCAAAGGTCACAAATTGATAGGTTATCACATTCTACCTGGAAATTTAAATGGTGAAATGTACCTGGATTTTTTAAACAATCACATATTCGAGTTATTAAAAAATTTAACGCTAAACGAGCGAAGATCTCTATTTTTTATGCACGACGGAGCTCCACCGCACTTTGCCGTAATTGGTTGAGTAACCATTTTCCGAATCGATGGATTGGTAGAGGTGCAGAAGCTCCGATTCATTGGCCACCTCGGTCATGCGATTTTAATCCTTTGGACTACACAGTTTGGTCGTATGTTAAGGAAAAAGTCTATGCTACAGAGGTAAATTCACGTCAAGAATTGGAAGACAGAATTCAACGTCACTTTAATGACCTCATATCTGATCCCCGACCATTAAGAAGATTAATGGATTCTTTAGAAAAAAGGATAGACTTGTGTATTCGTAAAAATGAAGTACATTTTAAACGGTTACTCTAATTTAATTTTCTTCTTGTGATTTTTTGTTTAATTAATAACCTTATCATTACTTTATACCTGCATCGGTTATTACTTCATAATTTTTAAACCAAAATATTCCGAAAACGGTACACATTATCGAGTTTTACCAAGACCACCTTTTTGGTGTAAAATTAAATAATGTTTAAGTTCACTTGAAATTTTAAAAAAGTTATGTTTAATACTACTTAGTACAAACCATGTAACTAGCGCCCTCTAAGAGAGTCAGCTATAAAAGCAAATTCATGAGGTGTATCAGCTTTTAAAACATATTCGTATAACATTTCATTACAATGTTTCCAGTAGTTTCGGCAAAATCGTAATAAATGTGTATACATTTTTTGAGAAGTATAACCGGAGTGACTCGGTTGGATAAAGTGAAGAATAGTGAGATAAGGGAATGCTGTGGTGTAAAAGAAGATGTGGTTACAAAGATAGATAAAGGAATGCTTAGATGGTTTGGACACGTAGAAAGGATGGATGAAGGAAGATTGACGAAACAAATTTATAAGACGAGTGTGAATGGACAAGTCGGTAGAGGTCGACCTCGGCGAACATATCTCGATCAGATCAACATTGTTTTGAAGAAAGGCCAGGGCAAGAGTACCAACAACCAACCAGCATGTATAAGAGGACTGATGAAAGTAAAAGAAGCAAAAGACGTGTGTAAGAACCGTAGCAGAAGTGGAAGGGAAACAGGCGTGACTATATGTATGTACATTTTTTTTCTTCAACGCCCTTTATATTGCATACGAATGGCGTAACGAAAATTTTTTTTAATAAGCAAACCCCAATTATTTTTTAGTTTTCTTTCTATTCCCAGAGACGAGGTCACCTTTTTTTGTAACACCCTGTATAAATGTATAACAAATTTATTATTTTTAAATAAATTAAATTAAATTGGAACACCCTGTATATAAACAATATTTTAACAGTAAATCCGTTAAAATTTTAAATTATATTTCAGAGAACTTCCAGAATTACGCAAAAGTAATAAACAACACAACCAACACAATGGAAAAACCAAATTCATGTTTTGTGTCATTAGTTTTAGCTATAAACTTGCAATTTTGACACTTAATGTGCCAACAGAAAGACGCGTTTGTGTGATGCCTTACACTTTTATTGTTTGGTTTTGATAAATTGTTGACAAACTAAAATTTCATAACTGCACATGTTTTATGTGTTATGTTAATCAATCTCTCTCTCTCTGTTATGTTGCTCTCATTGTTCCTTATTTAATAGCTTTTTTTAATTTACGAATACCTTTTTAACCAAATTAAACTTTGATGGACTTTCTAATTAATGCAAAAGTGTGTCAATTTTGACGGGGGAACTTTGAAATGAAAGTTATGTTTAATACTACCTAGTACAAACCATGTAACTAGCGCCCTCTAAGAGAGTCAGCTATAAAAACAAATTCATGAGGTGTATCAGCTTTTAAAACATATTCGTATAACATTTCATTACAATGTTTCCAGTAGTTTCGGCAAAATCGTAATAAATGTGTATACATTTTTTGAGAAGTATAGCCAGAGTGACTCGGTTGGATAAATTAAAGAATAGTGAGATAAGAGAACGCTGTGGTGTAAAAGAAGATGTGGTTACAAAGATAAATAAAGGAATGCTTAGATGGTTTTGGACACGTAGAAAGGATGGATGAAGGAAGATTGACGAAACACATTTATAAGGCGAGTGTGAATGGACGGAAGTCGGTAGAGGTCGACCTCGGCGAACATATATCGATCAGATCAACATTGTTTTGAAGAAAGGCCAGGTCAAGAGTACCAAAAACCAACGAGTATGTATGAGAGCACTGATAAAAGTAGAGGAAGCAAAAGATGTGTGTATGAACCTTAGCAAGTGAAAGGAAGTGGTCTCTGCCTACCCCTATGGGAAAAAGGCGTGACTTTATGTATGTATGTATGTATGTGCCATTAATCAGTTTTACCCTAGATTTCCCTAAAATAATTTCCAAAATCCCTTTAAATGTAGGATGTGTTTTTTTACTGCTGTTTAATAAAACATGTCATTAAAAAACTACAATTTTTAAAACTGCTGTTTAATAAAACATGTCAAGAAAAACTACAAATTTTAAAATGTGAATACTATCTACTATGTAAAATTTACTATTGTATAACATTTCAATCGTTTTATTATTGAGCTACTTATGACATAAATTTCTCAATTAAGGTATTTAATAATACTGCTTTAAATAATCTGTTGCATAATTTAACACTCTTAAAGTAAAAAAAAAACAGAATGAATATTTATGAACTTCGACATCCAAATTTTGCGTCACGATGAATCAGAATTCTCAAATTTTACAGACAATTTTACACATTTACAAGGAAATGTTGTAATTTTTTTCCGTTATGATTTAGCTAAGAGGTGATTGATTAACTTTAAAATGGTGAAGAAAGTTCTGTATATAGGATCACTGATCCACACAATAAAACATTGACAAATCTTATTATTTTTACGGATGAACTTTTATAAACTTTTCAATGATTCTTGCTGCGTCAATATGGGCCACAAAAAGCTCTTTAAATTAACATTACCATCCACTCTTACACCGTGGAGCTTCGGACACCTCCGCTATTTCCTTAGTTTGGATAACACGAAAGATTTTGTTGGATATTTGCACATTATACAACTGTGGAGTTTCGATTGAGGGAGAAAGAGTGGAACAAGTAAACGAATTTATGTACTTGGGTTCAAAGTTTACGAGAGATGAAAAGTATGACAGTGACAATGAGCGAAGGGTGTTGGCAGGACAACAAATGAATGGGGCACTGCATCGCTTTATGAATAGCCAGAAAGAGTCAAAAAAGGCACGTCTGGCTGTGCATAGAGATGTTTTGGTTCCTCTTCTTCTTCCGGTACCCTGTCCGATTATCGAACGTTGGCAATCATATTGGCTATAATAACTTTGTTTATCGCAGCTCGGATAAGTTCAACGGATGATTTGCGATACCTCTCTTGAAGATTTCTAAACCAAGATGTTCCTCTTCGTCCTGGACCTCTACTTCCGGCAATCTTACCCTGCATCAATAAGGAAGGAGGTAATATTTCTCTGGATGCCTCATCACGTGGCCGAAGTATTCGAGTTTACGGCTCTTTATTATATCTGTGTTTTTCCTCATTCGCTGTAGAACCACCTCATTTCTTATTCGGTCCATCCAGCTTATTCGTAGGATCCTTCTGTAGACCCACATTTCAAAGTCCTCCAGCCTCTTCAATAATGAGTCGGTCAGCGTCCAACTCTATAATCTCTCTCTCTACACTTCCTACACTTATGTATCGTAGTCAATGTTGGGTTTGGCAGAAGAAGCATAAAAATAGAATTAATGCTGCGGAAATGAGTAGTCCGAGAAGTATAGCCGGAGTGACTCGGTTGGATAAAGTAAAAAATAGTGAGATAAGAGAACGCTGTGGTGTAAAAGAAGATGTGGTTACAAAGATAGATAAAGGAACGCTTAGATGGTTTGGACACGTAGCAAGGATGTACGAGCATGTATGAGAGCACTGATGAAAGTAGAGGAAGCAAAAGATGTGTGTAAGAACCGTAGCGGAAGTGGAAGGAAGTGGTCTTTGCCTACCCCAATGGAAAAAAGGCGTGACTATGTGTATGTATGTATGTATACAATGAATCTTTTGCTAACGGATACCTCTACGTAACGGAAACCTCTCCTGAACGGACAATGTTCAGGGTACCGAACATTTCATATCTGTGTAAATAGGCGGAAGAAAGTGGGGAAAATCTAGAGCTGCAGGACATGGAGGACGATATACCATTATCAATCTTTTGCGAAAGTAATGGAGTTAAAATTTTTATGAACTACGTGGAGATAAATGCAGCTCTAATGACGGAAAAACCTGAAGTAAACTTAGCTATTAGTGATTTTAAAGAAAACGAGGTTTAAAGAAAACAGGTGTCCAATATTTCCGACAATGAGAGTAACGATGAACTAGAACTTACTACAACTGTGAGTAATATAAATGATGCTTGCCCAAAATTAAGAAACTCTTATTTATTTTTTATAGCTCATTTTACAAATATACGACGGTATCGGATTAGTCACCGAGGCATCGACTTAACGGGCGCACTGTGTTGAGAGGTACATTAGTAAATTCCGCTAAGATTTAAACCCGAAAAATTTATTATTATGCTTTTGTTGAGAGGTTTTATTTTTATTTTTTGCCTTATTGTGAACAGAAATCGTTGATGTAGCTCTCGATGAGTTTTTTACGACTCTAGCTTTTTCACACAAAGCCTTTCGGTTGTCTTCTTATTTAAACTTATACCCTATATGTTTCAAAACGTTCTAGAAATTTCAAATACATCTCTTTCTTTACTTTACTTTTTCTAATATTAAATTTAAAGAGACATGTTTTTTTTTTCACGCATTTTGTACACAATGTCGCGAATTTCAAATTTGTAAGCTTCGGGAAAGTCAACTCTCGTTGAAAATCGGCATGGCTTATATTTTTCAACTTTTTGTTCACTATTTCCATCTTTCACACTTTTTAAAACTAAGGTTAATTTTGTTTCACCAATACCCATCGCATCACACACACGCTTACGTATAGATAAAACTGGTAGCAACGGGACCTTCAAACCCCCCTCACCCCCGGCTCAAGCCTAATGGCGGGGACTTTTGATATGTTCACCTCCTTACTAGTCCAAACAATATTAGTTAAAAATTGTGTTCTTAGCATTTCCCTCTATACCTTTTTGTTGTTATTCTAAATGCTAAGTCAGAAATGGTCTAAAGTATTTTATTTATGTATAAGCATATACGAAAATGTATAATAAAAGATCAATCAAATATTTATTTTTGTTATTTCAACTGATTTAGCGACAACCCCACATAATGGATAAAAATATTTTTCCCTGTTGGTGTCCGTTATAGAGAAGTTTCACTGTAGGTATTTATTTACAAATAAACAAAGTGAGACTGAACCTTGTGTATAAAAATATATACGTAGTATCAACGATTGTAAAATATTGACTATTTTATTTATACAGCATAACAAAAATAAAAGTATTATGGCACAGCCATCTGAATACTAATTACGCGTTGAGCTTAATGTAATTGAGCTGTTGTTTCTAATATAAAATACAGGGTGAAGAATGAAGTACCTGACGAAGAGACATTATTCTAGAAAATGATGGACTTTTTGAATGTATATGAAGTACATTCTTTTGTCGTAAAAACGATAATCTAAAAATATGTACCCGTCATATATTAAGCATTGTTGAATTGTTGGTAGTAAACAAAATATTTTAGAATGCAAGTGCGGAAGTGTGCTATAATACTTAATAGAAACAAGGTGCGTACAATTTTAAAATATACAACTTCAATATTTTCTTCCATAACAGCATTTTTTACAATTATTTCTATACATCTACATTATTAAAAGCAGTATAGAGCGGTAACACTTCTTAATGTAGCTTACAATGTGCTCTCTGGCATTATTTATAACAGACTAGTACCCATTGCAAATAAACTGTTAGGAGAGTACCATTGTGGGTTCCGCCCAAACCGCTCAACCATTGATGAAATCTTCGCCGTTATAAAGGTTCAAGAGAAAGTTTAAGAACACTACATTCATCTATATAATCTGTATATAGACTTCAAACAAGCTTTTGATAGTGTTAATCGAAATAAAACGATCTTTTAATACTAGGCATCCAAAAAAAGCTGGCCTAACTCGTGAATATGACCATGGCCGGTTCCAAGGCAATCGTAAGAGTTGACAATAAATACACAGACAGCTTTAACATCACATCGGGAGTAAGGCAAGGCGACGCACTATCTTCCATACTATTTGATCTAGTTTTAGAAGCAGTCATTATGAAATTAGATGTGACTGGCTACATCGGCACGAAGAATCTACAAATATTCGCATTTGCGGACGATATAGCAATAATAAATAGGCGCAAGGACGAACTGTTGCCAAACTAAAAAATAAATCAATCCCAAAAAGTCTCCGAATAATTAAAGGAAAGTCAAAAAACATGGAAGTAACGAAAAGATCAATTAATAGAGAAAATTTTTAATGTGAAAACTATAAATTCGAGCACGTAGAAAAATTCTCTTATTTGGGGTCCCAAATGAATCAATAGAACTTAACAACAGCGAAATTCAAGCAAGAGTTATCAGTGGAAACCGTTGTTATTTCGTCTACAGAGAGCTAATGAAGTCGAGAGTTCTAAACAGAAAGTCTAAATTAAAAATATATAAAAGTATCATCAGTCCTGTTGTTACATACGGATGTGAAGCGTGGACCTTAACCACAAAAGATAAGCTACTCTTGAAAACTTTCGAGCGAAAAATCTTGGGGCAAATTTTTGGACCAGTGCAAAACGAAGATAGAACATGGCGATCAAGAATGAATTTTTAACTAGACAACTTGTTAGAGAGCGCAGACATTGTAAATTCATTAAAAGCCGAAGACTGTCTCGGGAATGGTATGTAATGAGAATGGATGAAAACAGAATACCAAGAAAAATCCTTGAGTGGAAACCTGTGGATAGAAGAAACAGAAGAACACCGAGGAAAAGATGAATAAATGAAGTAGAGTACGATCTAAAAACAATGAAAATTAAGGGCTAGAAGAATTTGAGTAGAAACAGGACCTAATGGAAGACAATTACTAAAAAGACGAAAACCCACAGTGGGCTATAACGTCGTTAAATGAATGATGAATTTGAAGTATGTAAGGAAGGATACCAGACTTCATCATCATCATTCATGCTAACTAGCAGTACACATACTAATCGGTCATGATACCCTTGGATACCAAACGCACAATCTCGGGCCAGCCAACACCCCTAATTGTGGCTGTCCTCTGGTTTGGTGTTTGGTGATGGGCAGCTCTTGGGCGCTGTTGAGGTGGCGCGGGTGGTCCTCTTACTGCTTTGCTGTAAGACACTCCTGGTATTACGGGTTAGGCGATGGGAGCTTGAGAGGTCCTTTGTGCGGTGGTGGGGGTGGTCCTTCCTTGGGTTTGACTTCTTGTCGTTTGCTTCGGTGCTTTAAGGCACCCCTTGTAATTGGCGGTATGAGGTCAATTGCAGTTAGCACATCGCACTGCTTCTTTTTTGTTTTTTGGGCAGTCTGTCGCCCTGTGTTCCTCTCCGCATCTTACGCACCTCGTTTGCATGTTGCATCGGAGCTGCGTGTGATGGAAACCTTGGCAGTTGTACCAGGCGGAGATATCGTAAATAATTTACAGCCGTTTGCGATTTACATACATTGTAGCTCAGGGACAGTTCGAGACTAATTTAATTAGAACTAAAGGAAAAAGAAATTAATAAAGTGTTGAAATTAATCTGTAATTCCAACAGGCCCGCCACTCTTCAAAATGCTTTCATACAGTTTGTAAAGGTATAAATATTTTTGCGCTTATCCTGCGAAAAACAACTCAATTTAACCTAACCTCCCCTAGATACTTCTGTCCTGATCGAGAATTATTGCTCACTTTGTTCCCTTTTTTGGTTTGTCATTTATGGTTTGTACATAATTTAAAACTAACAAGATTCTGAATAAAATGACTGTTCTTTTTATTACAAATTGCATAAAAATAATTATTAAATTTACCGTACGTAGAAACATTTATTTCTCTAAGATTGCATTTGTATTCAGGTCTTATTCATCATTAGCAGAATTGTGCAAGTTTTCAACTAACAACCATTTAAAAATCTAGTTTGTGAAAACAAGACTTGACGTTCATAGACACATGTGGTTAAATACATTATCACCTGCGCCTCGAATTATATCAATTTTTAACATCATTAAATGGTTTTTGTGTTTTTATTTAAATCCGTTAATAATTTACAAAAATCGACAAAACTTTAAATGCTATGATGCAAAAAAAGAAAATGGTCAAGTAGGTAGGCATACAAAATAAAATCATGTTTTTTATTTGTAACAAATACCAGATGGCATTGCTTCAGTTACTTATTATCAAAGAAGTTATAACAATTGACATTGTATGTGAAAATTGAAAGAAATATTTAAAATTATGGATGTATCTTAAATAAATCTTTATTAATTAAGTTTAAATTAAAATTTATTACAGTAGCTATGGAGATTGGTGGGAGTAGCGCACTAGGGCGACCTTTTGTGTTCCCAAACATCGATTTTTATTTAAATCACAATGATGATTTACTAAAATCGACAAAACTTTAAATGCAAACAATAAAACAATGGTTTGTTTTATTTGTGACAAATACCAGATGGCATTGCAGTCTAACCTTCAGTTACGTATGTTATTAACGAAGAAGTTACAACAATTGACATTATATGTTAAAAATTTAATGTAAAAATGTTTTAATAGATGTAAGTTTTAGTTTAAATTTAAATTTATACCAGCAGCTGTGGGGATGTGGAAAGTAGCGCACTAAGGCAACCTTTTGTTTTCCCAAACATCGAATTTTATTTAAAACGCGATGATGATTTACTAAAATCGACAAAACTTTAAATGCAAACAATAAAAAAATGGTTTAGCATGTGGACATACAAAATAATATCTTGCTTGTTTTATTTGTAACAAATACCAGATGGCATTGCAGTCTAACCTTCAGTTACGTATATTATCAACGAAGAAGTTACAACAATTGACATTATATGTAAAAATTTTAAAGTAAAAATGTTTTAATAGATGTAAGTTTTAGTTTATTTTATGGGTTTAAAAAAGATCAAGGTTAAAAGCAGAAATGAGTTAACATAGAAGTGAATTGCAATACTTACGAGTATATTTCCTGTTTACAAATGATCATTCCAATTGGAAAGTCATATACTATTATAACCGTGATGTTTAACCGATGTGAGTATTGTTTCGTTAATACCAATCTCAAAGAAAAGAAGGAATAACTTTACATTAAAGTCACTTTTAAAATTTAAAGACCCGTTTACAACTAATTATCTTTCCGAGTGGAAAGTCACAGAAGTCTGGAGTTGCAATACTGTCGTGACCGTATACGTTTTAGTTGATGTAAAAACCAAGATCGTATAACGGATGAATTGTTATTCCTATGTAAAGAAAACGATGATGTACATAATGTTTTGTAAAAAACATTATTTTACATTTTGATTTTCCATTATGGTTTCACAAAATTCCATGTTTTACAGATTTTGCTATTGCTGGCACAACAAGGTGGTTTATTTGAACCTTTATTACATTATATTTGTAATGTTTTCTAAAGTTAAAATTTTTAGTTTATTTTTCAAAAGTTAATGTTATGTTTTTTAATTCGTAGAATATTTGTTTTATTTTTAAAGCCGTTACGGTAAAAATGAACCAATTTTTTCATACCTATCTGTTGTTTTAATCGATATGAGTAATAGTTTATTAATACTGGTATTGAATAACTTAAGGTTAGGAAAAGAAGTTACTTCTTATGAAAGTAAGTTTCAAAATTAAAAGGCTTCGATTACAAATGATCGCTCGTTAGGAAGTCATAGAAGTCTGAAGCTGCAAACTGTCAGGTCCTTATTGGCACAGCAATAAAAGGAACTACAGACCCCTTTAACACAGTGGTTACTAAATTTTGTAGGTAACAGAACACTAACCAAATCCCTTTTATGCTATGGAACCCCACATCAAATGATTACAAATGGAAAGACACTGCAATTTAAATAAAAACAAAAACATTTATGAGAAATATTTTAAAAGTGAAACACTTTCATAAAGAATTGCTTTATAGTTCGGTAGCATCGAATCTCGAAATTTTTTTTGTAAAGTGTAAGCTAAAAAGCATGTAGCACAATGATACGTTGTGACAAAAGTGAGCAAAGGAAAGATAGCTTTGGATAACTTGGTCTACAGTCTCCCAACCAAACTGCGCCAATGGCTCTTGAGCTTCATGCAAGATCGCTCATTACATGTGGCAGTTGATGCGTTTAAAACCAATGCCGGGGTCCCCAGGGTTCCATCCTGCCCCCCACCTTATTTCTTTTACAAATCAACGACCTCTTGAAAACCACCACGAACCCCATTTACAGTTTACACTTTACAATTTACACTTGTCTCAACTTTCACATCCTATCGATCACTTTCGGTGAATGATACAAATAGACTCAGGCAGGAACAGGTTGATTCCATCAATAGAGATCTTAAAGCAGTCGTCGAGTGGGGAACCAACAATCTTATTCAGTTCAACGCCCAAAAAACACAAAGTGCCACGTTTTCCAAGAAAGTGAATTCCTCAAATCATCCCATCACAATGTCCGGAAATACTCTTGAACTAAGTCCCTCCATCACGATTTTGGGTGTCCAAAAATATGTCTTGGCATGACCATGTTGCTAACATCGCAAAGTCGGCAAGCCAGAGGCTAGGTTTTCTGTGGAAAGCCAGAAAGTTTTTTACTCCTGATCAACTGTTGACGACGTACAAGGCTCAAATCCGACCTCTACTGGAGTATTGCTCGCATATTTGGGGTTCAGCACCAAGGCATTCTCTTCGTCTTCTAGATTCCATTCAGAAAAGGGCCATTCGGTTAATAAATAGCTCAACTCTCACAGATACCCTTCACCTACTAGAACATAGAAAAAGAGTTGCAGACCAGACATAACTCTACAGATATTTCCATGGCAGATGATCCAGAGAAATAGAAACTCTTATATCACCATTGGCCACATTCTGCCGAAGAACTCGGCACGCTGATCAGTCTCACACATTTAATCTCAAGCTTGACACTACAAGGACCAATCTTCATCAAGAATCCTTCTTTTACAGGGCTGCTACGGAATGGAATAAGCTTCCAAAATCAGTTTTTCCAGAGAACTATGACCTGCAACTTTTTAAAAAGCGTGTCTACAATCATTTCCTTTCTATAATCCCTTCCCCTTCTAATAGTCGCAGTGCGGGCCGTCCGCGGCCCACACGATAGGTCTACCCTTTTTGCGACTATTTTAATAAAAAAAAATTGATCGTCAAATGCCTTCTTTACCTTTATAAAAAAAAATGAACGAGTCTTTGTTCTGCAAAAGAGATGTTCTGCAGGACTCTCAAAGTTACCACGAAGGGGTGTGAAGTCTGAACTTGACGGGTTAATCTCGAAGTAACAGCTAAAGGAAGAACGATTGTTGATATTTCAGAAGAGCATCGCCCATGAAAATATCTATAAAATAGAAGAAGTAAATTAGAGAAGTGAGCGAGTTTGTAAGCGAGGCATCACCGACCAGACGAATTGCCCTTTTTTGGACGGAATCTAATAGTTTCAGGATATGTTTAGGGGCCGCACTCCAAATATGGAAACAGTATTCCAGGTTAGGTCGGATCTGTGCCTTATAGATCATAAGCAGCTGACTGGAAGTGAAATAGCTCTTGGAACGAAACAAAAAACCAAGTTTTGGGATGCACATTTGGCAATGGACTTCTCGTGATTTTCGCAAGAAAGGTTGTGGCTGATAGTAATAACAAGCATCGAGATGGATGACTTTAATGGTATGGTTACTCCTGACAATATTATGTTGGGCACAGTGAGATCGGCTTTTCTGGATAAAAGACATGTTTGTGTTTTATTTGCACCAAGTTATTAGATCCCCATGTTGTTGATATTTTTTTCCTCGTTTATTTCTGGTTTCACGGGCAAATATAGGAGCCCTGGAAGAGAAAGCGGTATGGAGAGTACTATCATCTACGGAACTGTGTACTGGACATGAGGTTTTTTCCAACAAGTCGTTGATGTGAAGTAGAAATAGTGTTGAAGCTAGAATTGATCCCTGCGGAACACCAGCATTTATTGGTAGAGAGTCAGATGGAACTACATCAACCACCACATGGAGAGACCTATTTGAGAGAAAACTTTAGAGTATTTAATCATAACACCAAC
The DNA here is from genome assembly GCA_950111635.1 of Agelastica alni. Taxonomy (NCBI): domain Eukaryota; kingdom Metazoa; phylum Arthropoda; class Insecta; order Coleoptera; family Chrysomelidae; genus Agelastica; species Agelastica alni. The sequence continues at coordinate 21,912,088 of OX467710.1, forward strand.
CCATCAGACTCAAATGTGTATTTTAATATGGATGAACTCTGAAGATCTATGCATGCTTCGTAATCCAGAACGGATAGCATCGCAGGTTGACTTCTGATAATAAATGCCAAAACTAATAATTTCGCAGAACCCTAGTGACTTTTCCCCTTAAGAACACACTTTAGAAATCGCTGCTTGAGAGAGTAGCTTGAGATGATGATGGGGTAAAATATGTCTTAATCATTTTTTTAAAACCTTTTCGTTATCGTTAAATTTTTCTCAAGTTTGCACAACTTAATTTTCGGTTTCGGATGTTTTTTAATGCAACTTGATTGAAACCAGTTGACTAAAATGATTATAATATTTAATATAATATTACACTAGACCGCTTTCTTACGTACAAAAAACATCTGGAAAATACGAGCTAGAAAGTCAAGACTCGTAACAATATCGTTAGGACACTGGCTGGACCTCATAGGGAGCAAACGAATGTATGAGAATCGTCACGGGTACCCTGAAATCGACACCCATTCCCTGGTTGCATAGTATCAGTAATATTCCACCACCAGAACTAAGACGGAATGACACCACTGCAAGATAACGGGCTAAACTACAACATCCAAACCACCCTCAGGACCTCCCAATTTATGCCACCCTAAACATGCCTCCGCCAAACCGCCTTAAATCCAGGAGCCACCTTATGGGCTGAGGCGGAACAAAACTACCAGATCAAATAAGACTGGCGCCATAAATGGAACGTGGCAACAATATACAAATATGACATAGTAGACCCCATACTTGCTCTACCAGGATTTAATCTAAAGAGAAGCACCTGGACCAGCCTCAACAGAATTGGAACAGGCCTTGCAAAATGCAACGCCATGATGTATAAATAAGGGACTTCGCGACTCCACAGCCTGTGACTGCGGAACCGATTAGCAAACTGTGGAGCATATCCGGGAATGTCCTATAAGGAAGAACCTGGGACCATTTAGAGACATCATCTATGCGACACCCTCTGCACTGGACTGGCTGAATTCCCTGGACGTAGAGCTCTGACCGAACTCCTCATCACATCTGTAATCACAAATTTTATTTATACATATATGTCTTTTTTTTTCTCGTTTTGTGCTGTGTTGTATTTTGTCCTATATATTGTGGTCACTGACATTTATACCTTTACACTGCTGTTCGTAAAATTTCCTACGATAAATTTTTTTTTTACTGAAAATAGTCGCAAAAAGGGTAAACCTATCGTGTGGACCGCGGACGGCCGTCACTGCGACTATTAGAAGGGGGAGATATTATAGAAATGATATGATTGTGGACCCGCTTTTTAAAAAGTTGCAGGTCATAGTTCTCTGGAAAAACTAATTTTGAAAGTTTGTTCTATTCCGTAGCAGCCCTGTAAAAAAAGGGTTCTTGATGGTGTTTGGTCTTTGTAGTGTCAACCTTGAGAGTAATACTCCAGTAGAGGTCGGATTTAAGCCTTGTACGTCGTCAACAGTTGATCAGGTGTAAAAAACTTTCTAGCTTTCCACAGAAAACCCAGCCTCTGACTTGCTGACTTTGCGATGTTAGCAACATGGTCATGCCAAGACATATTATTAGACACCGTGACTCCCAAAATCGAGAAGGAGGGACTTGATTCAAGTGTACGATAAATAAAATAATAAATAAATAATTATTAGTGTTGGAAGTAATTGTAAAAGAAAAATTTTGATTGCAGCGATAGTTACTAGCGGAGTTGGTTACATATGAACTCGTTTAAAGAGTTTTAAAAGACAACCGCGTGTGCCACTTTCGATAGGCGGTGTTTTTTTTATTACATTACCCGTTTATGGATTCGAACTGTTACACCAGAACAGGTATTTTTTGCGTTTCGATAATTTTTCTCTGTTTTTCCTTTCTTCGAACGCGCGCAATCTCGAGACGTTAAAGTGGATTTAAGTGGGTCAAGTTTATTCAAGAACAATGTGTGATGCAAGTGAATCGTTTTAATCGTTTAAATAGCGGGTCAATTTTTTTTTCGGTTTGCATACCAAAGAAGATCAATTGTTTTGCAACGTCACGAGCCTCGTTCGAAATACTCCGAATTAATTGTCTGTTTTCCTTACAAGTGCGAGCATTTCTTAATTTTTTAATTCTTCTTCTTCGGTTAGCGCTACAACCCAGGGTGGGTCTAGGCTGACTGTACTACTTTCTTCCGATAGTCTCGATCTTCCATCAGTTCTGTATCGAAAGGAACGTTCATTTTCAGCAGGTCGTTTTGGATGTTGTTTCTCGATCGCATGCGGGGGCGGCCTAAAAGGTCTTTCACCTGCTGGAGTCTCTTCCCATACCAGTTTCACCAATCTTTCTTCATGGAGTATCTGTACGTGTCTTGCCCATTTTAGACGTTGAGATTTTATTTCCTGGACGATGTCACTGTCATTATATAGCCGTTTGATTTCAGCATTAGTTCTAATTCGATACTGAGTTGAATTGGGGTCGTAATGAGGTCCGAAGATTTTTCTCAGTATCTTGCGTTCGAAGCGTCCGAGTTTTTCTTCGTTCGCTTTAGTCATTGTCCATGTTTCACATCCATAGGTAGTTATTGGTCTAATAATACTCTTATAAATTTTTACTTTGGATATCCGTGTCAGGTAATTTGACTTAAGGAGATTGTTTAGGGAGTAAGGACACCGATTTGTGTAATTTTTTAATGGCTGGATGATATTTTCGTCGATGTTATTTATTTGTTTTTTATAGAAAGAAACCATGCGATTAACAATTATTTTGTATTAGGCCTAATCTGCTTCATTACTGTTCTAGGTACTTCCAATGGTCCAACTTAGAAATTAATGTTACACTGTTGTGGTTAAGGTTCACTGAACTGAGCTTTAACAGTCACTTTTCACAAAAGCTCAAAAGGTTTAGTGCGTTTGAGCCTGCGGACTTGGTCTTGACTGTTTAGAAGTTCTAACACTTCGCTGTTTACATGATGTTTATGGAGTCGTTCTACGCGAGGATTCGCTAAGTACCAACTAGGCTAAAAGGTGGTATAGTTCTTCCATTATCAATTGCAGAATATAAAAATTCGTTCCGAACCCTTACCGACAATATTGTTTAATCGGCCATATGCGGAGATACCTCATTCTATGAATTTATTATTTTTAAAAATACCAATGTCTAAATCTTCATTGTTTAATTCATATCTGTCTTTATTCTTATTACACTGTGCAATTTTATTATATTCATTAGCCCATGGTCTCCAAAGCACCATATTTGTATGTATTTAAAAATAAATATCTTTTCAAATATAAACAAGATGATTTATATTTTTTTGACCACGTTACACCCTTCGACCAATTTAGTGCGTTTAACCTTATGATTTGCTATTCCCATTGGTTGAATAACCTAGTTTGTGAATTTTGACGCACGTCAATTAAGTCAACGTGGTCACGAGTACCGTGTGTATCTATCAAATATTCATTACTTCTCACATAACTGTGTTCTGCAATTGATAGTGGAAGAACTATAGCAGCGGAACACAATAAGTTTAAAGCTTAAGTTTGGGCTCCTCTAACCCGACCGCTTCTCACTAAACACTAAAAAAAAAATAGAGTAGTTCTTCGTGACTTTTAGCAATCTTCTTAATTTTTTCTTTAATTGTTTCAATGTGTCGTTTCCAGTGTAGGTCTTTATTGCGATCATATCACGGGGCGTTGACTATAGCACATCCCTACAGTTATAGAACATAAGACCTTACTGGTTTAAAATGTGACGTTTTTGGCCATTCAACTAATTTTAGGGTTATTCTAGCCAATAATTCGGTTTTATACAGTTAAAACTGCCTGGTCCTTGATAAAACATTGTTTACCTTTGAACTGTCAAAACTATAAGGTTTACCGCGCCGATTCTATTGAACTGGCTTATACAAGGTTAAAATATATTTTTACCCATTCAAAAGTTTATTTGAAAATGAGTGCGAACCGATTTGAAAATATTGAAAAGTTAATACAGAATTTCACTCCACTAAACACTGTAAAGACAACAAAATCCATATGGAATCAGTTTTGCAATTTGAGAAACTACAAACTTGAAAGTGATACGACTATTCAAGAAATTGCAGAAATTCTTGAAGACTGGGGAGCGAATATGAAGAAATCTAATGGCGAAGACTACAAAGAATATTCGCTGAAAACTATTTGGAATGTAACTGCCAAACAGGTACAAGAGAAATATTCTGAATACAAAATCAGTCGCTGAAAACTATTTGGAATGTAACTGCCTAACAGGTACAAGAAAAATATTATTCTGAATACAAAATCAGCTTCAATTTGTTTCAGGATCAGAAAAGACATCTATTTACAAAAACTGCGTTATCAATAATTGTACATTTTCTAATAATTAAATTTCCTTCTTTTCTCCTCATGTTAATGAAATACTAATGAATTAAATTGTTCCTTCTCTGATTGATTTTTAAATTTATTTACACATCTTTAGAAATTCTAGCAATAGTATAAATTATGTATTTTTTAAATTGCGTATAGTATAAAAGTTTAAACTCAAGGTAAGACGTTTGCGTGATCTTCCAAATATCGACGATCTAAACGCAATAGTTAATTGACGAAATGTGTTCCTTTTTTACTTTGAATTAAAAATATTAGAATAACTTTGCTTTTGGCAGTATAAAAGTAAAAAATTTAAAGTTTAAAACTCAACGCAAGAGGTTTGCTTGATCGACTATTACACGCAAATATTAATTAATTTGATCCTATTTTACATAAAATTTTAAGTATTACTGCTTCCAAAAGGATATGTCAAATTCCAGCAGTGTTAAAAAAGTAGAAGAGTAAAAGATTTTTGGAAACAATACTGTTAAATAACGTTGTTTTTAAATAATTGAAGACATCAATGGATAAAGCTCTCATGTCACATTTTTTCTAAAATCCACTTTTTAAACTTTCCTGGTATAGATTTATCTCTCACCAAACCCTAAATACATTTTTTGTATTTTTTAGAATTTATTTTATGGATAAAAAAGTTAAGTCACACGAACATGTAGCATGTCGTTGTATATAAAGGTGTCTTGTTACAATTTTGTTACATGACTATGTAAGTACTTTAAAAGTCTTTTTCGGCAACCATCCGGGAAGTACCCACTTTCGGGACGCTTTTTCTTTGAGAAAGTAGCATTTTTCCGGCCTAGTAGGGGAAGTACGTACTTCCCGAACTAGACCGGGAAGAATCACATCGTTGTCATTGTAAATATGAAAATCTTAGTAGATTTGTTTTTGATAAATGCAGTTAATCATTACCATAGCAGCGAAATAACGACTACAGTTATTTGACATAAAATTAGTTGACATTTTGATTTTTAAAAGTTTACATGGTTTTTGGTCGCAATTATCGCAATAAACTATGGAAATCAGCAGCAATAGTGAGTTTGAAACTGTGCCTTACGAAATTTCCAATGCAACAGCTGCTGCTATATATATGATGAAATATCGATCCGGGATTGCATCCGTTTGTTAGTTAAAATCCGATTGGATTTTTGCAGACGTTTTGCCAAGATCTTACTTGACATTTTCAATGCGTAGTCTTCGCTGGTCGGCTAAGGACTAGGAGTTTCTGTCGTCAAATCAGATAATATTTATAGGTTTTTGCCGATGATTGTAACGGCGCTCATTGGTTGGCATTGGCTCCACCCCCTCCGAAATTTCGTTTGGTATTATGTCGGTTGTGTTTAGATGTTGTGGTTTTGCTTGTTTTTTAATTATGATTTTCCATGTAGATGGTAAGTGCAAAGCATCGTCTCTTTTGTTGAGGTGCCCTATGGTGTTGATGTTGGAAGAGGGCAGATGTTATTTGTTTGTTTTTAATGGCCAACTTGTGTTCTTCTAATCTGGCTGAGATTCTTCGATTAGTTTGCCCGACGTAGGTTAAATTGCAATTTTCACATGACACGCTGTAGACACCCTGATTTTCTAGTTTAATTTTGTGTTTGGGGTTTCTTAGAATAGATCTTATAGTTTGGTGAGGTTTATAAGATGTCATATTTTCGAAGGATTCTTCCGATTTTGTCAGTGGTTCCTTGGATGTACGGTAGGATAGTTTCAGATAGGTTTACTATTCCTTGGATTTGAGACGGATGGTGGTGTGATTCGGCGTTTAGATATCTGTTGGTGTGTGTGGGTTTTCTGTATACTGTGTGTTCTAAGCGTCCGATTTGTGTCTTCATAACCATATATAATATTAACTGTTTACGTGATCTTCCAAATATCAGCGATTAAATGTATTCATTAATTGACAAAAAATGATCTATTAATCCTAGCAATTGTTAAGAAAGGTAAAGGTAGATTTTCGGAAGCAATACTGTTAGATAACATCGATTTTGAATAACATTTCGTCATATGGGTAGTAAAACCTGAGAAATTAAATACATATATTTAATAAAAGTGTTGGTCAATGTATTTATAAATTCTTGAATGTGCAATTTATTTATGTGTTAATAATTTTAAAAGTGCTATATCGTCAAAATCGAGCAATGCACTTGTTTTAAAATTTTTGCGTTTTATTTTTGTACATTCGCGTGAAGGTATATTTGTTTTTGTAAAAAAAATAATTTTTAAATAGATGTGCAATAAAATTCCAAAAATCAATACTTATATGTAGTGTTTTTTTTTTTAATTTTTGTTATCAAAGACATAAATCCATTTATTTTTCGGTTGTTGGATAATTTTAAAACAGTATTGACATAATAATAATAAACTTTACAAAATTTGTACAACAAAATATTTTTATAAAAAGAAATACAATCAATTAATATGTTTATCTTAAAAATAGTGATTAACTATTCTTCTTATATTTAAGACATGCCACCTTCATCACTTCTACTAAGCTTTTAGATTTTATCCATAACCAGCCAGAGCAGATTAATAAACTCTTTCATACATACATACATATCGTCACGACTTCCTTCCACTTGCTACGGTTCTTACACACATCTTTTGCTTCCTCTATTTTCATTAGTGCTCTCATACATACTCGTCAGTTGTTGGTACTCTTGACCTGGCCTTTCTTCAAAACAATGTTGATCTGATAGAGATATGTTCGCCGAGGTCGACCTGTACCAATTTGTCCATTCACATTCGCCTTATAAATTTGTTTCGTCAATCTTCCTTCATCCATCCTTTCTACGTGTCAAAACCATCTAAGCATTCCTTTATCTATCTTTGTAACCACATCTTTTTTAACACCACAGCGTTCTCTTATCTCACTATTCTTTACTTTATCCAACCGAGTCACTCCGGCTATACTTCTCAGACTACTCATCTCCGCAGCATTAATCCTATTTTCATGCTTCTTCTGCCACACCCAACATTCACTACCATACATAAGTGTAGGAACCAACACACCTCTATGCACAGCCAGATGTGCTTTTTTTGACACTTTCTGGCTGTTCATAAAGCTATGCAGTGCCCCATTCATTTGTTTTCCTGCCAACACCCTTCTCTCAATGTCACTGTCATACTTTCCATCTCTTGTAAACTTTGAACCTAGGTACACAAATTTATTTACTTGTTCCACTCTTTCTCCCTTAATCAAAACTTCACAGATTGTCATGCTTTCTTCTCTTTCAAAAACCATTACTTTCGTTTTGCTTTCATTCTACATTGGTTTATCGTTGAAATAACGGACAACCAGTATATAATTAAAAATAAATGACTGGTTTTACTCGCGTTCTGTACGCTGTCTCAATTCTGCATTCAATTTAAATTATTATCCTCTTCTGCAATGGAACTTGTTCTTTTATTATGATACATGAAAATTGCGACCTCCCATGTGTTCTATATAAGTTGTGGCCAATAAAAATATGACAATTATTTAAATTTATACACTAGTTCCGATGCACGAGTGATTATCTAATAAGTGTTTACCTTTTTTGACATTTATTTAAATATTATCAACAACAATCTTCAATTATCGACTACCCGTATTTATTTATTATTATCATTTTACTAGCAGTTATTTCTTAGTAATTAAAGTTATCAGTACCGTGTCATTACTGTTATTAATAATTTATTTTTTAAAGTCCTTACCTTACCATTTGAAGTTCTAATTAATTAATAACATACCAAATTCAAATCCAATTAAAGAGAAGCGTTATATAATTTTACTGCAACATCCTTGGATATTCCTTTAACGAGAGTCGTAAGATATATTTTTTCAATCGGATGTATTTACAAAAATTAATGTGAGCTGTTTATTTGTTATAAGGGTCTTTTTTAATAAGTCCCCGCATTTTCAATTTCTTTTCTATAGCCATCGCGGCTGAACCGATTTTGATGAAATTTTCAGCCAATTTTTAGATTAGCCCGGCGAATGATCGTGCGAAGTTTGGTAGCAACACCGTATTTTCAATTTCTTTTCTATAGCCATCGCGGCTGAACCGATTTTGATGAAATTTTCAGCCAATCTTTAGATTAGCCCGGCGAATGATCGTTCGAAGTTTGGTAGCAACACCGCATTTTCAATTTTTTTTTTATAGCCACCAAGTGTTAATTTTTATTTATTATTACTAAACGTGAATCTAACTTATTTAATTGATTTGTCAAATTTAACAATATTAATAATTAATATTATGATTTATGGTCTTTTGTGGTGTTTTTGAAGTAAAACTTCTATACGCACGCTGGGAGTAAAAATTCAAGGTCGAACCACACGAGCTAGCGAGACGAAAATGTGTAACGATCGAAAAAATAATGTGTATGCGCGTTCTGATGTAGAGGAGAGGAGACACGTAGCATTGAAATACTTAGCAACGTGACGTCTATTTGTGTAGTCCACATGTATGTGAAAATGACAATTACAAAAATAACGCACATGCGCGATCTGTTGTAGAGGAGAGAAGACGTGTAGCATAGAAATACTTAGCAACGTGACGTGTATTTGTGTGGTCCACATGTTTGTTAAAATGACAATTGCAAAAATAACGTGCATGTGCATTCTGTCGTAGTGGAGAGGAGACGCGTAACATAGAAATACTTAGCAACGCGACGTCTATTTGTGTTGTCCACGTGTTTGTCAAAATGACAATTGCGAAATATTGTTGATTTCTCATTTGATTTGGTGTTATTATATATTTTTAGTATTTTAGCCATTTAATTAGATGTTTCACTTCTAATATGCGCACATAGCGCACACATCTTTTTTTATATACATACTAAAATTGTAACGATACAGAATAAATTAACATGGTTACTGCGCAAATATGACACGATTGCTCATGAGAGTGAAGTTGAACGCACGAGCAAAGCGAGTTTGCCAGAAATTTCTAATTAACAACGATCATCGTAAAAAGTAAAAATCTTCCACTATTTGTGTTATTGTATCTTTATTTGATGTTACATTTCCATCATTGTCTTGGAGTTTAAATATTTCTTTACTTCCAGTAGCTAGTTTGTTTCTTTAATGGTTTTTACCACACAGTCCTATTTGTATTTTCTTAATTCTCTCCTCATTGATTATTTTACGACACCGTCTAATGTATCGAAACTTTGGTTCGTCTAGTATTTTACGACTCATTTGGGGAACAACGTAATTTTGTTTTAATTTCAGCCACACGGCTTTAATAGTTGGTACCTTGTTTTCAAAAAAGAAAGAAGGTACGGTTCTGAGAATAATGTTTTTCAAGTGGTGTTTGTCGAAATATTACGAAAATAAAATTTTGCAACATGTCATTTAGTGGTTATATTTTAATTTTTCTTGCGTATAAAGGCTTCTTTATATAAGTACTAACAACTTTTGTAATCGCAGACCATAGGTACTTTTTATACAGTTTTTAAATTAGATTAAATAATTGTGTTGAATTTTGAAAAAAAAACACACCCATTTAAGTGTACCCAAATCGGTGATTTGAAGTCAGGGACAACTAATCACCATGTCGTAATCTTTTTTCTAAATATCTTCGATGTACAAACATACTTTTGTTACACTTTTATAATAGTGTGTTACAACATTAGCCGTTATTCAATTATAGCCAGAAGAAATAAATGCAATCGATGTCCTTTAATCTAAGTCAATATTCAACGCTCAATTAATCTCGTAGTCTCGTATTCGTATATATCTATGCAAAGTTTTCACTGTTTTCCAGGAGGTGATAATGTGTTGTTACTATTATAACGAAAAATCAAACAATTGCGCGTTTTAAATTACATGCAATCTATCGGCTTAGTTAGGTAAACGACAGGTACTATTGCAGTTTCACTAAAATTTAAATAACTCTATAGGGTGTTTACTTTCTAGTTGTACCATATGAATTTATATGGGTTTTTCAATTTATAGCTGGCATTTATTTCCAGTATAAATGAAGATTTTTTTAAGTTGGGAGTTTGAGAGATTCAGTATGCTCGTCATCTCACAATAACATGCACTCACCTGACATAGTTCCACTTAATGTAACGTGACCGAGCTTCACTCATTAGTTCTACGCTGGAAAAAGTCGTTAGGCTTAGTCCTCTGCTTCCTCTGACGTTTAGTAGTCGTACAGTTTCGATGTTTCAGTGATTTGCCAGGCGTAATTCATGACTCCTAGCTGCCTTTGTAATTTCTTCTTCAACAGTAGTAATATTAAGATATTTTCTAATCTGCGTCTCTCATGTACCAGCGGACCCTAACAATGTCTCGCAGTACTTTGTTTAGAAAGATCTATATCTAATTGATATTTGACGCTTTGTTACAGCCCCATAGCTGTATGTCATAGGTCCAAACCGGTTAAATGATTTGTTTGAATAACGTTTGTTATGGATAGATAGTTTGGATTGCCGCCATCTCATCCAATATAACTTCCTTCTAAAAGACTTTGTTTTTGAATCTTGATCAGGATATGCTCATTCCAACGAAGCTTAGCATCGAGTTTCATGTCAAGATATTTCGCTGTATTAGCATAAGGTACATACGCGCTGTTTATTAAGAGTAATTGGAAGTGGGGACTCCTGTCTGTTGGTGAAATTGATATGCTGCGATTTGCTTTCATCGAACTAGATACGCTACCGTTAAGCCCAGCCTGTAATCTTATTGACAGTACGTTGGAGCTTATTAGTAGCACAACAGTAATGAAGATGAAGTTGAAAGTTTTTTAACTTCCCAGTGGAAGTTACAGTAATAGTTTTGCAAATCCTGAATTTTGACATATCTCCACGTTTTAAGGTTCCCAGAGCCGAATACAATAGTTTTTAAGTGGACGTATGTGTTTGTATGTACGTATGTTCGTATGTGCGTTCGGAATTTATTTTCTTCTCTATTATCTCTAGAACAAAAAATGATATCGACGTATAACCAATTGTATTTGACGCATAATTACGAAACTTAGAATTGATTAGATTTTCAGCAAAATCGGTCAGGCTGTTTTTTATGGAGAATAAAAAAACTGGAAAAATTGGTAAACTACCTGAATTTTGCAATTTATAAATTATACTATTTTTAATACAGAATTTTAAGATATTTTGAATAATATGATTTTTTTTTTCACTGCGGGAACTGATTGTTAGGAACATTTGTATGAAAACTATGATAACAATAATAATAATTATAACAACAAACCATATGGTATTTTTCATTCTTTCCACTGAGAAGTTAGTCGTATGGTTCTCTCGTGTCGCACTCAGACCACTGATATTTAGTGGTTGTTTTTGGTTACTTAAACCAATTAAACTTACAACTTCCAGGTTCTAAAAACGAAAATTTGGAAGGTGTTGGTAATATATTTTTGTTGTAATTTTTAATGAAAAATCAAATAAAATGGCGAGTCATGGCCACAGTTTTTTGGGATGCATGCGGTGTCATGTACATCGAATATTATTCAGAGCTTTTGGAGAGATTCCATTTTGATTTGAAGTAAAAAATACCGCATTTAGTGAAAATAAAAACTGTCAAGACAAAGCACGAGTGCAAACGTGTGTAATGGCAAAAATTCATAAATCCATAGATTTAGCCTCCTGCGACTATTTCCTGTAAGTAGGGATTGTTTTTTGGAGCAAGATAGTACTTATTTACGAGGGCGGTTTGATAAGTCAGTGACTTTTTGAATAAAACAAATTTTTTTCCGCAAATAAACATTTTATTTTTCTACATAATCACCTTTTAGCTCGATACATTTAGTCCAGCGTTTTTCCATATTTTTTATTCCCTCCAAATAATAGGTTTTTTCAAAGCTCTCAAAATACGCGTTTGTTTTGGTAATGACTTCTTCATTCGACTCAAATCTCTTACCGCCCAGCCATTTCTTTAGGTTTGGAAACAGAAAATAGTCGCAGGGGGCTAAATCTGGAGAATATGCTGGATGGGGTAGCAGTTCGTATCCCAATTCGTGGATTTTGGCCATCGTGCCTAGACAAGTGTGCAAACTTGCATTGTCTTGATGGAACAGCACTTTCTTCTTCGCCAAATGCGGCCGTTTTTTGCTTCAAATCAACGTCGAATCTGTTCAAAAGCTTTGAATAATATTCGCCGGTGATCGTTTTACCTTTCTTGAGGTAATCGATGTGAATGACACCGCGTACATCCCAAAAAACTGTGGCCATGACCTTTTTGGCTGACAGACTCTGTTTCGCCTTGTTTGGTACACGTTCACCCCGAGCAACCCACTGTTTCGATTGTTCCTTGCTCTCTGGCGTGTTGTGATGGATCCATGTTTCATTCACAGTAACAAAACGGCGCAAAAATTCGTCCGGATTACGGCTGAACATCGCTAAACACTCTTTTGAAGTGGTCACACGATTGCGCTTATGGTCGAGTGTGAGCAATCGCGGCACCTATCTCGCAGAGAGTTTTTTCATGTCCAAATATTCGTGTAAAATATGATGTACCCGTTCAGTTGAGATACACTTACAGCATGAGCCAACTCACGCACTTTCATTCTCCGATCATCCAATATCATTTCATGGATTTTATCGACGATTTCCGGCGTGATCACTTCTTTTGGGCGACCTGGACGTTCGGCGTCACTAGTGCTGGTACGACCACAACGGAACTCTGTAAACCACTTCTTAACCATTGAAATTGATGGTGCCGAGTCCCCGTAGTATTTATCAAGTCTTTCCTTAGTTTCAGTGATGGATTTTTTACGTAAAAAGTAATGCTTAATCAGCACACGAAATTCACTTTTTTCCATTTTCGTAAAAATTCACGAGGTTGTCTGCTTTGAACGGCTATCAAACACCAACTGCACGACGTAGCTTGCTCAAAAATTAGAAAGTTGCCCACTGAAAGATTATAGTTGACGGCAGCACTGTTGCATTTGGAGTAACTGCGCGGGAAATTCAAAAAGTCACTGACTTATCAAACTGCCCTCGTATTTAGCTTGTAGAGCAACAGCAGATCATCCCATCATCAATCATGGACTTTACTTCGAAGAACTGTTGTTGGTAGTTTGGTTGTTGGCCACAAGTTGAATTACAATGATCACTTTGCAGGAATGTAGTCTAGAGCGCTTTAATAATACTACCAAAAAGTTTTACGATTTATTCTTGTACCATATTTTAATATTGTAAATTTAATACATATGATAATTTGTACATTTTTTCCTTATTGACACTGACCTTGCAATTTTACTTTTTTCAGATCCTTTGACGTTGGACGATTTCGAAAATGAAATGATTCAAAATGAGAATGAAAACAAGGAACTTACCAAAATTCAAGAATTCTACAAGGAATCGAACGTTTTCATAACCGGAGCGACGGGATTTTTGGGAAGAATTCTTTTGGACAAACTTTTACGATCATGCAAAGATATTTCGACAATTTATATTCTAGTTAGAAGCAAGAAAGGTAAAAATGTCAGTACGAGAGTGGAAGAAATTTTCGATGATGTAGTTTTCGAGAAAATGAGAAAAGAGTGTCCGAAATTTCGACATAAAATCGTGGGAATTGCCGGAGATTGTTCTTTACCGGATCTCGGTTTGTCTTTGACAGATAGAAAAATGTTAATAGATGAGGTACGTAATAATATGTTATTATTTTTCTTTTTTCGTCTTTAAATATTATGGACCTTTATAAAATTGTTTCAATTTTAATCTAGGTAAAAATTTTTTCAAAGCACTTAATTTTCGATTACGATTTCTTGAATGCCTAAATTTTTTCTTTCTTTTTACAAATTATTTTATTAGATCAAGTAGTGCAGTGTGAAGTAGCGCAAGAACCTTTGATAGTCTATGGGCGCAAGCCACCATGAATGATCATAAATTTAAAAAAGTATATTAGAATAGATCATAACAATGTTATGTAGGTCCTTCTTTGAATTCTGTAAATCACCGTTAAAGCCGAAACATTACTCGTAATTGGGACAAAAAATCTTAAATTTTTTAACATTGTTACTCTTTTTGTTTTTTAATCTTTTTTATTAGATAAAATTATTAAAATAGATCATTACTTCAGAAAAAGAAGTTAATATTTGTCACAGCTTGCAAAAACATTAAAGAGTTATAGGAAAAAATTAAAGTAAATTAAGATATTAATTTTGAAAATTCTGAAAAAAATACTTTAAAATTTGAAATCGAAAATTTAAAAAAATTGGCGGTGAACTTGTTGATAATTTCGCACCTGGAAAACCGACATACATACATAAAGTCACGCCTTTTTCCTATAGGGGTAGGCAGAGACCACTTCCTTCCACTTGCTACGGTTCTTACACACATCTTTTGCTTCCTCTACTTTCATCAGTGTTTTCATACATGCTCGTTGGTTGTTGGTACTCTTGACCTGGCCTTTTTTCAAAACAATATTGATCTGATCGAGATATGTTTGCCGAGGTCGACCTCTACCGACTTGTCCATTGACACTCGCCTTATAAATTTGTTTCGCCAATCTTTCTTTATCCATCCTTTCTACGTCCAAACCATCTAAGCATTCCTTTATCTATCTTTGTAACCACATCTTCTTTTACATCACAGCGTTCTCCTATGTAACTATTCTTTACTTTATCCAACCGAGTCACTCCGGCTATACTTCTCAGACTACTCATCTCCGCAGCATTAATCCTACTTTCATGCTTCTTCTGCCAAACCCAACATTCACTACCATACATAAGTGTAGGAACCAACACACCTCTATGCACCGCCAGACGTGCCTTTTTTAACACTTTCTGGCTGTTCATAAAGCGATGCAGTGCCCCATTAATTTGTTTTTCTGCCAACACCCTTCGCTCAATGTCACTGTCATACTTTCCATCTCTCGTAAACTTTGAACCCAAGTATACAAACACATTTACTTGTTCCAGTCTTTCTTTCTCAATCGAAACTCCACAGTTTGTCATGCTTTCTTCTCTTTCAAAAACCATTACTTTCGTTTTGCTTACATTATTACCGACATAACTGCAAAATTGAAGGTTTGAGTAAATTCGCTTTTAAAAGTTGAATTTTAAATTTTCTTATATTTATGCGGCTAGGATCGTTTTACATACGAATTTTAAATATGAGCAATTAGTTATTGTTACCATTATTTAATAGTTATATAAAACGTTGGTTTTTTTTTAAATACGTTTGTAAATGAAAAATATCAGTGGTCTGGGTGTGACCCGACTAACTTCCCATTGAAAAAAATAAAACAGTACCATATGTTTTGTTGTTATAATTATTATTAAAATTATTTTAAAAAACGATTTCAAATTGTTTATAACAATTTTAATTGTCATTAACAGTATTCTGTTTATGTCAACCGTATCGCTATTGAAAAATCACACTACTAAAAATGGCATTTATAAAATTACCAAAAAATTCTTATATTTTGCATATCTTAAATTTTTAGTAGGTACTTAGAAGTTGTGTATGTATTTTTCAGGTGAACGTCGTGTTTCACGTGGCAGCGACAGTTCGTTTTGATGAAAAATTAAAAACCGCGGTCGCTATTAACGTCAAAGCCACTCAAGAAATGGTCAATATGGCACACGAAATGAAGAAACTTAAATCTTTCGTTCACGTATCGACCGCTTACTCCAATTGCATAGATAAAGTTATCGAAGAAAAGGTTTATCCCCCAGCTATGGATTACAATAATCTTCTTGTTTTGACAGACTCGCTTTCGGAAAAAATGCTGGACGACGTGACACCAATGTAAGTAAAAATTGTTTAAAATAAAGATTTATAGAGTCTTAAAAGAACCCTTGGGGGTCGCGGTTAGGTATAAGGAGGAAAGCAATCTATCGTTATGCGTTATGTAAAACTAAAATAAATGCTGGAAGTGGAAAATGATCATCAGTGATATTATGAATAAACGACGTTAGATAAATGGATTTATAAAGCAAGAGTGAATAATGAAACAGAAATGGGATAAATAAAAATATTTTTACTTTACTGGATACTTCAAAAAATAAGTAGCACCCTTAAAAATACCAGTCTTTATTATCCAAACGCAAACTACAAGTTACTGGACTAAAACTCTACCAACTAATAACGATCGAGCCATTTAACAAGACCTACAAAGAAATCTTCTCATTGAGTAGAAACCAATTAGGGCAATGATAAGTTTATTAACAGATCATTGCCCACTTAATCGACACCTTCATATTGTGACCTTGACACCGAGCTCTAAATGTAAATGTGACGATGAGGAAAAAACCTCTTTTCATGTACTTTTCCGGAGTCCAATATACTCAGCAAAAAGATTCACAAACCTGGGACAGCACTTCTGTCCTCCATAAAAAGTTATGGCTAATAGCCTTCCACGTCTATAAGGCAGCAATATCATAATAGGATTAGCACAAGTTTAAGTGTCGCTGTCGGATTAGCTGCAAATGGGTTCAAGCGTCCTCCTCTGAAGGTTGGGTTAGGTATCATGCTAGTGGGGCGTAGTAAGGCCGCCCCGCCGCTGTGACCTCTGTGACCCCTAGAGGTTACAGTTCACTGCACTGTATGAGGTAAGATTTTTTTAAAATCAGTAGGTTTTTAATTGGTAAAACCAAATATGTTGAACCTTATTCTTACTTATCAAGGGCAATATGTGTTCAGAAGTTTCGTCTTCCTCGTAGCAAAACTGAGAGTCCGTTTGTTGGTTCAGATCTATCCTTGCGAGGTGGTATCTTAGACGGCAATTTCCCGTAAGCAGTCTCTTCAAAATTCGTAGGTCGTTCCTACTGCACTCCAGTAACTGCTTGGTTGTGTTTGCTGAAGGTTTAGGTAAAAACGCCTTTGAATGTGTCAACCCTGGTAGATCAGATGTAAGTCTTTTCTTTCAGCCCAGTCCGAAATATTGGTTTTGGCAGCACTTGTGGTGACTCCAAAGACTAGTTCTGGTCCTGTGAACGCAGATTCTTCTTCTTCTTCTTGTTTTACGAGGGTGTTGACTTTCTCATTACCATCCACCCAGGCATTTAATGCAGTTCTATACAAGCTTGGATTTTATCTTGTTTTAACTCAGTGCTTTAGGAGCAGCCTGGCTATCTAAAATGATACTTATCTTTTTGTTCGCTTGAGGCCCGTTAGTAAGCTCTCTTGCACACAATTCGACGAAGACTTCAGGTTCTCCTCTGAAGAGCAACTTATAACGATCATATTTAATCTTACCTATAAATTTGTAACACAACTTAAATTACTGCCCTATTATTCACTTTAAACTGTTCTTGTTAACCTTTAAATATGATCCTCAATCAACCCAATAGAACATATTTAGAATCTTCTAAAACATTGACGAATATCCTGATTTTTTTTTTATTTTAAAGACATCCATTAATGTTTAAGTAAACATTCTTTGGTGTCACTTGCTCTGCAGGCTTCTGGCATTTTTCTAATCGCTCTATTTTGGCAGGAAGATAAAAAGTTTGCCAAATGTTATATGTATATATGTTATAAATAGGCGGTATAAGAGCCAAAAGAAGGGTAGCAGAGATAGCAGAGGTAGCACAGTTGCATAGAGTGAAAGTAGTAGAAAGGTAGACTGATAGAAGCTCTTGACTAAGTGACTATCGCGAGGGAGGAAGATTACCAAGGTGGTGATAGTAAAAATATAAAAGAATAAACAAATGTGCAGTAGTAATGATTCTTTAATTTCCCATTTAATTGTTAGTGGTCATATTTATTAAATATAGAGGGTGTCCCAATATTGCAGTAAAGTTCTTGTATTTCCTTATTATAATAAATACGAACAAATTATAAAATAAAATTGTCAAGCATCTCAAAATACCTAATCCAAATTTATGTATTTATATACATGGTACTCTTAAACTTCAAACCTTACCAAAAATACCATTTTTTAAATAGCATTACCTATTTTTTATTTTATAATGAAAGCAAATACCCGATTCGCTATTTTTTTGTCGTACAATATCTAACACAAATTTTAAATTATTCTCATAGATTCTAGATATAAGTAAATCATTTCAGAATTTTTTAAAATATTCTCGAAAATTTTAAATTTTATCGAACAGCCTGAAGTATTCTAGAACATTTAAGATTTTCGATCGTTTTAGATTATTTAGGTTTATTGTTGAACATCATGGAGTACCTATATCAGGACATTTTTAAAAATTCTATATGATTTTAAACTATTTTAGAACATTACAAATTACCCTCCCATCTTCAAGACTTTTAGAGCATTCTAAAATATTACATTACGTTACAGATTTAAACTCTTTTATACGAGTCTCCTGATGTGAGTTTGCTTGTGAAAATGCCAAGGATATTAAATATTATGGTTACTTTAGGTTAAAGGCTTCATGAGTGAAGCAGTACCCTGTATCTTTTTAAATATAATAATTAATTTTCTGTATTTTATGTTCCAAATTTTTGTTTTACAAGTGAGCGAAGTTTAACACGTTATTTATGATTCACGATTATTGTACATTGTATACAGAGTGAGTAAAAACGCAAATCTATAGTTTAATTTAACTTAAATAAAACAACTTATATTTTTTATGCTCTGTGGGAAGCCATTTAATAACGATTTCATTTTTATGAACAATTCTCTATATCTAACTTTGACGGTTTCTGAGATATTTTTCTTTTATAAACAAAATTCAGTCTTTTTATTTGATTTTTAATTTGATCAAGCTATAACTTAACCAAAATTTTTTATGGATCTGTTAGTAATCAAGTAATAACCTATTATTTCTTTAATCCCTGCCTATTTTATTTTAAAATATTTAATGTAAAATTGTAGGAATATAAATACTCTAAATAATTTTATTAAAAAAATAAATTGGTTCTGGTTTCTGTCATAATTTGAATATTTATTTAACAAGTTCTCTTTTTCTATTATGTGTAGCTTTATTTCCTTGGTATTAGCAAATAACAAACACATAATTAAATTAAATTTAATAAAAACAAGGACTTTACCCCATCACTGGGAGACCAGCAGATAGTTATTTGTACAATTTAATTTTTTTTAGGATTCTAGATAAATATCCCAACACATACGCTTTCACCAAACAAATAGCCGAAGATGCTGTCAATCAACTAGGAAAAGATCTTCCTATTGGTATAGTAAGGCCCTCTATCGGTAAGTTTTGTTACATTTTTACTGATTACATACGCGTTTGGTGAGCTATAATATGATTTATTTTAGTGGTAGGTACCTACAGGGAACCATTGAAAGGCTGGATAAACAATATGTACGGTGCCACGGGAGTTGTGGCAGGAGCAGGAGTAGGACTATTAAGGACTTTGCATTGTAACAAAGAATCTAACGCCAATGTGGTACCCGTAGATATGTGTGTAAATTCAATAATAGCAGCCGCTTGGGACATTAGTGATGAGTTTGCAGAAGCCAAAAATAAAAACAAAAATTACGAAATTCCTGTTTTTAATTTCGAAAGTAGTAATGATTGTGTAAGTATGAAAATTTTAATCGTTTCCATTAAATGATATCTAAAACGAACAAAATAACAATACTTATTCTACGAGGCGTCAGAATATATAAATACGATACGATATGCTGACGACACTGTCATCCTGAGTGACAAAACTAGAAGACCTGCAACATCTACTAAACTGTGTAAACGCAGAAAGACAAGAAATGGGGCTCAACATAAATATCAACAAGACAAAATGTATGGTCTTTAGTCGACAACCACATCCCGATGCTTCACTGCAGATTGATACGATGAATATAGACAGAGTAACCCAATTTAAGTACCTTGGATGTTATATCACATCTAAATCCAGATAGAGAAATAAGATGTAGAATAGAGACAGCCCGAACAACATTTCAAAAAATGAAACCACTATTCTGAACCTAAAATTACGGCAGAGAATGGTAATATCCTACATATGGTCAGTGTTGCTGTACGGGGCAGAGGTCTGGACCATTAAGGCCGCTACAGTTAATCGGTTAGAAGCGTTTGAGATGTGGTTACACCGGCAAATGCTGAGAATAACCCTGGACAGCTATGCAGACCAACAAAATGGTGCTAAACAGGGCCGACGCAACACGTTTGCTGCTAAATACAGTTAAGTGCAGGAAAATCTCATATCTTGGACATATCTTCAGAGGAGAACGATACAGAATCCTACAACTGATCATGATGGGAAAAGTGGAAGGACGTAGAGGAGTAGGAAGTAAGCAGGCTTCCTGGCTGAGGAACATCCGTGAATGGACCGGTATACGCAGCGCAGAGGAACTGTTTCGATTGGCGCAGACTCGAGAAAGACTTGCCCAAGTAATTGCCAACGTCAGGGGGACCTGATACGGCACTTGAAGAAGAAAAAAGTTAAAAAAGTCAACCTCCGTATTATGTTGACAATTTAAAAAGTCATGGTAACAGTCGCAGAGAGATACAACTTACTTCTGTTAATTTTGCAAGTCAATATA
Organism: Agelastica alni; assembly: GCA_950111635.1. Lineage (NCBI taxonomy): Eukaryota > Metazoa > Arthropoda > Insecta > Coleoptera > Chrysomelidae > Agelastica > Agelastica alni. Next base: position 21,932,851 of record OX467710.1, read on the forward strand.
TATGGAGGAAGAGGCCCGGGAGAAGACGAAACTCCTGGCTACAGAATCTAAGACAGAGGTTCTCTTTAACAACTACAGGACTAATAAAGTTAGAATAGCTATGTTGATCGCCAACATCCGTACCGGATAGGCATCGCAAGAAGAAGATGGCAACAGTGACAAAAACAAAAACAATAATGATCATTAAAAAAGTCATCGTGATAATTACAATAACAGGATTCGGTTTTGTGGGGCACATGAAAAGTTTAAAGAGAGCCAATTTTAAACAACGAATAAGGCTGGTATCCTAAGCAAAACAATATGATCGAATAGAGATTTACCAGACCTTTTAAATGAGGTAGGACTTGATACCTAACGCCAATTGAAAAAATTTAAGGGGTATCACCAGTAGTGTTGATCATTGAAAAATAATAAATTATAGTTTAAAAAAACTAAACAACACGCTTTTAGAGTTAATCAAACAAAAAAGTAAAAAATAATTCCTAGCATAAGAATAAAATTACTGACGACAAAATTAATGTGACACGCGTGGCGTGCTTTCATTCCGAAACGCAGAGTTAGTTTAAAAATGTCATACAAAGCACCCCACGCTTTTAGAACAATAATTTTCTTGTCAGTAATTTTATTGTTATGGTAAGAATTATTTTTTAAAGCGTGTCTTTTAGTTTTTTTAAACTATAATTTATTTTTTACTCTAAAATCGTGTTTTTTAGTTTTTAAAAACTATAATTTATATCATTGGTGTTTTAAAAAAATTAACACTATTTTTATGCAACACAAAATACAAACTACCATTTGAATTACTGCAAATTGCTAGTGGCGCCATCTACCAGATAATAGGCAGACTACTTATTTTGGAAAGTAGAAAACTGTCACGTATTTTTGTTTCGTTAAGGGAACTGCGTGCATGCTTAGTTCACGCACTAGTTCTATCTCACTTACTCTCATGCAAAGAAATTTCTGAATCCTGGCAAAACTAATTAGGATAATCGGATATTTTGATCGAATTATTGCATTGTCATCAGTCTTTGACAAGCGTGCGAAGTATAAATTAAATCTGACTGCTTAAAGTAGGGCAAAATCGAGGCCAAAGAGTCAGTTAAAAATATACAGGTGAAACTAATATAAGCGTGTTAAAAATGAAAAGCCAGTAGACGAAATTTTGCATGGACTGCATGCTTTTCGAGTGAGTACATAGCAGAGTCAGTCGTGGTATGGAAATAAAAGATTCACAATAAGTTAAGGAAGCTATAAAGAAACAGCAGACAATAAAAAAGAAAACTTTGAATTTATTATTAAAATCTAATTTTACAAGGATACGGTATATCGTTGATTTCGCCACCCATAGTATTGTATAGGTTGTTAATGATTGACAAGTTTAATCAGTAGATGTTGACTGTTGCTTTTTGTACTAAACCCCATTTTTTTCATGATCTAATAGATATCATATTTTTTCTTATTTTCCCTAGTATTCAAAAATAATCCAAACTTAAACAATAACGAGAAAGTTAGAGTATCCTTGTACCTATAAGGAATCTCCCAACTTTCAAAGAATATTCATTACCTACTTCCAGACATAGTACTTCCTCACCTTCGTAATTAATATACAGGGTGTCTCGAAAAGATTGGTCATAAATTACACCACATATTCTGTGATTAAAAATAGCTCGATTGAACCTACTTACCTACATACATGCTCACAAAAAAGTTAAGTGTTAAGTTTAAAAATCTGTATCTATTTTTTTAACTTTGCTCGAAAATGGTTAAATATTAATTTATGAAAAATTATAAGATACCAGTATGCAATGAACAATAAATTCGAACTAGTCGCATTCATTTGTTTTCATTTTTTATGGGTTTTCGGAGGGGGTCAACGCTACTTTGACCTTCAAATATTTTTTGAGGGGAACGTTTTATATAATGTAAAACGCCACTGGAATCAAATATCTTTTCTTATACTTTATTTTTCTTAGTATTTTTTTGTAAACATTGTAATTTAAAAGATACACTTACCCTTTATACCACATTTTAAAATATTGAATTTAAACTAAATGTTCACAAACGTCATTATTATTAAATTATCATTTATAAACAGACAAGATATAGTAACAATTGTTTGCTGAAGGGAAGCAAGAGGTAACTGCAAACACTTAAGGAAAAAAATTCGTAATTATAAAACTATTAATATTAGAATCGTTTGATTTGGTATGGATGGTCAAGAAATGTGTTATAAAGTATATTAAAGCAATTGGAGCAGTACATGTAAAAAAAAAGTCAAAATAATTTATTAAAAATATATTGCCAATTTGGCATTACCAGAACATTGTGGGTAATACCGTACAGCTGTTGGATAATGCCAAACAGAAACAAAATGTAGCAAAATCTGATATTAATATAAACAGAAATCACAAATATAGTCTTTTGGTGTGTAACAGCACTGCAAAGTTTGTGTATCCAACCCCCACATCATTAAATTTAGTAAATACGTCATCATTAGAAACGGGTAAAGTTCCTAGTGATCTGAAATGTAGTGTGGTGATACCTATACCAAAAGTTCACCACCCAAAAAAACCTGAAGAATTTCGGCCCATAAACTTATTACCAATTGTGAGAAAATATTAGAAATAGTAGTACACGAACAGCTTAATAGTTTTTTAGAGATAAATGGGATATTATATGAGGGATAGTCAGGGTTTCAAAGCAGACACTCATGTGAAACTGCAAGTCAGTATGTTCTAACAAAGTGGAAAAAAGAAATCGATGAGGGTAATACTGTTAAAAGTGTATTTGTTGCTCTCAAGAGAGCGTTTGAAATGGTTGATAGGAGAAAATTAATTGAAAAATGTAAGTCATATGAAATAACAGGTTTAGCTCTCCAGTGGTTAAATAATTATGTATGTTGTCGCTATCAACAAACAAAAATTGGCAGAAATATATCTAAAAAGGTTGAAGTATTTTACGGAGTGCCCCAAGTGAGTGTACTAGGCCCGTTGCTCTTTTTGCTATACATTAATGATGTTAATGAATATTTAACAAATAGCTTTGTAAAATTATATGCAGATGATACTATGTTATTAGTAATTGGCTCTGACCTTCAAACATTAGTTAATAACATAAATGGTGAATTAAAAGTTTTGGCAAACTGGCTTAAGCTAAAGAAGTTAAAATTAAATTCATCCAAAACAAAATGCATGATCATAGGTAGTCAAAAAAAAATAAGTTGTTTAAAGAAAAAAATCTAAATATTATTATGGATAACGAAAATATTAAAATCATGCATAATATTAAATATCTTGGTATACAACTCAATCCATACTTAAACTTAAGCCAACACATTGATTACACTTGTAGGAAATTAGGTAAGAAAATTGATTTCCTTCATAGAATATCTACAAAACTATCTAGTTGTGCAAAAAGAATGGTGTATAATACTATTTTTTACCCACACTTTACATATTGGGCTTCATTGTTTTTCTCATGTTCTAAGGAAGATATAAATAGGTTGCAGATCTGACAGAATAAAGTTATGAGAATTCTATTAAGGTGTAATAGATATACAAGTGTTAAGACATGTTGCAAATGCTAAAATTTTTAAACGTCACTCAAATAATAGAGGAAGCCTGTCTAACTTTTATATACAAAATAAAAAACAACCTACTACCTATGTATTCGTCTAAATTTTTAATAAAAAGAGCTGATATGATGGAATACAATCTGAGAAGTAAGGATAATTACTTTGTAGATAAATTTCATTTGCTGTAATGCAAAAATCTCTCTTTGTAGAAGGCTTAAAAAGGTACAATAACTTGCCAATCCAAGCTAAAGAAGCAACAAGTTTAAGAGTAATTAAAAAAATACTTAGAAATGTGTACTGTAAAGTTTAAGGTATTGTAAACAATTATTTACATTTATTGTTATCATTATGAGTATGTCTAGATCCACTTTTAACTATGTAAAATTGAATCTGTTTTTACTAGCAATTTTTTGGCTAAATAAATATTATTATTATTATTATTACATGCAACAAAACGATACCAAATTTCATTTTTAGCTATATCTCTGCACACCAGACACTCTTCTCCTTCATTTTGCTAGGTTTCCATATTTCCTATATCCATATTATCCAACTCGTCATCATTGCATAGGTTTTTCTCGATTACATCAGCTTCTTCTTCACTGGATGAATCAAACACTTTTCTTATGACCGTCTTTTTTGAGTATTTTTTTACCTTTTTTTCTTTCATAATCTTTTTTTTAGTTTCTCTTTCATTTCAAGAGCGTAGACGTGAGGATCTCTGATTTTTGTTTTGAACATCGTCGTTGTTGTTTTGAGATATTTTGGTTGTTGGGGGCCTTTTTCAATAAATAAATTATTATGATTGTCATCGCTCTCTTTAGTGTCTTTAGAACCACCATCAGGGTGTTCCAGGATGATGTCAGGATCTTTTGAACAACCTGTACCGTTGCTGATGGATTATGGTCAACAGCCACCACTATCGTTTCTCAGAAATCTCCCTTTCTTGTTCTTCAGAAAATATTGTATGAACTCCCATCTTTGGCTTGTATCTAGTATTTTTCTTTTTAACTCTTTCTTAAAGGGTGGTTACAGGGACATTAAAACGCCGTGCAGAAATCTTCAGCCCATTACCATTTTGAACAGCATTTATTGTAGAGAGCATATTCTCTTCCGTCCAAGAACATTTTGCCGTTGTTCTTTTGTTTTCTCGGCATCTAAAAAAATAAAATATAAAATAAAATGATTAGCTGTATTTAATACAACATAATGACTATACAGCACGAAAATGTAAATGGGGTAATGCCGAACAACTGTTCGCCATTGCCAGAAATGCATCCATCTCCTACATTTTTTAGGTAATAGTTCATAAAAAAACATATTTGTAAAAATTGTTATGCAAATAGGTAGATAAGATCTAAACAATTATATTGGTTGCTAATTTTCGTTAAAATATCAACTTGTGTAATTAATTTACCTTAATATTGCAGGATCAAAAATAGTAACGTAAAAACTTAACAAACGTCATAACTTTTACAAAAGGCCTCATAGATATATTTCCAATCGAACTGTCAATTTGTAATACAGTTTCCTAACATACCGCATTATTTTTGGAAGTCAATAGATGTCAACCCAAGACATAAATGGGTGTTTTTGGCATTATCCGCTGTCCGTGAATTACCCCCGCTTCCCTATACTTGTATCTTATACAAATTTTGATAAATTAATGTTGAACAGTTTTAAAGCAACGTTTAAAAAATTGGGTTGTATTGTTAAGTTAAACACCCTGTAACTTTTTTTGTGTGCACTTTTGCAGTAATATCCCATTTAACGCGGGTAATACCCCTTTCTGTCACCTCATTCCAAGAAAGAATTATGTTTCCTACGGCATCTAGGATGTTGTAGTTTTTTCAAAAATCTCTTATTGATTGTTTCTCTTGTCCATCTATTTTCACAAACATCTGTGTAAATGTTTGCCGCAAATAATATGAAATATTTCTAAATTGGATAAATTCGTTGGGTGGCTTGGAGCATTGTCCATCAATAACACTTTTGGTTCAAGATGTTTTCTTTCGCAATACGCATTTAACGGCGGGGCAAAAATGTTCAACGAACCAATTTTAAAAAATCTTCATTGTAATCCACGACTTCTTATTGAACTCCCAAATCACAGGTAAAGTTGCTTAAGCAATTTCTTTCATCGCCCTAGGATTGAGTGGCACACAAGTAGGGGCTTTAACTTAAAGTCTCCATTGGCGTTACCTCCTAGTAAATGGGTTAAGAGATTTTTCGCTGCTTTAAAGCCTGGTGCTACCAGGGACGCTACGGGGCAGGTGTGTTTGGAGCATTCTGCAACCACAGGGAAAGCATACCACTGGGGAAATACGCCTTAGTCTTTCAGGCTGAGGTCTATGCTATAGTCAGGTGCCCTACGCACCTGACAGAAAACAGAGTGACCAAGAGTGAGATTGATATTCTCACTGACAGTCGCGCGGCCATTGGGGCTTCGTGAGTAACACCACAACATCATCAGTGGTGCAAATGCACCCCACAAGTACTTTTTTGTATATATCTAAGCCAATTATATTTTGTTTTATTTCCTCTTTTTAGTAGCTGCATTTTTTTAGGTTCCAAATGTAATTTACCTAAAATCTTACATGGATTTTTTCCATCTCAGTAATTATTTAGGTTTTTAGAGTGTGGGGTGCATTTGCACCCCGCATGGCATTTTACGTATACCAATATTTCTATGTTATGAGCTAACGGCAGGGTAAAATCCTGTTATCTACCAATTTTTTTTGTTAGGCAAAGTAGGCAACAAGCCTGAAAAAGGACAAGGTGAACGGGTTGTTCTTGAACTTTCTGATTATCCAAGTCAAGGATATGGTATCACAACTGATAACTTCTTTACTAGAGTCTTCAGCTGTCTCAAAAATTGTTGGATAAGAAGCTTACATTATGTGGCACTCTGCGCAAAAATAAGACGTTTATACCAAAGGAACTACTTACATCATCTTCAAAAAAAGAATATTCTTCAATGTTTGCTTTTACAAAACATTGCACATTAGTGTCTTATGTGCCGAAAAAGAACAAAACCGTTATTTTGTTATCAACCGAGCATGACGATGACAAAGTAAGTAATAAGGAGTCAGACTACAAACCAGATATTGTCTTGCATTATAATAGTACTAAAGGAGCTGTAGATGCAACAGACCAAATGGCAGCAAAATATACCACTCAAAGAGAAACTCTTAGATGGCCCATGGTACTTTTTTACCATATTATCGATATTGGAGCTATAAATGCCTATAAAATATGGAAAATTAAAAATCCAAATTACGGGTCTGGGCACTTAGATGCAAGAAGAAAATATCTTCTTTAGTTGGGAAAGGAACTGGCCAAGGAAAATATGATTTATAGATTTAGAAATACTAATGGTTTGCAAGCAAGCATACAAGAAAATATTCTTAAAGTTGTTCCAGAATTGGAGCAAAATATCCCATCAACAAGACCTGTAGGAACTCAAGGTAGATGTTTTCTCTGTGAAAGAACCAAAGATAGAAAATCAAGACAACGTTGTGGAAAATGTGAGCGTTTTGTTTGTGTAAATCACTCTGAAAAAGAAATTTTTTGTATCCCATGTAAAGCAAAAAATTAAAATTAATTTTGAATACCTAATTAAGGTTTGTTTATTTTTTAGTAACTAAATTAAAATAAAAATAGATACAAAATAATTTATTTGCGTTTTTTTTTCATTTTACTCAAAAAAAGTGTAAAAATTACAAAGATAGACAAAAAAAAATGGGATGCAAATGAACCCCGCTTGGTATCGCACGTATGTAAAAAAGCTTGGTATTATAAAGGTTAAAAATGTTATTCTGCTTATTCCAAGTGGCACCCCTTTAAAATTCCGCATTAAAATGTCAAATAGTAACCCCCACATTGTGATGCATCAAATGAAAACCCAAGGAAAATGCGCTTCCTCGAGTTTACGTTTATTTTTCCTATCCCGAATTTTAACAGAGTGAGGTGACTTACACAATCTTAAGTTTGTAAATGTTTCTTATAAAAATAAATATTTTTTCAGCCAATAACTTGGGATGTTTTCATGGTTCAGTCAGCCAAGTATGGACTACATACTCCGTCTATTAAAGCAATATGGTATTTCTGTTTAATCCTACAAAAAAACTACTTTCTCTACCGTCTTCTCGCTTTCTTTTTACACACACTTCCAGCAATTATTGTAGATGGAGCGTTGTTATGTGTTGGAAAGAAACCAAAGTAAGTTTTTTTAAATACGACATTACCTAATTTAAATTTTTGCTAATTTTGTAATTTGCCATATTTTGAAATGAAATATAATATAAGCTCATATTGGGATACAAAACAGATTTTTTTATGATAAAATTTCCAAAATAAGTTTTTACGATTAAAATTTCAATAGAATTCGATGAAAATTAATCCACACTTTAACATTTATCTTTTACAAAACGCAAAAGCGTATAATTAATGTAGATATAAATATTTTTTATCAATATTAATAAAACTAATAGGTAACTGTAAAATAACACCTAACAGAAACACTTTCTTAATGTTTGTTTCTTTTTTCATTTTTAGAATGATGAAGGTCTACACGAAAATTCACAAATTTACCAAAGTCCTATCTTATTTTGCTACGCAAACTTGGACATTTAATTCTAATAACGTTCAAAGAGTTTGCAAAAAAATGAGCAAGAGAGATAACGACATTTTCTTTTGCGATTTAAAAAGATTGGACTGGGACAAATTTTTCAGCTCTTTTCTGATAGGCATGAGAATATATTTGATACTTGATCCAATTGAAACTTTACCAGAAGCTACAGTCAAGTGGAGAAGGTAAAATATTTATTTTGTTGTACTAATAATCGGTACTATTAACAAACAAAAAATTTTATATTTTGCTTCGTACAAAAAGTTTACTTAACATTAAATTATCAGTAAAATAATCATTGAAAATAACTATTAAATATAAAATAACTATTAAAGCACTTCCTTCATTTATTTGACTTTTAAACTTATGCAAAATACTGCAAACATTTATTTTGCACTCTCGTTACTTAAATATTATTCTGTTTTTTCTGATTTTAACCACTTCTTCCTCATCCACATTTACAACAAGTTTGTTTACAGACCTCACTTTTTGCACTCCTTATCTTTTTATATTATACTAGTAGAACCCGGTGTACTTTGATACACCCCATTATTTTATTTTATTTTTTCTGGGATGCCCAATCCATATTAAAATTTTATTTATTTAACAAATGTTTTATTTTAATGCCAGCTGATAAACAATATTTACAGTTTTTTCGGTAGGTGTGAACACGTAAAGATTTTTTGGTGTTCCAACTCTGGAGCAGGCAAACAGGAACTTTGTAAGATCAAACCAGTAACACTTAGAGATTGGCCTTGAGCCTTGTCGATGGTTATAGCAAAACTGTACTGGAAACTGTAATCGCTTGAAATTAAATGGCAAATCTATTGAAATCATTGGAATTCGTGGTATTTGCACATCTTCTCCTTTAAATTTTCCGCTGATGATTGTGGCTTCGATTAAATTCGGCGATAATTTTTTAACACTAAGTCTTGTTCCGTTGACAGCTTCAATATTTTCAAATAAAAGATTTGATATGACAGGTGTTTGGCTACGAATATTTCATTTGCGTTGTATGGGAGGTACCATTACCACTTCCTACACAAAAGTTTTTTTTTCGCTAAAACCACCCCTGGTATGTATAAAATGACTAGTGAATGTTGGGTTTGGCAGAAAAAGCATGAAAATAGGATTAATGCTGCGGAGATGAGTAGTCTGAGAAGTATAGCTGGAGTGACTCGGTTGAATAAAGTAAAAAATAGCGAGATAAGAGAATGCTGTGGTGTAAAAGAAGATGTGGTTACAAAGATAGATAAAGGAATACTTAGTTTGGACACGTAGAAAGGATGGATGAAGGAACATTGATGAAACAAATTTATAAGACGAGTGTCAATGGACAAGTCAGTAGAGGTCGACCTCGGAGAACATACTCGATCAGATCAACATTGTTTTAAAGAAAGGACAGGTCAAAAGTACCAACAACTAACGAGCATGCATGAGAGCACTGATGAAAGTAGAGGAAACAAAAGATGTGTGTTAGTACCGTAGCGGAAGTGGAAGGAAGTGGTCTCTGCCTACTCCTAACGGGAAAAAGTCGTGACTATATGTATGTGCGCTTTTATTCAAAACTGGTTTACTCATGTTTTAGTAGTTATTCAGATTTTTATGATGTTCTTTTAATGTATGTTTTTATATGACCAGAACTTTGAGCATAACACAATCTGATCGTTATTTAACAATAGTTTAAAGCAACGTGATTGTCTTTTTTTTACTAAAACGACAAATTGAGACTCTCAAATATCTCTACCTAAAATACAGAGATTTATTTATCTATTCAGTAAATTATTTTATTACATTTTGATGGACGTTTGAACATGAAATATCATTTGGCTGTATTATACCATTTCCAATCTATTTCTTTTACTGATTGATTACTTAACAAATTTTTTAATATTATTAACATAATGATGTAGGTATAAAATGTCTGAGTAGTAAACAATCGCTTATCTACAAGTTGAGATAATGCTCTTGAAGTTCAATATTCTGATATAAATGTAACGATTTTTTTTTTTCAGATTATACTGGGCCCACCAAATAACAAAAGCTGTTTTAGGATTCTTATTATTAAGGTTATTGTGGTCGATAATATTACAATTATTTAGTGTATTCTAAATAAAATATTTATTGTTCATTTCTTTAGATGTTAATAATTGTTAAGGTATTTTTTGTGATTTTATAAGGATAATAACACAAATATGTATTTATTTTATTTTGTGTCGTACCGAAAATGTTACTGGAAATAAAATAATAATTAAATTTTTTTATTGTTTGACTTACACCTATTTGTACAATTTTTTTGTGTCATACAATAATCCATTAGCAAAACAAAACTGAGAGTGCAGCTAAGTAATGATCTAATCATATATGGTGAAATGAGCTATAGGTTTATAACCTATAAGACTATAAGTGTAATATGTATTCTATTACTTACCTGAACGCTAGTATTTTTATGCAGCAAAACAATTAAGGCAATAATATTAAACAAGCAATGATTAAATATTAAATTTTATTGTAAATAAATCAGTTAGGGACACTAAGCAATCTGAATATATGTTCGAACAGTCACTACTATTTTTGCCAAATTTTTCAGCATCAAGTAAACGTTGAGTGAATGCTCTCCTGCTGTTATTCGATTTCTTTCTTGTAGTTTCCAGAAGATCCAGCGAAGGTCTAAAATAATTTTGTAACGTTGTACCATTTTTTTTATTATAATCTGTAGATTTGTTTAAAATACTTACGTAAACATAAAATGGACCAACTTTTCAAGTAATGTTTCATTTTCTTTAATATGTAATGGCGTTTCATGTATTTCACATATCGACCTTAACAAACATTGTTCTCCGTTTAAACCAAAGCTGAAAAATTTAAGTTTACTTTAAAAAATGTTTTTTTTAAACACAATTTTTTTTTAACAAATATTGTATTAAATTTTAATTATTCAGTTAAGTATACATTTAATAATGTAATATTGCCATAAAATTATTTGAAAAAAATTATGCCTTTTATCATTGCTCTATTAATCACACTGAACTGTCTCTAATTAAAAAAACTGAACTGATTCAGAATGCGCGCCGCAAGTTCTCTAAAAGGTTGGCGAATAAGATTTTTCTAGAAATTTCATGACAACTGCCTGTATTTGGAGCCATCTAGTGTTGTGTCAGTGAACCGTCCCTGATGTTATTCGATTTTAATGTTTCTGATATTTCTCTTATAGTTCAAATACTGTATTGACGGTTAGGATGGACATAGTTTAATACGAGAACTGAAATCACTTTACGAGGATTCCAATGCTTGTGTTAGGATAAACGGAGCTTGCACGGAATGGTTTGACATCGAAAAGGGTGTGAGACAGGGATGTGTGGCTTAGCCATGGCTGCTTAACTTATATATATATATATATATATACCATTCCGTGCAAGCTTCGTTTATCCTAACCCAAGCATTGGAATCCTCGTAAAGTGATTTCAGTGCTCGTATTAAACTATGTCCATCCTAACCGTCAATACAGTATTTATATATATATATATATATATATATATATATATATATATATATATATATATATATATATATATATATATATATATATATATAGACGATTGTTTAAAAGATTTGAAAGAGAGTGCGTATGGATTGAAAATGAATGATTTGATCGTCATCTGAAGAGGAGTTGCAAGCGATGGTTAATGTTATGCATAATGCCCTGAAAATCAAAAGGATGAAAGTAAATTTAAGTAAAACGAAAGTAATGGTTTTTGAATGAGAAGAAAACATGACGAACTGTAAAGTTCTGATTAAGGTAGAAAGAGTGAAACAAGTAAATGAACTTGTGTACTTGGGTTCAAAGTATACGAGAGATGGAAAGTATGACAGTGACATTGAGCGAAGGGTGTTGGCAGGAAAACAAATAAATGGGGCACTGCATAGATTTATGAGCAGCCAGAAAGTGTTAACAAAGGCACGTCTGGCTGTGCATAGAGGTGTGTTGGTTCCTACACTTATGTATGGTAGTGAATGTTGGGTTTGGCAGAAGAAGCATGAAAGTAGGATTAATGCTTTATAAGAGAACGCTGTGGTGTTAAAAAAGATGTGGTTACAAAGATAGATAAAGGAATGCTTAGATGTTTTGACACGTAGAAAGGATGGATGAAAGAAGATTGACGAAACAAATTTATAAGGCGAATGTGAATGGACAAATTGGTACAGGTCGACCTCGGCGAACATATCTCTATCAGATCAACATTGTTTTGAAGAAAGGCCAGGTCAAGAGTACCAACAACCGACGAGTATGTATGAGAGCACTAATGAAAATAGAGGAAGCAAAAGATGTGTGTAAGAACCGTAACAAGTGGAAGGAATTGGTCTCTGCATACCCCTACGGGAAAAAGACGTGACTATATGTATGAATGTACGAGGGACAAATTAGTAATATCTATTTAATCCTCCCTGTTTATTGTCTGTTAAACACTTTGTCTTTGTTAACATTCAAACTGAACTGATTTATTATGTCAATACGCGCTCCTAAACGATTCAATGGGACATTTCGAATAATTTTAAAATGACTCGAATTCTTGAATATGTTTTGCTAGAAATTTCATGATAACTGCTTGTATTTGGAGCCATCTTTTCTTGTCCCTGAGAACCCTTCCCGTTGTTTCTTAATATAAATGTTCCCGACTTTTCTCCAGTTGTTTTGTCTAAAGGTTCGACAAAGTCGTAACGGCAGATTTTTTTTATTTCGCTGAAAAATCCAGTAGCATCATGACTCATGAGCTATAAATTGTTTACTTAAAGATAGCTTTTACTCCTGTTTATTCTGTACACGACTAGGTTAATATCTTGGAAAAAAATACCCCAAAAATATGTTTAGTAGTGAAGTAATACGTCCATATATTGTAAGGTTATACATATTCGTTTCATTTCGTAAAACTATAATTCATTCAATTGTTACCTGTCTAAAAATTCCATGATATATTTGTAGACCGTCCTCCGACCTAAATAGAAGAACGAGCTTTTTTCTCTTGCGGCGATAGTTTGTGGGGTGAAATTCGTCAAATTGTAAGGCAGATAGTAATTTGCCTGCGCTACCAAACTCAAATTTATCGAACGTCTCGGTAAAACCAGAGGTACCGTCAGACCGGTACTACACTGAAAATAACGATTATTTGTAAAAATCTTATTGTTCTACTAAATAAAAATACGTACGATTATATTACTTTATAAATAAAATCATTCGCCGAAAAAATACACCGTTAGAAGTAACCTAAGAATATTTTCAACTAAATTGAAGTTTTGCAGGTGAAAAATTAAAAAAAAAACAAGTTTATTAAAACCACAACCTATTTTTTTTTCAAAAATTAAATATTTTTAACAAAATATAGAAAAACTTGATAAAAAATAAGGCAGCCAAATATTAATTAAATTTTATTTTAAAATAAAATAGATTAATAATAAGTTGTGTCCTCCATTATATACAGTGCTTTTATTTCAAATCCTGAAAGTCCAAATAACTTTTAATTTTGCGTAAATGTAATAAATACAAAAAACACGTCGAATTTTTAATTAGGAGGGAGGTTTAAAAATGTTATTTTGCTGTTTCCGAATGGCACCCCTTTAATATCCTCTACCACTGCTTAAAAATGTCAAATAGCAACCCCACCGTGTGAAAATGAAAAATGAAAAAAAAATGCAAATCAGCCATATAAACAACAATTTATTCTATCGATTTATTTTGCTGATAACAACAAATTTTGTAAAATATCATGAGACCATAACAAAAACGACCTACGCCACTGTTGAATAGGTAGGTGTGTAATTAGGAATCAATTAACTTATTTCTGAATACATATCACCTTTTTTTGACATTTTTGTTGTTTTGTTTCTTTGTTTTAAAAATATTAATAGTATATTTAGTTGCTTACTCGTGACCTTAAATTAGCCATTATATGTAGCGCCCTTAATTTAACCAAAAACGATTAACAAAGCTTTTCTGTGTTGACCAGTGTAATTTAAACGTAAAAAAATATGACTATATTTTCATATAATTTAAAATACTTGATTATTTTTGAATTGTTTAAAAAATATAAAAAAAACTATCGTTATCTATACATTAAAAAAATTGATAAAACGGTTCCGAGTTCGTCCGGCCGTTCTATATAGTCGATTTGTATATTTTTTTTTAAATGAAAGGTATTAGTGCCCAGATGAAGCATCAAGCGTTGGATTACATTTATCTTTTGCCTTTCTCAAGTTATACTCAAACGTGATTTCCTCTCATTCATTTCAAATGGGGCGTTTCTTTCTCCAAGTGTTGTGATAGTTTTGTATCCCAATATCTTCAGTTCTAATGAAGATGGACGGTTTGTTTTAGTCTAAAAACACTTATTGACTCAAGACCTTTCATTTGAGCTATTAAACACTCAAATTGGATGAGATGGAGAAGAACGAGGCGCGGGCATTCAACTTGACTTTTAACTCTTTATGAGATTTTCTTCACTTAAATTGAAAATTTATATTGGAACCAAACTTCTGTGATTAGAATAAATGGTGATGATACCCGGGAAGTAAAGATCAAACGTGAAGTAAGACAAGGTTGCATCTTATCACCCTTGCTCTTTAATCTATTCTCTGAAAGAATATTTAGGAAAGCACTAACTGATAACAAGCCGACATATAAATGGCGAAATCATAAACAACCTTCGCTATGCAGACGATATGGTACTGTTTGGCTTCAGTCGGGAAGTATAAGCAATTAGCAAGTAACCTAATATCATAACTAACATAACAGTTGGGGGTGAACTATGAAAGCAAGTAAACCAAATAAAATATCCAGGAAGAATAATAACTGACAGCGCGGATAATCAAACTGAAGTGAAATCAAGGATTGAGCAGGCTCGAGCAGCATTTAAAAGCATGAGTAGGGTCTTGTGCTGTAAAGATCTGAAGCTACCTCTAAAAATCCGATTTCTCAGATGTTATGTCTTCTCCACCCTGCTGTACGGTATGGAAGCCTGGACTATAAACAAGTACGAAGAAAGACGACTTGAAGCCTTTGAGCTGTGGGCTTACAGGAAAATATTAAAAGTTTCATGGACGGAAAAAGTATCCAACTTGGTAATCATTTGAGCTGTTAAACACTCAAATTGGATAAGATGGAGGAGAGCAAGGCGCGGATATTCAACATGACTTTGAACTCTTAATGAGATTTTCTTTACTTAAAAATAGATATCTCCTGTTCTAATGAACACAGAAAGTTCGTTTTGGTCTAATAACACCCAGTGACTGAAGACCTATCATATAAGTTGTCTTTTAGAATGTAATCTAATAACTCGAACTGCACAAGTATTTAAACTTTTTCTGCGTTTAATAGTTTAAACGTCCCTTTTACTGATGTGAGTTGCTTTAGTTTTATACACTCTCTTAACAAAATTAGTTTTTTAATTGGAAATGGACAAATGTTGTGGTGCAAACACATACTTCATTCTCATTGGCTCTCCATTTTCGCCAATGATATTTCAGCACCATATCTACATAAACCTCTTCTCTTGAACATTTCAATCAGTATTTTTTAGCTATTAAATTATCATTAACAATTAATTCTGCGGAGCACCACACGCGTCACTAGTGTATTGATTTAAATAAATCAATACGTTCGTAGACTTACAATTAGTGGGTAATAAAGTATTCTTTGAAACATGACGTCTAGAGATAGCAATATTTATTTTAAAAAATCGAAAACTCACCTGCATTTGAGTGTATCGCGGAAATAATAAATAGCGTTTAAACAAATGATGTTCACCAGATACTGCGATGCACAAACATGTGAAGAATAGAATCGGTAACAAGTTCATGTTTTATTTTTGAACGAAATTCTTTGACTGTCTTTATTAACTAATAGACTAATGATGAAATTGTAACTAGTCTTGTATGCGGATATTATTATCACTTTGATATACCGCTTATTTGGTTTGTTAGCTTTGTCACATGTCTTCGATTTTTTACAGTTAACAGTTTTGTTTTATTATTTCAAGTCATAACGTAGGTATACATAATCAATACTATTAAAAAAAAGTTCAATGAGATTATTAAACAATAAAACAAAATAAAATTTACAACATGCTAGTAAGGAGAAAAGTAAAATTTAATGATACGTTTATACAGTGTGTACATAAAATAATGTAACTCGCTAATATTTCGTTCGACTTCTGTTGGGTGTACAAAACAAAATGTTAAATAAAAGTTTTTTCAAATATTTCAGGCCATCTGCATAAGTCGATTACAAGTATTCAGGGTGCACCGTTACTCCAAAATAACTTATTGACATATTTTTTTAAATGGGACACCCTGTATATATTTTCAGTTTTTCATAAACTATTAAATTGCAAATACAACTGTCAAGACCGCAAAAATCTACCTTAAATAGTTCCAAAGTTACAGTGGTTTGAAATTAAAAATATAAAAAAAAAATTATGTCAAAAAAGTAAAGGTTTTTTTACCATATTGCTTTTATAGCATTTCACCAATATACGACGGTATCGAATTAGTCACCAAGGCATCGACTTAACGGGCGCACTGTGTTGAGAGGTACATTAGTAAATTTCCCAAAAATTTAAACCCGAAATTTTTTTGTTTGTTATTATGCTTTTGTCGAGAGGTTTTATTTTTATTTTTTGCTTTATTGTGAACAGAAATCATTGATGTAGCGAGTGAGTTTTTTGGTTAGAAATAGGCACATATTTAATTATGTTAAAAGGAAATGCTACAAAAATAAACATTTTTCTCAAATTTCAGAAGTGACAGTATTAAGTGCTCGTTGCCAGGTTTCCAAAACCCTATCACTGTAATCATTAGATCCAATATGATTGTCATTATTAGTTTTGCATATTCCCCAAATATACTCAATGGGATTAAATTGGCAATGATAAGTCGTAAGTCATAGTACACGATATCCATCTTCTTCTTCTTCTTCTTTAGCCAATTATTGCCCACTGCAGGACATAGGCCTCTTCTAATCTCTTCCATGCGTTTCTGTCTTGAGCTGTTTGCTGCCAATGGGTGCCCGCTGTTTTCTTCAAATCATCTAGCCATCTTTTTGGAGGTCTACCTCTGCTTCTTCTTGTTTCTCTGGGTCTCCACTGAATTAACTTTTTTGTCCATCTGCTGTCGTTTTGTCTAGCCACATGTCAAGCCCATTGCCACTTAAGGTGTGCGACACGCTCTATGATATCGGTGACTTTGATTCTTTGCCGAATGGTCTCATTACGTACTCTGTCCCTCAGACTTATCCCAAGCATTCTTTCTTCTATTGCTCGTTGCGTCGTTCTAAGTATTTTTACGCTTTTTTCTGTTAATGTGGCGGTTTCTAGACCGTAAGTTGAGACCAGCAGTATGCAAGTTTCATATACCTTCCGTTTCAAGCTTATGGGCATATTGGCATCTTTAAATATTTATTGGAGCTTTCCAAAAGTCGACCATGTCAAAACCACTCTTCTGCCTATCTCCGCCGTTTGATTTTCCTTTCCAAGCTTTACTGCATGTTCAATAACTGAGTATAATTTGATCTACTTCGTAAATTTTTTCTCTTTCGTGCCTTGTAGCTATCGATAATAATTCTGGCTCGAAGCAATATTGTGGAAATGAAATATTTTCGTTTGTTAACCATTCTTTGATTTTCTGACGATTTCTCCGATTTTCTTCTCACTGTCATCATTTTTTGTATGTTCATATTTTTACACCGATTTTCAGCTCTCCAAAAACATCTGTGTCACATAAACATTTTTTAACGGGACATTAATTTTCTTCTTACACAATTGTGTTAAAATTTGTTGGCATCCAAGCGCTCTTTTATTAAGTTTTACCAGGAATTTTAAATTGACGCGCTGATCTATTTTTCCCCCGTTTTTTTCGACTCATTGCTTGTACAGGATCTATTGAATGTATTACTTCTCACAAACGTAGTCAGAATACTAATTATTTTAAGTAGTTGGGACTTGGATCACTATGGATTAATAGAAACTATTGTTTTTGAGCCAATGTTCTCAAAAAACAATAGTTTTTATTCTGATCTAAATCACAAATATTATTATTATTATTACAATAAGGTACGGGCAGGGACCCTAAGATCCATAAGCCCTGAATTGCACTATACAATGATTACAAAAATGAAAGTAATACAAATGAATATTTCTTTTTTCAGTTTCAATTTCTGTCCTCAAAGCCGATTTTCAGTGTCTACAAAAAATATGCTTCTTAAGTTTCCATTATTAAAATTTAAAATGCGGAAGGTGATTATCATGTCCCCACGAAGACGACGTTGTTCAAAAGTAGGTAAATCCATAATGTTTAGTCTTTCTGAATAACTAGGCCTTCTACGCCCGAAGGATAGTCTGGTTGATTGACGCTAAACATTTTCGAGAAGTTCTTTATCCCGCACTCGTTCCGGACACCATACAGTTCCACAATACTCCATAATTGGACGAATATAAGTTTTATATAAACGAGCGGAACTATGTAATGACACTTTTGCGAAAGACCTGCTGAGGCGGTACAGCCTACTTTTTGCTTTGTTGGTAATATTTACAACATGTTCGGACCAGCTCAAATCTGTAGTAATTGTTACACCAAGATCATTATAAGAGCTTACTTTATTTAAGTCGTGACCGTTTAAGAAATATTTATTTCGCGGATTGTTTTTGCCAATGTAAAGAACTACACACTTGTCTGAATAAAGAGGTAACATCCAGTCTGAGCACCACTTAGAGATCGAATCCAAGTCTTCTTGAAGATTTATGTAAAGAGATGAATCTGAGAATATTTTTGAGTCGTCTGCATAGAAAACTTTGTTGCATTGAATATGGAGTTGAAGGTCACTTGCGTATATTATAAATAAGAGAGGATCCAGTACTGATCCCGGCGAGTCTTCGTTTTGGCATTCGGTCGAACGCTTTCGCAAAATATAGGTAAATAATGTCCGTAGATATTTTTTTGTCTAAAGATTTAACCTTTGTTATAAGCTTAATCAGATTATGAATAATGTTTTACAATTTTTGTCAAATGTATCAGGTGTTGTTGAATAATGAATTTCAGTTAGATAATCAGTTAAAAAATATTCACTGATGGAATGGCCATTAAGGTGACCAGATTTAACCTTTTTATTGTTTGATTCTTGTGGTATAAATTAAAATTTAAATCCAGCGTCACTTAATAAATAACAAAAAAGGATTGTTTAAGAATGTTTATCATTTTCATAAATATTTAGTTAAAATGAATGGTAAGCCTTATCACTGTATGTTGGTAAAAGCGGAATAATTTGATAAGTTGAGAGGTATTCTATTAGTAGAAACTATTTATTTACCTTAGGATTAAAGGGGTAAAAGGACTTTTTTCTTTTATTCTCTCAGTGAAAATAAATTATTTATCCTAAGTGTAATTAATACAAGAAAATGGAAGTAAGAATGAAAACTCGAAAAAAATACGTAAATATACTCCAAAATGGTTAGTAGTTTAATGAAGTACGTGAAAATTAAATGTATGGGGTATGTATGTATGGGGTAAGTGGTAGTTTAAAACGAGCACTGAAATCACTTTACGAGGATTCCACTGCTTGTGTCAGGATAAACGGAGGTTGCACGGCCTGGTTTAACATCAGTAGTTAAACAACAGGAATTCAAGCGCAAAGGAGTGGGGGGAGGAGTGGGGGAAGTGGTGGGGGTAGGAGTGGGGGTAGGAGTGGTGGAGTGGGTAAAGTGGTGGGGGGTAGGAGTGGGGGTGAAGTGGGGAGGAGTGGTGGGGGTAGGAGTGGGGAAAGTGGCAGGAGAAGGAGTGGGGGAAATGACATTGTTGGCATATGACATTGTTGACATATGACATTGTTGACATATGACATTGTTGACATATGACATTGTTGACATATGACATTGTTAACACGTGACATTGTTGACATGTGACATTGTTGCCATTGTTTACATACGGCATGTTGCCATTGTTGCATTGTTGACATATAAAATCATTGTTTACATACGGTATTGTCCCCATCGACTCGATTAAGAGGGTTACGTAAGCACGTTGAAAAGTGGTGTGACGTAAGCGTTGAAAAAAACTTGATTTTTCGGTGATTCGAACCTTAATCCTTTGACTTACTAAACAGTTGGCTATACCATTCAGATAACTCGCATATTAATTTTATCGTGCAAGATTGGATATAAAAATATATATTTGTGACATCATTATGTTAAAAATAACATTGAACTACCAGATAATAAAAATGAATGAAAATATGTTGATTTAACGTGAGTTACATGCGTCATTTCCGCTGACTTCTATTAGAACCATTTTTGCGACTCAGTAGTTCTAGAAGCTTCCAGAAATTGCTTATCTAAAAAAATGTCACACTCGTAATTTTCTTTGTTATAAAATAAGCATTATGTATCAAAATTAAAGATATAAAAAGGAGAAAGCCATACGGTTTAGTACCATTTGACTATTTACATTAAACGGTGATAGATTTGTGCGTTCAAGTGCTACAAGAAGAAAAAAGTAAGTTTCAATTATTGTTGTGTTTTGTCTCACAAAATATTCTTATTTGTAAAAATTTTATTAGATGAATTTGGAAAATTTAAACGAAGTTTCCTTCATTACAGCACGGAAGCCTATAGTAAAGCTGCAGGAGCTACCAATAGGAGTTCCTCAAGCAATTTATACTGTGAAAATAACCAAAACAACATTTGGTACAAGCGTTCTTCTTGACTTGGGTGATAAAGTCACCTTCCTACTACTGCTACTTATGAGCCGTATATTAGCCATTTCGAGAAAGGGAAATACAGCTTATCATACCGAGGATCTTACGATTGTGGTCGTCTCCATTTGGCTGCGGCATTTGAAATTAAAGAAATTTAATCCGAAACATCCATAGAAAATTAGTAAGCAAATTTTTTTTTCTTTTTTAATTATAAAAGTGGTTTATAATGTCGTCCAAAGTTACCGAAACTATTAAAAAGTTACATCAAAATTATTCCTCTGATCTTGCTAATGTCTCTTTAAAATTAATTGCCAAACATATTAGAAAATGTGCGCTAGCTTTTAAAAAAATTAAATTTTCTGTTGGAGAAAAACGTAAAATTCATACGAAAATCGCTGAATTAAAACGGATGAGATGTTTAATTAAAGCGATGTCCAACAAGGTAGGTTTAGGGTTAAAACGAGGTAGTAGAGTTAAGTGGGAAGATGTGATTGCTATTTTCGACAGTAGAATTAGAACGGGAGTTATAATAAATTTACAACATAAAGAAATTAAAGATTTTTTAAAAGACGCGTTTCATTTATTTAAAAGTAGAGTTAATAATATTTTAAAAACAATGCCTATGCTAAAAATAAATACAACCTTTTGGGGGGATTTTATAAAGCAGCAATCAAGTGACGAATTATTAGATCGAAAGTTTTTCATTACTCCAAATGCTGTTGTAGATGCAGGATCGGATTTAGCACAGTGGTTTAATGATAATGTAGTCGATGTTATCTTAAATAAATTATCAGAATTTTCTGAAAAAAATAGTGGTTGGGCACTTAGTAAAATCGTTTTATTAGAAGTAGCTATAAATAAATATGAGGTCGGCAACGGTTCATCTTTCATTAAATTACCAGATCAAATTTTAAAGAAACATGCTTGCGTAAACGTTCAAAATGCAGACCAAGCATGTTTCTTTTGGAGCATCGTAAGCGCTTTATATCCAGTCACAAAAGACCCACAACGATTAAGTAAGTATCCGCATTATGACACCGTTCTAAATATAAAGGGGTTGGAAATTCCAATTAAATTAAATCAAATTTCAAAGTTCGAGAAACTAAACGAAATTTCAGTTAACGTCTATGCTTTAGAATTGATCGAAACAGAGAAGAGATCATTTTACATGGTTATACCTGCGTTTTTAACCAAAAATAAAATGAAACGTCACGTCAATTTGTTACTAATACAAGATCAGTATTTTCGGAAATTAAATGATTATGAAGCGCCACCCATCGACAATGAAAATGTTGAAATCAAATATCATTATGTTTGGATAAAACATTTGTCTAGATTAATTTCAAGTCAACTTAATAAATGTCATGATAAAAAATTCTTGTGCGACAGATGTTTAAATTATTTTTCAAGCTGTGATAAATTAAACGAACACGAAAAGGTTTGTCAAAATGTTAATGACTGTAAAATTTCATTTCCTAAATATGATTATGTAGAGTTTAGAAATTTCGTTTATAAACAAAAGTGTCCTTTTTTAATTTATGCAGACTTTGAATCGCAGTTGGTAGATTGTAATGATAAGGTTTCCGAAAAAACTGTCAAATATCAAAAGCATCGGGCTTTTAATGCAGGTTACTATTTTAAATGTTCTTACGATGATAGTCTTTCCTATTTCAATAGCTATCGGGGAGATGATTGCATGCAATGGTTCGCCGACCAATTGTCAAATTTAGCCAGTTTTATTCAATCAAAAATCAAAAATATAATCCCAATGGTGGAAAAGCATGATGTCATTAATGCCAAGGTATGTCACATATGTGAAAAGCCTTTTAGTATTAAAGATATTATTGTTCGTGATCATGATCACTTTACGGCAGCTTTTCGGGGTTGGGCGCATCAAGTATGCAATTTACAATTTCAAAAATTATTTATTGTGCCAATTGCATTTCACAATCTTTCGGGCTACGATAGTCATTTTATTATAAAAGCGTGGACAAGTGAGTGTACTTCCCGTTAATATGGAAAAATATATATCATTCACTCAATACGACTCGGAGACTAACATCAAATTTAGATTTATAGATTCTTGTAGATTTATGGGAGCCAGTCTTGACGAATTGGTGAGCACTCTAAAAGTCGAAAACTTGCAAAATTTAAAAAAAGAATTCAGCTATTTAAATGAAGAAAATTTTAAATTAATAACAAAAAAAGGTGTTTTCCCCTATGATTATATAAACAACTTGGATAAATTAAATGACATTCAACTACCATCTAAAAAACAATTTTACAATAAACTAAATGACGAGCATATTAGCGAAGAGAAGTATGGTCATGCGCAAAACGTTTGGCAATCGTTCGGGATTAAAAACTTGGGGGAATATAGCGACTTATACCTTCGCACAGATATCCTTTTTTTGGCAGACGTTATGAAAAATTTTAGAGAGACTGCTTTGAAAGTTTATGGTTTAGATCCGGCATGGTATTATACTATGCCTGGGTATACGTGGGACTGCATGTTAAAGTATACTAAATGTAAACTCAAACTTATAAAGGATGTGGATATGATATTGTTCATTGAAGCTGGTATTAGAGGAGGAATATCGGTTTGCAGTAATCGATATACGGAGGCAAACAATGAGTATATGGAAACATACGATTCCACCAAGCCGACAAGTTATCTATTTTACCTTGATGTTAATAATTTGTATGGGTGGGCTATGTCTCAACCTCTGCCATACGATGACTTTCAATGGGTGGAAACAAATATTGACATCTCTCAGATACCTGACGATGCAGAAGAAGGATACATCCTGCAGGTTGATTTAGAATATCCTAAAGAGTTGCAAGATTTGCATAAGGACTTTCCCTTTTGTGCTGAACACCGCGTACCACCCGGATCAAAATTACCGAAATTAATGACTACACTACATAATAAAGAAAAATTTGTTATACATTACCGAAATTTAAAACAGGCTTTGGCGCATGGTTTAATACTTAAAAAAAAACATCGCGTTTTAAAATTTAAACAATCTGCATGGTTGAAGCCCTATATCGAGCTAAACACTCGTTTAAGGACTACAGCTACCAGTTCATTTGCAAAGAATCAGTTTAAACTCGCGAACAACGCGGTGTTTGGCAAAACAATGGAAAATAAACGCTTACATAGGGTAGTAAAGTTAGTAAGTTCATACGAGGGTCGTTACGGGGCAAAAAATTTAATTTCTAGCGCGAGATTTCACAATAGATCAATTTTTGATGAAAATCTAATGGCTATCGAACTAAAAAAGTCTGAATTACTTTTCGATAAACCCCTATATATTGGAATGTCCATTCTCGACATTTCAAAAACGTGTATGTATGATTTCCACTATAATTTTATGCTCCCCACCCTAGGAATGAACAATTGTATCATAAACTACACCGACACCGATAGTTTCTTCTACAAAATAATGAATATCAATGTTTACAAAGACATAATCGGTAGGTATATCGAAAAATTTGATACCTCCGATTATAGTGGAAATAACATATACAATATCCCGTTACTTAACAAAAAAATACCGGGTCTTATGAAAGATGAAGCCAACGGCAAAATCATTACGCATTTTGTTGGGTTACGATCAAAAATGTACGCGTTTAAAATTCAGGGAGATAAAAACGTCACTAAAAAGTCTAAGGGGGTAAAATATAATGTTGTCAAAAATAAATTGACATTTGAAGATTACGTAGATTGTCTTAAAACATTTAAACATAAAAATATTACACAGTGCACAATTCGATCCTATAAACATGACGTATTTAGCATAGAACAATCGAAAATTGCTTTAAGCCCTGAGGATGATAAAAGATATTTAATTTCGGGATCATTTAACACGCTACCATGGGGTCATTACAGTATAGAATAATTAGATTTAGAACCGTTTGCGTAGAGATATAAAAAATAATAACTTTACATATTCCTCATTCCTGACATCATTATTTTTATAATTTCATTCTGTTCCACTTTTATAATTAAAAAAAATAAAAAAAAAAAATTTAAAACGAATTATAAAATTCGCGTCATTGGCAGGTGGATGTCAGTCATCATGTGCAGCAGTCAAGACAGTAATCATTTTAGTATGACGTCGAGTAGTGATGATAGCATGAGTAGTGACTTTGAAATGTCCGAATTCGTATTGCCGGGGGCACCTTCCATAGAAACAATTGTTCAATCCTACGAAGATGCTGCCAAACGTATAACGACATATATGTTGTCAGAATATGAAGTTCGATGTGGCCTTAGTCCTGCTCGGACGTTTTCTCCGGCAATCATTTTGGCTAAACATTTTGGGCCTACTAAAATATCTTTTGACGTTTTTGAATGGGGTACCCTCATCAGTATTTTGGAGAAAAGGATGGAAGATTTTTTTCATGAGATGTCGCCTACGTATCCCGATGAAGACGATGATAACACCCCTATAACGTTTCACTGTGGCGATTATTGTACTATCATGCAACAAGTTTATGATGATACCAAGTTCCTGGTTTTAAGAAAACACGACGTTGAGTACTATTTGTGCGAAGAAGATGTTCAAGAAATTCTTAAAATCCACGAGCATTTGCTGACGCATCGAGTAAATTTATTAAACAAACTTAGTTTCTGTTCATATTATCACAATATTATTGGTTTTTGTAAACTGCATGGTGAATTATCGTTATCATTATTGTCGGAAATACTTCCAAATGATTTGTTAAATAGTGCATTGAGAGAGTTTATCTACTTTTATAGAATTACCACAATTAATGATTTAAATAAATAATTTTTTTAAAAAGTTTTGTTTTATTTGTTCCCCGAAATTTTAAGTTTCTATAAATATACTGTAAATAATATTTGTTAATCATTTAAGATGCTGTGCCCTACTCAAAGTTTGAAGAAACAATTGAAATCTCTACTATTAAAGCTAATTTCATTTTACGAATAACATGTAATTTTTTTTTAAATTGTTGATTTGTGCATGTATTTTTTTAATATCGATCTTTTCTTCATTTAACGTTCATAAACCATTAAGGCTTATTTGACTAGCCAATATGAAAACAATTGTTTAAATTTCAGATATTAAATGCATTCTATAACATTTCTTCATATAATATAAGAGTGTAAGAATTTTAATAGTAAAATAAATATTTTAATTTTTTATGCGTGTTAATACTACTGGGAAACCATAACGCGAAAATGAATGGATGTACTGTTGTGGCCAAGGCACGTGGGTTAGAGGTGATCTTCGTGGAAGCAAATATGATGTGTACATGAAATGATTATAATATGATATTGTTTCTTGAAAAAATAATTGAATGTAAAAATTACAATTGGGCTTTTAATAACTGATGCTATTGCTGACATTGATATAAGTTTGACCTGGTAATTCAGGAATGCTTGAATCTACGTTTCTATAGAATATGTATTATAAATATATTTGCATAGTTGTTGCTCTGTTGTGTTTTCAAGTGTCACGCTTATTATGGGTAAGAAACATTTTTGTTAATTTTTATTTATTTAATTTCTATGTTAGAAAAAAATAATTGTAACTATTTTATTATAAATAAAGAAATTTTGTCGGTGTTTTTAACGGACGATCAATTTTTCTATCGACTTTTTTTTTTTTAACTTTATTAAGCAATGGTTTTTTAAAATATAAAAATATTAAGTGATTTTAAGTTTTAAAGTAAAGAAATCAAATCTTGTAACACCTTCAATAAGCATTTATAATTAAAATATTGTGTTTCTGTTTTAAATCTTAAATTACACAGAGGACATCTTAAATGCGTAATGATATGACGACAACTTATCTTTTTAAACGGTTTGTAACAGAAACTGCAAATTTGTATTTTTACAGATTTCTTTAAACTTAGCAAATTCATTGTTTTTGCACTAAATCTAAAAGAAAAACAAAAAAAAAAAGCGCATACAGTGACCGCTTACCTTAAATATATTTTACCTACGGTTTAAAATCTATAAAAGGGAAAAACAAAAAGTGCATTTTTACTAGAATTTAAAACGAGATGGATAAGTAACTAAAACTTTTTTAATTGTGTTTTTATTTTAAATTTTTACCCTTTACAAAATTTTAGCAAATTTTCAAAATACTTTTTTATTTATTTTAAGTTATTTTTCGTCATTTAAAAAATAATTTAAACACCACTCACAAATAAATTTTTTGTCTATTCTTAGTTACTCGACTATTTATTAATCTAGACAAATCTTTGATGCAGCAATAGTTATATTTAATTTTACAATTCTCATCATTTGAGCTTCATAATTATTTAATTTTTGATAATACTGATTTTTAATCAAATTTGTTATTTTTTTACACACTAGTTTTCAATTTAAAATTGTTTTACAGACAGATTAGAATACTACATAAATAGTAGAGTAAGAGGAGCATTACCCCCGCATGAAAGAGTAAGTAAACAAAACCATTTGCTAATTATTTCTACCAATCTTACTTTGGTGTTGGTAGTTTTAACAATAAATTTAATTTCCAACTAAAATTTCTTATGCTAACTTTTTTTATGCTAATTTTTGTATTAACATAAGGTTTTAATCATTTTAGATATTTTTTTACTAAATTAAAAATTCTTTGTGTCAATTTTAGTAAATTAAATTTTAATTAAAACTTTTTTTTTTTTTACAGGCTAAATCCATTATAATTATGATGGGTTCTCGTGGAGGCAAACCACCTCCATCAATGATATGCGTAGGGGATGTGGGCCCCTACAGTATATATATGGAGGTACTAGAGAGCGAGATATGGGTTTGGGCATTAAGGTATAAATTTATCTATGATTTTATATTTATATTTTACAAATGTTTTTTTTTATGTTGCAGATAATGGGCCTATTCTACTTTAATTATGTAAAGTAATTAAAAAAAAAACTTTGAGTTAAATAAAGGAAATGAATGAATATTGTTTCGTTTCAATTATTTTTGAAAGTAACGTTCGACACATGCCTCAAACATTTGACAATTATTTCAGTTAATTAACGTAGAAAATGTTAAAATGTTCAAAATTTAAGTAAATATCTAAAATTGGATTTAAAACTAAAAAAGTACTCGAAAAAATCATTTTAACAGTATCATACAAATAAAAATGTTTATAAAATTAATTTTTGGTTTTAAAATATAAGTGTTAAAAATAAATTTAAAAAGTTAAACAAAAGAAAATTAATTTAAATAAAATGAATATGTGAATGAAATAAAGATTATGTATCGAAAATCTTGCTTCCCAAATTTTCCAAAATTCCGTAATGACATTAAATAAAAACATATGTAGTCTCATAGTATTCAAGTATAAGGGAAATTTGATCACATATGTCAACAATGCCGTATGTAAACAATGGCAACAATGCCGTATGTAAACAATGGCAACAATGCCGTATGTAAACAAGGTCAAAAATGGCTACAATGTCATATGTCAACAATGCCGTATGTAAACAATGTCATATGTCAACAATGCCCTATATAAACAATGGTAGTCATCAATGCCATATGTAAACAATGGCAACAAGTCATATGTCAACAATGTTAACATTGCCCAGGATCCAAACCCCTGCCACGCCTCTGGACCATATTCGTGTACCGAACGAAATGTACAACGTCTCCGTCACTGGTTTTCTAATGTTGTAATACCATTATAATTATTTTAAATAAATGTTTAAGAAAAATTGGATGTTTTATTAAAACACTATGTGTATTCATCATCAACTTTTATATTACATGTAGATTTAAATTTTCGTTTTACAATTTTTAAAATAAATTTTAAAATTAAAACAAAAATAGATGCCAATATTACACAAGTCATTGCAAAAACATTATCGACTTTATTTTTCATGCTCTCTTTTGTTGGAATATCGGACTAAATTTCTTTAATTTCAAATGCTGCAGCCAAATGGGGGCGGCCACAATCGTAAGATCCTTGGTATGTTAAGCTGTATTTCCCTTTCTCGAAATGGCTAATATACGGCTCATAGGTAGCAGTCACTCTGTTGGGTAGGAATGTGACTTTATCACCCAAGTCAAGAAGAACGCTTGTACCATATGGTGTTTTGGTTATTTTCGCAGCATAAATTGCTTGAGGAACTCCTATTGGTAGCTCCTGCAGCTTTACTATAGGTTTCCGTGCTGTAATGGAGGAAACTTCGTTTAATTTTTCCAAATTCATCTAAAATCAAAAATAAGAATATTTTGTGAGACAAAACACACACAACAATAATTTAAACTTACTTTTTTCTTCTTGGAGCACTTGCACGCAAAAATCTATCTACGTTTAATGTGAATAGTCAAATGGTACTAAACCGTATGGCTTTTTTCTTTTTATATCTTCAAGGATGTTTATAAAAAAAATTTAGAAATAAAGTCAAAATTGATTAATTTTAATACATAATGCTTATTTTATAATAAAGTTAAACAAAGGAAAATGCGAGCGTGACATTTTTTTTTAGATAAGCAATTTCTGGAAGCTTCTAGAACTGCTGCGTCGCAAAAATGGTTCTAATAGAAGTCAGCGGAAATGACGCATATAACTCGCGCATATTTGTAACCTTCCTCCCCTCCACTTAAAAGTCGATTTTTGTTCATAATTAAACAACTGTTGCCTTTTATACCTAACCATTTGACGTACATTTTATTTCCTTTGCGTCCAAGTTCCTTTTCTACTAAGTAGATATCAAGATTAGC
The DNA here is from genome assembly GCA_950111635.1 of Agelastica alni. Lineage (NCBI taxonomy): Eukaryota > Metazoa > Arthropoda > Insecta > Coleoptera > Chrysomelidae > Agelastica > Agelastica alni. The sequence continues at coordinate 21,962,501 of OX467710.1, forward strand.
AGTTTTCTGTAATTCTTCCGCGTAGAAGGCTCCTTTGATTTGTGCCTCCATCATATCTTCCAGAAGATACGTTGCAGGATTGGTTATCTTACATTTTGTGATTTTAAATAATTCCGTTGACCAATTGGGTGTATAACCTTTCTTAAAAACGTGTTTGGCGTACAATGGCGCCAACTTTAAATTTTCAAGGTCCTGCAATTTTCAAATGACTAAAATGTTTTAAAATATATTGCTCGTTCGCTTTCAAAAATTGATCTATTGTGAAATCTGCCGCTAGAAATTAAACTTTTTGTCCTGTAACGACCCTCGTATGAACTTACTAACTGCGGAAGCGTTTATTTTCTATTCTTTTGTCGAACACCGCGTTGTTCGCGAGTTTAAACTGACTCTTTGCAAATGAACTGGTAGCTGTAGTCCTTAAACGAGTGTTCAGCACGATATAGGGCTTCAACCATGCAGATTGTTTAAATCAAACTGGTGTGTGTGTTTTTTAATGTGACACGTGACGTTTAACGTGACGTTTACGTTTGACATACACACGTGACGTTTAACGTGACGCTGTGTTTACGTTTGACGTACACACGTGACGTTTAAGGTGACGCTTGACGTACATACATGACGGTTAACGTGACGCTTGGCGTACTCACGTGACGGTCGACGTACTTTGCGTAATGCTGAATCTTTTGATGACGCTTCAAGACACTTTATTGCGTAATACATGAAAAAAGGGAGCTTCTTTGCAAATGAACTGGTAGCTGTAGTCCTTAAACGAGTGTTTAGCTCGATATAGGGCTTCAACCATGCAGATTGTTTAAATCAAACTGGTATGTGTGTGTTTTTTAATGTAACACGTGACGTTTAACGTGACGTTTACGTTTGACATAAACACGTGACGTTGAACGTGACGCTGTGTTTACGTTTGACGTACACACGTGACGTTTAAGGTGACGCTTGAAGTACTTATATGACATTTAATGTGACGCTTGGCGTACTCACGTGATGGTCGACGTACTTTGCGTAATGCTGAATCTTTTGATGACGCTGCAAGACACTTTATTGCGTAATACATGAAAAAAGGGAGCTTCTTTGCAAATGAACTGGTAGCTGTAGTCCTTAAACGAGTGTTTAGCTCGATATAGGGCTTCAACCATGCAGATTGTTTAAATCAAACTGGTATGTGTGTGTTTTTTAATGTAACACGTGACGTTTAACGTGACGTTTACGTTTGACATAAACACGTGACGTTGAACGTGACGCTGTGTTTACGTTTGACGTACACACGTGACGTTTAAGTTGACGCTTGACGTACTTACATGACGTTTAATGTGACGCTTGGCGTACTCACGTGACGTTTAACGTGACGGTCGACGTACTTTGCACATTAGATTATCATCAAAAATTGATCTATTGTGAAATCTGGCTCTAGAAATTAAATTTTTTGTCCTGTAACGACAATCGTATGAACTTACTAACTGCGGAAGCGTTTATTTTCCATTGTTTTGCCGAACACCGCGTTGTTCGCGACGCTTGGCGTACTCACGTGACGGTCGACGTACTTTGCGTAATGCTGAATCTTTTGATGACGCTGCAAGACACTTTATTGCGTAATACATGAAAAAGGGGAGCTTCTTTGCAAATGAACTGTAGTCCTTAAACGAGTGTTCAGCTCGATATAGGGCTTCAACCATGCAGATTGTTTAAATCAAACTGGTATGTGTGTTTTAATATGACACGTGACGTTTACGTTTGACATACACACGTAACGTTTAAGGTGATGCTTGACGTACTCACCTGACGTTTAACGTGACGCTTGGCGTACTCACATGACGGTCGACGCACTTTGCGTAATGCTGAATCTTTTGATGACGCTGCAAGACACTTTATTGCGTGATACATGAAAAAAGAGAGCTTAAATAGTTCTTTTAACCAAGGTTTTTTTTTTGTTAAAAAGATATTTTTTCCAAAAGTTTTGCCAGTTCATGCACCCCCCTGTATATATACCTATCTATATTATTTTTGCAGCGGCCAGCGAGCGCGTACGCATCCCGGCCTTGACACTACCTTTAGAGATATGCATCGTCTAAATGCTGAATAAGGAACAAACTATTCATTTTTTTAACTATAGATATGCGCTAGGGTGAAAAAAAATATTTATTTAAACTATAATGACCCAAAGCAAGAGTATCGATAATCCCAGGCAATAAATGTAATCATGAGGACTTAAGCTAATTTTTGTTTGTTTGATTCATGATTTTTAATAAAGATTATTGGGGTTTTTATTGTCATGGTTTCGATGTTTTACCGACGATCGGTACGATAATACATTATTACCGGAAATTGTTTTAAATACAATGAACTACTTGCATTAGTGTTCTTGGTCGTTGGTACTCTTGAGATTTTATTACATAGATAAAGTCACACCTTTTTTCCATGGGGGTAGGCAGAGACCACTTCCTTTTACTTTCGCTACGGTTCTTACACACATCTTTTGCTTCCACTACTTTTATCAGTGCTCTCATACATGCTCGTCGGTTGTTGGTACTCTTGACCTGGCCTTTCCTCAAAACAATGTTGATCTGATCTGTTCTCCGAGGTCGACCGACTTGTGTGTGTGTGTGTGTGTGTTTTTAATGTGACACGTTACGTATAACGTGACACGTGACGAGCGTAACGTTGAATCGTTTGATGGGTCACATGCCAACATTCGTTAAGGACCTTTTGACTTCTTGATTTGTGACATTCCCTGTACATGAACAAAAATATTCAACATGTGTGTGTGTGTTTTTAATGTGACACGTTACGTATAACGTGACACGTGACTTTTTACGTGACGCTTGACGTACTCACGTGACATTTAACGTACTCTCGTGACACTTGACGTACTTTAAGCAGCGCTGAATCGTTTGATGGGTCGCATACCAACATTCGTTAAGGTCCTTTTGACTTCCTAATTTACGACATACCTCGTACTTATCCAAACATATTTGATTTCAACATTTTCATTGTCGATAGGTGGCGCTTTATAATCATTTAATTTCCGAAAATACTGATCTTGTATTAGTAACAAATTGACGTGACGTTTCATTTTATTTTTGGTTAAAAACGCAGGTATAACCATGTAAAATGATCTCTTCTCTGTTTCGATCAATTCTAAAGCATAGATGTTAACTGAAATTTCGTTTAGTTTCTCGAACTTTAAAATTTGATTTAATGTAATCGGAATTTCCAACTCCTTTATATTTAGAACGGCGTATCTTAAGATTAGCGTTTGGGAATTTTCATAAAAACAATTTTTCCCATGCCAACATTCGTTAAGGTTCTTTTGACTTCTTAATTTGTGACATACCCTGTACTTGTACAACAATATCTTACACATTTAAACTGTGACTATGTGCGTGTGTAATTATTATCTCTGTCGCAATCAATATTACACCTCATTTAAGTATACGATAACTCAGTGCTTTGATTTTTCGAATTAGATCTCTTGCAACAGTGAATGCACCCCTTTATATTTAGAACGGCGTATCTTAAGATTAGCGTATGGGGAATTTTCATAAAAACAATTTTTCCCATGCCAACATTCGTTAAGGTTCTTTTGACTTCTTAATTTGTGACATACCCTGTACATGTACAACAATATCGCACACATTTAAACTGGGACTATGTGCGTGTGTAATTATTATCTCTGTCGCAATCAATATTACACCTCATTTAAGTATACGATAACAAAGTTATCTGGTAGCGCAGTTCAAGGTTATTTTTATCAAAAATGATGTCACAAATATATATTTGTATATCTAATCTTGCACGATAAAATTAATATGCGTAGTAGCTACATGGTATAGCTATCCGTTTAGTAAGGCAAAGGATTAAGGTTCGAATCACCGAGAAGCCAAGTTTTTTTCAACGCTTACGTCACACCACTTTTCAACGTGCTTACGTAACCCTCTTAATCGAGTCGATGGGGACAATGTAAACAATGATGTTATATGTCAACAATGGCAACATGCCGTATGTCAACAATGCCGTATGTAAACAATGGCAACAATGTCACATGTCAACAATGTCACATGTCAACAATGTCATATGTCAACAATGTCATATGTCAACAATGTCATATGTCAACAATGTCATATGCCAACAATGTCATTTCCCCCACTCCTTCTCCTGCCACTTTCCCCACTCCTACCCCCACCACCCCTCCCCCACTTCACCCCCACTCCTACCCCCCACCACTTTACCCACTCCACCACTCCTACCCCCACTCCTACCCCCACCACTTCCCCCACTCCTCCCCACACTCCTTTGCGCTTGAATTCCTGTTGTTTAACTACTAACATCGAAAAAGGTGTGAGACAGGGATATGTGGGCTTCGCCATGGCTGTTTAACTTATACATAGACAATTGTTTAAAAGATCTAAAAGAGAGTGCGTATGGATTAAAAATGAATGATTTGATCGTCAAATGCCTTCTTTACGCCGATGATCAAGTCATATTAGCGTTATCTGAAGAGGAGTTGCAGGCGATGGTTAATGTTATGCATGATTCACTGAAAATCAAAGGGATGAAAATAAATGTGAGCAAAACGAAAGTAATGATTTTTGAAAGAGAAGAAAGCATGACAAACTGTGGAGTTTCGATTGAGGGAGAAAGAGTGGAACAAGTTAATGAATTTGTGTACTTGGGTTCAAAATTTACTAGAGATGGAAAGTATGACAGTGACATTAAGCGAAAGGTGTTGGCAGGAAAACAAATGAATGGGGCACTGCATAGCTTTATGAATAGCCGGAAAGTGTCAAAAAAGGCACGTCTGGCGGTGCATAGAGGTGTGTTGCTTCCTACACTTATGTATGGTAGTAAATTTTGGGTTTGGCAGAAGAAGCATGAAAATAGGATTGGATAAAGTTAGGAATAGTAATATTAGAAAACGCTGTGGTGTAAAAGAAGATGAGGTCACAAAGATAGATAAAGAAATGCTTAGATGGTTAGGACACGTAGAAAGGATGGATGAAGGAAGATTGACGAAACAAATTTATAAGGCCAGTGTGAATGGACAAATCGGTAGAGGTCGGCCTCGGAGAATATATCTCGATCAGATCAACATTGTTTTGAAGAAAGGCCAGGTCAAGAGTACCAACAACCGAAGAGCATGTATGAGAGCACTGATGAAAGTAGAGGAAGCAAAAGATGTGTGTAAGAACCGTAGCAAATGGAAGGAACTTGTCTCTGCCTACCGCTATGGGAAAAAGGCGTGACTTTATGTATGTATGTATGTATAATAAAGCGTAAATATGAGATAAGAGAACGCTGATCATCGGCGTAAAGAAGGCATTTGACGATTAAATCATTCATTTTCAATCCCTACGCACTCTCTTTCAAATCTTTTAAACAATTGTCTATGTATAAGTTAAACAGCCATGTCGAAGCCACACATCCCTGTCTCACACCTTTTTCGATGTTAAACCAGTCCGTGCAAGCTCCGTTTATCCTGACACAATCAGTGGAATCCTCGTAAAATGATTTCAGTGCTCGTTTTAAACTACCACTTACCCCATACATACATACCCCATACATTTAATTTTCACGTACTTCATTAAACTACTAACCTTTTTGGAGTATATTTACGTATTTTTTTCGAGTTTTCATTCTTACTTCCATTTTCTTGTATTAATACCCCTATTACACTTAGGATAAATAATTTATTTTCACTGAGAGAATAAAAGAAAAAAGTCATTTTACCCCTATAATCCTAAGGTAAATAAATAGTTTTTACTAATAGAATACCTCTCAACTTATCAAAATTATTTCGCTTTTACCAACATACAGTGATAAGGCTTACTATTCATTTTAACTAAATATTTATGAAAATGATAAACATTCTTAAACAATCCTTTTTTGTTATTTATTAAGTGACGCTGGATTTAAATTTTAATTTATACCACAAGAATCAAACAATAAAAAGGTTAAATCTGGTCACCTTAATAATATATGACTTGATCTTTGGCGTAAAGAAGGCATTTGACGTTCAAATAATTCATTTTTAATCCATACGCACCCTCTTTCAAATTTTTTAAACAATCGTCTATGTATAAGTTAAACAGCTCAGTAGCATGGAGTCAAATTTGGTTGCCACTGAAAGACAAAAGACCTAAAATCAATTGATTATTTCGTAGAAATTGGTATCATGAGTTTATTAGTTTTATCCAAGCATAACTAGATTGGATTAAACAAAATTAATTTATATTCAAGTAATATTAAAAATATAATTATTATTTTTTCAAGCACATTAAATGTCACTTTATTTTCTGATGTTAGCCCGATGGAACAAAACGGGCTCCGGATTTGGATTCAGGGCATCGAAAAACAAAAAAGAAGACCTGGTCAAAAGTACTGACAATTTTTTTTGTGTGCTGGTGTTATTTTATCGGTACTTCTATCAAAATTTGCATTGGTATTGTTTGTAATCAATGTATATGTATTAAAAAAGAGTATTTTTAAAGCGATGAGAAAACAAAAATACTTCTTGGTACAACAGCTTGATATTTATTTCATTACTTTTAATTAAGTGATTGTAAAATACTTACTTAATTTAAAATTATACTATAAATTGAACCAAAAGAATTAACAATGACTTCAAATAACTTTAAAAATATTTATTTTCCAATTACCGACACTTGTATTTACAAATACCTTAAATTTAACAAAATTATGAATTTGGGTAATGGTTTCATTGTAATACTAATTGACACAATTAGCAATCTATGTTCAATAAGTATGCTACTAAATTTCTCTAATTAATGTCGGAAACAATTCGGTATCAACCATTTAATTACAAAAATTATTACCATTTACAAAAAACACGTATTATTTTTATTAAGTTAATCGATAGTCAAACAGCCTTAAAACAATATACCGAGTGATCTGTTTTAATATAATTTAATGTAATGAAAACAATTCAAAATTTAAATAAACAAGTTTGTGAGTATAGCAACTCAGTAGCATGGAGTCAAATTTGGTTGCCACTGAAAGACGAAGAACCTAAAATCAATTGACTATTTCGTAGAAATTGGTATCATAAGTTCATTAGTTTAATTCAAGCTTACCTAGATTATAAATGGATATAAACACGTGAAAAAAATTAATTTATATTTAAGTAATATTAATAATATTGTTACGATATTTTCTCCTTGGTTTCGGTAATTCTAAACTCTCAGTACAATAACTAACAACTTTTATTTTCATATTTCTTACACAATAAATTTTATTGTACAAATCACTTAGAAACACTTTATAATTACTTCAAAATGCTTGACTTTAAACTAACTTCAACTTAAACTTAAAAACCTTCATCTATAATTCTGTTTAAATACCTCCAAATCAATGTTCTCGAATAATCGGCACTATTCAAAGAAATTCGAGAACTACTACTACTACTACCTAAATGATCCATTCAGTGAAGAAACAATCGAATGTGGTGCCACCTTGATGACAGCGCTGAGCGAAACAAGGCAAAAAAATGGGTGGAAACCTTAAAAGGAATGGATATGTCACACAGCAGCAAAATGGCATGGAACCTTATCAAAATGCTCGATGGTAAACCGAAATCGACTAAAAAAGTAACACCCAACCAAGTTGCCCATCAACTCCTCCTTAATGGCAAGTCTACCATAAAATGTCAAAAAATTAAACTGCAACAAAACGCTGAAACAGAAAAAAAACAATTTTACAACACACTTCTCCATAAAAGAGCTAAGTGAAGGGGTAAACACCATGAAAATGGCAAGGCAACTGGAGTCGATGACATGTGTGTGGAACAAATTAAAAACTTTGGTATGGGTGCTAATACCTGGATTCTAAAACTCTTTAACAACTGCCGTGAAACATTTAAAATCCCTAAGATGTAGAAAAAGACTAAATTGATAGCACTCCTGAAGCCTGGAAAAGACCCAGTCTCCCCACAAAGCTACCGGCCTATATCGCTCTTATGCCAGCCCTTACCGAGCACATAGAGGAGGGTTTCGAGAACAAACAGATAACAGGTCTGGCTTTAGTGGACTCGAGTGCAACTTACGACACAGTAAACCACCGAAAACTCCTGTTAAAAAGTGACAAGGGACTATCAACTTACAAAAATAATAGAATCACTGCTGCAAAACAGGCAATTCTATGTATCTTGAAGGTAAAAAAAGCCGCTGGTGAACTCAGAAGAACGGCCTGGCTTAGGGAAGCCTGCTGGCCCCAATCCTTTTTTATGTGTATACGAACGACCAGCCACACCCAGACCACCCTGTTACACAAGACATTTTCTCTATGCAGACGACCTAGCAATTACAGCGCAAGGAAAAACATTTTCGCAGCTATAGGAAAAACTGGAAAACACTTTAAAAGCAATGTCCGAATACTACAAAGAAAACTCACTTATACCAAACCCATCAAAAACTTAGGTTAGCGCATTTCACCTCCATACACGTCTGGCTCACAGAAAGCTACACGTCGTTTGGAACGACAACATCCTCGAACATGCCGACAGGCCCACAGACTCTAGATAGATCGTTGACATATAAACACCATTGCGACAAAATCCGTCAAAAAATATCTTCAAAAAACAACATTTTAAGAAAGCTTTTTAATAGCAAATGGGGAGCAAAGTTCTTAGGATTACTGCCCAAGCACTGCTTCTCTACCGCTGAATACGCATGTCCTGTATGGTCAAGTTTGGCGTATGCAAGGAAAGTGGATATAAGCCTCAACAAAACGTGCAGATTGGTAACAGGCTGCATGATACGATAGGTCTACCCTTTTCCGACTATTTTCAGTAAAAAAAATGAAGCCTACGCCTGTGGAAAAGCTCTACAGAGGGTTTTAGTAGCCCTGAATAACGTAGGGAAGCACACGAATTCGGTTTAAGAAAACCTTTGACGATCGCCGATTCCTCGACAACGCTTTGAATGAGCCGCCCACCAGCTATCCCCTGTCAGAAGAAGCGCAAATGGTACTGCATGTAATTGGAATACGTGGAGAATGCTAAACCGTATTAGAACTGGGGTCGCCCCAGTAAAAACCAATCTTATTAGGTGGAACCTTGCACCAGAAACTGACGACAAGTGCGAATGTAGTCCTCGCATGCACTGACTGCCCTGCAACCTGTTTCTTGGATGATCTATGGCTAGCAAGACCTCAAGCATTGGCCGTGGCTCAATACTGGACCGATAAGCTATAAAGCACTCCGGACACGAAAAAACACCACGCTTGCCAGGCGGGTTGGTGAGTTTCGATTCAGCTGCCCATTCTGAGACAGACGCTGTTTTGCAGCCGCTCATATCTGAGAGGCATTCCTCTATCCGCCACCTGGAGAGGCGCCCGATGAAGGATTAGCAACCCCTCACGGGATCGAAAAGTTAATCACATCCCTCAAAATCTACAGTTCACGATTAATTCTCAGTTGTTGAGTAATTCTTGGATTGACAGTCCTGAAGAATCCCAATAACCCAATACAATCCACGACGCTTACAAATATATAAACACTACTATTTCGAACTATATCCAGCTGACATTATCAAATATATCTATTATTAATAATATTGTACCTAACAGTATAAAACATCATAATTACTATTTCATGCTACTAATCATTTTGAATGTAATCAAATATCGACATTTTCAAGTATGTGTATTCCTGTGACAATGAAGTGTGTATTTCATCGTAGTGTTAATTACATATTTTAATTGGGTAGTTTTATTTGTTTTGTGCTGCGTCTATGCTAGTAACGATAGAGTGTTAGTGTTTTAAGTATTTGCTCAGGTATTCCAACTTTCTTACGATATTTCAAATCAGTTAATCCTTTTTTTAATCACAATGCAATAATAATATGTTGTCTGTTTCGGTGTTTATTTTACTTGAACTGTCAAAAATGAATAATAAGTGCGATTCACATTTAAAGAAACAAAGTAGTGACCAGGTGACCACGTCGAGGCTTTATAGCGCGCTGGGGCAAAAAACATTGTAATTGTAGGACAATTTTTTTTAGGGGAGTGGAAGCGTGTTGCTTACATCTTAGCTTCTCTGACACTATTAAATTTTTTCACAAAATTGTACCTTTGTTCTTTACTCTGTATATTACTTTTTTAAACCGAGCACAAACAATTTTATTTTACAACAACAATAATATTTTTTCTCCGTACAGTAGGGAGAAAAAAAGTATACACACCACGGGCATTAAAGTAAGAAATGTCTCAGAACACACTTTTATAAATCACTTAGATCACTTATTACATTTCATAACTTATAAAAACTTAAAACTGTCCTCTTCGCGGCCGCTGTCCTTTTTATACCTCTAAATCATAATTCCAGAGTATTGAAACTTTTTCTCGAGAGTCCGGAACGATCGTTTTACCTCCTCGAAACCGCTAGACGCTGCGTTCGAGATCGCGGAGACCGGCATAACAAAGCGTTCATTAATATGCACCCTAATTGTTATCGACTCTCGGACGCTGATAAATAAACAGGTTCGGTTTGTAACAATAACCTTTTCTTTTAATAACTTAGGATAATATATTGAAGTCCAAGGTCTGACTTGGCTAGTTCGAATATACGAATTATATTAGAGACTTCGCAAGTTCTAAAGCTGTAAGTTCTTATTTTATTCTTCCGAAAATTTAGCCATCGAACATAGGGCTCTTCCATGACTGTTTTAGTAGGTACTTAATACTAATTATTGTAAACAAATATTAGAATAAATTGTTTAATTATTGTACGGAGTGTTTAAAATAATCGAACTCAAGAGTAAATATCGCAACACATATCGCATGCACATATTGCATTTTAATTTTATTGTCGATGCGAATCCAGAACGACGCAAGTAAATAATAACAATAATATTTTGCATATTGCATTTTATACCGGGGTCATGATTTTTGGGAATTGAAATTATCCCCTAAGTATTTAAGAAATGATCGACATCTGTAATAAGTCTTTTTTCAACCAAAACAGTGTCTTTTTTTTGAGAGTGTCTATAAAATTTCTTTTTCGAAAACTGTCATCAAATGTTAGCGAAGTGGCTCTTTTCTGTCACTAAGCTGATAAATACTTTCTGGGTGAGGCAATTTGAAATAAGTTGCTATTTCTTTTGGTACATTTCTTATTTTGTTGACGCCAACCACTTGATTAACACATTTTTCTTTGACTTACATCACCAGAATTTATATCTGATGATAAGATCCCTCTGGTCTAGCTTTTTAATTGATTCCAGGCTTTGATCTTCTGGGCGCCACCTATGATAGAGTCTATGGCGTGGCAACATATGTACGCACAAACATAGAAAACGCATCCCTGCTTTCCACTTCCACCAAGAATAATATCCATGAGGTCACAGTAAAAATTGGCGATATAACAATGGTTAATGTTTACAAACCACCCGCCTCCACCTGGCCTGCCTATGTGCTTAACCCCTACGAACACCCAACCATATACGTGGGAGATTTCAATAGCCACCATGAGATGTGGAAGTATACAGACAATGACAAAAATGGCACGTCTCTGGTAGAATGGACGGAGGAACATGGCATCCACCTACTATTCGACGCTAAGGACAGAGGCACTTTCCGATCTGCAGCGTGGAAGAGGGAATATAACCCCGACCTCTGTTTCGTTACCACTGACAATAAAGGCCAACCACTACCAGCAACGAGAAGGGTCATGTCCGACTTCCCTCATAGCCAACACCGTCCTGTCCTGGTAAAAATCGGCATCAGCATCCCCGTCATAAGATCGTTTCCACGCCCCAGATGGAACTTTAGGAAATCTGACTGGCCCGTTTTCTCTAGTAGTCTCGACAAATGCCTAGGCTGGATTCCACCAAAGAGCGTAAACTACAGGAGACTGATGGGGGCAATAATAACAGCAGCAAAAGCAGCAATTCCTAGGGGCTACCGAAAAAAGTATATACCCGGTTGGACTGAGGAAGGTGAAAAACTGTATGAAAAGTTCTGTGAGGATGGTAAGCAGGAAATTGCAGATGAACTGCTCCACAGCATCGACGCCGCTAGACGCGAGATGTGGACTGAGACAGTGGAAAACCTAGATTTTCAAAGGTCAAGCAGACAGGCCTGGTCCTTGCTACGAAAACTCGGCAGCAGTAACCCACCGGCCCGCCCAACCAACATAGTGAAACCAAACCAAGTGGCGTCTCATATAGTATCTACCTCAAGAGCACCCCAAAACCGCCCACACACAATTAAAGTTAAAAAAGACCTCAAAGCCCTAAAATCCACCTGTGCTCTTGAAAAAGAATATTCCAACCCCTTCCACAGCGAAGAAATTACGAAAGCCCTGAATGAAATGAAAATAGGAAAAGCCCCTGGCTTCGATGGCATTCACCCTGAATTTCTAAAGCACAGTGGCAGATTTACTAGGCAATGGCTTGCAGAGTTTTTTTCGGATATCCTTCAGACTGGAAATGTTCCCCATCAACTAAAGAGGGCAAAAGTAGTCGCCATTCTAAAACCAGAGAAAGCTAATGATACGCCAAAAAACTACCGCCCGATTGCACTTCTAAGCATGATCTACAAACTTTTTGAAAGACTGCTATATAACAGAATTGTATCAGCAATACTCCCATACATACCTGTGGAACAAGCAGGATTCCGACCGGGCCGAAGCTGCACAGACCAAGTACTCGCACTAACCAACTACGTGGAAACAGGCTTCCAGAAACAATTAAAAACATCTATGACTTTCATAGACCTATCTGCTGCGTATGACACTGTTTGGCGACAAGGAGTTATATATAAACTAATGCGAGTTATCCCATGAAGAAGGATCACCGATGTTATCAATGCCATGCTATCGAACAGATGCTTCCAAGTCATCATGGGTGAAAAGACTAGTACCCAAATGAAACTAAATAATGGCCTTCCACAAGGATCGGTATTGGCTCCTCTGCTCTTCAGTCTCTACATAGCAGATATGCCCGAGACTACATCAAAGAAGTTCGGATACGCTGACGACTGGGCACTTGCTATAAGCCACAAAGACTTACAGATTACCGAGCAAATCTTAACAAACGACCTGGACGCTCTTGGGAGATACTTCCGTAACTGGAGATTGCAGCCAAATGCCGTCAAGACGGAAGTATCGTGCTTTCACCTAAACAACAAGATGGCCAACTACCAACTTAAAATCTACTTTGAGGATAGACTGCTCAGCCACAATAACCATCCTAAATACCTAGGTGTCACACTCGATAGAACATTGAGTTTCAAAGAACATCTTATGAAGGCAGCTGCAAAACTCAGAACCCGAAATAACATTCTGCAGAAGCTATGCGGCACCACATGGGGTTCTACAGCGTCCACACTTAGATCGACAGCACTAGGCCTAGTGTATCCCGTTGCGGAGTACTGTGCACCAGTGTGGATCAACAGCCCGCATACAAGCCGCCTTGATGTGCAACTCAATCAAGCTATGCGTATTATATCAGGCACAATAAAGACCACACCCACCTACTGGCTGCCCGCACTAAGTCACATAGCTCCTCCACACATCCGTCGAGAACATGCTCTTGTCCGAGAGTATAGAAAAATCAACTCTGATCCAATGCTACGCTCCCACGTTTTAGTCACCGGCAGAGATATAAATAGGCTTCGCTCAAGAAAACCCCCCCTAAAAACTGCAAAAATGCTTATAGAAAATAACTTCGACATAACTGAACGCTGGAAAGAGGACTGGGAGAATAATGTACCGCCTGCCAAACTGAACATGCCGTGCGTTACAAGCAGACCACAGGGTTTCGACCAACCAAGACGAATCTGGGCCACACTTAATAGAATAAGAACAAACTGTGGCAGATGCTCCGATTCGCTTTACAGGTGGGGAAAAATACTCTCCCCAAATTGCGACTGTGGCGCAGGAAGACAAACCTTTAAACACCTGGTCGAGGAATGCCCGATTAGATCCTACAGTGGTAACCCATCTGATTTCTTAGTTGCGACAAAGGAGTCAATTGAGTATATTTGTAACCTCGATGTTTGTTTGTAGAATTAAGTGATATTGTTACCTAGTGTAAATGTTCGTAATGTATTTTTATCTATTTTCTTGTATTATTTATTGTGTTTATTTATAACTTGCCTGTGATGTAGCCATACGCTAAATAAATAAATAAAATTGATCCGTGGATATATTTTTTAAATTTGGATCGTTATTTTCATTATTTTTCAAAACTATAGGTAACTTATTTTTTACGCTGTTTTTTTTGGACCCAAAATAATAAATAATAAGAGATGTTTATTAATTTTTATGGTCTAGGCATGAAAGGTATTGTAAGTGCGAAAATTGTAATTGTAAGTTATCGCAGACGATAGCACACTTGTCTCAACTTTCACATCCTATCGATCACTTCCGATGAATGATACAATTAGACTCAGGCAGGAACAGGTTGATTCCGTCAATAGAGATCTTGAAGCAATCGTCGAGTGGGGAACCAACAATCTTGTTCAGTTCAACGCCCAAAAAACACAAAGTGCCACGTTTTCCAAGAAAGTGAATTCCTTAAATCATCCCATCACAATGTCCGGAAATACCCTTGAACCAAGTCCCTCCATCTCGATTTTGGGAGTCACGGTGTCTCTTCGTCTTCTAGATTCCATTCAGAAAAGAGCCATTCGTTTGATAAACAGCTCAACTCTCACAGATACCCTTCACCCTCTAGAACATAGAAGAAGAGTTGCAGACCAGTCATTGCTCTACAGATATTTCCATGGCAGATGCTCCAGAGAAATAAAAACTCTTGTACCACCATTGGCCTCATTCGGCCGAAGAACTCGGCACGCTGATCAGTCTCACCCATTTACCCTCAATATTGACACTACAAGGACCAATCTTCATCAAGAATCCTTCTTTTACAGGGCTGCTACGGAATGGAATAAGCTTCCAAAATCAGTTTTTCCAGAGAACTATGACCTGCAATTTTTTAAAAAGCGTGTCCACAATCATTTCCTTTCTATAACCCCTTCCCCTTCTAATAGTCGCAGTGCGGGCCACACGATAGGTTAGGTTAGGTTTGCGACTATTTTCATAAAAAAAAAAGTGTTTAATTTGTTATAAAATTTTAACTTACTTGTGTAAAAAATAATAAAAACGTATTCTACTCAAATACTATATTTATCGTAAAGCGTATTCAAACTATCTCTCGATAACAAAGATGCGTCTATTTATTGTCGTCCCTTCATCAAGACTGCCGCCAGCCGCTTATTCGTCCTTTTCTATAGATACCTGGCCTCCAGATGTGCTTGTTTATCCAAATGCTCCCTCCGAATACAGGGTGAATCCAAATATATTTTACAATTGCATTTGGATAGCCTAGCAATTCTTGTTTTTGTACTAATGCGCTTTAAACTTTAACTTTTTCTCTTTTTAGGACTGACGTCTCTTCAACGACTTTTACTTTTCTTATACAACGTCAAAAAAAAAACAACGTACACGCCATTGTCGGGGTGTTTATATGCAAATATTGTTTTTATAAGCAGGTGTTGCCTGTCGGCAAGCTCCACCTTTTCCCTTCCTCACGCCTAACCGATGCACCCTTGAGAAACTGTTCATAAACGACCTGGCAGTGTTAACCTAATAATTTTACTAAAAAGATCTGCGTTCTTGCGAAAGCATTGGGCTTGCCGCTATTAATGCGTAAAGACGTTTTTTTACAGTATCATTTAACTGACAAATTAAACAAAAGGCATTTTACAAAACATACTAATTACATCTTTACTGTATTTTTTAAAACATTTTTGCCATTTTATTGTAGTTTTAAGCAAAGAGTTTTTATCACTTTTGAATATAATGGCAGATAAACAAACAATAATTTTAACCGATCTTTTATATCAAATCCTCCGACCAATGATTATAATTTCACAAATATTTTGCTTACTACCCTTTCCAATTAAAAAAAAAAATAATGAATGGCATATCATTTATTCACGGAAAAGCATTTCCATTGGCGTTTTGAGTATTGGAGCAGTAGGTTAGTATTTTGTTTCATTTATAAACAGCAGATAATATTTTTAGTTCATTTTATTTTTTTCGTCTCAATTAATTATTGTTTCCTCATTTTTAGTTGGATGCAGCTTGTATGGTTTATCGGTTAATTATCAACTAGAGGAAGTTTATATCATACGACGGGGCAAGTTTTCTAGCAGAGTAATAAATATAACCGAAATTGTAACATCGATTTTTACGAATTTGTCATGTTGCTTCTACTCAGTTCTGAAATTTAAACACTTAAAAAAGTATTATTTTTATTTAACCAAGGTATGATGTACAAACACTGCTTTGAAAAATTTCAGTATTTTCATCTACACCCTTTATACCTTTGCGATCATGGCTTGTTGTAATTAGAAATTATTCGTTATTTTTACTAGTTTTTGTCTTTCTTGTCTCTCATCCTGTGTACACTGTCCGTAGCTATAGTCGAAGTCAGAAATAATTTTGTTATTACTTTTTTAATGAAGGGTTTTAAAATTTTTGACAAAACGTGAATCCCTTTCTTTACACTCTGATTGGATCCAACATTTTCTAATTTTTAGTTTGTGGTACACATTTTTAATAACTTTTTAAATGGAGGGCGACATCCATAAAAAATTACTAATTTTGGTAGCACATTTTCTCTCTCCCCCAATTCTTCTTTACTCTCAGAAGAAACTTTAACTCAGATGGAATCTGCATAGAAGTATGAAGGTATTGTTGCAATATTTAAATTTGAGTTCTACGATTTTAAACATTTAGTACAAAAACTAAACCTTTTATCTTATCTTTTTAAACAATAAATTCTTATTTGACAAATCTTAGTTAGATATTCACAAACTCGATACAGTCATTTTTTAACACTATAATTACTTTCTTAATTTACTTCAAACTAAACTAAAAATTTCCGCGACCGCTATCTCTTTATATACCTACAAATTATTGCGCGAAAGAGCAAGAATTCTCTTTCGTTATTTCCTACATTGTCTTGAAATTGATTGACCTTTCTAGATGCCTTCAATCACGCCAGCGTCCATAAATCATTTTCTAAATGGAAGAGTTTTGGTGCCGCAAAAGAAATAAGCGCTTTTGTGTGGACGATATAGCACCTCGGCCAGATAAAAGAACAGGGACGTCTTTATCGTAAAAGTATTCATTTAAAAAATGGGTCATAATAAATTACAAATTTAATAAACACTTCTCGGACTACAACTACAACAGAAATAAACAAATTTAACCAAAAATCACTGTAATTGGATATCACTTGTTCATGTGGACTATTAAAAATAAAATTAGTGCAGTGTCAACAAATAGAAAACAAAGCACGTTCAATTGAGGGAATCAGAAACATTTATAAATGATAACAAACTATTACGTTCTTATGCAGAATAAAGCGACGTTGCCAAATAGAAATTCTTTCTGCGGAATCAGCATAACAAAAGCGCTAAAAAATCCAGTCGTTTAGGAATAACAAATTGAAACGTATTACTTTTTTGCGGTTTGACATCTGTGAGCTTGATGATTTCTTTGGATGCTTGTTAGGTGCGTTTTATTCTAAGGGGCGATTCTTGTGCCTCGGTATGCTTTCAAGGCTCCAAGCTTTTTCTAACGGCATTGTAATGTATGTATGTATATTAAAATCTTTCTTCACTGATGCCCCACTTACACACACACACACACACACACACACACACACACACACACACAAACACACACACACACACACACACACACACACACACACAACACACATACACACACACACAACACACACACACACACACACACACACACACACACACACACACACACACACACACACACACACACACACACACACACACACACACACACACACACACACACACACACACACACACACACACACACACACACACACACACACACACACACACACACACACACACACACACACACACACACACACACACACACACACACACACACACACACATACACACACACACACACTGCGCGCTTGGGTATTGATGAATACATTAATTTTGTGTTTCATAGATATTTTAATAATACTGATAAGTAATTATGAAAGGAGAAAAATTAACTCTGACTTTAACTATAATAATGTTACTATAACTGCACGAGAAAAAACGATAAAAGCTTACTGTGTTGCATGAATTAAGGGAAAACATCATCCACTCAGTTGAACAAAAGTCGAAATTTATCGTGGTTTCTACCCATAAATTCCATTCATTACTTGTGATAAGCGTAAAATAATTTGTATAAAATTTCTAATTTTCAGGTGGACTCTATTTTAAAATTTAAACCTTCAACTTCGGAAACAAAAAAATGTTTGTCATTAATTGTATCAACGGCTGTGTTAACGTTGCTGGTTCTAGCTGCGGATTTGACAGTGTGGTGCACTGTACTTTCCAAAAATACTTCTGTACTTTCTTACATAGTTCATCAGGTGCCTTTCTACTTCTTTCATATTTTTATAGTGGTTGCTGAGGTAAATTACCACCTTCTGGTTAGATGTTTCTTGGTAAGATTGAGGTTTATGAACTCCAATTTAAGAAACATGTACGTACAAAGCCAAGCTTCGAACAAACCAAATTTAATGAAAAGTCTTAAAATGCAAGTTAAAACATCAACCCAACCCATTTATAGAAACGAAACGAATGCAGGTATTGATGTCATTATTTTTGTAAATAAAAATACAGGGTGGACCTTAAGTCAGTAGTGGTGGTCAGTCGTAAACTTTACTAGTGTGAATTGCCATAAGTTGTATTATTTGTTGTTATCTGATAACAATAAATAGGAAGTTAACAACAGGTTAGCGTGTATTGGTTTTGCAAACAAAATGAAAACATCAGTGTTGTTTGTAATTTGTTTGCGAAACGTTTTTTAAACATACAACCTCCTAAATTTAAGATTTAAAGAAAATTGGTTGGTATCGGAGCTTCCTCGTTCATGTAGGACAAAGTCTGTTTCTATAGAAAAGAATCTTAATGTTGTTGCGCAATCTTTTGTGTAATCATCGAATAAATTTTTAAGAAATCCGCCCAAAAAGTATGCAATAGCAAGAACAAGCATACGAAACATTCAGAAAAGTCTACAATTAAGACCATACAGGCCTACGTTTCTTTAATTTCCAAATGAAGATGATTCAGACAGGCGTATGGAATTCTGCGAGTTGTAACAATTCGAAAAAAATCCGATCCCAACTTTTCATAACCATCGTTTACTGGAATTCTACGAATCCCCATGTGGCGATGAAGACCGAGTAAAACTCTTCTGGCATAAGTGTATGAGCATAAGGGGTTAGGGACAGTTAGAGGCACGAAAAAACAAGTATTTTAAATATTTTTTTTTATCAGTTATTTTATTTATTTTATAAAAGTAAAAATACTTCATTATTATGTCATGTTTTACCTTGATTTCATCCAAATTTAAAAAAAAAATATTAATTATATCGCTATATGTATCGGCCCTGTTCCACAAGTAGTCCTTTGCGGTGACGTATCAACTTCTCAACAACACACTTGAAATCATTCAAATAAAAAAATTTAATATTTTAATCTAGTGCCTGATCGAAGATTTTTTTAAAAATAAACAAAATGGCGACTTTAGACAATTTACTCTCGAATTTTTTAAAAAAAAGCAACAGTAAATTGTTTATAAAAAATTGAAGTTTTAAAAAAAAATCCTTTAATCAGGCACTAGTCTAATATGTTTTAAAAAAGTTATATAAATTTCATTCAAATCTACTAAGCGGTTTTTAAATGACAGTTATCACCAACCTTAAAAACATTTGTAAATTATGTATATGCAATTTTTGCTAAGAACAGCATGGAAATCTCTTTGGGCTTGTTGATTAATCCATTCTTTTTATTTGACGACTTTGAGTAGTTAACCATTTTAATTTGGAGACAACCGTTGTGATGGGGTTCATCATAGTTCCCATTTGGGTGATAAGTTCTTGTATCATTTGTTTCAAGTTATTCGGGCTATCGTTCTGTTCACGAAATTTTGGAGATTGCTGTTACTAGTGGATTTTCGTTGTTGACTATTATTAGTAGCCTATACATATGTAACGCCCGATTGTGTCTAGCGTTGATTCCTGTTATTTACGTTTGTAGTTTTTCTCTTAGTTTGGGGTAGAATTTTTTTGGAGTTGTTTATAAATAATACAGCCTTGATAGTTTGCTGGGTGGTTTTCTTGACAGTTTATGCATTTTCTTTGGTATTTGGTATTTCGACGAGACAAAAGACAATGGTAGTGATCTGGGATCTTTGGCTTGCATGGGATTTTTCTTACTATTGTCTTGAACCTTAATACCTTCTTCACTGAGATTATCAAATATGTTATTTGGTTAAACAGAATTAACAAGCCAATATTCGCTTATTTTTGTTTGTCATTGAGTTTTCTAATTTTTTTCTGGGCTTCTGAAACCTTTTCTGTGGTTGACACTGTTTATTGTATATTGTAAGATTGATTTATCACCTGGTTACTGGTACCAGCTTGCATGAAGTTTAGTTGGATTGGTTGCATAGGTTGTAGATTGTAGGGTGGGTTGTGAAGGCCATGCTGCCTCTCAAGCACTTCGACCTATCAGATCTTTTGTGCATAACCTTTAATCTATTCAAGGCCCGGGATTCCGAGACTTCGAGTAAAGTTTATCAGTTTCCTGGGGGCTAAGTTTCTGATATCAAAGGCCCCTCTCAGAAACTTGAGCCTCTTGCAGAAAAGCGCTGGGCATTCGCAAAGCAAATGTTCTGCAGTTTTAGCGAAGTTCTCGCAGTAGCGGCAACTATCACTTTCTGTTTTGCCCATCTTTTTCAGGTGGTACCTTAAAAGGCAG
Source organism: Agelastica alni (assembly GCA_950111635.1). Lineage (NCBI taxonomy): Eukaryota > Metazoa > Arthropoda > Insecta > Coleoptera > Chrysomelidae > Agelastica > Agelastica alni. Next base: position 21,983,357 of record OX467710.1, read on the forward strand.
TGTCCAGTGAGGAGTCCCGTCACCAGTTTCAAGTCTTTCTTGTCCAACTCGAGAAGCTGTTTAGCTTTCCTTGGCGAAAGACTTACTAGCCTTTTTGCTTGCCTTTGTCCTGGTACTTTATGCCAGTGAGATTTCATTTCATCTGTTTCCCAGCGTCGACCGTCTTCTTTCAAGTGGGCTTTGGAAAGTCCACAGAAAGGTTCTGGGAAAGAAAACTTTGTATTTGCCCCTTCTTTGGCAAGACAATCTGCTTCTTCGTTGCCTTGAGTTAAGTTTTCTAATTTTTTTTCGGGGCTTCTGAAACGTTTTCTGTGGTTGACACTGTTTGTTGTATATTGTGAGGTTGATTTATCACCTGGTTACTGGTACCAGCTTGCATGAAGTTTAGTTGGATTGGTTGCATAGGTTAAACCACATTCTGTGTGGTCGAATACATATACATGATAATGTTCACATATTCTTCTTTACCTACACGCGATAAGCTTATCACTTCAACGGCCAGAAAACACAAAGCTCCACGTTTTCCAAAAAAGTAAATTTCTCAAATCACTTCATCACAATGTCCGGATATACCCTTGAATCAAGTCCCTTTATCTCGATTTTGGGAGTCACGTTGTCTAATAATATGTCTTGGCATGACCATGTTGCTAACATCGCAAAGTCAGCAAGCCAGAGGCTAGGTTTTCTGTGGAAAGCTAGAAAGTTTTTTACTCCTTGGTTTATGTTTGTTGATTTGGCTGGATGCCAAAAAACTCATAATATTTTAAAAACCGACCTGGTATCTAGGTAAATGCTTCGGCTTAACTTTTTTATTACCAATCTTTTATGATTGGACAGTTATCACACTTGATTTTGTAATTTTTTTTAGATATTGTGCAAAAAAATAGTAAAATTTACTTATCCGAAGGATATGAATGTTTGGTTAAAGCGAGTATATCATTAAACAATTACTATGGATTCATACTATTAGTAAGGAAAATATTACTTATTTTTTTTAAAAAAATTAAATGTTTATCTGTTTTCAGGTAATACTATTCGGTATTCTTCTTCATTTGTTAGTAACGCCTTACGATTTGTATGTAGAAGTTTTAAATAAAAAATATTTCTTTATTTTTCTTCAAATATTATGGATGGTTGGTCACATTTTAAGATTACTGCTTCTTGTCGAACCTGGAAATGCAACAGAAAAACAGGTAATTTTATGGTCTGCTGTCATAACCAAGCTGCGACATATTTCTTACATGGAATTTTAAAGTGTATTGTACTATTGATTGTCAATATTTTAGATTAAGTAACTCGCCCACGCACATGCTCTGCCTTAGTGGATACTTGTTTATTCGAAAATATCAGAATATACTATCTTGACGCACCCCCAAAAATGTTTACTTAAAATTGTTAAAACATTACTAACTTAATTTTAAATTTTTTTAATGAACTTATTATTATTATGTGTAGCCTTCCACCATTTTCAGCATCTTCTCTCAAATTTAGTAAATCCAAGTAACTTAAGTGTAGTCGAAAATTACACCTTCTTGTTTCTTTATATAAATGTCATTTAACCAAAGTACTCTAACGTCACACGAATAAGTAAAAATATTCTTCTCTCATACCTTTCTAACTGGGAAAACGCTGTAATAATTTTCACTGATATTTCCAAAACACCACATGGAACAGGCTTTGCCTTTTTCATACCTTCTCTAAATGTAGAGAAATTGTATACCTTGGATGACAAATTTTCAGCAGAAGTTGTAGCAATACTGGAAGCACTTTCATTTGTAAAAAACTACTATTATGAAAAGGTTGTCATTGTCTCAGATTCTTTATCTGTTTTAAAAGCTTTAGAAAGTATTGAACTCTATAGTTTTAAGTACAATCTGATATATTACAAATTAAAAAACTGGTAGCAGACCTAAACTTCAATGGCACACAAGTTACCTTCCAGTGGATAAAACCGCATGTAGGACTGAAGAATAATGAATACGTGGATCAACAACACCTTTCTCGAATAAATATTTATCCCCTCTAAAAATTGTGTTCACTGTGATGAAGAAAGAGACCTAGATCATATATTTTTTGCATGTTCCAAGTATTCTGATCAGTCAAATGAACTGTATGTCAGGCTCTATGATTTAAATTTAATATGCCGGCTCCTTTCAATTTCATATCGATCTTAGCCTCAAACAACGTGAAATTGTATAAATGTTTGATTGAATTCCTAGTTAAAACAAATATTAAATTACAGTAATTTATTGGACTCAACTAAACTAATCCAAACATCTCCTGACATGTTCTAATGAATAGGGGATCCTTTGTAAATCGTAAACCTCCCTTTCGTGTAAAGACTATTAGAATTTTTGTATAAAAATTAGTAATTGTGTAAAAAAATAAATTCATTAGAACAAGGTAACGATATCAAACATTAGAATTTCAAATTATACTTTTAGATCAAAAAGATGCCACTTCTTATATGTAAACTGATAAATGTAAAAATGGACAATGAAATACATAACGAGGTAAGCATTTTTAAAAAAATTATAACAGACTATAAAGATATTATTTTTAAAATTTTATAATTTTTAGCTTGGTACCTTGTTAACGCAGTTGAGTTACTGTCCTATTAGATTTACTGCTTGTAATATGGTTATCATTGATAGATACTTATTGATTTCGGTAAATATTTTTTTTAAACATTTAAACTTAAATGCTGTATAATAAAAGTTTGAAAAAAACGTGTAATCTGAATGTCTTGCGGAAGTTCAAGGAACTATTACTTTGCCATATAAACATGTTATTTATATTTCTATCTCTGTGTTAAAGGTTGTTCATTTAACAATGAAATACTAACCACTCACCTGATCTAAGAATCAACATTTATCCAGTTCTTGACAAATTTAATATGATCATAAAAAAATGCCCTGCTCTGTTTTTACCATAGACATATAAAGGATAGACCGCAGGTCCCAGTGGGGAGAGTTAACTCCCGATGAGAGAGAGAGAGTTGCCCCAAACGTTGTTTCGCTCTCTCTCTAATGGGCGGGGCCTACATTCACGCGTTCGCGCAGGCACCGAAGGGGCACCACCGACCGTAGCAGGCTGAGCAGTAGAGGGGCGAGTAGGGGACTGGGGTGTCGGCCGGTAATAGAGTATTCCTATTGGCCGGCGCAACTTGCAGGCCATGACCGTAGGCCCCGCCCATTAGAGAGAAAGCGAAACAACGCTCGGGGCAACTATCTCTCTCATCGGGAGCCAACTCTCCGCACTGGGATCTGCGGTCTATACTTTATATGTCCATGGTTTTTACTTACCCAATATTAAACCAAAATGTAACATTAATTGCTTATTTTTTTACTAAAAAAATATTGCTTTGAATTGTTTATGCTGCAAGTAAAGACTACTAAGGACATCGACTTTTTTTAAAATTTGCAAAATTCTGCCTATTTACCCATTAAATAAAGAGACATTACAGAAAATTAGTAAGAAATTAAAGATAGTGGCACCCTATCAGTAACTAAAATATAATTATCTATTGTGGTATTTGTTGTTAATTGTTGCAATGTACATGCAAAACATTGCTATTCTATCATGTATTTAATTTATTTGATTTTATTTAAATTATCACATGAAAATAATGTAAGAATATTAATTTATATTTTTTATTATATAAAAAACAATGAATCTCCGAAATGTATGTACGCGCATAACTTTCGGACGACTGCATCAAATTGGATAATTTTTTTTGTGTTCATTATTGTCAGGACAAAGTTTGTATAAAAGAAAATTTTAAAAAAGTCGAACAGAATTTTTTTTAAAATATCTTAATATGAAAATTGAATGAGTAAATGAGACAGAAGACTGAAAGATCTTCAATATATTGACAAAACATTGATAGATTGACGTTCAGTCTTTCAGCCAGAAGTTGTTAACTTCAAACATTAATTCATATACAATTACCGCTTCTTTCGCAACAGCAAAACGGTGTTTCGTGTTATTTATTGTTATTGATAAGAAAATGCCACGCGTAACGCAAGTCGAGTTCACAATTTTTGAGACAATAAAATTGAAGAAGAGCATAGGCAGCATTTGGAGGCAAACAGAATGAGAATTTTTCAAGCGAGATCTACCACGACTCCGGAAGAACTCATACCATCGACTTCTGTTTCAAACGTAACAATTACCCATAAACCTTCCGAGGTCTATCGCGCTTTTATAGACTTGGAAAAGGCCTATGACAAAGTGGTGAGGAGTGAATTGTGGTCTACATTGTCTATGTATGGGGTGAGTGGTAGTTTAATGCGAGCAATAAAATCACTTTACGAGGATTCCACTGCTTGTGTCAGGATAAACGGAGCTTGCACGGACTGGTTTAACATCAAAAAAGGTGTGAGACAGGGATGTATGGTAACTTATACATAGACGATTGTTTAAAAGATTTAAAAGAGAGTGCGTATGGATTGAAAATGAGAGATTTGATCGTCAAATGCCTTCTTTACGCCGAAGATCAAGTCATATTATCGTTATCTGAAGAGGAGTTGCTGGCGATGGTTAATGTTATGCATGATGCCCTGAAAATCAAAGGAATGAAAATAAATGTGAGCAAAACGAAAGTAATGGTTTTTGAAAGAAAAGAAAGCATGGCAAACTGTGAAGTTTCGCTTGAGGGAGAAATAGTGGAACAAGTAAATATATTTGTGTACTTGGGTTCAAAGTTTACTAGAGATGGAAAGTGTGACAGTGACATTGAGCTAAGGGTGTTGGCAGAAAAACAAATAAATGAGGCCCTGCATAGCTTTATGAATAGCCAGAAAGTGTCAAAAAGGCACGTCTGGCGGTGCATTGAGGTGTGTTGGTTCCTACACTTAAGTATGGTAGTGAATGTTGGGTTTGGCAGAAGAAGCATGAAAATAGGATTAATGCTGCGGAGATGAGTAGTCTGAGAAGAGAAGAGAACGATGTGGTGTAAAAGAAGAAGTGGTTACAAATATAGATAAGGGAATGCTTAGATGGTTTGGACACGTAGAAAGGATGGATGAAGGAAGATTGATGAAAAAATTTATAAGGCGAGTGTCAATGGACAAGTCGGTAGAGGTCGACCTCGGAGAACATACTCGATCAGATCAACATTGCTTTAAAGAAAGGACAGGTCAAGAGCTTTTTGAGACATGGCGGGAATTTTCAGTACTGCTAACAACTATTAAATCTATGCAGGGATAACGATTTATATCTCAACAAGAAATATATATATATATATATATATATATATATATATATATATATATATATATATATATATATATATATATATTCATAAATATATTCATGCAAAGACGATGAAGAGTTGTTATAAATAATCAAGAACACACCATTTATTATTTTAGTATAAAATATAATTTAAATTTGAGTTTAACATTTGGATATTTTTGGTTATTTTCAAATAATTTCAAATTTTTTTTAAAAAAAATAGGTTGTGGTTTAAAATAACTTTGTCTAAATTAATTCGTGTGAATTTATGGACTGTAAAATCTCAATTTATCTGAAAATTTCTAGTTAAGAATAGAATAGGTATCTTTGGATTAGTGTCATGTTTGTATTATACCTACATATATTTTTTTTATTTTAGATTGCGAGTTGCGTAACAACTTACTTGGTGATTTTGTTTCAATTTACCGATTAAAAATAATTAAACATCATTCACATCTTGCTTTTATTTATTATCATTCTTAGTTGTTAAAGTGTTACGTAATAAATTATCTATGGTAATAAATGTAACGAATTTATTCCACACTTCCTCTGTCCTTCCAATCATTCTTCCGCTTTTTATACCCGAAACATTGATTGATATATTACCCAGTAATATATCAAGTAATATATCAATCAACACCCGAAATCATCCAGCCTTTCTAGTGACCGATCCTTCGAAAAGGTTCCAATCTTTTCGGCTCACGACAGCTCCGCAGTTCACTCAAAACAATATATTTTTTAACGCACTGCATAGCTTTATGAACAGCCAGAAAGTGTCAAAAAAATAACGTCTAGCTGTGCCACACTTATGTATAGTAGTCAATGTTTGGTTTACGATGTGGTGTAAGTAAAAGATGTGGTTACAAAGATAGATAAAGGAATGCTTAAATGGTTTGAACACGTAGAATGGATGGATGAAGTAAGATTGATGAAACAAATTTATAAGGCGAGTGTGAATGGACAAGTCGGTAGAGGTCGACTTTGGCGAACATATCTCGATCAGATCAACATTGTTTCGAAGAAAGACCAGGTCAAGGGTACCAACAACCGACGAGCATGTATGAGAGCACTGATGAAAGTAGAGGAAACAAAAGATGTGTGTAAAAATCGTAGCAAGTGGAAGGAAGTGGTCTCTGCCTACCCCTTCGGGAAAAAGGCGTGACTATATGTATGTAGGAATATTGGAAGACGCCGTGTATCTTGGCTTAAAAATCTTAGGGACTGGTTTAATTATAGCAATTTTAAACTCCTTCGAGCTGCAGTCAATAAGGTCCGGATAGCTGCGATGATAGCAAACCTTCGATAGAAGATGCACTATAAGAAGAAGAAGAATATGTATGTGTTTTGTGAGCAGAAATCTTTTTAATTATCTTCATCTACCAAAAAACTGTTAAGTTTGTAAGGATCCGATTGAAATAAAAATAATATTTTTATATGTTTACGTTGAATCACAAATCACCGTGCACAAACTGTTTGCCGTCTTCCTTCTCGTGTACACGTCTTGTATACATAACGTTTAAAAAAACATGGAAAGGCAAATATTTATCAAGTACACATGTTGACGTTCACCCCTACCGCTACAACATTTTCTTAAAAAAATAATCTCGAGCACTTCGATTATTTCGTTGATATGAATCAGAAAATACCTTGTTTTTCCGTTGTTTTGTTCTGAAAAGCTTCGAAAACATTCGAGCAGGATTAATTTGCAGGTTGTTGTTTACCACGAATGGAAAGTGACCGTTCGATTACTAAAAATAAAACAAGTAAGTTTCCCATTAAATATTCTATCGCACTATAAAAACAAGTCGCATTTGTTTAAAAAACTACTCATTCGTTAAAAAGTTTTTGAAGTGAAAACTTCTTTAGCGGCGTTGTAAACTTTTTTTGTAAAGGGTAAAAATTGTTAAACTCGCGTCAGGACACGTGGCCTGATCGAAAATTCGTAAGACGGATGGAGAGTAGACAGCTGGCGTGGCGTAGGAGAGGGAGTATCCCCCTCTATTTCTACGGCGCGGCGAAAATGTATGCCTGCGCCGGCTGTTTCGTTTAACCATTCCAAAATATCCAAAACGCACAACGTTAATACTTAAGTTTTCACTTCTGCCGGCACTCCCAGAGTGCAACCCGTCGAATTTTTTTTTAATATAACCAAAACGTAAACTTATCTCATGAACAAAATTAACGAACCACCTTGAAGAATTTACCCAATTATAAAGTTAGCATCACTATTGTTAAGGTTTTTAGTTCTTCCGTGGGTTCGGCGATTAAAATCTCTCGATACAGTAACAGAATAATGTTTATTCCAATACAATAAATTCTACTTTTATAAATCACTTAGATATTCACTTAGATATACAACTGTTAAAACTTTTTATAACTATTTACATTTTTTAAATCATAAACACTTTTAAAACTAAAGGTAAGTACAGACCGGGCAACAAAATGTTGGCAACATGTTGCCAAGTGTTGTCAACATATTTGTAGATTGATGTTGCTAACACTGTTGCACGTCCACACCAAAGTCAATGTTGAATTAAAAATGGAATGCTGTTGGTGTTAGTGCTGCTTTTATAATCTTCTTCTTCTTCTTCCTTTTATAGACTAGGACTTAGTCCTGTTGCCTGTTCTAATCTTCCATGGAGGACGATTTCCAACTTTCGAACCACCTTTTTGGTGGTCTCCCTCGTGGTCGCTTTCCGGCTGGTCTTTCATTATTACATATTTTGGCTAGCCTATTCTCGTCCATTCGTTGAACATGGTCATGCCATCCTTTCTTTCTCTTCTTCATCCATTTTACTACGTCTTCGATCTTACATTTTTTTCTGATTTCTGCGTTTCTCTTTCTGTCTCGTAGTGTTACTCCTGCAATTGACCACAATATTCTCATCTCTGTTACTCGCATTTTGTGTTTGGTGGCTTTGGTTTCAGTTTGCGTTTCATTTGCATAGGTTAATATCGGTCTTATCATTGTCTTATAAATTCTTGTTTTATTTTCGATGTTCATGAATCTGTTTCTCTAAACCATTGTTCTCAATGCTCCCGCCACCTGTACTGCTTTTGTGGTCTGTGTTTGTGTTTCCATTTTTAGATCCCGGTTACTAGATATGTTTACTCCTAGATAGTTGAAGCTCATTATTTGTTCAATGATCTTTCCTTCTATTTCCAGCTTGCGTCTTGTTGGTTCCCTTGCTATTACCATGCTTTTCGTTTTATTGGTGGAGATTTCCATGTTAAATTTCTTTGCAGTTATGTTAAAGTGGTGTAATAATTTTTGTAAATTATCTTCATTGTTGGCGATTAGAATTGCATCATCGGCGTAGCAGATGCTGGTAATTGCTGGTAATGTTCAAAAAAGGAAAAGACGTTGGTGGCAGAGAGAATTTCTGAAACACGGGATAAGCCAACGATGGTACGTACCTCTTTCCGCAATTTCGTTAGACTGACAAAATCTGATTTTGAACATATTCTTTCTTTGGTAGCCCCTAAAATCGTAAAAAAGAATACAAACTACCGTGCTGCAGTTGATAATTTTGTGTTGCCAGCAGCACTAGCACTTACACACTAAGCGATGTTTTCCATTTGAATGGGGAACACGGATACATGCAAAAACCAACAATTTTTTTTTTTTTATGAAAATAGTCGCAAAAAGGGTAGACCTATCGTGTGGGGCGCAGACGGCCCGCACTGCGACTATTAGAAGGGGGAAGAGATTATAGATAGAAAATTATTGTGGACACGCTCTGGAAAAACTGATTTTGGAAGCTTATTCCATTCCGTAGCAGCCCTGTAAAAGAAGGATTCTTGATGAAGATTGGTCCTTGTAGTGTCAATCTTGAGAGTAAATGGGTGAGACTGATCAGCGTGCCGAGTTCTTCGGCCGAATGTGGCCAATGGTGGTACAAGAGTTTTTATTTCTCTGGAGCATCTGCCATGGAAATATCTGTAGAGCAATGACTAGTCTGCAACTCTTCTTCTATGTTCTAGAGGGTGAAGGGTCTCTGTGAGAGTTGAGCTGTTTTTATATCTTTGTTGTCACGCCGCCCAATGTTGCCGTGTTTCTAGCAACTTGTATCTTGTTGACGGGATACATGTTGCCCGGTCTATACTTTCCTTAATACTTAACTGTTCTCTTCGCGGCCGCTTAACTTTTTTTTATACCTCTAAATCACGATTCTAGACCTTTCTACCTGTTTTTCAAGAGTCCGGGGCCCTTCTAGAACTTGCCAGACCCCGTTTAAGGCCGACAAAGCGGTCTTATTAATATGCACCCGTGATGCGGTCGGTGCTCGGATGCCGATAAAAACCAGGTCCGTGTTGTAACACTATTATACGGTGCTTTTAATTCAAAACCAGCCAGTCCAAATAAATTTTCATTTTGCGTATGTGTAAGAAAAACAAAAACACGTCGAATTTTAAATCAAGGAGAGGTTTAAAAATGTTATTCTGCTGTTTCCAAGTGGCACCCCTTTAACATCCCCCACCTCTTCTTTAAAATGTCAAACAGCAACCCCTTCCTTGTGATACATCAAATGAAAACCCAAGAAAAATGCAAATAAGCCATATGAACAACAATTTATTTTGCAGATGACATGATACTAGCGAAATTACAACAGAAACTAAATAGAAGTTTATTACAAACAGCTCCTTAAAAGTATTTACAATAACTGTTCAAAGTGTGCTCCGTTATATTGTAGGCAAAAATTTAACCCATTTTCAAATTCTTCTCGAACTCTTTGCAAAGTTCCCTATACAAAGTAATCCGTCTACATTCTTCAGTTATTCTAAACTTAAGTTCTTCGAGGGGAGTTTTGTATACTAATGTTTTTAAATAGCCCCACAGAAAAAAGTCAAGTGGTGTTAGATCTGGAGATCTTGCCGGCGATTTCATAAAATTTCTTCTGCCATTCCAATGTTTTGGAAATCGTTCGTCTAGCGTTTGTCTTACAGCTAGTGCGTAATGTGGTCTAGCTCCGTCCTGTTGAAGGTGTATATAGGGTGTAACAAAAAGGTCATAAATTAAACTAAATATTCTGGGGTCCATTATAACTCTATTAAACATAACCAACCTTTATGCAAATGTGCACACAAAAAAAGTTACAACCCTTGGAAAGTACTAAATGATAATTGATTTTTTCCAATATTTCATGAAATGTTGGTGAATGGTTTTTCGGGTATATAGGCCGTCGTAGGTCTGAGTTTCTACTGGACGTTTCGCCATCTCTAGTGAATGGCATCTTCTGGAGATATACTTGTCTGCTTTTTAAGGCCGACAGTTTATGACATTTGTATGTGGCGATCGCAGGTTGTATTCGTTTTGGTGGGCGGGGCATATTTGATAGCTGTTCAGAAATTGGTCATGTTCCGGAGATTCATTCTTCTTATGTTTGTAAAGAAGCAGCCTTGTATTTTTAAGTACAGATACCCGTGCTCTATTAATTTTAACTGTTCCTTCAGATTTATTAAAGTTTTGCTGGTGTTTATGTATTTTAATCGCTTCTCTATAAAGCCTCGGGTAATATGCAGATATGGTGCATAAAACGTGGGTGTCCTCGAATTTAATTCTGTGATCATTATTATTAATTGTGTGCTCCGCGACAGCAGTATGTCCAAGACGGCAGTTGGCTTTGTGAAAACATTTCAGTTCTCCCTGCTGACAAAGGAAATGCCACTGTAGTGATGAACAGGATTGACTACAACAAAAATATGGTTGACCTTCTGGAACCTTTAACCTATAAAAAACTAAAAAGAGATTCAACACAATCTGTAATTAAAAAAGTCAATCATCTGATTAAGATTTCTTCTTTAGATGAACCAGTCAAAAAGAAACTACGTCATAGCGAAGCACTAATACCGAGATTAATGAAGTACCAAAAAATCACAAGGATGACGTGCCACTCCGTCCCATTGTTAGCACCATAGGTTCATCTACGTACTACCATGCGAAACATCTTGCCACGATCTTGCAGCCGCATATTGAACTTGTAGATTGTAGGGTGTGTCGTGAAGGCCATGCTGCCTCTCAAGCACTTCGACCTATCAGATCTTTTGTGCATAAACCTTAATCTATTCGAGGCCTGGGATTCCGAGACTTCGAGTGCATATTGGACTTACAAATTCGAATGTAAGAGACTCCCACTTTATTTAAAAGATCATTTTTTGTAGTAAATACTATACATTAGAACATATTTTTTTAACTGCGAATAACATGAATACTCAGTTATAACTTACTTTTTGTTCATCATCATCATCATCATCAATCAGCCCTTTGCATCCACTGCTGGATATAGGCCTTCCTCATTTCTGCTCACTGTCCTCTGCATCCAGTTTGTGGTTATTCTTTTGTTATCGTCCGTTCATCGCGTGGGAGGTCTTCCCCTGTTTCTCTTGTCAGCTTTTGGTGTCCACTCGAGCAGCCTTTTTGTCCATCGTCCATCCGCCATGCGGGCCACATGTTCAGCCCAGTTCTACTTGAGCTACTTTTTGTTACCTACTCAAAATTTTTGAAGGATAATGAAAAAGAAGCCGCATCCCGATAAAAAATGGCTTTTCGAAAAAGTGCCATGAGCCAAAAAAAATTCAAAAATGATGTATTAAACCAATGGTGTCACAATACTAATTTAATTGTAACGCATAGAAAAGTTTGGGGAGTTTTAGGGGTTCAAAACCCCGTAAAATTCTTATGGGCTGTACAGATTTAGTGGTTTTATATAAAAAAGATGATGTAACGATAAGAAAGCTATGTATCCATTTTCATTATAAAATTTTCATGACATTTTGGAAAAAATCGAATTTTATTTTGTGTGCACGCATGCATTGAGGTAAGTTATGTTCAATTTAGTCATTTTTATCCCCAGAATATGTGGTTTAATTTATGACCTACCTTTTTGTTACACCCTGTATATTCTTTTCATTTATCAGCAGATTTTCCTGTTTATCCACTTGTCTTTCTAGTGACTAAGTAATAAGTGGATCAATTTCATTTTCTAATATTTGTAAGCACAAATAAAAAGTGATAGAATTTATCTCATTACCTTCCAATATGTTTGTTAACAAAGCCATTTAAATAAAACGTTGATTCATCACCAAATTTGCGTCTTCTTGTATATTTGGGACATTGTTTTACAAAATTCAATTTTGCGAAAGTAAAAAACAATTTTAACACTTTGTGTATGGAACCAACAGAAATATTTATAAGTTTTAATACTTTTGTAATGAAATAGGTAGGATCCATAGCAAAATGACCAATAACTTCAATTTGTGCAGCTTCATCGAGAACTCTGGGATTATTTTTTTTTTATTGCAAACGGAACCAGTTTATCCAAATTTCCATACTAATTCTTTGATGGTCTGGTGGTCTATATTTCTATCAGGATGCCTTTCATTAAAAACTCGAGCTGTTCCTCGAGCGCACTTGTTATGATGACCACAAATAAATATTATTTCCATTCGTTCTTTCAGAGGATACATCATTTTAAAATAACTCAAGATTCTACAGCTACAAATAATGGCTAATTTACCGTCGCGAATAACTAACTAAATATACTATTAATATGTTTGAAACAAATAAATAAAATGACAAAAAATGTCAAAAAAGGTGACATGTATATAGAAGAAAGTAAAATGATCCCTAATTACCTATCGAACAGTGGCGTAGGTCATTTTTGTTATGGTCTTATGTTATTTCACAAAATTTGTTGTTACCAGCAAAATAAAGCGACAGCATAAATTGTTTTGGTTACATGGCTGATTTGCATTTTTCTTGGGTTTTTATTTGATGTATCACAAGGTAAGGGTTGCTATTTGACATTTTAAAGAAGATGTGGGGGATGTTAAAGGGGTGCCACTTGGAAACAACAGAATTCCATTCATAAACCTCCTCTATGATTAAAAATTTGACGTGTTTTTTCGAAATATTCGGTATTTTAATTTATCTACATTTACCGTAATTTACTAAATATTGTTTTCATCTCTTCGAAACGTAGTTATGAAAGGCTCTCTCTATCACAATGTCCCTTAGCCTCATTGAACTGCCATTTAAAGAATTTTTAAAACATATGAAAACTGAATATAGTTATGTAGTTTGAGTAGAGGTGCTTTAAAAAGAACATGTAAAAATTTCAATTGTTTGATTAAATGAAAAAATATCCGTTTCCCCAATTTAAAGATAAATAATGGAAGTGTGATTTTTTCGTTTTCCTTGATATAACTCATCATTTGAATGACTTAAACATGCAACTTCAACGAAATATTTTTAACGTGTTTGATAAAATTAATACTGTTTATAGCAAACTCAATATTTGAAACAAACAACAATTCCCATATTGCACACTTAAGAAAAGAAAATATATCTAGTATTTAAAAACATTTATAATAGAACTTGAATCGCGATATAAAATATTTGCTTCAGAAAAAACCGTTCTTAGTTTTAATATTTTTACTTCCCGTTTATTTAATACATAAATGGAAACATTTCGGAAAAACTACAAAAGGAATAAATAATAGATTAACAAGACTCCATGGATTTAAGAAATAAATTTTAAACTGTCTACATACATAATTTCCATCCAAATTTAGAATAATTTCCACGTTTAGACGCACATCCAAATACCCATTGATCACCAAATGAAAGTGAATAAATAACATATAAAGATTTTTGTACCATTTCTTTACAGATATTACGAAATTATTTTTAAAAAAACATTTTGTTGTCAAAGTGATGCGGACCATTTTAAAATATTAGAAAAACGATGATCGTGGATGACTTATTTATTTCAATACCTACATTCGAAATTCTCCAGCCCTTGATTATTACGTCAAGATTGTTTGGATTATTTCCAATAACTTATCAGAGAAATGGAAACGTATACAAACTGAGATGGTCCATTTGTTACGCAGTTTATAGTTACTCGTTGTCGATTGGATTATGTAAGTTTCTACCAAAATTTAAACTATTCCTGCTATACTTTAATTGAGAGATCCCACCCCCGATTTCCCTGCTTTACTCTTATTGATAGTATCCCACCCCCTAGCTCAACCTACCCCGGTTTCCCCCAAAATATTTATTAGATACCAAAACTTTTAACTAGTGTAGTTACAGTATAGCCTAAAAATTCAAGAAAGTACAAGGAAATAAAATTAATATGATGACATCTAACAATTTACCCATAATATAAAAAATTATTTTTAATTCCAAAAAGGTATTTATTTTTTAAAATAATAGTATTATTTTATACGAGGTTTGGCTATTAAATAACAAGAGTATTCGCGCAGAAGGCGTCATAGTGGGGTAGGGGAGAAAACGAATGCAGCGTTCTTTCAAAGTGTCTATTATTTCAGTACGAAAACACGTTTTTGTCGCTGTAGCAGTATTTTTTCGATAGATGTTGTAGATTGTTGATTGTAGGGGGGGGGTCGTAAAGACTAGGCATCTTCTCAAGCACCGCGACCTATCAGATCTTTTGTGCATAACCCTTAATCTATTCGAGGCCCGGGATACCGAGACTTCGTACAAAGTTTATCAGTTTCCTAGGGGCTAAGTTTCTTACATCGAAGGGCTTTAGGTAGGCCCCTTCCGGAAACTTGAGCCTCTTGCAGAAAAGCGCTGGGCATTCGCAAAGCAAATGTTCTGCAGTTTCATCGAAGTTCTCGCAGTAGCGGCAACTATCACTCTCTGTTTTGCCCATCTTTTTCAGGTAATACCTCAGAGGTCAGTGTCCAGTGAGGAGCCCCGTCACCAGTCTCAAGTCTTTCTTATCCAACTCGAGAAACTGTTTAGCTTACTGGCTTTTTGGCTTGTCTTTGTCCTGGCACTTTATGCCAGTGAGATTTCATTTCATCTGTTTCTCAGCGTCGAACCTCTTCTTTCAAGTGGGCTTTGGAGAGTTCGCAGAAGGGTTCTGGGCCGGAAATTTGTGTATTTGCCCCTTCATTGTCAAGGCAGTCTGCTTCTTCGTTCTATAGAGGTTAGAAACGAACGTGTTTTTTTCTCGTGCCGATAACAATGTGTGAGGAAAAACATGAGCAATGGATCAATGGGAAATTTATCGTTAAATTAAGAAAAAACTCCGACTGAGTGCTATAAGTTGTTAAAAGAGGCCTATGGTGAGAATTTTCTATCACTCGCGTGTTTTCGAATGGTAAGAGAATAACAAAGATAATCAACGTCCAGGTCGACATCAACGGCATCGTAATGACTAAATAGGTTCCAGAGGTTAAAACAGTAAACCAAACTTACTATTTGAATGTTTGGCAACACTGTGAGAGTAAGTTGGTAAGAGACGGTCGGAGTTGTGGAAAAACAAGTCGTGGATCTTGCACCAAGACAATGCACCTGTCCATAACGCGCTGTCCGTGAAACGGTATTTAGTCGTTTTTTTTTTTTAATGAAAATAGTCGCAAAAAGACCTATCGTGTGGGCCCTCACTGCGACTATTAAAAGGGGAAGGGATTATAGAAAGGAAATGATTGTGGACACGCTTTTTAAAAAGTTGCAGGTCATAGTTCTCTGGAAAAATTGATTTTGAAAGCTTATTCCATTCCGTAGCAGACCTGTAAAAGGATTCTTGATGAAGATTTGTCCTTGTAGTGTCAATCTTGAGATTAAATGGGTGAGACTGATCAGAGGCATAGAAAGACTGATTAGAGGCACTCCAGTGCTCAATAACGTGCCTTACTTACTTGATTTAGCACCCTGTGACTTTTTCCTGTTTCCAAAGATCAAGTCTGGCTTAAAAGGGACCCGGTTTAAGTAGATGGAAGAGGTGAGCTAAAATCGGCGGAGCTCCTAAATGCTCTTACAAAAGAAGACTTCCAGCATTGCTTTGACCAATGGAAAAAACGAATGAAACAGTGTGTGGCGAGAGGAGAAAAAAGCATTGAAAGGGAGCATTCGATTGGAGAATATGACCTCGTATGTGTATAAATTAACCAACAAAAAAAGTGAATGAAAATTTGTAAATAACTCAGTGATGTTAAAATTACTTTACAATGTATAATTAATTATCTACAATTACAATACCTTTAGGTAAATTTTAATTAAGTATAATTAAAATTACAATACGCTGTGTTCATTTGAAAAGGACCCACCCTTATTGTTTCAGAAATGAGACATATTAGAATGGAATGCCGAAACATGTCAACTTTTAACTTGAGGGAAATACTTTTTAGCGCTGATGTCATAAACTTCAGATTCACCCCCTCTGGAGAAACCCCTTAAATTTTTCCAAATGGCGTTAGGTATCAAGTCATACCTCATTTAGAAGGTTTAGTAAATCTCTATTCAATTATATTGTTTTGCCTTTGATACCAGGCTTCCATTGTTATTTTAGGATTACTTATGAAAGTGGATAGATACAATATGAACATAACAAACAGCTTTTGCGTTTTTAAATTATTTGAATTATTTTGTGATACATTTTTGAAATCAGCTCAGCAAGAAAAATTCCTAAATTGAAAAAAAGGGGGGTATTTTATTTAAAAAAATTGGTGCTTACGTCATCACTCAAAGGTTATTTACACTGTGTAATAGATTGTTCTCTTAAAAAATAGTAAATTAAAATCAAAAATCCATCCCTTTCTAGATTTTTTCGTATTACCGTTTATGAGGCTAATAATGAATTTATGCGTTACTTTGTGGACGCACTGTATAAGCGACAATAATTAATTGCAATTACAATACACACTTTAGAGCAATTTAAGCTGCTTTTTGAATAGGATTTAGGCAGGAAGTTGAAAAAATTTTAAAAACAATTATACTAGGGCAGTTTGATAAGTCAGTGACTTTTTGAATTTCCCGCGCAGTTACTCCAAATGCAACAGTGCTGCCGTCAACTATAATCTATCAGTGGGCAACTTTTTAATTTGGAGCAAGCTACGTCGTGCAGTCACTGAAACTAAAGAAAGACTTGATAAATACTACGGGGACTCGGCACCATCAATTTCAATGGTTAAGAAGTGGTTTACAAATTTCCGTTGTGGTCGTACCAGCACTAGTGACGGCGAACGTCCAGGTCGCCCAAAAGAAGTGATCACGCGGGAAATCGTCGATAAAATCCATGAACTGATATTGGATGATCGGAGAATGAAAGTGCGTGAGTTGGCTCATGCTGTAGGTATCTCAACTGAACGGGTACATCATATTTTACACGAATATTTGGACATGAAAAAACTCTCTGCGAGATGGGTGCCGCGATTGCTCACACACGACCATAAGCGCAATCGTGTGACCACTTCAAAAGAGTGTTTAGCGATGTTAAGCCGTAATCGGGGCGAATTTTTGCGCCGTTTTGTTACTGTGGTTGAAACGTGGATCCATCACAACACGCCAGAGACCAAGGAACAATCGAAACAGTGGGTTGCTAGGGGTGAACGTGGACCAAAGAAGGCGAAACAGAGTCTGTCAGCAAACAAGGTCATGGCCACAGTTTTTTGGGATGTACGCGGTGTCATTCACATCGATTACCTCAAGAAAGGTAAAACGATCAGTTTCAGTGATGGATTTTTTACGTAAAAAGTAATGCTTAATCAGCACACGAAATTTACTTTTTTCCATTTTCGTAAAAGTTCCCGAGGTTGTCTGCTTTGAACGGCTATCAAACACCAACTGCACGACGTAGCTTGCTCAAAATTAGAAAGTTGCCCACTGATAGATTATAGTTGACGGCAGCACTGTTGCATTTGGAGTAACTGCGCGGGAAATTCAAAAAGTCACTGACTTATCAAACTGCCCTCGTATAATTATATATTATATATTCCAACTTGCGTTTTTGATGATAAACACGACTTCTAGTTGCTTTTGGAGACGGGCAAGCACCTCGGGGATTCGGACTCTCCTAACTATTAATCTTACTTATATTATTACTTATATTACCTTTAATTTATATTAATAGATTATAAACCAACAATAAGTTTTAAAAACAATACCTTTTCAAATTGTATTCGGAACCGCCTACAAATTTGAAATCGGATTTTTATAAATTGATTTTTTACATATTAAAAGTATATTTGTAAAATGCAATCGTATTTGTACCAAAACGAGTAATTGCGTTACAAATTAAATACAATAGAAGAGCAAGTAATTAATTACTGTTTTAATTACAATGAAACTAATTTAATTAATTTTTCAAGTAATTGTAATTAATTACTTAGCAACACTGAAATAACTAAAAACATTTTAATTGACATGACTTTGTTTGACATGTTATTGTTTGCGTAAATATTGTTTAAAAGTGCGTGTTTACCCTTTGATGTACCTAAATAAAACATGATTTCATAAATCTATAAAGTTGCCGTAAACACCAGCAAAACAAGTAGGTAGACGAGGTGAGGTCGTTTTTAAAAGGATAAACTAGGTTTTTCACTGGTTGTATTAAGGGGTAACATCACCTTAGTTTTCGGAAAAATTTATATTAAATTAAAAAAGTAAATTTGACGCAGCTATTAAATAAATAAAATAATTTTCATCCTACATATATTTATAGTATTATTATGAATAATTTGCAATAATAACGAATAAAAAACTAAAAAATGAATTTTTTCGAGTTATTTCTTACAAAACAATAATTGCGCTGTAGCAGCAGCTTTTGCATTGGAAATTTCGTAGGGCACATTTTTAAACTCACTATCGCTACCAATGCAAATTTTCAACTAATTTAATGCCAAATAGCTTATAGTCAATATTTCGCTGCTATGGCAATGATCAACTGCATTTATCAAAACCATACCTACCAAGATTTTCAAATTTACAATGACAACAACAACGATGTACGGGAAGTACCCACTTCCCGGACAGTTGCCAAAAAAAGTAATTTTTTATTTGGTCACTGATGAAAAGAGTAATCCCTAATGATCTCGAATTCATGTATTTTTTATTTACTTTCAGTTTTAATACATTTTCTGCTACACAAATATTTTGTAACCATTACAAAATATTAACGATACGATATTGGTACCCGATTAGGTTTAAATCGGCACTGCGTATCTGTTAACTTCGGGAATATTTTGGGGATCGTTAACAGGTCTCTTTCTTTAAAAATTCAAGTCTAATACATATATGATGCAATCTCAACAGTTTTTGCGCTATTGTTATACATTTTGAAACAGGGTTGCCAGGTTGGTTAAACAAAAATTCCACAATCGACCCCCAAATTTGTCCTTTTTTTCAACAAAAATCACTCAAAATTAACATTTTTTAATAAACGAAAGTAGATATTTGGTAAAATTTTCTATTATTTAGTTGATAATACCTGTGCTCTTTGTTGGAATAGTTTCACAATCAATCAGCGAAAAAATATTCCAGAAATGTTCCAACAATAAATTGTTCTCCCAAAAAATACCCCAGGTAAAAGTATCCCCCGAACTGCCCAAAAACTCACCAGGTCTGGGTAAAAATTTCTCAACATGGCAATCCTGCTGTCAGTTGTTACGACTAATATATAAACAAATGCATCAGCACCATCTAGCAACCATCAATAACAGTACATAGTATCATTTGATCAATTCAAATTTTTTTATAAACATTTTTTAAATACAAGTATGGAGTATGGAGAGTGGTGCAATTAAAAAAAATACACATTTAAAATTTTATCCCTAAAAATTCTTCTCCCTAAAAAACTCCCTGTATAGATTTTTCCCCCTAAATATAGGGAGAAAACACTCTTAGTTGGCATCGCCGTTTTGAAACTATAGACCAGGTTAGGTTAGGTATCATGTGAATGGGGCGTAGGTCGCCCCTCCACTGCGACCCTTGATGGGTCTATTGTAGCTCACCCCTAGAGTTCACCGCACAATCCAGCACTTCTCATGAAGTTCATGGTTGTATGGGGTGGAATTTTCTTAAAAACGGTAGGTTCTAGGTTGGTATAACCAAATATGTTAAACCTTATTCTTCCCAGGCAGGGACTTGAACATGGTATGTGATCAGCCGTTTCGCCATAGACCAAATGACTGCGTTTAAACTCGTTGTTAATCGTTGTTAGCTTCCAAAATTCTCTAAAGTAATTATTGTTACAAAGGGATGACTAACTGTAACTGTAAAAATAATTTACAATATTCTTAAATTTATCTAGCAAAAAAAATTCGATTTTTTAAAAATCTGAAGATGTTGTAACCTCTTAAATATAAAGTATTTCCTCTATAAAAATTTAAAAAAAAAAACAGCATGCAAGTTAGAAAAAACATTTTATTATTTTTATATTTAATTATTTCTCTTACAGCTTGTTGGACAATAACAGGGATGATATCAGATGTGAAGACAGATCCGCAGCATTCGTTAAGAATGACAAGCGACAAAACCAGATTCGTTTCTTGTAGCGATATAAGTATCGTTGTAATAATTGCAGTATTTGCAACATTTACTTTACATTTAAAAATGAAAAAATTTTGGAAATTGATGATCACTCTGAACGAGGTAACGATGAAAAAAAATAAAAAAGAAATTGTGGTATTAATTTTTATTGATCCAGTGACCAATCGTCATTCTTTAGGACAGTCCTTTTTTTTTAACTCTTCTGTCCTCCTTCGAAAAGTATCCTCCTACATTTGTCCTCCTTTTAGATATTTGACGCGTTATGTGACATCACCGAAAATAACACTTTTCAATAGTGATGGACAAAGCGTGGTAAATAGTCAGCTGTACCGCCTTTTAACCTTTGTTGGAGGAGTGGTAGCGTACCAGACGACTAAGGCCGTTATCGTGCCGCTTTACAAGGGAAAAGGTTCGCAGCAGGAATGTAAGAACTACCGAGGTATTAGTTTACTCAGCATATTCGGCAAACTGTATGCAAAGATATTGATTAAAAGAGTAACGAATGAAACTGAGAAGATGATATGGGATGTGCAAGCAGGGTTTAGAAAAGGAAGAAGATGTATGGATCAGGTCTTTTTATTACGAGGTATAGTCGAAAAATTCTTGGCTAGAAGTCAGGTCTATTGCGCTTTTATAGACTTGGAAAAGAACTATGACAGAGTGGTGAGGAGTGAATTGTGGTCGACATTGTCTTTGTATGGGGTGAGCGGTAGTTTAATACGAGCACTGAAATCACTTTACGAGGATTCCACTGCTTGTGTCAGGATAAAGGGAGCTTGCACGGACTGGTTTAACATCTAAAAAGGTGTGAGACTGGGATGTGTGGCTTCGCCATGGCTGTTTAACTTCTACATAGACGATTGTTTAAAATATTTAAAAGAGAGTGCGTATGGATTGACAATGAATGATTTGATCGTCAAATGCCTTCTTTACGCCGATGATCAAATCATATTAGCGTCATCTGAAGAGGAGTTGCAGGCGATGGTTAATGTTATGCATGATGCCCTGAAAATCATCATATGAAAATAAATGTAAGCAAAACGAAAGTAATGGTTTTTGAAAAGGAAGAAACATGACAAACTGTGAAGTTCTGATTAAGGGAGAAAGAGTGGAACAAGTAAATAAATTTGTGTACTTGGGTTCAAAGTTTACGAGGGATGGAAAGTATGACAGTTACATTGAGTAAAGGATGTTAGCATGAAAACACTGCATAGCTTTATGAACAGCCAGAAAGTGTCAAAAAAGGCACGTGAAAAATCGAGATTGAATTGTGACAACTCTAGCTGCAGCCCTTTCCGTAAAATACAACATGATGATATTTCTTGTTCAAATATTTTCAATATATCGTTAGAAGATGCACTGAGAAAAAATATTAATTCAATGAAAAGTACTTATTTAAATATTAATAAACAGACAAGTACCTAAGCATAATTACAGTATAAAATGTTACATATGTTTTTATAATGCATATAATCATAATATATTCGTAGTGTATTATTGCAAAATATAAAAAAGGTTTTTTTTATTACAGAAATTTTTTGGATAACCTATTACAAACACCTTTAGTAGGTGCTCAAAGTAGTAGTTTTTTATTGTTTTAGGCAGACAACATTATTCCATTTAAAAACCCAAAGAGATTACGAAAATCGTCAATTATTTTTATAGCTATTGTCATATCAACAATAATCCTGGTTTTAACGTACGACATTATCCTGAAATCAAGAGGAAAAAATGTGGCTTACATAAAAACATACTTCGCCTTTTACGTGCTCTACAGCATCATAATTATGATCGGGGTGTTTTTCTGGCACATAATTTTTCTCATAAAAATAAGAATCGATTTGTTAAACAGAAATTTATTAAAAATCAAAGATCAAACATTAATGAATCGGAATTTAATTTTTGAGAAATTTGTTGGCAGAGTGTGCTTGGATACAGGCGATACCAAAACAGGTAATAAAACAGGTGATAGTTTTTCTGCAAGGTATACTAAAATCTCGTCTAACCTTATTGTTAGGAGTGAAGATTCTTCAGAAAAAAGTAAGTCGTACTGTGATAGTCATGAAACCAAACCGCATTTTATACAGTATTTGGCACAAATATTTTGTTTAGAAGATGCACTGTGGGTTTATACAGCAATTAAGGTAAAATAAATAATAAGTTAAGAAATAAGGTGAAAATTGACCTGTTTATACAGATAAACTAAATTAAATAAGGATTAAGAATCGACGAATGAAATCACGCCTTTTTGACAATGACGTTCGTTTTTATTGCCAATTTCATTCTTTAATTTGTTTTCTTTACTTTGAAAATACATAAAACAATTACTCTGTATTAAGATTTTAATTTGAAACTATTATTTAATAAAAAAAAACCAATGAAAATACAAAAACTTTTAGGTTAGAACACAATTTAAAAGAATGATAAAGGTTAGTATAGAATAGAACAGCACAAACAGAGTGTTTCTAACACAAAACAATTTGTCTAGTTATGCGAACATTCATTTTTTAATAAAATAAGGTAAGAGTTGAAAGTTGGTCAACTCTTACCTTATTTCTTGCTTCTTATTTTATTTCAGTAGGTGTATAAAAGTTCCCATTGATTTACGTATGTTTAACTTTTTTATTTTATTTCTTACTTTACCTTATTTGCTGTATAAACCCACTGGCACTTACAAGTAAAATATACAATTTTGCCACATTACGTTGTCGATAATGCTACTAAATGCTGCTATATATAATTATTATCTTTTTAGGAGTGACCCTTTTTCAATACACCGAAAGTAAATAATAATTCCCTTATTGAAACAGAACTTGGTATCTCCTTTTTTTTTGTTTTTTTTAATTGTTCATCGAGTTTTGAATAAATTTTAAAAATTGGTAATTTTTCAGATATTTTATTTTATTTATTTTTCGAAAAAATCACAGTCCCAAATAAACCACGATATTCCTGTAAACAAAAACATTACATCTAATCATATGATTAAAAATAAAATCAAGTTGGTACCGGGTTTTCCATAAAATCCAATAATACTATTAGAAAAGTGCTCCATTTTTTAAATTTGAGATATCGTACCTCAAATAGAAGATGGTATGGATTTACAAAAAATCTTTTTATTACGTAATGAATACCTGAGAAGAATAGATAAAGTTCATCGGAAAGGTAAATTCATAGTTTCTTCTTCTTCTTCCTTCTTTAATGTAAGCAATTTGCTTGTTTTTCTTCGTATCCTCTGCCGTTCAATCATTAGAACAACCTGCTCCATCTCTTGCGGGGTCTTCCAACGCTTCGACGACTTGTCTCTAGTTATTTTGACCATTCTGTCGTCATTCATCCTGTCTATGTGTACGTTCCACTCTTCCTTTCTTCCCAAAATCCATTCATTTACATTTCTATTTTACATGTTCTTCTAATGTCCTCGCTTCTTTCCCTGTCAAAAAATCTTTTTCCAGCGATCCGGCGCACTATTTTCATTTTGGTGGTTTCTAATATTCTCTTTGTTTTTTATGTATCTGGTCTTGTTTCCGCTGTGTATGTTAATATAGGTCGGATGACCGCCTTGTAGATTCGGGATTTGGTCTCGATTCCGATATATTTGCTTCGGAGGATTGTATCGTTCAGGTAAGCTGAGGTTTGTGCTGCTTTTGCCGCTTGGTTTCTTACCTCCGCCTCTATGTCACCGTATGCTGATATTTCTATGCCTAGATATTTAAATTTCATCTTCTGTTGTATAATTTTATCATCGACAACCAGTTTGCATCTGATAGGTGTTTTTGAAATTGTCATGCATTTCGTCTTTGCTGCAGATATCTTCATTTTAGAGTTTTTGCCGTTGTGCTGAATTTGAATAGTAATCTCTGTAGGTCATCTTCGATTCCTGCAATCAGAACAGCATCATTGGCATAGCATAGGATTTTGACGTCTTTGTTCCCCATTTTATACCCTTTCAGGTTACGAGTGCTGTTTATTATTTCGTCCATAACGATGTTGAACAATAAGGGGCTAAGGGAATCTCCTTGTCGAATACCACTATTTACAGGAATTTCTTTGGTAGTTGTGCCATTAATTTTAGCTTGTATTTTGTGTCTCCGGTAAATATTTTCGATGGTTTTTATGATGTTGTATGGGATTTGCCTGTTGTATAGAAGGTGTACCACGTCCTCCAGTTCTATTTGGTCAAACGCCTTTTCCAGGTGTATAAAACACATGAAGGCTGGTTTGTTATACTCAATGGATCTTTCAGTTATTTGTCGAAGTACAAATATCGCATCAGTACAAGATCTTCCTGATCTGAATCCTTGTTGTTTATCGCCCAATGTGGCAAGTTCATTTATTTTATTTGTTATAATATTTGTTACTAGCATTAAGGTTGTATTTAGAAAGTTTATGCCTCGGTAGTTTGCGGGTATCTTTTTGTCTTCTTTTTTAAACAGTAAGATTGTGGTACTTAGGCGCCATTCGTCCTGAATTTTTTTATGTAAAAGGATTTTGCGAATTATGGCTGTTAGCTGCCGTTTCAGGCTTCTCCCGCCGTATTTAAGAAGTTCATTTGTAACACCGTTTGGGCCTGGACTTTTTCTGTTCTTAATTTTCATTAATGCCGTTTCTATATCCTTTTTTTCTATTTCAGTTACTTCGTTAATAGTTCATAGTTTATCTTTATTAAACTTGGTACGTCACTAAAGTACGAGTTTCGTGAGTGCTTTCCTAAATATAGAAAAACGTATTATAATAGTACATGCCGGTAATGAGATTGGTTTTGTGTCTAATAGTTTATTATTATCGACAAAGAGTATTTTGAGTTGTTTGATACATCCAATTAAAGTCCGGTCATGGACCTGCCGTCGGCTTAATTCTTTGAGGTGCCGTATTCGCGATACAGGAAAAATTATTTCTATTTTAAACTATACCTTCGATAATCTTCGATAATCTTCGATTAGAAAAAGTAGTGGAATATAGCCGTGAATGAAGAACATAGTCAGCAGCTTAGTTTCGGGGCTCACGTGCTTATACCAAATGGTTATTCAGTATGGGAGATAGAAGAGCCTTATGGGCAGAATTATCAAAGGGACTTGGCAATTTAGTTCTTAAAATGATATGAATTATATTAGCAGAAACCCGATGACTATAGCTTAAATACAGCACGATATATTTCAGGAAAATGGTTAATGTCTTTATCAATATTTCAAGATAAAATTTTTGAGGCTACTTCAATAATAAATAACTCGATGGAGCTGTGCATTCACGTAAGTATGCATCTTACACTTAAATTTAAAAAAAAAGAGTTCCTAGCAATAATTATAGAATTATAGATACATAATTTAGTTAATAACCTGATAACATACATACATACATAAAGTCACGGCTTTTTCCCATAGGAGTAGGCAGAGACCACTTCCTTTCACTTGCTACGGTTCGTACACACATCTTTTGCTTCCTCTACTTTCATCAGTGCTCTCATACATGCTCTTCGGTTGTTGGTACTCTTGACCTGGCCTTTCTTCAAAACAATGTTGATCTGATCGAGATATGTTCTCCGAGGTCGACCTCTACCGATTTGCCCATTCACACTCGCCTTATAAATTTGTTTCGTCAATCTTCCTTCATCCATCCTTTCTACGTGTCCAAACCATCTAAGCATTCCTTTATCTATCTTTGTGACCACATCTTCTTTTACACCACAGCGTTTTCTTATCTCACTATTCTTAACTTTATCCAACCGAGTCACTCCGGCTATACTTCTCAGACTACTCATCTCCGCAGCATTAATCCTATTTTCATGCTTCTTCTGCCAAACCCAACATTCACTACCATACATAAGTGTAGGAACCAACACACCTCTATGCACCTAAATTAATACAACAAAAGATTTCCAAGAGTGTTCTGTTTTTAGAAATTCATTCTAACGTTGCAGAATTAAGAGTTATCATATTTATTAGGCTGAGACTTCACTAGTGCGTTGCGTCGTCGCAGCGTCAACGCTGCGTCGTAAAGAAATAATTCCGAACATAAGAATTAAATTACTGGCGAGAAAATTAATGTCACTGTTCTAAAAGCATGGGGTGCTTTGTATGGCATTTTTATACTAACTCTGCGTTTCGGAATAAAAGCACCCCACGATTTTAGAACAGTGACATTAATTTTCTCATCAGATATTTTATTATGTTAATTTATGTTATGTTTATAATGTTAACAATTATTTTTTACTTTTTAGTTTTACTATCTTTAAAAGCCTGATTTTTAGTTTTTTTATACTATAATTTATTATTTATGCACTTATATTTCACTTATACAAGGTGTTTCAAAAAAAGGTGACCCCGTCTCTAGGAAAACTAAAAAATAATTGGGGTTTGCTTATTAAACAATTTTCGTAACGCCATCCGTATTCAAGATAAAGGGCGTTGAAGAAAAAAAATGTATACACATTCATTACGATTTTGCCGAAACAACTCGAAACATTGTAATGAAATTTTATACGAATATGTTTAAAAAGCTGATACATCCCATGAATTTGTTTTTATATCTGACTCCCCTAGAGGCCCATAGGGCCGTCCGCGGCCCACACGATAGGTCTACCCTTTTTGCGACTATTTTCATAAAATAAAAAAAAAGGTACATGCTCAACACATGTTATTTTTTTGGAACGTTTCAATCCAGAACGTTATCAAATTAGAACCGTTATTCCCATCACTAACACTGAGACGCTGTGCTGCTATGGCGTGCGTCGCCCTCTTCGTTGTGACGTCGTGCTTCGTCGCAACGCACTAGTGAGGCCTCAGCCTTAGAACTAGAAACAACTGTCCCATCATTCCTGATTAAGACTGAGGGTGTATTTTCAAAACAATTCTCTTAAAATGATTTCTCAGGAAAAACCAGATGAATCTGGTCCAAGCGGTCACTACTCAATAGAACCTGTTCTTTCTTGCATAAAATTGAATAAGGAGAATAAAAACGGTAGAAAAAGAAAAAAAAGCATTCCAAGTACATTTATAATTATTTAGTTTCTAATACACAATGAATATTAACTCATTAAATAATATTGTAGGTAATAATGCTAAGCTGCCTTCTCCATCTGATTGTGACGCCATATTTTCTGCTAAAGGATGCGTTTGGTGATGCAGACATATTTTTTATTATTCTTCAGGTATTGTGGGTTTTGGCGCACATCGGAAGGGTTCTTATTATTGTAGAGCCATGCCAGATTTGCATAAACGAAGTAAGTGTTTAAACGAAAATAAAATTATTTATTTTGTCTAATTTTCTCTTTGAGTGCCTACTTTATAAAATCTTTGTAATTTATTACTTATTTTTTTACTTAAAATAAAATAATATTAAGAATGAACCAGACAGAGCGATGAAAGCGATTCTATCTCACTCCCGTAAACTATAATGATAAACAGGATGGTTTTTCGGAGGAGAACGTATTATAGATAAAGTATCTTGCATAAACGCATTTTATTTTTAAACCTACAGTACATTAATAGGATAAACGAAAATTACAGAAAGAAAAAGCTTAACAAAAACATTTTGAAAAACCGATTTTTGTTACTGTGTCATATTTTATCGGTTTTAAACATTAATGTGTTGGTATTGATTTGAACACAAAGTAACATAATTTTTAAAATTGAGTAAAGAGAGACCTTAAACAAATGCTGGAGACCATTGGCATGCTAGCAAATGGCGATCGACAAACAAGCGTAATTTCCTGCTTAAATACCCGTTATGTAGAAACTGAAGATGTATTGGAAAGACACTGGACGCACAATCTATAATAAAACACGTTTTTTGCAACAAGCTACAAGAGAGAACCATACGATAAAGGCACCTGAGTTACATACATATAGTCACGCCTTTTTCCCGTAGGGGTAGGCAGAGACCACCTCCTTCCATTTGCTACGGTTCTCACACACATCTTTTGCTTCCTCTACTTTCATCAGTGCTTTCATACATGCTCGTCGGTTGTTGATACTCTTGACCTGGCCTTTCTTCAAAACAATGTTGATCTGATCGAGATATGTTCGCCGAGGTCGACCTCTACTCGCCTTATAAATTTTTTTCGTCAATCTTTCTTCATCCATCCATTCTAGGTATCCAAACCATCTAAGCGTTCCTTTATTTATTTTTGTAACCACATCTTCTTTTACACCACATCGTTCTCTTATCTCACTATTCCTTACTTTATCCAACCGGCTATACTTCTCAGACTACTCATCTCCACAGCATTAATCCTATTTTCATGCTTTTTCTGCCAAACCTAACATTTACTACCATACACGAGTGTGTTAACCAACACTTTTCTATGCACAGCCAGACGTGCCTTTTGTGACTGTTTTTGGGTGTTCATAAAGCTTTGGAAGCACATGGAGCACAAATATCTTGAGATCGATAAGACCGTTGAGATGTCAATTTTAATCGCATTGCTCGTTTAGATTGTGCTGAGGAACACGTGTAATGGCAAAATATCCAATGAAATCCTCTTTGTTTTACAGTAGAGTCAAGATTTGGGATACTGTAGAGATAAATTTGTTTGGTTACTTGAATATAACTGTATGTGATGTTACTAAACGAGAGATACACAGACTTTTGTATCTCCTGTACAAAAGGTTACTACTACTGAAACTACTAGTCAACTCAATTAAAATTTATGTATAGCTGATTAACATCTATCTATTTAATGTGTAACTTACTCGAACAACTTGATAACAAATGCTTTTTTTCGCTACTCTCCAGAGGGTTGATTTATTTAGTTGATGTAGATCGCTACGTGAGTTCAGCGACTTCAGACTTTACAAAGTCTAGAGGTGTCTGATATTCAAGACAATCAATGTGCAACTATTTGCTGACAAATCACTTTCGCAATGTGACGAGAATGACTTACTACGTGTAGTATCAATAATGATAATTTTTCATTACATAGATATAGTCACGCTTTTTTACCGTAGCCGTAGGCATAGACCACTTTCTTTCACTTGCTACAGTTATTACACGCATCTTTTGCTTCTTCTACTTCTATGGGTGCTCTTATACATGCTCGTCGGTTGTTGGTATTCTTGACCTGGACTTTTTTCAAAAAAACGTCGATCCGATCGAGATATGTTCGCCGATGTCGACCTCTACCAACTTGCCCATTCACACTCGCATTATAAATCTGTTTTGTCATTTATTCTTTCTACGTGTCCAAACCATCTAAGCATTCCTTTGTTACTACATCTTCTTTTACACCACAGCGTTCTTATTTTACTATTTTTCATTTTATTTATTAGAGTCACTCCTGGTAATTCTTTACTAATTTTTCTTTGAAAACTTGGGATTAAAAATACTTTTTAAAAGTTGCTTTTTACTTAAAACATCTCTGTCGAAACCTTGAACATTCTTTACAAAATTAAACAATATTCAAGGAATAATTAAAACAGGAAAATAATCAATTCCTACTATTCCCCCCGCAAAATTATTAAACACCATAACTATCAGTGGTCTTCACCAAACGTCCTCTTCTCGTTGTGATTTTCTTTTTTTTCTCATTGTCCTCATCTTTATTTCTTTGGTTTTAACCTGGGTTTGCTCCTTTGTCTTCTGTTTTCTTCATTTTTGGTTCGTCAGTTTGCTTTTTCGTTAACCTCGTTGAATCTTTAATTTTCTAGGTATATAAACGTTGGAAAGGTCTTAAGAGTTCGCCAGTTGTTGTTTTCACTTTCGCTACACACTACCCTCGTTACCCTCGAAACTACATCTCTTTCGGGGTAAACTTTTAATATTTTTCACATTTTCCATTTTGTCCTTTTGATATTTTCTTCATCAATCACAACTATTTCGCCGACTTCCAATTCTCGTGGATTTGGTCGACCAGAGTTATTGGTCCTTCTCAAAGTTCTTGAATATATCTTCGCCGTCTAATCAAGCTGTTAGTTATGTCACCAATGAACATTAAAGTGGTTAAAGAGCTCAGATCATTTTCATCATCTGACGAATATGTTAAAGGTCTACTGTTTATAACCGCTTCACAGACACAAAAAAGGTTTAGTAATTATTCGTAGGTGACTAACGCTTTTCCTAAATTTATCCTGAGTAGATCCTATACAATTCAAACCATACGTTCCCACTATAAAGGTAAAGAAAGCATTTGACGATAAAAAACTTTTTTTTACTGAAAATAGTCGCAAAAAGGGTAAACCTATCGTGTGGGCCGTGGACGCCCTGCACTGTGACTATTAAAAGAAGGAGGGATTATAGAAAGATAATTGTGGACCCGCTTCTTGAAAAGTTGCAGGTCATAGTTCTCTGGAAAAACTGATTTTGGAAGCTTGTTCCATTCCGTAGCAACCCTGTAAAAAAGGATTCTTGATAGAGATTGGTCCTTGAAGTGTAAATCTTGAAAGTTAATGGGTGAGACTGATCAGCGTGCCGAGTTTTTCGGCCGAATGTGGCCAAAGAGTTTTTATTTCTCTGGAGCATCTGCCATGGAAATATCTGTAAAGTAATGTCTGTTCTGCAACTCTTCTTCTATGTTCTAGTGGGTGAAGGGTATATATGAGAGATGAGCTGTTTATCAACCGAATGGCCCTTTTCTGAATGAAATCTAGAAGACGAAGAGAATGCCTTGGTGCTGAACCCCATTTGTGCGAGCAATACTCCAGTAGATGTCGGATTTGAGCCTTGTACGTCGTCAGCAGTTGATCATGAGTAGAAAACTTTCTAGCTTTCCACAAAAAACCTAGCCACCGGCTTGTTGACTTTGCGATGATAGCAACACGATTATGTCAAGACATATTATTAGACACCGTGAATCCCAAAATCGAAATGGAGGGTATTTTCGGATATTGTGAGGGAATGATTTGAGGAAATCACTTTCTTGGAAAACGTGGCGCTTTATATTTTCTGTGCGTTGATCTGAACAAGATTTTTGGTTCCCCCCTCGACGATTGCTTCAAGATCTCTATTGATGGAATCAACCTGTTCCTGCTTGAGTGTATTTGTATCATTCCCCGAAAGTGATCGATAGGATGTGAAAGTTGAGACAAGTGTGTTATCGTCTGCAAAACTGTAAATGGGGTTCGTGGTGGTTTTCAAGAGGTCGTTGATGTGTAAAAGAAATAGGGTGGGGAACCCTGGGGGACCCCGGCATTGATGTTTAACGCATCAGAAGAAATACCGTCAACTGCCACATGTAAGGAGCGATCTTGCATGAAGCTCATGAGCCATAGGCGCAGTTTGGTTGGGAGACCATAGGCAGATAATTTGCTTAACAATACCTTGTGTCAAACGCGGTCAATTCATTTTCGCAGTCATTCATTTTCAATCCATACGCACTCTCTTTCAAATCTTTTAAACAATCGTCTATGTATAAGTCAAACAGCCATGGCGAAGCCACACATCCCTGTCTCACACCTTTTTCGTTGTTAAACCAGTCCGTGTAAGCTCCGTTTATCCTGACACAAGCAGTGGAATCCTCGTAAAGTTATTTCAGCGCTCGTATCAAACTACCACTCACCCCATACATAGACAATGTCGACCACTTCATTCATCACCACTCTTTCATTAAAACAAAGTATTAACCTTTATTAATATTACTACGGGTGAACGGAATGTGTCAGTGGTACTACAGTACATCCTGACTCAAGAGGTATAAGAGTGTGGAAAGTCCTAGGCAATGAGTAGGTACAGTAATGGTTTGGGACGAAATCAACATCGGAGGTAGGATCTATCTCATTTTGCTACAAAAAATTTTAATGCCAATACGCTCATTTATAAAATACTTAGACCAATTGGAATTTTTAAATAATGTTATCTATTCCCTATAATTTTTTTACATTTTTCAATACAATGCCTGACAATTTAAAAATTTTCGAACATACTTATAATCTTGTCTTCTTTTCCCTTATTTACATTAATGTACGTGGTACCGTATTAATAATAATTCATTATTTAACAAATTATTTGATTATTTATTTATTGTTAATTTATTTCAGCATAAAAGAACATCAAGTTTAATATGTGAGCTGTTATCTTGTGAAATGGACGAGGAAGTAAAAAAAGCTGTAAGACTTTAAAAATCACCATAACATAAAAATTAATAATTTTGTTTCAGATTACTGTTCTATCATTACAATTAAGCTGTGTTAAATTTAGTTTTTCTTCGTGTGGTTTTTTCAAAATTAACAGATCCCTTTTAACATCAGTAAGTGTCATGATTGCTTTAATATCAATTCAACATTAAGTCTTAAGTGTTATCTTAAATATTATTAATAAAAACAAACATAAAAGTAAAAGTAAAACCACGTTTACACCGGAGTAAAAACGCCTTAAATTGTTGTTAACTTTGTATGTCATTAACCACAAATACCTTGTAAATAACATATTGTTACCCACTAAGAATCGGTAAATATCATTGAAAGTAAATAAAATGTGTTTACAACACATATTACCAAATCAAAAAGCTGTGGTAACATTGATTTCCTCACTACTACGCAAATTCTGGGATAGTACAGGCCCGTCTGGCTCAGTTGACGAAGTAGGTAACGTGGCAAAATATTGTAACAAATCACAACCATCCTCTTAAAGACCGGACCTGACCAATTCATCCGTTAAAGAATAATCGATTTTGGCGAATGCGCCTCGATTCGTGTGTTCTCTGGCCCACAGGGAGTTAGTAAATGACATTTAGTTGATTGATAAATTGTAGTGGAAAAGTAATAAGTTAGATATGGTTAGGTTGGGTTAGGTATCATGTGAGTGGGGCGTAGGTCACCTCTCCACTACGACCTTTAGTAGGTCTATTGTAGCTCACCCCTAGAAGTTACAGTTCACCGCACAATCCAGCCCTTCTCTCGAAGTTTATGGGGATTTTCTTTAAATCAGTAGGTTCTAGGTTGGTATAACCAAATATGAACCTTATTCTTCCCAGGCCGGGGCATGAACAAAGTATATGTTCAGCAGTTTTGTCTTCAACGCAGCAAAACCGACAGTCCGTTTGTTGATTCAGACCTCTCCTTCCTAGGTGGTATCTTAGACGACAGTGTTCTGTAAGTAGTCCCGTTAGAATTCACAGGTCATTCCTGCTCCATTATAGGATCTGCTTAGTTGTGTTTCCCGAGGGTTTAGATAAGAACGCCTTCGAGTGAGTCAACCCTGGTATATCGGACCAGTACGTGACTATTTTCCTCTCCACCCAGTCCGAAATAATTGTTTTGATGGCACTTGTAGTGACTCCAAAGACCGGTTCTGGTCCAGTAAATGCAGATTCGGCCCCCTGTTTTGCAAGGGTGTCGGCTTTTTTGTTATCCTTCACCCCCTGGTGTCCAGATACCCACAGCAGGGTCACCCTGTTGTTCGCACCAAGGTACTCCACGGATTCGATGCTTTTCCATACAAGTTTAGAATTTATCTTGTTGGAGCTCAGTGCTTTTAAAGCAGCCTGACAGACTCATATCATAAAGTTAGATATAGTGAGTTAAAAAAAAGAGAAATACTTATTTAATGAAAAGAAATATACTTGGAATTAATTGGAAATGAATTGTAATTTGTGACTAATAAATAAAGACTGTTATTTTTAAGTATGTACCACTTTTTAAAAAATAACAATAACAAAACCAAATTTAAACTTTAATTTTTTAATAACTATGTTGGTAACATACAGCTTTTTAACATTTCTGTTTCTAACTCCGGTGTAAATGTGGCTTTCCAAAAAAGTTTTAATTAATTTAAAGTGCAACACCTCTTAAAAATGAAACGGAACTCCTATGTTTTAATAATGTTTAAATTTTTTTTGTCGGGCTGTCATATCAAAATATATGGAAATAATCTCATCTCGTTCTGCAATTAAATAAATTATTTTAAAAGTATTAAAAAAAAAACTTAATTGATTTACTAACATCAATGTTAAACAGACTGTCTTGCTATCAAATTACTAACTTTTTACAAAATTTGTTTTAATTTACTTTTTCTGCGACAGAAAAATTAACAAATCAAAACATTGGCGTTGCGTTTCATTTTTAAAAGGTGCTGAACTTTAAATTACTAAAGACTTTTTTGCAAAGACGGTGTAAATATAAAAAAAAATCATGGATGATCATATGCCTGAATACTCCATCTAAAAGTCTTTTTAATGATGTGCTACAAATGGTACATTCCTATTTTAAATTAGGGGGTTGAGAAAGTGGAAAGAAGGAGGTCGACAAATAACAGATATCTGTATCGTAGTCCCTTTTAGGACAAAAATCGACGTGTTTCAGTATTTCCTTAAATTCTAATGAATACGGCCAAATATACGGGTGGATTGTTTTTTGTGGCGCACTCCGTATTTTTCTTTTTTACAAATGGGCTATGTTTTGAAGAACTGTCTTCCATAATTACTTTGTTGATAAGGTTCTTCAAAGAATCTTCTTTCTTTGTTCTTTAATATATTTTGCAGCGAAGAAATATCCCCATCATCTATATCAAAAAAACAAGCTTAACCTATATGCGTTTTTACACATTGCTTCA
Source organism: Agelastica alni (assembly GCA_950111635.1). Taxonomy (NCBI): domain Eukaryota; kingdom Metazoa; phylum Arthropoda; class Insecta; order Coleoptera; family Chrysomelidae; genus Agelastica; species Agelastica alni. The sequence goes on from OX467710.1 coordinate 22,018,377, forward strand.
GCTGCAGCTTCAGACATTTAGGATTCTTTTTAGCTCACACAAATAAACGATTAGACACAGTTTAATGTAACTATAGCTTTAAACAAAAAGTTAATATGTTATTTAATGAAGCAAAGATATTTGTTGCTTATTAAAATATTTACTAAATATTCATTTTGTTTTTAGATTTCAGCAGCTGTTACTACTTACTTGGTTATTCTATTTCAATTTACTGATAAATAAGCATGTATGTTGATTAAAAAATAAATAAATAATTTTTGTTTCGAGTTTTTTTTTAAATCCTTCAACGTTAGAGCTCCAGTCACACCTGCCACTTTTTTCTGTCAAATTTATGTTTGATTTCACGAATAAATAGCAAAATATAAGAGAGAAAAATATTTGGTAAACAAATAATAAATTATAAAATGTGAATGACACATTTTAGTTTCAACAAAGTAAAATAGTTCATAATAAAAAACAAAACGATGGACCTGCCAAACATATTGTACTATCTCAATTACTCAATCGATATAATCTTTATATTATTTAGAATCGTATCCATAAGAAATAATTACTAACTTAATTACACTGTCAACACGTTATTTTTTTTAACCTTTTCTATAAGTTTTATGCAAATATTCACTACTAATTTTAAATAATACTAATAATTAAAAGTTTTATTACGATGAATCACATAAATAAAGTTCAATTAGTTTTATAAGAAAGTGTTTACAATCAAAAACAGTAAACCTCAACTTTGTCAACCATGTTGACATACATTTTTTTTAAATGCCATATATTTAACATTATTAATACCCAATAATACTCTGCTGCCCGAGCTATACCTCAAATGGCGTAAATACGACTGCATCAAGCTGTAAGAAATTATAACATAATGGTTACAGTTTATGAAGATTTTTGACGAATTTGGACTCAAATATACACTACTTACATTAAAGGATTTTGGGGATTACGGTGCCAAAATAAATTATTTCAAAGAAACAAAAAAGATCTGTAATAGCTACGAAAAATACTTTTTTAAGTTGATTAAAAAGTAACGGATGTGCGCATTAGTTTGTTAATGAGGGTCTTTAAAAGTTAAAGATAAGGAAGAGAACGAGTTTTACAAATAAGAGACACTGTCTACAAATGACCGTTTTAAATGAAAAACCGTTGACGATAGGACGATGAAGGGGCCAGTTAAGAAAAAACTCACCACTGTTTTACAGTTCTTTTCATCTTTTAATAAGAATCCTAACTTATGAGCGTGGACATTATTATAAAATACTTAAACGAAAAATAAACACATGGAAATAATCTAAGGATATTTTATTCTAAGCTATTCTGAAATTGAGTTTTGCAGTTGATAAATTTAAACAAATAATTTTGACAAAGTTTATTCACACTTTAGCCTATTTTTTTCAAATATTTGTTTGTGTTTGCAACTGCTGCATTATCCCCTGGGGATACGGGGAAAATAGAATAGATCGCAGGTATGGTCTGCCTGTCGTAAAAGGCGACTAAAAGACTCCCAATCCAAAGTGTTATGCGGGGGAGCACCGTCGCTAACGGAGCCTACAGGAAACCGGGCGATATCCTGTAGTAGACAGCCTTAACGTGTGCAGGGGGCATCTCAGGGCCGGACCATCCCTTCCCCCATACTCATTGACTGCAAAGAAGAACTGATAACGCTGGTAGACCGTAATCACGTAAATGATGTGTGTTGTCACCGCTATTGTTTAATGCGTACTCCGAAAGCCTGTTTAACGATGCATTAGAAGAAGATCAAGATGGAATAATGTTAAATGGAAAATATATCAATAACTTCAGATATGCCGACGACACCGTCTTGCTGTCAACCAGTGCAGAAGGGCTTCAACGATTAATGGATAGAGTATCGAATACTTGTAGGAATTACAACATGCGCCTAAATACCAAGGTTATGTTTATCAGTAAAGCACAACAATCTATAAATCATCGATTCCGAGTTGACGGAGCATTACTACAGGGAGTTCCAACATTTAACTACCTGGAAACAAATTTAAATGATCAATGGGATCACTTTAAGGAAATCAAGATACGCATTAAGAAGGCCAGGACCAATTTCAACCGTATGAGAAGTGTGCTCTGTAATAAAAAGCTAAACCTAAAAACTCGAATTCGAACTCTCAAATGTTATGTGTTCACGGTTCTGCTAAATGGAGTTGAGGCTTGGACCTTGACTGACGATGCTTCCAGACGACTTGAAGCTTTTGAACTTTGGAGCTATCGCCGAATGTTAAAAATCTCTTGGATTTATCATGTAAAAAATGAAAAAGTGCTGCAACAGATACAAAAGGAAAAAGAAATTTTTAAAACAGTCAATGAAAGGAAAATGAGATATTTCCGGTACATCATGAGAAACAATAAATATAGATTGCTACAACTAATCACTGAGGGTAAAATAGAAGGAAAACGAGGTCCCGAGAGACGCCGCATATCGTGGCTGAAGAACATACGCCAATAGACCGGGAAAACATCTGCTGAATTGTTTAGAGCAGCAGTAAATGGAGTCATTTGGGCCACAATGATCGCCGACGTCCGCTGAGGATATAGCACGATTAAGATGATGCATTCAAGCGAAAAATTACGCTTTGAGACATACCAAATGCTCGCGCTATATCAATTTATCGAGCGCCATTTTCTAGCGGTGTTTCCCAAAATCGCCACCAAAATTACTACGCCCTAAATTCACATCCTAAAATCACCACGGCTTTAATGGATCTTTTAATTGCTCTTTTATTTATAGAAAAAATATGTGCAGGGATAATCATTGTATTTTGACACCTACCTGTAGCTTATTTTAATAATCAGATCTTCTTCTTCTCATGCGTATCCATTACTGAATGTTTGCGACCACATTTTCCATTTTATTCCGGTCTCTTAATGTATGTATTAGGTCATCTATCGTTCTCAGTCCGGTCCAATGTCTTACATTCCATGACATCTTTTTCCTTCCCATTCTTCTCTTACCTTCGTACCTTCCTTCAATAATTAGCTATAAGAATTGGTATTTTGTGTTACGCAATATGTGTCCTAGGTATGCTGTTTTTCTTTTCTTGATTGTCGTTAGTAGTTCTCTGTCTTTCTTCATCCTTCTAAGAACGTTCTCATTTGTTTCTCGTGCCGTCCATGAAATTTTAAGTACTCTGCGGTATGTCCACATTTCAAAGGCTTCCAGTTTGTTCATTGTGGTCGCCTTTAAGGTCCATCCCTCCATTCCATTCCTGTAATGCTTTATACATACTAAGTGCATTTTGTTATGTAAATGTAATTTTTTGAAACGTTAAATTAAAAAAAAAACATTCCTTTTTGTTTGTCCATTACGTAAATAAAATCTCGAATACCTATCACATTTAAAAATATTAATCGCTCAAAGAAAGGACATGTTTGTGTAGATTGTTTGTTTTGATTTTCTTGTGAAAATATTTATCGCTGCAATAGTGTTCTCGCGCTTAGATTTCATGTCATCGTATATGACATCGGGTCCTCGTGAACGAGAAAACATTAAATTATGAAAATATTTACTTTGAAATCGAAATTGCAGTAGTAACATGATTGTTGAGGACTTGTACATTTCTTCTCAAATGTTTGAGATTATACAACCACTGATACTTACAATGAGACTCTTCGGGCTTTTTCCTGTCAATTATAAGAACGTCGGTAATCAATATCGATTAAAATGGTCATTGAAATATAGCATATATAGTTACGTATTAGGAACCTTTTTGAGTAAGTAAACATGACGAAAATTGTTTTTAATTATCTGCGAAAATAAAATAATTTTTATATTTTGGGTTTACATCTAGCGTACTTTTGCAGTAGTGAGTGATTTCCTTAGGGTGCCATTTTCGTTAGAAGGTTAGCTACCATCATAACTATTGTTACAAATTTTAGTTCTATTTTGGGTTCGGCGATTAAAACTCTCGATCCAGTAACAAAACAATGTTTATTTCAATACAATAAATTCTACTTTTATTAGCCACTTAGATATTCACTTAGCTATACAACTTTTACAACTCTATAAAACCATTTACATTTATTAATTCATAAATACTTTTAAAACCGATACTGCTCTTGTTATGATCGTTTCCTCTTTTATATCTCCATATCACAATTCTAGATCATTCCACCTGTTTCTCCAAAGTTCGACGTGGTTCCAGAGGTTGCCCGACCTTGCCGAACCACTTCGGCGGCCGACAAAGCAAAGCGGTCGAATACGGACCCTAGACGCGGCCGATTTCTCGGTTGCCGACAGGACCTGATTTGTAACACTATTTTAACTCTATTCACCGCTGACCCAAAAACTGTCCATCACTCTCTCAAGTTGCGCAGCCACGACATTAATCTTCGACGTATGCTGCATTTGCCAACAACTTTTCCCTGCATAATCACTTGTAACACTTACTTTACTTTTTCGTGTCCGGAAACTATAATTTCATAGCCCAGTATTGGGCAGTGTCTAATTCTCTTTGGTTGTTTGTCCATAAATCACCGAGTGTGCATCTGTACGGGCAGTTAGGGCAGATAAGGAGGTGTTCCATGTCTTGTCTGGCTCAGCAGTCGCACTTGTCGTCATCGTGGTCCAGCAGGCCCCATTTGATCAGATTGGTCTTGACCGGCGCTACACCAGTTCTTAAGCGATTCAGCATTCTCCATGTCGTCCAGTTGCTCGATATCCCGCTTTGGGGGGCTACTTTTAGTGGGAAACAGGCTGGTGGTTCGTCCAGTGGGGTACTTAAGAAGCATTTTCTTGATTTCAGCCTGGCCGAGCTTGGTTCGTATCCGAAGAGTGAGTGACGGTCGTCGAGGGTCTGCTTGGATTTTTCTGAGAATTCGTGGGCTATTTTACGCGAGTCAGGATCTGAGAGACCCGAGGCTTTGTAGAGTTTATCCAGTGGGGTTGGTTTTATACATCCGGTTATAAGCCTACATGTTTCGTTCAGACTGATGTTTACTTTTTTGGCGTGGGTAGATCTGCTCCACACGGGACATGCATATTCTGCATATTTGGAAGGTCGTTCAGCAACTGTTGAACAAGCCGAGGATCCATCCTTTTGCCACAGAACCGAAGTGTTTGATTTGCTCCACGCATATGTCGTCTACCCCTGTGGCTTTTCCGTTCTTGAGTGAGTTTAGCCCCGTGTTAAGCTCTTTTAAGGTGAAAGGTATATGAAAGTGCTTCTCCTCGGTTGTTGGTGAGCGGTTGATGCGTATTTTTTTACATGTTGTATCAGGTTTGCCATTGAGGAGCAGTTGGTGAGCTACTTGATTCGGGGTTACGTTCGAAGGCGCTTTGCTCTTCTTTGGGTCGCCACTCAGTTTCTTTATTAGATTCCAGGCAAGTTTGCCACTATGTGTCATGTCTGTGCGCTCCAGGGTTTCTATCCATTTTTTCTGTCTGGCTTCGCTCAGCGCTATCATTAGTTCATTTCCACAGGTTATGGTTTCTTCATTGAAAGGGTCTTCATTAAAAAGTTTCTCGTACTTCTTTAAAGTATTTTTTGAGGATTCTGATAGTCCTGGTATGAAATGTTTTCTACAGCCTCTCGGTATGTATTTCTTTGACACTCTTTGTAGAATTTGCACGAAGGTTGGATAGTTTTCCGGTGTTGGGTCTAGATGCTCGAGTTCGGTATCTAGGTTGACTGAGTACTCGAGCCATTTGGCTTTCCTGAAGTTGAAGCGTCTTTGGAACGGTATCTCTGTTGTTCTTATAGGCGAGTAAGTTTGGACTCCAATTGGCCTGTGTTGTGTTTTTGGGATTGCATCGTAGACATTTTTTATGCATGCGTCCTGGATATTCTCACTCACGAAGCAGTTATCGGGGTTATAGCCACGTTTCCAAATCTTGCTGTAGAAGGAACACGGCAGCTTTGGATCGTGTATTACGGAGAAGTGGTTGGTCTCTGCCCATTCTTCCAACCGTTCGCCATTTCCGTCGGTCTCGTTGTAGCCCCATGTACATGTGGCACTTAAAATCTCCGACCACGAATTGTACCTTCTGTTTCCCGAAATTCCCCGGCATCTGAAGGTTGAGTGGTTTGCCTGGTGGCTTATAAACGGACGACATGGTATAGGCCCCGCTCTCAATGGTTAGTATTTCGATGTCGTCGGTAATATTCTTGCCAATGGATGTTATGGTCATATTAGTTTTTGTGAAGATGGCACTGCCGTACTTATGTGGCGCTTCGACGACGAGGCGCATACCTTCGATGTGGGGCCTGTTCGAATTTTCATCTCTGTGCGTTTCCTGTAGGCATAATATGTCCCATTTATGAGTTTGACACAGTTGGAAAAGTATATCCTCTTTGGATTTTGAGATGCCCTCGATGTTCAGGCTAACAATTGTCAGTTTTGATGCGATTTTGGAACTTTGCGTTTGTTTCCGGTGGTGGAAGGATTGGCCACTGCCTGTGAGGGCAGTGTTTCCAGGGGGCGCCGGCATTCTCTAAATAAATGCACACGTGGAGGCTCCTTCCTTGCTCCCCCCACTTGTAACAAAGTATACCTTTCTCCTCTCATAACGTGGCCCAGGTACTGTGTTTTTCGGATTTTTGTCTCGGTCACAAGCTCTGTCCCTTTTCCTAGTAGTCTGAGTACTTCTTCATTAGTGATTCGGTCTACATACGATATTCTGAGTATTCTTCTGTATAACCACATTTCAAAACCTTTCAATTTTTTCAACGATGTTTTATTTAGTATTGCTGCTTCTATGCCATAAAGGAGAACAAAGAATATGTAACATTTTATTATTCGTATTTTCAGTCTATGATTCAACGATCGGTTACAAAAGAACTGCTTCATCCTTAAAAACGCATTACGCGCTATTTCGATCCTTGATCTTAATTCTTTTGAAGTGTAAGTATTTGAAAGTTGTCCTCGTTGATTAGTTTTTTTAATTCTATGGGTAGTGCGTCTGGCCAAGGAGCTTTTCCGTTTTTCATATTCTTCAGGCAGTACATCACTTCTTCGTTGTTTATTTTTGGTCCGGTTTCTGTTTCTACGTCGTTTATTTCTGTTTCACGTCTCTCAACATAAAACAATTTCTCGATATGGTCTTTCCATTTTTTTAATTTGTCTTTCGGGTCTAATATTATATTTCCTGTTTAATCCGCTAGTATGTTATACTGCTTTTTTTTAACGTTTCCCGCCATCTCTTTTACTTTCGTATGTCTGTTGAATGAAACGTATTTTTTCTGTGGGCTAAATGTTAACCTGATAGTATGTTCCTTTGCCATTCCTGCGCTTGTTAACATCACATGGAACATTATGGCATTTTCTTAATTTGATTTAACTTTATTTCAGTTTTGTGGACGTTGTTTAGTGTAATCATTTATTCGAAAAACCAGCAGCAGATGTCGTTTGGAATAACCGACGAAAAAACTAAAGTTGTTAGTAATGTTAACATCATTATCGTGGTATTGATAGTGTTTTATGGAATGTTAACTTTGCATTTAAAAATAAGAAAGTTTTGGAAATTAATGGAATTTTTAAATAAGGTAACAATAGAAATTATTATTTATACGAAAAGTTGGCAACAATACATGAGTCAAAGTTTCAGATGAGGTGGGTCATGAACAGGCTAGATTATTTTGCAAATAAGCATAAACACCTGCTTTTAAAATATAAATTATTTAAGTAGCTTATGTACTGGAAAATGTAAATAGTAAAAGCCGATTTTTTGTTGTATTTGAATTTTACAATCTTGGCCTGGCGTGTATTTAAAGTGGAAGTAAGCCCGCATGTGTTGTGAACACAAAATTGAGAGTTTTAAATGTGGAAAGTTTTAAAGTTAAACATAAAAGAAGCATTATTCTAAATATTATTTGGGGATGAATCAACGAAACAACGCTATCAGAACAGATTGAAAGAAGAAATAGAGAAGAAACCTGTCATACAAGAAAATAATGTATAGATAAGTATATAAGTATGACAGTGACATTGAGCGAAGGGTTTGGCAGGAAAACAAATGAATGGGGCACTGTACAGCTTTATAAATAGCCAGAAAGTGTCAAAAAAGGCACGTCTGGCGGTGCATAGAGGTGTGTTGGTTCCTACACTTATGTATGGTAGTGAATGTTGGGTTTGGCAGAAGAAGCATGAAAATAGGATTAATGCTGCGGAGATGAGTAGTCTGAGAAGTATAGCCGGAGTGACTCGGTTGGATAAAGTTAAGAATAGTGAGATAAGAAAACGCTGTGGTGTAAAAGAAGATGTGGTCACAAAGATAGATAAAGAAATGCTTAGATGGTTTGGACACGTAGAAAGGATATATGAAGGAAGATTGACGAAACAAATTTATAAGGCGAGTGTGAATGGGTAAATCGGTAGAGGTCGACCTCGGAGAACATATCTCGATCAGATCAACATTGTTTTGAAGAAAGGCCAGGTCAAAAGTACCAACAACCGAAGAGCATGTATGAGAGCACTGATGAAAGTAGAGGAAGCAAAAGATGTGTGTACGAACCGTAGCAAGTGGAAGGAAGTGGTCTCTGCCTACCCCTATGGGAAAAAGGCGTGACTTTATGTATGTATGTATGTAGATAAGTTGGAAAAAAAGGAACATAAAAACAAAAAAACTGCCCCCTTAGGGGGCGTCTCATAATTTTGGTGAGCAAATGTGGAAGTGTAGCCATTTATATTACATTTTTTATTACTGGTTAACATCTCGTATTTTTGTTACTTTTAAGTCATGGGCAATACAAATACAAACAATAATTTTCTCCTACCTTGTAACTATTTTAATAACTTTATTTCAGGCTGAAAATATCATTTATATCAAATCATCGAAACATTATAAGAAAATTTCGATTATTCTAATAACAACAGTCATCGGCATTTTGTTCCTACTATTTTCATACGATCTAGCTTCGTGGTTTATCGAATTAAGAAAAATAGGAACGAATCCATACGAATATCTTCAACACTATTTCGGCTTTTATTTACTCTATAGCATGGTAATAATGATGGAAGTATTTTACTGGCAAATCGTGATTATGTTTAAGATTAAAATATCTCTTTTAAATGCCGAACTGAACGACATCAAACAAAAAATTACCTTCAACTCGGATTCTTTCTTCGAAACATTTATTGGGAAAGTTCCAGACAGTAAATTCGATAGAAGAGGAAAGAATATCGCTTGGTATTCTTATGATAAAGGTGACGAAATTGATGATTTGGGTAAGTCTAATACATATTTCTATAATCACGATAAGTCTAACGTGTTGTGACGGTCGATTATGATCAAACGGTGAAAATCTGGCCCAAAATTATTTGTTTTCGTCGACCATTCCCGAATGATCAAAATGCTTTTAAATAATCCCACAACTTGGACAACTAGTAGCTAAATGGGATTATTGGAGATGTGTGCATGCGGAGGTTTTTTAATTATTCGACTATTCAATAGTCATCTTTGGTACGTCCCTGCAAGTAAGTATAATAAATAAAATTTGTTCTAAAACTTTTGAAAAGATTAAAATTAGGTTAATTTTATAGGTTACTTACTTGTCAGGTAGTTGATAAAATTAATAAGACACTAGGTACAAACATATCAAAATTTTAATAAAAACTCTTTAAAATTTACCCAAAAGGGGGTATGAAGTGGTGAAGTGCTAATTGTTAAACTTTCTTCAGTAGAAGAAATGATCCAATATTGGCTTCTTCTTCTTCGAGTGTCATACTTGTATTCTAGCGTTGGTGATCGCCATGTCAGTTACACTTCTAGATCTGTCCAGTGGCGTATATTACGAAACTATGATGGTTTCTTTCGTCCTATCCATCTTGTACCCTCTATTTTACCCTGAATTATGATGCAAAGTATTTGATACTTAGGGCCTCTCATGATGTGCCTAAAGTATTGTAGTTTCCTCTTCTTAATTTCTTTAAGAGTTCTCGATCTTTGTGCATTATATGCAGTACTTTTAGGTTAGTTGTATGCGACGTCCATGGTATCTTTAACATCCGCCTGTAACACCACATTTCAAAGGCTTCAACTCGATTCATCATATCGACTGTTAAAGTCCATGTCTCACAACCATGCATTAAAGTGGACCAAACGTAGCAACGGAGCACTATTACTCGTACTTCTCTGATGCTTAAAATCCGATTCCATGTCCTAAATACATTCCTGGAGATTTTAATTCGGGCCATGATTTCTTCATCTGCTAAATCGCAGAGTTTAGCCAATTTCCAGGGTATCTAAAATGATCAACCCGCTCAATATTATGTCCTTCGAGTGTTAGGTTTACTGAACTGATATTAATTTTTCCTGCAATAAGAAATTTTGTTTAAGCCTTGTTCATCCTCAGCCCCTTACGTTTACTTACTTCCTAGACTAAATTCAGAAGGACTTGCAGATCTTCAATACTTTCTGCTGTAAGTGCGGTATCATCCGCATATCGAATGTTATTGATATTCTCTCCTCCTATTTTTAGTCCTTTTATGCAGTGGCTAATAGTCTCTCGGAAAATGGTCTCGGAAAATAGATTAAAGGGAGACGCAGTCTGGTGAAAATATGGGCTACTACTTTTAAAATTAAGTTATTTTTGTGAATTATAAAAAAAATCAACACTGTTTCAGTCTTATTTGATAATATAGTATTTTCATTTTTATTTATTTCATTTGTATAAGAATAAACTAAATTAAAAATACCACCAACAATGGGATTTTTTTAATGTCTGCATATAGGATAGAATTTTATTGGCAAAATTTAACCCAGTGAATTTTTATTAGAAGTATACAACTTTAAAAAGAAATAAAACACGTTAATATCATGGTAACGGCCATGGTTTTGGCTTTATAATTTTATAGTACTCGCCAGTGACCGCAACGTTTTGGTTGGCATATTTTTGAAGAAATACGAGGTCTGATCAATTATTAACGACGTACAAGGCTCAAATCCGACCTCTATTGGAGTATTACTCGCACATTTGGGGTTCAGCACCAAGGCATTATCTTCGTTTTTTAGATTCCATTCAGAAAAGGGCCATTCGGCTGATAAACAGCTTAACTCTCACAGATACCCTTCACCCACTAGAACATAGAAGAGTTGTAGACCAGAAATTACTCTACAGATATTTCCATGGCAGTTGCTCCAGAGAAATAAAACTCTTATACCACCACTGGCCACATTCGGCCGAAGAACTCAGCCCGCTGATCAGTCTCACCCATTTACTCTCAAGATTGACACTACAAGGACCAATCTCCATCAAGAATCCTTCTTTTACAGGGCTGCTACGGAATGGAACAAGCTTCCAAAATCAGAGAACTATGACCTGCAACTTTTCAAAAAGTGGGTCTACAATCATCTCCTTTCTATAATTCCTTCCCTTTCTAATAGTCGCAGTGCGGGCTGTCCGCGGCCCACACGATAGGTCTAACCTTTTTGCGACTATTTTTAGTAAAAAAAAAAACGTGTTAAACTAGTTCCAATGTTGTTGTTATTTTTTTTTCAAATAAATAAAACATGCAATAATTTTACAACCAGGTTAATAAATAAAAAATAAAAATTTGTCGAAACAATTCGACTACAGTAAAGTTATATGTATAAGAGTTTCATATGGCACATAAATTAGAAAAAGAACTTAGACTGTGTATCCAGGCGATGGCTATCCAAGATTTCAACCGTCCGTATAGAACCAATAACAGGACCTCAACAGTGGACTACTTGTGTTAATAGGGGTTATCCGGTTTGTAGCTAATCCCATAGTTAATTTCTTCTTACATCTACAGTTCTCTAGCTCCTATTCATGTGTCCCTTAATTTTTTCTTTGGTAACTCATTCTGCATTTTTTGTATATTCAGTTGTTCCGTCATTCGCTAATTCAGTTATTTGTGGCCAGCTATTCGTTTCTCGCTGGCCCGTTATTCGTTATTAACAATTATATTTCCAACTTAACTACAAACAGTACACGTATATATTAAATTAAAATTATAATTATTACCAACGAATAATCGCCGTTTTCAACGTTACCAGGAATTTTATCATTCAAAAAATCGCTTATTAGCATGTTCGTTTATCAATCTCTCTCTTTGTCAGTCGTACTCTCAAAGCTGAGAGGTCGTGATTCCATGATTTTCAATTTGTGTTGTTGATGATCTGCTTCCAAAGTGTTATATCTTCTGTGTCTCTAATGGTTGTTTGTAAGGGTCTTCCCGTAATTTTTTTACCTGGTCTACCCATCTGGTGGGAGAGCGACTCCTTGTCCTCTAGCCTTTTATTTTTCCTTGCCACGTCTTTTTCGTTCTCTAACGAGTACTCTGCTAGCGGTTTCTCTACTGGCAAATTATGCCCGAGCTCAGCCGTAGAGGGTAGAAGAAAAAATATATAAAAGTGAGCTGCGCCACCGACTTAAACGGTATAAGCCGGAAACCCCTAGATCTTATAGGCACTAGCAGAGCTACAAGATAAGCAACTATGATTATGGTGAACCAAATAAATAAAATTATAGCAAAAATATGTTGGAGACTTTACTCACACAATAGATAATTAAGGTACACAGTTCAATAGCAACATCATAACAAATATAGTCAAAATTAACAGCTATGGTAAAATTTTCTTGCTAAAACAAACCAATAATGTAAAATTTACAACTTTATAAAATAACCAGAACAAAAGTAAGAGTAACAGACTTTACCAAGTTACAACAAAAAGTAAGACATATATAAATTAACTCATTAATAACACTAATTCAAACATTTACATAAAGGCAAAGAAGATTCACTAGTTAACCGTTTACATAAAGATTTTCACTGCCAAAACAATCGAGTTCATTTAAAAATATCTTTACAATGGTTGTCCTTTAAAATATCAAGATTGTAGGATATTTACAAATAAGTAGGAAGAAAATATGTTTTTACTTGGACATAAAGAATTATTGAGAAGGTTATTTTTATCCAAGTTTAGTTTTGGCATATTATCTAATGCAATAAATAGTTTCCAACAATGTACTATACTAATAAACTAAACAGAACATAATAGTGGTATCAGAATGAGTCACTGCGTTATATATTTAAAAATAAATCACTTATAACCTTTGGGTATGCGAATTCACATGGACTCCTGTGGCCTACTCCTGTGCTACTCCTGAACTACTCCTGAACTACTCCGGGGGCTGGTTAGATTATGGGGCGGCACCAGTTAGTGAACAATGGCTTCCCTCAAATAAATTCCGATAACGGCTATTCAACTCGACACCAAAACTCCTAAAAAAAATATCCACAACAAAGGCAAGACAAAATGGTCAAGTTGAAAATCAAATGGTTTTTCTTCAAAATCCAATTAAGATGGCCCAAATACAGCCAGATATGAAAGAAATCCCATAGAGGTTCCGCACACGTGCTAATAACGCACCGTCCCCAACAACCTTCACCAACACCTCCGACTTCAATGAAGCTCTCCAAACGACTGCCGCTCCTATATCGGAAATCAAGAAAAATGGCGCGGAATAAACGTCAACCCACAATCTTCTCAAATCTGTGCCTCGTCCTCGTCCACACAGAGATTGCAAACCAACTATCGAATCTTACCCCTAAGTTATGCAACATTATCTACAACTAATGATATATTCGAGTTATAACAGAGTACTGTATGCAACACTACTTACGAGTAAGACACAATTATAATGAACCGTAGATGGGAAAAAATAGGCACGTGACATCCTTGTATCATCAATTTTTCCATGTTGTCTCCTTGTCTTCTGTTTATATGACCATAGTATTGAAGAATTCGTCGTCGGCATATTGTTGACAGTCGATATTTTATGCCTATTTCTTGAATAACTGATACATTTGTCCTTCGTGCTGTCCAAGGGATGCACAGTAGTCTTCTCCAGCATCAGAGCTCAAAGGAGTCAATTCTTTTCCTGTCTGCTTCTTTGATCGTCCAGATTTCTACACCATACATGAATATTGCGAATATTAGTGTTTGTACAAGTTTTATCTTTGTGTTTCGCGATATTTGTCCGTCTTCCCATATTATTTTTAGATTGGTCATCGCTGTTCGTCCCATTTGTATGCGTCGTCTAATTTCAGGTTCGCAATTTCCCTGGTTATTTATCAAGGCTCCTAAATATGTTAGGCTGTCGGTTCTTTCGATATCTGCTAAGTTGTTTCCATCTTGTAACTGTTATAGCTTGTCTCCTCTGTCTACTATCAACCTAGTAAAAACTAAACAAATAACGCAGTATCGGCTTTTACAACTAAATAATTCAATTCAATTGCCAAAGTTGGCCTGATGATTTTGCCAAGCAAAAAACTCCCGTTATTATGTTACATTGTGTTGTTATATTTTTTCTCCAACACATCTCCATTAGCACTTGAACTATAAACTATGAACTTTAGTTTAGCGTATTAAATATTTTTATCGCTACTCTCTGTTAAATACTCATAATTTGTTTGGTAATGCCCTTGGCACCAACGATGGATTTCCAATACAGGATGAGTTTTTTATTAGAAAGTCAGGGACTTCCGGTTCTTTACCATTCGAACATAATCCAAGGTTAATCAGTGAAGCTAATTAACTTTTCAGGTAAACGACTGGTAGGCTATTCCATTTACCACGAAAAAATATTTGAAGCCTTAGATGTTTTAAATAGTTCCATGGAATTTTGTATACCAGTAAGAAAAACATTTATTTTGTTTGTTTGTATTTTGTTGACATATTCTTATTACTTTTTCAGCTTATTATGTTTAGCTGTTTGCTTCATCTTATAGTGACGCCGTATTTTTTGCTGCAGAGAATTTTACAAAAACCAGATTATTATTACCTTACTTTGCAGTCCGCCTGGCTTTTAGGACATATAGGAAGAGTTCTCATTATAGTCGAACCCTGCCAAGGTTGTATAAACGAGGTAAATTATTTTCTTGATGTTTTACCGTACAATTGTGTTCATATTTGGTATATATTCTGTTGAGGAGTAGGTTGGTAGGTAAACAAAATAAATACTCCTGTGACTATAATTCACAGCCAAAATCACAATTAAGCTTCGACTTTATATTTTTTTGACTAAAGCATCAACAAAATGGTCTCGCGCACATGCGTATTTTAAATTTTAGCCAGTCAGACAGACAAACGCGCACGAAAAAAGCATAGTGTAATCAGGGCTTAGGGATTTTTGCTTTAATTTATTTTTCGATGTGTTTCAGTACAAGAAAACAACAACAATTATTTCAAATATGTTAACGTACGAAACCGAGGATAACATCAAAAAAGGGGTATGTTAAAGTGTGATGCTAATTAACATCTAAAAGAAAAATATTGTTTTAGATGAAAATGTTATCGTTACAGTTAAATCGTTGGAAATTAATATTTTCATCTTGTGGTTTTTTTCAAATTAGCAGATCTTTGCTAACGTCGGTAAGTTTAAGTTTTATTTTGAAGTATTTAATTATAAAAAATTGTGTACCCACTATTGTTATCTACCTTTTTTTTTTTATGTTCTGGTTCCCACGAAAAGGGATATCCTGTAATGTTCAGAGAACATCGTGGGAACCAAGGGAAAGAAGGTAGGAGTTGGTGTTCTTCTTAAATTTCTGGAGGTTGTATGCCTCGGGGAACACCTCCCTAGGCAATGAGTTCCAAAGCCTCGCAATTCGTTGGATGAATGAGTCTTTGGAAAGTGATGTTCTGCAGGTCTCCAAAGTGACCACGAAGGGGTGTGAAGACTGAACTTGACGGGTTAATCTCGAAGAGACTGCCAAAGGAGGAACGATTGTTGATATTTCAGAAGAGCATCGCCCATGAAAATATCTATAAAATAGAGACAAATCGCCAACTTTTCTACGGTGTTCCAGACAAGTGAGCGAGTTTGTAAGCGAGGCATCACCGACGAGACGAATTGCCCTTTTTTGGACAGAATCCAGTAGCTTCAGGATATGTTTAGGTGCTGCACTCCAAATATGAGAACAGTACTCCAGTACAGGTCGGATCTGTGCTTTATAGATCATAAGCAGCTGACTGGAGGTGAAATAGCTCTTGGCACGAAACAAAAAACCAAGATTTTCTCAGGAAAGGTTATTGCTGATAGTAATACCAAGCATCGATATGGATGACTTCAGTGGTATGGTTACTCCTGACAAAGTTATGTTAGGCACAGTGAGATCGGCTTTTCTAGAGAAAAGACATGCTTGTGTTTTGTTTGCATTGAATTCTACCAAGTTATTGGATCCCCATTCGAGAATTGTTGCTAAGTCCATATTTATATTGTTAACATTTCTTCCTCGTCCATTTCTGGTTTCACGGGCTGATATAGGGGCCCTGGAAGAGAAAGCGGTATGGAGGGTACTATCATCGGCAAAGCTGTGTACGGGACATGAAGTTGCTTTCAATAGGTCGTTGATGTGAAGTAAAAATAGTGTTGGTGCTAGAATGGATCCTTGCGGAACACCAGCATTTATGAGTAGAGTGTCAGATGAAACTCCATCGACCACTACATGGAGAGACCTGTTTGAGAGAAAACTAGCAAGCAGAGAACACAGCTGAGGGGGCAAGCCATAAGATGGAAGCTTGGCGAGGAGTCCCTGGTGCCAAACTCGATCGAACGCCTTGGAGATATCTAATGCCACAGCTAAAGTTTCTCCATACTTTTCAATAGATAGCTGCCATATATGTGAGACGTATGCGAGCAGGTCACCAGTTGATCTCTGATGGCGGAAGCCATATTGCCTATCATTGATAATTCCTGAGTCTTCCAGATATTTCATGAGCTCGATGTTGATGGCTTTTTCCATGACCTTTGAAATAATAGATAGCAGTGCGATAGGTCTGTAGTTGCTAGGTAGGGTCTTTTTGCCTCTTTTAGGGACTGGCTGTACTCTTGCAATTTTCCAATTGGACGGAAATACTCCCAAATTGTAAGAGTGGTTGAACAACTTGCAAAGAACAGGTGTTAGTTCGGGGGCACATTTCTTGAGAACAGTCGGCGGGATTCCGTCAGATCCACAGGCTTTGTTGGTGTTGAGACCCAGCAAAATCTTTCTGATAGTACGTTGGCGAAAGGTGATCTCGGGCATGTGACTGTCAATAGGTGTAATGTTCGAGGGTTGTTTTCCCGAAGAATCCAGAGTGGAATTTCCAGCAAATAGGTGCGCAAAGATATTGGCTTTTTCCTGGGCAGTCGTTGCTAGTGTTCCATCTTTATTGGTTAGGGGAGGAAAAGAGCTGGAAGTGAAGTTTCTTCCCACAGCTTTGGCGAAAGACCAAAATGAACGGGATCCGTTAGGACATTCAACAAGTTTTGATCTTATTTTGGCATTATGAGCATCTTTTGAACATTCTATTGTCTCTTTGCATATGCCTCTAGCCTCAACATATGCTGCTCTGGTCTCAGGGACAAATATACAATTTTCCGGCCCAGAACCCTTCTGTATACTTTCCAAAGCCCACTTGAAAGAAGAGGTTCGACGTTGGGAAAAAGATGAAATTAAATCTCACTGGCATAAAGTGCCAGGACAAAAGCAAGCGAAAAGGCTAGTAAGTCTTTCGCCAAAGAAAGCTAAACAGCTTCCTGAGTTAGACAAGAAAGACTTGAAACTGGTGACAGGACTTCTTACTGGACACTGCTCTCTAAGGTATCACCTGAAAAAGATGGGCAAAACAGAGAGTGATAGTTGCCGCTACTGCGAGAACTTCGCTGAAACTGCAGAATATTTGCTTTGCGAATGGCCAGCGCTTTTCTGCAAGAGGCTCAAGTTTCTGGAAGGGGCCTTCCTATAGCCCTCCGATGTCAGAAACTTAGCCCCCAGGAAACTGATAAACTTTACTCGGAATCCCGGGCCTCGAATAGATTAAGGGTTATGCACAAAAGATCTGATAGGTCGAAGTGCTTGAGAGGCAGCATGGCCTTCACGACCCACCCTACAATCTACATCTACATCTACAAGCTACTAAGCTTTAATTTGGCTTGTTGATTCATTTTTGTTAGATTTTTAGAAAAGTAATTAGTAATCCTGGGTTATCATTGTAGTGGGTACCTACATTAAAATCATATGGTACCGATTGTAATTTCAAGTAGTGTATGTATACCTAATATACCGCGAAAATGTGTGTTTATGATGTAAATGCATTAATATCGAATGTACACGATTATTTTACTGCGGAAAAGAACAATAAAGGTCCGTTGCTACCAGTTTTAGTTACACAGATGGTCTCAAAAGTTTTTGTAATCTTATTTGCAATTCTGCTGATAAATTTGCTCTTGCCCAAGATTTTTAGCAAAATGACTATCTGCACTTTTCGCCCCCACGGGAAACAAGACGTGACGAGTGGCGAACCACATAGCCGTCATTTTTGCTTGATTCGATGTAACTACCACTCATTTCGTTCCCATGTAAAAAATAAAATGTATTTTAAAAATAAATGCATTACAAATTAAATAACAAAAAACTTTTAAACTGTCAGAAGAAATAAAAATATTTTTTAACCTACGTGGTGGCACTCATACGGATATGTATTAAATGTACTTAAGGAAAATTCCAGTAGGTAAATATCTTGCTGGAAACACACTTACTCTACCTTTTATCACAAATCACTTTCACTGCACTATTGTATTCACCAATTTTAAATTTTATTAAATCTTGCTAGTTTTTATCTTCAAATGTGCTGCGGATCTCTCATAGTTTACAAAAATATCGGTTTTAAGTTAAATATTTCTTTAAAAAATCGGCATTTTTTTATAAACGAAACAAACTGTCAACGTTATGTTTGATATTTTCCGTTTTATTTCTTCTTCTTAGTCGCTAACCTGACAAAGGTATCGTATTATCATGAAATCGTCTTGCCGATGCCTCTCCATTTTTCCCGGTCTTCCGTCATTCTTGCACATTCCGATAGTGGAACGTCAATTGCGAAAATGTGGTCGGTGTATCTTGTGGGAGATCTGCCTCGGCCTCTTTCACCCTTCACGTCTCCCTGTATCGCAAGTCCGTTTCTTCGAAAGACATGTCCCAAATAGCCTACTATTTGCTCTGTCACCTGCGTTCTCAGTATTTTCTTAATATTCAGTTGTTCTAATATTGACACATTTGTTCTGCGAGCTGTCCAAGGAATTTTGAGCATACGTCTCCATCAAAACATCTTGAATGCATATGTGCTCTTTTTGTCGGTTTCCTTAAGAGTTCAACACTCCGCCGCATAGAGGAAAATTGGGAAGACTAGGCATCTGACCAATCTCATTTTGGTCGCTACGGGGATTTCGTGACTGAGATCTGCCTCCGCCTCTTTCACCCTTCAGGCCTCCCTGTATCGCAAGCTTCTCAAGACCGTTTCTTTGAAGGACATATCCAAAATAGCCTACTAATTGCTCTGTCACCTGCGTTATCAGTTTTTTCTTAATATTTAGTTGTTCTAATATTGACACATTTATTCTGCGACCATCTGACCAGTCTCATTTTGGTCGCTACGGGGATTTCGTGACTTTTCCATATTTTAGTCAGTTTAGCCATTGTATTTTTTTGCCAAAGCTAATCTACGTTTAACTTCCTCAGTGCATTCGCCAGTATTGGTTATTGCAGATTCCAGGTACACAAGTTGACTTACAACGGCGATATTATTTATTTTCGTTAGTTGGTTTTGGTTGTTGTTGGTTCTAGCTATTACCATGATCCTTGTCGTTGTTCTGTTTATTTTGAGACCTGTCTCTATGCTGATGTTTTCTATTTTATCTAATAGTTGACACAATTCCTCTTCAGACTTAGCGAAGATGGTTGTGTCATCTGCATATCTCAGATTGAAAACATTACTTCCGCCAATAGTGATACCGCCATTTCACCCATCAGTGGCCTTTCGCATAATCCATTCGCCGTATATATTTAATAGGATTGGACTCAGTATGCAGCCTTGCCTCACTCCCTTAGTGACACAGAAATTTCTAGTTTAGTCTGACCTAGTTTACTCTGACCCGAGCGCAGCCATCGTTATATAGATTTCTGATAAGCAGAATCAGGTGAAATGGCACTCCCATTTCAGAGAGAACTTGCCACAAATTCCTTCAAATCACCAGATCAAAGGTTTTGCTATAATCAATAAAGCACACGTATGTCGTGATGTTAAATTCACTGGATTTTTCTATGATCTGCTTTATGTTCAATATTTGCTCTCTAGACCGCGTCCTGTGACCTGTGACAAAACCTGCCTGTTCTTCTGGAATTTCAGGTAGTGGAAATGGTTTTATCATTGCTAGTATTATTTGTAACATGATATTACTTCAATGTGTGATCAGTGGTATTGTGCGGTAGTTGCTTCATAAGACCCTTGCTCCTTTTTTGTGAAGTGGAATATATATTGATGTTTTCCAGTCCTCTGGCCACGTGCATGTTTCCCATATTTTTTGGACCTTTTTATTTAGGATACTCCAAATATCAAAGGAATGAAAGTAAATGTAAGCAAGACGAAAGTAATGGTTTTTAAAAAAGAAGAATGCATGACAAACTGCGAGGTGCTGAATGAAGGAGAAAGAGTGGAACAAGTAAATGAGTTGTATACTTGGGTTTAAAGTTTACGAGACATGGAAAATACGATTAAGACATTGAGTGAAGGGTGTTGGCAGGAAAACAAATGAATGGGACCCTGCATAACTTTATGAGCAGCCAGAATGTATCAAAAAAGGCACGACTCGCTGTACATAGAGAAGTGCTACTCCATACAATTATGTATGGAAGTGAATGTTAAGTTTGGCAGAAGGAGCATGAAAGTAAGATCAATGCTGCGGAGCCTGAGAAGTATAGCTGGAGTGACTCTGATACATAAAGTGAGGAATAGGGAAAGCTGTGATGTGAAAGAAGATGTAATAACAAAGATAGATAAAGAAATGCTTAGTTGGTTTAGACTCGTGCAGAGAGTATGGATGAAATAAGATTGACGAAACAGATTTATAAGGCGAGTGTAAATGGGCTAGTCAGTAGAGGTTGAGTTTGGTGAACGTATCTCAATCAAATCAAATTTTTTTTGAAGAAAGTCCAGGTCAAGAGTACCAACCGATGAGCATGTATGAAAGTGTTGATGAAAGCAGAAGAAACAAAAGACGTGAGTAAGAACCGTAGTAAGTGGTCTCTGCCTATTCCCACTGGAAAAAGGTGTGATTATATGTATGTATGCAAGAATTTTAATTTTTATCTATTTTTTATTTATTAAATCAGTTCCAAAACGTATGTGTACAAGTATATGTATATAGAGCTGAAGCTACTAATTTTAATCGATATTTTTTTTGAAAGTTTGAAATTAAAGCAACGTCTAACCATTTAAAATAAATATTATGTTGATAAATGTTATGTTGTATTTTTAGATTGTTGGAGCCGTTACAACATACTTAGTGATTCTTTTTCAATTCAATGGACCACAAACAGTATAAAATATGGATAAATATGTCAATTATTATTGGAAATAGATAACCGTTTTAAATTCTAAATGTTGAGCAAAATGTATGTTGTTCGAAAATAAAATAGTTTTGTAATAGCAATTGAAACTTTTCGTTACTTTTTTTAATATTATAAGTGCTAATTCACTTACTAATAAACTTCGGTTGGGTAACTTGACGTGTTGTTTACTTTTTTTATCTATTCAGTTTAATTTTCCTTAATTTTTTAAACCATAAAAACCTAAGTGTCAATTGTTTGGAGAGGTGGAAACCAATATCCATATTATCAGCCAATGCCCGGTGTAAGCCAGACTAAGGCTGACTTTGCTGGGATCAGCTCATCTTTAGCACGAGCACGCAAGGCAGTTGCCGATTGGCGAAAGACAGGTATAGCAGATCGCTAGTTACTATCAGGGTCCAAACAAACAAACATTTTTTCATTTATATCAGCCGTTTTTGATAGAATTTAAACTTCAACCCCCTCTCACCCCTATCTTAGGGGTGCTAACAAAATTGGGAATGTTACCATTAAACTCAGCTACCAAAAAACAATGAATTTTACACTAATATCAGCCGTTTTTTATAGTTTTTATATTTCATACCTCTTTCACCCCTTTCGTAGAGGTGCTACAACATTGAAGATATTACAATCAAACTCAGCGACCTTAAAAACTATGAATTTAACACTAATATCGGCATTTTTAACAGTTTTTTCATTTCATCCCCTACCCACCCATATCGTAGGTGTACTAAAAAACCTGGGAATGTTACTATCATACTCAGCCACCACAAAAACAATGAATTTGACACTAATACCGGAGTTTCTAATAGTTTTTATATTTTATCCCTCTCCCATTCCTTATCAAACTAAAGTTTTGTTCACTAAAACCACCACTGGTATGTATAAAACAACTTCTGAAAATTCTATCCCAATCGGTCCAGCCGTTTGGTAGTTTTTGAAGGACAAACATACATACAAACATTTTTTCATTATATATATATATATATATATATATATATATATATATATATATATATATATATATATATATATATATATATATATATATATATATATATATATTGTAACGAAATATTTTATATCGTATACAAAATCAATATAGAGTACCCGAAAGTTTCTATAACGATTCTAAAAATTGTACCGATATAAAGAAAAATTAATATTGTTGTAAAATAAATGGTTTGTAAAAATATGATTTCGTTACTTTTAAAATAAATAAATAAAAATTAACGTACCTTAAGCGCCAATTGTTTTTTTTATAAAAAAAAAAACAATAAAAAATTATTAATTTTTTTTTAT
Organism: Agelastica alni; assembly: GCA_950111635.1. Lineage (NCBI taxonomy): Eukaryota > Metazoa > Arthropoda > Insecta > Coleoptera > Chrysomelidae > Agelastica > Agelastica alni. Next base: position 22,041,069 of record OX467710.1, read on the forward strand.
TATTAAAACTATTATTACTATCCAGAGCTGAGATCCTTTTATTCCCAGTGTCGGTTCAATTTAAAAGAAATGATTAACATGAAATGATCACCTTGTTTATTAATATTAAAATTTTAACAAAATAAACATGGAAAAGTATTAAAAAGTATACAAATAAATAAACTAAATTATGCAACCACGCTTACACTTTCACACTATTTAAATTTACAAATTACAATTCAAACTTACTTAAATAGTTTTTTTTTAAATTACATTCCTTTTTATTTTTAATTAAACGTTTTTTTAAACAGATGAATTTTACTAAAAGTTGTTACAACAAAAATTTTATGGAAATTAAAAAAATGTGGCAATGCTTAAAAAAATCTGTCTTGTGTATTACAAGATATGGCAACGCTTAGAATATTTGTCTTGTATCAAATATGTCAATATTAATGATCCGTGATTTATGTGTAAGTGTTATTAAACGATAACTAGATGGGTCTTGAGAAAAAGGAATTCTTTCTCACATAAGTTAAAAAAGTGTTACCTTAGTCAAATTACTCCATATCTTCATATCAATGGTAAGTCTGCTCACTAACACTGTTGTTTAAATTGTAGAGTTTATTAATTTTAACTATTACTGCACTTGTTAGAAATTTTTAAACATGGCCGTCTCCTTTTTGGAGAGGTTTGTTTATCATAAAAGAGTTCTTTTAAAATTATACTATTTAAATACAATAAAAATACTTAATAACTGTAACGAAACATGTGAATAACAGTTATGTTACCTTCAATATGATGTACTTCACAAATTAATTAATTTTTTTTGGAAAATAATTGCCGTCTTTTTTGTTAAGAAAACACACAAGAATTAGACTATTTCGGCCATGGAATGCCTAGGACTGACCCCGATCTCTTTGACGATAACATATTTATATGAATCTTAAAATCTCGGAAGGCTATGACTTCAAATTATGAAAACCAATTAAATCATTGGATTTTTTGGTAATTAATTTCAAACTACAAAATTTTCTTAAAAAAAAAAGGTAAGATTTAACACTTCTGTATTTTACATTATAAGTTTAAATGAAATAGAAATAAAGTTATTATGATTACTCGATAAACTATCTTATATACTTTACATATTTTGTTAAATAAATATTGTTAATTCTGGGTTGGCAATGACAATTCTCTATAAATTACCAAAGTTTTAAAAGATTTTTTTGTATTGGTACTTGTTTTAGGAACACTGATAATTCAGGGTATCTCATAACTATTAATTTCTTTCAAAATTTGTTTTTCTTAATATTAACCGATATTGCTGTTTTCAGATAAAGGAGACCACCTGGATTACTTTGGTATACTTCCTATCTCTGTAGAGGTCAAATTAAAGAAAATATTCTTTCCACAATATTACCTTTTGACAAGCAAGTTTTCTAATGCTATAAAATTATTAAATCACCCAAATTAACATTATTCTTAAAAAAACATAGAATTTACAGCTAGTTTATTAAATTAATACATAGACTTGATATTAAACAGTTAATATTTCATGTCTTTATTTTTCTTTGTCTAGAAACCTTTCTAATGGATCATTTGAGATTCTCGATCAGAGTTTTTTCAATGTAATAGTGATTATTTCCATGTAATTTGTTCAAAATTTTTTTATTTCAATATTATATCATCTCAATATATATATATATATATATATATATATATAGATTAAGAATTTGGGTTGAGATCTTTTTATATAAAAGTGTTAGATAAAAGTCAAATTTTACTTTGTTTTTTAAACAAGAATTTATTGTGACTATAGAAAATAAATCTTTTCATAAAAAATTTTCTGCCTTATTTTGGTTAGTTTACAAGAGCGAGGACTAAATGGCTTTCAAAAAGGGTAAAACTATATGCTGACCCCCAAAAACTATTCGTGCAATCAATGGATTTTCTTTAAAACATCTCTTTATAATTTAATTCTAAAAAAAATCGTTATGCCAATACCTCTGTTTAGTTTTATTATATTTTTATCAATATGGACTATAAATTTTACATTCACACATGCACGAAGTAAATTATGGTTTAACGGTATTGTGTATCCATTTCACAAAATCCGAAACTTTGGTGTAAATTGCAGGATTGATGCCACATTGAAAATCTCCAAATGAAACTATTCCTACTTGAAACCATTGGGCAGTTAAATTATTTCCAAATTTTTTCATCAGCGGTCCACCACTGTCACCTGCAATTTTAGATTTAAAATTAAGCGATTATGTCAATTATTGTTACACAAAATTCACATTAAATAATTGTATATTATGACACTAATGCATAATCAGGCCTTTATTGTATGAACAAAAAGGCCACTACGTGAAGCGGAGTATGGAATCAAGACGAGAAACAAAAAAAAACATGAACTGAAAGCAACCAAAGACCAATAGAGAGAAGCAATATTAGTTTAAGCAAGAAAGATCATATTAGAAGTGAAGTTATCAAAGAAAGAAGTGGAATTAATCTCCTCGAAACTATATAAGAAAGATAGAAAAGGTGGGTAGGAAACAGTCAGATTTAAAGATGACAGATGTACAACCAATGCAACCAAATGGTGTCCAAGAGATTATAAAAGATCTCCAGGCTGGCCACCAATGAGATGGGGGATCCGATCGTTAAAGTAGCTGGAAAAACCTGGAAAAGAGACGCTCAAGATTGAGAATTGTAAAAATATTGCGACCTGCATTAGTGGGAACAGCCGTCCATTTCCTCTAAAGATATCACGAATCCATGGTTATCATACAGTGTGGAACAGCCAAATGGAATAAATTCGATAACGAATAAATGAGAGCGTGTTTGAAAAAACGCTTGGACACGTCGATTTGTATTTTTAGATGCGCATTTTTTTCAAAAAAAAAATCATATAGGGTTTGTCATGTGACAGTGGCCGATACCAACTTTCTGGTTTAGTTTTGTATACAATACTTTTGACATATCCAAACAAAAAGAAGTCTAATGGCGTCAGATCAGGAGATCGTGCTGGCCATTCTATCGTTTCGCGCCTCCCTATCCACCGATTCGGAAAGTTTTGATTCAGGTACTGCCGGACATTAATTTGGTAATGGGGCGGTGCTTCATTTTGCTGAAACCATAGTATATTGGCAGGAACTTGTGGGTTTGCTGGATCAGGATATAAGTTTGTCAAAGTTGACTATCGAAATGCCTTTGATAATGTCCAACACGACAAGCTAATCGAAATTTTAAAAGGTAATGGCTCAGACCAAAAATATATTCGATGCAAAAAGAGTTTGTACTGGAACCAAACGGCTAAAGTTAAAGTTAATGGCAGGCTGACCAATGATATCGAAATCTGTAGTGGGGTTCGTCAAGGTTATATTATGTGATCAATGATGTTCAACCTATATTCGGAGGCAATCTTTCAGGAAGTACTTGGGTAAATAGAAATGGGTATAAAAGTGAATGGAGTTTGGATCCACAACATCAGATATGCAGACGATGCAGTTCTGATCGCGGATAGCATACCAGATTTGCAAGCTATCGCCAATAAATTGAACGCATTCAGTAATAATATGGGCTTGAATATGAATTTGGACAAAACGAAATTTATGGTAGTGACTAGAAACCCACATATATTTGTCCACAGCATGTTAACCATTGACGAGGCACCCATTGAACAAGTAAACAGGTTCAAATATCTTGGAACTTGGCTCTATGAGGACTGGGAGTCTGGAAAGGAGATAAAGTACCGGATAGGGCCGCCCGCACGGCATTCTCGAAATACCGTTCCATATTGACTAATAAAGAATTTAACTTAGATTTTCGAATTTGATTTGTCAAGTGCTATGTGTGGTCAGTGCTTCTTTATGGCTTGGAATCATGGACCCTTAAGGTCGAAGCCATAAACAAACTGGAGGCGTTTGAGATGTGGCTGTATCGTCGCATACTCAAAATCCCATGGACCGATAGAGTCACATACGAAGAAGTTTTGCGCAGAATGCACGAAGAACGCGAGCTTTTAATGACAGTTAAAAAAAGAAAGACCTCATATCTTGGACACAGTATGTATATACGACGCTGCTGTCCAGTAGACTCTCGAACATTTGATTACTCATTCGAGAACATTCATGATTCGACGTAACGATACTGGAATTTTATCGCCATTGGCTGTGATGTCTCCGTCCATTTAGCGGTGTATCGCTAAATCATTTCAGTCCATTTTATTTTTAATATATTCCAGCCACTTTTTTTGCTATCCAGATGCAAAGTAACTGTTTTCTTGTGATTGACTTTAGAATAATACCTTTCCAATATACTCAAACATGTCCAACACATGATTGTTTGTGAAAAGAATTGAAAAAGGATCAGCTGGTTTATTGGATAAAACAGGCTGATTTATGATGCCATTGTTGTCGGTAAGAAAACCTCGATTGACATATGTGTCTTTTAAAAAGCGCTTGAATGTTAAAAAATAGAATAAAATTAACACCTGTACAAGTATCTTTTCCTTCTGCGCCTCCGACACAAATCTGCGAGTTAAGCAAACGAATTCCAAACGATGAGAATACATTGTTACATCTTTCTCTTTTTTGATAAGGTAATGTAGCGGTTTGCTTTATAGAAGTTGTCTGATAATTGTCTATGAGCCCCCATCCTGCTGTATGTAATAGTCCATTTTGTTGGATATCATCGAAGTCGGGTTCGGGAAGACAAATTGGTCTGACAAAAGCTAAAAATTCATATTATAAGTTCATAATAAAGAAACGTGTTTCATAAATTGTTTAAGCAACAAACAAAAATATTTAGTTTGGTGCATGTTGAAAATTTCAAAAATATCAATCTAAAATTATTTTTCATCACCTCACAACTAATTAAACGTGTTGTAGCGACAATACGGATTATCGTCTAAAAACGCACGCCTATGTTAATAGCCAAATAGTTTTTATAGAACTTAAATTAGTATAAATTACCGACCAATTCCTCGTAAAGGCAATTGATCCTTACGCGTTGAGTTTGGATTAGTTCGCTCTCCCTCCTACCTGAACTTTCTTGTTGAGATTGTTCGTCCCTACACACTTGAGTGGTCGTGTTGAGACCATTTCATACCGCTACCGAAACGTTCGTGCTGAGTTTTCGCGTTGAGATTTCTTAGATCCTTTTCGTATTTTATTTCTTTTACGTGTTGATTTTAAGAAATAAACACCCGTCTCAATTTTCCGAAATACCGTTAACGTAAATATTTTTAATCAAAATAAACTAAACTAAACTGGATATGCTAGTTGGGAGCTGAATATACTTGTAGAATGAAAAGAGGAGTAGTTTTTGTATGAAGTGTTTAGTTTATTAAAAATGCAAAAAGCTTTCGACTGATTCATTAGTCATCTTCAGTGCTTCAAGTCAGGTAACAGGAAGTATACTTTTTACACTTAATATATCTTCACCAACTTGTATACTTCCTGTTACCTGACTTGAAGCACTAAAGATGACTAATGAATCGGTCGAAAGCGCTTCGCTTCAATAATGACATGGATGTTGATTATACGAGTGTAAATAATATATTTTTCTCTGACCATTCCTATCAAATTGATATTTTCAAAATAGTAAATCCAAAGGAAAACATTGTTGAATATAAATATCAGAGAAATCTGTCTAAATCAAATATTGAAATTTTCCAAACTCTAATTTCTAAAGAAGATTGGTATGAAGTATATAATGCAGTGTCATTTCATGATCAGTTTTCTATATTTTATAATACTCTCCTATACTATTATAATGTAGCTTTCCCAATAAAAAAGACAATTGTCAGGAGCTCGAAAAAGAAATGGTACTCCCCAAAGATTAAAGAGATGCACGATCAACTATGCGAGATGGAAAAACAGAAAAAAGAATTGAACGATCCACATTACACTCAGAGATATAAACGCTTCAAAACGGAATATAAAAACCTTGTGAAAAGCTACCAAAAACAACAAAATAATAATCGAATCTTAAACTCAAATAATATAGTACGAGAAAGCTGGAAGGTAATAAAAGAAAATACAGGAAATTACAACAAAAGACCTACAACTCTCCCTGATTTTCAGGGAATTCATCTAACGCATAGCGTTGATAAAGCAAACTATATCAACAACTACTTTTTAGGGTCAACTCAGAACTGTCGATTACCAGACTATGACATGAAAATTGATAAATATCATCTAAGTTTCTACCTTACGCCAACGCTACCGGAAGAAATTAAAACTTTATTAATGAGAACAACTCGTAAAAATACTCCGGGGGTAGATGGTATCAATGGTTTAATCCTGAAATTAGTCTCAGAATTTATTGCTGAACCACTGTCATTTCTTGTTAATGAATCATTCCTATCGGGTACTTTTCCAGACTTAAAAGAGTCCAAAGGTGTACCAATCTTTAAAAACAAAGGATCTTCTTCTGATATACAAAACTATAGACTAATATGTGTTCAGAGTCAAATCTCAAAAATCTTTGAGGCCGTGTACTCAGACAGACTAACAAATTATCTGGAACAGTTCAAATTGGTTCCCTCATTCCAACATGGTTTTAAAAAACAAAAATCCAACATATCAGCTATTTTTGATTGTTTAGAATTCATTTATAGTGCATTAAATAATAAAAAAAACACATTAGGACTTTTTTATGACCTGAGCCGTGCGTTCGACACGATTGATCGAAACCTGCTACTGCAGAAATTAGAAGGAAGGGGGGTACGAGGAAAGCCTCACGAGTGGGCAAAGTCGTATCTCACAAACCGGACACAAACCGTTATAATCAATGACATTAAATCAAATCCCGGAAAATCAGATATAGGAGTACCCCAAGGCTTCATTTTGGGGCCACTATTTTTTATAATTTTTGTAAGTGATATAAATACATTCTGCACTATTCCTGATCAAAAAATACTTTATGCTGATGACACAAATATTTTAATGTCAAGTGATGAAATTGAAAGTCTAGTTAAGCATAGTAACGAAGCATCCAGAGAGTTAAAACAGTACTGTAATCAAAATGGACTAATGATGAATGTTTCAAAAACTTATTTCATGCAATTCTTACCTAAAACGAAATCACCAGACTATGATCTATATTTACATTTAGATGGTAAATCTATACAGAGCACTGCCTCCCTTAAATTCCTGGGACTTACTCTTGATCCAAAACTAACATGGGAAACACATATAAACACGATAGTATCCAAACTAAGTACCACTTGTTACGTTATAAAAAACATAAGAAATACAGTTTCCCTTGATGTCCTGAGATTACTCTATTTTGGACTAGTGCAATCAGTACTTCAATACGGACTATTACTTTGGGGTGCTTCACCACATTTAGAAAAGACATTTATCGCACAAAAAAAAGTAATGAGAGCAATGCATAATATTGCTCCATCATCATGCCAAGCCTTTATCTTTTTCAAGTGATACTATACATAAAAAATAATGAACATAAGTTCATGAAGAATAAAGACATACACTCGTATAATACACGTTCAGAATTAAATTTACACCAACCTTACTCAAGACTAGCAGTAGGTCAGAACTCACCCAATCACGACGGAATTAAATACTATAATAAAATAATGAACATTGTAAAAGCCACCACAGAAATGTCTTTCAGAAACAAATTAAAAATGTTCTTAATTGAAAATGCATTTTATAGCACTGAGGAATTCTTGAATTTCTGAAATCTTCACATAGATACTTCATCTATACTTAATTGATATGTATTTTATTTTGTAGTTTGTCTTTTAGTTTAGTTTAAGGTCCTGGACTAGTCTGATATGTTTATACATTTTTTATATATTTATACTGGATGTGTAATCTTGATTGATGTTAATAAATTGTATTGAATAAACCTACACATACCAAAATTACTCTTTTTTGAAACTGTATATGTTTAAGATTTTATTGATTATGAAACAAAATGTGTGCAACTGCCAAATATTTTAACTTACTCGAATATTTTAATTCTATATTTATTCTAACGAGAGCAATATCATAGGGCGTATTGGGTTTTCGGTCGTAATTTGGATGAACGAAAATTCCTTCTACATCAACAGTAATGGGTTTTTCATTACATAATATTTCCTTAGTTCTTATTTTGGCACAATCAATTTCATTTGCGAGATCATGCTCACCAAGTCGAATATGTGTTCTGAAAATTGATAGTTAAAGTTAATACAACAAAATCCGATGCAAAACGTTGACAAATTCTTATTATTATAGGTATTATAAAAAATTTAGGGATAGTTTTTATTTGAGAATATTGCCATTTCAAATATGCACCTAATTACGTTTTAAAAAGAAAAATATTTTAATAATTTTATACCCAAAATTAAAAGTAAATGCATTGGATAGTATTTTGTTACTTTATATGAGCTCTTTACAACTATATTTTTGGACGATAATAAAAATGTTTAAAAAATATATTCATATATATTTTAAACTTTTTTTTTTAAATTTACGATCAAAAAAATGGAGTTACATACTTTATATACTCTCTACCTAACATTAAGTATAATCGTAAGGAATAATGTACTTTTTTATTTTTCAGGTGGAAATGCAAAACATTTCAAATGACTTAATATTGCAAAATCAACAGTCGAGGATATTATAAAAAAATATAGAGACAAAAAACAGTTGATATTCGTGGTAAAAGTTTAGGCCAACATTGTAGTAACACTGAAAGAGGACGTCGGTTTCGGGTCAAGATTTGCAGAAACCACAAAGAAGGGGTTCCTTACGAAGAGTACAAGCGCAATACATTCACAAAGTAAATTTAATATCTTCAGGTAATGTTGTTGATGTCTTAAAATTATGGATGATCCCTTGGTCCAATGGTTGCACTTTGGAATGTTCGATTTAAGTTGGAAGATTCAAGTGCGCCCGAATATTTATTTGTCAGCAAATTTGTTTTTTTGTTATGTAGCTTAAGGAAAATCGAAAAGTATTTTTTTACGATTAAACTTTATGTTAGATGGATTTGATTTTTCAGTTTAAAATAAATCAATTTATTTTATTTAATATTTTGTGCATGGTCCGAACATATAGTTGTTATGGCTCATATATGAAAAAATTACAGCTTAAAACGTTTAAAGTAAAATCTTAACTAGGAATTTCGGATCCTTCCATGATTCCAATTGGTTCGTATTTTTCAATAAATTTTCGAAATCATTTTTTATTATCCGCCAATACTAACTTTATAGTTTTTACTTCCTTTTTTTTTCTTTTATGTTGAAAGCAATAAAAAATTTATCCCGAATATTTATGCAATAAGTTCTTGAACCAATTTAAAAAAGTTATTTAATAACTAAAAAAGATAACTTACAAATTACCGTAAGGTTTGGGAATTGTAAGAATGCAATGAGCAGCTGTTAAGATGTGTTTTGAGTTAATAATGGTTCCTCCGCATTTCCATCTTCTGATTTTCTTTGTATTAGTATAACCCAATAGGGCCATCCATGGAAATTCATTAACGAAAGCATCTCTTCCTCCGAAAACTACACAATATATTTTGTTTTACAGTTTGTTGGAAAAAAATGTAACTTTTTAAAATATAATGAAACAATTAAAAATACCAAAAGCATTTAAATATTAAGGGATAACTGAATAAAAATAGGACTAAAAAAATTATAACTTTGTCTCGGAACAATATATAAAAAGAATAAGTTAATGGTACCAGGAATGCGAACATACTTAAATAAGTCCAATCGATTATTGTCCACTCAGTTGCTTAAAGCGTGATAAAAAATATAAGCAAGCATTTTCTAATTAATTATAATTTAATAAGATGTTAAAAAAATGTAAATTAAAGCGCCTAGTGACGTCACTCCTGTTATGGCAAATTATTAACTTCCCAGTGGAAAGTTATAGTAATAAAAATTGAAAAAAATAACAATTGTTTTTTTTTATTACAATGATTAATAATCATTTGTTAGTAACAATATTCACTTGTTATAAATAATGCTTGATTATTACTAACAATAATTTTTCACTGTTATAGCGTCTTCAATGCTATTCTCTCAATACTGACAAAAGTTTAAAATTCTCCAATTCCTATTTTTGTTTTCTAAAACTATCTTTTTTATGAAATATTGTCATCATAGGAGCTATATTAAAACCTGGTCCCATTCGTTCACCATTTAACGAGGAATTGTATGAAGCTCTAATTTTTGCGGACATACTGTTGGCGCAATAAAAAAATGATTCATTTAAACCCTTCTTGGAAAAAGCAACAAGCAAAATATTCCAGACTAATCTACACTGCGAAAAAACTATGTTTTGCCATTATAGAACGCCACAATACAAAAGCTGCGGGAAAAAGCTAAAGATAAAAATATTAAATGAAATATTAATTATTCTTTTTTTATTCAGCCTTATAATGGATATTTTTGAAAAAGGAGTACAATTTAGGTAAAGTAAAATAATCATATAGATACATGGCAAAACATTACATAAAGACTTTACTCCTTTTATAATGATATGCTATTAGCTATGGAATGCGAAAATGAGAAAGTTAAAAATTGTGTGTACAAAATAACTCATAAAAATACTTTTGGCAAATAATATCAAACTACAAAAAAGCTCTTTAATTGGACAAAAAATTAAATGACAATATTTTTTGAGAATAATAAAAAGTTTACCAAATTAAAATTACGTATTTAATGTATTAACAGATAGTAATGTTAAAGTAGTCACTCTAAAGCTGTTCCTAAAATAATCCTAAAATAATTGATTTTGAACAATATATGTATTGACCGTCTGTAGATCGTAGTTTGATCAAGCAATAAAATCACTTTACGAGAAGGATTCCACGGAGCTTGCGCGTACAGGTTTAACATCGAAAAAATTGTTAAACAGGGATGAGGGGCTTCGCCATAACTTTTACATAGATTTGATCGTCAAATGCCTTCTTTACGCCGATGATCAGGTCATATTAGCATCATCTAAATGGAGTTGCAGGCGATGGTTAATATTATGCATGATGCTCTAAAAATCAAAGGGATGAAAGTAAATGTGAGCAAAACAAAAAGAATAGTATTTGAAAGAACGAAAGCATGACAAACTGCGGGGTGGTTATTAAAGGAAAAATAGTGGGACAAGTGAATTGTATACTTACACGAAAGACGAAAAGTATGCCTGTGACATTTAGCGAAGGGTGTTGACAGGGAAACAAATGAATGGGGCACTGCATAACTTTATGAGCACCACCTATGTATGGTAGTAAATGGATTGGCAGAAAAAGCATGAAAACAGATTTATAAGGCGAGTGTGAATGGTCAAGTCGGTAGAGGTCGACCTCGGCGAACATATCTCGATCAGATCGACATTGTTTTGAAGAAGGGCCTGGTCAAGACTGACAAGCATGCATGAGAGCACTTATGAAAGTAAAAGGAGTGAAAGATGTGTGTTAGAACCTTAGCAAGTGAAAGGAATTATCTCTGCCTACTGCTACGGGAAAAAGGCGTGACTATATGTATGTATGCAAATCTTTTTTAAAAAATACTCAATATATTAAGTCAATCAAAAGAGTTTTATTGTTAAATCTGGTAAATATTGCTACTGCGTAGTCGTAAATTAAACTTATTGCACAGTAATATTTCTTTGTGTAGGTCAACCCAGCAATAGGTCATATCGTGCAATATATTGATGATTTATTTAAGCCTCTAGAAGCCGCCTAAGGAATCACCTTTGATTCACCTTTCAAACCTACATATCTGATGTAATACGAATTCAGAAAAGAATACAGAATTGCTACCTCAAATCAAATTAGAGTTACATTAAGGAAAAAATTATTTTACTCACATCGTTCAAGGAAACTGTCGTATATTACTTTCTGTTTATTTTTTAAGTAAATAGCTTTTTTGTAGCATTTTTTATTTTTAATTAAAAAAATATTAATTGTTTTTTTTTTAAAAAATTTATATATTTATAAGCATATTTTTTTCCAACCAAATAACGACCAACAGCCCGGACAATCTGATTCCTAAAACATAAAAAAATCTTCAAATAATAAAAGTCCTCTATTAACAATAAGATCATATTTTGATCATACTTTACATGGCTCGGTTACTTTTTTGAAAATCTAATAAAGAACGTCTTTAGCATATTGTTACATTTTTATCAGCCTTAGTCAAAAAATAACTTTGAATTGAGAGTTTGTTTTTTGTATTATATTTAACTTTACTTCAATGGATTTCGGTAATAGTTCAAGTATAATTAATAACTTACCTGTAGTCCACAAGTATTGTTGTCGGGAATTAAAGAATTTCTGATAAAAAGTGTGCTATTTTTAAAATCGGAATTTCTTTTTAGCATCGAGTTGTTAAGATGAGTATTGGATTTTTCTGCAGTTACCGTTGTATTATTATTACTATTAACTTTTAATTTTTCGACTGTAAAATAAAATTTAAATCGTAGGTACGACATATTAACTTCCCAACAGTACAAATTTAAGATTTTAGCAAATATTCAAAATTATGTAGTAGGTAAAATTTTTTCAGAAAATCTTAACAAAGCATTTCAAAAATAAATAAAGTACAAAAAGCTCATTTTCACATCAGAGTCAATCTTTACAGTAGAAGCGACTGGAATTTTGGCGCACTTATACTGATACCACAGAAATAATTTATGCTTGGCAACGTCGCTTTATTATGCATTAGAAGGTTTTTCATCACTTATAAATCTTCGTGTTTCTGATTGGGTCAATTGAACGTGCGTTGTTTTCTATTTGTTGACACTGCTCTAATTTACCGTTTTTAATGGACCACATGAACAAGTAATATCTAATTACACTGGTTGTTGGATAAATTTGTTTATTTCCTATTGGATCAATATCCAATCTTATTGTTCACAGCTCTGACACAGCTGTGAATGTGTCGTTTCGATTAAACCTACTCTATGCTGACGAGGGGCAATTCACCCCGAAACCGGTCCATAGGTGGTCTCTTCGAGCGGATAAATTTAATAGCCTTTTCTTTTACTTAACAAGCACCTGTATATCTTGCTTCCTGTGATGGGGTAGTAAACACGATAATATATCAGATGTAATTCAATGCCTGTCGCAGGCATATAGCCATTTTTTATGTATATATTTTTTTTTCTGATATATAATCGACCCACATATACCTATATTAAAAATAGATACATACAGCAGTTATAAATCTTACGCCTATTTACGCTGTCGGAACTTTCAAATACTTTTTATAGTTTACTGCAATAGTATTACAGTTTTCTATACTTTTTGCACATATATTTATTTATATATATATATATATATATATATATATATATATATATATATATATATATATATATATATATATATATAATATAACGACTTTAATTGTACTGAATATATTCAAGAGGCAGAAAATTTAAAGTTTTCATCGCAAGAACTTTTTAATATCCGGTGTCAATTTACATTGGAAAAGTACCAAAACCAACGTAAATTTGACACATTTTTATTACAATTCCAGTCACCAGTGCTTCTTGTGAAAGATCTTTTTTTATCTATAGAAAGGCTTATAGCAAAATTTATTTTTTGTTGATAAATATACGGAGTGGGCCACAGAAAACAGTCCACCCCGATATTTGGCAGTACTCATTGGAATTTAGGAAAATGCTGAAAAACGTCGATTTTTGTTCCAAGTGGAACACATCCCCAGCATCCTCTTAAATTAAATGTGTGGGCAGGAATTTATGTTGATCGTATTTTTGGGCCATTTCTTTGCAACAAAATTTTAATGGAAAAACATATCTCGAATTATTAAAGGACACTATTGATCCCGCTCTCACAGATATTATCGAAAGTGATAATAGATACTCAGAAGATGGTCTGTTTTTTCAACAAGACGGCGCATCTCCGCATTGAATAGCCCACAAGATCTCCCGATTTAATGCCCTTGGATTTCTTTTTGTGGGTTTTTTATTAAAGCAATATTTATACAACCGAACCCGCTTCGTTGGAATAACCAAGACGACGGATAGTACACGAATGTAGTCTAATACCCATGAAATGCATCAAAACGTTTGACGTAATTTCGAACAGCGACTCTACAATTGTATGAAAGTCGATGGACACCATTTTGTTTTTATGTTTACTAATATATAATATCGATATCGATCACTGCGCTCTGTCAATTTTTAGTTAGGATAACCGATAGTGGTGGCGCAAGTTGTTGTTTTTATAATAAGAAGAAATACAGATTTATTTTTCCTCTTCTTGTTAAGTACAAAAAGTGTTTTATTTTCACCAAAATGATCCAACAGTTAATAATGTTCACCTAGGTCGACCTCTACCAACTTGCCCATTCACATTTGCCTTATAAAATTGTTTTATTAATCTACTTTCATCCATTCTCTCTACGTGTCCAAACCATCTAAGTATTCCTTTTTCTATATTTTTTACAACATTTTTTACACTACGGCGTTTCCTTACCACACTATGTGTTTTACGAATGAGTTGCCGAAGTGACACCAGCCTACTATTGCATTGTAATTAAAACAAGGTATCACACAGGATATTGTTTAATTTTTTTTACCGAATATATTGGTTCTAGAAAAAAAACTGTAAGATTAAGAAATGTTTTTAAATAAACAGGGATTTTAAGTAATATTTTTATTTTACAAAACTCTATCTCGAAAAAAATATTTGATATTAAATACGGTAATAAATGCTAATTTCACCCCTTATAATGTAACAGGAATGTTGAAAAAATACCGGTGGTTAGTCCTTTGTGAGTGCACGGAAATTACAAAATTTCAAGTTTCTACCTAAGTAAATTTGAGAAAAAAATTAAAAATTAATTTGACTCACCACCTTTTAGAGGTGATTTCTCGGAAGGGGGTGGGCTGAGGAAATTTTTTGATGGAAAATATTTATCATAATTTCATACGAGCAATCACCTCATGAATTTAGAAACATTCTGTACATGGGGTGAGCGGTAGCTTGATACGAGTGCTTAAATCAAGAGGATTCCACTGCTTGTAACAGGATAAACGGAGCTTACACATACTGTTTAAACATCGAAAAAGGTGTTAAACAGGGATGTGTGGCTTCACCATCGCTGTTTAACTTAAAAGATTTGAAAGAGAGATCGTCTAAATTAAGAATGAATGATTTTCTTTAGAAAAACCCTATATACAAAATGTCGACCACAATTAATTCCTCACCCACCCTTTGATAAGCCTTTTCAAAATCTACAAAAACGCAGTGGACCTTTTGACTATCAGCTAAGAATTTTTCGATTTTGTTTCGTAAAGAAAAAAACTAGTCCATACATCCACTTCTTTTTTTAAATTCCGCTTGCATATCCCATTTATTTTCTTAATTCGTCACTTTTAAATCAATACCTTTGCATACAGTTTGCCGACGATGTTGAGTAAACTAATACCTCGGTAGTTGTTAGAGTCCTGCTGCGAACCCGTTCTTTTAGAAACGCTGCCGCTCCTCCAGCAAAGGTTAAAAAGCCGATACAGCAGACTAGCTACCAAGCTTTGCCTGTGTGGGGTTGCTAGTCCACCATCGGGCGCCTCCCCGGGTGGCGGATATGGAAATGCCTCCCAGATATGGGTGGTACCGAGGAAATCAAATACTCGGGGCGGACCAAAACTAGCAAACCTGCAGTGTCTGACCCAGAGTGGGCGGCTGCAAACAGCGTCGGTCCTCCTTGTTAGGAGCGGCTGAGTTCTAAAAACCACTCACCAACCCGCTTGGCAAGCGTGATGTTTTACCTTCTTCAAAACCATGCTTAGGTCGAATCCTGAAGTTATGAGATCCCAGGAGAGTAGAATAAAATATTCAGAATCTCTCACTGTCAATATGGCAGTCTGCCCCATGGATTCTGGGAGGGGCAAGAATTCGATTAAAACCAAATATAGAAAACGAAATGATTTCTATATAGGGACATATAATATACGAACTCTGAGAACACAGGAACACCTAGAGGAGCTCGAGGAAGAGCTTACACACATAAAATGGGATGTTGTAGGTATATGCGAAACCCGACGCCCAGGGGAGAAAACAACATTATTACATTCCGAACATGTGCTATACCAAAACAATGCCACAACAAATTACAGTAACGGGGGAATAGCATTTCTAATAAACAAACGACTGAAACAGCAGATTACATCGTATCGAGCAATATCTGAATGGGTAATTTACATAACCATCAAACTAAATAAACGCTACAGTCTACAGTTGATACACACATATGCACCAACAAGCAGGTCAGAAGACGAAGAAATTGAAAAATTATATGAAGACATCATAACAGCACGTAAACAAGAAAATGCTCACTATGTGTGTGTGTGTGTGTGGTCTGGGCGAAAGAAACGACAGAGGTGAAATGTTATATGAATTCTTGTGCGAAGAAAGTCTATACTGCCTGAACACCTTCTTCAAAAAACCTTCCCAACGAAAATGGACTTGGATCAGCCCCGACAAAACAGTTAAAAATGAAATAGATTTTGTACTTTCCAACAACAGGAAAATATGCAGGGATGTGACAGTACTGAATAAATTCAATGCTGGAAGTGACCACCGGTTGGTCAGAGCCGCCTTTAGAATTAACACAAAAATCGAAAGGAAGAAACTATTCCATAAAGAAAAATTCCCCACTACAGAAGAAATCGAAAACAGGAAAGAAGAATATCAACATGAATTAAAGAAAAAATTATAACCCATTGAAGAACTAGACGGAAGAGACATAGACAACCTCTCGAACAAAATAAAAAGCGACATCCAAACAGTTACCAAAAAACTCTGCACTAATAAAAAACGAAAACATAAAAGTGAATTAAGCCCCAACACAATCAGCTTAATGAAAAAAAGACGTAAAACCAATAAAGATTCAGATACATATGGAGAATTAAAGAAAAAAGTCAGAAAAGAGATTCGAAAGGACATCAGAGAATACAAGGCAAAAATTGTACGTCAAACCATAGAAGATAACAGCAATATAAAGGTGCTACGTAGGAAGCTAAGCACAGGCAAACAAAAAATAAATAAGATGAAAAACCAGCAGGGAATTTTAATAACGGATAAAACAGGGATTACCACAATTGTGGAAAACTTCTACCGTGAGCTATACACTTCCACAACAGCGATGGCAGACTCTAGCCGACAAAAACCAAAAATTATGAACGTGGGCTCGGAAGAAATACCAGAAATTACAACTTCCGAAATATATGCAGCACTTAAACAGATGAAAAATCGTAAGGCACCTGGCGAAGATAATATAACTTGCGAAATGCTAAAAAAACGGAGAAACCACATTAATACACGCCCTAAAATTATTATTCAACAAATGCCTGGATGAAGGTAAAATATCAAAAGACTAGCATAACGCGGAGGTCAGCTTTGTCCAGCCTTTAGCATTTCAACCGTTATCCCGTAGTACCCTGCAGCCTTACCTATTGTAGAATATTACCCGGTTACGGACCTGTGCAGTACAACCTATTGGCATAGTTGGAAAAACCACTGCTACTATTATGCATCACAAAAATGCAAACAACCACAAATGAGTGTACATGAAATGGATCGTCACCTATACAGAGTGGCCAACCAAAAACGAAACAGAGCCATTTGCAGGAACCTCGTCAACATTTTAGAAAAATGCTCAAACCAATCGATTGTTGATTAAAGGGGGACACTCTTTTCCGGTATTTTTGACTCCACTACTTTCAACCCCAATCGAGGGTAAGATATATGCCAATATATTTAAATAGCATTGGGGGTCGAATAGATGTCTTTTGATAATTCTCTTTATAATAGTGTTTAAATTTTACATTTCCTCCCAATACTTTAAAAAAAATTACATGTTAAAATTCCAATTATTTTAGTTACCAACTTACTACTTAATTGATTAAATGTTCAAACTGATAACCACCCGCTTTCATACAATAATAAAGATTTTGTTCAAAACGTTCACACACATTCCGAAGAATTTCCGGAGTTGTCAAATAGTATTTAAAAATAATCCACAGTATGACGAAGATCATTTTTATTTTCAACAGGACGGTGCTCCTCCGCATTATGCGGAGATTGCTCGTCAGTATTTAGACCAACGTTTTCCACGGCATTGGATTGGGAGAAGGGGCAGCATTGAATGTCCTTCACGATCGCCAGACTTATCGCCCCTCGATTTCTTTTTGTAAGGACATCTGAAAAGTAAAATCTATAAAACACAACCAGCGTCGTTGGAAGATTTGCGTCAAAGAATCGTTGACGAGTGCCGTCGAATAACTCCGGAAATTCTTCGGAATGTGCGTGAACGTTTTGAACAAAATCTTTATTATTGTATGGAATCGGGAGGTCATCAGTTTCAACATTTAATCAAGACACGTAGACTACCCATGCAAACTGGAATAAGACAAGGCGATAGCCTAAGCCCTATCCTCTTCAACTTGATTATGGACGATTGTGAGTTTCAAATATCTCGGCGTCAACATCACGAGCAGCAAAGACCTCTAAGAAGTAGTAAAGGCTCAAACAAAGTAGTAAGTAAGCAACTAAAATAATTGGGATTTTAACATGTAATTTTTTTCAAAGAATTGGGAGGAAATGTAAAATTTAAAGACTATTGTATAGAAAAATGTAAGAGCTTCTGAAAGACATCTTATTCGATCCCCAATGCAATTTAAAAATTTTGGGGTAATTCTTACCCTCGCTTGTGGTTGAAAGTAGTGGAGCCAAAAATACCGGAGAAGAGTGTCCCCCTTTAATCAAAAATCAACGGGTCTGAACGTTTTTCTAAAATGTTGACGAAGTTCCTGCAAATGGCTCTGTTTCGTTTTCGGTTGGTTACTCTGTATAGTATTCCTTGTATAATATTTTCTTTATGTTTATGGACGAAATTTAAACTTTGTCTCTTGGAATGAAAATTGCGAAAAAAACCAAGCTCGTTAACATTGAAAATACTCACACTTATTAAAATAATGTAAAGAAAAGATAAAAAATATGTAGAGAATATAGTACAAATAAGCTCCACACATGTTTACACTGCACAATCAACTAAGAGATTTTATCATGATTATATTAACTTTTATACAGACAAATCTTTTGGTATTACCCACTATTACTATATCTTGCGACACACGATGATCAACTGGTTTTTACGTCACTAGTGCAAAAACCAAAGAAAATGTAACGTGAAAACAAAAACAGTAACCAGTAAAAGTTATATTTTTGAACAGTAAATAAATATTCACTGCTTCACTGTTTTAGTAAAACAACGGATTTGTAACTTTAATAAAAATATTGTTTTGACCAATTAAAATGGCTGATTATAAATAATCGTATCTGATGATTCTATTATTAAGAAGGCAAGTATTTTCGTAAGATATATAGGGTGAATCACTAGCAACGGGATGGAGTTTTAAAATTTCTGTCGCTTTAATAGTTTGCGTTACTGAAGAGGAGTTGCAAGCGATGGTAAATGTTATGCATGATTCCCTGAAAATCAAAGAATAAAAATAAATGTAAGCAAAACGAAAGTAATGGTTTTTGAAAGAGAAAAAAGCATGACAAACTGCAAGATTCTGATTAGGGGAGAAAGAGTGGAACAAGTAAATGAGTTTGTATACTTGGGTTCAAAGTTTACGAGAGATGGAAAGTATGACAGTGACATTGAGCAAAGGATCTTCTTCTTCTTCTTCCTTCCCTATTTTAGACAAATTGCATGTTCATTCTTCGCAGCATGCCTGTGACTTTAATCAATGGTAAGATTGTCGCTCCATCTTTACCGAGGTCTTTCTGTACCTCTTCTTTCCAGTGGTGATTTGTCCCGAGCTATCCTTACTATTCTCCCTTCATCCATTCTACTCATGTGCTTATCCCATTCGCGCTTTCTGCTCAAAACCCAGTCATTAATGTTCTCCACCTTGCTTGTTCGCATTATATTGTCGCTCAGTTCTCTGTCCAGTAGCGTTTTTGCAATAATTTTTCTAGAGAACCTTTATCTCGCTTGTTTCCAGGAGCCTTTTTGTTTTTGTTGTGTTCGGTCGAGTCTCTGCTGTGTAGGTCTTTATGGGTCTAATGACGGTTTTGTATATTCTTGACTTGACCTCGATGCCTATGTGTTTGTTTTTCGATACAGTGTCGTTCAAACATCCAGCCACTCCTAGTGCCTTTGTTGTTTGTTGTCTCACCTCTGTGTCGATATCTCCATATCCCGATAGTTTTATACCGAGATATTTGAATTTAATTTCTTAATGTATTATTTTGTCTTCGACGACAAGCTTGCATCTTACAGGTAGGTGTTTTTGATGTTGTCAGGCTTTTTGTTTTTGAGGCAGAGATTACCGTATTCAGAGTCTTTGCTGTGCAATTGAAGCGGTATAGCAGTCTTTGGAGGTTGTCTTCATGTTCTGTAACTAGCCTAGCATCGTCGGCATAGCACAGTATTGTAATATTGCGGTCACCCATTTTGTATCCATTTAGTCATTAAGTTGTATACTTGGGTTCAAAGTTTACGAAAGATGGAAAGTATGACAGTGACATTGAGCGAAGGGTGTTGGCAGAAAAACAAATGAATGGGGCACTGTATAGCTTTATGAACAGCCAAAAAGTGTCAAAAAAGCCACGTCTGGATGTGCATAGAGGAGTGTTGGTTCCTGCGCTAATGTATGGTAGTGAATGTTGGGTTTGGCAGAAAAGCATGAAACGGTGAAAGAGATAAACATTCAACGACCTATTGAAAGCAACTTCATGTCCCGTACACAGCTTTGCGATGATAGTACCCTCCATACCGCTTTCTCTTCCAGGGCCCTATATCAGCCCGTGAAACCAGAAATGGACGAGGAAGAAATGTTAACAATATAAATATGGACTTAGCAACAATTCTCGAATGGGGATCCAATAACTTGGTAGAATTCAATGCAAACAAAACACAAGCATGTCTTTTCTCTAGAAAAGCCGATCTCACTGTGCCTAACATAACTTTGTCAGGAGTAACCATACCACTGAAGTCATCCATATCGATGCTTGGTATTACTATCAGCAATAACCTTTCCTGAGAAAATCACGTGAGGTCCATTGCCAAAAGTGCATCCCAAAAACTTGGTTTTTGGTTTCGTGCCAAGAGCTATTTCACCTCCAGTCAGCTGCTTATGATCTATAAAGCACAGATCCGACCTGTACTGGAGTACTGTTCCCATATTTGGAGTGCAGCACCTAAACATATCCTGAAGCTACTGGATTCTGTCCAAAAAAGGGCAATTCGTCTCGACGGTGATGCCTCGCTTACAAACTCGCTCACTTGTCTGGAACACCGTAGAAAAGTTGGCGATTTGTCTCTATTTTATAGATATTTTCATGGGCGATGCTCTTCTGAAATATCAACAATCGTTCCTCCTTTGGCAGTCTCTTCGAGATTAACCCGTCAAGTTCAGTCTTCACACCCCTTCGTGGTCACTTTGGAGACCTGCAGAACATCACTTTCCAAAGACTCATTCATCCAACGAATTGCGAGGCTTTGGAACTCATTGCCTAGGGAGGTGTTCCCCGAGGCATACAACCTCCAGAAATTTAAGAAGAACACCAACTCCTACCTTCTTTCCCTTGGTTCCCACGATGTTCTCTGAACATTACAGGATATCCCTTTTCGTGGGAACCAGAACATAAAAAAAAAAAAAAAAACCAATTTAAATTGCCTCGTGTGTATTTAAAAACCTTTCGAGTGCATTCGGGAAGTTCAGACGTAAGCCTTGATCACACAGAAACGTTATTAAACAATTTGAGCAACGATAGTGGCAGATAGTTTGTTTGTTACAAAAAAATACAGTAGGAGATAATGATCTTCTGTAGCTATAGTTGTCATTTGAGCGTCGTGCAATACATTTTAAAGTACTTTTTTAATTTGCTCCTTATGCCTAAAGCGAGAAGACGCCAACATTTTTGGCAACTTAACGAGTTTGATAGGGGCGAATAGTAGGCTTGCGAGAGGCTGGTTTGCACGAGAGGTACAGACCGTGCCAGAAGAACCTCGCTACGTCAGACTGTGGCTCTACGGGACCGCTTCACTTCCACAATTGGGATTGCGGACCAGTGGTTGAAGAACATGAAAGGCCTATTGGGATGCGAACCGTTTATCGCCTGATCGGAATTTTGTACTTTTTTCATATCGTCCTCATTTTGCACTCCTATGCATCGACGTGATCGCTAACGTGGTGCAGATAACGTCAAAATTGGGACCTAGAATGAACTATGGTTATGGAGGGGCTATAGCTCTTGGAAGTGGGTCACCTTTGGTCAACATCAGAGGCAGCATGACCACCCAACCCGCTTTTCCAACAAGATAAGGGGCAACCATATGTAGCCAGACTTACGTTGAATCATTTTAAAGACAATTAAGTCGATCTGTTGCCTTGGCCACCAAGATCACTCGATATTTCACCCATTGAACACGTCTGATTACTTAATTTATCCCATCCTTCATAAACTCTAGCGGTAATTCAGCACGAGTTGTAGGTACCCTAGGATGAAAAAATTTAGGATGAAGTCGATCTGTTTGGGAAAGAATGCGCTGCTAGTGCGGCTCTCAGATTTAATGCTGTGACCCCATGGACCGATACGCACTATGGTCACTCTAGACTACTTAGAGAATACGACCTGTGCACAAAAAACACTGATTACACCAAACCTACCCCTACGTTCAAAGGCGACTTATCCCTGGAAATTCCATCCAGAGAAGATTGGGCCGAGAATCTAGTGAAACATTAGGGCGCAGAATTTTATACGGATGGCTCTAAACTAGAGGGAAGAGTAGGTTGCGGTATCTTCTCAGAAGACCCCTTACTTAGCCTGTCGTTTCGTTTGCCAGATCACGCTAGTGTGTATCAAGCTGTTTGGATACTCCGCAACGAAAAAAAGTTCAGCGAGATATCCATTCTTTGCGACAGACAGGCTGCTATCAAATCACTGAACTCAGTCTACTGGATCTCTAGGGCAGCGGTGCAATACCGGACCACCCTGAATGAGCTAAGTTTAGAGTTCACATTGTCTGGGTACCTGGACACAGAGACATAGCAGGCAACTGTAAGGCGGACGAGCTAGCAAGATAGGGCTCCATCCTCCCAGCTGTATCTGTCTCATCTCAGCAAGAAGTACCGATTTCAAATTGCCGGCTCCTCCTAGTTTAAAAGGCCAACGTGAGGTGGCAAAATGAACCCACATGCACATCATTGAAACAGATCTGGCCTAAACTAGATCTACGTCGAGCTAAGGATGTTGTAACTATCCAGAGAGTTCATTGGAAATGCGATCGCAGCCATAACAGGACACTGGGCAGGTGGATCCCATGCACGGCGCATGGGAATCGCAGAGTTACGACACGACTTATGTAGAAGCTGTCACGATGAGTGAACAATGGTACATCTTCTCTGGCACTGCCCTGCCCTAGTCAGAAAACGGCTTTTTAACTAGGGCAACCGAACTTTGTTGATTTAACTGATCTCAGCTCAGTTAGCATCAGTTAGGCAAAAGGCCCAAGTGGCCGGTGGCCGTGGTGTAGTTGCTAGCGCGCCAGCCTCTGCACCAAGAGACCTGGGTTCGATTCCCAGGTCAAACCAACGAATTATAAGCGACCGCTGCCATTCGGAAGGCAATGGCAAACCACCGAATGTATTCTGCCTAGTAAGGCCCCTCTAAACTAGCCGTTCGGAACCGGCATTAAACTGTAGGTCCCTTCTATTCATGCAACACTGATTGAGCGTGCACATGAATAGTTGCAGAGAGGTCGCCGATGCCCCCAGGGGGTATGGCACAACAAGAAGAAGAAGGGTTCCTTCCGAACCGCCGTTTTAACCTAACCTAACCCAAGTCGATCAACTTATTAGGAGTATCCCCAGACGTCTTAATTAGTGCATAAGACATCGTGGAGCCACAATACATTATTAATTTTGCATTTCATTTAACTGTTCGAATTTGCCCAAATTTTTTTCGATTACTTCTCTGACCCCAATACACATGTATACCAAAAATTGTTGTGATACATTTAATATTATTGGGTGTTCTTTTTTTATGTCCGTATAGTATAACATTTACCATTATTTTGTTGATGGTTTTACACAATCGGTTTTTTAGTTTAATACCTGCAGTTATCAAGAATCAAGACCATAGTGCAAGCCAATAAAGATAAATACGAAGAAAGATGAATAATTTTGTCAAACTAACCTACAAGGAAGAAGGCTAAAACTGAATGACAGTAGACTCAACAAATAATATTCGAAAATGTTTAATGGAAAGTAATTTGGTAAATGTTTGCTTTTTTAATAATTATAGATACGTAACTTACAATTATGAAGACTGTCAATACTGTGAATGTGGAAAATTATAGAAAACTCGTTCAAACTTACATAGGTTTGGTAAGCCCCAAATAATTCCAATTTAATTAGTTAGTGTACCTAATATTGTCATTTTTAGCACGTATATAGTACTGCTCTTTTTTGGGCCGATAAAGTAGTAGCAATAACTGAAAATCCCAAAGATGTGTATTGTTTAGCACAATGTATGTATTTACTAAAACAGTACCACCGAGCTGCTCATATCTTAAAATTAAAAAATCTGGATAAGGTTGGCAATCTTAATTTTAAAATATTAATAATAATATATTGTTAAAAGATAATTATAAGTTTACTCAAAATTAACTTTTTTTAAAGGTATATTGACTGAATTAGCCAAATTACTTATATTTTCGTTTTAGACCAATCTACAATGTACTTATTTGACTGCTCGATGTTTATATGAAGCTAATGAACTTGTGGAAGCATTGAAAGTAATAAATAATATAGATAGTGTTCATTTGATGGTAAAAGAAGTATATTCTCCTCTTTTCTCCATTTCAAGCCCACTGCTTTTTGATGATACACCAAAAAATGTAAGACTTTTGATAAGCCTGCTTACAATATTACGATATTTTCTTAATTTTAGCAAGCTTACTCATCCTTTCTATTGTTAAAAGGAAAAATTTTAGAGGGAATGGATAATAGAGGATTAGCTGTTGATTGTTATAAACAAGCACTTTGTGTAGATGTTTACTGTTTTGAAGCATTTGATTCTTTGATAAAATATCAAATGTTAACATCTTTAGAAGGTAAGTTATCATGGAAATAATTTGTGAATTAAAGTTAAATAAAAATTGAATACTATGCTGGATATTTCCTTCTATTTTGCATTGGTTTTCTAATTAATTATTAGGTAGTATAATTAAGTGAGTTTTAAAAAAATTTCTTAAAAAATAGTCAAATAATAAGTACTTAAAATAAATTTTTAACAAGAAATTTAATTAAATACTGTTTTAGAGGAAGCATTATTGAAGTCCTTACCAATTTCTGAGCAGTGCTCACCAGAAGCAGCCGAAATTTTACGGACTTTATATGAATCAAAACTTAAAAAATATCACACCCATACAATGCCAAAACCCAATGAAAATAAAATTATCTATGGCAGTACTCCTAGTGGAAATGATGAATCTCTTAAAATGATGCATTTCACTCCAAATCTCAAACAATCTGGAATGTTAGCAACTCCAACCATTTCAGTTACTCCTGTTACTCCAAATGATGTTAGGAATAATGATAGAAATCTTAAAAAATCAGAACAAGAAAGGTTTCATGATAATGATAGTGAACAAATGCAATTTGAAAGTTCTGAAAACATTACTTTGTTAAAACTGAAGAATAGTTTAGATTTACAGGTGAGTTTACTTTAAACCAAAAAGGGTAAAACATATCAAGCCACTTTTGTAACACAATTTATAATTATTTATTGATAAAAGTATTATATTTGTAAAATATGGCAAAATATTAATTGAAAGAGATTTTAATAACATTTCAAAATTAAATACTCAAAACATTAAAGATTATTTACAGTTAGTGAATTTAAAATCCAGATATCAAAATGACATTTTCATGATTTTTGGTAAGTTGGGCTTGTACGTTAAAACCTGTTCATCAACACCCATAAATTTTAATGAAGGTGTATCAACACCTGGATATACCTTATTTATGTTGTTGAGTGCAGAGGTGATGAAAGTAAATAAAACAACCAAAACAGGAATAACTTTATTTAATTAAATTAATTTAAAAAAGTGGGAACGCTGTGAACATGGAAGACAAAAAATAAATAAATAAATAAACAAATAGATCAATTCTTAAATAAAACTTAAAAAAAACTTAATACTTTGTCATTGCTCCAACCCATCTTTCCAATGACCGAATCTATTCCTCTAGGTCAGAGGTGGTGAACCAATGGCACGCGTGCCATTGATGACACGCCGCACAATATTTTGGATATGCTACCAATCAAAATGGTTTGCATTTTAGTTCAAAATAACTAAGTTTACTATGAAGTACAAACAAACGCGAAATCTGTACCTACCAATAATATAATTCAAGTCTAGCTCATGTTAATGAACAAGAATAGGTTATTGAAGTTTGTAACAAAAATATTAATTTATGTTATATTTAATGACGGACCAAAGGTTCCATTTCGGCAAGAGTTTCAGTTTTGGCCTAAAATCGGCCGAACCTTTGACTACGCCAAAACTAGGTGTTCTTGGTTTAAATCAAAATACCTCAGTTCTGATGAAGTGGCTATTGCAATGACAGAAATAATATCTTTTTTTTTTTGACGAAGTATAACAACGACCCTGTACAGAAAAAAGTCCGTTCAGTTTCTACAGAACTAATCTTGCCAGTCTCCAACATACAACAAGATAAGAAGAGTCCTTGGAATACACACGGTAATACTCCTAATCATATAAAGACAGCTGGATCTGATGATTAAAAAACTGTTTTAAAAGAAAATATTCAGTCTTATCTGACTCTTTAATTGTGAATATTGAAATTGATAATTAATTTAGTAATAATAATGTTTACTTACAAGAGTAAGTCATTTACATGTTTATATTTTTATTCCTGTTAAATTGATAATATAACTAAATAAATGTGTCTGTCACATACTTCAATTAATCTTGTTCATTAATAAGAATTAACTTTCTGTATATGTGTAAAAATATTTCAGATTTCAGTACACAATTCAAATTTTTACATTTCGATTTGATTCGATTTCAGTTTTGGCTGAAAATCCTGTTTAAGTCAGACATCAGTTATATTATCAATTTAACATGAACAAAAATATAAACATGGTAATCGCTTACTCTTGTGAGTAAAATTATTATTTTTACTAAATTAGTATTCAATTTCATTATTCGTAATTAAAAAGTCTTATGTTGTATGCTAACAAAAGCAGTTTTTCTACATTATTACCAAGTAGGTTACTCCGACAATATGCATTTATTTGTCCAGCGGAAATAAACAGCTACTCTAGTTATAAATATATATATATATATATATATATATATATATATATATATATATATATATATATATATATATATATATATATATTGTGCACATTTGATTATAGAGTTTTATACCACATTTTAAAAACATTTATAGGTAGCTGAAGCCGAAAGATTGTACTACAATTGTGATTATCAACTCTGCAGCTCTTTAACTGACACCATTCTAAAAGCAGATCCATATCATGATGCTTGTTTACCAATTCATATTTCGTGTCAAGTAGAACTAAAGCAGAGTAATAGTGAGTATAAATTTATACTATATTATATTAAAGTGATTAATATTTCAAAATTTTCAGAGCTCTTTTCATTAGCTCACAACTTGGTTGACTTGTATCCAAATTTAGCTATTTCTTGGTTTGCTGTAGGATGCTATTATTATATAATAGGTAAGATAACATTTTTTAAACTAAAAATAAAAATATCCTTACTGGTAAACAACAGCATTCTATCATCGAAATTATAGACCCTGTGCTTTATACAAAAATGATCAGCATGTGTCAGTTTTATTGTCTGTTTGGTACATTTTACCCAATTTAATTATAGAGATTCTTTATATTGCTAGTATGGTCACGAAAAACATTCATTTTGTACAGAGTTATTCACTATAAAATACCCTCCCCTTACCAATTTTATTATTGCCTATAGAAAAAAAGTTTTACATAAAAGTTATGTGCAGATTTCATGGAATAGGTAATGTGCACGTGACATTTCAGCTTGACAATGGTAGAAAGAGTAACGCATATGTGACGTCACAGCTTGAGATTCTATCTTATTTGTCAAAAAGTGACCTCGGCTACAGGTAACATAAACCCTTCTTTTTAGCACTTAAATATTAATGTTTAGTCTTTAAAAATCATTTATAACACCACAATATTATTCCTTAAACCTAAATAATTGTCAAAAAGCTCACTCTAAACCCAAATAAGCTCAGAAAATCAAAATCGGTAACCAAACACCCACAACCTTTTGAAAGATTTGTCAATTTGTTGTGCTATGTGCACGTTAGCCAAGCAGTGACGTCACATGTACGTCACCTTTTCTATCGATACAAAAAAATGGCCACGTGCTGCTCGTCACCCATACGAAAAAAAAAATATTTTTTTTGTATATATATATATATATATATATATATATATATATATATATATATATATATATATATATATATTTATACTTACTTTTGAATTTTTAGATATATCATTTATTTTGATTTCAATAATATACTATATACTACTCCTACCTTATACCGTTTTGAGTTATTAAACGTCTTATATCTTCGTTAAAATAGTTATTAACAATATTAAGGGAGGGTTGTATCACAGTTGATCATCTGTGGTTTAACTAACTGCCTGTTCTCTCTCTTTATTGTCACGATCTACAAAGAGAGAAAACATAAAGTTAACCTTAACCAAATGATGACCAGCTGTGATCCAACCCGCCCTAAAGTAAGCTTTGAAAATGTCAACTATAGTGTTTGACAAGTAACATTTTTTTAATTAAATAATTAAAATAATTTACAGTAGCCTATGTTCTTTGGGGTTTAAAGTGATCCAAAAAGTGTTGAACTAATCTGCCTGCGCGAACATATATTCTATCTTGTTTTACTTAGTGGTTGGCGCAATTAAAAGCAGATCAGTTCAACACTTTTTGGATCACTTTAAACCCCAAAGAAAATATCAAAATTTTTATTCAAAATACAAAGATTTATTTAAATATAAATAAATGAAAACTCAGAATTTTTTTTAGATATGTCCACCATTATTGTCCATACATAGTTGATAACGTCTTTTATTTATAAATTGCATCGGAAATGTTTTCATTATTAACATTCAGATTGTTTATTTCAAGTTGAATTCTGTCTTCAATGACTTATTATTTATTAAAAGCCCCCACCTTAAGATCTGTGCCATCGCTGAGGTTCTTTATTGTATGTCTTCTGGGTCCAATTTGAAATCTTTGAAGTACGCGAAAATATAATCTTGCGTTATGATTTCTATAATCTTCATAGGTGGGAGTTACCTTACCAAACAATATTTTTTTTGTGATAGTTTTTTACATTTTATCAGAAGATGGTGTACAAATTCTTTGTCCTCGCCACATAATCTGCAGGAATCATTTTCCGCCTTGCCCATCTTTTTTAGATGTTCATTGACTGGGTGGTGATCTGTAGTAATTCCAACTAGCAGTTTTAGATCTTTCCTTTTTAGAAGTAAAATTATGGTTGTCCCCACAGTATTACAAGTCCAGTAGGCTTAAGTTATACCAGTGTGTTGATTTCAGTCCTTGCTCCCATTTTTTAGTTGCTGCTTTAATGTGTTGTTTTTTATACCCGCAGAATGGTTCTGGATTTATTGGTAGTTCCTTTTAAACCTTTTTTTAAACATGGCTTTTTCACTACCCGGAATGCCCTGTTGACCAAATGAGCCAGATTTTGTTGCCTTTTGCCAGTTACTCCAGGCAAACGTGGCATTGCTCGACTAGCTTGGATTTTTTTGTGATATTGGCCACAGCCTTGATTGATGCCTTACTATCACTGGCTATATACATTCTTGCTCCCTTATAATTCCTATCAAAAATATTTCGGGCGCACTTTTTGAGAAATCTTAAAAAAATAAATCCGTAAAGGTTAAATTCGTACTGTTTAATAGTTCAATTATTCCCTAGATGTATTGGAAATACATTATTCAAATGATCCCGGTACAGTGAATAACCCTGTACACTGCCCTTCATAATTTATTTTGAATTTGCTGCTGTTGCAATTTAGTCTTTCATTCTAATGTCATTAGAAATATTTATTTTACCATTCACTGAAACCAATTTAACGCTGTTATAAATTATTGTTAACTAAAATCATTGCAATAGGCAAAAGTGACTTTGCAAGAAGATACCTTGCTAAAGCTACATGCCTAGATAGACTCTTCGGACCCGCCTGGTTGGCTTATGGACATTCATTTGCAGTTGAAAACGAACATGACCAAGCAATGGCAGCGTATTTTAAGGCGTCACAGTTAATGAAAGGGTGAGTGTGAAATGCTAGTTTAAAAATATTAATTTTTTTAACAGAATTATTTTAGGTGTCACCTCCCTTTATTGTATATTGGATTGGAATGCGGATTAACGAATAACGTTCGATTAGCCGATAAATTTTTCCAACAGGCTCAACAAATTGCGCCCGATGATCCGTTTATTATGCACGAGAAAGGTGTCATAGCATTTCAAAACTTGGAGTAAGAATGATATTTACCATTTTATGCTTCTAATATATTAAATGCCATTTTATTTATAACTTACGGCTGAACAAATAGTTAATTCAAAACAAAATCGGATGCATGTCACACAATTTGATAGCGTCACAGCTACACACCGTTGCCAACGTTTCAGAATTATAGGAGAACCCAAAAATTATAGGAACTTGAATGTTATGTTTTTCTTTGAATATAAAACATCAGGAAGGAGCATAGTCTCCAATTAGTGTTCTGCTTCCATTTTGGCAGAGACGTAGGGCTCTGAAGTAGAATAAAAAGAACAAAAACGAGCAAGCCTTACAGTAGTCGCATATGATGTGTAACATTTGACATCTCACCTTAGTAATAAGCAATTTTAAAATTATATTCTGAAAAAAATAGGTCAGGTATGATTTGAAATGATTTTTCATAGCAAACAATAATTCTTTTTAATAAAAATTGTATTTTATTTAATTGACAGTGACAGAAATAAACCTCAAAATTTAAAAAAGTTAAATACAGAAATATTTTATTCGAATAATTATTTATTATTACTTACTTGAATTTTTATCAATGATCTGCACTTAATTGAGACTTCCTGTTACTGTTACGTTACACATTTCAGAAATCACCACTACAAATTGCGAGAAAGCGGGAGAAAAGATGTTACACATCAATAAATAATAATGTATTCGTATATAAAAGTAACAATGACAAATAGATTTTATTAACAACACTTTGTGATTTTCATTACATTATATTTTAAAAAAGATTGCTGCCAATAAAATTTTGTTAATTTTCATACACCTTTTTTTTATTAATTTTTTTATGCCACTTTGTTCATGTTTTTAAAATATTTTTGTTTTTCTACAAATTTCAAGTAGTCTCACTTTTATCTTAGATGATCGATCAAAAGAATCCTCAGCAAAATTATAGGAACATAAAACACCACTGCTTTTGTAAATAAATTCAGGATTTTTCATAAAATTAGTCCATTTTGTTCTTCTGTTTCCATCTTTAGGAAAGCTAAAACAAAGATATACCATCTTAACATCATCAAATCGAAATAATAGTATTATTTATACTTGTTTTGTAAGAACATTGGTTAATTGAGCATTTATTAGGTACATTTTCCCCTTAAAATGTTATTTTCACGTTCATAATAATGCTGTGTGTCCTCCCAAAATAATAACCACCTGATTCTGTAATTCTATGGCGGTGATTGTAAATCTAAATACTTTCATTTTGTTTTGTCAGAGCAGAATTTGGGATAGGTAAATAAATCATGTTCTAATACCTCAGTCTATACATGCACAATAATGCAGAAAAATGGCGCTGGATTACATACAGCAAGTTCTTGCTACTGGGACAACAATACAGAACAAGACCATGTTTTGAATAGTATCCGTCTAAGGGCTTGGCTATTTATTTTATCTGTGACTTGACTCTACTAGTAATGTTTGCCTTATTATTAATAGGTACAGTTTTATAGTTATTAGTTCTGAAAGTTCCTTGTACTCTTGGCTTTAATCTTGTTGTTCATCTCAGTGCTCTCTTAAATTAAAAATAATCTATTTATAAATTAATCATATCTAATTAGGATTCAATTAGGGAGAACCCATAGGACAACCTATCGTTTGTGAATTTAACCAAAACTTATTGTACAAAACATAATTAATAACGTCATCATAAATATGTTTTATCTTGGTTTAATTAGAAAGCCGTACACATAGAATTATAATTGTAAATAAAAGATATTTGGTCGACTACTAATATTAGACAAATATTTTTTCAGCTTTGAATCTGCAGAAACACAGTTTAGAAACGCTTTGGAAAGGGTGAAGAGAATTAAAAAAGGTATTATTCCTCAAAGGTGGAGTCCTCTGTTAAACAATTTGGGTCATACCTGTAGAAAATTAAAAAAATATGAAGAAGCTCTGGATTTTCACAATCAGGTACCCAAATGATTTTTTTATATTGGATAAGTTGGACTTAGTTGCGGTCTTTTTCCATTTTTAAAGTGTTATTTTCATGGACTATGTTGTCTTCCATAGTTCTATTCTTTGTTGTTTCAATATGAATAAATAATAGTTTAAAAAAACTAAGACAACACGCTTTATAAGAAAACCAAACTAAAAAATAATAATTTTTAAAAAATATTACAATCAAAAGCGTGGGGTGCTTTTTATGATGTTTACGTTTTCTTCTTGGAGACTTTACTTTTACCAATATCTGTTTATTATCAAATATATTAATTGATATAGCCCACCCCACGCTTTTGAATGTAAAATTATTTTTTATTAATTATTATTTTTAGTTTGGTTTTCTTATAAAGCGTGTTGTCTTAGTTTTTTTAAAATAATATTTATTCTTAATTTTTAAGTTCAGGTTTTTTTATAATATCCTGATGATCCTGGCCAGGATCTTTAAAATTTTTTATGAAATTATTGTATTTTCATCGGTCCTTTGGAAGTATACAAAGTTTCAAGTCGATCCGATGTTTTTAAATGGGTGAAATTCGTG
The DNA here is from genome assembly GCA_950111635.1 of Agelastica alni. Lineage (NCBI taxonomy): Eukaryota > Metazoa > Arthropoda > Insecta > Coleoptera > Chrysomelidae > Agelastica > Agelastica alni. Next base: position 22,074,192 of record OX467710.1, read on the forward strand.
TCCAAAGATTCCGTTACATAGATAGATAGATACAAGTCAAGCTAATATAAAGCGTGTAATTAAAAAAAGCTCTAACACTTACTCTATAATGCTCTAAACACCTACTGACTATTAATCTTCAGACAGCGATAGTACCGTCTAAGACACTAGTTGGATTCTAATTTTTTTGTTTTTAGGCACTCTTACTGATTCCTCAGTCGGCAAGTACATATTCAGCTATAGCATATGTTCATGTATTGATGGAAAATTGTGAGGAGGCTGTAGAATGGTTTCACAAAGCGCTGGGATTAAAACGAGACGACGCTTTTAGTACTACAATGTTAAATTATGTGATCGAACAATTATCCGAAGAAAAACCTCCATATCCAGGTTAGTTTAATTTATATTTAAAATATTTTAAACCATTTACACCAGATTTTGGTAACTTTCTGTTTTTTTTTAGATTGTCCTGACGAAATACAGTTCAATATCGAACCCAAAGTTTCGGATTCCACCGTGAGCAAAAGTTTAGCTGAAAGTTCAAATGCTGTCATTCTTAGTGTCAATAATGAAATATCTGATATGAGCATGAGCATAGAAGTTGATATGGTAGATGCTAGCAATATAGTTAAGGAATGATTAATAGTGTTAATTATCTTTACGTATTTTAATATTATAATAAATACTTTATGAGAAATAGGTTTTTTTATTGATAAATTAAAAGGTAGTGTAATATTTAAAAAAAAACACACTGCCTTTTCCAGATCAATGTTAAACAGTAGTGGCGACATAGCATCTTCCTTTAAGTCCGGTGTTTATCAAAAATGGGGTTGACAGCATTTCCAACTCTAACTACGCCTAGATCACTCCACCCACTTTCTGGTTAGAGGTATAAGCTTCTGGGGAATAGTTCCGTTATGGCATTTCAAAGTTCTACTCGCAAAATGCTATAATAAGCCTGCCTAAAGTCTATAAAGAGGTTGTGCTGCTCTTGGTTAAATTTCCAGGTTTTTTCTAGCATTTGCCTAATAGTAAATATCTGGTCTACGGTTGACCTGTGTCTTCTAAAACCGCATTGATAATCACCAATGCAGCTGTCAACTAGAGGTGTTAATCGGTCCAGTATTATATTAGCTAAAACTTTATAAGTTACATTGATCAGCGTAATGCCTCTGTAATTTTTACACTTCATTATGTCTCCATTCTTACGAAGTGGTATTATAATACACTCCTCCTACTCCTCGGGCAATTGTTCTTCTCTCCAGATGCATTCAATAAATTTATGTATTCGCTGGTGTAATATTTCCCCTCCATATTTAAGACATTCCGCGGGGATACCATCTTTGCCTGGTGCTTTGTTGTTCTTAATTTTTTTCATCACCCTCGTTACTTCCCCCAATGTTGGGTCGTCCACATCTCTGTCGAACGTATGGTATATTTGTGATGCTTGCTCCTCTGTTTCTCTTGTGTTCAGAAGACTGTTGAAATGCTGTCTCCAGGCTGCAAGGATTTCTTCGGTACCCGAGATAATAGAGTTGTCTTCCCTTTTTAATAATTGTCCGGATCTTGGTCGATGTTGTATTTACAACAGCTGTGAATAAAATAAGTTGGACCAATGTGATAACCAACATCCTCAAAGGATAGGCACCCGAAGAAAAATATTAATAAATTAGAGATGAATTATTGTTGTTAGTGACCGCACTTATGATTAAATCAGTCGGAGTGGGATGAATCGTCAAAAAAACATTCATTTTCTCGTGTGGGGTCTATTCTACTAATGTACACATTGAGCGTTTTGGACTAACCGGACCATAGCTGCACAAGGGTTATTCGGGAGCAGCGTTAAAGTTTCTGCTCTTCTTGGGATGTCAGGTGGGAGTGTGTTTAGGACTCAGTTGGGTTTGCCTTACTGCATTCTCCACGGTTTTGGGTTTGGACTTCTTTGTGATTTGCCTTGAGTTTTGAGAAGTCAATTATTGGTCCTGGTAGTAGGTCGGAGATATTTCTATGCTCATTCTTAAGTTTCGGGGTGGATTTTGGTTGTTTGTGATGGAATTGCAAGGAATATTTGTGTGTCCAGATTTATATTTACCTCTTTAGTTCATGTAGTGAAAAGAGTGGCTGATGATTTGTCAGGGGACAAACGTAGTTTTCTGTCGTTCATCCAGCTAGTGAGGCTTGCTAAATAAGTGTTGATTTTGACACATAGTTCGTTATGTTGTGAGGACCTTTGACAGTGATTTATCTTTAATAAATCATTTCTAAGAAACTAACTCTCAAGATGAATTTTTCGAAAACAGATTCACAGTTAAAAGGCATACACAGAATAATAGTTTGCAGTGGCGAAGCGTCCTTGTAACCACTGTTACCATTGGTAACAGTTAAAAATCTTGAAAATAAATATTTTATGACTACTGTGAAATAATTTTATTATTTTTTTAGCAACAGCAATATGTAATAGTAATTAAGTAATTAAGTACAGTCGAACTTTGATTAATATTAACTCTACTATAACTATTTTGACACTAACTACTTTTCTATATTATTTTATTAGCTTTTAATTAAAATATTAAAGCTTTGCAATTAGTATGAAAAATATTTTTTGAATTAAATATTGTTTTTATGTTTTATAAAATAAAATTGCACGAGAAAGCTATTAAAAAAATACGATGGTTTTTCTGCAAGCTTAATTCGTACAGTAAAATAAAAATATCCCTTTCTCATTCAATATCTACGATCCTTCTAATGAACGAAGACAATAACAATTTTTTTAATCACTGTAAAATACGGTTTTTAAGAATACATTACTGATAGTTGCATTCAAAGTTTTTTTTCCAATTTTTTGTACGCATTGTTGAGCACGCGTCTCTACAAAAGAACAACACGTGTGTTACCCCCTCTAATCTCAAATTACCAATGAAATGCGTCCATTCCCTTCTTTAAAGAAGCGATATATCGAAACTTCTTATAACAGTTTTCCTGTTTTGTCTAGAATTTCGTGCTAATTTGTAATGTAACTGTGTTGTGCAAATTTTTATTTGAAGTGAATTAATAATTTTTATGTACGGACTGTCACAAACTGTTCTTAATTTTAAGTTTTCATTATGCCAGCTTTGCAAAAAGTAAGTAAAAAAAAATCATCTACTCGCTTTTCAAAACCATTTGATTTAGAAATCAACTTTTCATGAATAAATATTTTATAATTCAAATATTAGTATTTACACTGTCACGTTTATCTTTATAGGTACGTGCATATAAGTTTTATATTAATTTTACACTTTAATATTTAGTTTATAAATATCCTTCCAACTGTAATTGCTACTTCTGGAAAAAATGACGTTAAAAACAAATTTCCTATTTCCTAATATTCAAATTTCGGAAATTCAAACTCAAAGTCATCTAGAGGTACCTTGTTAGTTAAAATATCCTGAAAGCATTTAACATTAGCTGCCAAGGGGTTTTCTGTTAATCAATTAAAATTTTTTTAAAATAACATGAAAAACATCTTGATTTGATAACATTCTGGCGTTTTATAGTTTTCTTCGGTAAAGATTTATAACCTTAGTGCTTTAATTGTATGATTAAAAATAATAAATCTTGCAATATAAATATGACAATAAAAAAGGTAGAATTTGAAAACCACAGGTCTATTTATATGTCTTGGATATTAATGACATAATGATTAAATATTTTTCTTTTGTGTTAAACATTTCAGAAAGGTGTAAGTACCTGCACAAATTTATTTTGGAAGTAAATGTTTGTTATTGCAGGATTTGTATAATCACAAGTTAGGGTTAAAAAAAAAAATTTCACAGAAGTAAGTTTCACTATTTAAAGGCCTTTTTCGCAATTATTATTGCTCTAGTTAGGAACTCCCTGGTGCCCGAAGCTACACGTAAAAGGGTGTATACGGCGATAGGTAGCCCGCTGTGGCACTTATTTAAACAGAAAGGGAGGGACTGCTACTTATAGAACTAGTAGTTGCAATTGGAATTGTAAGAGATTATTGCACAAATCGTCAAATATACTTGCTTGATATTACTATTTTTGCCTTTATGATTTCGTACTTATTTGAACTGAGCTATTAGTTTTAATTTTCCAGTCAACTGGATATGATTCAATCATGTACAAAACACAGTGACCACATTTGCGGATGCATATATTCACATTCTCACCATAGCCTTGCATTGAGCATCTTCCAATTGCTTATTATCGTGGCTTTCTAATACCTACTTACAAACCATGTGTATCTGATCATAAAGTAAGTTGGTCACACTTTGTTACAAGTTTTTGCTGATAAAGGCGAAAATTTAGGAGTCTGCGCACATTCAAGAACATCTAAGAACACCTCGATTTGTAGTGTTTCTGCAATGTTTCCGATTGCTTTTTGTGAATGCCTGGGTACTCCCTCTGCATCCCGAGCCCTTTCAAATACTTTTTCCTGGATCTTTAGCAGTTTCGGCCCTAGATAAGTATGGATAAGTGCATTGTAGTTTCATCCTCTTTCTTACAAAACCTGCAGTACGGGCGATGTTTAACTCAAATCACCAGATAATTTTTATTTGATAAAAGTAAAATTAACTTAGTACTGCTATTTTAATAACTAATATTCAAAGATCAAAAAATATTCTGGTATTAATTTTTAAACAATATTAAACTCTTCTGGAAGTCCATAAGAACAGCCAGAGGTAAAAAAAACTATCTCGCAACTGGACAAAATTAGAAACCAAGATGGTAGTATGGTAAATGGAGAGGAATGCGTATTAAAGAGATGGAAGGAATACTTCGAAAGTTTATTTGAGAAAAAGGATACACAAGTACAGGTCCCATTCGGAAACATGAGTGAAAGTTGCAATGAAAGTGAAATTAGTACGACAGAAATTGTGGAAACGTTGAGCAGTATGAAATTGGGTAAGCCTGCTAGGTACGACAAGATAACAATTAACATGTTGAAGGCTGGACAAAGCGTGGTAACTAGTCTGCTGTACAAACTGTTATAATTAAGGGAGAAATAGTGGAACAAGTAAATGAATTAGTGTACTTGGGTTCAAAGTTTACGAGAGATGGAAAGTATGACAGTGACATTGAACGAAGGGTGTTGGCAGGAAAACAGATGAATGGGGCACTGCATAGCTTTATGGACAGCCAGAAAGTGTCAAAAAAGGCACGTCTGGCTGTGCATAGAGGTGTGTTGGTTCCTACACTTATGTATGGTAGTGAATGTTGGGTTTGGCAAAAGAAGCATACAAATAGGATTAATGCTGCGGAGATGAGTAGTCTGAGAAGTATAGCCAGAGTGACTCGGTAGGATAAAGTAAAGAATAGTGAGATAAAGAACGTTGTGGTGTAAAAGAAGATGTGGTTACAAATATAGATAAAGGAATGCTTAGATGGTTTAGATACGTAGAAAGGATGGATGAAGGAAAATTGACGAAACAAATTTATAAGGCGAGTGTGAATGGACGGAAGTCGGTAGAGGTCGACCTCGGCGAACATTTATCTCGATCAAATCAACATTGTTATGAAGAAAGGCCAGGTCAAGAGTACCAACAACCGACGAGCACGTATGAGAGCACTGATGAAAGTAGAGGAAGCAGGGGATGTGTGTAAGAGCCGTTGCAAGTGGAAGGAGGTGGTCTCTGCCTTCCCCTACGGGAATAAGGTGTGACTATATGTATGTATGTAATTTTTAACCAGAATGGCAATTTATTTTATTTTAAGTACGAATTGAAGCTTAAGTTTATCCGAAGAGGTACCCCGCAAACACAATCCACGTTGAGATAGCGACATCTCTTTCGGAGTTAATAACATCGGGATTAAAATATTTATTCATTCTGTAATAGCAACCACATATCGACAAAAAAATATATTTTGTTTGTGAAATTCAACTTTACGATTACTTGAATTCGGTAATGTCTCGCATTGAATACGATAACGTGCAGATTTCGAGGCTAAACAGTCAACAACCGTAATAATTAAATGAAAAATTAATTAGCTTTTAAAATGAACGATGTAAATACGGACAGAAGATATCGTTCTATACTGGTAGATCGGCGAACACAAATCATTCTATTATAGCGGTTTATTTAACAATATCACGGTCCAGATAGCCCTATTAAAGATATATACTAGCACTTTTACGTTTCAGTTAAAGTATAGGATTTTCTGCGCTGGATAGGTCGAAATCGAGGAAAAAAGCGTTGAAAGAAAGTAGAAAATTGCGAGTATGCACTCTGGGTGCAATTGAATAATTTCCCGCAAAGTTATATAGTGTAACATAAATGTATTTTACATTATCATATGATGAGCTGATGCCTCATTTTCGCCGAAGTATCTAATACGATTATTATTCTTTGACCGGATATATAAGTAGTAATTATGACAGAAAAACCGTTTCTTGCTCGTAGAAAGAACACTTTTAATGCAAACTAGAAAAAAATAACGAGAATTTAATTCATTAAGCTGCATTTAAAAATTATTCAAGTTGTGCCTAAACAGTTTAACATATAGAAACCGTGCTTCAAGACATTAACGCCAATTGGTGACATCGTCGTTTTTAAAAGATTTTATATTTCATCCCCTTTCCACCCCTTTCGTAGGGGTGCTTATAACATTGGATATATCACAATCACACTCAGCGACCTTGAAAACTACGACTTTGACAATAATATCGGCGTTTTGAATACTTTTTTATTTCTTCCCCTACCCACCCCTTCCGTAGGGGTGCTAACAAAATTAGGAATTATGCTATTAAATTCAGCCACCTAAAAACCCATGAATTCAATACTAATATCAGCAATTTTTGATAGTTTTTAAATTCCATCCCCTTCTCACCCAATCGCAGGGGTGCTAACAAAATTGGGACTGTTACCATCAAACTTAGCCACCACAAAAACAATGAATTTGACACTAATATCGACGTTTTTAATAGTTTTTATATTTCATCCCTCTCCCACCCCTTCTGTATGCATGCTTACATAACTGGGAATGTCACTATCAAACTTACAGTTCCCGAAGACTAAGAATTCAACACTAATATCAGCCGATTTTGATAGTTTACAACAGCTTACAACACTGAAGCGACCCCTGGTATTCATAAAACACTCTCTTAAAATTTCATCCCAATCGGTCCAGTCGTTTGGGAGTTTTTGACGGACATACATACATACATACAAACATTTTTTCATTTTTATATTCATAGATTTTTTCTTTGGTAATTGTTTTTTAAATGATTTCAAATTATTTTCGGAATGTCATCATCAAAAAAATTTGTTGCAACCGTGTATGTCAAAATAGTGGATTTAATTTGTAAGTAAAACTATATAAATTTCCAAGGCACACTTGGTGTCTCATGAAAAATTAATAAACGTGGGCGCTTTTTATTTAGACACAGTGTTCTATACAGACCATTCTATTAAGATCACAATGTCACACTACGAGACGTAGTTGTTGTTGGCACTGCTGCCAACATACATACATATAGTCACGCCTTTATCCCGTAGGGGTAGGCAGAGACCATTACCTTCCACTTGCTACGGTTCTTACACACATCTTTTGCTTCCTCTACTTTCATCAGGGCTCTCATGCATGCTCGTCGGTTATTCGTACTCTTGACCTGGCCTTTCTTCAAAACAATGTTGATCTGATCGAGATATGTTCGCCGAGGTCGACCTCTACCGACTTGTCTATTCACACTCGCCCTATAAATTTGTTTCGTAAATTTTCCTTCATCCATCCTTTCTACGTGTCCAAACCATCTAAACATTTCTTTATCTATCTTTGTAACAGTGGCGAGAAATTAATTTTTTATGTGTGGTACTCTACATAAACAGTTCAGTTTATATAGATATTATTTTTCAGCGAATTGTATAAATATTACCGAAAATTTAGCTGTGACCAGATTAGATTAGGTTAGATAATGTTAAAACATTGTGATACCGTGATGGACGGCGGTTCCTTCCCCCTCTACCGTGAGAACCAGTTGGAACTTTTAATAAAAAGTGTGAGGTCTTTAATGCTATCTGAGCTGAGATCAGATAAGTCATCAAAGTTCGGTTGCCCTAGTATAGAAAGCCGTTTTCTGCCTAGAACAGGGCAGTGACATCGTGACAGCTTCTACAGAAGTCGTGTCGAAGCTCTGCGATTCCCATGCGCCGTGCATGGAATCCACCTGCCCCCAGTGTCCTGTTATGGCCGCGATCGCATTTTCAATGGACTCCCTGGATAGAGTTAAAACATCATTAGTTCGACGTAGATCTAGTTTAGGCCAAATCTGTTTCGATGATGTGCATGTGGGTTCATTTTGCCACCCTAAGTTGGCTTTTTAAACTACCTTGCTGTACAGGAGGAGCACTAATTTGCAATCGGTACTCCTTGGTAAGATGAGACAGATAAGGCTGGGAAGGTGGTGCCCTCTCTTGCTAGCTCGTCCGCCTTACAGTTGCCTGGTATGTCCCTTTATCCAGGTACCCAGACAATGTGAACTCTAAACTTAGCTGCTAGCTCATTCAGGGCGGCTCGGCATTGCACCACTGCCCTAGAGGTCAATAAGACTAAGTTCAGTGATTTGATAGCAGCCTGGCTGTCGCAAAGAATGGATATCTCGCTGAACTTGCGGAGTGTCCAGACAGCTGCCTCGGTAATGGTTGTAATTTCGGCTTAATACACACTACAGTAATCAGGCAAACGAAACTACAGGCTAAGTGAGTGGTCTTTTGAGAAGACACCGCAACCTACTCTCCCCTCTAGTTTAAAGCCGTCCGTTGTGAACAGATTAACTGATATTATTAATTTATTAAGAAAATAAAAATAAGGAATGCTTAGTTGGTTTGGACACGTAAAAGGGATGTATAAAGAAAGATTGACGAAACAAATTTATAAGGCGAGTGTGAATGGACAAGTCGGTAGAGGTCAACCTCAGCGAACATATCTCGATCAGATCAACATTGTTTTGAAGAAAGGCCAGGTCAAGAGTACCAACAACCGACGAGCATGTATGAGAGCACTAATAAAAGTAGAGGAAGCAAAATATGTGTGTAAGAGCCGTAGCAAGTGGAATGAAGTGGTCTCTGCCTACCCCTACGGGAAAAAGTTGTGAGTATATGTATTCATGTATGTATGTATGATTCCAAAATCTTATTTATTAATTTATATATTTTTAAATTTAATTGTTATACTTTTAAATTGAATTTAACATACATACCGATATTTGGTTATTTTAAACATTGGAAACACTTGTTTGGGGTACAACCAAACAGTTAAATTTAAATTTCTTACCTTTGGAATTATTCTGACCATGTACAATATTATTTAATTCTAGCCTGAACCCATATTAAATAATTTTTTCCATTAAAACATATACTTTTCATTATTTTAACTGCATTTGATTCTAATGATAAAACACTAGAGGGCGCAAGCTTCAGCAGTAGTGTTGCCTCTATATTTCACGCATGATCCCTATATTGGTTAACACTTTTACTATGTTTTTAGAACCTTACACCTTTTAAAACCTTAACCGATTACTAAGAATTTTTTTTCAGATTTACAATCCTTTTCTGCGCAACGAATGTCCTAATCATGGTTACGCAGTTATTCTTCAAAAACACTCCATCAATTCTTTACTGGATAAACCTCAAATGTTATCAGAAACGGAAGGTAGGTCTTCTTTGTAGTGTTTAACATTCTGATTTTATTTTAAAAGTTCAAATTGCTGCACACTCGGTTAAGATAAAACAAGAAAATTAAAAAAGTAGATACTTACACGAGTGTATGAATATAAATAATAAAAGTTAATTATCGATAGCAGAAAAATTCGTAATCAAATTCAAAAAACTTGTAATAGTAACATTTAGAAACAAACTCAATTATTTTATAAAAATACAAGGTAGAATATCATGACAACTTTAAATAAGGTGTTTATTATGTGATTTTTGACGTGGTACCCATTATGTTCTATGCATCTTCTGCAGCGTTTTGGAAGTGATTGAATGCCATATGAAAAAAATTCTCTTGCTCGAATACACCACCACTTATCACCGTCTGAAAGCGCTCTAAAATTTTATTTCGCATAGCTGTGCTGAGGTGAGGAATAAGGTGTTGCAAAAAAAGTATTTATTTATTTATTTATTTACAGTGTTCTACAGAAAAAAGATTTCCAATTACAGAACAGGAATAAAGTAAACATTTGCACAATAGTACCTACTAACAATAGAAAAAGCTTAAGAGTAATACACAATCGGACTAACATTAGTAAAAAGACTAATACAAGAATATTACTGCTGATAATAATAGTTCTTAATTTGCCTCACATTACAATGGAATATATCAAGCTGGTCACGAGTTATAGTTGCTACACTTAGTATGAACAGGGAAGTTTTTAAATATATTTGCTGGTGGCGTGGTAGTGTAGAATGAGTCTGTGTATCGAGATGCCTGACGGGGAATTTTAAAGTTTATCTGATGTATCTGATGAGATGTGGTGCTTCCGACGCATGTTGAGAATATCTTGGACTCATCGCGTAACTAATGAAGCTGTCTTGCAACGTATGCAAAAATAAAAAGAATTAATAAAAAACATTAAGGAAAAAAACTTGCATACTTTGGACACATAATGCGTAACCAAAAATATGAAATACTGCAGCTGGTTATGCAAGGTAAAATGGATGGCAAGAGAGGTCCTGGAAGACGCCGAATATTATGGTTACATAATCTTAGGCAATGAACTGGAAAAACATCAACGTCAACAAATTTATGTGGACCAGAATGATCGCCAACGTCCATTAAGGATACGGCACTAGAAGAAGAATCTAGTAGGGATTGCCATCCAATTTCGGTGTTGATTATTTTGTGTAGCGTAATGACACCAAAACATTTTCGTCTTCTATCCAGGGTAAAAAAGCTATATCTTGATAGTAAACTCTCGTGTGTCGTGCCAATTGGTGGATAAGTCCGATCTACTTTAAAACTTAGGTACGTAGTTATATTGTCTACGTGGTTTTGGAATGACAGCTCTCGGTTGAAAGTACATCCAAGATCCCTATAATTAGATGGTCTGTCTTGAGAATGATTGTCTATCTTATAGTCAAATATAACTGGATCAGATCTTTATGTAACATTTGGCAGGATTTAACGCTAAATTATTACGACTGCACCATTGGCTGATCTGATTTTCTGATAGTTTCTCACAGTCCGTCATATTAATGATAGAAGAGAAAATTTTTAGATCATCAGCATACAGTAAAAAATTTAGTTCAATTATGTCACCAATGTCATTAATAAAGATGTTAAACAATAGTGGACCAAGGTTAGATCCTTGCGGTACAGCTGATTTGGCGAGGTATTTGTTTGACCAAACCCATTCAACTGCACATACTGTGTGCGGTTGGTCAGATACGATTTAAATAATGCAAGTAGGTTACTCGATATTCCGAAATTCGAGAGTTTTTGCTGTATTAGATTATGGTTAAGTCTATCAAATGTTTTGGTCATATCCATGTAAATAACATCTGTCTGAATTCTGTTATCTATATTTTCCGATATGTGCTATGAAATAATGGTGAGATTTGTTGTTGTTGATCGGCCATTTACGAAACTGTGCTGCTGGTCTAAAATAGAATTGCTGACGTGTTGATACAGAACTCCTTGTAACAATATTTCAAAGACCTTGCAAAAATTGCATATAATTGAAATTAATCAGTAATTTTTAATATCACTTCGCGTTCCATTTTTAAGATCGGACATACCTTAGAGCACTTCCACATACAGGGTATCCGTATGTGAACGAATGCAAATATTAATTAGGGTTATAACGGGCGAGCTAATACTAAAGCACAGTCTCTAACAATAAATGCAGAGATATGATCCGTTTTGGGGTGGGTTTTGCTTTAATAGACGTCAGGGTAGCTAAGACTTCTTTTTCCTAAAAGCTGTTTATATTTGAATTTAAGTGGTACGATGGGTCATTATCATGTATAGTATTTGAGGTTGAGTTTAAAGGGTCCACGAAAAAATTACTAAAAAAGTCTTTAAACCTATTTAGTTATCTTATGGATTATCTAGTAGCTGACTTTCGTACTTTACCAGATTTGTTTTTATTGTTAACGTAGGCCCAAAATTTGTTAGAATTTATATTTATTTCAGATTCAGTACTCAAGAATCTTTGGTTCTGATAAGAGACGCTTCTTTAGAAGTTATTGGTAGCTATTAAAATGAACTAATCATACTTGGGAAAAAAGTGTCAAATTATGTATAAGAAAAAACATATTTTAAAATCTCCAAAGAGCGGACTTTCGTGAAAATTTAAATGTCACATTTTAAAATAAATAATTTTAGACCCTAACAATTTAACATTAATTAAGATTAACAGCAGATTTCATTTATAAAAAAAAATTGTTGCAAAAAAAGAGCCCATATTCAATATCGTGCATAACACTAATTTAGCAATATTTTAACAAGTTACGTATTTATTATTATTGAAAATGAATGCATCCATATATATATATATATATATATATATATATATATATATAACTCGAAAAAATTTAGTGACTTAAAAAATCTGGACGCTCAGTAAAAATTGATCAATTTTAAATTTTTTTTTAACAGGATGTGTGTTTAAGTAACCTTAAACATTTGTTACATTTTCAAACTGACATATTAAAAAATAACAAAGTTATTCAATAATGAATGGGTCCGCCGCGGTTTCTTCCGTATTGAATAACTCTTCAGGGCATGTTTGAAATTAAATAATTTATAATATTCTGAAAAATTATCGTTCCAGTCTTTTTGAATTCGGCGACAAAGATAAACTTGGTTATTTGGTGATGGTAATTGGGGTAAATTACCCAGTCGATTACCGATCATATCCCACACATGTTCGATTGATGAAATGTCTGGGAGGCGCAAAGACCTTGGATGCAGGGTCACGTTATACTCTTGTTCGAAAAGGAATTAAATTAACCCTCCTTGGTGTGGCAGTGCAACAGGCTGCAGTACGTTTCATATGTAATCATTTTTGCATTAAAATTTCTGTCAGTAAAAACTACGAGATCTATATATGCCAATTCACAGCAAATTCCACGCTTCTGCGTTCCCCATGACATCCTCTTACTCTTTTGCGACCTTCTTGGACTTAATGGTCAAAAAACACAATTACTTTTACCATTCCAATTTGATCTGCCATTACACTATTCCAGCTAAGCAGCACGATGTCTAGGTGTCAGTGGTAGACATGAAAATGGTCTTTACGAAAAGCTCATATTCTGAGATACATCTATGCTATAAATACTCTGTTGTAAAACTTCCAACCAAAGTTGAAGTTGCTCGAGGTCATTCGGATCCATGACGAATGTAATGGATTCTTTCTTCTTACCACCTTTATCAACACTCAGTCACTCTCATACAACAATGCGCACGCTTTTTAAAATGATCTTATTCCTATCAGTGATTACATTATATTCTTGCGGTTGGGCCATTGGTATAGACACCTATGTCACCTAGATCTTTGATCCTTTGTGACTACCGCTATGTCTTCAGGGCATCAGAATTCCAGTCCGCTGGTTTTGGCAAACAGCAGGATTTCTGTTGGCCCTGTCTCATTTAGTTCACTTGGATCCATTATTATGCGGCCCCAGGTTTGGTACCTGTACACCGCTAGCATCGGGCAGCAATACAGAATATGTATGCTGCTCTCTTCCTCTTCGCCGCATAGTCGGCAGTTTTGCTCAGCCGCCAGCTTAAATTTAAAGGGGTGCGCCCTTAGTGCGACGTGGCTAGTAAGCAGGCGTCTTAGCCTACTTCGGTTCATCGTCCAGACTGCGCCTGCCCTCTTCTAGAGAGATTTCCTATCAGTGATGCGCGACTGGTAGCTTTTACCCAGAAGATTATATTCCGGTGCGCTGGTTAAATGAAAAATAAGTATGTCTATGATCACAATTCTTTTGTAGAGCTTTTTAGTTTTATCTTTAAAACTGTTGTTACAGTGAACATTTCATAAATTTATTTTCAACCAATTAAAAGGCTCCTTTTTGTTTACGTTGCAACAGGAGATTATCGCGATAATTTTGTTAGTTCCTATTAACTTAATGGAATTAATAAGTCATAATTTTTCTGTCAAAAATGAAGCGCCTTATATCTAACACTAACTTATGATCTTTTATTATTGGGTATACTATCTGCTCAATTTTTTTAGCAATCGAACTTGCTGATTCATTACCAAAACGAATCATTATTTAAACAATATTATTGTAACAATAAATATCAAGGTGTGACTAAAAAACTGATTGTTACTTGCTGGTTTGTCTCACCTGTCACTTCGAAATGACTTGACATTTGAATTAAAATTAAGTCGTAGTAGTATATCTAAGTGTCAAATTTTACCCATACAAAATTTGACATCTCCGCAGAATAGGTCGTAGGGTTCGTCTTCTCATCATATTAAAAGCAACTCCAATTTATGAAATTTTCTTACCGAATCTCCCCCGCAGCAGAATTAATTCCCTCTAATTCTGCTGCTAAAAAGATTATAAGTGATAATCGTAGGAAGAAAGATAAAAAAAATTTTTGGAGCTATTACTATATCTGCACGTTAATTCAGATTCTAAACATAGCACAGCATAGTTTTTTTTACCCCAGTAATTATTTTTAGGATTTAAATTATCATCATTAATAATCACTGTTTATGCTTTTTCCTTTTTTTTAACAAATACAACGAGGTAACAATTGAACACACGAAGATCCAGAAGTACAGAATTTATTTTTACTTTTTCTATTTCTGACTTTATACATCATTGGGCTATTGGAAAATAAGCAAATAAAATTCAAACTACGGCATCTCTATGCATGACTCCTTTAGGAATATTTTTTGTCTACTGACGATTATTTGTGGAAGGTTTTGGTTGAGCATTCTATTCATCCACATTAGTAGTGTGCAGTGCAGTCCGTATTGTAGACATTGTAGCATCGTCAGGAGATGTGCTGTGAATTGATTATATTAAGATTCTCGCAGCAAAGCAGTAATCGAAAACCTCTGGGAGTAAAGACGAAAGTAAAAAACGGAAAGTTTGACTGTGATATTGAGCGTAGGGTGTTGGCAGGGGAACAAATTAATGGGCATGTTGGGTTTGGCAGAAGAAGCATAAAAGTAAGATCAATGCTACGGAGATGAGTAGTCTGAGAAGTATAGCTGGAGTGACTGATGAATAAAGTGTGATAAGGGAACGCTGTGGTGTGAAAGAAGATGTAGTAACAAAGATAGATAAAGGAATGCTTGGATGGTTTGGATACGTAGAGAGGATGGATGAAAGAAGATTGACGGCACAAATTTATAAGGCAAGTGTGAATGGACAGGTTGGTTGAAGTCGACCTAGGCGAACGTATCCCGAGCAGATTTTTTTGAAGAAAGGCCAAGTCAAGAATACCAGCAACCGACGATCATGTATGAAAGCGCTGATGAAAGTAGGAGAAGCAAAAGACGTGTGTAAGAACCATAGCAAGTGGAAAGAAGTTGTCTTCTTCTACCCCTACAGAAAAAAGGAGTGACTATATGTATGTAGAAATGTGACCATACTTACAGATAGTAAATCAGCATTGCTGGCCATGGATAGACCACAAACTAATCTCAGGATAGTACAAGAATGTCACCGATGTCCAAGTCAAAACACTTAACAATGATGTGGTCACATTACGGTGAACAAAAGATAACAGTGCAACAACAAAGCACTGGCTAGGCTCAGTATTCGTTTTGTTGCCTTCATAAAAAAAGATCATGCACCTTTACGCAGAGACTACAAGCGAGAAGATAAAACTGTAGAACATATTCCACGCTACTGTTCCTTATTTTAGTTAATTAAAATGAAGACCACACTATTCAATCATTTAAAATATTAGGAATTAATTGTATCACCTGTATACACACATGGGAATAGTCTAAGGATATTAATGGTCCTTTACTGTAGAGTTCTTCCTCTATTAACGAAAATTTGTGGAAGGCTTTGGGGAAGCATTTTATTTATCAACATTAGTAGTATGCTGTCCCTTGTAGACATTGTAACATCATCAGGGAATGTGTTGAACTAAAATTTTGTATTTGAAACATTTTAGCAATTTAAAATAAAAAAAATACTAAAAAAGTAAGTAGTTTAGAGAACCCCCCACCTTTAGACGTCACTGCTAATGACCTGTTTATTAACTAGGTTATCTTAACAATAATTTTTAATACCTGTATCATTTCAACCGAATCGTGCCATCTTAACACAGAATTTCTAAATATCTCCAATTAATTAACAATTTGCGTAATTATTATTGTTATTTTTATGAAGTAATGTTGATTATCGGTATTTTTAAGTAATCTGGAGTTACATTATCATTATGCTTTCACATAAATATGCGTTTGAAAAGTATTGACGGAATTGTATTTAGAAAAATCTTTTAAAAAGTAAATTGATGCCCATTAAAAGACGTTATAATTATCATTATTGTACAATACTTGTTAATACCTTAATCTGAAGAAACTATATTAACAGCACAATGATTTTATAAAGTAACACCGTTAACGACTAACTAAAATTTTTGAATTTAAAATGCCTGTTTATAGGGAATTCACCGAAATAGTACTATTTTGAATAACAGATGGCGCGGCTAACGCTTCAGTTAAAAAGCAACTGTATAAAAAAATGATTAAAAATATACAGCAATTACACAGTATTACATTTTCAGTGCTGTACAATAGTAAGTTAAAAAAATAATTTTCTACAAACGTCAAAAAATGACAAGGTTCGCGCATTGACAACAATACGCGAAGTGACCCTTTTTTTCATTTTCCTTCGTTACCATGACACCGTGCGCGAAGTAGTGTGCGAAATACTTACTTCGCACACTGCATGTAAACTATATGGGATTTATATATTTTAACCTTTATGTTCCTCAATCAAGCAAAACTCCAAGAAATCATTTATTTATTAATGTATAACAACAATTAAGGCTTTTAAATTGTGAGAAAATTTAACACTACCTAATTTTGTTTATTATTTACAATGTTAACATTAATGGTGCAGCCAGTGCACGAACCAATATTTATTCCTAAACCAGATAACTCAGATTCAGCTCGTGATATCGTAGTTTTGGGAGTTGGAAGACTATCCATTTTGATTTGAAATTACTGAATTGGCCGCATCTGTCAAGTTAGGTGGGGTACTGCTTACTTCATCGTCGCTCGAAATTTCCATTATTTTACAGTTATAAATATCACGCACGAAATTGACGCGAATAAAAAGTCACTCCAAAATAATTATCAAGAACTGTCACTTTGAAATAATTGTCAACAAATGCCATTTTATTTCCATAGTTACAGTAATTACTTGATTTGGAAAAACAGTTTAAGCCAGTTCAATACTATTTTTCATATTAAGCTAAGCATGTTACTTATTTTAGAACAATATTTTTGACGTTTGTAGAAAAAATTTTGTTTGCATCTTATGCGCGAAATATTTTGGTGATCTCGGCTGCGCCTCGTTAAAAAAATCCGTTCTCGATCACCAAAGTAGCATTTCGCGCAATAGATACAAAAATAACTATTTCTGACAAGTCCAGACAACTTTTTTTATTAATTTTGACGTTACCAAAGGGTTAAATAAACACATGAAAATAATCTTTTTTCTATTTCAATATTATTAAGTTAGTTTAATAAATATATAATATTTTTTCCATATTTTATGTCACTACATTTTCTAATATTTTTACTTTAGCACAAAAAATCTTAACAAAATCATTTAGAAAATCATGTTTTTGTTATTATTCCATATTTTATCAAATACTGAAAAAATTGTGTTAGTATTATTTTGAGTTCAAAGTAAATCACGTGAATTTTTGAATTGAACATAGAAAGACATCATTTTAACCGTGAACAAATGCTGATAGCCATTGTCTTGTTAACGTGGCGTTCGACAGACAGATTTAACACGAGCAGTTGGCATATCTCAAAGCCTAATAGCCCGCTTGAATGCCTGTTATGTAAAAACTGGAGATGTATCTGAAAAACACACAGGACGCACGAGATCTACAGCCAACAATGAAGATCATTTTTTGCAATTAGTGCAAGAAGGAACCCTATGGTAACGCGACCTGGGATACAAGTGCAACTATTGCAAATACATTAGATCATGCATGCTTTAACTCTAGTTTTGAGACATGGCAGGAGTTTTCAATACTGCCAACAATTATTTTAGGCTTTGCAGGTAGCATGCATAGTGTTATCTCAACAAGAAATAGAGATATACTATCTTTATTGTATTTTGATATACAATTGAATTTAAATATGATTTTTATATTTGGCTATTTTGAAGTTGTTTATAATTTTGTTTTTTTAAAAAAAATATAGGGTGTGGTTTAAATAAACTGCCAAAATGTACTTTACTAAAATTGTTAAATTTAATTGATGTGTTAACCTCAACGATTCCTTTTGCAATTTTTAAAATTTAAATTCACCATGCAGCGAGATCAAGAATTTTTTTTGTAACGAATAGTACTTTCGAAAATGAAATAAGTACTCAAAATTCGGACACAGGTATGCAGATGGCATACCAAGAGTAGTTAGGTACGCCATGTTTAATCCACGCATTTGTTATGACAATAAATAGATACACCACCAGTGGCTCTTTAAAATTATTATTTTTACGAGGCGTGTATACCTACAGTATTATTAATATTTTTATTTTATTAAGTCATAGTAAAACAATTTACAAATAGTAATAAAGACATATTCAATGAATAATTTAATTAATAAGAATTAAAGTAGATATATGAAGTTATTCTAAACGTGTTATCTACATTTTTTAATACTTATTTGTTATTCGTAGCAACGTGAATCAAATCAATATTTTTAAAATATGTCAAACTAAAAAAATAATAATTAGTTATCCAAGATCAGAACTATTCTAATATAAAATACATGATAAAAATATTTTTATATAGTTGCTCATGGCAATTGCATACTATTTGTCCAAGAAAATGCATTTTTATTAAAAGTGACTTTAAAATGGTATTTAAAATAAGATGCAAAAAAATTGTTGCATAAAAAATTAATTACAGAATTTTGTTATGCAATGAACATATAAACTCATAAATAATTTATTAGTCTTTATATTACCGTCAGCCCCAGGAAATAATTGTATGGTGAACTGTTGTCAGAATTAATTTTAAAATACATTTTTTGTCAATTTTTGAGGAAAATTGATCTTTATTTTTCTAATTTTAGATTATAACTAAAACTTTCTTGCTTTAGGAAACTAATTATACTACTATTATCCCTAATGTCAGAATTAATTTTAATACAAATTTTATGTCAATTTGTAAGGGAAATAATTTGTATTTTTCTAATTTTAGATCAATGGTACCACTTTCTTACTTTATAAAACTAATAACAACTATATTGACTAAGTATATACTATTATTTCCACTGTTTTAAATACAAAAAAAATTGTTTTAAGTAATAAAAGTAAGAGTAAAAGTAATTTCTGCAATTTAAAAATATTTAGATAATGATTTATATTGTTGTAAATTTAACATAAAAATTAAAAAATAATCGCGGCTATTATGTATTATTGTTTTAAATATTTCATATCATTTATTGTTATTATTGTTTCCAAGTATTTTATGTGCTAAGTCAAATTCTTTGAGCAACGCTACTGATTTTCTATATAAATTAACTAGCTTGTGTAAAAAAAACGTTTTCTATTTGTATTTACTAAAATATTTCATGTTTTACAAACTTTTTTTTTGTAGACAGACAAGTAAAATATTTTTTTTTACCCTGTATCATTAGTATTGGTTTCTGGTGGGCCGGCTACAAAAAACGTCAAATTTTTTTTGCGCAGAACACATTCCAACGATTTAACAAAAACTAAGTAGGCTACCACTTTTTACTTCGTTACCTATCTGTCAAAAATATTCTAACAAGCACTGCGAATTACCAATCGCATTTGTTCACATTAATAGATATATTAGAACGCTTTGAATGTGCTAAGTAATTTGACTTAACTTTTTAAACGTTTAACTTGAAGTTTTAAGAAGTTTTAATTTAAAATTATTTTCAAATGGCAGGAGATACGATGCCCTCTATTTCGGATTTACTGGGACTGAATTCTCCACGGGGTTTATTGAATTTTGGTAACAATAACTCCACCGAGCTATGTTCATGCACGTCACCGAGTACTTCATCAAATTTTGCGGTAAGTGTAGCTAATTATTTATTGATATTAATAACAATAAAATATTTATATTGTATAAAGAGGCATGTTGAATGTTGGTCCGATACATTTTTATTTCCTTTTGTTGAATTTTATTCGCGAATGTCTTGTGTTATCTCCGTTGCCAACATTAGTGACATAACTCAAAGCCTTGCGGATTAATTTCCCCATTTTAAATTTTATTTATTTTATGCTGTCTGATTTTGAGTTTCGCCCTTATTTAGTAAATCGATTAGGAATGCTGCCAAATTCATATTCCAGTTTGCAGATGTTAGTTTTTTGCGACATTAATACGATCATTTAAGGAAATTTACTGACGTTTATTTGCTACTATTCCAAATTCATTTTTAATACAGGCGTATTTAATTATACAGGGAAGCTAAAGAAGTTAAAATTAAAAGTTTTTAGTTATCAAGTAATATGCAAAAGATAAATTAATAGTTTAAAAATTATTCAAGTTTGTAGGTTGGAATATCACGGATTTGACATCCGCTCATGAAATCGGATAGTTTTGATTGGAAGTGAACAAATTTTCGTAGTTGGCATAAATCAGAATATTTACTTAAGTCTTTCAGTATAGATAACTTTTATTTAACTACACGAGATCATTTCCTCTGCTACAAGGGCTGAATAGCATTGTTTTTATTACATAATATGAAAAAGCAAATACTTCATCCCTTAACCTCAAAAGAGTACAAAATGCTGCGTTCTGATTTGTTTAATGCAATAATCTTTGTACCTTAATCGCGCAGTGGATTGTGAGTTTTGACTTAGATAAATATTGCAAATATTGATTTTCACTAATAATCTCCAAGCTGCTCCTAGCGCTTAAAGTACCTAAAATTTACTAGACATTTTTTGAGTCCCGTCAGATATTTTCATATTTTTATTGGTTTGAACGTCAAAAACATTTCTTTTGAAATCACTTTCATTTAAGCTGGAGGAAGTTTTTTTTTCAAAGTCAATGGCTTTTTTAATAAAATGTTGGTGGTTTTAAAGTGGGGTGTATATTGGAGAAAGGTTGCGACTTTTACTGTCATCGGCTTTGTCTTTTAAAAAATTAGACTATAACAGCTCAGCAGCAAATAAGCTAGATACGATTTGTCTTTCGTTACAGAAAAGAAGTTTTAGCATGTGTGACGTAATACAAAATTTGTACGTGTCAAATAAAATGGTCAAAAGTCTAAAATTGCAGTTTTTCACACAAATAAAAATAAAATAATTTGAATTTGCGAATATACTCCAGAAAAAAAGCAGTTTTTTGTCAGTGCGACTATGTTGTACTGTCGCAGTTCTCATCTCTAGTTTCGTATAATTTTTGTTTCGTAAATAATTGTAATAATACTACACGTTAAACGTACTATACCTAATAATAATTTTATTTTCCAAAACATGTTAAAATTTTATTCGATACCATTATTTAATTTTCAATAACTTTTAAATTAGTATTACGAATTCACATTAATTTTTTACATAATTAATTATACCTAGTAGGTATATATTTTATCTAATTTTGGTGAAAGCTAATAATAATGAACCTTAACGAGACTACACCATTTAACAACGGTGGATTAAGCCAAAAGGGGGCCTGGGAGCAAAAATTTACGATCTCTACAATAAGTTTTTTCTAGCTTTTAATGTAGAAAATTCCCTAATAATATCATTAAACTTTAATGAAGACTAAAAGAGAGTCTTAATACTCATTAAGGTTAAATGGGATAATCTGATTCATTGCTCACAATCAGTATTTGGGTTATTTTTGGTAATTATACAGATTAGCTTACACCTCTCTTATTTACTTGAAATTTTAGTATGTTGTCAAGTTTGTCATCCTGAACAAGAATATATAAATATATACGGCGCGGAAAGCATCCCTTTAGGTACTTTTTTGCGTTTAAAAAATCAAATAATTGTAATATTTTAGTACTATTGGTGTTGGGTTAGGTTAGGCTAATAATAATTGGTATTAATTGAGTAAGTAGAAGTAAAAAAATTACCTAACCCAACACCAACAGTACCTGGTGAAGAACTTTGAAAATGCGGGGACTTATTTTTAGCCAATCGTTGGATTAGTAATACCAATTATTATTAGCCTAACCTAACCTAACGTCCTAACATAACACCAACAATACCTGGTGAAAATACGGGGACGTTTTTTTAGCCAATACTTGGATACGTCTGGCGGGTGATCGTGCAAAGTTTGGTAGAAACCCTCAAACTTCACCAGGTATTGTTGGTGTTAGGTTATGTTAGGCTAATTTTTCAAGAAAATCGGAAAGGTGTAAGCTAATCTGTATAATTACCATATTTTTTTATTAGAAATATTTTGAACCTTCTGTATTATCATAGGTGCCACTTTAAATAAAAGGGGTTATAGCCATCTGTGCTTAATCCAATTAAACAGATTCATGGGGAAATGGGCAATTTCTGCAAGGTAGGTCATAAGTATTTGTTTTGCAAACATGGTGAAAACATGACTATAAAATGACTGCATAAAATATCTTAATGTTATCGCGCAATATTTTGTGCAATCTCCGGCTAAATATCAAATAAAGTATCCAACAAGTGTGGAATAGTAAGGCTAAGTGTACAAAGAATTCAGAAAAGTCTGCAATAAAGACCATTTAAACCTACTTTAGGTACTTCAAGGTCTAAATGAAAACTATAAATGCAGGTGCATGGAATTGTGCGAATACAATCTGAGAAGAAGCCGATCCAAACTTTTACAAAACCATTCTTTGGAGCAAATAAGCGACTTTAAGGTGAATGGCAGGGTCAACAGATAACTTCGTCGACTGTGATTCTAGGAATCTCCATTGATAGAGACCTAGTTAAACTCTTCTGGCGTGACTGTATGGGTAGGGATTTCAAATCGTGGGCTAATCAGGACATATCTTTTTAACTGTACTGTTAATTCTGTAAAGTATCGAGATATGCTTGAAAAAGTGTTGGTGGAACCGGATTTGCACTTTGGGTGTACTAAAGATTTAGGTTTTTATCCAAATAAAAGATGCAACGTGGAACAACATGGAAAGTACTTTGAGCGCCTTTTGTATAAAAATATATTGTTTTATTGATAATAAAATTAAAGTTTTAATAAAAAATGTGTTGTATTTAAAAATGATCAGAAAATTAAAAAATAATAGAAGGTAATAGTTTTTTATAATTTATATGGAGGAATCTTGGATATATTTTTTCGGTAGCGTTTACATTTTGTTAAACATTCGACTTTAATAGTTCATCAATAGTCTACTTTATTTTAATGTTATGTTGCAGTTGGATTTAGATGATTCCAAATTTCAACTAAATCCGATGAATTATGCAGCTGTTACGTCTACTCCAAAACCTTATCAGAGAAACTTGTCGTTGGGAAGTACTGGAACTTCACCTCCCGCTAGTTATATTGCAGCTCGAACTTTGAGAAGTACATCGCTGAGGTAAGTTTACAGCAATCGTCGATATTTGTATCCTACGCCATGGTGATTCGTTGTGTTTATACGCCTCTGTTGATAATAAACTCGCGGACAAAATTAACGCAACAATATGAAATCATCCAAAATATTAATTTATCTTTTTCTAATGTCCGTTTTTGAAGTTTATCTAGTGTTTGGGTAGGTAAACTATGCATATTTTGTCTCGTTGTTAATAACGGCTATCAAAACAATTCGTTTAGATTTACACTTTTAAAGAATTCATTAGAAGATAAACAATTTTGTGCAGTATTTGCGATGGCTTTTCGTTAAAAGTAAGCTTATAAATTGTTCCTTTTTTGAAATTAATACTTTTTTCTGGTAGACTGTTTAATTTTTGACCTCGAAAAATTAGAAAAATGAATTGAGCAAGGAATTTAACCGAACAAGAAGTAGTACGGCCCTCAGTTTTAATGTTTCAGGAATATTATCAAAGTTATGTTGCCAATTTGTTAAGCAGAAATCGTTACACAATATAGAGATGTACTGTAATTCTGTGTACAGAAACGAACTCGAAGCTGTCCGCAATGTCACAATTTCTTCAAAAACAGTTTAAAGACGGTTAATGATGGATTAAACAGTAGGAGACAAGGAACTGCACTCTTGCTTACTAGAAGGAACAGAGTTATAGGTAGTGGAAAATGAGTAGAGCTATGAGTCATACTGACGCAGAACACAAGTTTACGTTTGAAATAAGATCCTACTACCTATCTTAACAATTATAGGCGCTTTAATTTCAATCGTGCTTTAGTTCAGTGGGGTTCTTTCGACTCAGAATATTTTAACAGTGCAGTAAATTTGGTTTCGTTTTAGTAAGCTTTTTCTTAGTTTCCAATTATAGTAATTATTTATTATATTTAGTAATTGTTATTATTACTAGTTTAATTTAGTGGAGACTTTTGTGGACAATAATTTGGGAAAATATGTTGTGTAGGCAGTGGATTAATTTACTTGACAGTAGGTTAGGTTAGGTTAAAACGACGGTTCGGAGGGAACCCACTTATGCCTTTGGGCCTGTTGTGATACCGTGATGGACGGCGATTCTTTACAACAATTGAAATTTTATTA
Organism: Agelastica alni; assembly: GCA_950111635.1. Classification (NCBI taxonomy): domain Eukaryota; kingdom Metazoa; phylum Arthropoda; class Insecta; order Coleoptera; family Chrysomelidae; genus Agelastica; species Agelastica alni. The sequence continues at coordinate 22,098,949 of OX467710.1, forward strand.
TTTAATTATAATGATCAATAATAATTTGTTAGTAACAATATTCAATTGTTATAAACAATGCTTGATTATTACTAACAATAATTTTTCACTGTTATAGTGTCTTCTCTTCCAATTTGAATTAAAACGATATAAAAAAAACATTTATCATTACCAATATTGGTAGAAACGAAATAGTTTAATAGATTAATCTTTCAAATAGAAAATCTTTTTATAAATTTTGTATTGTTAATATTTTTATTAATCGATGATTTGTTTCAAGTGATAGTTGTGGCAGCAGCAGCCCCAACGTGCTGGATCACTTAAATTACTCCAGAAGTAACTCTCCTGAATCCGACTTGAGTGGAATCTCCAGCCCCGATGCAACTTTTAGCGAATTATTCGTAAGAACAATATTTTACGAACAATTTTAATTTGCATTTTAAATTTAAATATATTTTGTCTAGAAAGTTAAATTAATTTAAGTATGGTTTTTTTAATATTTGAATCATTCGTATTAAAAAAAAGTAACTTAAAAGATAACAACTAATTTAGTACCGTTAAAACCACCGCATATTTTCTAATAAATCTATTTCAAAGTATTAAATAATTTTTAAGCAGTATGTAGAACATTTTTACGGTACGGAACATTTAAACTTACTTTCAGAATTCATTAAACTTGAACGATAGTTTGTCAAGAAATCTTTTTTGCAATGGATCAAACGACTTCGATATTACAAATCTTCAACAACTGCAGGCTATTCAGACGCTCAAATATTTGCAGCAACCCACGAGTCCTACACTACTTAACTCGCTGTTACCACCTGCTTGCTCGCACAACAATATGCAGGTAAATCATTTTATTGGATACTTGTTAAAGCCCTTTTGCTAGAATCGTATTTTTTCCATATATGAAATACAGGGTGTTTAAAAAAAGGTACCCCGTTCTAGGATAGGTATAAAACTGAAAAATCATTAGGGTTTGCTTAGTAAAAAATTTTCATACCGTCATCCGTATTCAAGGTGAAGGGCGTTGAAGAAAAATAATTTATACACATTTATTATTTTGCCGAAACTACTGGAAAAATTGTGATGAAATTTTATACAAATATGTTTAAGAAGCTGATACATCCCATGAATTTGCTTTTATATCTGACTCTCATAGAGGGCGCTAGTTACACGTTTCGTACCAAGTAGTATTGAACATAACTTTTTTAAGGTTGGATTTATTAGTCAAAATTTCAAGTGAACTTAAACATTATTCAATGTTACACCAAAAAGGTACCTACTCTTGGTAAAACTCGATACTGTGTACCGTTTTCGGAATATTTTAATTTGAAAATTATGAAGTAATAACCGATGCTGGTATAAAGTAATGATAAAGTTATTAATTATTATTATTATTACATGACATGAGTAAAAGTTGCAATGAAAGTAAAATTAGTACGACAGAAATTGTGGAAGCGTTGAACAGTATGAAATTGGGTAAAGTTGCTGGGTGCGACAGGATAACAGTTGAAATGCTGAAGGATGGACAAAGCGTGGTAACTAGTCTGCTGTACCGCCTTTTTAACCTTTGTTGGAGGAGTGGTAGCGTACCAGACGACTGGTGCAAGGTCGTTATCGTGCCGCTCTACATGGGAAAATGTTCGCAGCAGGACTGTAAGAACTACCGAGGTATTAGTTTACTCAGCATAGTCGGCAAACTGTATGCAAAGATATTGATTAAAAAAGTGACGAATGAAACTGAGAAAATGATATGAGATGTGCAAGCAGGATTTAGAAGAGGAAGGAGATGCATGGATCAGGTCTTTTCATTACGTGGTATAGTCGAAAAATTCTTGGCTAGAAGTCAGAAGGTCTATTGCGCTTTTATAGACTAGAAAAAGGCCTATGACAGAGTGGTAAGGAGTGAATTGTGGTCGACATTGTCTATGTATGGGGTGAACGGTGTTTAATACGAGCACTGAAATCACTGTACGAGGATTCCACTGCTTTTGTCAGGATAAACGGAGCTTGCACGAAATGGTTTAACATCTAAAAGGGTACGAGACAGGGATGTGTGGCTTCGACACGGCTGTTTAACTTATAAATAGACGATTGTTTAAAAGATTTGAAAGGTAGTGCGTGAATATTATGATCGTCAAATAAATGCCTTCTTTACGCCAATGATCAAGTCATATTAGCGTCATCTGAAGAGGAGTTGCAGGCGGTGGTTAATGTTATGCATGATGCCCTGAAAATCAAAGGGATGAAAATAAATGTAAGCAAAACAAAAGTAATAGTTTTTAAAAGAAAAAAAAACATGACAAACTGTGAAGTTCTGATTAAGGGAGAAAGATTGAAACAAATAAATGAATTTGTAGCTTTAAAAAGCACCTATTTTTTAACAGCAAATAATGGATGTAATCTTATAGTAAAATTTTAAATATCTATGTAAATTTGACAAACTGCAATGCCACCATAAAATAAAAATGAAATGGTGTGCTGTTGCAAAAATTTATTCATAAAAACCTTACGCATACAATTTGACACCCTATTTGTGTTATTTCTAACATATACAGTACTTTTTTAAACTTTTACTCGTGTATCAAATAAGAGTTAAGACAATTTAATAATTTAAATTAAATATATAAAAATTTATTTGTAATAAAAAACAATTTTTTGCAGCAAATAATGGACAAATGGAATAATAGTACTTCTCCGCTGTTAAATTTTATTCCTGAGAACTTACAATTGGATAGAGCTGCCAGATTTCATCGTTCTGCGGCATGTAAGTATAGTTTTCCAGACTGCCTCTTACAAAGAAAGACATTTTTAAAAAAAATTTACGTTATCCCCATAATTACTTCAAGTAGCTTACATTAAATTTAAAACCTTCCATATTTATTAGATAAGCATATTTGAATAAAAGAAATTATATACATTCATGTTTCATGTAATAAAAACTTTTTTTGATAACAGATAACTTTGTTTTCTAAATCAAAATTGTTTGTCTGTAAAGATGGTTTACGGACGATAATTTTACTTGATAACGTTATTAGAAAAAATTGCATACTTTTATGAATTGAATTATTATCACTGAATTATCATTATTTTGTATAATACAAAAAAGTTAATTGATAATTATAATAATTTTCATAATAATAATTATAACAACAAAACATATGGTATTTTTTCATTCTATCCACTAAGAAGTTAGTCGTGTTGACCTCTCGGGTCGCACCCAGACCACTGATATTTATTGTTAATGTGACAAAACGAAAGTAATGGTTTTTGACAGAGAAGAAAGCATGACAAACTGTGAAGTTTCGATTGAGGAAGAAAGAGTGGAACAAGTAAATGAATTTGTGTACTTGCGTTCAAAGTTTACGAGGGATGGAAAGTATGACAGTGACATTGAGCGAAGGGTGTTGGCAGGAAAACAGATGAATGGGGCACTGCATAGCTTTATGAACAGCCAGAAAGTGTCAAAAAAGGCACGTCTGGCTGTGCATAGAGGTGTGTTGGTTCCTACACTTATGTATGGTAGTGAATGTTGGGTTTGGCAGAAGAAGCATGGCAGAAGTATAGCCGGAGTGACTAGGTTGGATAAGGTAAAGAATAGTGAGATAAAAGAACGCTATGGTGTAAAAGAAGATGTGGTTACAAAGATAGATAAAGGGATGCTTAGATGGTTTGGACACGTAGAAAGGATGGATGAAGGAAGATTGACGAAACAAATTTATAAGGAGAGTGTGAATGGACAAGTCGGTAGAGGTCGACCTCGGCGAACATATCTCGATCAAATTAACATTGTTTTAAAGAAAGGCCAGGTCAAGAGTACCAACAACCGACGAGCATGCATGAGAACACTGATGAATGTAAAGGAAGCAAAAGATGTGTGTAAGAACCGTAGCAAGTGGAAGGAAGTGCTTTCTGCCTACCCTTTATTACCCTTTAATGTCAGATATCTTCGACGGTAAAATGCATTCGTTTAATAGTACCTTTAACCATGAAATTTATCGACCAAATTTGCTGTTATATTTTAGCATTGTATGACGCCACCTGCACATGGAGCGGCATTCTGCCTCCACGTTCCACTATAAAACCGATCGGCTATTCCAGCAAAGTTTTTCTTGGCGGCGTACCATGGGATATTACAGAACAAATGTTGATTCAAACATTTAAACCGTTCGGACCGATTCGTGTAGAATGGCCTGGTAAAGATAAAGCTGCTTCTCAACCCAAAGGATACGTGTATATCATATTCGAATCCGAGAAAAACGTCAAAGCGTTGCTACAAGCCTGCACCAACGATTATACTAATGGGGGAAATTGGTATTACACTATTAGTTCCAAAAGAATGAAGGCTAAAGAGGTAAAACTTATAATCTATATTTGTATATTTATTATTTACGAATCTATAAACGTACATCTTACATACCTGCATAGTTTCAGCAAAAACATTACCTCTTCATAAAAACTTAAATGCATAGAAAATAAAAATGATCCCTTGGATTATCTCTGTTGCTATCTCAGAAATACCAAGTTGGTTTAATTAATAAAAACAATTTGATTGATAATTTACTGCTAACATCGTTTTAATTTATTATCAGTAGTAATATCCCTAGGACATTAATAATAGACAAGATAATTTTATGACAATCGAAAGCTCGTTCCTTGGTTACCACATCCTGTACGTCGCATTGTGCTCTAATATCAGTGTTTCTTACGTGATCTCTTCTTGTTTTCCCTGCTATTGTTCTCAGTACTGACATTTCGGCGACTCGTAGCATCCTTTTGATCTTGTTGGTATCCTCTCTCGCTTCTATACCATATGTCATTATTGGCCTGACGCATGTCTTATATATTTTGATTTTACTCTCCTTTCGCATGTAAGGATTAGCCCATACAGTTTCCCTTAGACTTCCTGATATGGCTGATTTGTTAATTTGGTAATTTGGTTTCTCAGGTCTTTTACCGGGTCGTAAGCGCTGGACATATCCATGCCCAGGTATCTAAATTGCATGACCTGCTCTATGGGTTTATTATCTATTACCAGCTTGCATCTCATTGGCTCCCTAGCGATGGTCATGGTTTTCGATTTACCTGTGGACTGATCTGGTAAAACTTAAATAACTGTCTCTGTAGGTCATTCTCACATTCTGCGAATATTGCAGCGTCGTCGGCGTAGCAGACCATGCTGATAGCCCTATTGTTCATTCTGTATCCCGAATCCATGGACTAAATGGACTAATTCCTTCTGGAGTGGGGATGCTAGATGTAATATTCTCTCCAAATTTGATTTGCGTTCTGTTAGTAGTGTTAAGGTTGTATACCGTTGTTACTATGTTGGCAGGGGCTTCTTTTTCCTTTAGGATTTTTATGACGTCTTCCAGGCGGACTCTGTCAAATGCCTTCGTAAGGTCGACGAAGCAAATAAATTCTGGTGTATTATACTCTATTACTTTTTCCTCTATTTCCTTGGTAATGAAGTCACTTTCAATAGTAGGTAATTCATTTCATGATCACGAATCTATGCCGAATTTTTTCTTTTTAAATTAAATAAAATATTAATTTTAGGTACAGGTGATTCCTTGGATAATCAACGATTCCAATTACACCAAATCGACCTCTCAAAAATTGGATCCAAGTAAAACGGTATTCGTCGGAGCTCTACACGGAATGCTGAACGCCGAAGGTTTAGCTAAGATCATGAACGATCTGTTTGATGGAGTCGTATACGCTGGTACGTTTTACTCTTTATTAGATTCCTTAAAATAAGTAAATTTTATACTTTTTGTTAGGTTTACTCGAATTTAAATAATTTGTTTTAGGTATTGATACCGACAAATATAAGTATCCAATTGGATCGGGACGTGTAACTTTTAATAATCAAATATCTTACACGAAAGCTGTTGCTGCTGCATTCATCGAAATAAAAACGGCTAAATTTACAAAGAAGGTAAGTTTATAAACCAAAATTGCGCCCATGAACCGAGTAAGTGTATTTTTAACATATTCTTCGTTATTAGCTTTTCTTTGATCAGTCCACAATGTTTACGTTTCATACTCCACTGTTTACCTAATTCTTCATAAAAAGAAAATAAATATGTATAATAATTTAAAAAAAATCAAAAGTAAAACGTTAAGAAAAATGTCACGTAAGGTCAGGCCCGGACTGGAAAAATTTGGGGCCTTCAGCTAAAACCTGTAAAGGGACAATCTACCGGGGGGTCTGGGGGAAGAGACATTTTTGAAAATTGGTGCTTGAAAACAATGAACATTCCCTGAGACAACTAGCAGCAAACAATCAGGTTACTCTGATGTGGGTTCCAGGTCACAAGGGAGTTTAAGGCAACGAAGAAGCAGATTGCCTTGCCAAAGAAGGGGAAAATACACAATTTTGTGCCCAGAACCCTTTTGTGGACTTTCCAAAGCCCACTTGAAAGAAGAGGTTCGACGCTGGGAAACAGATGAAATGAAATCTCACTGGCATAAAGTGCCAGAACAAAGACAAGCAAAAAACCTAGTAAGCCTTTCGTCAAGAAAAACTAAACAGCTTCTCGAGTTGGACAAGAAAGACTTGAAACTGGTGACGGAGCTCCTCACTGGACACTGCCCTCTGAGGTATCACCTTAAAAAGATGGCCAAAACAGAGAGTGATAGTTGCCGCTACTGCGAGAACTTTGCTGAAACTGCAGAACATTTGCTTTGCGAATGCCCAGCGCTCTTCTGCAAGAGGCTCAAGTTTCTGGAAGGGGCCTTCCTAAAGCCCTTCGGTGTCAGAAACTTTACTATAAACTTAAAACTTAAAAACTTAAACTTTGCTCGAAGTCTCGGAATCCCGGGCCTCGAATAGATTAAGGGTTATGCGCAAAAGATCTAATAGGTCGAGGTGCTTGAGAGGTTGCATAGCCTTCACGACCCCCCCTCCTAAAATCTACAATAAAAAAGCGTTTTTACGCCATTTTGGCACTAATAAAGAAGAAGTTCAGCTAGGTTTTTATACGAATATTATGATTTTTGTTGACTTTATTATTCATTAAACTAAGAAATTTACAGTATTTTTAAGATACCACAACACTACAAAACACATGCTGTAGAACTGCCAATAATAATAGCGGAGTTCAAAATAAAGTGCAGTATTTTATTCACACCAAAGTATTAATGAATTATGTCAAAATTATTTGTGTAATAAAAATAATGACAAACGAATTTTAGGGATTAGAAAAATAATACTAACATTTTTTTAAAAAATCCTGTGTATTTAAGTTTACAATGTTGTTATACTAGCATAGAAGGGGCTTAACTTAACTGAGATGATTCGACATTTTAATCCGCTTACCCTAAAGTAACAGCTTCTTTGTAAGCAACTCACTTGTTAAAGCTACTTCATCTATTATTTTATTTTTGTTCAAATCATAAAATGAAGCCCGCTCAACATTAATAAAAAGCAGACTGGATATAAGGTTTTGGCCTAAAGACGACCGAAGTCGATTTTTAACTATTTTAAGTTTAGAAAAAACTGTGTTCTACTTTTGGGAAATGTAATTTTTTTGGAAGATGTAATTTGGAAAGTGTAAACAAAACATTATCAAGAACACAAAATAACTTCTTACAAAACAAAAACTTTTTTTGTACATTATGTAGGGGTCCCTTCGGGGCCCTCTCGGGCCGGCGGCCCTCCACGATCGCGGACCTGGCCAGTCCGGGCCTGCGTAATTACAACAGAAAAGGTTCATTACCGTGTGTCGAATTTCTATAAAAATGTAGAAATAAGTAGTCGACATCTATAACATTTGAAATATTCTCCATTGTTTTATTGAATTATTTAAGTTCATTCAGTTTTGGAAGTCGATAGAGACAGTTCATAGAGACATTTTAATTTGCAAATTATGAAATTTTAATTTTTAATACAACAAATAATTTAAAAATTTAAAAAAAACACTGTTATTTTATAGTTTTCACTTGTGTTGGCAGTCCTAATGACTGCCAATTATTTTTGTAAACTCACTAAAAGTTCTTCACCCTCAACTGCAGGATTGTATTTACTAAAGAAAGTTTTTTGGGTGCTGGCTTTTTCAGTTTCATTTCACCATTTCACCTATATGATTAGAACATTAGAAATGAACGAATTTATTTTACTTTGACATTTGTAAAGGATTGGATTAGTCACAGACCGGTGAATATGTTCTGATCCAAACAGTATCAACTGCAACGTGATTTGTCTTTACGGTTTTAATGAGAAACAATTTATTGTTGCTTGTATGTATGTGTACAATTAAATTAACTTAATTTAGTGTCTATGTTTAATATTTTTTAATTCCTTAAAGGTTCAAGTGGATCCGTATTTAGAAGACTCGCTATGCTCCATTTGCCAGGTTCAGCAGGGCCCCTACTTCTGTAGAGACATGAACTGTTTCAGATATTTCTGCCGTACTTGCTGGCAATGGCAACACAGCAGCGAATTGCATCATCACAAGCCGCTGATGAGAAACTCGAAAAACAACCAAGTCGTCGGTCTTGGCACATCGGGCGGTATTACTACCCCGTCAACTCCAACAACTCCCAACAATAACAACAACAGTCTTTTTACTCTGCAGAAAGTCTAGTTACAATTTCGGTTTGTATGATAATTACGCTAAGTTGAGCGTATATATTGTATTATCTATTTCTTGTTATTGTTACTGAAAAGTTATCTCAATTCGTTGGTATAGTATTTAAGTAAAGGTAAGTAATTTTCAGAGTCGCATAATAAACAATCTTAAAGTTTTGTGCCGTGCATAGGCAATATTTATCTCAAAATGTATCGCTATTTCGTAGTGGTTGTAATGCGAATTTAACTTGGTCGTGATAGTGGTTATCCATTCGTAGGGGGTGGGCTAAGTTGGATGTATTTTGGTAGTTTTAATATTATGTAAACTACTCTTGTTAATCAAAATATCACAATAAGAATTGATGAGCGTGATGGGTCATGCCCACCCACCGAATAAAAGCACAAAAGTTCCAAAATAAAATAAATAATTCTCAACAAAAATTAAGAATCCTTATCTGTTTTGCTTGTTTTTTTCATAGACTTATGTATATTAATAGACTGCGGGCAACATCCGTGAGACAAAAGAAATAAAAAAATGAAAAACATAGGTTTTTTTGTTCGAAGTAAAAAATATACGATTACGTGTTTTTTCTCTTTCATTCTTAAGAGAGCATACAAATAAAATAGGCGAGGAGCAATAGTTCCTTTGTATTTGTAGATCACAATCTGCTACTAAAGATAATTAAACATTTTACATGTAAATATTGTTTAAATTAAATAATATAGAATAAATATGGCATAACCTATATTAGTAAAAATGAATTTAATATGTTTATCTCATTAAATTCCACTCCATCCGTTTTTTTTTTCAGTTTTTTATTTGTTTCTAGATTATTGAAACACTCATTTTTATCTCTAAACATATTTCAAATACTCTGGACGGTGTACATTCCCCTCAAAAACGGATATTGGTAATATTAACCATCTAATATTACATTTTTTAAAACAGTATTGAATTTTATCATCTGTAAAATGATCACTGCATAGGTACATTTTTTCCAATTACAGTACTTAATCCGTTTTTCTCTAATTTCTTGAATATTTATTCTGTATTATTTAATTTAAACAATATTAATATTTACCTATGAAATATTAAATCATCTTCGATAGCAGAATGTGGTTTACATATACAACTAATTATTAAATATTTATTTTTAAATAATACCCATGAAAAACTAAAACAATAACATGAACTATACACTAGGGTGAACTTTTTTGTAGCAAATTTAATTTCCTACAATAGCTTTATACTCATTTTTTTTAAAAAAATTTAATACCGAAAAATCTAGTTGAAACTGAAACAAATTTTTTTCTGTGTTATTTATATGGGAAATCGAATTTTTCAATGAGCGACGCCTCTAATTGACTTAAATTTTTTTGTCAACGGGAATTTTTTTTCTTAAATTATCTGGTTTGCAGGTAGGACCAGAATAAAATATCGCCTAAAAATGAAACACCCTACTATACACTTTTGTACAACATTGGGAAAAACACAACTTTATGCGACCCTAGCGGCCATAACGTGAACTTCCCGAAACTCGTATCGTTTCTTTGTTTTGTTCCGTCCATTGTTTGGTTATCTTGGTTAGGTTACGCGTTTCGGGATCAGCTGATGCAGCGGTCCCATCGGTAAAAATTTGGCCCAATAAATCTGCATCTGGCCGTTATGTTTTTACTTTCCGTTTATTTCATTTGTCGTTTCCCACTCTTTTAAAAAAAGCGTATTAAAGAAAAAACACCGTCATAGTATATTTTTCGTATCTTTTGTCTCACAGATATTGGCGTCAAACACAGACCTTTGACGAGCAGTCTCTAAGTCTTTAATTTTTCTTGTAAACAATAAGTTGTCAAAATTGTCCAAAATATCGTAAACCGTCTGCCTATGAGGAATATGTTCATCTTGAAATTTAACTACAGACAGATTTACTTAATCTGCCGCAGAATTTTACCTTCCAGTACTATTTTATTATTCGAAATCTTTCTTACATGTGTATTTAGAGAATTTGTCAAAAAATGTAGTTAGTTTCGTAGTTAATCTAGAATTGAAATCCACTTTTACTACCGACCAGAGTAGCGGACATGCGCTGTTGCCGATTGCCGATGCTACATTTCTCATCCACTCAAATACGTATGGGCCATGCACGGCACAAAAGTATAAGATACAGTGGCGATAGGAGTTTACACTATGCGACACGTCACTTTTGACTTGTGTATAAAGACTTCATTCATCTTCTAACTAATTCTAATTGTCGAGTTTAGTTTGGTTATAAGATCGCCATCGTTTTAAGTAGTTACATTTACTGCTACTTTTTCTTCAAACTTCTCGTTGTGACATATGAACACATTTTGATGTGGTTCGACTATATTTGCTGACAAGAAAACGTTTTGGTAAGAGGTAATTGTCAACTCAATGATACAAACTGACATTCCCTCTTAATTTAGTCGTCAAACAAAACGATAATCCCACATTAAAAGTTTTTAAGTTACCTACTCTTAAATATACCGGTTTACTGTTTACTGATTAGATGTTTTGATTAGAATTAGTTTGAAGATACATCTCGTACATTTCTTTTTTTTTTAATTTTTGAGATACAGTTGGGCGAATGCGAATCTTCCAATAACGTCGATGTTTAAACCACTTTACTAAGGTTTTCGAAAAAATGTAAATATGAATCTTCCTCTTGCGTAAAACTGATATTTATTTACTTTGGAAACAATTACAAGTAATAATAAAACAAAATCCGATGCACAATTTGACAGCACAGCAGCTGCACGCCATTGCCATATTATCAGAATTATAAGCGTAAGCTAGAAGTTTAAAATTTCGAGATTTCAACTGTGAAACCAATTTTTTTCTAAATAAATACAATTTTTTAAGAATGATACACAAATTAAACGTCCAACGTTAAACAAACAGCTTGTGAACAGAAGAATACCAAACTAAAAAGCGGCAACTATGCATTTTGATCGACAAGGCTGCCAACTGCGTATGTTTCGAGTCGCATGTCATATGTGCACTGAATTTCATTTAACAGTTGATGAATATCGTGTTTTTACGGTTATATACTACTGATATAAACAAGTTTCATTATGTTATTTCATCCTACCAGTAAATATATAGTACAGCAACATAACCTATCATGAAACGATGTGTTGAAAGTAATTTAAATAATTTATTTCTCAAAAATTTTTGCACGCTAATGGACGTTGGCCAAACTGAATCATTCAATAGGTCGTATCACTGCTTTGAAAAATCTACGTGATTAAGAACAACGTGCAATGGATTTTGTTGTGTAGTTACTTGTAGTGTATACAGGTAAGGCTTCTTACAGTGTCGCTCGTTTTCAACGACAAATTAGATCACGTAGTACTATTAAAAATAAAATTCAAAATAGTACCGCGTGATCTTATTTTCCACTGAAAACAGGCGTCGAGCGACTGCATGAGGCTTGACCATAAGTTTTCTTTAAAAGAGGGTCCATTTTTTGGTATTTTTTAGAAAATTTGTTTTAGTTAATGTAACTAAAAGAGCGTTAAAAAAATAACCTGTAGGTACCTACTGGAATTATGTCGTTTATTAAAAAGCTTGACATTGTGATCGATATGGCCGTTATAATTTTTTATTATTATGCAATGCAAGATGCCATTATTGTTCAGTTCAATTCAATTTATCCCATTACATCACACAGGATAAGTGTATTAATTTTTGAAGTAAAGTGTTTTACGTTTCGATGTTGATTTTGAATATTGTATGTTTTGACCGCTACTATTTTGTTTCTAGGCTACATCTGCTAACAAACGCTTATATTTATAATGAATAATCACAGTATAATAATAATAATAATAAAAACAGCGTTATATCAAAGCAAAAGTACTAAGTTGAGATGTGTTTGATGTATAAAATACATCTATTAAAAAAAATATCGGTGCATCAGAGATAATAAAAATATATAATGCTGCATACCTACCTAATTTGCTTTGACTGCAGTATCTACACACACACACACACACACACGTCGTAAACTTGGTGAAAATTTTATATAAAAAATGGTAGCAAAAAATATTCGCTCGCAGTAAATCATATTGCTCGTTCAAACTTGATATTTTCATGTGTTAATAATGTTAAGAGGATGACCGAAATTTTGGATCTCAATAAATACATCTCGTTTTGAAAAAAATGTCGTAAAATAAACAGTCGCTTACTAATCGATTTTTTAAAAACGCGTGACAAAATAATTAAATGAGTAGGTACAATGCTTATCACGACCAATCATAACAATAGCAGGTTTGTTCCCACAGCAGTCAAAAAACAGTTAGTGATAGTCCGGATTGTGCGCAGTAGAGGTAAAATACTAATGAAAGGCACACTTGCAACTACTCTCACGCCATCTTCAATACTACCGCCCCTTCTAGCACCGATTTAAACCGAACTGGTTACCAATTGTGCATTTTAAATATTTTGCAACGTTTATCGAATATTTATTCACCAAAAAACGTATTGGAGTTGAAAGTTAATAAAAAAATATATAAACGGATACTTTTCAGATCATTTAGGGACGCTCTTGTCGTCAATAAAAAACTAGAAAAAAATTAATGGTATAAATATACTAAATAATAACGTATATCGGTATAAATGATTTGAAATTAAAAGAGCCGCAATAAACACTCACACAACCACACTAAATACATTATGGCCCGTTGAAATTGTCGCGCATATTTCTTGTTATCGTCAAGCATATTCGGCATTCGTGGTGTTTTGTAAACGTTCTAATCCCACTTCGTCGAATTAAGCCTTTCAGTAGAAATTTGTTAAACATCTAATGGGGCGGGTGAGGGTTAAACCGGCTGTTGGCGTAGCGACCGTCAGTGTTCCGTCCGATCCAAAATACCTTGAAATATCCTAGCTAAAAAATGATAAAAATTACTGATGACAAATGACAGTTGTCAAAAACAACGCGTTTTTTTTATAGGTCATTGTTTTCGTTTGAAATTGTTTTCCTTTAATAAACTTTATTTTCTATACAAAATAATTTCGATATTTCACACCTGCCAGGCGTCCCGCGACGGCTCATTTTGTTTAATAGCCCACACAACCACACTAAATACATCATGGCCTGTTGAAATTTTCGCGCATACTTCTTATAATCGTCAAGCAAAGTTATTCGGCATTCGTGGTGTTTCGTAAACGTTCTAATCCCTCTCCTTCGAATTTAGCCTTTCAGTAGTAATTTATTTCTATATTTAGAAGGGTTTGTGAAACATCTAATAGGGCGGGGGAGGGTTTAACCAGCTGTTAGCATAGCGACCGTCAGTCTTCCGTCCGATCCAAAATACCTCGACATATCCTAGCTAAAAAATGAAAAAAATTACTGATGAAAAATGACAGTTGTCAAAAACAACACGTTTTTTTAAAAATTTTATAGGTTATTGTTTTCGTTTGAAATTGTCTTTCTATTTTCTATACAAAATAATTTCGATGTTTAATACACTGCGCGCGATTCGGACCAACACGGATATGTTCTGTTTGCTGCGGGAACAAATCTAACGTCATCGATAATAAAAAGTGAGTTATTTGAACGTGATTCGGTCATTCGCTTAAAATTCGTCGTTAAATCCATCTAATTTATATTCTCAATATAATGTAACTTCAACAAACATTTTTTTAAACTATTGAAGCAAGCCCATAAAGCAATTTTATGAATGATACAATTTTTCGACTTACTAATCATATTAATAAGAATTATAATAATAATAATAATATCGGGACACTTAGATTTCCCTATACGTTAAATTTTATTGTTTCAATTTCAAAAAAAGTTATAATCGTATTTTAGCAATAACCAAGCATTTTATAATACCTTTGGATTTGTTAGTGTTTAACATAAGTGTAGTTTTAAGTGTTGATATTTAAATTTTTTAATTGTTAAAATTTTGTTGAAGGTGGGGTTAATTATTTAATAGTTTTATAAATTTTAAGATATATGCATTACAGTCGAAACTGTATAGATGTTAGTATTGATGAGACTGCTCTTCGGTGATAATTCGGCTATGAACAAGGTCATTACGATTTTGGTTAATGGTTTTAAAAACCTTTTTTTCAGATGATTATAAAATATAATGTTTAACTTGTTACTATGTTTAAAAATTTATTATTAAATGTGATTTGCTTCACTATAATTCTTTTTCTTTTTTTATTACAGCATATTGGTGGAGGAATTTGTCCTGTTTTAAGCATGCTGCATGCAGTTTTAGTTTAATTTGATTTATTTGTTTTTATTTGTTTATGTTTATTTGTTGTTTATGTTCTTATATGTTTTTAGTTAATTCGTTTTTTAAGACCAGCATTAATTTTATTTTTTTGCGTTGGTGTTCTGATTGTAAATTATTTGGTAGAGTCGATTCACAACCCAAGATAATGGTATATATGTTACGGGTAAAGGTAGATTAATGACTAAACCTAAGATTACACGGGTAATCTGCGGGATGTGGGTAAAATCCGAAATATAATTTAAATAATACACATTTTGAGTTTTATCCGCATTTTACCCGATGTCGTTTGGTTCACTAATAGTGATAAGGCCGATTCTCACTTTCGTGCAAGGCAAGTACTCGGCATAGACAAGCCACTAGCTCGGCAAAATACCATCATTGATTCTTAGGGATTTTAAGGAGCCTATTCACACTATGCGCGCAAGGTTTCGGCAAGCGTTCTTCAGAAACAATATTTGTCGAGCTCATGGCGCGCACGTTCCGACGAGTGTGAATACTTTTTGGTCGTCAGTTAACCGACAATCGTTTAGTTCAATTGAATAGTAACAAGACATGAACAAGATGGAGTTCTTATTTATGTCCGAGAAAATGAAACTCCTTATGATTTCTCTTCGTGGTGTTTTATACACCCAAAATCCTGAAAAAAATGTCCAAATTTTCCTGCTTCTCTTCGTCTAATATTAGAACAATTTTTATTAGCGTCGAAGTCACGAACATCACTTTTCCCAAAACTGGAAACTGCTAACTCGTAGCAAGCCTGTAACAGTGTAAATAACCTTTAAAAACATTGCCTATGACGAGCATGTGCCGTGCCGTTGCCGATTCAGTTTCTTGCACGTTTAATAAGAATCGACCTTTTAAAAATTAGAATAGGTAGGATTGAGGTTAGTTTTTTCGTGCAAAAACAACCTATCTTAAATTCTACTGACTCTACATTCCCCATTAATTCAACAAAATTTGAATTAGGAATTAGAATCAGTTGTTTATGGAAAAAACCTAACTTATGGAGGTTCCAAAAAAAAAATATCGTACGATCGTCAAAATTGATATCCTGATATCGTTCTTGACACGTAGTAAACATTTTTACCCACTTTAAGGAGCTAAAATTAAAAATATTTTAAAACTTTTATTTAAATGTTTGATATTTGATGCATTTCATGTTGATTTATGTGTCTACTATCGTAGTTTTCTTACGAGAATCAATGCAGGAAGGGACACTTTTTTCCTATAAAAAATGTTAACAAGTGAGTTACTTGTTGAGTATCTCAGTTTGCCCCACATAACCTGCTGCTCAGTAGCATGCGACTTGGCAACGTTGCAACAACGCGGGACGTTTAATCCTATCGACTCAAATTTTCCATTGTTTCAACAAAATTTGAATTATGAATTAAGTCGGTTGGATTTAGGTCAAACTTTTTTTGCATAAATAATCTAACCAACACTAATTTAAATGTTGTCAAAACATGACCTTATCTCGTGGGTACTGCACAATTTACCTGAGTAATCCTAGGCTTAGACGTTAATACAGGGTGCGGCAGCTAAACTTCCTTTTTTCATATCTTAATAAAACCCATTGCATAAATCAGAACATTTTGATTTGTTTTTTATAATGTAGGCACATGCCTTAAGTTTTGTTTTACATAGTATTGAAGATCAAATCAGATAGGTGACGTCCCCCATTCTCCATACACTGGGTAAACCGATTTCTGGCGTTTGTCATGACTCTTGCCAGAATAGCAGGCGTTAAGTTGGCAATTTCTTCCTGGATGTTGGTCTTCAAAGCTTGTAGGGTCCTTGGACGGTTCACATAAACACGGGATTTCAAAAAACCCTATAGAAAAAAATCCCAAGTGGTCAAATCGGGAGAGCGGGCCGGCCAAATCGCCCCAATTGAGATGAGGCGCTCTGGGAAGTGTTCCCTCAAAACAGCAATCGATGCTCTTTAAGTGTGTACCGTTGCACCGTCTTGTTGGAATCAAACGTCCCCCAAGTCCAACTCATGTAGCCGTGGAAGAAGAAATTCCTGTAACATGTTTACATACCGGTCCGAATTCACTGTCACTGCGACTTCATTTTCCTCAAAGAACCAGGGACCAATTATTCCAGCTGAGGAAATTACACACCACACTGTGACTTTCGGTGAATGCAAAGGCCTTTGATGCAATTCTTGAGGATTGGTGTCAGCCCAATAGCGCATATTTTGTTTTTGACGGATCCACACAAATGAAAATGGGCTTCATCACTAAAAAAACAATATCGTCCTCAGGAACGACTTCGAGAAAAACCGCACACGCGTTCATCCGAGAATTGAAGTCAAGTTCCTGCACAATCGCCATCTTGCAAGGGTGTAAATGGAGATGTTTTCAGGTGATCTAATGGGCCGAGGCCGAGGGACTCCAGTTCTTTGACTTGTCATACTTGCAGTTCGTCTGAACGTAGTGACCCATGTAACAACTAATTTCCAACGGGGTTGGACCGGAAAAGTAGACCTCAACGGCAAAAGCACGGTCCTTACTGTTCCAACGCATGATGACGACTGAACTGTGTCTAACAAAACTTTATAGTCGCATCTCTCGAACGAGTCCACTAGCGCTTCGCTACGACATCAACCGACTGAATGGCGCGCATTTAAAAAAAGGAAGTTTAGCTGCCGCACCCTGTATAATGATCGATTTTTAAAACGTAAGCACTAAATTTTTGGTACGAATAATAATATGCAATAACAACATCAAAATTAAATAGAATTACCCACATTACTGTTTCATTCAGGCCTTTTTTAGTTTCCTAATTCAATCATTCGAGATGACAGTATGGCTATACCAAATATATTTATAAAAGAGACCTTAGCAAATAATTGTGTTTGCTTTTTTATATTTAATGTGTACTTACATACCAGTATTTTTAATTTATGTTACCATTTAACACAATGAAACTAAAGTAATCCAGATATAGGAACTATAAAAATGTGTATTTGTTATATTTTGAAAGTTTATTAACATTGGTTAAATCTTGATAATCGTTTGCCGAAAATTAATACTTTTTTTTCTAAATAAATTTAATACAGCAAATATTATTAAAGTAAAAATTTAATTTTGATTATTTTGTCTTTTACAAATACGAGTATCATAATATAATTTCATTTTACTTTGTATTAATGTACTAGCTTAACGAGCGAATATCACACACATTTTATTTGCCAAATCTGGAGTACTATAATTCATTTTAAATGTTTACTTAAATATTTTGCAACCATTTAGTTTAAAATATTCTGATGAATCTTTTTTAATTTTTTTAAACTGGTTTTTAACCCATTTTTAAGAGTTTTAATATTTCGATTTAATTTTAAAGTTGTAATTACAAAGATGAGAATCCGCACAATAATTTTCTTCCTACATATCCAATAAAAACAATATATTGTCACTCTACAGTTCATTTATGTGGATTTTGTGTACATACAGTGTAGAAAGAACTTTCTCTCTGCAAGTAAAAAACATGATAAATTAATCTTTTATTCGTTTATAAAATTTGATTTAAATAAAATCCAAAGTTAAATATTAAATAAATTGGGATACATAAGCATACTCTAAAAATTTTTGAACTTAATTACACTTTTAGTTAGAGAACTTTTATTTATCTTCATAGAATATCATTACGAAAGAATCATATATGGTGTACCTACATCTTGAATGTGTAAAAATGGTCTGCATTTTTGTAAAATAGATTGACATTTTTTATGGGGTCTCGCCCTACAACGAAAATTAATAAACAAATTTCCTATATAAGTTACAAGTTATACCGACAAAAGTTTTTTATTATTAGATTTTGTAAAAGCAGAAAATCCTTAACGCGTACTTTTAAAATTTACTTATCAATTGTTGTGCCTATTCTCTTATAAATGTAATTATGTACTTGCATCAATTTTTAAAAGGGGAAATTTTATGCCATATTTCAAGATACGATTTTAAATAGTATGTTCGTTAAAAACCTATTATTAAAATTTACAAGTGTACCTTCAAAAATATGACATGAGTGATGTGTTCGTAGTCTATAGGTATTCATTTTCTTGACAGTTTTAAATATTAGAAATGATACTTTTATTAATAAAGGCATTAAAGTTTACTGAAACTTGACGTTTTTTTTACTTTCGTTCAGCTAAGATACCTCTTCAAATGTTTGGGTGTAGGTTTTAATAGAGGAATTCACATATTTATACTTAAAAGCAATTTACTATTAATACCTATGAAACTTTGATAAGCATGGTTACGGATAAAATTACAGAAAGAAATTCATACACATTGAATAAAATTATGGATTGTAAGGAGTGGAAAGTGGAAAGAAATTATGCGTCTTTGCATTTTTTGGCTTATTTATTAAATAATTAAAAGGCCTGTTAGTTTGTCATGCTCAAGCTGCTCAAAACTGATTTGATCAGTATTCGACTGTTCGTTTGTTAAAAGCAATTGATCAGAGACCGTTCGTTTGACAGGAGCAAGTTGCTATATACCAGATAAAGCAAGATTTATTTGCTCCACCAATTTAGGTAAAGCAGAAAAATCATATCAGTTTGATCTAGCAGAATTTCAAAAATTTGGTTGTTTTTTGTTGGGATCAATTATCAAATTGTTTTGGTGGGGGTTTTGTGTTCCTTTGAATTCAGCAGTTGGTAAATGCTCTTCGTGGATTTGTATCACGAAAATCATATCAATCTGCACATATGTAATTTATTGAGAACGCTAAGCATGATAAACGAACAGGCCTGAAAGGTGAAAGGAGAAGAATGCATTTTAAAGAGATGGAAGGAATACTTCGAAAGTTTATTAGAGAAAGAGGATACACAAGCACAAATTCCATTCGGAGAAATGTGTGAAAGTTGCAATGAAAGTGAAATTAGTACGACAGAGATTGTGGAAGCGTTGAACAGCATGAAATTGGATGAGGCTGCAGGGTACGATAGGATAACGGTTGAAATGCTAAAGGCTGGACAAGGCTGGTGCAAAGCCGTTATCGTGCAGCTTTACAAAGGAAAAGGTTCGCAGCAGGACTGTAAGAACAACCGAAGCATTAATTTACTCATCATCGTCGGCAAATTTTATGCAAAGATATTGATTAAAAGAGTGACGAATGAAACTGTGAAGATGATATGGGATGTGCAAGCAGGATTTAGAAGAGGAAAGATATGTATGGATCAGATCTTTTCATTACGAGGTATAGCCGAAAAATTCTTGGCTAAAAGTCTAACGGTCTACTGCGCTATAGTAAGTAAGTAAGTAATGGGCGGAATTTTAAAATTTAAAGACTATTGTATAAATAATTGTAAGCGCTTTTGAAAGACATCTTATTCGACCTCCAATGCCATTTAAAAATTTTGGGGTAATCCTTGCTTGGGGTTGAAAGTAGTGGAGTCAAAAATACCGGAAAAGAGTGACCCCCTTTAACAAAAAAATCAACGGGTTTCAGCGTTTTTCTAAAATGTTGAAGAGGTTCCTGCAAATGGCTCTGTTTCGTTTTCGGTTGGCCACCCTGTATATGTATGTATGTAAAAATAAAGTTTAGGCAGACTGTTTTAGTAAAATGCCTTATTTAATATAAATAAACACTTTTAGGGACATTTTTTTAGCACAGAGATTGTTCTTATCTCTACGCTCTATAGGTCAAAATAATATTAAAAACCGTTGACGTCATAGCTTCTTCTTCTTCTATTTGTATGTCAAAAAGTGGCCACGAGCTGACAGCCTACTTTTATTAAATTATTTATTCTTCAATGATTTTAATTTACAAATTATAAAATTTTAATTTTTAATACTACAATTAATTGAAATATCCAAAAAAACTACTGTTATTTCAGTTTTATCTTTTCACTTCTGTCGGCAGTCCCAATGACTGCTAATCTCTTTACAAACTAAGATGCTTCACTCTTTTGTTACATTTAAGTCTTTCTTGCAGACTTTTCGTAATTCTTTGTAAGCTTATTCTTGCTATTTCATACTTCTAGGATGCAAGCATTCTTCTACCTGAACGAAAAAGCCACGATACCGACCAAGTTTCTTCAAATCTTAAATTTAATTTGCGAATATCTTGTCGAAATGGAGGTTGGATGTTTGGAAAACATTTCACAAACAAATCATAAACATATTACTGTAATTATGGTTATGTTTCTACCATATTTGCAAAACAAATACACACTGTTCTATAGTTTACTTCCAATTCGTTATTCCCAGATAACAACAAATAACCTAAACTCACTGCTAGTGTCAACTGACATGGGTACTACGCACTAGTCAAGTTTACAACTAACCACCACTATGCTAGGCAAAACAAAGTCCAAGGATTTCTAGTGACAACTGACTTATGTACCCACCCTGTATTCATAAACCTAAATTTTTTTCTTTTGTTTTTTTTATGCAGCGTTCACGTCCTTTTCATATTTAATTTTTATTTATTCAATTTTATGTAAATTTACAAACTACTATATACAGTGAGTAATAAGTAAATAAGATGATCACCCAGTGGCGACGCCCCTTAGGTAAGTAGATCTTGATCTGGTTGATTGTTCAGTTGTTCTACTAGTCATGGAGGAAATTTAGTTTTCTATAGGTATTTATTAGTCCAATGATTTCATTAACAATATGAATTTTTAAATCTTTATGCAAAGTCTTATAAGATATTTTTATTTGAAGGTTTTTTACAGCCCCAGAGTTCAATGCCATATGTCCATATGGGTTTTAGGATTAATTTGTATACCAAAGTTTATTTTTAAGTGATAACTGGGATGTCCTGTTAATTAACTAGTTCATTTGCCTCGTTTTTATTACTAGTTGTAGTTTCTTGGCTTTGATGTGGTTTCTCCATGTTAATTTTTTGTCTTGATGTAGACCTAAATATTTTACTTCATTTTTAATCGGGATTGGTTGATTATTTATTGTATGTACTACATCTTGTCGTAAATGTGATCTGTGCGGATGTTAGACTATTTACTTTTATTTTCCACTTAGCCAGTCTTAGAGCAAATTAATATGGTTTTGCAAATTTTCTGATGCAATAACTGGGTGCTCATTGATGAAAAGGATGGCTGTATCATCAGTAAATGTGGCTATGTGGGTGTCTTCTCTTAAATATGCCAATATTTTCGCTTCTGTTCTAAACATTCTTTTTAAATTAAGATGGATTTTTTTTGTCTTGGATGATTGTCCTACACCAGCCATGCCTCAGCTTCTATGACTTTTGTGTTTTCCAGTTGGGAGGTATTACACCACTTGTATTAATACTCATAGATATTGTGTGCTTCCTAGTCGGAAATTGTTATTAAGTTGCATATTTAACAAATTTGTAAATGTTCGCCATTTTAAGTGAATATATGGTTAAATTGCGAGCCGTCCCTGTCGACTGTCGCCTTGAGGCGACAACGGATTGACCACAATTAGAGGAATGCATAATGATAGCTGCAGGCATAATAGAAGATATTGGATGATTCTCGAAAAGGTCCAATAATTTCTGGAAATGTCCAAAAAAGGTATCAATTTGTCGAGAGCATTGGTTGCATATATATATATATAAATAAAATCAGAGGTCGAAGTTTTAGTTTAAATTTAAAGTCAAGTTTTGAAGTAATTATAAAGTGTAAATTGTATACAGTATCATAACAAAATGAAGAAATCTTCAAACCTGGGTTACACAGCAATTGAATAAATATTTTTTAAATTATCAGAAAAAGAAGAAAAAAAGAAAAAGAAAAAAATATGTCATAGGAAATATTGTTGGTTTAAAATTTTGCTTCCAAGTTAATGATTATTAATAACTACATTAGATACTATTAGAAATATTTTCATTTGGTCATTATTGACACTTTAAGCTGAGAAAATCTATTTTCCATTTAAAAGTCGACTGCTACATTTTTATAAAGTAGGTATATTAAAAACGATCTCTAAACAGTATAAACATTTCATGTAAAATAACAGGCAATATGAATAAATTACTTTTAACATATCACAACACATTTGACAGTGTATTCTTTCAGATTTGTTCTTCCTATTTCAATGTCCGTTTGTAGAAAATTTGATATATTCCTAATATTGAAGATAGAGTACCAACGAGACCTACTTGCCATACATTCAGCTTGGAAGACCATAAAAACCCTGGAGGTAATGTGTTGACTGCATGAATTAAATCAAAGGACAGTCTTATAATAGAAATAATTTCATATTTTTGTGTCTGCAGTATATTTTCAATTGGAATGCTAAAACAAACAAAAAAGTCAGACTAGAAATAATTTCATATTTTTGTGTCTGCAGTATATTTTCAATTGGAATGCTAAAACAAACAAAAAAGTCAGACAAGATTTAATATTGGTATTTTTTTAATCTAAGAACTGGTTAACTGAACAAGTATTAAATAAAATATTACCTTTGTGGTTTAACTATGCAGTTTTTGTGTTTTTCCAAAACTGCAATAAATCTCATTGTCCTAAAATAAAATGAGTTCAATAATTGTTTATTTTTTTTTTATCTTAAGTTTTAAAAATATTAGGTTTTACATGCAACATTTAAGGAGGTTCGGGGGGTCAAAAAAAAAAGCAGTTTTTAAAAAACATATATAAGTCTTTAAACTTTGTTATTATAGTTCTTTACATTAAATTATAATGTTTTACTGATAAAAGTTATTAGACAAATTAAAAAATTTTTTCGCTCCTTTAACATGGGTTCTTATGAGAAAGAAAGAGTTCTTGATATTAAAAAAAAACAAAAACATTGTAAAAAATACAAAATTCGATAAAAAAAATACGCGTGTGTAGGAAATTTAATAACAGAGTTTGGGTGCTTAAAAAATGTTATCGACTGTCTAGTTTTTGAAATATTTTATTTTTAACGATGAAAAAATTTTATTTACGGCGTAAGAACGTGAGCTTTAAAGAAGCGACGGCAACGGTGCATTTGTGCAGACGACTCAAGTCTCAAGTCACCCATGTAAATACACATAAACTATGTGTTGTGCACTAATCAAGAAATAATGATTTGTGAAAGTGAAAAGTTAATAAATATAGTGTATTATAAGTAATAATATGTTATATATAAAGTTAATATTAGTGTAAAGTTTTCTGTACTTTAAATAAATATGACATGCCTACATATTTATAATTTGATCATAACTGATGCCAGATTCACATAATTTTTTTTGCATACCCAAGCTTAAAACATTTTTTATCAGTGAATAAGAACTTGGTAAGTATTTCACATTCTTAATACTTTTGATTCTTAATAAAACATCCTGGATAGTTTTTTTGTGGTTAATAATATCTTCTACTTTAAGATAAGTTAACGACAGATTTTGTAACATTTCTACATCGTAACAGGCATCGTGTGCACCATCATCTGTCATTGATAATAAATCACTGTCTAAACTTGTTAATTTAAAACTTTCTTTGCAATTTGGGTAGTTCAACTTGACGTAGTTGTTTATCCATTTTAAATATTTGAGGTTATGTTATTAGCTGTCAGCTGCTGCTAATAAAAGTAAACACACGCTAATTTCATTGCCAATCTCATGACTATTTGCGCTGTTGTTACGTTTTTTACAACTGCATACATAAATTCGGACTCAATTTTTATCATATTATTTGAATAAAAACCATATATTTTATTAAATCATGATTAAATAATGATTTGTCAATTATTTTAATAATAATTTTTTTTGTAAAAGTGTGTCAATTTCAATTAAAAAAATCAGCATATTTTTTATTTAAAGTTGGCATTACTGATTATTTAACATGTTTAGCATAGGATCCCCTCACCACCCACTTCATCAACCCACTCTGACTACAGAACCTCCTTGAATACTTTGTTGTTTAAACTTACATAACTTACTTTAACAATGTCAAATAAGTGGTAACTACCCAACAAACTGAACTAGCAGTATCCCATTTATTGTTGTCTACTCCAGTTATAAGCTTATGTTCTGCGAACCATGACATTTTTTCTATTGGATAATACATTTGATCAATGATATTTGTCAGAATGCCAATTTGTGCCATAAATTTGTCAGGTTCCTAAAAACATGCATGGTACTCTCATAAAAAAAGTGTGAATGCAAAAAACGTGAAAGAACCTATCAAATAAAATTATAAATAGTGAATAAAATGAAATTACACAGCAATAAGCAGTTGGATAGGTAAAAATTTTTGTCTAATAAAGTTAATTAAATATATAAATGACATTTTAATCATAATATTGGCAAAAGTCAGTAAGGGCATTTTAATCAGCAATATATATTTAAATAAAAAAATAAACAATAAAACACTTAAGTCAATCCCAATAGAAATTAATTATAAAATTAATTTATTTGTGCTTATCTACAATTTTTACAGCACTCCTTACTAATTTAAAAAAAAAACTAGGGTGTTAGGTAATTTATCTGCATTTTGTTAAATTTTGTTCACAAGTAAATATAATTCCAAGGATAAGGTGTGCCATACTATTAAATCAACATTCTACTTCTATTTTAAACATTTTAATTGCTATTATGTGCAATAAAAAATAGTTCAGGGCTCCATTTACCATTTACCGCTTGTATAAATTTATGATTCATTAAATTATTGATATATATTAATACAATAATTTACATGATTTTATGTATAATAAAAATTTAAAATTACTTACTTGCTTTCCACATCCATACTGAATACTATATTGTATCATGGGCAAATCATCAAGTAATCGAAGGGTGGCTCTAGCTGCTGACATTTGAGAACTAAATATGAAAAATTTCTTGGCAAGTGCTTCATTGTTTTGTATTCCACCTACCAACTTTGTTAAATAGCCCAATATTCTCAGGATCTGTAATTTATAATTTTTTAAAACAAATAGCCAATTATAATTTCCAAATTTATATATTGCTACCAATTATTTAAAAATTAATATTTTGTATTGCAATGGTAGACACCCCATAATATAAATTATAATCTGAATAAATGGGATTTAAAGTATTCCCATATTTTCTCAAGAAAATCATGAACTGATCATTGCAGGAAGAATTTATTCCTTAAATTTTATCACATATGTTAGCTTTTAAGTTTGAAACATTAAATAAATTTATTCATTTATTTATTTATAAATTTATCTATCTTTTACTTACTTACTTTATCTCTGCCTCTGTAAGTTTCGAGTAGAGCACAAATTTCATTCAATACGTTAGTCCACATCCTTTATATTAGTAACTTGCAATATCATGCTTATTTAAATTAGTGAAAGGTAAGTGTAGATAAATTAAAGGTAGTTTAAATATTTACAATCTTGAGTCTTAACCTCCAATCACAGCTTCAACTTCAATGATACGATTATGTTGTCATAATTCTTACACAAATAAATTAAAATAGGTGAGCGGTTAAACTTAATATTACATTTGGCAACAGTGCTTTAATGTAATGAAAAACAACAATTGTTCTGTGATTTGAATTTCGAGATGGTGCAAAGTTTGCATTACATTGGTGGCAATTTATGGTCCAGATAATACTCCTATATAGTCAGTCGGGATAGGAAAAAACGTTCCAACATTACGATGCCGACTGTATTTATCACAGATCATATAACAGGTATTTATTCTCTATCTCCACCGAGGCAAATCTTCCGTGCTTTCCCAAATTATCGCATGCGCAGAACAGAGTTAGTCACTCGGAAGAAAGATAGCACGAGACACTATCTCAGATTATCTGTCTCACTTTGTGGGAACGGCTTCCACTCATAAGGATTGTCCAGGAGTATTATATTATGTGGTTCAATAATTTCCAGTTGGATCTAATTTATAACTTAGCGGGTTTTGAGTATTCTGGTTGTGCGATCACGAATCCTCACAGTCCAGCTTTAAAATTAGTGACGATAATATGTTGTTTTTAATACGACTTACACTGCCGTGCGTCCGTTTTTCCAATACTAATCCAAATTCACGGAACTCAATACTCAAGTGAGTAATCCGTAAATAATATTCAGAACTTTGGATAGATAGCAGAGAAAGGGATGTGGGTAATTGTCATTTGTCATTCTTTTCCAGAGAAAAGTGTGGTTACGTATATTTCCACCAAATCAGAATATAATATTTAAAGATTTAAAATTAAAATGAATTTCAAAGTTTCTTTTGTAGTAAAATAAGGTTTATTTTTTATTGTTATTAAGTCAGTTCCATTAAATAAAACTAAAATGTTGAAGCTCACAAAGGTAATTCAAAGGGTTTGTGGAAGTAATGGTTCCTTGTCATTAATAAGATTTAATAATTTGTCTTCTTCGTCCTCACCTCAGCTGAAAAAAACAAACACGAATACAGTATTTTCAGAGAGTGAAGATACAGTAGAAAAACCAGCTGTTAGTAAATCAATTAAAACAACTTCACGATCATTAGTTGCAGCAGCCTTTGCGTCTTTAAGATCGGAAGAACTTAATAATGGTATTAAAACACCACAAACAGATGAAAAACTTTATAAAGCTGATAATGTTGAAGAATTACTTTCAGTTTCAGAAGGAACTGGAATATCCAGAAGACATGCTTTGAAAGTTAGTATTGTATTAAATAATTGTTTAACTAAATATGTTAATTTTGTGGATATGTTTATATTTGCTAAACCAAACTATTACTCACTTTCTTTGGGGTAGTGTCACATTTATCCAATTCATTATTGGTCAAATAAGTGCATAATGTAATGACAATATTTTTAGGTTGTTTCAATATTAGCTGATTGGTCCACTTCAGGCAAAATCGACATATTAGATTTTGAAACTGATCCAAGATTTATCAAATTATGTCGAATTTTGACTAAAACTAATTTTTCTCAAAAATTTTTAAAAAATGAGTCACGTAGTGAGGATTTATCAACTGTTTTAAGTGTTACAGCTGATGATGAGGCTGCCAAAATGGTAGCTAATATAACTTTATCACAGATGGTCAAAGTAAGTATAATCTAACTTATACATACAAAACTACCTAACAATACTTGAAATAAATTTCAGAATTTCACAAACTGTATCAACTCTTATCTAACTAATTTTACACTCTTTATGCTAGCTGCTTCTTCAATGGCTGTTGATAATTAATTTTAAGGCCTTATGAAATCATTGCTAGTAGTTTTCTGAGGCTAAGTGATATTTTGCAGTAGAATTTCATAAAAGTTTTTAATTTTAGGTAATGTCAACATTGTCAATAAGAAAAAGGAGATCTACATTATTGTTAAGATCCTTATCATACAATATAACACGCAGCACTGATCAGTTAAATTTAAAACAATGCAGTAACTTACTATTTTCAATGGCTACGTTAAATTTTCCAGATGAAAATTTATTATCAAGGATTGCTGGAGATATAACTGTTGAGCTAGAGAAAAATATCAAAAAAAGTTCTCTGGTAGGGTCAATTTTAACAAGCATAGGACTTCTTAAGTATAAAAATCCTGGTAGGTAACCTAGGTATTCTAACCTAACTTATTTATATTAAATATGATTTAACAAATTTCTGTGAATTGTACTGGTTAAAGATAATGAAATAATTTTATTATTCAAAAAACAATAAAAATACAACACATGCAACAATATCCAAACATTTTGTTTGTTTCTGGTTTGAATAAAATAAAGAAAATTTAGAAGTCCAAACAATAAGCTTTTGTTGTTATTTGTTCATAATATTGTCATTACTTGTCCCATGCATTTCCCATCTCTAGTAGCTTGCCATTATTTCACTGTGCACAAAATAACAGTTTACCTCCCTTCCCCACCCTCTAACAATTGACACCAGTGTTCCTTTAGTGGCCAAAAATCATAAGATTTCTTTTGTGGGTGTCATGTGTAAATACAAGAAAAAAACACTGCCTTGTTTTACTTATAAAAACAGACCTGAATATTCAATCAATTTGGGTATTTAACAGAGCTGCGTTGGTGTCATACATACCCAAAAAAAAGATCTTTGGTACTATTCATTCTGCTGCTGAAATTCATGAAAGTATGGATGAAAAGCACAAGCTAAGCATCATAACTAATACTAATACTAAAATTAATACTAAAGAACAATTGAATATGAGTTTTGAAAACGCTAGCAATGAACCAAGAGGCAATCGAAGACAAAATGCACATCATGTCTAAAAAATATTTATTTCCAATGAATGTTATCTTGGCAAAGAAACTAATTTTGAAGAAAACTAGACCTACATAAGTTGATGATAAATACTTTGATTTTAATTATTTGATCCCATGAAACTAACTGATTTTGTTATTTTGATTGTATTATACTATATAAAGCTAGTTAGAGGTATATAAGATTTTGTGTTGCCAAATTACTTTCTAATCCAATGAAAATTTGAGTTATGTTTGATTTTTTAATTTGGTTTAATTACCTCTTTTTCGACAAATTGTTTTCTAACATAATGATAATGTGTCTAAATACAAAAATATAAATTTTTATTAACCTTTCGGTACACGCGTGGACTGTCAGTCCATTGGGATTTATATTTCTCGGTGAATCCTAAACCCGCAGGTTCTAGGACCGACCTCTCTCAGTACCTTTAGAGCGTATGTGATATTAGTGATTGCTGAGTGAGAGTCTGCACACATGTTAAATCAACACTTGTTTTCTACACATTTACAAAAGTTGGCGGAAGAAATGTTACACGATGATAATTCAGGTATTGAATTTGATCATACAGAGGATATTGTAGAGGAGAACCATTTAAGCGAAAGAAAGGATGATTCAGCTACAGAGCAAGATATTTCCGATACTGAAGATTAACAACCACCACTAGATGGTCCATTTTTTATAGGTAGAGATACAATTACGCAGTGGAGAAAACAACAATCACCAAAAAATGTTGGCAACCAGTATAGAGTTGTGAATATTCACTGTATTCTAATAATTAAACATTGGTTGGCACAATCCACAAGAATAAACGGGAGTTACCAGTACATTTCACAAGTCCCCTAAAATCACGCCCAATAGGTTCTAGTATGTTTGTGTTTCGGGAAAATGTAACGCTCGTCTCTTACAAACAAAAAACCAATAAGAATGTGTTATTGGTATCAAGTCTTCATCATGACGAGAATATAGATCCGGAAACGGGAAAACCGGAAATTATTATGGATTATAATACTAAAGGTGGCGTGGACACTGTTGACAAGCTCTGTGCTGCTTAAAATTGTGCCAGAAATACACAAAGATGGCCAATGTTAGTATTTTATTCTCTTCTTAATATTGCTGGCATAAATGCGGTGGTGATACATAAATGTAATACTCCCAATACTAGCAGAAGAAGAGAATTTTTGAGAAATCTATCTTTCCAACTAGTCAACGAGCCCAACTCACCTGCTTACCGTGACAGCTATCATCAAGGATAGGTTAGGTATCATGTGAGTGGGGCGTGGTCGCCCCTCCACCAAGGATAAGAGAAATAACTGGATATGAAGATTCAACACGATGTTCAGTACCAGCAGAGAAAAATACTGGTCCAAAAAGAGGTCGTTGTAATTACTGTGATAGAAAAAAGAATTGACCTACCAAATATTCTTGTACAAAATGTGTATATGTGTTTAGAACATTGTACCTTTATGTGCTTGAAATTTAAGAATAATGTTCTTTTATTTTCTGTTTAGTTTCGGTTATATAATTGTCCAAAACTTACATTTGTAAAATTGCGGACTTACAGTCTGGTGCGTGTAGTACTGTTAAAATCAACAGAGTGTGTACCGGAAGGTTAATTAATTAGTGTTTTAAATCCCTGAAATATCCCATAGGTATTTTATGCTATGCGCGTCCGCTGCCGTTACAAATGACAGCGTGCCTGCTTGAAGTTTAAAAGATTGGTATATACATTTATTTAAAATGTGTTTCAGCATTACTAGATACCATCAGTGATTGGATACTCAGCAATCAATCAAATTGTCGACCTCAAGATATCTACAGTTTACTAATGACACTAGCAGTCATTAATTATAAACCAAACAATTCTGAAAAGTTATTTGAGGTATGCATTTTGTTTAATTAAAAAGATTAAAACACATTTTTTCTTTTAATTATTTTTCATTTGTTCCCATATAATAATAAACGGTAATCTACTGAATCACTATCCATAACTACCAAACCAATTGTCATATTCTTTAAATTACATGAATCATTTTTTTTAAAAAAATCATTTGAATTTTTAACATTATTTTAGGTTTTATTACCACAGTTATCACCTTCTGAGGCAGGAAAACCATTGGTTTGGTTGGAGGTTGTATGGTCATTAGTATTACTTGATATAGCTAGTGCTGACCATGTATCTAGTATTTTGGATATTTCATTTTTAGATCAGCTTTCAGGTAAGTTAATTAATCTTGTTTATTTGTAGGATTCATGTAATAAAAGATTTTATTATTTCAATCACAAGTCAATTAAAGTTAACATTTTTGTTAACCCTTAACTATATCCTTGTGCCTATTAAGGTGCACAAACTGATGAAAAAATACACAATGTGCTAACTTTGGAGTATTGTTGAACACCCAATATTATTATATTACATTAGTTGAACATTTTTAAATTAATTTTCATAATCCTTCTCATTGGTTGCATTTTATAAATAGAACTGATAAAAACCCACATCCTTTAAAAAAAACTTTAAGCAGAAAGTACATGCTTCACTGTGGCTATCTGATATTAATATTATTAGGGAAGTAAATAGAAATATTTTAGCTAACATGGATTTACCGAGAAAACACATCATTCAACTTAATACCCTACTTTGCGTTGCAGTGGCTAGCTGTTGAAAGAAAGAAAACATGTTTTTCACTTAAATTGTAAAGCTAGTGAACAGACTGGAATTTTTGTTTGTCCGTGTTCTGCATAGATGGTTTACCGAATCTGGAGGATGCAGCATATAATTGCCCATAAAAGAAGCATTTGTTTTCTAAATTGAAACCACTTATTTTTGAATGCAACAATCTAAATAAAACTAACTTACATTATTTTAGAAACAGACAATTAAATCATTTTCCAAAACAAAACAAATTAATTGAATACAGTATTCACTATGAAATTAACTCATCTTTATTTCTTCAAAAACCGATAATATAATCATTTCACAGATGAAATCAAATCAATTCCAACCTTTGATTAAATAATAATAAATAAAAATAATAATTTATTGTTAAAATCAGTATTTGAAAACAAATGTGTAAAAAGTAGTAAAGTGTGTAAGTGAAAAAATATTGCATAGTCATTTGTCAGATATCCCTGAGAAAACAAAAGGATTTAAAAGTATTTAAAATAATTTATTTTTTAATTCAATTGAATTCTTTTTAATTTTCCAAATCCTTTTAAATACTATCACTCTTGTGGGTGTTTAGCATGAGAAATAATTTCAAATCCTTTTGTTTTTTCAAATTGTTTTTACCTAAACCTCGCAAATCGCTTGGAATTTTCTGTTTCCATGGAAACTTTATAATAAAAAGTATATAATAAAACGTTTCTATTTAAATCCAACATTTCCAAGTCGATCCATCGACTATTCGAGTTTTGCGGGCACAAACCTACGGAATTTTTATATATAAACATATGGGCTATGCGCGGCACAAAAGTTTAAGATCTGTATAATTTTTCTGAATGTATGAGGAAAAATTATTTCTAGTAAAAGAAATATCTTTGCTTTATCAGCTCAGGACGTTTACTAATCATATTAAATATTGTTCTTATAGAATCACTTAGTTTTTCAACAAATTTGAAATTACTAAATATTGATGGTGCTGCTCAGTATTTATTACATAATTATAAAGGACCAAGGTTACCTGCTGATTCAAAAATCAGAAATGTGTTGATTCCACAAGGAAGAGAAAAAGTAGAAATGGTGACATCCATTATAGATACTCTAAAAAATTTAATTCAGTCCGAACAACTAATCCAAACTAGAATAAATAGTAAATATGGATTTTATATCGGTAAGGTTTTGGTTTTTTTTGTATGAAATTTTAAATTTTGTGCATAATAACTCATTATTTACTCCATATGACCAAGCTCTCTGAATTTTATAAAAACTGTTGAATGTTTTCTTCCTTTTTAGATGCAGAATGTGTGCTAGATAAAAAATGCAGTCCATTAACTTTAGAACAAGCAAAATTAAATAAAGACGCAAATCGGTAAGTTAAATATTTTAATTGTACCCTGTTAATTTAAGTTCGCAAATAATAGATATAAATTACTATTAAAAGGAAAGGTCCCCACTTTATTCACAACGAAGCGAGTGTCGAGTACCGATTTAAACCGAATTGGTTACCACACCTTCACTTCTTCTACATGATTACATATTCCAGCTTAAAAATATTCGCGTGCAGTAGCATTAGAAGTAAGGTAGGCAATAGGTAGTATAATTCTTTTTATTGTTCTTACCCCCTTACACATTATAAAATCGCCTGTTGTTGAAGTGGAACATTGTCTTTAAATTTACACAAATTTGTTAAAATGTCTACCAAATTAAGAAACAGAAATACATAAAAATTCTTTATAAATTAGTTCAATATGGTGGTATTTCATCAAAAATGCATTGATAACATATTAATTACATTTAACACTAATTAGTTATCAAAATAATTTTAATTGTTTTTGTCAAAGTTTTTGTAGAAAAAAAGTGCGTGAGTGTCGTGGAACACTCGGTTGGAAGGAAGTTCCTTTCGTAGTATATTATTATTAATAAACATATTATATTTTAAATATTTTTTGACGAACACGTGGACTACATAAATAGACGTCACGTTGCTAAGTATTTCTATGCTACGCTTCTCCTCTTCTTTACAATAGAATGTGCATGCGTGTTATTTTTGCAATTGCTGTTTCGTGTTTCGTGACGGAAAAATCTTACACAGAAATTTTACACTTTCTTTCGCCTAGCCCCCATCCGCCAAGCCCGTACTCGATAAGGAATTTCGATCCAAAAATATGGCCAAATTATTATTAATTATTAACAGTAAAACACAAATAGTAACTACGAAATACCACCCGCATATTGCTATATCGCTCTATCTCTTTTTAACACACGGCGCTACATCCATGCCTTTAATTCCGTACGCTTATTATCACTGTAGGTGCTGCCTTCGCGTCTCAATCAATATAGTTTTCATATTATCGCAATGGTCCTCCTGTGTTTATCGTCAAGTAGGGTTATTCGGCAACCGTCTTGTAAAGTATTTTTTAGATGAGCAAAAATTTAATAATACTCTTACACTTGAGTTTTAATTTCCAACTGATTTTTATTTACTACTTCCACATTTTAGTTTTAAGCTTCCATTCAAATCATAAATAATAATTTAAAAATTTTAGAGTTGCAATTTTGACCTTCGACTATCATGATATGTGCAGAGGAAAAGTGGAACCAACTGGAGTTAACGTTTTTGCTACTAGGATATTAAAAGCCCAAGGATACAAAATACTACCTATACCTTTCACGGAATTCAAATCCAAAGACAAGCTAGTACATAAAGTGCAGTATTTAGAGACGAAATTAAAAGAAACTGTAAAATAATAAAGGCACATTGCAAGAAATTGTACTAATTAGTTATAGATATGTTAATAAAAACAATTTCGACTACTAAAAATCTAAAAGAATCCATGATATTAAAGTGCAAAATTTATTTTCT
Source organism: Agelastica alni (assembly GCA_950111635.1). Taxonomy (NCBI): domain Eukaryota; kingdom Metazoa; phylum Arthropoda; class Insecta; order Coleoptera; family Chrysomelidae; genus Agelastica; species Agelastica alni. The sequence continues at coordinate 22,133,395 of OX467710.1, forward strand.
GTAGTATAGTACTTTTCCCATGTTCATATTTTTTTTTTGTTTTTTTAAATTAATAAAAACCGAAAAATATTTAAATACATTTACTGAAAATTTAAAATAAATTTCATTTAAAAAAGCTTTAATGATTATAATTGAAGTCAGATTTAATTTTTCCCCTTTTAAAATAATATATCAGTATTATTAATATATCTATATATCTATATATATATATATATATATATATATACACATACATACATAAAGTCACGCCTTTTTCACAAAGGGGTAGGCAGAGACCACTTCCTTCCACTTGCTATGGTTCGTACACACATCTTTTGCTTCCTCTACTTTCATCAGTGCTCTCATACATGCTCTTCGGTTGTTGGTACTCTTGACCTGGCCTTTCTTCATAACAATGTTGATCTGATCGAGATATGTTCTCCGAGGTCGACCTCTACCGATTTGCCCATTCACACTCGCCTTATAAATTTGTTTCGTCAATCTTCCTTTATCTATCTTTGTGACCACATCTTCTTTTACACCACAGCGTTTTCTTATCTCACTATTCTTAACTTTATCTAACCGAGTGACTCCGGCTATACTTCTCAGACTACTCATCTCCGCAGCATTAATCCTATTTTCATGCTTCTTCTGCCAAACCCAACATTCACTACCATACATAAGTGTAGGAACCAACACACCTCTATGCACCGCCAGACGTGCCTTTTTTGACACTTTATGGCTATTCATAAAGCTATGCAGTGCCCCATTCATTTGTTTTCCTGCCAACACCCTTCGCTCAATGTCACTGTCATCTCTAGTAAATTTTGAACCCAAGTACACTAATTCATTAACTTGTTCCACTCTTTCTCCCTCAATCGAAACCCCACAGTTTGTCATGCTTTCTTCTCTTTCAAAAACCATTACTTTCGTTTTGCTCACATTTATTTTCATCTCTTTGATTTTCAGGGAATCATGCATAACATTAACCATCGCCTGCAACTCCTCTTCAGATAACGCTAATATGACTTGATCATCGGCGTAAAGAAGGCATTTGACGATCAAATCATTCATTTTTAATCCATACGCACTCTCTTTCAGATCTTTTAAACAATTGTCTATGTATAAGTTAAACAGCCTTCATAAATGCCCAAGCGCACAGTTGTCAAATTGCGAAAAAAGTACTATTTGTTGCAATTTTTTATTCCTAAGCGATTGAATTTTTGGCGTACTTATTATACTTAGACCGCAGACATAATTTTTGGTTGGCAACGTTGCTTTATTACGATTAGTTTGTAATAACTCATAAATGTTCGTGTTTCTGATTGGGTCATATGAACGTACGTTGTTTTCTATTGACACTGCACTAATTTTTCAATTTTTAAGCCGGCCATTCACGATCTCTCCGATTGGAAGAAATCAAATGAACGTCATCCGTTTGGATGACAACCAAATAATAAAAAATAAATAAAAATGAGTTAGATATAGATCACCTTCTTAAGTCTGACGATAAGGTGGTGTGCCACGGCTCGGTATCGTTTCACTTGAATTTCCCCATTCTCGACCGAACGACGATCAGTTAAATGATCAGAACTGAATTTTGTCCGATTGGATATCCAACTCATCTTGTCACTCCACTTCATCCATTTGGTGTTTTTCACTCACGGTCAGTTTTTGGAGTGACACCGCTCCATTTGGACGTATGGAGCGGTCGTGAATGGCCGGCTTTAATAGTCCACATGGACAAGTGATATCCAATTACAGTTGATGTTGGTTGAATTAGTTTATTTTCCATTGGCGTAACTTTCAATGTTATTCTCACGCGTTGTTGTGCTAAAGTGCTTATTCCAGTGTTGTATTCGCATTGCAATTTTAAAAAAATGACTTTTTGAAGTACTTAAGTGATAAAAATTATGTAGTCCCAGAATGTTTTTATTAGGTAGTTTTAAGTGGATGTCACCCTCCACAACAGTTATGTACCACCAACTAAAGTGTAGGGTGTAGTAAAAAGGATTTACGTTTTGACAAAAATTTTAAAACCCTCCATTACAAAAGTAATCATCCAAATAAAGTCCGGTCCTGGACATGCCGTCGGCTATATTCTTTGACGTACCGAATTCGTGAAACAGGAAATATTATTTTTGACTCCAATTATACATAAATAATCCTGTACTTAAAAATGATGTTATCACATCTGTGCAGACCTCACTATTTTATTCAAGATGGAATGTCGTGAAAAATCTTATAAGTGGTCATTTTTTTTTAATTTATTTCTTTTAACATCTGATAGGTGAACTTTCAATACAGCTATTTATGGCTCCATGGGTATTTCAAAGGCAAGCATTCAGAATAACTGGACAATGATACTCATAAATTAAATCATGCACGTGTTAGCACTTTTTGTCGTTGTTAAAAGTACTTACATACCTTTAATTCTTATACTTATTGATTTATAGACGCTTTTATTTGATCCCTTTATTGTTCTTATATTTATTGTTTCAAATACATTTTTATTTTTATACCTTCATTATTCATATAACTCACATACTAACTACCTTTTTTATTAACTTAAAGAGAAAGATAAAATTTTCGTTTACACAATTTTTTGAACATCCTGTTGTTTTGAAAAAGTATATTTCAAGACTTCTAAAAAAAATATTTTTAGTATTTGAGTAATTACTGGGAAATAAACCAGAAAGCCTTTTAATTCCAAATTGTATTTCCTATGTTAAGGTGTCGCAACTATTTTTGCCTCCTAAAACTGTCTGTATACTTACGAGTTGAGAGGCAAATGATTTTTTTTAGGTCTTATGTGTACGCAAACGTATAAAGGTTGGATCATTATAGTATTTATGTTTTTAGTATGGAGGGTAGAGATAAGGAGAACAATCTTTGTGTTAAAAAAATTGTCCCTGAAAGTGTATTGAATTAAAATGGCGTTACTGTAGTAGAACACAGTTTTTAAACAGAACACCGAAAGTTTTGAGAAACTTGAGCAACTTTTAACTGCATAATTGTTTTATTTAAAAATTAAAGCTTATCTAAATTCCTCTATTAATAAAAGTCCCACAAAAGATTGTTCTCCTTTTAAAGTTGCCATTTGGGAAATATAATTAGTATTCAATGTACATTTAAGAAGTACGAAAGTAAATTCCCCCAACATTTTTAAACAAACTTCGTAGGTAACTAATTTTATTTTATAAAGGACTTCTTTGGAAATAATTTATTTGTGAGCACGGTTAATTTTGCAACCAAATATGCTCTTAATGACTATTTATTGTACATAATAAGAAAGGTAGGTAAGTAATCTAAACAAATTTCACTAATTAACTAAGCTATTAAGTTCTAATTTGTCTTGTTGATTCATTTTTGTGTTTTTTTGTTTACTAGTCCAAACCAATACCACAACAATTAGATGTCTAGAAGAGTAATTAGTAATCATGGGTTATCATTGTAGTGGGTACCTACATTAAAATCGCATAGTACCGATATACCTAATAGACCGCGAAAATGCCGCAACGTGTTTTTGATGTAGATACATTAATTTTAAATGTACACGCTTATTTTACTGCGGAAAAGGACAATGGAGGTCTGTTGCTACCACTTTTATCTATATGTGTGCGTGATGCGATGGGTATTGGAGAAACAAAATTAACCTTTGTTTTAAAAAGTGTGAAAGATGGAAATAGTGAACAAAAAGTTGAAAAATATAAACCCCGCCAACATCCAAAGACTTTCCCGAAGCTTAAAAATTTGAAACCCGCAAAATTGTACACAAAATGCGTGAAAAAAAAACATGTTTATTTAGATTTAATATTAGAAAAAGTTAAAGAAAAAAATGTATTTTTAATTTCTAGAGGGGTCTTTAAAGAATTTTGAAACATACGGTTTAAGGTTAAAAAGGGAGACAGCCGAAAGGCTTTGTGGGAAAAACTAGTCATTGTATTAGATAATGCTCCTTACCATTCGGAAATTTTAAATAAGCAAACAAACTTCAGTACGGTACAGAAATTCAAAGAATGGTTAACGAACAAGAATATTTCATTTCCACAGTGTTGCCGGAATTATTATCGATAGCTAAAAGGAACGAAAGAGAAAAATTTACAAAGTGGATCAAGTTATACTCAGTTATGAATATCGTGTGCTAGATTGTAGATTGTAGGGTGGGTAGTGAAAGCCATGCTGCCTCTCAAGCACTTCGACCTATCAGATCTTTTGTGCATAACCCTTAATATATTCAAGGCTTTGAACTTTTTCTGGCGGAAGGTGCATTATGGAGTCCCCTGGAAAGTAGGCAGAGGCAAAAACCACCTGCCTCGGCACTCGGCACGCTGATCAGTCTCACCCATTTACTCTCAAGATTGACACTACAAGGACCAATCTTCATCAAGAATCCTTCTTTTACAGGGCTGCTACGGAATGGAATAAGCTTCCAAAATCAATTTTTCCAGAGAACTATGACCTGCAACTTTTTAAAAAGCGTGTCCACAATCATTTCCTTTCTATAATCCCTTCCCCTTCTAATAGTCGCAGTGAGGGCCGTCCGCGGCCCACACGATAGGTCTACCCTTTTTGAGACTATTTTCATAAAAAAAAAAAAATAAAAAAAAGTTCTCTTCTACTCGGCCAGCTGGTTAAGCAAGCCCCCAGCTGTTGCTGGTTGTCAGCGCGGTCTATCCACAGAGAGTTCTCTCCGGCGCATCAGGAATGTTCCGGACATGACATCCAGTTACATTCCCGAAACCCCGGATAATAGTTTCCTTTCTTCACGCTGTAGTTCCTGGTATTTCCGTTGGGGTGACATTTGGTTAGAAAAAAGTAGAACCACAAGTGATCCTGCTATTTCCGTATCCAACGATGCTACGTGGAAGCAATCACCCGATGGCTGATTTTACTCATCGTTCCACGGCCCCAACCTATATGCATGCAATAAATTACAAACCACAAGCTAAGCAGTGAGACAATGGCCAAAAGCAACCAACCTCGCCACATCGTGTGCTAAGACTTCCGCCCACAGACCATATACACGCTTCCGCCTTATCATTGTCAATTTAAGTCGGTGCCTTGGTAACTAATTTGAAACCGTCATATATTGGTGAAATGAGCTGTTTACGCTGACATATATGTGCTTTATCAATATTCGATTAAGACAGATGTATTAGTTTTGACATATGTCTTTTTTAACGTTTCATTCACAGCATGTGTGCTGTGATTTTATTCAGGTAAATATTATTTTATTCAAAGAATGGCTCGAAGAGATGAATTTAACTTGTCTGTACACCATCAAATTTTAAGTAGTTCAAGTCAAAATAAGCAAGAAAATCAAAGAAAATGTATAGCACACATGATGAACGTTTCTTCTAACTTGTAAGTAAATTTATTCATCAGTATATTTTTGTTTTATACTTACTATCAATGAACAAAAATTTGACGGTTTTTAAAATTCATATTATGTATTGATGCTAGTAATTAAAGTAACCATTTCAATAAAAATTATTTTTTATTTTAAATCTATTTAACAATTGAGAGGGGCATGACTAAAGCCCTTGGGCACCTCGACCTTAAGATCTTTTGTGTTAGTATTATAAATCTAAAAAGTTTTTATTAGATTTAAATATAATAGTGAATACCTATTAATGTTATGTAAAAAAAAACAACTAAAAGCGAAAAAAATAAATTGAATAATGATAATTATTACTAATTTAACCTTTTCAGGTTAAATAATGAAAATACATGTTATCTACTTAGTAATAAACTTTCAGTTTATTCCGATCTATTCAATAACATCCAGGAATCTGTTTGCAATAACAAACTTAAAGACATTCTTTTACATTCAAATAAAGTTGAAAATAATTTTAAATCAAATCTTAATTCTATAAATCCAAAACATTTTATTAAAAATTTACCTTGTACCTCCGAAAAAAGCTATTGTCCAACATCAGAGAACCTTAATGAAGGGGAATTTGAACAATTTTTGGCAATATTTAAGAATAAAAAAGTTTCAAATACTAGTTTAAGTCCACTACCAACACACCAAATTCAATCTGGACAGTATAATTATAAACAAGTATTGTATCCTGAGAGTAAAATTTCCAGTAATATGTCTGAAGAGAAATTAAAAAAAAAAGAATATTCAAATACAAGTAATTGCTTTAAGACAGCTAGGGAAGAATTAGAGGTACAAGTTAATCAGAAGTATGGTAATACTGCAAAATTTAATAGTGGTCAATCAAATACATTAGTGCAAAAAAGAAAGTTGGGTAAACTTGGAGGTAGAAGAGGAATTAATGGTAAATTTATCTCACCTATATTATCAAATAGTGAAAGGTAAGAAATTAATTTCATTGTAGACCATAGACAATGAAAATAATTTTTCATGAGTTTACTTTTAATATTTACTGAAAATTACAAGAAAATTGAAAACACACCCAAAAAATTCAAATAAAGAAATCTGTATAACGAAACATTTTAGTAATGAAGATATCAAAACAGAAAATATGCATGTTGAAATAGATAAACGATTAAAGAATATTGAACCTAAAATGGTGGAACTTATCAAATCAGAAATTATGGATTGTAGTACTAGTTTACACTGGAATGATATAGCTGGTTTAACTTTTGCAAAAACTGCTATTCAAGAAGCTGTTGTTTGGCCCATGCTTAGACCCGATATATTTACAGGATTAAGAAGACCACCAAAAGGAATTTTATTGTTTGGGCCACCTGGTACAGGAAAAACATTAATTGGTAAATATCAAGTAAAAAAATTCCATTATGTACCAAGAGTTATTGCTTGTTAGTTTTGCTTTTCTTTTGAACAATGAATGAATTGCATGTAAAAATTATGTGTATTCAATAATATTTAAATAATCCATTTTTTAATGTATTACCAGAAGCTTTCCTTGTTCACAACAACACTAAACTTTTTTTAGGAAAGTGTGTAGCTTCACAAAGTAAATCGACTTTTTTCAGTATAAGTGCGTCATCTTTGACTTCAAAATGGGTAGGCGATGGTGAAAAAATGGTTCGGGTTTTATTTGCAGTGGCTCGAGTACATCAACCAGCAGTAAGTGATTTTTTTTTGTTTCAATTTAAACCGAAATTTTTTTAAAATTATAGATTATGTCTAAAAGAAAATTGCATAAAATATTAACGTATTCCTTAATTCTTTGTTCGAATAAAATGTTAAATTTTTGAGGAACTAAATTAAAATGATGCCTGTCACTAGATTGTTGTAAAAATTTCTATACCGCATTCTAAAAATAAACAGTGCATCCTATTGTTTTTTTAGGAACTAAACTATATCACTAAATAAAATCTAACCGAATTTATTTTGTGTTTTTATTTCTGGAACGTTGTTGTTCGTTCGTGTTGTGACGCCTATGAGACTTCGACGATAGCAATTATTTGCTTTGTACATAACTTTTAATGCTGGAATTATCTTTAAATGAGAATAAATTTGTTTTCTAACATTCGATTTAAATGAAATAAAGCCTATATTCTGACTGACAGTCTGACAGACAAAACATTAAGAAATGCATGTCTATGTTTTGGTAACGTGCGAAAAATCATATAACCTTAGAAAAATGGATTTATTTTGAATTTATATGTATAGATTACGTATTAAGTACAATCCAACAGAAGTAGCTTACTTAATTTTGATAGATTTTAATACAAAAAAAGTAGTAAGTTTGCTTTTCAGTTTCACTTTCACTATTATCAAGTGTGTTGGATAAATTTAATTTTTTTATAAAATGAATTACAAATATTTTTACTGTGAATAAGATTGTATCACTAATATTTGTAAAAGTTTTTTTAAACTAATGAAAATCATTATTAAAAAGAAATAAGATATTTACATTGTACACAGTTTTATCTAAGTTTAATAAAAATAAATTAAAAAAGTATTCCTTTCATGTTACACAATATGTGTATTAAGTAAGGTAACATTTGCTTTTATTTTTTGCAAAGGTTATATTTATTGATGAAGTTGATTCGCTCTTATCACAAAGAACCGACACAGAACATGAAAGTTCTCGCAGAATTAAAACAGAATTTCTCGTTCAACTTGATGGAGCAACGACAGATAATGAAGAGAGAATTCTTGTAATCGGTGCAACAAATAGACCACAAGAGCTAGACGAAGCAGCGCGGAGACGATTTACTAAGCGACTTTATATACCGTTACCAGAGTACGAGGTACGAGGTTTCTTTATCTCTTAATTTAAATTAATGTACAAAACATGTTTATTTTTTTACTTCAGATTGCAATTACAATAAATATAATTGTAACTCTTTTTAGGCACGATTACAATTAATACAACAATTGATTATGAATGAAAACCACGATTTAAAAAATGAACATTTCGAAATGATTGCTACGCTTTCCGATGGCTACTCAGGAGCAGATATTAAAAATCTCTGTTCAGAAGCATCTTTAGGTCCAATACGATCAATAGATATGAGTATGATTGAGCACATACAAGCTAATGAAGTGAGAGCACTGATTATGGAAGATTTTGAAAAAGCAATTGCAAGAGTCAAGTCTAGTGTATCTCCACACGATTTAGAACAATACCAAACTTGGGATAAGGTGTATGGTTCAGGATTTTAAAATATTAAGTTGTACATTTTTAAATTATTGTTTAATCTTAACTTAGTTCAAATCGATGTTTTATTAGTAAAAATTGTCTTTTATGTCAAAAGCAACTTTATTTTTTCAGAAACATAAATATAATTACTCAAATTAAGTCAAATCAATTCCTTTTTTCCGCATTAACGTTTATTTTCACTATCTACATTGATACTGTCGGTCGAGATTAACGCTTATTGACGTTTATTATTAAAAACCTAAGTATTTGACATAATTGAAAATAAATGAGTGAAAATAGTAATGTGGGTAAGTGAAAAAATCTTATACACATAGTTATTTGTCAGAAAACCAAAAGAATTAAAAAGTATTTTAAAGAATTTATTTTTTTATCTTATGAAATTCTTTTTAATCCTTCAAATCCTTTTAATATTACCTTTTATGAATGTCCATGGGGACTTCCAAATAAAAAGTATATAAAAACACTTTTCTATTAAAATGCAACGTTGTGTAAAAATTTCAAGTAAATCACTCGTCTACTTTTCGAGTTGACACAAACATAGGGAAGCTGAATTTTTATATGCAGTGTGTACATAAAGTAACGTAACTTGCTAATATTTCGATTTCATTTAGGTTTACAAAAAAAATGTTGAATAAATTTTTTTTTAAATAAGGCCATTTGCATAAAAGTCCATTAGAAGTATACAGGGTTGCTCCAAAAAAACTTGTTGGTATAATTTTTTTAATGGTACACCCTGTATATATTTTCAGTTTTTCATAATCTATTAAATTACAAATACAACCGTCAAGACCGCATAATTCTAACCTTATTTTTTATACAGTTATTGAGAATAATAATTTACGGGAACGTTTTTTTACCAATATAATTAACAGGAAAAAATAACTTATTAATCTCATTTAATTAGATGTTCAAATTGTCTTCCTTTTTTTTGACAGTATTCAAGTCTATTATAAAAAGCTGATACGGTATTACGCAATTGCTGATTTGTTATTTAACGGGCTGTTATCAGTATTCTATTTCTAAGTTCATCCTGTTTATCAGGTTTTGTATTGTACACAATGTTTTTTAGATATCCCCAGAGAAAATAGTCTAATGGCGATAAATCGGGATATCTGGCTGGCCACTCAATTGTGCCCCTTCTTCCAATCCACCTGTCTTGGAAAACTTCATTTAAGTAATTTCAAACAGCAACACTAAAGTGTAGTGATGCACCACCCTGTCATTAAAATTGTTACCAACTGCATTTCTTATAGCAGGAACTATTTTATTTCTTAACCTAAATACTTTGATTCGTTAAAATTGTCTTCTGCAAAGAATGGTCCAATAACAGTGGTGCCGATAATACCTGCCCAAACATTAACTATTAAAGGCATTTGTGTTCTATGTTCCCGCATCCATCTAGGATTAGTATCACTCCATTATCTACGGTTGTGGCGATTAACTGTAAAATGTTACATAAACATGGCTTCATCGGAAAAGACTATCTTACTTTTAAAATGAGGGTCTGCCTCTACCTTTTGCATTATAGTTTCACAAAATTCCATTCTGCGGTCATAATCATCTTCAGATAATGCTTGCAACAGCGTTACTTTATAAGTATAAAACTTATTCTTCTTAATAATGTTACAGACATATCCCACACTAACATCATGTTTTAATGCAGTTTTCCGAATGGATGTAAAAGGATTTTCTACAAATTTCATTTCAAATTTCATCGTCTTTGGTCGGCCAGTTTTAGGGCGATTTTTAATTGAACCCACTTCTTCAAAAAGTTTCGCAATCCTCCAAACTGCAGTTTTAGTAATTTGGTTGCGATTTGGATACGTATCGTTCGGTAAACATACTTAAATTTTAAAACTTATTACAATCAACATCTTTCACTAATGATAACACAGCTCCACAAAATTTTTTTTTGTGTCGCCGTGGATATCTGCAAATTTTTATGTTTTCAAGTGCCCAAATTACGAATATATTCATGAAAGTACTGAATGTGATCTTGTTTTTATGATTTTTACATATCTTATATTTTGAACAATTATCGGCTTGTTAGTAATAAAATTTATTTTCCCAGTCGCAACTTTTTCGCGCATACAAACATCACGTGATCCCCACTCTCAGACCCCTTGCTCCGCAGAACAGCTGAGATCTCAGTTATTTGATAATATTGAAGTACTTACACGTGAATCTGGATAAGTTGTCATGTGTCAATATTTTGTTTCAATTGCTAACTGTCCATTCTAATATATTTGTCTTGTCTTTTAAAGCATGAATTCGTCACGAAGAAAGTGTAAATATAGTAGTGATTTATTTTGTTATATTTGCGGTGTTTATATAACAAAAAAAAGAAATATCAGACTTTATTAAGGAGACATACTGAATATTTCAGTTTTAAAATGGACAAACTAGATAAATCATGGGTTCCTCATAAAGTTTGTAAGTCCTGTGTTGGGTGTTTACGATTGTGGAAAAAAGGAGAACGTTCTGGATTAGACTTTGGTATTCCTATGATCTGGATGGAGCCTGCGTAGTAGATGCTAAAGGTTTTAATCGAAACCAAACGTGGAGATATCCAGACTTACAGTCTACAACGCGGTGGAGGGGCGACCACGCCCCACTCACATGAAACCTACAGTCTACAAAATGTCCTGTTCTACACAGTGAAAATCTTCCTCTGCCTATTTACATTTCAAAAATAATTCGCATGCCCTTAGAAACAATGATGTTGCCAAATTCACAGAAATCGGGTCAGTCTACCAGTGGAAGTGAAGCTGCTTCTAGACATGGGTTTAAAAGAATACAAACCTACTGAGTGGCGCCTTTTTATCGACAGCTGTAAAAAAAATTTAAAATGCGTCTTACTGCACAATGGAAATAAATTTGCATCAATTCAAATTGCCCATTCAACAAAACTCAAAGAATATGAAAATCTAAAATTAGTTTTAGAAAAAATTAATTACTCGGAGCATCAATGGCCGATCAGTGTGGATTTGAAAATGATTAATTTTTTACTTGGTCAACAAGTGGATACACGAAATACCTTTGCTTCATTTGTAGTGGGACAGTAGAGCAATTTCAGTGGGAACAAGATGTTTGGCCTGTAAGAAATTCTTTAACTGTCAGTAAATCCAATATAATAAGGGAGACGTTGGTGAGCAGAGTCAAAATCATACTTCCACCATTACATATTAAGTTAGGAATGATAAAGCAATTTGTAAAAGCGTTGGACAAGGAAGTAGATTGTTTTAATTACATTTGTAGAAAATTTCAGAAGCTTAGTATGGAAAAGTTGAAAGGTGGAATATTTGATGGTCCTCAAATACGACAATTGATAAAAGACTAAAAGATTTTATTAAAGTTATAGCTGTTTTGGAAAGTAAAGCTTGGAAAAGTTTTGTGTTGGTAGTCGAAAATTTCCTAGGTAACCATAAAGCACCAAATTATGAAGAAAATATACAAAATATGCTGACAAAATTTCAGGCTCTAGGAGCAAATATGAGTATCAACTTACACTATCTCCGCAATCATCTGGATCAATTTCCGGATAATTTGGAAATTATAGTGAGGAACAGGGAGAGCGGTTCCACCAGGATCTAAAAGTGATGGAGGAAAGGTATCGGGGTCGATGGGATTGTCACATGATGGAAGATTACTGCTGGTCTTTAAAAAGAGATTGACATTATAAATATATCTGTTTTTTTTTTCTTGTTTTTCGATTTTTGTAATGTAAAATGAAAATAAAGATTTTGCCACGTCTTGTTCGTTCTCTATAGAGTACTCTGCCAGCGGTCTCTCTACTGGCAAATTATGCCCGAGCTCAGCCGTAGAGGGTAGAAGAAAGAAAAAATATATATATAAAAGTGAGCCGCGCCACCGACTTAGACGGTTCAAGCCGGGAACCACTAGGTCTTATAGGCACTAGCAGAGCTACACGATAAACAACTGAGATTATGGTGAACTAAATAAATGAAGTTATAGCTAAAATATATTAGATACTTTACTCCTACAATAAATCAAAGTACACAGTTCAATAATAAAATTATAACAAATATAGTCAAATTAACAGCTATGGTAAATTTTTTCGCTAAAACAAACCAAAAATTTAATATTTACAATTTTATAAAATAACCAAAACAAAAGTAAGAGTAACAGACTTTACCAAGTTACAAAAAAAAACGTATATAAGTCAATTCTTTAATAATACTAAATCAAACGTTCACATAAGGCTGCTAATTTACTCATGTTTTTACCATTTACATAAAGATTTACACTGTTAAAACAATCGAGTTTATTTAAAAATATATTTACAATGGTTGTCTTTTAAAATATCAATATTGTAGGATATTTAGAAATAAGTATGAAGAAAATATTTTTACTTGGAAATAAAGAATTATTGAGAAGATTATTTTAATCAAAGTTTAGTTTTGGCATATTATCTAATGCAATAAATAGTTTTTAATAATGTATTATATTAATAAATTAAAACAAAACTTAATTGTGGTGTCAAAAATAAGTCACGTCGTTAAATATTCAAAAATAAATCACTTGTAACCTTTGGGTAAACGCATATTGTAGATCAAATATAAAAAAAAAATAACTTTAATCTTGAACACCTTAATACGGAGTTCCTGCTAAAAACACCAAGCAAGACTTTATAACACTGCAATTTATCGTCGATATGGATGATACGAATGCACTACTCCTGTGGCCGGTTTGGTTATGGAACGGCACCTGCTAATTAACAATGGCTTCCCTCAAATAAATCCCGCATGTGGTCATTTTAACTCGACACCAAAATCCAAAATATCAACAACGGAGGTAAGATAGAATGGTCAAGTTAAAAATTAAATGGTTTTTCTTCAAAATCCAATTAAGATGGCCCAAATACAGCCAGATATGAAAGGAAAACCGTAGAGGTTTTGCACACTTGTTAATATCACACCGCCCCAAAAATTCTCACCACACGACTAAAACTACCTCCCAAGCCGGATATCAAGAAATGACACGGAATTGATGTCAACCAAGAATATTCGCAAGTCTATGTTCCACACTAAGAATCGCGTTCGTCCGTGTTGATAGCTAGCCTCATCTACACAGAAATGTAAACCAAACAATAATATAATCGATAATACAAAATAATCGAGGCTAAAAACTAAAGCAAAATCTAATAATGAAAATACCTTACTCAATCTCCAGTGATCAACAAAAATGCCATAGCCATTAACAATTGAATCTTATCACAATAAGGTATGCAACACTATTTACAACGAATGATATATTTAAGTTACAACAAAATACGGTACGCGACACTATTTACGAGTACTTGAGGAATATAAAATTATCAGAGATATAATTATAATGGAACTGTAGAAGGGAAAAAAAGGCACGTTACAATTTAAAAGAAAACGAGAGCAAATCTTACAAAATCATTGATAGTTTCATGAATTGTGTGCATAAATATATCCAAAATCAATCTTATTTCTGGGGCAACAAAACCACTGTAGACCAGTGTAATGAGAAATAATTCATGACATTTAAAAACAATTAATGGTAGAAAAACCTACTACTTTTTTGACAAACAATTTTTTTATAATTTTAGTTTCAAACCATTGTAACTTTGGAATTATTAAAGGTAGAATTATGCGGTTTTGACGGTTGTATTTAATAGATTATAAAAAATTAAAGATATATACAAGGTGTACTATTTAAAAAATTATGTTATAAGTTATTTTGTAGTAACAGTGCACTCTGTATACTTCTAATCGACTTATGCAGATGGCCTGAATTATTTGAAAAAACTTTCAAACAGAAATCGAAATATTAGTAAGTTATGTTACTTTATGTACACACTGTATAAAGATATATGAAATAATTATTACTTCGTTAAAAGCAACCCAATTTTTGACTGTCGCCCAAAACTTTTCAAAGGGATTCAATTCTGGATGGTAGAACTGTGGTAATCGCAAGACAGTATGGCCCCTATGTTTGCCGACGATAAGTTTTAATTGAAATTTGCTAGCATGTTTCGCCTTGTTTTTCATAAATTTAATTATATTAGCAATTACTTCTTTCACTCACACAACCACAATTTTACATTACTATATTATTACACATTCCTGTTAAAAATATTCGCGCGAACGTCTTTTTTTATCGTCAAGCAGGGTTATTCTGCAATCGTGTTTTGCTGATGTTTAATTCCACTCGAATTTAGCTTCGTGCGGTACCTTTCAATAGTAATTTATTTCTACCATTAGAGCAGAAACGAATAGATAAAATGTAGTCTTTCATATCCTTTTGTTATTATTTAAGAAAAAATTAAACCTTTTTTACGCTTAAGACTTTCCATTTCAAAACTATATTTTTTAAATAAATTTTAATATGTAATGAAATAATTTATTTTAAATAAATATACTACATTTTTATGTACAATTTTAAAACAAATACATATAAAAACTCATTCTGAAACCGTTACATAAATATTTAATCAGTGAAACAAAAACTGTCTTAAGATAAAAGAAATATATGATATGTTAATATTTACATTACTATAAATTAAAAATTGCCAAAATATTACTTATCAAAATTATTTGTTGGTAGTTTTCTTTTTAAATCTAACTTTGGGAAATTTGTATACAAGTTTCTTATTAATAAATTAAATTATTTTAATGTTAAAAGTTTTTTAAGTTACTTTAAAGTAAACAAAAAACATTTTTCTTTTTAACTTAAAATTAATATTTTTTGAATATAATATCTCATTTGTTAGAACAATTTTTAAACTTAAAATAAACAATTTTTAGTACATATGTATTTATGAACAAAACAAAAACTTCTTAAAATATAAAGAAATTTTATAAAAAAACTTTTGTATGCAATTTTTTTGCAATACCCTGTAATTAATTACAACAAAATTAATGTTTTAAAAGTATGTAAAACGATTCCACACGATTAGAAATAATATAATACATTGGATAATACAATTTAAATTCAGATATTTCGCAATGCACAAAATTCAAGCTTCATAAAACTTTTTTATTTGACTTTTCCCTCATAATATTTCAACGAATTATCTGTCAGCATTTTTCAAATTTTGATCAATAGTGTTAAAATGACAGCGGTAAAATTTGCAAATCATCCCTTGGGTTTTTTCGACAATATCTGTCTGTATATATCGTGGGGTGAGTACTACAACGAGGTAACTACAAATTTGGCAAAATATGGGTAATTATGTTAAGTCGTTCGGAATGACACTGATATTAGTTTACTTCAAACGGAGCTAGATAATCTCTCTGAATGGTGTAAGTTCAACTTTTGAATATTTGAATATTATTTGATGATTGCTTTACAATTTCTTTTAGTAAAACTAAAAATAAGATCCAATCCTCTTATTCAATAGATGGTCATTTGCTGATAAATAAAGAATTGGCTAAAGATTTGAGAATACTTTTTGACTCTCATCTAAGTTTTGGTAAGCATATCAATCAATTGGTCTCAAATGATGTTGGGATTTACTTTGAAAAATTGTAGTAACCTCTCTCTGGAAGCTGTGAGGTCTGTATATGTTGGGTTGGTCAGATCACAACTGGAACCATAGGACACCATAGTATAATATTTATAGTAAGATTACAAAACAAATTCTTGAGATATTATGATTATAGGTTTAATTTGAATCTCATTGCTGATCATGACTAATCTTTTATTTTACATAAACTAAAGTTGCTTACTCTGGATTATATATGACATTTCTCTCATTTATAAAATACTTAGTGGTGTTGTATTTATGTCCATTGTTGCTGTCTGAAATATGTTTTGTAGTTCCACAAAGAACGCTACGGCATATTAACTTATTTTCAATTTGTTTTGACACAACTAATTATGGTTATCATTCTTTTATGGACAGATCCCTAGAATTTTTAAATAAAGAGGATAGATTGGATGTTTGTAATAGCTCTTTTCCAAGTCTTTAAGAGTACTCTTCTACTACTACTCTTGCGATTTTAAATAATTTCTAGTAAGACTGGGTTTAGAATTACTTAGTTAAGTTTGTTAATTCGTTAATTGTAGATTGACATAATCATATTGCATACTATTGTTATTTTGTAGTGGGGTTTCCCTTTAAATAAATAAATAAAATATAAAAATTTTTGCAAAGAAGGTACCTGTGAATTGTCTGCAACAGTTACCTAGTTGCAGTATATTGTGGATTTAACCTAATGACATTTTTCTTTGCAATTACCCATATTTTGCCAAAATTTTAGTTACCTAGCTGTAGTAGGTACTCACTCCATGATATAAAAATGGATGTTTGTATGCATGTTATCGTTTCACTCCAACAAACCGATCACTATGAAAATTGGCATGTATATGTATTTTTTGTGCTATCCTCTTTGCTGCAGCTCCCCACCAGGTGGCGCTGCAGCATATCAACTTCTGCACTGTTCAAACAATCACCTTGAAAATTGGCATGTATATGTATTTTTTTGTGAATAATTTATTTTCGTTATCCACGTTGTTGCAGCTCCCCACCAGGTAGTGGAACAATTAAAAATTAATTGTATGCACTTGACCTAAATACCTTAAGCCAGCCATTCACGATCGCTCCGAATAGATGAAATCCAATGGAGGTCATCTGTTTAAATGATATCCAAATAATTGACCTCATTCATGGTCATGCCATGCTGGTTGTAGTGTTTAAGGATTTACTTTATTTTAGGTTAGCTTAGTTTATATTATTTTGATTTAAAATCCGGTTAAATTGTCATAAATAAATGAAGATTTACTTCTCTATGCTGCTGTTGCCTTGTATTCCAAAATGAAGTATCCAAAAAAAATGAATAAAAGTGAGTTAAATATGGATCACATTCTTAATTCTGACGATCAGGTAGCGCCACGGCTCGGTATCATTTCACGACTCATCCTGTCACGCCACATCATTCATTTGGTTTTTTTTTAAATGA
Source organism: Agelastica alni (assembly GCA_950111635.1). Classification (NCBI taxonomy): domain Eukaryota; kingdom Metazoa; phylum Arthropoda; class Insecta; order Coleoptera; family Chrysomelidae; genus Agelastica; species Agelastica alni. The sequence goes on from OX467710.1 coordinate 22,150,937, forward strand.
CACTGCTCCATTTTTTTTATAATAAATTTAATCCCTTAAGCTATATATTTCTGGAATTTCCCATTTATTTTTAAAACTAGCAGTAGATTTGTGTAATAATAACTTAAGCAAATAAAAACCATTTTTGTATTAACATTTTGTTTGTCGGTGATCAAAAAGTAAAACTTGAAAGTAGTCGTGTTGAATTGATATAAAATCGACAAATACACTATCTATATTAAAAATTATTCCCATTCTTCCTCTTCCCAGCCACCATTGGTTTCATTTTCGAGAACATGCATAGCAAGTTTATTACTGAGCTCCGTTGAAGCAAGAACATCATTTTCTCTTAAAATAAATTTATTAGAAGTATCAATTATGGGCTCCATGTCCTGAAAAAAATTAAATTCATTTTCTTCTCTTATTACTGTTTGATTTTTTATGTCCAATTCAAGAATATCTGGAACTTGTGTTTTTGATTTAAGTTGAGTTTCTTCTATGGTGGAGACCAGAGGTTCTATAATCTGACTTGTATCAACGAGAGGCTGTTCATCATAAACAACAATTTCGTTATTTGTACTTTGGCGCGTTTCATTTAAATCCCAATCTTCCCAATTATCTAAATCTTCATCTGCGGATGGCTCTACCTCCTCAGTTGACGTCTCTCCTTCTTCACCATCTGGTCTCGGCCTTTCCAGTAAAAAAGTTATATTATTTAATTCCGTTCCCAAGCTGCTGACACTTATTTGATCAGTTTCTTGTACTGTTTGGACTGAAGTAGTGGAAGGTTGAGAATGTTCCAAGGGTAATTTCTTCGATAATCTACGTATTGAGTGTGTTGGTCGACCATCATTGAATAACTTCGCTCTTTTGCCACCAATAACTGTAGCAGAGCCTAGAATGGGTACCATAGTTGCCAAAGTTTTAAGCGTCACCGAGACTAGATGGTCATTTGTATCTTTAATTCCGACTAAAAGCTGAAAATTATATATTTTTACTTATTCAATAACTCTCATTAAGTATAAAGCAGAACAATCTTAATTTTATATATTGTCGGCAATTATTTTAAGTTTTATAATTTTAAAATTAAAATTTCGTGTTAATGATGGAAAAGATTTTTTGATTTATTTTCACAATTAAAATTTAATTACCATTTTATCAGTAGTGTTCAAGAAAAATAAAAGTTAATTGTTTATAGCTTAATATGGACAAAGTTCAGGGCACTTTCGTATTTGCCCACCATTATGGTCACTTGAAATCCCCATGTCTATAAGAAACAAATTTTTCCTCATATTCTTACCTAACCTAATGTGTAAAGAAATATTTTATTGATGGACACTTCTTTTTCAAACTTTAACCTAACCCAACCTAACTAACCTGAAACGACAAAAAAAATTCTAAAATATTCTTTTTCACATACATTGTTAATTTATTCACTCTATTTAATTGGATACATTTTTAAATTGCATTTAACACAGTGTTCATGGTATCTAAGCTATTATGTTTTACATATTTACGATACTGATCTCAGTTAGTTTCGGTCTATGACTGGTTTTATTAACTTGCCACTTCAGTCCACATCAATTGCCTTCGATCTACTGGATCTACACAGTTCTCACTGTGATTCATTGTAAAATGAATTCTTTGTGGGAATCCATGAGCTATGAAGCTTATTGTATGCTTCCAAGCAGTCTGTGTATCTCAGTTCGTTTCTAGTTGTGTTTTGTTATCAGTAATATGAGGTTTTGAATTTGCCGCATCTAAATAAACCAAAAGTTGACATTAGATGCCTGCGCTCGTCTATCATAATAACCTTAATCAGCTGAAAGAAATTCATATTATAGTGCAGGAAAAGTAGGGTAGCTTAGAGTTAAGGTTTTCGCAAGAAAAATCGGAATGAATTTTTTCTCCAGCAGGATTCGAACCCCCGTACCATTGTTGAAGATTAGTTCATCTTCTTAACCACTGAGCTATAAAGGGTAACACATTTGTTTAGGTTCAAAACATCTATTTAGTAATAATAAAAAAAAAATCCCATTCCTTTAACAGAGGCTATCAATAAATAACTTTGAAATCTAGCTTTCTCGTGGTGAACAATGTACATGTGTGAACTCCTTAGACATTTTCTATTATGTTACTATAGAGGGTGTCTCATAATTTTGGTGGGCAAATATAGAAGTGTAGCCCAAATTCACATAAATATATTAAGTTCGTTACTCAAATTAGTGAGTTAATTACATCAGTAGTGCATTTTTAAATAAAAATAACAGTTACGTTTTATTAATAAATAACCTTCGAGAATTTCCGTGATTTAAAAATAAAATTACAATAGTACCTCTGGTAAAATTCTTGTTTGAAGTTCTTCTTTACTAAATGTATGTATATATTTTGGAAATAAGTTTAACAATAATAACCGAATTTCAACATCTCTAACTTTAAAAATTTCCAGTATTTTTGGACACAAGTATCTCTTGAACATATCTTCCGAGAACAGGAATGCTGATTTTTCTTTCTCTTCTAAAAACAAAACACGCATTTTAGGTCTAAAAAAATGCAAATAGAAAATTATTTTAATTTGTAAGATAAACAAAAAGTAAATTATAATTTAATAATTCTTCAAGAATACAACAAAAGTAGTGATTGTTGTGAGGGAAGAACCAGAAAGAATAAATATCACCCTAGAGGCCTAATCACGCAGGATGGCCGCAGTAGCAGTGAAATAAAAAATAGAATATTTTTAGGACAGTTTGCTTTCAACGAGAAATCAAAATTCGTTGAATCCAACAATACAGGGTGGAAAACGAAACAGAGCCATTTGCAGGAACCTCGTCCAAATTTTAGAAAAACGATCAGACCCGTCGATTTTTGATTAAATGGGGGACACTCTTTTCCGGTATTTTTGACTCTACTACTTTCATTCCCAAGCGAGGGTAAGAATTACCCCAAAATTTATAAATGGCATTGGGGGTCAAATAAGATGTCTTTCAAAAGATCTTACAATTCCCTATAAAATAGTTTTTAAATTTTAAAATTCCGCTAATTACTTATTGAGAAATTAGATTTTAAATGTGGAATTTATCTGCAAACAATTACGAATGGTAAAAATGTCATTTATATGAGTTAAGTACGCCAATGGTACAAATTTAGTACCTATTTTTTGCTTTGCATTGCTTTGTGGCGATTCAAAATAGAAAAGCTTGTAGTTAATGAAGCTAGTAAAGTTGCCATTTTGGGATATGTTCATCTTGATCCTACATTGAGTACAAGGCAGCTGGCATCTGTGTCTGGGATCAATCTAACTCTCATCCAAACCATTTTGATGAAGAATAAATTCCATCTATATAAAATACGTTTAATCCATGCACTTAATGAGGATAATTATGACCGCCGTTACAAGTTTTGCAAAATAATGAGTGTGCGAGCTGGGAACGATCCACAGTTCCTTTTTAATATCTGTTTTTCTGATGAATGCAGTTTTTTCTTACAATGGAAAGTAAATCGCCATAATGGCCGCTATTGGTCCGATTCAAACCCAAGAGTTTTTCACGAGGTGCATACACAGCAACCGGAGAAATTAAATGTATGGGCTGGCATTTGCAGTCACTGACTGGTAGGTCCTTTTTTTCTACCAGCTTCTGAGCGTTTTTCTAAAATGTTGACGAGGTTCCTGCAAATGGTTCTGTGTCGTTTTCGGTTGGCCACCCTGTATGATGCTGGTGATAAGGAAGAGTTTCCTGATGTATGGATATTAATCCTGGACCATCAATGAAAAGTCTAAAGAGCACCTAGAGGCTTTTGAAATGTGGTATCATCATATGTTGCAAATACAATGGATGCAGATAATCACAAATGAGAAAGTCTTGAGAAGAATGGAGAAGAGATGTCTAATGGGGTCCAGAGAAGAAGTAGATGGATAGGCCATATAATTAGACATCCAGTGATTCTAGCAACGATCTTGGAAGGTCAGATAGAAGGAGAAAGAGGCAGAGAAAGACCTAGGATAGAGTATTGATCAAATGAAGAGGGACTTCAGGTGCCCCATAAAGGTTGTGACAGAAGAATTATTCAACAGGTTTCTGTTGCTTCGAACAGAAATCGTTTTTTTAATTTTTATATACATATTTCTGACATATTGGTTAAAACCAAATTTTAAATTTAATTAATAACAACATAAAAAGTATTTGTTAAAATCAATTATAATAAAAATATAAGTCAACATACCTATTCGTGGAGTCAATAAAAAAGGAAGCAAACTAGTTTGAGCAGTTTTATTTAATAAAACCATTCTTGATAATAACAAACCACTTAATTGTGAGGCCACAATTTCTTCTTCAAACTCAAATAATTTGCGAGTTAAATTTTGAAAAAATTGCAATCTATCATTATCATTTTTAAGTGGAAGTTCTTGGAGAAAGGAATGTATTGTGATAAAATCTTGATTAAAAAATTCATGTTCCAGTACAGAGTTAAAAGTTGGTCTCTTTGATACATTAGCATCCTGCAAATCATTCTTACAAAAATCAATAAAAGCAGCTAATGAGGGAATATCACCTGAAAATTAATTTATAATAATATACATAGGTAGTATTTATGAACTGCATTTAAGTTGTCTAAAATACAGCACATGATATAAAATCATCTTTTCTAAATGCATGTAAAAATCTTGTATAATGCTAATAATTATTTTCTTCATCTTACCTGTATTTGTTACTGTTTTTAAAATATCAGAAGCTAAAACTCCAAATGCATAAATATCTATACAGTCTTTTCTATTTACATTATTTTGAAAATGTTTATCTTCATTTGGATCAACAGATTTACTATATCTATTAGACCTAGTTTTATTTAAATAATCACAGCTCAAATCTTTATATTTACAGAGGTACTCCATTCCACCCAATTTCCAATTTCCTTCTTTTGAAATATATATTGAGGATGTACAAATATTATTATGGGAAACTCCAGCATTTGTGTGTAAGAAGTTTAATGCTTTTAAAATTGAATATAAACCAATAGAAAGCTGTAAACAATTGAGTTTGGAAAGTTCGTGAGATAATGGTGTAATATCTTCAACAGCTAAATAAAATTTGGAATTTTTTTGCCAAGATGAAACATATTTAACAATGCAAGGATGGCGATATATCATCAGATGCTAAAAAGTAAAAAAATGTTGTTTTTATTAGTTTATTTTTAACTGGCCAAAAATGAAAATAAAATTGATTTTAATACCAATTTTAACATCATCCCATTTATAAAAGTTAATATTTTGACAAGAGTATTTTATTAAGTTGTGCAAAGATGATCTGTTAATGAATTTGGTAAATTTAACTTATATTTTAAAGTAATAATGTAATTATTTAATGTACACACAACATGGCCTATTCTTATCATATAATCATTTTTTACATTTTAATTTATGTGTGTACCAAAGCAAATTTAAAAAATATATGGATGATAAATCTTTCTAATTATATTATTTGCAAACTAAATTTTTCTTTCAAAATACATTATAAAGATCCAATATTTATTACTTTTGAATTTTTCTCAAGGGGTGTTTGGTATGACCACAATGAACCATTTATAAAAAGCTCTCCAGTAAGAACTGTTAAATAAGATACATTTTCTTGATCCAAAATTGTTGCCGAATGTTGTGTCCAGTAATCACAAACTTCTACTGCTTTTTCAGTAATATCAATGCCAGATAGGAAAGACTGCTCATTGCCCATATTTTGTCTAAAATATTAAAACTGACCTATCTATTTTATTTAAAACGATTCCAAAATGTTATTATTTTAATATTTTTTGTCCCCCTTTTTTAAGTGACAAGACATCAGAATGTTGACATGAATCTTCTTCCTTTTTGTATCATTCATGATCATCACGAGTCAGTTTAACTTTCAGTGTCTGACATTTCTTTCTTTATCACATCTAAGATTTATACATATCCTCTTTTAATTTAATTATGTATTACTGATTACTACAAGTAAAAATGTTGCATTTAAAGTAATTTGTATGACATAAGTAATTGGTTTGAAAATTACAAAATTTAAAAAATAACATTTAGAATAATTTATTACATTTTAGATACTAACTAATAGCAAAATTAATTATAATTAAAGTCATTCTAAAAGATTACAGTGATATTATGTAACTATATACTTTATTTAATATTGTTATCTTTTCCTGAGGCGTTAAAGTTAAAATACAGAGAGTTAGAGGTACAGAAGTGTTATTTACATTTACAACCATTATGTAGAGATGGATACTTCGACCTTGCAAATTTTAACATTGACCTCCAATGTTCCAACCTCTATTCACAATAAGTGAAACGATAACCTTGTTTTCAAAGACAATTTTATTTTTAAATCTCTGCTTGTTTTAGTACATAATCCTTTTTATTGATAACAATTTTGGTTATAGTTGTATTCACAATGTCAGCTTTGTACAAAAATGCAATGCTTGCTTTGGACAAAGTAGTCCCAGCGAAATTGCAACCTTTATGGATTCACCCTGCTGGTAAATACATTGAATTTAAAAAAAAATAAAATGTAATATTTAATCTTTCAGGCCCGAAGACTGTATTTTTCTGGGCACCTATGTTTAAATGGGTAAGTAAATAAAGCTTAATGACAACAAAATTATATCAATAAAAATAAAGTGCTGTATTCATGTACAGGTTATTTTATAATTACAATATTTAATCTCTAATCTTTATTACCATGTATTCAATTAAAACAATTGGTAAAACTTTGTTACAGGGTCTAGTTATAGCTGGTATAGCAGATTTGCAAAGACCTGCAGATGCAATTAGTCCATCTCAATGTGGAGCTCTACTTGCAACTGGAGTTATATGGTCCAGATACTCACTAGTCATTGTACCAAAGAATTACTCATTGTTTAGTGTTAATTTGTTTGTAGCAATGACTCAATGTTATCAAATGTATAGAGCTTTAAGGTAAGTAGATTAATCTGCCAGCCGTCTTAGTAACCTATTCATTTTTAATTAAAAAAAATGCCTAAATAGCAGTCCTAGTAACATATTCATTTTTAATTAAAAATAATGGCCCCAAATAATGATCATGCAAATGTTTGATGTAAAATTCCAATTATTTATGTTTATTTTATTGAACAGTCATAGATATGTCAAAATATTTTATTGTAGAAGTTACTATCTAAAATTTGAATGCTTAATTGAAATGAGGATAATATCCAATTTAACTTATGTCTAGACTTTACTTTTTTCAGTGTATTTAAAAAAATATTTGTTTCAGCTACCAATCCAAGTTAAAAAAACAACAATCTTCTTGAAAATCTCTAAATTGCAGCAATAATTAATGTAAATAAATTTTAAAACATAACTTTTATACTGTTTGCAGTTAAAAAATGTTATATATTTTATGAAATATTATTTATTCATAAATACTCTGAAAACCAAAGTAGATTAAATAGAATGCATCCATTTTAATATCAATTTTCAGTCAAATTATTATTGTTGCTTGGTGTTGAATTAGGTTCTTATGGTTTAAAATAATAATACTTGGACAAGGGTGTAGCTATATATATTGTATTTTCATTTACATTTTAAAAAATTAGTCTTTATAGTTTAATTATAAAACAAAATGTCATATGATACATTTTATTCTAAAGAAATGAACATTTTGAAAAAAAATAAGTATTTGTGTTACTACAGTAATCCATTGGTCCTATTAAACATTTTAGACAATGTTTATTTTATAGAATCATGTACATTGATGAAACTACACATTTCTGTAGGTAATGGTCTTTATTTTGTTTTATTGTTTAAAATAAAAATTTTCTTGTGAAACTTTAATAAAAGACGGGAATTAAATATTTAAATCCAATTAAGATGACACATATTGTAATACTAACAAATCAACTTTTTACATCTAAAAAATGTAGTGAAGTTTGCAAATTACTCTGGTAAACTTTTGTCCAACTCATTTAGTGATAAAAACTGTTTGTTATATTTATTGTTTAAATAAAATTTTATTTTACTCCTGTCTTATTTATAATGAAACCGTCATCGCATTTATATTCCGGCCCATTATGTTATTTTTGATAGCTTAATGTTGAAATTTGTGTAAATTGTCATTATAAATTTAGAAGTTGATAGATATCAGATTCTAAAAATATTATTTAATTTTTTCTATCAATAATAATTTTGTATTATCTTGTGAATATGGAATACGGGTTGAAGATTAAGATAAGAAGGAAATATCTCACATATGTGGATTCCATGATCTAGTCTATTTATAAATGACCGTTTCAGTTCAGTAGTCATAGGTATCTGGAGATGCTCTTTGGAATGGTACATACTTCCTGGCATAGCCAGGGAACTAAACACAACTAATCTAAATTTTAACCTATACATTATTATTACCCGCAAAAAAATTACTGCGTACTTCTTTGTAATCGTCAAGCAGAGCTGTTCGGTAATTGTTGTGTTTTGTTTATGTCCCACTCCGTCGAATTTAGCCGTTTGGGGGCCTTTTAATCGTAATGTTCGAAATCTACAGATTTCTCCAGAGCGATTTTCTTCCAAAATGTAATTTTTCTTTAGGGTGACCCGCTCTGTTTTTAAATTTCGCGCAATGTCAAAAAGCGCTCCTAATTTACTTGGTATCCAGGCAATCTCGCCCTTGAAATTACCGGCAAACTCCCTCGTTCTCCAACATTCACTCATTCTAGACGCATAACCTTTACAGTGTACATATCCTTTTGATCAGCCATATAGGCAACAATTTATTCTATCGATTTATTTTGCAGATAACATTAAACATAGCGAAATAACAAAAGAAACTAAAATGAAGTTAATTACAAACAGCTCCTTAAATGTATTTACAGTAACTGTTCAAAGTGTGCTCCGTTATTTTGTAGGCAATAAATAACCTATTTTCAGTTATTCTAAGAAGCTTTAGTTCTTTAATGTCTTCGGAAGAAGTTTTGTAAACTAATGTTTTTAAATAGCCCCACAGAAAAAAGTCAAGTGGTGTTAGATCTAGAGATCTTGCCGGCCATTCTATAAAACCCCTTCCGCCAATTCAATGTCTTGGAAATCGTTCGTCTAGCCATTGTCTTACAGCAAGTGAGTAATGTGGTGTAGCTCCGTCCTGTCGAAGGTATATATTCTGTTCATCTAGCACCATATTTCCCTGTTCATCGACTTGTCTTTCTAGTGATTGAGTAATAAGAGGATCAATTTCATTTTCTAATAATTGTAGGGACATTGTTTCACAAAATTCTAAGGTATGAATGGGTATGAAAGTGATTTATTTTATAAGGAAAAAACTTATGCAATTTTAACACTTTGTATATGGAACCAACAGAAATATTTGTAAGTTTTGATATTTTTGGAAAGGAAGAGGTAGGATCTATAGCAAAATGACCCAGTACTTCAATTTGTGCAGCTTCGTCGATTATTATTTACAAACGGATCTAGTTTCTCCAAATATCCGTACTAACTCTATGATGATCTATATTCTATCTCAGTCTATATTTCTATCAGGATGCCTTTCATTAAAAACTCGAGCTGTTCCTCGAGCGCACTTGTTTTGATGACCGTAAATAAATATTATTTTTATTCGTTCTTGCAAAGAATACACCATTTTAAATTAACTCGGGATGCTGCAGCTACAAATAATGGCTAATTTAACGTCACGAATAACTAACTAAATATACTATTAATATTTTTCAAACAAAATGACAAAAAATGTCAAAAATGGTGACATGTAATCAGAAGTAAGTTAATTGATCCCTAATTAGACATCTACCTTTCCAACAGTGGCGTAGCTTGTGTTTGTTATGGTCTTATGTTATTTTACATTTGTTGTTATCAGTAAAATAAACCGATAGAATAAATTGTTGTTTATATGGCTGATTTGCATTTTTCTCATTTGATGTATCACAAGGTAGGGGTTGCTATTTGACATTTTAAAGAAGGGGTGCCACTTGGAAAAAGCAGAATAACATTTTTAAACCTCCCCCTTGATTTAAAATTCGACATGTTTTTTGTTTTTCTTACATTTACGCAAAATCAAGTTATTTGGACTGGCTGGTTTTGAAATGAAAGTACTGTATATCTCTAAGATTGGCTTAACTTTTGGTGTTATATTTTTGTAGGTACCTTGTAAAATCTCCTCCGTTATTTTTTTATGTTCTGTTTTTATTCCCCAATTTTCTTGCCTTCTACCGCTCCCGCTTTCCAGAGTAATTTGGTGGTCCTTCGAAACTTTCCTTTTTGGATTTCCATTATTATAGACGCAGGTAGTTTGTGTATGAACCTGATTTTTTTTTGCATCTTTGAACCAGTAATTTTTTACTAGCTTTCAAATTCTAGTCATTCACAACAAAGTTAATGTGCATAAATTCAATGCAAACGATCCCGAATACCGTACAAAAGCTGCAGGTTGAAATAAACCTAGTGTTAGTAAATAAGCAGAAGAGCAGTACTTACTGGTTCTAAACAAAAATTCCAAGGCTTAGGCTCAGGGTATGCGAGGAATGCCTACCCGCGCAAAATTGTTCAATTGTTATTATTTTTAAATTTTTTATCGAAAAATCCCCTGCAAGAGTACCGGAAGTGGTTCGAACCTGCAGACGTTTACATTTATTTTCGATATAGATCAATAGATGTCGTTGCTATGACATAAAAAACATAAGTTTCCAACGTGAAAAATAGGTAGAGATAGAACTGCATCAATAATGTACGATATCTATTTTGGGAGCTTGATTCAATATACATGATACATATGTATATTATAATATAATGATTGTGTAAATGAAACTACAGCAAAAACTAAAAATTGTGTGTTTTGTAAAACAAAATTAATTGAAAAGTGAACTATGAACAAAAACTATCAATTTTTTAACGATAAGATTCTCGTTTGACCATACAGCTTTCTATCAGTTAAATTTTTAATTTCCGTTAATCACTTCTATCGCAGAACATAATATACAATAATATGACGGATGTGGTTAAACGTGATGTGTCTCCTGCCTCTAGACCGAGTATTCATTTTTAGTTATAAAAGTGGCACCAACAGATTAAGTTCTAACTGAAAATGAACCCTTGTAATCTGTTTACCTTTACCCATCAAGAGTTATTGTGTTTTTTATCAAAGGTAAGTTGATCTGTAAGTTTTTATCTGCATCCAACAAATTTACTACAAAAATTACATTAAAATAAACACGATTTCAATATACGCGAGGGATATAAACAGTTATGAGATAATAAAAGTAAATCACATGTGTATCGAGTCTCTTCTACGTCTTACTTCAATAAATAAATAAATAAATATTCGTGTAGAATTTCTGTGTACCCTGCAAGTATACACCATTAAATTTATATGGGATCGCCCAATAATTATGAGAAATATTTTGTTGTTGTAAAAAACATAATATATGCCATTGCAAATAAACGATGAATTCAGTGTTCACTAATAAAAAGTTGGTAAGAATTTTTTCTGTACCTCTCTTTGAAATTTCTGTTCAGTTGTAAAAATATTTTCAAATTAATTGATTTTGTGCAATATTTGCCTTATTTAGGATTATCAGAAGCACAGAAGGGAAGAATTATTACTTTGGTAGAGCAGGGAATGTCGCAAAGAGAGGTTGCAAGAATCTTACATTTCTAAAGGATATCTCGAAATTCGTTTTTTATAAATTATTTACTAATTTTAACCTTTACAAAAAATAATGTAAATGATAAGAACTAAAAACAACGGCGGCGAAGTTTCCTGGAACCCGTGGTCATTGGAACCGCTGAATTCCGCACGGTATAGTTGAAGTCAGATTTAATATTTCTATTTTCAGAATGATATTGATATAATATTAATATATAAATTCACAAAGATACCGCATTCATAAATACCCAAACACGCAGATGGCAAATTGCGAAAAAATATTTTTATATAAACCGTTACAATTTGTTATTTCTAAGCGACTGGATTTCTCGCACACCTATTATACTGATATCGCAGAAATAATTTATGCTTGGCAACGTCGCTCTGTTCTGTATTAGAACAAAAGAGTTTGTTATTACTTATATCTAAATGCTCGCTTTTCTGAATGGTTCAATTGAACGTGCGTTCTTTTCCATTTGTGTACACTGGACTAATTTTCTGTTTTTAATTGTCCACATGGACAATTACAGTGGTTGTTTGTTAAATTCGTTTATTTTCTTTTGGCTCAATAAACAATCTTATTTGTTGTTCTGGCACGCGTCGTTGTGTTAAAATGATTTTTTTCTTATTACAGTGTTGTATTTGGATTTTAATATTTTTTAGACGGCTTTTTGGAGGACTGTTAAAGGTGATGAGAATTAGGCAGTCCAAAAAGTTTTTATTAAATTTATAATTTATATTGATCCATTTTTTAAATAAATATATACGTATGTACTTCTATAAGGACGTCACCATCCACTTTAAGTTATTAAAAATATGTACCACCAACTAAAGAGGAGTTGCAGGCGATGGTTAATGTTATGCATAATGCCCTGAAAATCAAAGGGATAAAAATAAATGTGAGCAAAACGAAAGTAATGGTTTTTGAAAGAGAATAAAGCATGACAAACTGTGAAGTTTCGATTGAGGGAGAAAGAGTGGAACAAGTAAATGAATTTGTGTACTTGGGTTCAAAGTTTACTAGAGATGGAAAATATGACAATGCATTAAGCGAAGGGTGTTGGCAGAAAAACAAATGAATGGGCACTGCATAGCTTTATGAATAGCCAGAAAGTGTCAAGAAAGGCACGTCTGGCGGTGCATAGAGGTGTGTTGGTTCCTACACTTATGTACATACATACATAAAGTCACGCCTTTTTCCCATAGGGGTAGGCAGAGACTACTTCCTTTCACTTGCAACGGTTCTTACACATATCTTTTGCTTCCTCTACTTTCATCAGTGCTCTCATACATGCTCGTCGGTTGTTGGTACTCTTGACCTGTTTTCCGAGGTCTACCTCTACCGACTTGTCCATTCACACTCGCCATATAAATTTGTTTCGTCAATCTTCCTTCATACATCCTTTCTACGTGCCCAAACCATCTAAGCATTCCTTTATCTATCTTTGTAACCACATCTTCTTTTACACCACAGCGTTCTCTTATCTCACTATTCTTTACTGTATCCAACCAAATCACTCCGGCTATACTTCTCAGACTACTCATCTCCGCAGCAATAATCCTATTTTCATGCTTCTTCTGCCAAACCCAACGTTCACTACCATACATAAGTGTAGGAACCAACACACCTCTATGCACCGTCAAACGTGCATTTTTTGACACTTTCTGGCTATTCATAAAGCTATACAGTGCCCCATTCATTTGTTTTCCTGCCAACACCCTTCGCTCAATGTCACTGTCATACTTTTCATCTCTAGTAAACTTTGAACCCAAGTACACATATTCATTTACTTGTTCCACTCTTTCTCCCTTAATCGAATTACTTATGTATGGTAGTAAATGTTGGGTTTGGCCGAAGAAGCATGAAATAGGATTAATGCTGCGTAGATGATTAGTCTGAGAAGTATAGCCTAAGTGACTCGGTTGGATAAAGTAAAGAATATTGATGAAGGAAGATTGACGAAACAAATTTATATGGCGAGTGTGAATGGACAAGTCGGTTGAGGTAGACCTCGGAGAACATATCTCGATCAGATCAACATTGTTTTGAAGAAAGGCCAGGTCAAGAGTACCAACAACCGACGAGCATGTATGAGAGCACTGATGAAAGTAGAGGAAGCAAAAGATGTGTGTAAGAACCGTAGCAAGTGGAAGGAAGTGGTCTCTGCCTACCCCTATGGGAAAAAGGCGTGACTTTATGTATGTAAGTATGTACCACGAACTAAAATTAGAAAATAATGGATCTGCTTAGGGAGTAGGTAGTAAAAAAGATTCACGTTTTGACAAAAATTTCAAAACCTTCCATTAGAAAAGTATTTACAAACGAGGAATGCCTTCCTAGTAATAAACGGAATCAGAGATTTTTGGTCAGTGTAGATCACTGTACGATGAATTATAATTTTTCTAAACATATTTGAAAAGGCCTTAATTTTTTTGAATTTTGAACGTATCCTAAGTTTTTTTGACATTTACCTCTCATGTGTAATCACATGTTACTTTATACCTCTATAAATATAATTTAAATATTCTAACTTTCAAAATAAATGTTTTCATCTTTTAAATTGACATTTCCCAAATAATAATATTACATCTAACAAACAAAATATTAATTATCAACGACAATTTTTATATTGTTACAAATTTTGGTTCTTTCTTGGGTTCGGCGATTTAAAACTCTCGATACTGTAATAAAACATTGTTTATTCCAATACAATAAATTCTACTTTTATAAATCACTTAGATATTCACTTAGATATACAACTTTTACAACTTTTTATAACTATTTAAATTTCATAAATCATACACTTTAAAACTAAAACTGTCCGCGGCTGCTGTCCTTTTTATACCTGTAAATCATACTTCGACCTTTTTCGCGAACGCGACATTTCTGCCATTTCTATTTTTCTTGCTCTTGCTTTTCTTACTTTATTTTTCCGAACCGTTTTCTACCTTAGGAGATTAGTTGTGCTTTGGATCAATATATTGAAGAAAAAACTATTGTTTGTTTACCATCGTTTCTAATTTTATTAAATTCTTCTTGAAGGCTCTGTTACAATGAATTTAAAACAACTGGGGTTGGAAGAGGGGCTCTATTCATAGGAAGGGCACAATAGACCTCATCAGGCCTCATCTAATCTTATGCCAGACGATATAATATATTCTCGGCGAAAGAAATTCATATCAAAATAAAAATAGATTGGCCTTAATGTCTTTTTTTCGACCAAAGTTTTTAATTTATATTCTTTTAATTAAATTATTTAATATTTTGTTTTCATTTAGGTCGGACAACATGACGCCTTGAGGATTGTCCGAAAATATGAAATCGATGGAGAAATACTAATGGTAAGAATTCAAAATTAGCACATACTTTTTCAGTTGTACATGTTTTTGCCTGCAAGCTGAGAATTTCATTTTTCTTCCACCCACTTACGATACTCCTTGCACAAATTCTCCCTCCAAATGATTGCCTTTTGGATCCATGGAAATAGTCATTTTTTTTTAATTTTCCTTAGACATTTTTACGTAGATCTATTAATTTAATTTGTTGTCTATTTCGGTCACATATCGGAGCTTTTACGTGTTCTTTGAGGACCCAATGCATTTGCACCCCCCTGTCAAGAAAGAAAAGACACAGAAAAATATTACGAAATATTTTTTTTATTAAGTCACTGTTTGAGTAAAAACTTAACGCGTCTAGATTGCTGTCTAAATTTGTTCATCACCTTATCAATTAATTCAGTGTTCTCCTCTTCTCTTTTTCTGTGAACACTGAGCATGCACACTAGAGTGATTCGAAAAAAAGTAAAACATTTTATTTTTGTTTTTTTTCTTCTGATTTTTATATCTAATGAAATCACCTGAAAAAGATTGGCAAAACGGAGAGTGATAGTTGCCGCTACTGCGAGAACTTCGTTGAAACTGCAGAACATTTGCTTTGCGAATGCCTAGCGCCTTTCTGAAAGAAGCTGAAATTTCTGGAAGGGGCCTTTCTAAAGCCCTTCGATGTCAGGAACTTAGCTCCTAGAAAACTGATAAACTTTGTACGAAGTCTCGGAATCCCGGGCCTCGAATAGATCAAGGGTCATGCACAAAAAATCTGATAGATCGAGGTGCTTAAGAGGCTGCATAGCCTTCACGAACCCCCCCCCCCCTTACAATCTACAATCTATATCTAATGAACGATACGGTATACTTAAAAGGTCTTGAAGTATTTTTGTAGAAAATTGAACGCTCTACAATAAAAGTAGTGTCATTTTTTGATAAGTCAACTTGGTCAAAAGTTATTCGAGGTCAAAGTCAAATTCACCATCAATTTAGCAAAACGACCTGGTGCCGTGCACCATGCGCGGTGGATGTCGAAGGCCATCTACAGCTTGAAAATATTTTGTTTCGTAATCAGTTTCATCTTTTAATTCAAGAGCAGACAAATTTAGGTAGATTTTGTTTTTTTGTGATTTTACATGCATACATAAAGTCACGCCTTTTTCCCATAGGGGTAGGCAGAGACCACTTCCTTCCACTTGCTACGGTTCGTACACACATCTTTTGCTTATTTTACTTTCATCAGTGCTGTCATACATGCTCTTCGGTTGTTGGTACTCTTGACCTGGCCTTTCTTCAAAACAATGTTGTGATTTTATTCTATATTAAAGCATGGTATACTTCAACGTCTACTATCCTCGCGCCGAGCAACGATTTATGTAGTTTTTAAAAAAATACATCGACTGCTGTGAAACCGTTTTTGATCCCAATGGGTCGATATCGACCACTTTGGGAATCGCGTTATGTACAGCTTTTGCTGGCTAACCTCGGTCTCCGCAACGTGTGATAAGGAACGTCGTTCCAAAAAAACAATTGATCCAGTCTTCTTTATTGCAATTTTCTTTTTATTTTTATGAATCCGTCGTGAAATAGACCAATTAAAAAAAACAATAAAAAAAGGTTAATTTTTCGATGTTCTATAGCCGATAACATGCTGGACCCCACTTGCAAATAATTACCCAATTCTTCAATAAAACGTGTTTTATACTTGTTTATACTTTCAATATTACCAGCCTTGTTGACAGATGATGCAATACTGAAGAAACAAACGTTCTATCCAGTTGATTTTAGATATTTCACGTCTTAACCTGTGTATGCTGGATAGTACGCGAAATTAAAACAAATCAAGGTTTTATCCTAGGTTTCTGGATAATTCGAGTATTAGCCGGCTACGAATTAGCTGACTCCTCTTATTAACCGTAACATCAACATTCAATAGGGAATATGCATGTGATTCAAATAAGGGTAAAATATTTTTTTTAATAAATTTTATTACTTAAGAATTATGCCATCATCAATATTTTTGATTATAATTTTTTTTTGAGTAAGAAATTAAATTTTAAAAAGTGCGAAAATACTGTGGGAAGTTCAAACATTTGAAAAACGACGTCATTGGGTAGAGCGAATGTGACGTAAAAGAGTATGTATCAACAAATTTCAATAACATCGAGTATCGAGTGAGTCTGAGTAGTTAGGTTAGGTATTTGGTATTTGCTTAGAAGTGTTTGTGATTCAGTCAGTTTTATTAAAACTTTATGGCAAATGTAATAGTACAATAACATTTGTTTTGTAAAAAATAGCTCGAAAAACTTTGGAAAATGACTGAAAGCGGTTTTGTGAAGGCGCAATCAGATAATTTGCCAAAGATGGAAGTGTTCACGATGACCACAATTTTAACATCAAATCCCGATTTCACGTCTGTTGAAATCAAAGGAGTGAAAACTAAAGTAATTAGGTATTATTTATAATGTTTATTTTATCTTGCATACCTATTCAGCAAAACACAATACTTCTTCAATAGGGAAAAATCACGTAATGTGAGATGGCGCTGTCAATGACAAAATATCGGACCGAGGTGTGAACAACAAATATTCTGTCATTTGATCACTTGTAAAACCAAAGTTTTTATCGAAGGGAATTTTAGTTATCTTAGAGATTTGAGTTGATTTTTTGTGTTAAACTATTGGATTGAAGCTGCATTTAAGGTTTATTTTCGACGTTTCAGTTTTATTGTCGTATCAATTCTTCTTCTTCTTCCGGTACCCTGTCTGATTATCGAACGTTGACAATCATATTGTCTATAATAACTTTGTTTATCGCAGCTCGGAATAGTTCAGCGGATGATTTACGATACCACTCTCGAAGATTTCGGAGCAAAGATGTTCTTCTTCGTCCTGGACCTCTACTTCCAGCAATCTTGCTCTGCATCACTAAATGCCTCATTACGTGGCCGAAGTATTCGAGTTTTCGGCTTTTTATTATTTTAATTATTTCTGTGTTTTTCCTCATTCGTTGTAGAACCACCTAATTCTTATTCGGTCCATCCAGCTTATTCTGTAGACCCACATTTCAAATGCCTTCAGCCTCTTCAATGAGTCGGTCAGCGTCCAACTCTCCACTCCATAGAGCAATGTGGAGAATATATAGCAGCGTGTTAATCTGATTTTTAATTTTAAAGTTATTCCTTTGTTGCAGAGAATTCTTTTTAATTTAAAGAAGGCGGTTCTGGCTTTTTCGATACGGATATTATTTCTTTGCTCATGTCCCAGTAATTATTGATATTAGCGCCCAGGTATGAGATGTTGTTAACCTTTTCTAGCTGTATCCTGTATTCCCTGATTTGTAATGGTGGTATTGGTGTTTTGCTGAGTGAGACTGCATTTGCTATAAACAGTGTTTACTAAGGGAAGTCTACAATTTAGTGAAAATTTTGATATTTGAACGTTATTAAATTCAATATTTTATATTGGAAGGAATTCAGGTAATTATGTTTCTACAATTGTCCTCAATTTTTGTTTATCTGGCTGCTTCTCCAAGTAGTCGATGCATCGTGGAGGGTGAAGCTGTTCTTGCAGCAAACCACATTATTGTTTGTGATGTCAAAGAAAAAAAGAATGATAAATGGATAATCAGATCTTATTGTTTGCAGACCAGTGCTATTAAAAGTGATCCTCATGAAATCAGTGGATGACATGACTTCAATGATAATTATAAGTATTTATTTACTTTTGACTTCAATAAAAATAATCAACAAGAGAACTTGCCTGTCTTCTTTCAATGAGTTTTTCATATCTTTTTTTTTTCCACTTCTATCTTCAGACTTTTGGACTTTGTTATAATGCTGGACACAGGTAAGTTTTTACTTGGTATAGCAGTGTTTTTCTGGTAAAGTTTTTGAAGGCCCCCTGACAGATTGATAGGTAATTCTATTAACCACATAAAATATAGACAAAAAAAATACTTACAATCACTAGAAGTTATGAAATCTTTCTCAAAAAAATATTTAGAACAAACTCTCATCTTTTTGGTAACCCTTTTTTCTATTTTCAGTTTAATTTTCCACAGTTTATTTCTATTAACCATAGTAACCATTCTCGATTCTCTAATATGCTCTACTCTTTGACCCTCATTTGAGAAATAATGAAAAGTCAAATTGGAGCTTTTTTTACACACTAAGTTACATCCAGGTACACAACAATTTGATCTGCTGGTCATTTTCACTATTAACAAATTATTAGTCAACTATAATCTTCGCACAAATGCGAGTTTCAGGGTACATAAACACAAAGCAACAACACACTTGTTCATCACGTGATATTGATGCGAGTTTATTCCGTCAGATGGCGGATTGCTTAGCATTAAAAGACAATAATCTTCAACCTAACTTTTCCACTTGTTTGTTTGTTGTCATATATTATTACGTCACACTAAGCGCGCCAAAATTGCGGGCGTTTAAATTGCCCGTATTGGTTGGCTATTTTTAACTTTATTTTAAATACTTTAAATTAGTTTTTTGGCGTTAAAATTGTTGAAAGCGATGTTAACTATCGAATAAAAATTTAAAAAAAAATACATGCATATTTGCTATTAATCATAACAAGTTTTTAGTTTTGCGATGAAATGAAAGTACCTATGCACTTTATAATTTTTTAGGCATTCACGGATCATAAATGTGATGTGAAATTCACAGACTACGAAAAAACGACATTATTGAATCTCGTAAATTGCACAAAATTAAATTTGAGAGCTTTATGGAAAAATCGATCTGAAGAATGTTTATCAAAGGATAATCTAGTGGAAGAGACTGGCAGCTTATCTACTGAAAATTTAAAAAAACTCGATTTAGACTGTCTATCTAGAAAATCGAGCGAAATTTTCGACAAAATGAAGAATTCTTACTTAGAAATGAATGATACACGACTTAAACAGAATAATATTGTGTACGAAGAAATGAATAATGATTTAAATTTTCGTCGATCATCAACGAAATATTTTCAATTTTATAATAATCAAAACAATTGTAAAACAGAAATGAAGTATAAGGTTTATCTAAATAACCATTCTGAATCTTGTGCAACTTATTTCGAACCATTGGAAATAGATCCGAATTTAAAGTCCAGAGGATCCGACGCCTCATCTGATTATATATCACCCGGATTACAGCTACAAAATCGATATGAAGAAATAACCATAGATCGCATAAAACGGTATGTTAAACCAGAAGAATTAAAAATGTTGAGCGAAGGCTCGTATGTGGAAATAATTCAAAGTAATGCTGACAAATCTTTATCTATTAAAAGCAAAAACAACTCGGAAAAAAGGAAAACGAGAAGTATTTGTGATATTGTATTTCAATTTTGTGGTATTTCTTGTTTTTTAGGTTGCCGACAAAAATGAAAAATGGGTAACGTGCACGTGACGTGTCAGCTTGACAAAGGCAGAAAGATTGACGTACAAGTGACGTCACAGCTTGAGATTCTTTCTGTCAAAAAGTGGCCTCGGCTACAGGTAACATAAACCCCACTTATTAATACTTGAATACTAATAAAACCACAATATGGTTCCTTAAACCTAAATAATTGTCAAAAAGCTTACTTTAAACTCAGAAAACCAAAAAAATCTCAGAAAAACAAAATCGTTAACTAAATACACATAACCTTATGAAAGATATGCTAGTTGTTGTATTTCCTGCACGTGACCCATCTCAAGCAGTGACGTCATGTGTTCGTGTTGTCAAAAAGTGGCCACGCGCCGCACGTCACCCATAGATATACAAGGTCTGACAACAAAGTACTACTATAAAGCTACTTGATCTTTAAAATATACAATTCAATTATGCTTCCTTTCAATATATTCTCCCTGTCTAATCGTTACAAGCGTTTCTCCCATTGCTCATTACAATCAAGAAAGTTTTCAAACGTTGGGCTGTTTAATTTTTAAAATGGGTCCCTTAAAAATGTAAATTTTATTAAATACTAGCTTTTATCCGTGGCTTTGCTCGCGTTAATGTCCTGAAATAGCTGTCAAAGTTCATTAAAAATTTGCGTGAATGGAAGATTCTTCTGATCGAGCAATTTTTGCCGCCCGGGCCCGTGATAAATTCTTAGACAGGTTGGATTTAGGCTTGCGAGGCATTTCGTAGTAGAAAATTAAACAAAAAACTAAAAAAAAGACTAAGCCCCCCTAACCTAATCTACCGTCTTACAAATTTTTAAAATTCAATCAAATTAATAAAAATCACACTTTATACAATTTCCAAACATATTTAAAAAGCTCCTAAACTTTTTAATTCTGAACGTACCTTTAAATTTTGACGTATATTTATCATTTAATCATATATTAGTTTTAGGCAATTTTAAAAGTTGTAATTTAGTTTTCTAATGTCCAAATAAATTGTGTATTCTTAGACAGGTTGGATTTACACTTGCGAGGCATTTCGTAAAAAAAATTAAACAAAAAACTGAAAAAAGAGCAAGAAGTAAGAAAATAAACAGATGTAGCACCTAACCTTAAAAATACATACATACATATTAAATATTGCTTAAAGGTGACAGAAAAATGAAAATAAATAAAAAGAAAATTGGATTAAAACTTATCGTAAAAACTGTAATTTTTGTTGACTGAGCTCTTATTTATTAACTTTATTATCTTTAAAAGTACATCCGAAACAGTTAATGCCATACTCAATTGAATATTAAATTGACGGCCGGTATAAATGACATGATGTAGATTAATTATGAAAATTTATATGACTGGCAAAGACAATTATCTTAATCTCGGAAAGAGTCAGTTAAACCATAAAATTCTTAACAATTTGCAAAGGGCACAAAATTTTGAATTCTGAACGTACCTTCAAATTTTGACGTTTACTTGTCATTTAATCATATGTTAACTTTAGGGATGCTATACCTAAATGAATGTTGAACTGACCACCGGTGCACATGAGTAAAGTAACTTTATTTTTGACAATATCAAAAATTGTTTTAAAATTTTTTAATTAGAACTAAAAACCACGTTTAAATATGCAATGACATCTATTTACAATGAAGAATTAGATCTTGTTATTTTATACTAATTTTTCTACATTATAAATTATGAATGAACATTTATCTCTTGTGATTATTAAAAATATGATAACCTTTTCGTTTCTTAATTTTTTCTTAAAATTTTGCAATTTAAGCACTTAATAAAAATGCATATTCCACTACAGCCTCGACATATTCACCCTCTCGCTATCAACAATTCATTTTTATATCAGTGCGTCCCAGATTACATGTACATACATACATACATACATATAGTCACGCCTTTTACCGTAGAGGTAGGCAGAGACCACTTCCTTCCACTTGCTACGGCTTTTACACACATCTTTTGCTTCCTCTACTTTCATCTGTGCTTTCATGCATTCTCGTCGGTTGTTGGTACTCTTGACCTGGCCTTTCTTTAAAACAATGTTGATCTGATTTCCACATTAGATTTTGCTAATGTTAATAGGTGTTTCTTTATGTTACATAAATGAAGAGAATTATATATTTTATAAAAATTGAGGTTATTCAGTGCATACAAAACAGACTTAGAATCCGACATTATGACTGCGTCTGTAGTTATTCTATTTTCAATTATCCACTTTAGCGCTTCCTCAATGGCTAGCATTTCTGCGGAGAAGATCAGGAATTTGACCTAAATGGGTATATTTGGTATTAGAAATATAGAATGCGAAGCCCGTTGCATTTCCTGATTTTGATCCATCTGTATAAATGTGGAGACGGTTGTTATATCGACTCATTATGGATTGGAGAAGTGCTTGGTTGTAAGAATTTATTTCATTATATTCAGGAAATATTACAGTTTTGAAGATTACTGCGTCTGGGTTAAGAGTAAATATCAGAAAATATTTGAGATTGTTACATAATTCTATGTTTATATTTGTGAAAGCGTCAGCCAACAAAGGAGTTGTTTTCAGGTTCCAATATAAGTAAGTGAGATTTTCAATGGATAACTGACAAATGCCTCTTGTGAGTGGGGCATCAGTGAAAAAAGATTTCAATTTGATGATTTCTTTGGAAGCTTGATATGTGCGTCTTATTCCAAGGGGCGGTTCTTGTGCCTCGGCTAAGAGTGCTTGCACGGGTGTTGATTTCAAGGCTCCTAAACTTATTCTAACGGCATTATACTGTATTCTATCAATTGCGTTGAGATGACATTTCGCTGCAGAACTATACAAGATGCTTCCATAATCTATGAATCTGCACCCCATTTGGTTTTGTGACACATCTTAGCATGTTGTTTCCCTTTTCGCATTTGTTCTTGAGGTTTTCTATATGTCTATTTCTTATCAGTTTTTGATCCAGGACGATACCCAGATATTTAGTGTTTTTTTACAGGAATATTTATATCACTCATAGTGATATATTCAGCTGTATGAAGCCTGTGTCTTGTAAAAAAAACGACTGCAGATTTTTCGGCAGACATGACCAAATTGTGTTCACTAAACCAATTTTTCAGGCAACACACGCTATATTTTAGTTGTGTCACACATAAATCGAAAGATCTCTGCAAAGAATAGAAGCAGAAGAAAAGTAGTGGATAATAAAAAATGCATTTTTAATATATCTACAACTTGTGTGTAGGCAATACTTTTTTGCATAGAATTAATTTTTCGCAAATAAAAAGTAAAATAGATGTTTTCTGTGATTTTATGATTTTTTCGATTTTCAAGGCTATTGCGGCACTATTTTGCTTTATCCGATTTACGCAGTTTTTTTAAAAATTACGGATGTCCCTCACATTAATCGTTTTCCATCAATAATTCTCGGCCCAAATCTCTTGTGCCTCATAAAAATTGCTGAATTTGACACGCAATTTTTCCGTACACCCGTGTCAAGATTTATTGATTGGAGTATTCGATCGGTTTTATATTAAGTATTACTAGGAATTTTAAATTAACGCACTTCTCGATTTTTTCATTTGGCATTTTTCGACGTATTTTTCTTTATTACTGTACTTAAACGTTAAAACGAGACAATATCGTTCGAAAGCAGACTTTTCATAAATAATATGACATCAGAAGTGACTTTTTAATTGTCAGAGTGTCTTTTAGAGTCATGTAACTTTATTGTCAGGCCTCGTATAGACTTTTTGTTTCAAAGCAAAAGTTATTACGTTATTAGATAGTCATGGTTTTAATAATACCTATGTATGGGAAAACGACGTCATAATACAGTCACAGAAACCAAATTATGGTTTGATTTTTGGTAACTCTTCAAAGTAGTCGTTTGGGTTTTTTGGTTTCAAGTGGCTGCGACTATGGCGTAGGTGTTCCAGTTAATATTGATGCAGAAACTAACATTATTTTCGAATATTTATCTTATGTATCCAAAAAAACATCAAATAAAAACAATTAATTAATAATATTGTGACTGCATTATTAGTATACATGGTGACCCATTTAAAAGTGTCTTCCTCGAATATCCGTGAAAAATTTTTGTATACCACGAGAAAACTGAGTTTTAAAGGTACTTACTTCATTCTCTTTACAAAAATGCCAAACATTTCCCGTTCTGTTTTGAAATTGATGTGAGAAATATGTTTAAAATGATATAAAGGGTGGCCAACCGAAAACGAAACAGCCATTTGCAGGAACCTCGCCAATATTTTATAAAAACGCTCAGACCCGTCAATTTTTAATTAAAGGGGCATACTCTTTTGCGGTTATTTTGACTTCACTACTTTCAACCCAAAGCGAGGGTAAGAATTACCCCAAAATTTTTAAATGGCATTGGGGGTCGAATAAGATGTCTTTTGAAAGATCTGACAATTTTCTTTACAATAGTCTTTAAATTTTACATTTCCTCCCAATACTTTGAAAAAAACTACATGTTAAAATTACAATTATTTTAGTTGCTTACTTACTACTTTTAAATGTTCAAACTGATGACCGCCCGCTTCCATACAATAATAAACAAACATGGCTTGCAAGTTCCAATTGATAATTATAGTCATAGGGTATTGGTTGGTGGTCTCTGCCTACCCCGAAGGAATATATATATATATATATATATATATATATATATATATATATATATATATATATATATATATATTGTATGTATGTATTGGTTGCGACAGAATATCGATAAAGGTGTTTTACAGTGTTCACATTATGAGTCTGAAAGAATAGATACATGTAAGCAACTTTGTGTTTTATCTGCGAAACAGTGCCGGATTTAGGGGAAGGCATCCGAGCCTACAGCCCCGGGGCCTCCACAAAGAAAGGCCGCCACAATAGACACAAATTCCGACTAGTATACACTAGTAAACAACTTTTATAGTAAATTATTAATTGAAAAACTCGACTGAAAAAAATGTTCATTTTATTTGGAAAATAATTTCGGGCCACTCCACTCTTTTGTTGCCCTGAGACCTCCAGACCTCTAAATCCGGCACTGCTCCGAAAACATGTAACGGAAGGCTTCGCCTCAAAAGTTTCATTTCAGAAGAAGAGGGACAAAGAGTCCAAGAAATCGTTAATAATTTTCATATAATTCAAAAGCAACGGCCAACTGTAAACGCAGTTTTACAAGAAGCACGTGATGTACAAATGGGTTAAGGTGGGCAGTAAACTTTAAGAAAAGTATTTTTAAATTATGTTTTCGGTGGCGAAAACCTCCCGACCTAAGAGATGTATTAATGAAAAGTTATGTAAGATTAAAGCGTAAAGAATTTTTTTTAAAATAAAACAGTACCGTGGGGAAAGAAGATCTTAATTTGCTTAGGGATTTGATCTATTCTCGAATCGTGGTACCTAGTAATTGAAAACGACGATCAGACTTCAGAGATTGACGTGTTTTTTAACAGAATGGAGCCTCTTCACACGTGACTTTTAATTCAACTTTTCCTGAACACTGGCTTGGTAGATTGAATGGCCTCTCAGATCACCAGATTTAGAAAGCGAAATCTACCTCTTTAGAATATTTTGTCATCGAATAGTAGTGATAGCATAAGGTGAAACAACCACGAAAATGCTTTAGAATATTTGATACATTTTTTAACAAGATCTCATTATCGCATGAAATGGGCCGCAACACAACACAAAAATTTTTATTCACATCAATTTTGGAGCAGAATTTTTTGGCACGTTTGTTGAGAAAATTAAAACATGTGATGTGTCTCTTGACCCTCCCCACTATCTAAGATTCTTAAAGAAGTTGCCACTTTGTTCAGAAAGATGACCCTTTATGCAACTTCTCTTCAGATGACGCTAATATGACTTGATAATCGTCTATGTATAAGTTAAACAGCCATGGCGAAGCCACACATCCCTGTCTCACACCTTTTTCGATGTTAAACAAGTCCGTGCAAGATCTGTTTATCCTGACACAAGCAGTGGAATCCTCGTAAAGTGATTTCAGTGCTCGTATTAAACTACCGCTCACCCCATACATAGACAATGTCGACCACAATTCACTCCTCACCACTCTGTCATAGGCCTTTTCCAAGTTTATAAAAGCGCAATAGACCTTCTTACTTCTAGCCAAGAATTTTTCGACTATACCTCGTAATTTTTTAATAATATG
Source organism: Agelastica alni (assembly GCA_950111635.1). Taxonomy (NCBI): domain Eukaryota; kingdom Metazoa; phylum Arthropoda; class Insecta; order Coleoptera; family Chrysomelidae; genus Agelastica; species Agelastica alni. The sequence continues at coordinate 22,177,455 of OX467710.1, forward strand.
TATACATGTTTAACATAAGTAACTAGTATTTTTAAGCAATATTAGGATTCCGATTCGATTATGGAACTTCTTTAAAAAATAGGAACAATTCGAGAGTCTAAAAAAATTTATAGCAAAATTTTTGGAACTGATATTTTGAAATTCAAATGTATACTAATGACTTCATTCGTATTTAAAAAACAAACGTTCCAACTTCCGAGTTAAAAACCTCAAATCAGTTTGCGGTATCTTATTATAATAAAAGCGCAATAGACCTTCTTACTTCTAGCCAAGAATTTTTCGACTATACCTCGTAATTTTTTAATAATATGTATTCATGTTTAACATAAGTAACTAGTATTTTTAAGCAATATTAGGATTCCGATTCGATTATGGAACTTCTTTAAAAAATAGGAACAATTCGAGAGTCTAAAAAAATTTATAGCAAAATTTTTGGAACTGATATTTTGAAATTCAAATGTATACTAATGACTTCATTCGTATTTAAAAAACAAACGTTCCAACTTCCGAGTTAAAAACCTCAAATCAGTTTGCGGTATCTTATTATAATAAAAGCGCAATAGACCTTCTTACTTCTAGCCAAGAATTTTTCGACTATACCTCGTAATTTTTTAATATGTATTCATGTTTAACATAAGTAACTAGTATTTTTAAGCAATATTAGGATTCCGATTCGATTATGGAACTTCTTTAAAAAATAGGAACAATTCGAGAGTCTAAAAAAATTTATAGCAAAATTTTTGGAACTGATATTTTGAAATTCAAATGTATACTAATGACTTTATTCGTATTTAAAAAACAAACGTTCCAACTTCCGAGTTAAAAACCGCAAATCAGTTTGCGATATCTTATTATAATAAAAGCGCAATAGACCTTCTTACTTCTAGCCAAGAATTTTTCGACTATACCTCGTAATTTTTTAATATGTATTCATGTTTAACATAAGTAACTAGTATTTTTAAGCAATATTAGGATTCCGATTCGATTATGGAACTTCTTTAAAAAATAGGAACAATTCGAGAGTCTAAAAAAATTTATAGCAAAATTTTTGGAACTGATATTTTGAAATTCAAATGTATACTAATGACTTTATTCGTATTTAAAAAACAAACGTTCCAACTTCCGAGTTAAAAACCGCAAATCAGTTTGCGATATCTTATTATAATAAAAGCGCAATAGACCTTCTTACTTCTAGCCAAGAATTTTTCGACTATACCTCGTAATTTTTTAATAATATGTATACATGTTTAACATAAGTAACTAGTATTTTTAAGCAATATTAGGATTCCGATTCGATTATGGAACTTCTTTAAAAAACAGGAACAATTCGAGAGTCTAAAAAAATTTATAGCAAAATTTTTGGAACTGATATTTTGAAATTCAAATGTATACTAATGACTTCATTCGTATTTAAAAAACAAACGTTCCAACTTCCGAGTTAAAAACCTCAAATCAGTTTGCGGTATCTTATTATACACAACATATAATGTTCTTGTGTACAATTTGGTTTAATTTAGAGTTTCGATTTTTTTATGATGGATTGTCCGAAAGTGTTTTTCCTAACGGGTGGGAAATACCATTTGTACACAATTTTTAGACGGTTTGTGACTAAGTTTTTCTTTTGTATACTTTTATCACTTTTATGAACTGTATGTTGAAAATTTGGATCTGCAGCAATAAAAATTTAGTATACAGACTTATTAACTACCTCACATCCTTTTTCCTTAAAAATCTTTTAACAGAAATATCGAATCAATACTTTGAACTACTTGTATAGTTGTACGCACAGTTTCATTACATCTCTAGACATCTAGTCAATAATTTCTCTTAGATTAGACAACGAAGATAGACTCTTAAAAGTGCACACAGTACCTATATAGAATGTGTCGACAAATAAATACATACATATTACATATAGTCACGCCTTTTTTCCTGTGGGGTAGGCAGAGACTACTTCTTTCCATTTGTTACAATTCTTACACACGTATTTCGCTTCTTCTACTTTCATCAGCGCTTTCATACATGCTCGTCGGTTGCTTGTATTCTTGACCTGGCCTGTCTTCAAAACCATTTCAATTTGGTCGAGATATAAATAAATAGCAATCAGTTTGCCTCTGCGCGTCCGAGTGCTTCGCTGTTACGTGTTCAGCATACTGTTTTATGGAATGGAAGCTTGGACTTTGACAGATGCGATGTGCAAAAAATTGGAGGCCTTTGAAATGTGGACGTACAGAAGGCTATTAAGAATCTCCTGGGTAGAAAGAGTGCGTAACACCGAGATACTTCAACGCCTCGACAAGCAGCTGGAAGTTCTGTTTACACTAAAAAAGCGCAAACTGGAGTATTTTGGTCACATCTTAAGAAATGACAAGTATCGACTTTTAAAGCTTATTATAGAAGGGAAGATCGAAGGACGAAGAGGCCCGGGTAGAAGAAAGATATCCTGGCTAAAAAACTTAAGACAATGGTATGGAGTGAGCACTACCACATTGTTCCGCCGAGCTGTAGACAAGGTTCAGATAGCGCTGAAGATTGCCAACATCCGAGGAGGACAGGGCACCTAAAGAAGAAGAAGAAGAATCAGTTTGGGTCAAATGGCGTATCAATGCATATTTCACAAGCGCGGATTTAGGCTTAGTTTCGGGTCTAGGTTAGTAAAATTTTGGAAGCAATTTAAATTTTAAAGATGTATAAACTTTTATTGCTTAACATCTCAATGTTAGCGACTACAAAAAAAATATATTGCAAGACCATTATGTGTATTTATATTCAAAACATAAGTATCTATTTAATATAACATTTTTATATGTTCTTTAATATTTGATGAAGTAATTTATAAAAAAGTTAGTTCACATTATCTCAGGGGTGTTAAAAAAATTATTTGTTATTTTTTACTCTTGGTACATGAACATTTTCTTGTTTAACATAGTTTCAGCCTATTTGACCAAATAAGGGATACTTCCCACACTTTGTTAGAACAACAGCACCACTTTGAGTGCCGATTTAAACCGAATTGGTACCAATGGCGTATCCTAATAACCGAATATTTTTCTCTCAGAAAATGTACTGGAATTGGAAGTAAATAAAAAGTATTTTAATGGATACTTTTAATATCATTAAGGGTTGCTCTTTTTCGTATAAATGAGGTATAAATGATAAATTCCTTTCTCATGAAACTGTTTTATTCCATTCTATACTTTGTCAAATTGATTACACTCATCTATAACGCCGTCTTGAGGTTGGGCTATTTCACAATTCAATTGAAAGTTGCCCAGATCATTTTAATTCCCAAAGCTGGAAAACCAACTGAAGATGTTACTTCTTATAGGCCTATCAGTTTGCTTCCAATATTATCCAAAATACTAGAAAAAATTATAAAAACAAAGTTGGAAATTATTCTTAATGATCGATATAAATAATTCCTGAACATCAATTTGGATTCCGAGAAGAGCGTACCACCATTGAATAAGTACAACGTGTCACCAACAAAATGCCTATATGCCTATAAGATAAAAAGTATTGTTCTGTTGTGTTTCTGGATGTGAGCCAGGCTTTTGACAAAGTCTGGCATACTGGACTGTTACATAAGCTCAAAAATATCCTGCCCCTCAATATCTTTCTCATCCTTAAGTCCTACTTGCATGATCACCAATTCTTTGTTAAACATCACAATGAATAATCGACGTTTCACCCGATTAATTCTGGAGTTCCACAAGGTAGTGTACCGGGCCCACTTCTTTACCTACTATATACATCTGACACCCACATCTAACAACGTCTTAATGGCCACATTTGTAGACGATACTGTCTGCTTGACTTCACACGTAAACCATCAAATAGAACCTGAAATTTTAGAAACTAATTTCGATAGTTTCAGACGTGGCTTAACTTATGGAGCATTAAAGTGAATGAAACAAAAGTGTGCACATAACTTTTACAAACCGACGTGGGAACTGTCCACCGATTAGAGTAAATGGCAAAGAAATACCACATAGAGGCAAAGTACCTAGGCCTACATTTGGACCGAACATTATCGCGGAAAAAACACATCTTTACTAAAAGGAAACCGCTTGGCCTCAAGCTGCGTTAACTCTATTGGATCATAGGTCGCAAATCAAAGTAGTTTCTCAAAAATAAAGTGTTAGTGTATAAAGTTATCCTTAAGCCAATTTGGACATATGGTGTTCAAATTTGGGGCTCTGCATCAAATGCAAACAAACATAGCAATCATACTCTTAGACTGATTGCTGATGCTTTATACTTTGTGCCTAATAGCATCATTGCACCTGATCTAAATATAAATTATGAAGATAAGTGTTACACACACAGATTTGAAAATCATCCAAATATACTTGCTAACAATTTAGCTTCACGTATTATAATCGTAAGACGCATACTTAAACGTTTTACTCCATATGACTTAAGCCAACAGATTTTAAATTTAAATTTTACTACTCATTTATCTATATTTATTAATACTTACACCTGTGATGACCCAAACTAAATAACCACTGGGTTACTTCCTACATGTTTTTTGAAAACTTGTCAAAATATTTAATTATTCTTCAATTTATTTATTAGGGAAAAAAAATTCTATCTATTTTTCACTAGCGCGGCACCACCTATTTATTTGTTTAAAAACTAAACTGTAACAGTAAATAAAATCTAACCGAATTTAATTTTGTTTTTTGGTTAACGTTGTTTGTTCGTGTTGTGACATCTATAGGACTTCGACGATAGCAATTATTATTTTCCTTGTAACTTCTTAAGCTAGAAAGATATTTAAATAGGAATAACTTTTTTTAACATCCCATTTAAATAACATAGCCTATATTTTGCTCCTAGTCAAGTTCTATCTACCCGTGAAACTTGTTCAGTAATTTCAGAGATGTGCTTGGACAAACAAACAGCCAGACAGACAAACAAAAAAATTAAAAATGCGTGTTTATGTTTTGGTAATACGCAAATAATTATATAAGCTTAGAAATATAAATTTATTTTAAAATTCCAGACAAACACTTTAATTTTATTTATATGTATAAATATTTTTTACTTTTTGTCCCTGTAGCGAATACACACGAAAACTTTTAACTGAAATTTTCCAGCCATGTTTCGCAACGTTTTTAATAAATTTCATTACATTAGCAATTATCTCTTTCATTTACGCATAGTAGTTCTCGAGTAAAGTGCAGAATGTTATTAATGATACAATGTACACACAATGTACACACGATACTTTTGTTTGCTTGCTCGTTGTTTTGCTAGCTTGATAGTTAGAGTTTGTTGATTTTCTTTCGGGCTATGACTCCTGCAGGCGCAGAGTTACAAATTTACGCTTCGACTGTCTTCTACTAAGCGCTTTAAAAATGTACGCATTCGATTTGTATGAGCATATGGTTTTGTATTCAAGTTATAGTACAGTCAAATTGTGTGTTCGTTTTAAATTAACTTATTTAATTTTATTGTTAAAAAGCTGTGTTCTCGATTTAAGTTAGTTCATTTTAGTTTTATTGATAAAAAGTTGTTAATAAGTATTTTAGTGAAGTAATCAGTTGGACCAATTAAAATTCTTCACTCTTATATGTAATAATACATTTTGATTTTATAACTTTTGGCCACATCACTATTAATTTGAAACTTTTTTAAACAATACCATGTGCAAACGAATGACAGACTATATCACGTGATAAAATACGACCCTGTGATTGGTTAAATTCTTAAATTAGCAGACAGCGCTGCATGAAAAATAGCACCAAACCTATCAGCAAAATATTGCAACGGAGCAAGCAGAGAAGCCATCAATGACGTCACAATCTAGTAGCATAGCGTGCAAAGTTGCCATCAAGATTCTGAGCAAACGAGCAAGCACGAAATCCAGCACTGTATGAAGGGATTTTAAATTAAAAACGAGCCAAAGTTTGCATTCGGATGTTTCGAATACTAAGATTACTATTCATCTCATTTTTTTATCTCTTTTTTAAGCACCACCATACTGGCGCCATCTATTAATTGATCCCAACGTTATCCAATGAAAAGCGCTTAACATTGACTGACTATTCAACTTCAGACAACATTTAAAGTATATGCTCAACCAATTGGCGTTCAGCTATACCAGCGCCGCTACTAAAAATGTGCATGCAGCTCGAGAAGTTTCTGGTTAACTTTTTAACGTAGTAATACAGTTCTTTAAGAATCTATCTTTGTTGGTAGGAGTTCCACTCTGATATTCTTGTTTAATTGTGTGTTTTTTATCATTATTTTGGTCTATACATTGAGAGTGTGCTCCGAAAATGAAGTTTATAAAATGAGCCATAAAAACTCTATAGATATTAAAACATTCCCGCGATGAAAATTAATAACCTGAAATAAAAATAAAAACAATTTGATTTAACGTTGTACATTTAGCCTCAACCCTGTTGGTTACAGGTTACCTTATAGCTTTCTACTAAATAATCCATTAAAAATAATTGTCAATAAATTTATTAATCAAAATGTATTAAAAATATTTCATTCCTTACACAACAACAAACACCGTCAATGCCTCCTCTCTGATCTTAGATAAGATTCTCTGCGATCCTCTCTACTTCGTCTAGAATAATATTCTCTCCGCTCTCTACTTCTCCTATCAGATCTTTTCTTATAGTCTTTTTCTCTGCTTCTTTGTCGTCTTTCTTTCTCTCTAATGTAATATGGCTTTGAATGCGGTTTATACTTGTAATCATCTTTTTTTTCATGTTTTATTTTTTCATCTTTATCTTTATAATTATTAACATTTGTTACAGATTCAACGTCTTGTTCAATTTTAGGAGGCAAATCAGTTTCATAATCATAACTAACATTATAACTAATAATACTATTACAGGAATTTTCCAAATAACTATTCTCAGTTATTTCAAATGGGTCAATGCCATAGTCGTACACCACTCTGGTATCAATATGAGGAAATTGTTCATAGGCTTGAGCTTTTTCTAACAACTCTTGTTGTCGTTTGCGTTCTGCTTCTTCCTCTATCTTTTGTTTTTCAGTTATATAATCTTTATACATATCCATTTGGTTTTGAATTACTTCTCTCATCACTTCAGTATGGCTTTTATTTCTTCCGGTATGAACCGATTTGTACTTCACTGAACGTCTTTTTGCATCTCGTTGCCTAATTAACCGTTCTTCTGCTGACAGTGGAATTTCTTCTTTAATGTTAGACTCATCAACATTCCTACAAATAGAAAAAATACTTTTTTAATTTTTTTATCATTTGTAATGTAATGGTTTTCGAAAGAGAAGGAAGCATGACAAACTGAGAGGATCTGATTAAAGGAGAAAGAAGAACAAGTTAAAGAGTTTGCATACTTAGGTTTAAAGTTTACGAGAGACAGAAAGTATGATTGTGATGTTGAGTGCGGGGTGTTGGCATGGAAACCAATTAATGGAGCGTTGCATAACTTAATCTGCAGCCTAACGTGTTAAAAAAGTCACGACGCTGTGCATAGATCTGGTCCCTACACTTATGTATGCTAGTGAATGATGGGTTTGGCAGAAACATGAAAGTAAGATCAATGCTGCAGAGATGAGTAGTCTGAGAAATATAGCTGGAGTGGGCTGATGAATAAAGTGTAATAAGGGAACACTGTGGTGTAACAGATAAAATATCAAAAATAGATAAAGGAATTCTCAAATTGTTTGGAGAGAATCGATGAAAAAGATTACAGATTTATAAGGCGAGTGAGAATGAACAAGTCAGTAGAGGTCGACCTCGATGAACATATCTCGATCAGATCAACATTGTTTTGAAGAAAGGCCAGGTCAAGAGTACCAACAACCGACGAGCATGTATGAGAGCACTGATGAAAGTAGAAGAAGCAAAAGAAGAACCGTAGCAAATGAAAAGTGGTCTCTGCCTATCCCTACAGTTAAAAGGCATGACTATATGTATATCTATGTATGTTAAAATGTTTAAAGTATTTTTATAGCAGAGCAAAAATTTAATAGATACACTAGATTTATACAAAAGTATCCTCTATTCAATTATAGAGCACATTATTTTAAAAACATTTTAATTATAAATAATAGCATAACCTTTAAAAGAATTTAAATTTTGAGTCGTTGGTTTAAATGCTTCTAAATCCAATGAATATGATACAAAAAAATCACTTAAATTTTTTAACTCCACCTAATTAAGAATAAATAAATATTAAACTGCTTACATAGTCAATTCATTTGGCACGGGTGGACCTTCTGTATTTTGTATACAGTAATCGTATAAGGCAAGTCTTTCATCAACTGAATATGTAGAGATATATCTATCACTCGTCATTGGATCCAAATCCATTCCATTCCATGCTAAAGAATATTTTTCATAATTTATAATATGTTGGTACTTTGATTCGTATTTTGTTATAAAAACTCAATTGTTAACAAATATACTTATGATGTGAATTTATGAAATTATTAAAATATGTAGTTAATAATTCTTGAGAATTTTTCTTTGCATATGACAATTGTATTTTTTAAATAATAGAATGGTAAATTTTAATAAATATTGATTGCAGCAAGAAACAAATCTTAATGAAGTCAAAATAGAATTTGTGCTAACAGAAAATTTAAGTTATATTACTGTGAAAATAACTAGCCTATAAAAAATGTTTTTTTCTTCCTTCCTAACTAAGCATCATTCCTCAGCTCATGTGATTTTTAAATGATTGACAATGATATTAAGTTATAAATGACTGATTACAATATTTTCCCAAATCATGCTTACATTTTAAGACAAATTAAGATAAGAAATATATTACTATGTACTGTTAAGATTAAGAATTTAAGGCTTGTATATATTTAAAGTACAATAATTTATCTAAATATTTTTAATCCAACTCAAAACTTTGCAGTTGATGCAAGATATTCTAGTCTGTGATATATTGATCTACCATGCTAGTCACTCACCCAGGATTTATTAGTTATTGCAATTGCTTACATCCAGTTTCTTGTCCAAATAGCATTATCATAGAATTAATAAAAATTTAAAAAAGCATTTGAGTTTTATCCTAGTTAAGTAAGAATCAAATTTTTTAATAATTACATAAATATTCATACATCAGATGAAATTATTTGTTTATTGTGCATAATACACTGTACTATTTTGAACACAATACCTACACATTCAAAATTTGTAGTAAAAAGGATATCTAAAAAAGGATATCAAATCTTTATTCTGATTTCAGTAATTTTATAAAATGGCAATGTGATACACTAGTTCTGAAAAAAATAATATTTGTTATCAGCCGATAACACCTTATATTAAAGACTATATTACATACCTGGTTTAAACTTGGGATTAACTTGTCGAGCTGCATTGAGTATTTCTATTTTTTTTGACGGATCTGTAAAATAAACAAAAAATTATTTTTATTATAATATGAATGCATTTCAATAATAACCAATGCTTGTAATTTAAATTAGATACCTAAAGAAATAGTACAAGAACTTTGTGATTCAGATAAAAAATTATCTTTGGTATCATATCCAACCGATTTTAGGCTACATTTTTCAACATGTTTTTCTATGTTTTCTATTGGTATTCGATGCTTTTTGTCAATAGGGCATTGAATTTTATCCGAAGTCTAAAAATATATAGATTTTAATAGTTAGTACATAGGGGTAATAAAATTTGAATCTTACTTCTAGAATTGTTTTTCCTGTCCAACCTAAATAATTTAATATTGACTCTACTTTATCTTTGGTTGAATTTATATATTGATTTAAACTATGTAATTGTTTTTTTCTCACTTCTATATTAAAATTCATTTTTGAATTAGATTTTTGTCATTTTACTGACAACTTCTTTTTTAAGTAAGAAAAAACAAAAGGTGGCAGATGCAGATAACGAGGTAACTAAATAATTGTTCCATATTCACTGGTTCCTAGCTACACGTAACAGTTAAAAACAAAAAATAGACGCAGTAAAAGTGAAATTAAGCTGGCTGTTTTTATTACGTCATTATATAAAAGTCAAAGATAAAATTATTTTTTTGAGAAAAGAAGAATAAAACTAACCCTAAAATTACTTAATTGTATATTCATATTGAAATTAATTTTAATAATAAATTTATATAATAACAAATTATAATTATATGATATATCATGACTTCATTAATTAGACATTTTCATAAATTAAGTCTATTGGATTTAAGCAATGTTTCTCCTGCAATATGTAGTGTACGATACAAAGCTAAAATTGTTGAAAAACCTGAGATTGGTCGAGGACGTTCATTCCGCCGAATTGTTCACTATCCAGAAGAATATACAGTGCAACCTTTAAATGTTACTAATTTAGCGGGACGAGATCCAAAAACAGGTAGAGTAGTTGTAAAAGGAATTGGAGGTGGAATAAAACAGAAATATCATTGGATAGAATGGAAAAGAATTGGACCAAATGAGGAAGGAAAAGTACAAACAGAAAAAGTAATTAAAATTATGAAAGATTGGTGTCGAACTGCTAATATTGCTTTAGTAGCTTATGGAGATAAATTGAAGTACATACTAGCAACAGTTAACATGAAACCAGGAGATATTATTAAAACATCTTGTTATATTCCAAGAATACCTGGTATGTAGCAATTTAAATTACATTAAATTTGAAGGTTTATTATTTATACTTTCTTAAAAGTTTCACCCAACCATAGATATAATTTTTTTGGTTATTTGCAACATTTTCTTGGTGAATCATAAATACCTATACTAATTAATTAACAACCAATTCATAAACTTTATTTTAAGTTTATTATTTTTTAGTAAGGGCTAATGAAGGTGATGCATATCCATTGGGAGCACTACCAGTAGGAACTCAAATACATAATGTAGAAAAATATCCTGGTTGTGGAGGCATGCTAGTACATGCAGCAGGTACTTATGCAACAATTTTAAGAAAAGCCCCAAATGATCATATTGTGATTATGACACCTTCTAAAAAAGAGTTCAGTTTACCAGCTAAATGTATGTGCACAGTTGGGAGATTAAGCAATATTGAGCATGGTAGTACGCCTATTGGGTCTGCACAAAGAAATAGAGAATTAGGTAATAGACCAAGATCTGGCTTATGGCAGAGGAAAAAAGGAATTCATGGAAGGAAACTTAGGAGACCACCACCAGTTAAAACCATAGTAGCAAAGCCCAAAGATGACATAGAAACCATTGTATTAACATGCCCTAGACCTTTTGTAAAAACACCTAGATTTCAATTTCATTATTGATAATAAAATAAATTAAAATGTTTACTTTTTTTCTTCCTTTCTGTATTGGCATCAACATCAGTTGTCCTGGCCTATTGTGCCTACCCCCCATGTATAATTGGGCAGTCAGTCCTGTACCTTCAAAAAAGTCAAAGATGTCGACAATGGGGGTGTTTCAGGTACTAATTCTGGTTCCTTAAAATAGGCAGTGAAGAGTACATTCAATCTCCTCTTCACTGAGCTAACATACAAAAAGGGCTTTCTGCAAGCCCCATAATGTGTAGGGGTTTATTCGTACAGAACAGTTCTGTAAGAATCTTTGTTGAATGCATTTTTCTTTTCACGCAAGCTTCAGATATTTTCTTGAATGGCTCCCAGATAAGAGATTTCGAATGTCTCATACAAGGATGCTCTGCCAAGTTTTAGCGGTGGTTGTTTTATAATCAACTTCTAGTTTGCTCTTTAACAGTAAAGATAAATTACTAACGAAACGGACAAGTCAAACGTCCTTACTTTATGATCTACAGCAGGGCTTCTTAAACTTTTTTCATTCAAAAGATATAAATATTTCGTGATGATTGGGTAAGTATATAAATACATTTTGGCCGTCTTAGTACATTCGAATATATTCGAGCGCAGCTGGTAAAAGTGGTTTAAGTATCCAAAAATTAAAGGAAATATCGTTTTTTAATAAGACGGATGTGCTTGTTTTGTACTGCATAATAAACTAAATTTTGGTGCAATATTTGACGCTGCTGGACGTGAAATCTTTTCAACATTTTTTTATTGAGATTTGATAAATGTTAAAGCTGAAAAAGTAATTTCAAATAAATATGTGGTATTAAATGACAAGAACATTAAATCCCATATCAGAGATTATGAGAAATTCAGTTTTAGATCCAGAATTTAGACGAGGGCTTTTTAAAAATTTGAGTCTTAAATTTGAGTCATTCAAAAGCATAGCAAATTCCTATTGAGCTTTTTATGGCAGATGATTAATCTTACCCAAGTCAATCAAAAATGGTTTTTGAATCAAAGATAACTTTTTAAAATCAACATTTGATATAAAATAATTACGAAACTGTATTTCTAGCGCTTCTAAGTGACCTATAACTAATAATTTTTAGTCGGACTTGAAAGATTTTTTTTCGAAGTCTCTATAATGGGGGGGTCCCCTCTTTTGTGGAGGCCCCGGGGTCGTCATTATTGTCTCGCTGCACCAAAAGTGACAAAGCACAACTTACGAAACCCGTGATACAAAGCGCGCCATTTTCAAACTTTCACAAATGTAATTAGATATTTTACATTAAAATCTTGTGACTCCTAGATTTCGCTAAGCGAGTCCATTTGGGGTCGCGATTCATATTTTAAGAAGCACCGATCTAAAGACTAAGGAAGCGAATACCAAGTGTCGATTTAAACCAAATTAGTTACTAAAGGCGTATGGTAAATATTTTGTAGTTTGACATTTTATTTGGACCGCCTGAGGAAAATATTTATAGTATATTTCAAGAATGACTTGAAGTAGATTATTATAAAATGTATTTACCTGCTATACCAATTATTCAGCTGGTCATAGGCGTACTTTCAGAAATAACATTATTTGTTTGGGTAAATTCATTATTATCAGAATAGTTTTGTCCAGTCGATTATAGGCGAGTGAAGAGATCTGATATAATTATGATTTTTGTGATAGTTGATAGTGATTTAATCGAGTATGGTATTAACTTGTGATTATAAACCAGTAAAATAATTAAAGATGGACCATTTATCACTTAACAAAAAGAGTGTTATACTGAATGTCTATACAATTATTTTAAGCAGAATTCTTCAGACTATTGTAAAGAAAATTGTCAGAGCTTTCAAAAGACATCTTATTCGACACCCAATGTCATTTAACAATTTTGGGGTAATTCTTACCCTCGCTTGGAGTTGAAAGTAATGGAGTCAAAAAAACCGGAAAAGAGTGTCCCTCTTTAATCAAAAATCGAAGGTCTGAGCGTTTTTCTAAAATGTTAACGAGGTTCCTGCAAATGGCTCTGTTTCGTTTTCGGTTGGCCACCCTGTAGATTATTTCAACGTTTATTCATATTAAATAAAACGTAGCATTTGTAAATTATGCACACCTATGTATTATTGTGCGTGTGTGGTGTGTGTGTGTGTGTGTGTGGGTGCGTGTGTGGGTGCGTGTGTGCGGGTGTGGGTGCGTGTGTGTGTGTGTTAATCGTGTGGACCTCTCGGGTCGCACCCAGACCACTGATATTTTAAGTTGTATTTATAATTTCAATAAAAAATTATCTACAACTATTAATCTTTTTTTTAATCTAAAAATATTTGTTCGCTCTGGGGAGCTTGTTATAATTGCAATTGTAAAATTGATGTCCATTAAAAGTAGATAACTAAGAAAATAAAAGTAAAAGGGAGGGGGGGTATTTTCGTCCTGATTTAATCCGTTTTGATGGTAAGTGGACTGAAACCCGCTGAAAAATCGATTTCCATTCGTGAGTTCTCTAACGCATTCGGGACTACGATTTAATTTAAAGATACCTATATAGCAGCAGCGCAACGCTCGTCTTCGTATCTGACAGCAGGGTACGGAGCATGTGTATAGCAAAAATACATAAAGCATAGAGAGACTAATTTGTGTCAGGTGATAGCGATGTAAACACGAAATGATATTTACATATACATTTATAGTTTAGTATAAAAACAAGCGAAGTAAAGAAACAGGTTGTGGTGTGTTAACAGTTAAGTTATATTGGCAAAGAATGGCGGATTTACAATTGGATTTAAACAGTTCTTCGGATATGAGGATAGCAGAGTTTAAAAATGATCCCGAAAAGATGAAAATTGTTAACGAATTTTTAAATGATATGTTTGAAAAGGCGCAAAAAGAAGCAGAAAAGAAAAGTAGCAAACAAAAAGGAAAATTGGTAAGTTTGGCCGTTTCAAAATTATTATCATAACGCTTTCTTAATTTACATTATTCTTTTTTCAGGATGCTCTAGGATTCCAGAGTAAGTACAGTCATATTTCTTCTTAAATTTAAAAATATATATACCACGCTTTAATCAATAACAAATTTGGCGCATGTCTCATTGACAGGTGGGTATTAAAATTTTCATTTCATTAATCAAGGTTCTCGCACGCTTAATATTAGGTATTGCAGCGAGGGTTGCAGATGTAAAAGAACAAAACGAGTTATGGACGAATTCTTTGAACTTATACTTTCCTCATTGCTATACTTGTTCATCTTATAGTACTTATTCATCTTCATCACTATGGCTATATGGCGATATCAGTGTTTAAATAATCTAAATTTTAAAAAAATATTTGCTTATAAAACAATGAACATTTAACACAAACCAGTCTTTGTAAACAATAAGACTAACAAAATCCTATGTAATTGGAGAGTATTTCCGAAATTTTTCTAATTATATTTGTAATTCATTATATATTTAAGCAATAAGATTTTTAGTATAAGCAGGACAAACAATACATTTTCTGAGTCTACAGTCGTCATAATCGGGACCAAATAAAAAAGAAACCGTAAATCCTCGCGAACCACAAGCATTACTTAACAATTTCAAGAGTTTCGCTAGTTAGGTTATTTTACAGTTTTTAAAATTTAACAATTTGTTGATTAAACAGTTAATAAACATTTAAAATGTGCCTACCTACTTGTTCTTACTAACAAATCACTGGCAATTGATTTCTATATTAGATTTGGACTGCGAAGAAAAGTTATATAGGTAGTTGAGCAATGAACAAATAAATGGTAAAAAGCTAATACAAATGTAATTGGAAAAGAGCATAAGGTGTGGATGATGGTTGACAGGCTAAGGAAACTCTAGATTTAGTGATGATTTATTTCAAGACAAACTTAATCTTAAGTGAACAATGTTGTCACAGAAATATAAATAGTTATAATAATGACAAACATTTTCTTCATCAATGTGTTTGTTAAAGTACAAAGTGGTGAAAAAAAAACTGGCAGTCATCGGGACTGCCGATAGTGAAGTGAAAACTTAAAACTACGAAATAACAGTGTTTTTTTTATTTTTAAATTATTGTAGAAATGAAAAATTAAAATTTCATAATTTGTAAATTAAAATCATTTTATAATATATACTCAAAGAAAAGTGGGCGACCTCTATTATTAACTTCTCGAGGTGTGAACAACAAACCAACCTACATTTGTTTATAAGGGTGAAAAGTGAACTTTATGTATTATTTTGAGCAGTTTAAGCGTTGAAAGTGTTATATTAACGATATTTTGTGAAAAATTGTGTTAATAAACTACAAAACCCGAAAATGCAAACGATTAAAAAAGGTGATATGAAGATAATCCCGAATAATATGCTCTGTTCCACAATGCTCTACATATGGCAATTCGATTACCTATATCTTTGCATGAATTTCCTTCAAATCCCAAGGCAGCTCAGAAATGAAAGAAGATCTTAAAGATAGGAAAACCAATCTCAAAGTTTATGTTTGTTTGCAGCAAGCACTTTGTAAAGATGATTTTTTCAGTAGTAAGTTTGATATCCTCCTAAACTTGCTTTACAGGAACATTCACAAACCCATATCTCATCTAGCTTAATGGTGATTTCATGAGGGGATTGTAGAATTGTAGAGTATCACTTGCATAAACTTTTTGTAATTATTTCATTGAGACCGTCAGTTCCACATACAATGATGTGGCAAGGCTTAAAAACCTCTTCACCTTCCTTAATTGGTCGATCACGTTCACCCACATAATACAATATGTCCGAAATTGATATTTCGACTTTCATAGGCATTGCAACAAGAATTCCAGGGACAACAGAACAGAAAAACTTCGAAAACAAACCAAAATTGATACCTGGAGACACCTGGTCTTTATTGGCATTTAACAAGAATCCAGCGACAATAACACTAAAACGTCGAAAACAAACCTTAAAACCTGCTTTAATCCAATAGTTTAACACAAAAAATCAACTTAAATCTTTGAGATAACTAAAATTCCCTTCAAAAAAACTTTGTTTTTACAAATGATCAAATGACAGAATATTTGTTGTTCACAGCTGGAAACGGTATTCGCCAGGGAGACTCGCTGAGATAATAAAAAAAGTTCGTACTATGAAAGGCTACAAAATGGGATGCAGACAATGCCGCATTAATAGCAGAAAACGAAGATGATCTCCAAAAACTCCTCCACCAGTTTAACCAAACAGCTAAAACACTCAACATGACTATATCCGGTTTAAAAACACGTTGCATCACAACTTCAAAAACACCGTTAAGATGCAAACTAGAAGTAGATGGAGAGGTCATACAACAGGAGATGAAGTTTAAATATTTGGGTATAGAACTGTCCAGCCATGGTGACGTTGATACGGAAGACTCTATTTGGAAAAACAAAAACATTAACACCCAGGTGAAAAGCAAGATCTATAAAACCGTTATTAGGCCCGTAATGACATACACTGCGGAAACTAGGCCAGAAACTCAAAAACCAAGAAGACTCATGAAAACAACGGAGATGAGAATACTGAGACAAATTGATGGCAGAACTTAATGGGACAGAAAGAGGAGCGAAGACATATGAACCAGATGTGGGGTAGAGAACATCAACGAATTGACCCAAAACAGAAAAAAGGAATGAAGCTTGCACATTGACCGCATGGAGGATCAGAGAGTCGTAAAAATCGCAAGAGACAAGTCACCTATAGGACCTATAGGAGTGTGGGTCGTCCGCGAAAGCGGTAATATATAAGGCTGGCGGATAAAGATAAACATGCTTTAAGCCTAATTAAAAAGAAAGAAGAAGAAGACTTCGATCCGATATTTTGTCATTGACAGCGCCATCTCGAGTTACGTGATTTTTCCATATTAGGTACTTCTGAACCCTTTTATTACCTGCAATGTTCTATGTGTGTATACTGTGCATCGTTTATATTGTATCTTCTTCTTCTTTAGGTTCCCTGTCCTCCTCGGACGTTGGCAATCATCAGCGCTATCTGAACCTTGTCTACAGCTCGGCGGAACAATGTGGTAGTGCTCACTCTATACCATTGTCTTAAGTTTTTTAGCCAGGATATCTTTCTTCTACCCGGGCCTCTTCGTCCTTCGATCTTCCCATCTATAATAAGCTTTAAAAGTCGATACTTGCCATTTCTTAAGATGTGACCAAAATACTCCAGTTTGCGCTTTTTTAGTGTAAACAGAACTTCCAGCTGCTTGTCGAGGCGTTGAAGTATCTCGGTGTTACGCACTCTTTCTACCCAGGAGATTCTTAATAGCCTTCTGTACGTCCACATTTCAAGAGCCTCCAATTTTTTGCACATCGCATCTGTCAAAGTCCAAGCTTCCATTCCATAAAACAGTATGCTGAACACGTAACAGCGAAGCACTCGGACGCGCAGAGGCAAGCTTAAATTTCTGCTGCAAAGTACCTTACGCATCTTCAGGAACGAAGCACGAGCTTGTTCTATTCTGGCACGAATCTCCTGCATGCCGTCCCACTTCTCATTTAGTTGACACCCAAGATATTTAAAAGTTTCTACTCGCTCAATTCGTTGACCGTTAATTGTCAGGTGTCCGTCCACGTTGTTTGATTTGCTAACTTTGTCTTTCTCACGTTCAGGCTAAGTCCGGCCTCTGAGCTTGCAGCCGTCACGCGGCTTACCAGTTCCTGCAGTCCTTCCAGGCAGTCGGCAACAAGAACCGTGTCATCCGCATACCTCAGATTGTTGATATTAATCCCATTGACAGATTTCGCCTCGTCACATTCATCCAACGCCTCTTGAAATATCCTGTCAGAATACAATATTGTGTCTAAGTTTAATTATTATTTTAATTGTTTAATTGTAGGAGCACTGTGAAGTAAAAAATGAGTACTAAATATGTTAATATTATTTTGACCACTGCTGACAGTCGCTGTCACCTTCTACATGACAAACGCCCATCTGTTGGTGACGCGAAACTATAAGTTTTGCCTAACGCGTCTTCAGTTTTAAGAGTTTCATTTAAGTTGTATTAGTTAAAAATTCGAAACTGATATCGTCATATACGAGTTAAAAAAATATCTGTTTGTGCAGTCTGTGTCAAAAAATTGTGTCCACTCTAGAGAAAAACGGCTGAACCGATTTTAACAGAAATGTTTCCCAAATATTGGTTGGGTACAAAGATGCACGGATATAAGAACGGAATACTAGCAACAAATATAAAGGCGAGCTTCAATGGTGTAAGTACAGGATAGTTAATTATAGGGGAATGAAGAAAATACGTATAGCATTAAAAAATTAGCAAAATGGCTTTATACTTTCAAAATAATTCAGGCAACTGCTAGGCTAAAACATTTTTATCGTTTTAAAAAACGCACATCATTTTTTTTTATTTATTCAATTAATACTGCAATATCGTGATGTCCTATGTTCAAGATAAAAACGGGGTGGCCAACCAAAAACGAAACAGAGCCATTTGCAGGAACCTCGTCAGGTTAGGTTAGGTTAGGTTTTATGTGAGTGGGGCGTGGTCGCCCCTCCACCGCGACTCTTAGTAGGTCTATTGTGGCTCACCCCTAGAGGCTACAGTTCACCGCACAATCCAGCCCTTCTTACGAGATTACGAGATTTTTTTAAAATCGGTAGGTTCTAGGTTAGTGTAACCAAATATGTTGAACCTTATTCTTCCCAGGCCGGGGCATGAACATAATATATGTTCAACAGTTTCGTCTTCCACGCAGCAGAACCGACAGTCCGTTTGTTGGTTCAGATCTATCTTTCTGAGGTGGTATCTCAGACGACAGTGTCCCGTAAGCAGTCCTGTTAGAATACGCAGGTCATTTCTGCTCCATTCTAGGATCTGCTTAGTTGTGTTTCTCGAGGGTTGTAACGGTAAAAACGCCTTCGAGTGGGTTAGCCCTGGTATGTCGGACCAGTACGTGAGTATTTTCCTCTCCGCCCAGTCCGAAATAATTGTTTTGGCGGCACTTGTGGTGACTCCAAAAACCGGTTCTGGTCCAGTGAACGCAGATTCGGCCCCCTGTTTTGCAAGGGAGGAACCTCGTCAACATTTTAGAAAAACGCTCAGCCCGTCGATTTTTATTAAAGGGGAACACTCTTTTTAACTCCACTACTTTTAACCCCAAGCGAGGAAAGAATTACTCCTAAATATTTAGGAATGCTTGGGTGGTTTGGACACGTAGAAAGGATGGATGCAAAAAGATTGAAGAAACAAATTTATAAGGCGAGTGTAAATGGACAAGTCGGTAGAGGTCGACTTCGGAGAACATATCTTGATCAGATCAACATTGTTTTGAAGAAAGGCCAGGTCAAGAGTACCAACAACCGACGAGCATGTATGAGAGCACTGATGAAAGTAGAGGAAGCAAAAGATGTGTGTAAGAACCGTAGCAAGTGGAAGGAAGTGGTCTCTGCCTACCCCTATGGGAAAAAGGCGTGACTTTATGTATGTATGTACTTATAGAGAAATTAAATTTTAAGTGTGAAACTTATCTGTAAACATACACGAACGGTAAAAATGTCATTCATTCGAGTTAAGAACGCCAATGGTATAAATTTAATACCTAGTACCTAGTTTTTTCTTGCACGGGACGGTAAATCGCCATAATTGCTGCTATTGGTCCGATTCAAACACAAGTTTTTCACGAGGTGAATACACAGCAACTGGAGAAATTAAATGTTTGGGTTGGCATTTGCGGTGACCGACTGGTGGGTCCTTTTTTTACCAGGCGAAATGTATTTGCAATTACTGGAAGACGCTATTGACCCTGCTTTGACTGATATATTTGAAAATAATCCCAAGTATGAGGAAAATCATTTTTATTTTTAACAGGACGGTGCTCCTCCGCATTATGCGGCGATTGTTCGTCGGTATTTAGACCAACGTTTTCCACGGCATTGGATTGGGTGAAGAGGCAGCATTAAATGGCCTTCACGATCGCCAGATTTATCGCCCCTCGATTTCTTTATGTGAGAACATCTGAAAAGTAAAATCTATAAAACACAACCAGCGTCGTTGGAAGATTTGCAACAAAGAATCGTCGGAAATTCTTCGGAATGTGCGTGAACATTTTGAAAAAAATATTTATTATTGTATGGAAGCGGGCGGTCATCAGTTTGAACATTTAATCAATTAAGTAGTTAGTAAGCAACTAAAATAATTGGAATTTTAACGTGTAATTTTTTTTAAAGTATTGGGGGGAAATGTAAAATTTAAAGACTATTGTAAAGATAAATGTCAGAGCATTCAAAAGGCATCTTATTCGACCCCCACTGCCATTTAAAAATATTGGGCTAATTCTTACCTTCGCTTGGGGTTGAAAGTAGTGGAGTCAAAAATACCAAAAAAGAGTGTCCCCCTTTAATCAAAAATCGACGAATCTAAGCGTTTTACTAAAATATTGACGAGGTTCCTGCAAATGGCTCTGTTTCGTTTTCGGTTGGCCACCCTGTATATACTTGCATCATGCTTTTAATTTATAAAATGTACATTATAATTTTAATTATAACTATGATGGTGGATATAAGGCAAATCGAAGAATGAAAATTTTTAAATTATCAATACAGGTAGGTACTCATTTTCAAAAAAATTCGAACACCCAAAATAAGTCATTCATTTGCAATGACATTTTCTATACTCACACTCTATTAAGAAATGATAACAAATATCTTTTTTAATTTGCGTTAATTTGAAGCCGGTTTTTCAATCAGACAAATTTCTGACTCCCTAGGTCGCAGTGTGTCAATAGTGTTGGTCCAGGTGATCTGAAGAAGGAATCCATAACCGTCGACATGGATCCAAGAGACCTTGAGCAATTTCAGCGCAAGAAGATCTTCATTTGAGGATTGGAAATGCTTAATTGGGAGTTTTACAGCAAAGTGTATTTATGGGCATTTCATGTAAAGCGGACAGCAAAATAATGCGAGTTTTGTTCATATTAGACCTTAATGTTCCTACTTCAGATGTACTTCGAATATTTTTTTTGTACGAGGCGTAATGGCCAAGTTATGGGCTTCTAAAACATTGACGATTTTAATTAATTAAACAAATTTGCAATTAAATATTAAACTTGGTGATTTGTACAGAAAATTTGCTGTCTCAGTCGAGACAGAAAACTTAGAAAAACTTTTTTGTTTCCGAGAAGAGAATAGTCGAATAATGGCTGGTAAACATAATTTTATTTACCTAAAAGGGAAACGAACGGGAAAAGAACGCAAAAAAACAGCTTCTAATTTGCAAAATTGACAAACTTTATCAGTTAAGTAAAGATATTAATTGCTCCTTACTACTGCTTCTTAATAAATTTTTTTCAAAAGTATAGGTACGTTTTGTTTAAATTTTTTAATAATTAGTGCGTAGTGCAACAAGTATGTACTTTAATTCATATATCGGAAATTTATTTATTTATAATCAACGGGAAAACCTTATTTTTACAAAATCAGATAAACATATTTAAGTACATAAAGTCACGCCTTTTTCCCAAAGCGGTAGGCAGAAACCATATCCTTCCACTTTCTACTGTTCTGACACACATCTTTTGCTTCCTCCGCTTTCATTAGTGCTCTCGTACATGCTCGTCGGTTGTTGGTAATCTTGACCTGGCCTTTCTTCAAAACAATGTTGATCTTGATCGAGATATGATATATCGATATCAGATAAAATACATAATGTATTCAATAACTAAACCTACTTATAGCTAGGTTAGGTTAGGTATCATGCGAGTGGAGCGTAGGTCGCCCCTTAACTGCGACCTTTAGTAGGTCTATTGTGGCTCATTCCTAGAGGTTACAGTTCACCGCACAATCCAGCCCTTCTCACGAAGTTCATGGTGGTATACGGTGCTAGTAATTTCTAGTGTAGACAAAAAATAGCTTACTTATTGTAAGTATGTATGTATGTTAGAATGTGTATATTGTATGTATGTAAGAATGTGATTGTCGTTGTTCTAATCTTCTGACTTCATTGCGTTCAGCTCGTGTATCTTCTGGCTCTTCTTGATGCAATTGCGCCATTCTGACACGTGCATCAGTATTTTGTTGCTGGATTTGTTCTTCTGTTCTTTCGGATCTGCTATTTCGCAAGTTTCGAGCTTTACTTGTACTGCGGCTCAAATCAGCCCCTTTGCGTTTTCTTGGCATTGCTCACCGTACAAAACATACATAAATAGAATTAATGAAATTATTTAATGATGAAAAATGTTAAAAGTATAATTAGGGCCAGGATTTTTGCCGCAGTTTTGAAATGATTAGTTTTAATTTATGAAATTATAACAAAAATATAAGTTTTATGGAAAATTTTTTCAAACAAAAGTAAAAAATTAAATTTTATGAAAACATTGTCTCTTATAATTTTTTCAAACAACCAATATTTCCATTGACATTTCAAAATAAAGATTCATAATGATTGATTTTTTGGAAACTATGAAAATCTTAATTGTTCAATTACATTTTTTTAATAAAATTAAATTAAAATTACATTTTTATAAGATCAACAACATTTTCGATATAAATAAAAAAAAGTATACTTACAACACAAAATCCGTTGTAATTGGAAGCTCGTGTCACGTGTTGAGTACTTTTGAGGTTATAAAATCACTTGATTAACTAATCGTGCAAAATACACTCAAAATTGATAATTTAATTATTATTGATAAAATAGGAATGATTAAAAGTTAATATGAGAGTTACACTGAGATAGCAAAATAATAATTGTCAACGTTACTACTACACTTGATGCATAAACAATAATGATGGCCGACAACTGTGTAGGGAGTGAGAAAGAAAGGAGACCGGCTTCGTTCTCATCCCTACTCCGTGCTGTTTACTGGGTCAGAAGTGACACCTGTAGACATCTGGCGGGGATAACTAATTAAATGACGATTGATCAGTTTTCGACCGGAGAGGAAAAATGATTAAATTACTAAAATGACTATTAAAAAATAAGGGTTGATCGTAGAAGGGTGAAAATTGAGGATTGTATGTATTTTTGTATGTTGTATCATAAAAAAATAGAAATTAAAAATTTTGTCTAAAAAATAAAAAAAAAAATTAGGGGTGGACTACCCCTAACATTTAGGGGGATGAAAAATAGATGTTGGCCGATTCTCATAGATACCGGATAAGCACAAAAAATTTCATCAAAATCGGTCGAGCCGTTTCGGAGGAGTTCGATTACGCACCCCGTGACAGGAGAATTTTATATATATATATATATATATATATATATATATATATATATATATATAATAATAATATAATAAGTATAAACAGATTTTAGAACCTTGCATTTTTTTCGCTGTCTGTTTTCGTTCGTAATGACCATTTTTATGTCCCACACTGATACTTCGACATCCGTGTTGCTCGGTTTGAGTGTTGTAACGGCAGATCAAATTGGGAGGGTAAATGGAATCGTGTTGTGTTCTCTGACTAGTCCAGATCCACGATGATCGCAGAAGAGTAAGACGGCTACTTAGAGAACTTATTTGGAGTGCGATACCTCACGGTAGGTAGCAGGCACACCACTAGTTTTTATTGGCAAACATTTGAATGTAAATGATAACATACGAAAAGTACTGCGACCCGTTGCACCGCCATACTTATTGACCAAACAACGCAAACAGCAGTTTTTACAACAAAATAACATGACCCTGCTTCCATGGCCTTGACCCACATTTTCACCAATCCAATATGTGTGAGATATGATCGGCAATCGACTGGATAATACGAGGGCGGTTTGATAAGTCAGTGACTTTTTGAATAAAACAAATTTTTTCCGCAAATAAACATTTTATTTTTCTACATAATCGCCTTTTAGCTCGATACATTTAGTCCAGCGTTTTTCTAATTTTTTTATTCCCTCCAAATAATAGGTTTTTTCAAAGCTCTCAAAATACGCGTTTGTTTCGGTAATGACTTCTTCATTCGACTCAAATCTCTTACCGCCCAGCCATTTCTTTAGGTTTGGAAACAGAAAATAGTCGCAGGGGGCTAAATCTGGAGAATATGCTGGATGGGGTAGCAGTTCGTATCCCAATTCGTGGATTTTGGCCATCGTGACTAGACAAGTGTGCACACGTGCATTGTCTTGATGGAACAGCACTTCTTCTTAGCCAAATGCGGCCGTTTTTGCTTCAAATCAACGTCGAATCTATTCAAAAGCTTTGAATAATATTCGCCGGTGATCGTTTTACCTTTCTTGAGGTAATCGATGTGAATGACACCGCGTGCATCCCAAAAAACTGTGGCCATGACCTTGTTGGCTGACAGACGACTCTGTTTCGCCTTCTATGGTCCACGTTCACCCCGAGCAACCCACTGTTTCGATTGTTCCTTGGTCTCTGGCGTGTTGTGATGGATCCATGTTTCATCCACAGTAATAAATTCGTCCGGATTACGGCTGAACATCGCTAAACACTCTTAGTGGTCACACACACGATTGCGCTTATGGTCGAGTGTGAGCAATCGCGGCACCCATCTCGCAGAGAGTTTTTCATGTCCAAATATTCGTGTAAAAGATGATGTACCCGTTTAGTTGAGATACCTACAGCATGAGCCGAATCACGCACTTTCATTCTCTGATCATCCAATATCATTTCATGGATTTTATCGACGATTTCCGGCGTGATCACTTCTTTTGGGCGACCTGGACGTTCGGCGTCACTAATGCTGGTACGACCACAACGGAACTCTGTAAACCACTTCTTAGCCATTGAAATTGATGGTGCCGAGCCCCCGTAGTATTTATCAAGTCTTTCCTTAGTTTCAGTGATGGATTTTTTACGTAAAAAGTAATGCTTAATCAGCACACGAAATTCACTTTTTTTCATTTTCGTAAAAATTCACGAGGTTGTCTGCTTTGAACGGCTATCAAACACCAACTGCATGACGTAGCTTGCTCAAAATTAGAAAGTTGCCCACTGATAGATTATAGTTGTCGGCAGCACTGTTGCATTTGGAGTAACTGCGCGGGAAATTCAAAAAGTCACTGACTTATCAAACTGCCCTCGTATACCCCAACAACCAAATAACCTTCGTCACCGAATTTAAGAAGCCTGGAGAGACATTCTTGAAGAAACCAAAAATTATTTAGTTCCAAACGTGCCTCAAAGAGTTATCGAATGCATAAGAAACCACGGCGAGCCCACCCATTACAACTTTGTTCGGATTTTTTTGAAAGTCAGTACATGTTAACCTCAATAACTAGGTGCAGAACATTAACGGTATAACAGAACAAAGAAAATGGAGCTCGTTGCTAACACAAAAGTTGTAAACCGAAGGTGTTGAGTAGAACAAAAATGAACGTCAACAAAATAGCAAAAATCAATCATCCATGCATCAAAATCCATGAGTTTTATAGTTTATATATAAATACAATATTTATGGACGAGTAGAATCATTTAAGAAATCAACAAAAAAGGTGACTTAATCTCAGAATAGGTAGTTCTTTTCTTTAAATGCAATGTTTACCATTATTTACATAAATACACTGCGGTTAAAGAAAACGGGCCACCCCAATAATTTTCAAAATTATCAAATTTTTAAATATAGCTTATTTTTGTTGTTATAAATAAATTGTGTATTTATTTAATAATGCATTTATCATGTCATATGTTGTTTACACGGGTTACAAACAGAAAGTAAGCAAACATTTGAAAATTTATTAATTTATTGAAAAATAACACTTCTTGCGAGTGGGTATAGAACGCAGCTCATTCTGAATGTTTGCTTGAGGAAAATTGGTCGGAGCTCTTCACGTGTTGATGGAGCAGGTATACGACGTCTTACACACCTTTTGAGCTGGTCCCAAATATGTTCAATAGCATTTAGATCTAAGCTCTGAGCGGGCCAGTCCATTTTTGCAATACCAATCTCTTCAAGGTACTCCGTTACCATTCTTGTCGTGTGAGGTCGCGCGTTATCTTGCATTAGCAGAAAACCATTACCAACAAACCTAGCATATGGTAGCACAAAGTCTTCTAGGATCTCTGCAATATATCGTCTTGCTGTTAGCGCGCCTCTGTCAATCACGACGAGATCCGTGTGTGCCTCAAAAGAAATACCTGCCCAAAACATTACTAAGCTACCCCCATAAGCAACCCGTGATAAACGAGTACAGGCAGCTAAGGCTCTTCTTTACACCTTATTTCTTCCACCTTTACCAAAAAGGCACATTTTAGACTCATTCGTGAACAATACCTTTTTCCAGTCATCAACTGTCCAATTAATGTGTTCACTGGTAAACTCAAGTCTACGTCTTCTGTGAGCTATAGTAAGCAAGGATCCTTTAGCTGGACTGCAAGCTGCCAAACCATTTTCATTTAACTGTCGTCGAACAGTACACATGCTAACTGCTGTTCTTTGAGCTTGCTGAAGGCCGCTTTGGAGCATTCTAGTGGTTCGCTTTCGGTCTTTTTGGGGTGTCCCGTTTTATCTGACGCGCAGTGTATATGTCAAGTTTAATGTTCAACAAAGTTGTTTACAAAAATTTTTAGTGAAGATTATTAGGGATATAAATTCTTTGAAACTTTAAAACACCAGTATGGTAGCAATATATTGAAAATATTTTTGAAATTGTACATGTAAGTAGTTGTGGGTTAAACTGTACTGTTTTTATTTTTGGAACCAACCCATAGATGCAGGCTTTAAATAAATTTGTTCGGTTCCCTTTTACTTAACTGGGCTTAGTATTTGATCAACTGTTATTATTATTATTTTTTCTTCATTCACCAATGTTGGTGTCGTTACACATCTATGCACAATTATTGTTTTGTAAACTTCATCAAGAGTGTGTTCAATAAATTCAAACACTTTTGAAAATTGGGTCAAATATTCAACTGACGATTTTTACTTTTTTGTATACTTTTTCTGATTAAATTACTATTTTATTTAATACATAATAATTTCTTTAATAAGACTGTTGTATATTGCTGTATACACATATTTAAATTAAAGGATCAAATATTTTTTAAAAATAATATTAAATTTCATATCAATTTAAACTCACATATTTTAAAAGAACTAGTCAAGAGTTTTTGATGGTCAATTATTAAGTTCTTTGAAAATGTTCTATGAGGCGGGATCGTAAGGAAATTAAGGAAATGATTGAAGTTTCGTCAAAACTGCATCGGGTTACTTAAGAAAATTAAAGAAAACTCGTTAACCAATCTAGAGCCATTCTTTAAAGTGGCTACAAAGCTTAAATATAACAGGGACCAAAAGTAATAAATATTTAAAAATACTTACAATTGATTGGAATTTGTTTCTCTTCACAACCGTTTAAACAAATATGTTTCAAATATTTTTTAGTGTTAAAAAATATCGGAAATACTGAAGAAATACGAAACGTCTAGATTTTCCTTCTTTCTTCGCACATTATGTTAAAAGGTTGCCATTTCTAATATAAAATGTGTGTGTGTGTGTGTGTGTGTGTGTGTGTGTGTGTGTGTGTGTGTGTGTGTGTGTGTGTGTGTGTGTGTGTGTGTGTGTGTGTGTGTGTGTGTGTGTGTGTGTGTGTGTGTGTGTGTGTGTGTGTGTGTGTGTGTGTGTGTGTGTGTGTGTGTGTGTGTGTGTGTGTGTGTGTGTGTGTGTGTGTGTGTGTGTGTGTGTGTGTGTGTGTGTGTAAAACTAAAACTTACAGTTTTGCCCGTAGGACAAGACCGAGTTCGAAATTGGGCCATAACGGTACATTCCTTCAGGTAGCTGCCGTCCAAGGTGATCCTCAAATTTACTGCATTTTGTACTTTTCGCACGATAACTTCAGAAAGAAAGCTAGAGCGATCAAATTTTCAGGCATTTTTTTTTACTTTTCCAAAACTAAAGGGTAACTATATTAAACAGAAAAGAGCCCTTCGGTTTGAAAAAGTAAGTTTTGCTACAGCAACACTGTTTATTTGGAATAAACTTCGTCAAAATGAATTTGTTTTCATTCAGTTAGTTAAAAATTACCAGCTTAGAATAAAATATCCTTAGACTATTTCCATGTGTGTAGCTATACAATTTTTAAAAAACAGACATTTTCAATCGAATGGCCAATCTCGTTCGAAAAACTTGAATATCTTTGAGTGACAAATTTGTTTTTAAAACTTTAATGATTTTTTCTGTTTTATGTAATACTTTAACTTCTACGATTTTTTAAATTGCTATGACAAGAATTCAGGGCTATTTAATTATCTAGGCCATTACTGACAAATTATCTCCTTAATTCATTTACGACTTCACTCTGGAAATAGTACATTTAAAAGAAATTAAAGCCGCAGCTACCAAAATATTAAAAAAAAATGTTTATAAATATGTCCAGTGCATTCTACTCCACCATTTGGGTGTTAAAACAAGTGAGTTAAAGTGGAAAGAGATAAATACTTATTTTTTGTTATGTTCAGTCATCTTTTTTTACTTTATAAAATACACTCTAATCGTTTTAATAGGAATAACGAAGATATTGAAAAAAGGTTTTTACATACACACAAATACATTGTTCATCTCCCTCACGATTTTTTGCATGAACATTTGCACTAAAACTATTGGCTTTCAGTATAGATTTTTTTGCTTGCGCTTTTTTTATTCTGCTTATGATTTTACCTAAAATAACAAACAACAAAATATTAAACTAAGCTTGTAGAGATGCTTTTAACATGTTCTCTTTAAATGTATTGTTACGAAACTTGTCTCCGTTCATTAAAACAACTATTCCACCATTACAACACAGTTATTCACAAAATACGGTGATAAAAATCACAGTTCGCGTTGGATACTTCACTGCATAATCAGTACTAATGACCCGTCAAATAAAAACTGTCCGGCCGACTTTAAATATTCTTGCCTCCATCCTGGAAGTGCCGAGAATTTCATCGAGGAGCAGAGCAGAGCCGGTTCAGCTCATTCTCGTAACAGTAGTATTCCGTTATTTTGTTGGGCCAAAACACAAAATATTAAAACATAATGTAATTTACAAATTAAAAAAAAATATTAAGATCCATTTGCTAAGCTTTAACACCTATATAACTTTGTTTTTAAATTCTCCTTCTGCTTTAGTTTTATTATAAGCTAAAAATTTTCAAATAAATTAAGCTTTTAAGGTTGATAAATTAAAACAAATTAATTTTGTGGTTTATTCAAACCACAGCCTATTTGTTTTAGCCAAATATAAAATTCAAATTTAAGTTCATTATTATTCCAAAATTAAATTAATTAAATATTTTTTGATTATTTATAATAGCTCCTCCACTTTGTCTTTACATGGATAAAATCAAGTTTACATTTCTTCTTGAGGTATAGCTATCCATGCTCATAAAATATTTGTTGGCGGTTATCATCAAGAAAGCTAGCCACTGTTAGATGCCGCAACATGTGGTCTTGTATTATCATACATCAGTACAACATTTTCTCCACCCCAAAAAACTGTAGCCAAGACTTTGTTGACCGACAAACCCACCTAGGCCCTCTTCGATGCACGTTCACCCGGAGAAACAAACTGCCTTGTGTTTCGATCTCTGGTGTGTTGTGATGGATCCATGTTTTGTCCACGGTTACGAAAAGACACAAAAGCTTGTTCGGATTGCGGCTTAACATCACCAAACACCAAACCTTGAAGTGGTCACTCGGTTGTGCTTAAGGCCGTGTGTAAGCAAAGCATTATCATTTCATGGATTTAATCCACTATTTCTGGCGTGACGACCTCTTTTGGGCGGCCTGAAAGTTCGGCGTCACTTGTTCTGGTATGACTACAACGGAACTCAGTAAACCACCATATAAATTGATGGTGCAGAATCCCCATAATATTTTTTAAGCATGTCATTGGTTTCGGTGATAGTTTTTTTACGTAAAAAATAATACCAACAACTTTTTTCCCCTTTCGTTAAAATTTACAACGTTGTCTGCTTTCAATGGCTGCTAAAACAAACTAAGCTTGCTCAAAATTTGACAGTAGTCTATTAATAAATGACAGTTAACGGAAGAAGTTTCTCTTTCACTCTGTAGCTTTTACAAACCAGGGTGGTTCTTAGCTGTTCTGCATTGGCGATATTAAGGGGTTCCTAAGTCTGCCGACAGGTTATCCCTCCAGCGCAATTTGGGTCTTCCAAGTGGTCTTCAGCCGGCTGGAATCTGTTCCCATACTAGTTTCACATTTGTTTATCATTTTGTCTTTTAATGTATCCGGCCCATCTTAGTCTTTTAGCTTTAACCATTTTGACGATATCTGGTTGTCGGTATATGTTTTCCTGTTCTCTGTTGTAACTGATCCGGTACTGTTCTGAGTGTTGGTCCTTCACTGGCCCATATATACTCCGAAGGATTTATCTTTCTGCTATTCTTAGTCGGTTTTCATTTTGTTTTGTCATGGTCTACGTTTCGCACGGATATGTCATAATGAGTCTGATAGTAGTGTGGTAGATACTTATTTTTGTTCTTCAAGAGACTATTTTGGACTTTATTATTTTCTGTAGTGCAATTCCCACTTTGCATTCTCAAGTTAATTTCCTCTGTCATGTAAATATTTGCTGTTATTGTAGCTCCCAAATATTTAAAGTGCTCCACTTGCTAAAAGTAAGTAAAGTAACATTGTTTTTCATACATACATACATACATAGTCACGCCTTTTTCCCGTAAGGGTAGGCAGAGACCACTTCCTTTCTCTTGCTACGGTTCTTACACACATCTTTTGCTTTCTCTAATTTCATCAGTGCTCTTATACACGCTCGTCGGTTGTTTGTACTCTTGACCTGGCCTTTCTTCAAAACAATGTTGATCTGATCGAGATATGTTCGCAGAAGTCGACCTCTACCGACTTGTCCATTCACACTCGCCTTATAAATTTGTTTCGTCAATCTTCCTTCATCCATCCTTTCTACGTGTCCAAACCATCTAAGCATTCCTTTGTCTATCTTCGTAACCACATCTTCTTTTACACCACAGCGTTCTCTTATTTCAATATTCTTTACTTAATCCAACCGAGTCAGTCCGGATATACTTTTCAGACTATTCATCTCCGCAGCATTAATCCTATTTTCATGCTTCTTCTGCCAAAAACCCAAAATTCATTATCATACATAAGTGTAGGAACCAACACACGTCTATGCACAGCCAGACGTGCCTTTTTTGACACTTTCTGGCGGTTCATAAAGCTATGCAGTGCCCCATTCATTGGTATTCATGCCATCACCCTTCGCTCAATGTCACTGTCATAATTTTCATCTCTCGTAAACTTTGAACCTAAGTACACAAATTTATGTACTTGTTCCACTCTTTCTCCCTCAATTGAAACTTCACAGTTTGTCATCTTTCTTCTCTTTTAAAAACCATTACTTTCGTTTTGCTTACATTTATTTTCATCACTTTGATTTTCAGGGCATTATGCATAACATTAACCATTGACTGCAACTCCTCTTCAGATGACGCTAATATGACCATATGTACTCTCTTTTAAATATTTTAAACAATCGTCTATGTATAAGTTAAACATCCCTGTCTCACACCTTTTTCATTATTAAACCAGTCCGTGCAAGCTCAGTTTACCGCTCACCCCATACATAAACAATGTCGACCACAATTCACTATGTATCTATGGTTACATTATGCCCAATTCGATCTCGCCGACCGGTTTTTACCGTTGCCATATATTTAGTTAGACTCATTGATTTTTAAACCGACTTCTTCTGCAGCACTTTCTAGTTTAAAGAAATCTTTTATGTCTATGGTTGTCTTTCCTACTATGTCTATATCGTCCGCAAAGGCCAGAATAAGTCGGGGGCCTTGATTCCTGAACAAAAGTGTACCGGTGTTTGCTGTTCTTACGACTTTCTCTAGTACTATGTTAAACAGCAGGGGCAACAAGATGTCACCCTGTTTGAGACCATTGCTTTTAAGAAAAGGCGTTGAAACTATTTCCCCAATCCTGATACTACTATAGGACTTTTTGACACATACTTTAGTCATGCTTATCAACTTTCTAGGTATTCCTAGTTCTGCCATAGCATTCCATAGCTCCATTTTTAACGGGAGAAGTGTTGCATTTAAAGTTATTGCTCAAATAATACTATTTGCGATCTTATCTTTACAACTTTTTTTTTAGCAGGTAGTTCATTATGCATTAGTAATAAATTAAATTTGTGCATATAAAGTATTTTTCATTTGTTATTATTCTTGAATGTTATTTTTGTAGTAGTGCCTCTTATCTATATCTGTCGCTTCGCATAATTAAATAATTACCCAATATTTTAAACGACAGCATTTCGTTACGTTAATCTTTTTTACCATGATTTTTCCCATAAATTATAGTATTAATATATACTATAATATATATATATATATATATATAATTATAGAATAAAATATAATAAATATTTGCGATAAATAATCAAATAATTAACTGCACGACTCTAATTTGAATTGTCCCCACTTCGTCGACATGTTTATGAGACGTTAGAAATCAGTATGAAACTGTTAGCGACGGTGTGTAAGTCCGACTTATCAGGAAAGTTTAAATAAATCACCTTGTTATGCTAAACAATACCCAAATCTGTAAAACATGTAATTTTGTGAAACCATGGTGGAAGAGCAAAATGAAAATGTTTTACAAAACATTTTATTTACAGACGAGTCATCGTTTTCTTACATAGGAAACACAATTAATCCGTTGTAAGTTACTGCACGTTGGTGCTTACCCTGATTAAAAAGTGTGAATTGCCCAAACGCGATCGCATGGAGCTGTTGTATGCAACAGTATCAAGTCGGTCTATTTCCAGCCCAAGAGAAACGATTTGGTATGGGAACTGTTTAATCAGCAAATGAAAAAGTTTTCGGTGCGTGGGATACCTTAAATAAAAAAAGTTTTTGTAATCTTAGTTTCAAAGTAACCTTTATAGTTAGCTATCTGTACTAAAGTTAAATTATTACACTGTGCCATCTGAATGTATTTTTTATGCTAACAAGAAGAACATTTTTATTCATCACAACTACACACAACGTCAAAGGTCCTTGATCCCCTATATATTAAATGATTCGATTAAACCTAGTTATTTTTCTTACTGTGGTAAAAAATTAAAGGTATTTAGGGAACAAAAAAACACAATAAAAAGATGTCGATAACGAGTCCTTGCTTTATTATAAATGTTTTTACAAAATATTGGCAAAGTCACCGCCCAGTGGAGGCACTACCTGGGGTGTATACAAGACCAAGGGACATCTGGGGCATTAGCAGTACATGAACTTCTACTCCTTAACAGAAGAAATGGGACTAAACCTAGGAGCTGGAAAGGTACAAAAAGCAGACAATGCTGCAGTGCCTAGCGAAAAAAAGTTAGACCCCTTCCACAACTCCTATTCATTCATTCATTTAAGCATTTAGCTTACAAATCCGTACCTTTTAATCAACAAATTATCAGTCGTATTAGCCGTTATCGCCTATCATTTATAAAAAGACAACCAGCTACGGCTTTGAAATTCGAAATAATCCGTAAACATACCAAGACCGGCTCTGATGATACAATATCGTAGTCGTCGAGAAAAATTCTCGTTACAAGGGATATCTGATAATGTCCTTGAAATTCATTGTGAATGTCACCCTGAAGGATTTTTCAAGGTCAACTTAATTGGAAAACCTTATGTTTTGTAGCGGATTCGGAAACAGCGGAAAGTTTTACGTCTGAAATGAGTTTTTCAAGTTAATATTTGTGATTTGGGTTTGGTGCGGAGGGAGTGGAAACAACCAACTTTTTTTACTCTAATGTTTGGAAAGTTGTTAAGAATATTAAATACTACTAAAAAAATTTGTAAATAATGGTTTAAATTAAATCCTAACTTCAACGATTCTAAGAAAATTCCATCTTTAAATGACATTGGATATTGAGCATACAGGTTCCTATCCAAAGGTGCCGGGACATGTCGGTGACCGTTTACGCATGTTTCAACGATTACGAAAAAGCCTTTGATAAAGTTAAGCACGAAAAAATGATCAACATTCTTAGAGAAATAGGACTGGAACAACGAGACCTTAGAATAATAGCCAACCTTTACTGGAACCAAAGTGCTCAAATAAGAATCGATAACACCGCGTCCGACGAGATCAAAATCCTGAGAGGCGTTCGTCAAGGATGCATTTTATCACCACTGTTATTTAATTTGTATTCCGACAGGATATTTCAAGTGGCGTTGGATGAATCTGTCAATGGGATTAATATCAACAATCTGAGGTATGCGGATGACACGGTTCTTGTTGCTGACTCACTGGAAGGACTGCAGGAGCTGGTAAGCCGCGTGACGGCTGCAAGCTCAGAGGCCGGACTTAGCCTGAACGTGAGAAAGACAAAGTTAGCAAATCAAACAACGTGGACGGACACCTGACAATTAACGGTCAACGAATTGAGCGAGTAGAAACTTTTAAATATCTTGGGTGTCAACTAAATGAGAAGTGGGACGGCATGCAGGAGATTCGTGCCAGAATAGAACAAGCTCATGCTTCGTTCCTGAAGATGCGTAAGGTACTTTGCAGCAGAAATTTAAGCTTGCCTCTGCGCGTCCGAGTGCTTCGCTGTTACGTGTTCAGCATACTGTTTTATGGAATGGAAGCTTGGACTTTGACAGATGCGATGTGCAAAAAATTGGAGGCCTTTGAAATGTGGACGTACAGAAGGCTATTAAGAATCTCCTGGGTAGAAAGAGTGCGTAACACCGAGATACTTCAACGCCTCGACAAGCAGCTGGAAGTTCTGTTTACACTAAAAAAGCGCAAACTGGAGTATTTTGGTCACATCTTAAGAAATGACAAGTATCGACTTTTAAAGCTTATTATAGAAGGGAAGATCGAAGGACGAAGAGGCCCGGGTAGAATAAAGATATCCTGGCTAAAAAACTTAAGAAAATGGTATGGAGTGAGCACTACCACATTGTTCCGCCGAGCTGTAGACAAGGTTCAGATAGCGCTGATGATTGCCAACGTCCGAGGAGGACAGGGCACCTAAAGAAGAAGAAAAAGAATATTGATCTTAACGTCGTTATCACAATTTAACGTTAAATGTTTACTCTTCTTAAATCCGGTGTCAAATTTAAAGTTTTCTATTAAAACAAAATATTAAGACCTTAAAATGATCTTGAAAATGACCTCAAGGTCAACATTGTTAGAGTCGTTGTATCATTTAAGATCTTTTTTTTTATGAAGGTACCTCGACAACGTTTAGATTACCAAATAACTCGGATAAACAGCTACCAGACAGTTTGTAAGTATTCGACCTTAAATTGAATTTGTCAAGGTCACAAATATCAACTTGAACATATCATTTCAGACGTTAAATTTTTCGCTCTTTCCGAATCCGGTACAAAAAATAGGGGTTTTTATTTTAAAAAAAATCAAGTAGACTTTAAAAAAACCTTGAAGGTGACATTCAAATTTTAAGATGTCCCTCTTTAAACCCCAACAAATTTTGCCTGAAACTTATTTCCTAAAAAAGTGAAATTTAGAAGATATTTACGTGGATTAATTAAAATGGGACACCCCGTATATTCAGATGAATATTTAGTCCAGTTATCCAAAATCAAATAATCAAATTAGTTAATTACATTTGTTGTAGGGTGGGTCGTGAAGGCCATGCTGCCTCTCAAGCACTTCGACCTATCAGATCTTTTGTGCATTACCCTTAATCTATTCAAGGCCCGGGATTCCGAGACTTCGAGTAAAGTTTATCAGTTTCCTGGGGGCTAAGTTTCTGATATCGAAGGGCTTTAGGAAGGCCCCTCCAAGAAACTTGAGCCTCTTGCAGAAAAGCGCTGGGCATTCGCAAAGCAAATGTTCTGCAGTTTCAGCGAAGTTCTCGCGGTAGCGGCAACTATCACTTTCTGTTTTGCCCATCTTTTTCAGGTGGTACCTTAGAGGGCAGTGTCCAGTGAAGAGTCCCGTCACCAGTTTCAAGTCTTTCTTATCCAACTCGAGAAGCTGTTTAGCTTTCCTTGGCGAAAGACTTACTAGCCTTTTCGCTTGCCTTTGTCCTGGCACTTTATGCCAGTGAGATTTCATTTCATCTGTTTCCCAGCGTCGAACCTCTTCTTTCAAGTGGGCTTTGGAAAGTCCACAGAAGGGTTCTGGGCCGGAAAATTTTGTATTTGCCCCTTCTTTGGCAAGGCAATCTGCTTCTTTGGTAAACGTAAGGTTAGATCTGAACTTAGCTGTTTTAGATAAAGTGAAGTACGTCAAAGGGAAATAGATACGCGATAATTATGTAGTTAAAGGTTGCTCAAGTAAACGTAAGAGTAAAAAGGAATTAAAAAATGCACAATGTCCTTTTTCTCAAAACATTGAGCACTCTTTTTAAAAACTGTATTTTGCTACAGTAACGCCTTCTTAATTTAATACACTTTCAGTGACATTTTTTTTACACAAAAATTGTTCTCCCTAATAGTTAAGTCAACCCTCAAGTTACAACAAAAAATTTATTATAGTTTAAAAAAACTAAAAGCACGCTTTTAAAGTTAATCAAACTAAAAAATAATTCTTAACATAGAAATAAAATTACTGACTAGAAAATTAATGTCACTGTTCTAAAAGCGTGGGGTGCTTTCATTCCGAAACGCAGAGTTAGTTTAAAAATGTCATACAAAGCAGTGACATTAATTTTCTCGTCACTAATTTTATTACGGCCGCCCGCGTGACAGGTGAACCACCGATGCGATGAACTGTGTTAACATTTGTTCTGCGCGCATGCGTACTTCACGCACTTGCCTTGGATATATCTAAAGCCTTTGACCGCGTTTGGCACCAGGCATTGTTAAGTAAATTATCTGCCTACGGTTTCCCAACCAAACTGCGCCAATGGCTATTGAGCTTCATGCAAGATCGTTCCTTACATGTGGCAGTTGACGGTATTTCTTCTGATGCGTTTAAAACTAATGCCGGGGTCCCCCAGGGTTCCATCCTGTTCCCCACCTTATTTCTTTTACACATAAACGACCTCTTGAAAACCACCACGAACCCCATTTACAGTTTCGCAGACGATAGCACACTTGTCTCAACTTTCACATCCTATCGATCACTTTCGGTGAATGATACAAATAGACTCAGACAGGAACAGGTTAATTCCATCAAGGCATTCTCTTCGTCTTCTAGATTCCATTCAGAAAAGAGCCATTCGCTTGATAAACAGCTCAACTCTCACAAATACCCTTCACCCTCTAGAACATATAAGAAGAGTTGCAGACCAGTCATTGCTCTACAGATATTTCCATGGCAGATGCTCCAGAGAAATAAAAACTCTTGTACCACCATTGGCCACATTCGGCCGAAGAACTCGGCACGCTGATCAGTCTCACCCATTTACTCTTAAGATTGACACTACAAGGAACAATCTTCATCAAGAATCCTTCTTTTACAGGACTGCTACGGAATGGAATAAGCTTCCAAAATCAGTTTTTCCAGAGAACTATGACCTGCAACTTTTAAAAAAGCGCGTCCACAATAATTTTCTTTCTATAATCCCTTCCCCTTCTAATAGTCGCAGTGCGGGGCCGTCCGCGGTCCACACGATAGGTCTACCCTTTTTGCGACTATTTTCATAAAAAAAAAACTATTTATATCTCTCTTACTCTCTGAAAAAATTTATAAATACTGGCGAAAGTAATTAGGATAATCGGATATTTTGTTCGAATTATTGCATTGTCGTCGGTCTTTGACAAGTGTGCAAAGTTTAAATTAAATCTGATCGCTTAAAGTAGGGCAAAATCGAGGCCAAAGAGTCAGTTACAAACATACAAAAAGCATACAAGCAAACAAACAAGATACAGGTGAAACTAATATAAGCGTGTTAATAATGACTCGAATTTCTTTGAGAGGTTAACTAAATGAGACAACCCGCCCTTATAAATGTTTTGCAACATTCCTTTTGAAACCAGCAGCTTTAGCATATTTAAAAGTAATTGTTTATGTGTCATTGTCATTAATAACAATAATTTGAATTTTCAGATGGATCTAAAAAATTAGGAGTGTGGTCGAACAGAGCTAGGACTTCAGCGAGGACGTTCGCATCCAGGATATTCACTACAATTTGCAACTGCACCAATTCCGTTAAGACTACTTTAACAACTCGCAATAATGGCAATAATTAAACAATAAATTTCTTCATTAATTTTTTAAACTGATATCATTACAGTATTGAATGTAATAATCGTGTTGAGTGTTACTTTAGAAATTGATCATTGTTTAGGTTATGTTCCTGGAATGTTACCCATTAGAATAGCGAATATGTATTGATGAAAGTAATCAGATTCGCGACATACAATTGTTAAAAAGTGCTAATTTAGGCATTAACTGTGTGAGATCCTGTAGAATTGGTATTAGTGTCATCGTTTTTAACAATGTTACTGCTAGAGAAATGTAACGAGTACAAAATATTTTGTGTAAATAAGATAGATTGGAGAATCTTCCAATACAGATGTTTAACAAGATTTAAATTGAACTAGTTGAAGAATGCAAAAAAAAGAAAAGTGTTTTTTTAATAATAAAAAAATATTTGAAACAAAAAAAAATTATTTTACTTCAGACATACAAATATTAACGATGACTAAACAAAATAAAGCTGACACATTTTTTTTAACGAAATACAGGCTGCTAAGATAAAAAACAATATTTTCAGTGCAATTAAATTAGTACCGATTATTTTCATGCAAACAATTATTTAAATAAATTAAATCGTATTGTAAGCAGAAACGGTAAATAATCAGCCTCGCACAACATAAAATAATGAAATAGTGTCCTAAAGTGAAAACAAAACAAAAGGCAAATTGTAGTGAATTTAAAGTTATGTTTTCTGTAGTAATATCACAAGTGAGAATATTGAAAATAATTTGACAGATTTTAGAAAACTTGTTGGCAACAAGCAATGTTTGAGAAAAGGTCTGGAGATTTATTATCTAATTTATCGAACTCTCGTGTGGTATTCGCTAGATTATTTTTTGACGTTACAATAAAAATCACTTTTAAGATTTTATATTTTTATTTCAACAAATTTCTATGATTCGACTCAATATAAACTAAATGAGTTATTTAAATTAGGATGAATTTAAGTTTTGAACATGAAAAATACAATTATTAAAAATTTTGTGCAGAACTTTTTTTCCTTTTTTCGGGCTTTTTGTAATAACTTACGTTTGGTGTTTTTAGCATTTCTGGCGGATTTGAATTCGATATCAATGAGTGGGTCTACTATTAAATTTGTCGTAGTACATTGTCTTGATTACTGATTCTTTATAGTCTTCTCCAATATGTTTCTTCATATTGAACCCATAGTCCTTCAAAATGACTAGTTTTGTTGTTGATGTATTTTCTTCCAAAGTATTATTATGGTATTCTTACACGCATTTTTAATGATTATATAAGTTATTTCATCGACTGATGATTCACTAAAATGTTTGGGATTTATTTTACGAATTTCTTGAAAATTTTTGAATACAACAATTTAAATAAAAGTACCTCATATTTTGATTTCCAAAAACAAACAATTAAATCATTTTTAAAACAAAGCAAATTACCTAATTGAATAAAGCATTCAGTATAAAATTAACTCGCCTTTATTTTTTTTAAAATAGATATGATCACTTTTCAGATTAAATAAAATCAATTCCAAACTTTGATTCAATAATCATAACTAATACATACACATCAATCAACTGATAACAGTAACATATTTTTTCAGCACTAACGTTTATTTTCACTATCTACATTAATTTTGTTGGT
Source organism: Agelastica alni (assembly GCA_950111635.1). NCBI lineage: Eukaryota > Metazoa > Arthropoda > Insecta > Coleoptera > Chrysomelidae > Agelastica > Agelastica alni. Next base: position 22,217,396 of record OX467710.1, read on the forward strand.
CGAGGTTGACGAAAATTGACGTTCATTGTTTTTGTATTATTGTATTTGACATATTTAAAAACAAATTAGTGAAAATAGTACCCAATGTGGATAAGCGAAAAAATGTCATGTATATAGTCATTTGTCAGATATTCCTGAAAAAACAAAAGTATTTAAAATAATTTGATGTTTAATCCTATTGAATCATTTTTAAGCCTTCCAATCCTCTTAAACCTTTTATAGGTGTTTAGCATGAGAAATAATTTTTAATCCTTTTGTTTTTGCAAATTGTTCTAATCTAAACCTTGGAACTTCCCGTTCCCGTGAGAACTTCGGAATAAAAAGTAGGTACATAAAAACACTTTTCTATTAAAATGCAACAGTTAATCCATCTACCATCTGAGTTTTGCGGACACAAACATACGAAAGCTGAATTTTGATGTATAAAGATGTAAGTACGTGTAGCCATACAAAGTTCCAAAAACTTCCAAATACTGTAATTGACAGTAACATATGACAAAGTTGGACATAATATATAACGCCTACGAATAAGAAACAGGGACACGAGACCATGATCATTTATTGATATGTAAAAGTAAAGCATCTCATAAGTTTCCAAAGTAACAAAGGACAATTTTTTGATGAGATAATCTTTGAGTTAAAATTCATGGTGAAAGTCCAACTTCTTCTGTAGCGAGTTTAATCAATCTTGGAACTCCATTTGATTTAACATTTTTGCAACACAAAATGCGAAAATATTGTTTGAACATTTGTCCAAGTGTACCAAAAGTATTTTTACTTATTATTTAGTTCATTAAGTCATTTTATTTAGTCGTATCCAAAGGGCTAAATAATTTTCGATTAAAGTTTAATATAGTATTAAAAATGGCAATTTTTTACAAAGGTATTCCGTTTTTTTGTTTTGGAAATATCTAGGCAATAAAGTATTTCTTCCAAAAGTTACAAATTTTGAAGTCTTGTGTTACTTTAAAGAACCGTATAAATATGTGTTTGGTAACCAGTGGTTGTAAGTTGACATATTATTCTTACGGTTATAGAAATAACAAAAAAAAAACGAGCGTAAAGATAAACTTAATACAAGTGTTCATCAAAGTAAATAAACGGATTATTGTGTCTTCGTACAAATATTTCGTCACCGCGATTTCTTCGGACTCGTAAAACAATATCAACTGATTATGATCAGTTGTTAGTTATAGGGGTGTTTCCAAAGTAATCTGAAATAATATTGTGGTCGATTCGTCATTCAATTTTAAAACTAAAACTTCCTATAAACATGTGTGATAAGTTTTGTCGTTATTGAGATTAGGGGACTTTGTATTTTTTTATAATAAACGAGCTCTGAGTGTAAGTGAAATTTATAAGTGTCGCCACTAGTTTCCAAAGCTAATAAAAAGAACATGTTTATTCTAAAGATCTCCACACGCATGGCCCCAAGGTCACCGGAACACAATCCTCTAGATTTTAGTAGCCAGGGATATTTAAAATTACTCCTTTACAAAACGCTGATAGTAAGTTTAAAAGATCTTCAAAATCGCAACATAAAAGGCTGTAATATCATTCGCAACACTCCTGGATATTTCCAACGGATTCGGCAATCTGTTAGACGTCGATTGTTAGCTTGCATTTTAGCTACATTTTGAACATACGCTCTGAAATGTACTACTTTTTTTATCATAATTAGGTATTACAATGTTATTATTTCTATTAAAATATGAGTAATAAAAAAATTCAACAACCTGTATTTTAATAAGGACACGCATGTTTATAATCGTCCACAACAATATTTAATATAACTTTGGAAACAACCTGTATAACATGATCACATTCTAATTTTAATAGCAATATATTTCTATTCCTGTGTACATTTTAAAAAAATGTTACATTTTTTATTACCTCTATCTTGTTAGTGGTTTTGAACCTCACTTTATATGTATGTACAAATAATTAATGTATGTAATACCCATATTATTTGATATTTTTTTGAGTACAAATTTAAAAAGATTAAACTTATTGTATTAGAAAACAAAAAACAATCATTAAACATAAAGAATAAATTTTAAGGAAAACTTACTTAGCATAAGATTTAATATTTAGATTTAAATGTTTTCCATTTTATTCAATAAATAATACGAACAATCAAAGTAAAAAAAAAACTTTAGTATCTATCTTATTATGTATTGAAATTATGTTTGTTAATTTAGGTTATTATTAACATTATTTGGTGCCGATAAAAAAATACAACTATCAAACCAATACTGCTTTTCATTTAATGCTACAACTGTGATAGTTCAATTAAAAATGTATTTAACTACACATAATTCTATTAAAAACAAAAATACGCCATTATTTGGACAACTTGTATTTTCAAAAATATTTTTAAAATGTAGTTCTTAAATATGATATAATTACCTCAAAAATTTACGAACTTATCTAATATACATTTTTAATCTTGACTAATGAAAAAGTAATTGTATATTTTTTCGAAAAATATAAATTTATATACCTAAATAAACTAATTCTGCTGCAAATAATCAACCAAATTTTACTTCATAAATTCATCGTAGGGCAATTGCATAGAGCCCAATATATTTAGACATTGGATAAGTGTCATCCGATCACTAGAAAGCAAATTCACAAATCACTGTAACATCCTTGGTAATGAGAAGGCAGACCTGGCAACAAAATATGCAACTCTCTCCCCAGAAGATAATGGCATTCCCAGTTAAATACACCCAGTTAAATAACCCAGGATAATTATGCACTCCCATCTCAGACTTGCCTATCTCCTAGCTGGAGTCCTGCGACCATTGCAATGCTAAAGTACCCAATTTATAACCAGCTGAGAAATAATGTCGGAATAGAAATTGCAATAGAAAATATGTTCAGTAGTGAAGAAAACATTAAAAAGTCACTTTAATACCTAGAAAAACAGAACATCTATAACATGACTTAATTATAAACCGGCAGCTAAATGATCTTAGCAATCGAATGCTGCTAAATAAAAAAAATATGTCTTGTTTTTGATCGTGTAGAATTCTCTAAACCGTTAGCTCGTCAGTACATGTTTAAATATCTATAAATTTCCTTAAAAGTATATTCTATAATTATATGTGTTTCCAAATGCCTGCTCCAAATCAAAGGGTAAGAGAAAAAAAGGTTGTGCGTCTCGGGATGCTAGACAGAAGTGATAACTTCAAATAATTTGCGTAGAAACTATTAAATATTGAACATATTTAACGTAAAAAAAACTTAGTCTATTATTAGAATTAAAATGATCATTTGGGTGAAGATTTTGAATGAACACAAAATTTTTGGTAAATTTGTGACAATCAAAAATTTTTAAGAAAGTGAACAGCTTATTTAGTTAATATAAAATATAGCTATGTATAATTAAAAATTTTCAAAAAACATGAGAAATATAATTTGTATTTTTAAACTTGAAAGTTTGAATTAATAGTGCGTGGTGGCTGAATGGTACAGCTATCTGTTTAGCACGTCAGTGTATTCAGGTTCAAATCCCCGAGTATCCAACTTTTTTAAAAATAATAAAATTTCGTTACGCTTTTGGGAACGCGACCAAGCGTCCGAAAAGTTCACATTGTGCCATAAGAAGTTATCACTTCAAAAATATTAAAAATTAGTGACACTTAAAATAAGTATTTTTACTACTTTTTCTGCTCTTACCAAAAATCAGCATAACTGTTGATTTACACACAATGATCGCTAATGCAGTCAGAGGAAAAAACGTACCTAATTATAAGAAATATCTAGTTTTTAAGTATATATCTATATATAATAACTGCCTTCGCTGGAAATTTCTTCCTATTTTTTTAAATCTTATTATTGCATATTTTCCTCAAATTGCAGTATTTTATTGCAAATAAAATACTATAGATTATAGATTGTTTTAATAATAATCCAAGTTTATTTAAGAGTATAGGAGATTCATGTCTATGCAACATTCAAAAATTATTGCATAACAAATAATTGTTTTAAAAACCCCTATTAAACTGTACTTTTTTTCGTACTATTTGTTTGCTAAATTTTCCCAAATAACTGGTACTATTACACCATGACCTTTTAATAATTGTTTCAGGCTGTAATTTCAGAGCAAAACATAAAAAAATTGACAAAACTAAAACTGTGATTTATTTGTTGGACAACCTGACATATTCTTAAACATCCTTGAAATTTCCTTGATTGGGAGGAAAAATAGAAGAATAGAATCAGGTCCATTTATTTTTATGCCTGAAACGTACAACTATTGTTTTAAATTTCAGCCAACGGCAGTCAGGTTGATAAATAGGCACGAAAAAGGCATAGTGTAATAAGGGTTTATTTCTTATTTATTTTTCAAATCCATTTGTTTCTAATACAAACATCACTTGGCTTTAACTCATATTAGTAAATGTAAAATTCTAAATTTTGCTTGACAATTGATTAAATATACAAAGCAATTACACATATTTTTACGCCTTATTGTACTATAATTAGAGTTGTGTCTCCCAGAATTAAAACAAATAAGTAAAAAAAGTATATGGATATTTTTATTTAATGTCTAATGATGTTTAAATTTCGTGGCTGTTTAATATTTTTATGATGATTCGTTGAATTATATTAAAAAATATATGATCATAATTTCTACTTTTTTTTCTTGGATACCTATTAAAACACAAAACAATTTTTATTATTTTTTAACATGATTCCAAACAAAAATCTATAAACAAAAGTCAACATTTTGTGCCCCCTGCAATTCCCTTTGAAACAAGAGTAAACAAAAGAAAACTGATAGGAACATAGAAAAAATTTCATATGAAGCATTATATTTTGTTACTAAAATGGAGTTGAGAATATCACTAGCTTCTCTATAAGACACTCTGTATGAATTCACATATTGAGTTCTCTTTATAGGATTTTATAGTTAAAATGATTAATAAAAGTTGGAATACATTTGCAATAAAACAATTTTAATAATATGCCTATTTATTTACATATAAAAAATCAAAGGAAATTGAATTTTAGAAAAATTGCACATAAAAATATATTCCTCTTTTTCATAAATAATAATAATAATTATAATCTTGAGCTAAATTCACCTGTAAAAATTTAACATATTAAGAAATAAAGTAGTCATGATGTAAAAAAAGAAAATATGTAAATTTAAACTCAAAGAAAACTCCATTAACATTCTAGGATTTAAAAAGACATTTAAATTAATTAATAATTACCTAAATAAAGTTGTAATTAATTGAGTAATTGGTAACAAACATAATAAAGAATTGAAACTCAACAAATAATATCATCTACTAAATAATTCTTGTTACATTAAAATAGCATGTGACTTCTTTAAGGTAGTACAACACTATTTTTAATTCATACGGAGGATAAAGTTTATATATATTTGTAGTTATAAAATCTTTATTACAGCCATTAATTAGTATTATCATAAAATTTAAATATTCATTGTTAGAATCAGAATCATTATACACACTGTTTTTGCAAATTTCATTACATTCAAGAAAAGTATTACCATATTCTTTCTTTATATTTAATACTTTAAAGTCAATAACTCCATCTGAAAACTCCATGCATTTTTTTGTAAAATATTCATGTTTCCATATTGAATTTCTTGTTTTTTGTATTCTTAAAGTTTTTTGGAGTTGGGCAGCTAATCCTTTCCTTTTAAAACGTTTTTTCTTAGCAACAGGTTGATGATAAAGCATATTACCTGTATTACTGCTAGTATCACTATCACACTTAGCTATTTCTATACTATTCTGACTAATAAAAGGATGTACTTCTGTACTTTGTGTTTCTATTTGTATACATTCTGGGGATTCACTTTCAATGGTTTGTGAATTTTGTGTCTCAAATGAGGATTCAAAAATATCCGGAGAACATTTGTTTGTATTACAATCTTGTACTTTTCTAGCAATTACTTTGCACCTTTTTTTAAACTTTGATCTTATCTGTTTCAATACCCGTCTTTTTCCTATTACAGGCGATAATTCAGTGGAATCTTTTTCTGTTAAAATAGGGGACATATTATTTTCAGATTGATTGCTAATAATTGGAGAGTGTTCAGATCTACCAGCTTCATAATTACTCACTGTCGCTATAGGGCTTGCCCAATGTTTACGATTTTTATTGCATTTTCTTAAAGAATGCAACTGCTCTAACTCTAAGTCACTTTCAGACTCAGAACTACTCCACGATATATTTACCTGACTAGTTTGTAATTCTTCATTATGCAGTCCAATTATCCAACGTTTATTTTCAACCATTTTTCAAAAATATAAAATGTCACTTAGTATATTATTTTATCAACTAACTGTAAACTGCTCTGAACTTATAAGGCATAACATAACCTAAAAAAATTCTTCTATTCTTGATTTTTGCCTCGTTCTACTTGTTATTGTAGTGAGTAGTTTGTTAAAAAGGAATAAGTTAATTCAAAGAAATTTTCTATATTTTCTAAATAATATATGGCAATCAGAAAATTCCAGTTAAAAGTTATCGTCGGTCAGTATTAGCTACGACAGGTATATCGAACGATGTGTTTCGCAATAAACGTCTTTAAAAGCAGTTTTACAAGAATTACGCGATGCACAAGTAGATTTTAAAAAGGGGCAGTCAATTTTTTTAAGAAAAATACTTCTTGAATTGGGTTATCGGATGCAAAAAGCACCCCCACAAATCGTTTTTACCTCTGGTTGTTTTTATGGACTTTCAGAAGAATTTAATGTTGTTCTGGAAATCGTCAGATAACCTATCAAATTCATATTTATCTCCTTATTTCTTGCCACAAAGTGTTTTGTTACACCTTCCAACTTTTTATACTTAAAGTTTGATTGTGATAAATTATTCTTTTTTTAATTTCTAACAATAAATCGATACAGTCCGATTTTATTAAAACGGTGATCGAAAACAATATACCTATTTTTATTTACCTTACACAATCTCCTAATACCTAATATAAACCGATAGTTTATGAATTGTTAAATAAAACTGGAGTTTGTAAAATTATTTTGGAGAAAGTTACAAGTGTGCCCTTATGGCAGATGGCTTTTTTCTTAATTTGGACATATAATCGTCTCTTAATTTAACTGCTGAATAAAAATGGTTGTAGACATAAAAAATATGATTGCGTGATCAAATTTATTTCAACCAAAAAAGCGTATAATAAATAAACACTCGATTATTTTAAACTTTTTATAATTTACATTATTATACGTACGTATTTATACCTAAACATAAACAATTAAGATTAAAATTTTATGTACTCTTGCTCTTCAGTTATAAAAGAACAAGTTACGTGAAACGCGCGTGTTTAGTTTCTTGTAAATAGGGATGCAAATGTTGATAGGAATGCGCGATACCACAATTGTAAAAATTGAGCATGTCCGTGTAAGCGAGATGGTGCTGAGTTTCAGATTTTACGCTCGAATTTTCTGCTCTTGTGGCCGATGAAAATTTGATGGAGCTTTCGGAGTGTCCCCCGTAGGCCATATTAAAGAGGGCTTCGGGATCGCAAACGAATTTGTATACATACCTTTCACCTGAAACATTCGAAATGTACATTTTTATTCTACTATTTGTAAAAAAAAGACATTTTTGGCACGTTGTATACAAATAAAGCATTCCAATATCTATTTGGTTGGAAACTGAGGAAAAACTTTTTTAAATTTATAAAATATATGTAATATTAAAAAACTAGATTAAAATTTATCTTAAAATTAATTTCAAACGTGTTCAAGGGCTATGTTAATGATCTAGAAAATTTCGTTGGCCCAGATAAATGTATCTTGTTTGCTGACGATACCTCTCTTATTGTATTAGGAAAAAACAGCAAAACTTTAACTGAACAAACTGACAATATAAAATTTTGTGCAGAACGCCGGTGCTCGTCTAACAGACTTGTTCTAAATATTAAATATAATATTTCCCACCAATCAAACCATCCAAACTGACGACAGCTTGAAACTATTGCGAATAATAATAAATTTAAACTGGACTGAGCCCATCAACACGCTAGATTTGTAGATTGTAGGGGGGGTCGTGAAGGCTATGCAACCTCTCAAGCGCCTCGATCTATCAGATCTTTTGTGCATAACCCTTAATCTATTCCGAGACTTCGAGCAAAGTTTATCAGTTTACTGGGGGCTAAGTTTCTGACATCGAATGGCTTTGGGAACGCCACTTCCAGAAACTTAAGCCTCTCGCAGAAAAGCGCTGGGCATTCGCAAAGCAAATGAACTGCAGTTTCAGCAAAGTTTTCGCAGTAGCGGCAACTATCACTCTCTGTTTTGCCTATATTTTTAAGGTGATACCTCAGAGGGAAGTGTCCAGTGAGTAGCCCCTTCACCAGTTTCAAGCCTTTCTTGTCCAACTCGAGAAGCTTATTAGCTTTCCTTGGCGAAAGGCTTACTAGCCTTTTCGCTTGTCTTTGTCCTGGTACTCTATGCCATCACGCTTAGTAAAAAACTATTAAGTGCAATTTTTCTGATACACCAATTAATACCCATAAGTAACACAGCTACTCTGAAAACAGTATATTTTGCTTTGTTCCACTCACAGATTGACCATGGGTTTTCCTTTGAGGTAACTCAAGTACAGCGATATTAAATATTCCGACTTCAAAAAAAAACTATTAGAATTGGGAACACATTCAGCCTTTATTTACCAAATTCGGCATTATGTCACTACCCACTCTATTCATATACAATGCACTACAGGAAATACAAAAACAGAGCAAATATCTCATCACCCTGAGTGATATTCACCATTATAACACAAGAAATCCAAAGCTCATCAGGAACCCATAGTTTCAGTTAGCTGGTTTAAACCAATAAAAAAATATGTAGTGTATGGAGACTTTTTAGATTGAATGTATGTGACTAGTTGCTGACTTACAACAAATATACTTAATGTATGTGACGTAGTGTATCAACTATTCTATTATATACATTGTGTCCCTCAAAGTTTTATACAAATAGAGAAAAAGTTTTTCTTACATTTTACAAAAAAATTATACTTGATAAAAAGTTCTGCATGACTTGTGGATCCATAATCAGGTAAACAATTTTTAAAATATTGGCTAAAATACAGGGAAAACAGAAAATAATGATTTGGTCGGAGAGATAAATACGTACAAACTGTAGTAGGAAGTTGGAAATTATATGGAGATTTTTTTAATTTATAAAATATTTAAAATGCTGTACAACGTTTAGCACAAAAATTGATTACTATAAAGATAATGACACGTACTCGTAAATATGGAATGTTAAAAAGAAAATCACATAAGAAGACTCTTTAAAACGAGCCGAGTTTAAATATAAAAAGTAAATGATGCCATTTATAAAAGGGTACGTTTGGTTAGGTTTGTATTTATTAATAATTTTGGATTTTGCATCTTGAGATGGTTAAAAAATTTTTTTTGATAATTTTTTCGTTACCTCTCACAATAACTTAATACAAGAGCTTTACCGCACCATTGGGACACCCTGTATTGTATATACAAGAATGGAAAAAGAAAGGGTTCACCACCGTTCTACGACGGACCAATAAAGATTCAGGATTTGTGGGTGGGTGGGTTGTATTTGTGGTATATCCTTAAGATATAGTGAAGTGCATATTTACCTGCCACTTTTTGCATAATTCCTTTTTCGTAATAGTACCGTAAAGATCTACTTAATTTGTCGTAATTCATAGCTGGTCGATTTTTCTGTGCGCCCCACCTTCTGGCTACCTGTAAATTTATTAAAATATTCGAAAGCTAAGGTAAGTATACAGAGTGGCCAACCGAAAACGAAACAGAGCCATGTGCAGGAACCTCGTCAACATTTAAAAAAAACGCTCAGACCCGTCGATTTTTGATTAAAGGGGGACACTCTTTTCCGGTATTTTTGACTCCACTACTTTAAACCCCAAGCGATTTTTAAATGGCATTAGGGGTCAAATAAGATGTCTTTTAAAAGTTTTGAAAATTCTCTTTACAATAGTCTTTAAATTTTACATTTCCTCCCAATACTTTGAAAAAAACTACCTGTTAAAATTCCAATTAGTTTAGTAGCTTACTTACTACTTAATTGATTAAATTTTCAAACTGATGACCGCCCTCTTCCATACAATAATATTTTGTTCAAACGTTCACGCATATTTCGAAGAATTTCCGAAGTAATTCGACGGCACTCGTCTACGATTCTTTGACGCAAATCTTCCGACGACGCTGGTTGTGTTTTATAGATTTTACTTTTCAGATGTTCCTACAAAAAAAATCAAGAGGCGATAAATCTGGCAATCGTGGAGGCCATTCAATGCTGCCTCTTCTTCCAATCCAATGCCGTGGAAAACGTTAGTCTAAATACTGACGAACAATAGCCGCTCAATGCGTAGTAGCACCGTCCTATTAAAAATAAAAATGATCTTTGTCATACTGTGGATTATTTTCAAATATATCAGTCAAGGCAGGGTCAATAGCGTCTTCCAGTAATTGCAAATACATTTCACCCATACACTGTTGAGTTTACATCGGACCAATAGCGGCAATTGTGGCGATTTACCGTCTCGTGCAAGAAAAAACTGCATTTATTGGAAAAACAGATATTAAAAATAAACTGTGGATCGTTCCCTGCTCGCGCACTCATTATTTCGCAAAACTGCAAACGGCGGTCATAATCATGCTCTTTAAGTTTATGGATTAAACGTATTTTATATGGATGGAATTTATTCTTCTTCAAAATGGTTTGGAAGCTAGTTTAATTGATCCCAGACACAAATTCCAGCTGTCTCCTACTCAACGTAAGATCAAGATTTTTAGAAGTGATAACAAATTGCCACAGAGCAATTTAAAGCAGAAAATAGGTACTAAATTTATACCATTGGCGTACTTAACTCGAATGAATGACATTTGTACCGTTTGTGATTGTTTGCAGATAAGTTTAACATTTAAAATCTAATTTCTCAATAAGTAATAGGCGGAATTATAAAATTTAAAAACTATTTTATAGGGAATTGTAAGATCTTTTGAAATACATCTTATTCGATCCCCGATTCTATTTAAATATTTTGGGGTAATTCTTACCCTCGCTTCGGGTGGAAAGTAGTGGAGTCAAAAATACCGGAAAAGAGTGTCCCCCTTTAATAAAAAACCCACCGGTCTGAGCATTTTTTAAAATGTTGACGAGGTTCCTGCAAATGACTGTTTTGTTTTCGGTTGGCCAACCTTTATAAGAGTATTAAAAAAAAACTACTTTTTTTTGCTCCCCAAGCCAATAGTACGTAACGGTCTTTTTGGCCAAATTTTACTCCAAAAAGAACGACTTTTGTGGCCTGCTTAACTTAACTTAAGTGTTTGATTACGACGCGACGACGGTACAGCGCTTGTGTATTCATTCGGCTAAACGTAATCTTATATCCTAATAAAATTAACAATGTCTCATAGCTACATTGTTGTTAGTGAAAAGTAAAGCGATATAATAAATAGATAAAAAAGATTATATTTAAAATAACTCTTGAAATTTTAACAATCTTTTTAGTTTTTTTATTATTTTGATCTCGGTAATTAATACTAACAAAAAAGCCAGTGTGCTTAAACTCCCAAATAGTTAGTCGGATCGACAATAAAAATGGAAGACTACTTATCTTAAGTCTTCATAAACGAAGAGGGAAAATGATTAGAAATTTTGACGAAAAGGCAAAATAAATTGTTTGAAGGGAAACAGTCGCTACAGTAGGTACATACAAAAAGTGGCGAGAGAAGAATAAAAATTCGTTATCTACCTCGAAAGAAATAATTTAATTGTTTACTTTGAAAATCTTACATAAAAACTTATGCCACCAACTTTAGCCAACTACTTTCGGCTGGGTTCAAGAAAAATAGTATACGACCCACGGCCAGAATGTTAGATGCCCTGACGTATGTGATATAAAAGCCGAGGAAATCCAACTTTCTTGCCTTTGGTCGTAATATACTATTTCACTTCATATTTTGCTGCAGACCTGATGAATGCAATTTTTTTTGTATGGAAATACATTAGAACCTCGATAAGATAAAAAGATCAAGGTAAACGTTAAATAGTTTGAGCTATTGAGTTTTTAACTTACTAAGGGTTTAAGTTAAGGAAATTTTAATGGTTCATTTTTTTTACTTAATGAGCTCATGTTCTTGTTTAGGGATTATACATTCGAAAGGTTAGGTTAAATTCAAGTATAAACATTTTATTTTAGATTTAAAGCTATAGTTAGTTATCTTATTCAATTTTATTTAATCGAAACATTACTTTGAGTTAGTAATGTCCAATTTCCAAATTATTCGTTTAAGTTACCGAGGGTTTATATTTTAAGGTTTTTGGTTGTGAGAGAAAAATAAGCCAAAAATTTATTAGATTAATACGTTATCGAGATTGGCTATGGATTATCTAAAATGCCGATAATTTATTTATTTTTAAATATAAATAAATGAACTTTTTATGTACCTCTTCTGGTTCGATTAATTTGAATTCCATTCCCCGACCCGTCCAGGCTATACATCCGGCGCTAGCATCTGGAGCATCCAGTAACGCCACCAGGAATTGCCATAATTGTAGCGAACCTCGTCTACCAGTACAATTCGGAAGACTATTGTGTTTGCTCTCTGAAGTGTCCTTTAGCTTTTCTAGCGACTTTTCATTAAATTCTAAAAAAAAAAAGTTTTTTGATAAAATACGTATTATTGTAAAACATGTACGAAACAAACTCCATGAAATCGGTGGAAATATTCTGCAGTACATACATACATATAGTCACGCCTTTTTTCCGTAAGGGTAGTCAGAGACCACCTCCACTTCCTTCCACTTGCTACGGTTCTTACACACAATTTTTGCTTCCTCTACTTTCATCAGTGCTCTCATACATGCTCGTCGGTTGTTGGTACTCTTGATCTGGCCTTTCTTCAAAACAATGTCGATCTGATCGAGATATGTTCGCCGAGGTCGACCTCTACCGTCTTGTTCATTAATACTCGCCTTATAAATCTTTTTTGTAAATCTTCCTTTATCCATCCTTTCTACGCATCCAAACCATCTAAGTATTTCCTTATCTATCTTTGTTCTTTGTAACCATGTCTTTTCATGCTTCTTCTGCCAAACCCAACATTCACTACCATACATAAGTGTTGGAACCAGCACTCCACTACGCACAATCAGACGTGCCTTTTTAAACACGTTCTTTTTTTTGTATCCTGCTTTCTCTAATAGGCGGGGCTTACGCCTGATTCTCGAACCCGATCCCCCCACTCAGCTGGCCTCGCGCCTCTCGGGCGTAAGCCCTGCCTATTAGAGTGAGTACGAAACAACCTCTCGATCGACTTTCTCTTTCCCATCGGGAGCCAAGTCTACCCGCAGTCTACTCTCCTATGTCTATGGGTTAGGTTGGGCTAATTTTTTTACGTTCACTGCCTTAATTAATACCGCTTATTATTAGCCTAACCCAAACTAACGTCATAACCTAACACCAACAGTACCTGGTGAAGAAATTTGAAAATGCGGGGACGTATTAAAAAAGACCCATAAATTGGTTTGCCATGCTTGCGAAAAAAAATTTAGCAGTGTATTGACTAAAAATCGATATATTAAAAATATACACCACGAAAATGTTGAAGAAAGCAGGAGCCAAACCAAACATGGAGCATGCGCAGATTGTTCCGCACTGGATTGGTCGGCTTGACTTTAATGTATGCTAAACAGCCACGGCGAAGCCACACATTCTTGTCTAACACCCTTTTCGATGTTAAACCAGTCCGTGTAAGCTCCGTTTATCCTTACACAATCAGTGGAATCCTCGTAAAGTGATTTCAGTGCTCGTATTAAACTACCGCTCACCCCGTACATAGAAAATGTCGACCACAATTCACTCCCCACCATTCTGTCATAGCCCTTTTTCAAGCCTACAAAAGCGCAGTAGACTATTTGACTTCTAGCCAAGAATATTTCGACTATACCTCGTATTGAAAAAACCTGATCCATACATATCTTTCCTTTTTTAAATCCTGCTTGCACATCCCATATCATCTCATCAATATCTTTGCATATAGTTTGCCGACGATGCTGAGTAAACTATAACCTCGCTAGTTCTTACATTAGGTTATTTATTATTTAATGATTTTGATTTACAAATTATGAAATTTTAATTTTTAATACTGCAATTAATTTGAAAATCCAAAAAAACCACTGTAATTTCATAGTTTTAAGTTTTTACCTCTTTTGGCAGTCCCAATAACTGTCATCTTTTTTTTAAATATTAAAATGATCAGAAGTATTTAAGTCGTAAAATTAGTTGATCAGTTTACATCACTGCAGAGAGAACTGAAATTGTCATGTATATTTTAAAAATATCGAAATGGTTGGGATAACTGCAAAAAATTTTAATGAAAGGAATCTCGGTAAAAATGTCAATCATTAATTCGTGTCAAAGTTAATATCTAAATTTACAGAAACATGCAATGCGTCACAGCGTTACCAAAGAGCTAAGACCTAAGCTAGATCTACGTCGAACTAACGACGTTTTAACTTTATCCAGAAAGCCCATTGGAAATGCGATCGCGGCCATAACAGGACACTGTGCAGGTGGATACCACGCAGGCTACATGGGAATCGCAGAGCTACGACACGACTTTTGTAGAAGCTGTCACGATGAGGAAGAGGAGGAAACAATGGTATATCCTCTCTGCCACTGCCCTGCCCTAGGCAGAAAACGGCTTTCTATACTAGGGCAACCGAACTTTGATGACTTATCTAATCTCAGCTCAGTAGGCATTAAAGACCTTATACTTTTTATTAAAAGTTCCAACTGTTTCTCACGGTAGAGGCGGAAGGCACCAGCGTCCATCACGTTATCACAACGGGCCAAAAGGCCTAAGTGGGTTTCCTCTGAATCACCGTTTTAACCTAACCTAACCTAACCTTGTCGTGCAAGCTCTTTCATCAATGTCATTGATTGGTACGTGATACTCGCGAATCGGTATTTATGTCATATATGTTTCCGACTCTGATATATTTAACAATCATACAATCAAATGATTTAAAAAAAATAACTCAATAAAATTTCTTTTAAAAAATCTAGCGGGTTAGAAAATTTATGGTGTGAAAAGTAAAGTCCCGCTTATAAATTTTAATGTGCTCATGTGGTACGATAAGTTTGAAAAATACTATTTAACGTCTTAATGAGTTCTCTTTAACCAATTCTTAGCATCTAGAATAAGCATATGGAAGCGGGAATCGAAGCCAGATTTATGCCGTAATCAAATTTAACTCCCTGCGGCTCAAATAAAAAAAAACGCTGCATACTGTCGCGAACGCGGTATCAAATAATGCATTTATCCCTGGGTGGCAATCTATGTAGATTTTAATAACGAAAGAATGAATTTTGATTTTCAATAAAGCCGCACGATATTTTCATCACGTTTTCCATATCGATGAAAGGTTGTGTAAGCGTACTCGAAGGGAATTTTGAAATGTCATCGGCTGGTTTACGAATACAAATTTTTGTTGAATGTTTTTGTTTAATTTTCCATTATTAAGCCTTATTAATATTTTTTTACGTAAAAAACGAATAATTTTTTATAGACAGCAACGTCATTCAATTATTAAAGTCTATTAAATCTAACGATAGTTAAAAATATTTGCCTGTGACGGATATTGTAGAAAATACAACTATCAACGTTAAGGAAGAGTTCATTAAACTGGAAAATTCTGCAAAGAAGGTTGGCCTACAAATAAACGAAGATAAAACAAAATACATGACTAAAACAAGAACAGAACGAAGAGACGGGATAGGACAAAATGTGACAATGGACCACTATAATTTTGAAAGTGTTCATGAGTTTAATTATTTGGGAGCTACAATCAGCTCAGATAATAATATAACACAAGAGATTAACAACAGAATTCAGGGAGCCAATCGCTGCTGTTTTGCACTACAAAAAATAATGTACGTGTAAAGTAATGTACTTGAAAGGAAAAAAAATGTTAAAAGGGTCAATTCTGACAATACAGTTGCCACTGTTTTTAAAGACCATCCATGAAATTAATTCGGCACACCCGTCGTGTGTTGAATTTAAAATATAGCTCGGTACGAAAATTTTGAAAGAAAATGGTTATCACGATTATAAACTTCACAACTTGGAACACTTGTCAGATCATCATCAACAACGAAGAATTAAATAGGTTGCCCAAGTGATGGTAAACTTAGAGATCAATGGCAATCTTTTTTTTCAGCATGTGTTGTCGAAGGAAGTGGTCTCTGCCTACCCCTATGGGAAAAAGGCGCGACTTTATGTATGTATGTATGTTGTGGATGGACGAAAGCCGTTTTGTTAGTAACGATAAGCCCAATAAACATTTTTGGGCTACTGAAAATCCACATTTTGTCAATCCGAATGATAACCAAGGACACTCGTGAATTAACGTTTGGTGTGGTATTATTAATGGGCATTTGATTGGTCCATATTTTTACGAAGGGATTTTACATAGTGAGCGATATTTGCAACTTTTCACGAAGAACTTCCTTTGCTTCTCGAAAATGTGCCATTACAGCTGCAAGCAAGCATGTGTTTTCAGCATGATGAAGCTCCACCGTATAAAGCAAAAATTGTCAAATATCTTTATGTAACGTACGTAGAAAATTGGATAGATTTAAATGAACCGATACGGTGAGCGCCTAAATCACCGGACTTGACCCCACTAGACTTCTTCCTGTGAGGAACTTTAAAAAATAAAGTTTACAGAACACCATCCGTTAACTTGGAACATTGAAAAAAAATCAGACATGCTTGCGATAAACTATCTAGTAAAATGTTACGCAAGGCTTCAGAGAAAGAAGTAAGGCGGAGATTAGATAAGTGCTTAGAAGTAGGAGGTGGTTGCATCTAAAATTTGTTGCATTGATTCAACATACTTTGTTTCTTTCTGTGGTATTAGCAGTAACAAATTATGCGTTTTGTAATGTTAAATTAATAAATAATACTAATAAATAATGTTTAATTATTGACAGATGCGATTTTGCTATTTGCTTGCATTAGGCACACATTTTTTGATGAATAATATTCGGTAGCTGTTACAAAGTTTTTACTATGCGCAAATGGTAACCAACTGGCTAAAATGGACACTCCGCGTCTTTAAAGACAAAGTGGGTACATTTGTAATTTACCCCAATGAATATACTTGAAATAGGTGCTTACCTAATATTAGTGCACTTAATTGTGAAAAAATGTGGTTTTATTGTTATATATAAACCAACTATTCAGTGTATAACAGATCCCAGTGATCTGATGTGAGTTTGGGTTATCAACGAATTCTTCCACCACTCATGTTTCATGTTTCTATGCCACATCTTGTCAAACTTGTCAAATTAGTAAACTCAATTTTCTGGTTGTTTCATTAGTTCAGTTATCTCCACTTCATGACTTAGCTAAGTCGGTTGTGCTCTTACTTGAAGTAGACACATTTTATGTTAATTTTTAATGCAATTAATTTCACCCATCCTATATCAAGGATTTTTAACAAATTTTATATGTATGTTTTTTAAAATATGGGATTGATATTTCTCCCTTTTTATAATTGACATCCTTTATGGATCTCTTGCATTAAAAAAAATACTCCACCTCTATTAAGGCCCGTCTGGCTATTGCCTCCGGTGGTTGTCTATGTATTTTTTGTATCTTTGTACAATGGAAATCAGACCAGCAGACCGCCCGGCAAGGATCCGAAAACAGCATAACACACAGTGCGCCACCGCGAGGCATGGTCCGAAAAAGACAGGCAATTCCTGGGACCTAGAACCACGCTGCACCCAATCTAGTACCTTTGTACCTTGTACAAGTTCTGTACTGGGTGGGAACAATGTAGTCACCCAAGAACCGCCCATTCACTCCAGCGCTTTGCAGCAGCACAGCAAGCGCTCCACCGCCCCCGGATCCCCGCCACACAACCCGCAGGCCAGGCCTCCATTATACAGTTTTAGCTGATTCCTGTTCATTGGTAACAGTTCTGCCGTTCTTTTATGGCACGGTCCATTGATGTATTATTTCCCGTGTTTGTTTCCTGGTATACTTTTCTAGTAGTTTTTTTGTTTTTCCGAACCTCTTCATGCAAATTCGTCTACTTCCTCATTACCTACAAATTCCTGGCGTCATGGAACCCGTATCAGTTTGACGTGATTACGGTCTACCAGCGTGCACACGACTAAGGCTGTCTACTACAGGATATCGCCCGGTTTCCTGTAGGCTCCGTTAGCGACGGTGCTCCCCCACCGCCATGCATCCATTAGCACGGGTCGCATAACACTTTGGATTGGGAGTCTTTTAGTCGCCTTTTTGATAAATTTCAATTTTTAACTTTTTTTCTATGCCAATTTTAATATTTTTAATAATTTATTTTTTCTATCAAAGTTTACTTGCTTACAGGGAAGCACTGTTGAAGGCTGAAATGCCGAAAGCGCTCTGCTATGAATAAATAAAAAAATTGTTGCACAGACTTATTTTTTCTACATTATTGTTATATCTTCGGTTCTTGTCATTGTAACAAGATAAAATATATACTACTTTTAATTCTTATCATAAGATTTTTAATAAAAAAAGTGTCATTAAAATTGGTTCTCTAGTTTTTGCGTGATGCTTGAACAAACAAACAGACAGACAAACACCATATCGTAACCTTTTTACTCGCTTTATATTAGCTTGACTCGTATCTATCTATCTATCTATGTAACGGAATCTTTGGACACGATTTTCCCCCACTTAAAAACATCGGATCGACTTGAAACTTTGTATACTTCTAAGAGACCGATGACAATACAATAATTTTATAAATTTTTTAAAAACCCGAACTAAAAAATGAAAAATAAATAATAGTTTAAAAAAACTAAGAAAACCGAATTAAAAAATAATAATAATTAATATAAATTGATATATTTGATAATAAACAGATATTGGTAAAAGTAAAGTCTCCTTGAAGAAAACGTAAACATTATAAAAAGCACCCCACGCTATTGATTGTAAAATTATGTTTTATAAAGCGTGTTGTCTTAGTTTTTTTTTTAAACTATTATTTATTTGTAAATACCTTTGATGTATAGACCTACTTCTGTTATAGTTTTATAATGGTATGGATAATAGATTACGATTTGCAGGTACCTTTATCTAATTATTTGTAGAAATAAAAAAAAAGAACATTGACATCAGTGTTTACATCTCGTCAACAAAGCAGAAAGAGGAATTATACTTGTCGGCCATTTATAGGCCTCCTCTACCTAGTTGTGCATATATTACGAATAAGTGTAATGGATTAGGGGTGCATTTAATAGCTATATTAATATTGATCAGTTTCAATTAAAATCGGCTACAATATACCCGAGGGTTTCATTAAATGCAAACCCACGGACTATGCAAGTTTGCTTTGGTAAACAAGCCGATTATTATTAAACCCCTTATTGTAAATATATTTTTAGCCGTCGGTGCTGCTCTTTAACTTCAACTTCGATTCCGTTCTCCGTGTGTTTATTAGGTGGTGCGTCAACGAACAAATTTTTTTTATTAATTTCCCCTTTTTTTGTTTTGTTTGAAATCTCAAACGAAATAAGGCTTGTAAATTTATGTTGTGCGATTATTGGAGATAAAATAAAATGTTGTAAAAATATTAAAGGAAGTTCTAAAAAAGGATAAATTTTTACAGAAACAACTTCTGAAAAAGGATTCTACACCAGCAGTTACGAAATACCAATTTAGTTAAAAAAAAAAAATTGTAACAGTTGTTTACAAGTTACAGTTAAACATCTGAAAATGAACATCGTACGACGGGTAATAAATCTCAAAACATAGTTTGTGATAAGGTGTCAATAGGAACATTAGAGATTCTTTTTCGATCTTTGTAATGAAATAAATATTTGTTATTAAATAAAATAAAAAAAAGAATAGTGAATAGTGGATAGACTTTTTGTGACCTGGCTTTCTTGACAAGTTTATGGATGTTGAAGTGATCGGTTTTTCCTCCAGTAGTTCTATTTCAAAAAAAATTGTTTTTAAGCCATTTCTCCTTAGCTTTTACTATCTTTTTCCTAATTACTAAACACAACTAAGTGTAACTAGCGCCCTCTATTAACAATAATAATTTTCGTAAAATTGCCAATTTTCAAACTGAAATTGTAAAAACATGAAAATTATTGCGAAAATCAAAATCCATATTATAATTTTAAACACCTGGTATCTCGGAAACTAGCAATATTTGTATGTTGGACAGAATCATCATATTTGAGGTCTAGAATTTACAATTAAAAAATTGGACATTTCCAATGAATCACCCTGTATACTAGCTAAAAATCCAAAAATACAATTTTACAGTATTCTCAATAGTATAAAATTATAACTTTTAATTCAAAATAACTTTACTTTATAACATTCTTCTGTATTGTAAAAAATAAAGGTACTTTACTCCTGATTAAAGTTTCTATTTTTTGACAAACCTCGTATATGCTCTAAAAAAATCAATATCTGATGGTGTCATTTTTATTTTTGAACCATGCAAAACTTTTTATCAGGAATAAATATTTTTTATAAAACCAATAATAAAAAAGTTTTTCATATGGTTCTAACTTAAGTAGACGCACTGTTTATGAAGACAATTTTTGGACAATTTTTTTTTCAATAAAAATTCACTTTCTAAAAAAACTATCACACAAGCTTAATTAACAATTTGATCAAAGGAATAAACCACAAGAATATATTTTCTTACTCGAGGACACACTCGGCTAATTTTATTAAAAGGTTTTAAAAAAAATAAAAAAATAGTGATAATAAATGAATAAGATTGTTGTGAATAAGCATTTTTTTGAAATACTTACCCTTATATTCTTTATCTGTAGGTTCTTGCTTGATTGGTGTGTGATTTTCTGATGTTTGGTTTCCAGTTAAAGCGGCACCAGTTGATTCTACTCGAACTGTCGACGAAGAAATTTTACTATACAATGAATTTGAATAAAAGCAACCGGAATTGTGGTAACCATTTGAATAAATTCCATCCAAATTTGTACTAGTATTGTATGAGGTATACCCTGGTGATTTATGATTGAGATGTACATCCGTTTGATTTGATTCTGTTTTTAAACCTGAAAATAAAACATATGCTAGAGGAAAAAGAACATACCAAAACAAAATTAATAACGGTATCAGTTTTATAGTCATTATCTTTTCAGAATGACATTAATAATGATCCAAGTTTCCAAGGTTTTAAAATAAGCGATAAACATTTTTTGAAATGAAGTAACTTGGAGCTAGGTTTAGTTATCTAAAGACACAGTGAAATTTATTATTAAAAAAATAAGGGAAGCCTTTTCATGCATTTGATATGGGTATGTAATATTTAAAATGTACCTATGGAAATAGTATATTCTTCAACGACTGCAAAATGATTAGATGGCTATTATTCTCAAGGATGAAAATTTCAAAACGAGCCGCAGGCGAGTTTTGAAATCATCCGAGAGAATAATAGCCATTATACGCGAGTAGAAGACTATACTTTCTACACGACCATCGCCGACCATCACCTTCACTCTTTAAATTCTCTATCTTATTGTCTTAATCGAATAGTCGAGATAACAGTTCATCAGCATGAACATGACATTCGCGATATTGAGTTAGAGGAGCAGAGCCCACTCATGAAAAGCTGTTCTATTGCAGCTTCCTCATTGATCTTAGCCTGTCGGATCCTGAATATTAAAATTGGTGATTGGTTGTCAGCTGTTGAATATTGTTTTAGGATTCAACATATCCAAGGAATCATAGGAATGGTCGTAGAGAAAATTAATTTTTCGTAGTAGTTATTTAGAGTTAATATAGTAACAAATTAAGACAAAGTGTGGAATACTATTAATTTGAATAAGTTTATTTGTGACACTTGAATCCTGAGATACATTCAATATTAGCAATACAAAATGGTGGTTTACTTGATTCAAATTTCGTTGAGAAGTTAATCATAAGTTACAATACCAATTGGTTAACTAAGTTACAACCCGCCCTAAGGGAGACAAAAATGGTCGTTGACTTATCATTACTGGTCTCTAATGGGAACACTGTCATTAGTAATGACCATGCGCAGTCAATATTTCATCATAACTCAGCTAATTTTAAAATAAGAAAAAGAAATATCATTCCAAATTATCAATGTTGAAAATAAATGAAGAAGTAATGTTGAAAAGAATTTTGATCGTAATGACATTACAGATAATGACATTTTTATTCTTATGTAGGCGCTGGCTTTGTTTAAATTTAAAGACTATTGTATAGAGAATT
The DNA here is from genome assembly GCA_950111635.1 of Agelastica alni. Lineage (NCBI taxonomy): Eukaryota > Metazoa > Arthropoda > Insecta > Coleoptera > Chrysomelidae > Agelastica > Agelastica alni. Next base: position 22,239,714 of record OX467710.1, read on the forward strand.
GTGAGAGATTTTGAAAGAAATCTTATTCGACCCCCAATGCCATTTAAAAACTTTGGGGTAATTCTTAACCTCGCTTGGGGTTGAAAGTAGTGGAGTCAAAAATACCCTCTTTAATCAAAAATCGACGGGTCTAAGCGTTTTTTTAAAATACTGACGAGATTCTTGCAAAAGGCTCTGTTTCGTTTTCGATTGGCAACGCTGTATAGGAGTTTTTTCACAAATACTACTCCAGAACATTACAGTTCCACCTTTAAATTTTTGGCCGCTGGTCGTCTGATCGAATCCAACTCTTACATTGACTACTTTTGATGATCTAAACCATAATTTAAATGGTCAATTTCATTCTGTCTTAATAGTTTGTAAACACTTAACTGTCTTCTGATAAATAATTCTTAAGCGCGAAATCTCTTTCAGACCTACCGACCTAGGTCGGCAAGAATGCCAGGTCAGCAGGGTTTAAAGGGTAAACCCATTATCTTCTCTTCTTTTTTATTTTTTTATGCCAAAACAATAAGGCAATGCAGATTAATTCATCATTATCCATTTCGTTTTTTCACGTAGAAAGTACATTTTACTTCACTCGGCAAGCGCTAGATTGCCTCTGAGCGAGAATCAAGAAAGACCGGCGTGTGTGTGATGATGAACCCGGATTCTATTTTGTTCTTATAGAACAGAACAGAATTGAGAGGTCTGTGTCCTGCTTAAGATACGTAGCTTGCAAAAGTTGCCTCTGAAGCTCTGGATGGATAATATAGTTTCTTGTTGCTATTTGAGCTACAAATCGGTCCCTAAGTGCTTTTCCAAAACATGCCTTATTTTTTCAAATTCCTAATCTGGAGTTGGTACCTGTTTAAACAACTCCTTGTCCAACTCCTACGATTCTTACAACCTTTCTTTGCGAATTTCCTGCTCTACCAAAATAATAATTCTTCTTATTTGTACTACTGTTAACCCAACATTAGGCATTTCGTCAAATATAGCACAGTATCAATTTATTAACTTAGAAACAATTTTACAGCTGATTAAAATTATTAAGAATACAGCAAAAATTCTGATCGGACATTTTTTTTTTTTTGTTAGTGAACACATTCATTTTTTGTTTTATTTTACAAACAATATTTCTTCCAACGTTGCAGCGGTATTTTTTATAATCAAGTATAAGTCTTAATAATTTGTGTAGCATAAATAAGAGCAATTTGTGCTAGGTACGTGAATTTGTATAAAAATATATTCCGAACGTTGCGAACTCGAGCAAAAACCGACAGAAACAGCATAAAATGTGACATTCTCATAAAGAGGGTGCATCCCGCAGTGAAGCGAACCGCGTCGACGTATACAAAACTAAATGGATGTTTCGTCTCTCTAAAAGAACTACTGACAGGTTGATCTCTGAGCACAGCGTGCATCCAGATTACTGCCTTCTACTTAACCGCCACTGTGTGCAAGACGATAATATACATACGACGTAAATTTTCTCCACTTTTTTCCACCTTTTCTTTATTTTTAGTTTTGTGCACCTAAACGTCAAACGGAATATTTGGTATTTTCAAAACAAAAAATCACGAACAAATGAAAAAATAGTACGAAAATAGATACAAATTTAAGAATTATAATAAAATTTGTTTATATTCTACCTAATTAATGATATTTACTAAATAATTTACAAAAAATCACGAACAAATGGAAAAATAATACGAAAATAGAGTAATTTTATACTACCACCGTCCCCTCGTTTTTTGGCTCTAGAAAATCGAAAAATCAACATTTTTGAGTGTTTTTCCTTTAAATCTTCGTTTTTACGGCGGATTTACGACAAAAATTACGGGAATAAAAAAAATTAAAACTTATATTAGCTTCAGGGCTTTAAATGTTCATGTTAACTCACTCATTCACGTACAATTGTTGATAACTTTTTTACAAGTAATCAAATGAAGCTTTTATATCTTTTTTCTTAATCTACACAAAAAAACCGAACATATTAAAAAAAATTATACAAAAATGTTGATTTTTCATGTTTTTACAGTTTAAAATAATAATAATAGTATTCCAAGATTCACGGATGCAAGGAGGAGATTATGTTAGGATATGTTAGTTTATGTTTAGATTACGTTATAGCAATCAAAGATTGCATAATTTTTTTGATCTCCTACAAGATTTTTTCGACGATAATATGAGTGATTATTTAATATGATATTTGAATATGATACATGGTTAATTTTCTTTTTTTTTCATCATTTTAACATTATTAATCTGAAATCTTACCTATTTTATTATTTATAATGAATAAACATTTTATACGATTTGTTTTTCAAAATGTCTGTTTTTTTGTGTAGATTAACAAAAAAATATATTCAAAGATGTGCGTTTATGATCGCATTTAAAGTCATCAAACCATATGAAATCTTTAAGTGAGATATTTCCTATATTTTTTCCATAAATCCGCCGTAAAAACAAAGATTTTAAAAAAAATTCATCGAAATCGGATGGTTTTTCAATTCTATAGAGCCAAAAAACGAGGGGACCGCGATAGTATAAAATTACCAAAAATAGATACGAAATTAAGAATTATTGCAGAAATCCTACAAGGCGCACGAACTGCGATAAATAAATCGTTTATACGTTTTTCAATGGATGTTACTGAAACTACTTGTGTGATTGCTCTTTTACTTTAAGCAAGAAATAAACGACGTAAACATTATTAAGTACGTCCAATAAAAAGTCAAATATTATCAAAAGAACAGTTTTACAAGTTATTTGAAGATTTATGTGAGCACCCTAAGAAGTTATTCCAGCATTGGATACTGAATGATAAAGTAGTTTTTACGAATTGTTGGGTAAACAATTCGTAAAACATTGGACCATCAGTAACGTATTACTGATAATACGAGTGGGCCACAGAAAACAGTCCAACCCGATATTTGGCAGTATTCATAAGAATTTAAAGAAATGCTGAAACACGTCGAAATGTGTTCCAATATGTTACGATACAGATATCTGTCATTTGTCAACCCCTTCTCTTCCACTTCCCCAACCCCTTAATCTAAAATAGGAAATGTACCATGTGTGGCACATCATTATAAAGGCATTTAGATGGAGTATTCAGGCATATAATCATCCATGATTTTTTTCCGATATTTACACTGTCTTTGCAAAAAAGTCTTAATTAATTTAAAGTGCTACACCATATTTTGATGATGTGTCAATTTTTTCTGTCACACTGTCATATCAAAAGATACAATCTCAATTCGTTGTGCAATTAAATATAACATTTTGAAAGTATTCATATATAGGTACCTAAATTGATTTACTAACATCAATGTTACATAAAGTGTCTTAGAATTAAATTACTAATTTGTTTACAAAATTCATTCAACAGAAAAATTGACACGATATTTAAACATACCAAAGGATACGAAATTGCATTCGCATTAGAATAGGGAATATGCATGTGATTCAAATAAGGGTAAAATATTTTTTTACTAAACTTTATTACTTAAGAATAATGCCACCATCAATATTTTTGATTATAATTTTTTTTTGAACAAGTTAGTTTTTAAAAAGTGCGAAAATATTGTGGGAAATTCAAACATTTGAAAATGACGTCATTGGACAGAGCGAATGTGACGTAAAAGTATGTATCAACAAATATCAATAACATCGAGTATCGAGGGAGTCTCACTAGTTAGGTTAGGTATTTGGTATTTGCTTAGAAGTGTTTGTGAATCAGTCAGTTTTATTAAAATTTTATGGCAAATGTAGGAGTACAATTACATTTGTTTTGTAAGAAATAACTCGAAAAACTTTGGAAAATGACTGAAAGTGGTTTGGTGGAGGCGCGTTTAAATTTCCCGTGTTGGTTGGCCATTTTTAACTTTTAACTTTTTTAAATACCTTATTGACGTTGAAATTTTTTTTTACTATTATAAAGCGATGTAAACGATCGAATAAAAGTTAAAAAAAATACATGCATATTCCCTATTTCCGTTGATTACATACTCGAATATTCTAGATTAGACTTGAATACCTAGGTCACATCATGCGAAACGAAAGAAGATTCGCTTTGCTGCAGACAATCCTACAAGGAAAAATCTTTGAAAAATAGAACCAGGAAGACGAAGGATATCACGGCTCAAAAATCTCAGTATCTGGTTCAACAAAATATCCCTAGAATCCTTCCGGAATGCTGCAGACACAGTTAGGATTGTTATTGCCAAAACTCGCAACAGATTGGCAGAAGATAAGAATTAAAGAGCTTAGGTGTAATAATCCACATATAGCTGCTTATTGATAATGCTTATTTATATCTTAAATATTCCAGTGTAAAAAATTGTAAAATATTTACAAAGCTGTTCATCGTGTCCTCATGAATATATAGCTAACTATTTTCGTAGAGGCAGCAGGAAAAGTTGCAAATACTTTCTTTATGCAGAATCTTATTTTACCTATTTGTTGCACTTTTTTTAAGATAAAATTTGACTTAAGACAAAATAATCTTCCATACATATTTTTTTACAGTGGCAATTTATAAAATTTCACAATCTTTAGTTATTATAAAAAAAAACATTTTAAATGCAAAAATAAAATTGACTTACCGTTTTGCGAAGTCTGGTGAAAATCTGTTTCTGTATTGTAGGATTCACTATCATCAGTACCACAACTACTTCCTGAAAATAATTAATTTTTAATATTAACCAGTGATGAATAATTTTAATGAATTCAAAACAAATCTCGATACAGGCATCCAACAAAATCCATTTGAAGAGCCAGTTAATAAAATATCCCGCAAGCGATTGCTAAGTTGGTATTGCACCATTTGTGCTGCATTTGTTATACAGGGTGTGAGTATAAAAATTTACAACAGACATTATCTCTTGAACAAAAGAAAATGTATGTAATGTAATGTGTGTAATGTAAGTATGTAATGTTAAACAGAATAGCAATGAAAAAGATAAGAAATTTAGACAGAACTCTTTCTTTCACTTCCTTGCTCCACGTAACCCAAACACAAAAAATTAAAAATATCAGTGGTGCGACCCGAGAGGTCCATATGACTAACTTCCCAGTGAAAAAAATAAAAAAATACCATATGTTTTGTTGTTATATTTATTATTAAAATTATTATAACAAACGATTGTAAATTGTTTATAACAAATTATAATTGTCATTAACAATATTCTGTTTATTTCAACCGTATTCATTCAAACTTTTTTTTATCTTTTTATAAGCGGGAGTTATTTTCAATTGTTTATAACGATTGAATTTTTTTTTTAATTATTATGACCAATAATCATTTGTAAGTAATAATATTTAATTGTTAAAAACAATGCTTGATTATTTCTAACAATAATTTTTTACTGTTTACTGACACAAGTTTAAAATTCTCCAATTTCTATATTTGTTTTCTAAAACTATCTCTTTTTATGAAATATTGTCATCATATTTTTAATACAAATTATCCTAACATGCAATAATCATATTATTCAAAAGATCTTAAAATTCTGTATTAAAAATAGTATAACTTATGAATTATAAAATTCAGGTAGTTTACTATTTTTTTCAGTTTTTTTATTTTCCATAAAAAACAGCTAAACCGATTATGTTGAAAATCTAATCAGTTCTAAGTTGCGTAGTTATGCGTCGAATGCAATTGGTCCCATGTCGATATCATTTTTTGTTCTCAAGATAATCGAGACGAAAAATAATTCCGAACGCACATACGTACATACACACAAACAGACGTCCACTTAAAAACTATTGTATTCGACTCTGGGGACCTTGAAATGTGGAGATATGTCAAAATTCGGGATTCGCAAAATCGGACCCATTACTATAACTTCCCACTGGGAAGTTAATAAAGAGCCCCCTTTTTTGGAAAACCTACAATTAAGTAGTAAATTAATGTAAAAGATTATCAATATGATAATATATTTTTCAGGTTAGTAGTATTTTAAACCAATTACACAGGATAATTTTCTTATTTAAACTTATTAGATTCCCTATTTATTTTGTAATCAGGATAATTCTACTCAAATTCTGACGCCATAAAAAATAAAACTAAAGCGGTGATAAATGACTTATATTTACTGCAATAAAATAAGTACTGAATGTTAGGTCATAATTCACGTCGATCTCATGATTCTTTTAATTTCTTAATTGATATTTATTACGGTTTTGTCTGCTATACATGTGTCTACCGAAACATTAAGAATTTTGAAAAAAGTTTTTTAGCATGAATTATTATCGTGTAAACATTACTTTTGTGAAATGTTGATGCTGATTACTTTTTAGAAACATATATTAGTTTCTTATTTTGGTGTTGGACCTATAGAACAGATTAATTACGCACAGATATGAAACACGGCGAAAAATCAAAGGATTTTCTGATGTATGTATGGACATTAAAATGGGTTTGATTGCATTGTTGCCACTATTGTTGCTCAAATTATTTAATAACGTTTCTGTGGGATCGAGACTTACGTCCGAATATCCCGACCGCACACAAATGCTGTTTAAATACACACGAGGATTTTTAAATTGGCTTCAATTCTTATCTCTCTCGCCGTAAGACTTTCTACCTTATAGGGCCGGATTTAGAGGAGGGCATCCAAGGCTACAACTCTGGTGCTTCCACAAAAGAGAGGCCCACACAAATTCCGACTAGTAAAAAACTGTCACAATAAGTTATTTAAAAAAACTCGAATAAAAAAAATGTTCATTTTATTTGGGGCCATGGGGCCTCCACTCGTTTGTTGCCTCGAGGCCTCTAGACCTCTAAATCCGGCCCTGCCCCCTCAACTTTCTCATCTGTCTGTAAATTGTGTCTATAGGTATATTTTAGTGATATTATTTTTGTATAGGTAGAAATCCGTTTCAAAATGTGTTAAATAATTTGTAGGTGAAAATAAACAATTTAAAAAAGTTTCAAGTGATTTGTAAATTCCCAAATTATTTTACAAATATTTCTTTAATAAAGTAATTTTTATGATTATAGTGATTAAACTAAATATATTTTTTTTCCTGTTTTGCAAAGAGTTACCCAAAAGGCCATCAACGTGAATAATTTGCACTCACGTGGCAATATACATGACTGGAAAAAAACGCTTTTTAAACTTTGTCGAACAAATTACTAATTCGCCATACTTTTTTTCAGTCAACCCTGAACGGAGATATAGATACACAGGTATCTAGCTAAAATGTTCGCAATACGCGAATATCTATTCCCCACGGATTCAGTCCATTATTTAGCCTTTTGCATAATTGATGATTAACAACAGGTGAAAAGCTTTGTAACAGAGTAACAAAGACCATTTCATTGTCAATAGGAGCGTTCTCGCTCTTTTTGTATTTGACGGAACGAGATGGAAAATCGTAACGATCCCACCGGTACGGAGGGGTTAAATGCTCGCATTTAGTCTATTAATTATGAACAAGTTGGTATTACTTACCTTCTTGATGCCAGCAGGGCTCTCTCCAATCCGTTGGGAATGAGGCTGCTGAAATTTAAGCATCATATTTTGCGTTAGACTTTTTGTCTCTCATCATAAAATCTAATTAACTATGTTATACGTCATTTATAATTGTTTTGACGATAAATTTAACGTATGATTATATTTCGTTGCTCTAATATCTATTGTTGAGACTATTGTGAAATAACCTTTCATTGTCGTACTACCATTAAAAGCAAAAAGTCTTTGGTAAATATTAAAGGCTACAAATTAACTAATTGAAAAATTTCTCTTTCGTTTTAAAGCTATAATCATGGGCGTCGTTTAGGGAAAGTAAAAGGGACATTTGTCCTCCCCTGAACATATTTATTTGGGAATGAGCAATTATATCTAGAAACTCTGATTTGTGGACCCCAATAATAATTTGCGAAAATAATTCCTAGGATTTATCATCATCATCACATTCAGAACATCTGATATATAGTTTGTCGATTGCTCTCCTAACGGTGTTTCGCCATCTCATCCGATTAGAAGTCAGTTCGAAAGCCCCAATGACGTTTAGATCAAGACACATCTTTGTTAGATCCACCCAGCTTGTAAGAGATCAACCACGTCGTCGACGTGGCTCTGTACAACTAATTTCTTCATGATGTCATTTCTGTGAATGTGTCCAAAAAATGTCAGGGCACTATGGAGGACAGGCGCCTTAGATTACCAATCTCATTTAGAACTGAGACGTTCGTTCTATGTGCCGTCCATGGAATCCGCAGCATTCTCCTCAAGCACCACATCTCGAAGGCATCTATACGATGGCAATCAGCCTGTCTGTAGTCCACGGCTCTGACGCGTACAAAAAGATGGAAAAACCAGGGATCGGACCAGAGATATTTTAGTTGTTTTGGTGATGTTAAAATCATGCCATATTCTATTGATTTTTGTCATGGCTAGTCGTGCCTGTTGAATGCGCCGGCGGATTACTTTTTTGCTGCTGCCTGTGTTTTAAATTAACAATCCGAGGTATACAAAGTTCTGCGCCACTTGACAGCTTCCAACTTGGGATTTTTGAGTATGGTTGTTATGTTCTCTGTCTATAATCATCAATTTAGTCTTGTTGTAATTGACTTTAAGGCCGTAAGCCCCGCTAGTTTGTTTTAAGGTATTAAGAAGAGCTAATAGTTCAGCTTCTGTGGTTGCTAGGAGAGCTGTGTCGTCGGCGAATCTTAAGTTAGACATCCTAGTTCCACCAATAGTAATACCTCCCTCCCAGTTGTCCAGCACCTGTCGCATGATAAATTCAGAGTAAGCGTTGAAGAGCATAGGGAATAGTATCCAGCCCTTCTTCTTGTTGTGCCATACGCCCTGGGGGGCGTCGGCGACCTCTCTGCAACTATTCATGTGCACGCTCAATCAGTGTTGCATGAATAGAAGGGACCTACAGTTTAATGCCGGTTCCGAACGGCTAGTTTAGAGGGGCCTTACTAGGCAGAATACATTCGGTGGTTTGCCATTGCCTTCCGAACGGCAGCGGTCGCTTATAATTCGTTGGTTTGACCTGGGAATCGAACCCGGGTCTCTTGGTGCAGAGGCTGGCGCGCTAGCAACTACACCACGGCCACTGACGAACTCCTTTTTCCATTTTTAAAAAACTCACAAATATGGATGCAGTATCGGTGGTTAATGTAAACTAGCACTCTTTAGGGGATTATTGTTTAAATATGCATAAACTTTAGGTTTAGGTTTCAGTAACGACTGGGAAATTTTCTTTTTAAAATAATTTTTGATATAAAATTTCCGTACCGAATCTCCCGCGAGTTTGAATTATTCCCCGTAAATCTTGTCTCGGTTGCGAATTTTTTTCAAAAAATTCGCACCTCCAAATATTTTTCGGAAATTATTCTAGCTCTAGGGAGATTATAAGTGGAAATTATAATTTTAATTCTCAGACTAGATCTCAGGCGCAAAATTTTATTCATGCTGTGTCCAGTTCAACGTTATTAGTTTCATTAAAAATAATTTCCAAATATTCTTCGCAGCTGAAACTTGTGACAAATATCCTTCTCCAGAACAAGATTATATGTACTTTGTAATATTTAATGTATATGACAAACTGCCAAAAGGCTATAGTACACAATTCTTTAAAATCAATTCTCAAACGTTTTCGGCAACATTGCCATCATCAGGAGAGAATTTTGTCAACATTCTTTACAAAGGGTCAACATCAACATCTTATTTGTAAGGAAAGAGTTAAGAAGATTAACAATTAAAAAAATAAAATGGTAACCTAGTAATCCTAGATACCTCCGCTATAAGACAAGAATTAATTATTTCTCTTCCCCAAAAAAATTTCTAACGACGCCCTTGACAACAATCAAGAATCAACAATTTTTTTTCTATTTTTTACGGAGGTATAGCTCTAAACTAGAGTATTAGGGGGTGTACTGATAATACTTAAGGATGACTTACCATGTGATTGAGAAGATTTGTAATGTTCTGGATGCTGTTGATAGCAAGACGTAAACGGTGATCCAAAGAAGCAGCCCTGTAAAATTTAATGTAATTAATACGTACTGATTCAACTTATTTGGGTCATTTATAAATTCAAAAAAATATTTTTCATATTATCTGCACATAAACTTCCAACTTTTTTATGCTGTCAAAACTGTAGTTGCATTAGAGGTTATATAACGAATATTGTCTGTTTTCAAAAACAACTATTCAACAATTTACCAATTTACTGTCTGTTTACTACAACGCAAAGTACAATAGTTTAAAAATACCTAGATATTACCCTGTTTAACCCCTACAAATGCTCGTTAAATAAAAACTGCTCCATTCCACATCCTGGCCAGCATTAATTACTCTTGCCAATATATTAAGTGGCATAGAATAAAACTCGATTGCAGACTACGGAAGATGTCAGCACTCGCCTAATGCTTGTCTGAAATTATCTTTATTAATCCCATACCACACAATATAACACATACTAATAAAATATTTAATAACCAATATAAACGACGATCACCGTAATAAGAAAAAACTATATTGTTTGTATATGTGTATTTGTCCGAATTTTATGAACAATTATTTTTTGTTTTAAAACAATATTTATAAATATGAAAATTTATTATAAATATATGTATGAATTATATCAAAAATTACATAAAACACTAACAATAAAAAATTATATTGTTTACTTCTCGTTTCATAACTTCCAAGCTTAAGAAATCAAAAAATAAAATGTACCAATTTTTAAATAAAATAAAAAAACTGATATGTATAAAAAATTCAGTGATGTTGAAATTACTTCAAAATGTGTAATTTTTTTCAATTATAGTTACTTTTGGAAAATTGTAATTAATAAAAATTAAAATTGTAATTAATTACAATTAAAAAATTTGGTGTAATTTTAAATAATCAATTACATTAACCTACTGAAAAAGGTCAGGGGTAGGAAGCTAAAAAAAGTTTTAAAACAAATAAAACATTGATTTCAGTACTGATTATTTTAAGCTGACTGTTTACAGGTTTGTTTAAACTTTCCACGTATTAAAAACATTATACATAGGTACTTTTGTAGAATGTAATTCTGAAAACGTAATTGTTATTATAACGAAACTAGTAATTAAATTACAAATAAATTACAATTAAAGAGCAAGTAATTAATAACTACTTTACATTACATTACATTACAATTTTGCGGTTGGGCCTTTGGTGTCGGCACCTATGTCACCTAGATCTTTTGACCCTCTGTGATTACCTCTGTGTCTTCAAGGCATTAGAATTCTAGTCCGGTGATTTTGGCAAACCTTGAGATTTCTGTTGGCCCTGTCTCTTTTAGATCGCTTGGATCCATAATCATACGGCCCCAGGTTTGATACCTGTACCCCGCTAGCATCGGGCAGTGACACAGAATGTGTATAATGCTCTACTCCTCTCCGCATAGTCGGCAGTTTTTCTCGGCCGCCAGCTTAAGTTTGAAGAGGTGCGCCCTTAGTGCGATGTGTCCTGTGAGCAGGCCAAGCGTGCTGCTTCGTCTACTCCGGTCCATCGTCCAGAGTGCATCAGCCCTCTTCTGAAGAGGTCTTTTCATCAGCTGTTTTAATGTTTTGCAGCCAGTATTTGCATTCCACTGAGCAATATGTTCTTTTTCTACCATTAATTGTTTTTAAATGTCATAAATTATGTCTCATTGTTATAAGTAAAAGGTGTTTATTGTAATTAGTTATTTTTAAAATTTAAGTATGTTAACCGAACAGGAAAGAATAATGATTCTTGTAATGAGAGGTTACGGTGATCGTAAAAGAACTTATGATGAGGTAGCTTACTTATTTAATGATACTTATCCAATATCCTAAAATCTTAAAAACATTGTGTACAAGACAAACCCTGATAATCAGGATGAACTGAGAAATAGAATACTGTTAACAGTCCGTCAAATAACAAATCAGCAGTTGCGTAATACCATATCCGCTTTTTATAAGAGACTTGGATACTGTCAAATGAAAGAAGGAAGATAATTTGAACATCTAATAAAATGAGATTAATAAGTTATTTGTTCCTGTTAATTATTTTGGTAATAAAAACGTTCCCGTAAACTTTTTTCTCAATAACTGTAGAATAAATAAGGTTAGAATTATGCGGTTTTAACGGTTGTATTTGTAATATAATAGATCATAAAAAACTAAAAATATATACAGGGTATACTATTTGAAAAATTATGTCAATAAGTTATTTTTTCTTGTAAACCTAACAGAAAGTTTAAAAAAAAAACAATATTTAAATTTAAATTGCGTTCTTTTAAATAAGAACGTGTATCGGCACGAGCATTCAGTCATTACAGCTTATCACAAGTGCTGTGTTCAGTCACTTAGGTGTCACTTATGTTCAGTCGAGTTAGTTAGTTTAGTATGAAATTAATAATAATAATAATCTTTATTCAAAAATTATGAAGTAAATAGTGTTAGATTGTTAAAGTAAATTGTAATTTGTGATAATTAAATAAAAACTATTATTGTTAAGTCTGTACCACCTTCGAGGATACTTCACGAATTGTTGTCCCTAAAATGGAAATGTTGCAACACAACTTTTGTGAGCCGGAGCGCTGTCCTGGTGGAAGAGCACATCTCGACTCAATTTTCCTCTTCTCTTTTCTCTGATCGCTTCGTGTACTTTTGGTATTAAATTCGCATAATATTCACCTGTTATGGTACTGTAGCCATGATCTTACCAGCTGATGGAACAACACGACATTTCATAGGGGGAGGGGAACCCCTATACCGCCATTTCACGCTTCGTTCTGGATTCTGGATTAAAGTGATGAGCCCATGTTTCGTCGACCGTAAGAAATCGCTTAAATTCATCGGGATTCCTGTTAATGATCAAATTTGTCTCCGCTGCAACCTGGCGAACACGCTTCTGTTTTGCCGTCAGCATTCGTGAAATCCAACGTGCAGAGAGTTTTTTGAGACCCAATTCCTGATGTAAAATTTTTTCAACGCTTTCAACAGAAAACCCACATGTCTTTGCTATAGCCCTGACTGTAATTCTTCTGCCATTTAATACCACGTCATGGACTAAATTCAAATTTTCTTTGGTCACCACAGTTTCGAAGGCTCATGCACCTGGTGCATGTTAACAGGGCTCTCTTCCCAGTTTGAAATCTCGTGACTAGTTCTTGATTACCTGAAGGAGCAGAGTCACCCAATACTTCTACTATGTCCTTATAAATTTCTTGCGGTAATAATCCCTTTTTACAGAGTCCCATATCACACCTATCTTAATTTTGTCCATTTTTATAAAATCATACACACCTCAATGGAAAAAAATTATTATTTAACTTACACGAACTGATATGCTGATGCTAATTGGCACACGCTAATGTCGTATAATAAGCTTTTGCCTGACACTTTATTTGCATTTGTCATTCAACGTCAACTGTGTTTGGGACAACAAGTCGTGAGCTATCCTCATATTAAAGAAGTCATAGGAGCAACAATTCTTAAATATGATTAAAATCGGAAACCTGACATTTTTTTGGTCTGCTCCGCGTAAAATGCCCCTTACATCAAATATTTAAACAAAAATAAAGAGTGCAATAAGCATACTAATTAAATGATATTTACTTATGCTCTTGGATCGTATAATTTAATTATTTCTGTCAATAAGGGCAAGTCTCTGGGCAACAGTATATTAAATTTCATTAGCTCTTTATGTCTGTATCGAGCATTTTTTATATGGAAAGGTACACTGTATTAATTTTCAAAAAGACCATTTGGAGATTTGATTAATATACGGGTTTATCTACAAAAAATTTAAAAACATGCATTGTATTTGTTTCATAAAAATATAAAATCTTGTCTTATCTTATATACAGAGTTGACCAAAAGTCTGGAAACGGACAATTATCTCGTAAATTGCTAGTTCGAATTGTACAAAATTTGGGATAAGCCTATTTTGAGATACGCAGATTCCAGATTTGATATTTGCAATGTTGTCAGATTTGCCGTTTCTCTGATAATATTAGTCACTTTGGTTTTTTAAATACATGACCCTGTACATTCAGTCATTATTGGAATCTCCTTCTTAATACGAGTTTAGTCATATGTAACAATTATGATTTTATGTACTTTTAAAGGTCTAGTCAAGGTCTAAACAAACATGGAGAAATGTGGTAGACGCATTCTACCATCGATTAGGGTACTGTCAACTTACAAATGGAGCACATTTTGAACACTAGATTAAGTAATCATTATGTTAAAAATGTTATCTTTAAATTGTTACGTTTAAATTTAGTTAAAAATAGTTTGTATTAAAAAAATTATTGGGACAATAATTAGGCGTTGCCAACACCTCTATTTGATTTATTTAAGACCTTCTAGGCTACACAGAATCATAAATGTTACATATGGCTAAACTCGTATTAAAGATAAAATTCCAATGATGACTGAATATACAGGGTGATGTATTTAAAAAACCAAAGTGACTAATAATATCAGAAAAACGGCAAATCTGACAACATTAAAAATGTCACTTTTGGAATCTCCGTATCTCAAAATAGGCTTATCCCAAATTTTATACAATTCGGACTAGCAATTTACGAGATAATTGTCCGTTTCCAGACTTTTGGTCCACTCTGTATAGTCTTATCAAGTGGTAGCAAAAAAATACGCGATGTGTTTAAATGATTAAATAACTGATATAAAATATGTGACAAATGTTTTTATGGCGATGCCAAAAAAGTAGTGTGGGTGTTAAGTATTATATTGTTAACATACATACATATAGTCACGTCTTTTTCCCGTAGTGGTAGGCAGAGACCACTTTCTTCTACATGCTACGATTCTTACACTTATATTTTGCTTCCTCTACTCTCATCAATGCTTTCATACATGCTCGTCGGTTGTTGGTACTCTTGACCTGGCCTTTCTTCAAAACAATGTTGATCTGATCGAGATATGTTCGTCGAGGTCGACCTCTACCGACTTGTCCATTCACACTCACCTCATAAATTTGTTTCGTCAATCTTCCTTTATCCATCCTTTCTACGTGTCCAAACCTCTAAGCATTCCTTTATCTATCTTTGTAACCACATCTTCTTTTACACCACAGCGTTCTCTTATCTCACTATTCTTTACTTTATCCAACCTAGTCACTCCGGCTATACCTCTCAGACTACTTATCTCCACAGTATTAATCCTATTTTCATGCTTCTTTTGCCAAACCCAACATTTACTACCATACATAAGTGTAGGAACCAACACTGCCCTATACACAGCCAGACGTGCCTTTTTTGACACTTTCTGGGTGTTCATAAAGCTATACAGTGCCCCATTCATTTGTTTTCCTGCCAACACCCTTTGCTTAATGTCACTGTCATACTTTCTATAACAAACGGACTGTCGGTTCTGCTGTGTGGAAGACGAAATTGCTGAACATATACTATGTTCATGCCCCGGCCTGGGAAGAATAAGGTTCAACATATTTGGTTACACTAACCTAGAACCTACCGATTTTAAAAAAATCTCACCCTATACAACCATGAACTTTGTAAGAAGGGCTGGATTGTGCGGTGAACTGTAGCCTCTAGGGGTGAGCCACAATAGACCTACTAAGGGTCGCGGTGGAGGGGCGTCCACGCCCCACTCACATGAAACCTAACCTAACCTACTTTCTATATCTCGTAAATTTTGAACCCAGGTATACAAACTCATTTACTTGTTCCACTCTTTCTTCCTTAATCAGAACTTCACAGTTTGTCATGCTTTCTTTTTTTTTCAAAAACCATTACTTTTGTTTTGCTTACATTTATTTTCATCCCTTTGATTTTTAGGGCATCATGCATACGATTAATCATCGCCTGCAACTCCTCTTCACATGACGCTAATATGACTTGATCATCGGCGTAAAGAAGGCATTTGACGATCAAATCATTCATTTTCAATCCATACGCACTCTCTTTCAAATCTTTTAAACAATCGTCTATGTATATGTTAAACAGCCACGGCGAAGCCACACATTCCTGTCTCACATATTGTTAAAATAAGACTTAAAATAAAAGTCACGAGGAAAAGGAAAAACTTGACATGAAGAAGAGTTCTACAAGCCGAAGGCCCTTTTTATTTATGACCCGATATTGTCATACATAATAAGATTAATGAGCAATAAAATATTTTATGTATTTTATTAGAAACGTTCATTCTGCTAATAAAAATAACACACACACATAATGAAACGGTATTTGAATTAGCAGTTTAAAATTTTTGGTGCTTTTTATCTACCATACTTAGGGATTGGTAAAATTCAATACAGTTATCAAAACTGAGTATTGTAACTGCAGAAAAGTTTCAATATTATATTTTAGTTCCAGTAAAAAGAAGAGTACTAGAAAAAAAGCGCGGGAATGCGAGTGTCTTATGGCGTTCTGCAGGGATCGGTTTTGGGCCCGGTGCTGTGGAATATCTACTACGACGGCATTCTTAGACTACCGGTTCCAAGAGCAGTAAAACTTATAGGATACGCAGATGACCTGGCGGTAGTTGTCATAGAAAAAGATGCGACCAAATTGGTAGAAACCGCAAATAGAGTCCTGGAAGATATTACGCTGTGGCTAACCTCAAAACAAGTAAGCCCGGCACCACAGAAGACCGAGGTGGTAATTTTTGCTGGGGGACGTACCGTCAAGAACATCGAAATAAGAGTGGCAGACTTATCAATAAGAAGCGGAGAGTATCTCAAATATCTCGAAGTTTTCATGGACAGGAACATGACAATGGGCCAACATGTGAGACATGTGATGGAGAAAGCCGAATAAGCCATTGGCAATATCAGAAGACTACTACCAAACATCGGAAGCCCCAGAGCAAGAAATAGGAAGATTCTTTTTAGCGTAAGCAAATCCATAATTCTGTATAGAGCTAATATATGGAAAAGAGCCATAAAGAAAGGAATTTATAGGAACAAGCTGCTCAGTGTCCAGCGAAAAGCAGTCATACGAATCGTGAGTGCATACAGGACGATCTCTACTAGGACGATCTATACTTGAGCGCTATTAGTCATTGCGGGAACTCCACCCATACACCTACTGGTGGAGGAGAAAAGAGAGAATCGAATTTTGGGGTAATTCTTACCTTCGTTTGGGGTTGAAAGTAGTGTAGTCAAAAAAACCGGAAAAGAGTGTCCCTCTTTAATCAAAAATCGACGGGTCTGAGTGTTTTTCTAAAATGGTGACGAGTTTCCTGCTAATGGCTCTGTTTCGTTTTCCGTTGGTCACCCTGTATTGTTAAAAAACCATTATTATTTTTTTAATTTTATCATTCTAGTTGTCATCGTTTTTATATTTTTTGTTTTACGTTAACAATTTTAAATTTTTCAACAAATAATTTTTTTTTAATAATTTCTCATAATGGATTATTCCTTATTACCTTTTTACTGCCGTTAGGGTTTTGTTTGAAAAAAAAACTTTTCCAAACACAATACACACACGTTGTCTTGTCCCCTACCATTCAGTGCGAGATCAAAGTGACAATAAAGGTGTTGTGTTACTATTGTTTACCTTCGTCATTTGTTTCTTTTGTGAAGACTGCTTGATGGCCAATTTCATTACTTAATTTGATGGAAAGAATCAATAAAACTGGAAATCGCTTTGTAAAACCAACTTGGATATAGAAGAATGATATTTGCGCAATTTCTTTACAAGGTTACACTAAATTAGTGATAAATTAATTAATTATACTAGTTTTAATCAAGGAATTAAGAAAAATAATCGTTGAACAATTGGGGGATGTAAACAAAAATAATTACAAAAGACATAAGTTTATTTTTAGTTCCAATGTGGCCTCTTTTTAAGTTTTTAAAACATACATACATACATACATAAAGTCACGCCTTTTTCCCATAGGGGTAGGCAGAGACCACTTCCTTCCACTTCCGCTACGGTTCTTACACACATATTTTGCTTTTACTACTTTTATCAGTGCTCTCATACATGCTCGTCGGTTGTTGGTACTCTTAACCTGGCCTTTCTTCAAAACAAAGTTACTCTGATCAAGATATGTTCTTCGAGGTCGACCTCTACCGACTTGTCCATTTACACTCGCCTTATTAATTTGTTTCGTCAATATTTCTACAACCATCCTTACCACGGGTCCAAACCATCTAAGCATTCCTTTATCTATCTTTGTAACCACATCTTCTTTTACACCACAGCGTTCTCTTATCTCACTATTCTTAACTTTATCCAACCGAGTCACTCCGGCTATACTTTGCAGACTACTCATCTCCGCAGCATTAATCCTATTTTCATGCTTTTTCTGCCAAACCCAACGTTTTTAAAACGATCACTAAATCATACCCCGTTTGATAATTAAAACGTCGCAACAATTCAATGGATTTTGTTGGCTTGACTAAAGTTTTTTTGATGTTTGACAATCTTTTTTTTTTTATTTTATTTAATTGTAAAATAAACAAGTAAATTTAATGAGTTAAGAGAATAACAAATTACAAGTAGCAGCTAATGGTGTACCCAAGCCCGCGCCTAGCACTTTTGGCGCACTTGTGCAAATTTAAAATAACGCCCCAAATTTGTATTACGTTCATATGTCAGTACAGATACGGGTTAAGTTAGGTATTATTATTCACTATTGAAAAACGATTTTAAAAAATATTTTAATAAAGCGCCCTCTATGAGAGTCAGATATAAAGACAAATTCATGGGATGTATCAGCTTCTAAAACATATTCGTATAAAATTTAATTATAATATTTCCAGTAGTTTCGGAAAAATCGTAATAAATGTATATACATTTTTTTCTTCAACGCCCTTTATATTGAATACGGATGGCGTTACGAACATTTTTTACTAAGAAAACTCCAAATAATTTTCAGTTTTCTACCAATCCTAGAGACGGGGTCACCTTTTTTTGAAAAACCCTGTGTAGTCACTCCTTTTTCCTGTAGGAATAGGCAGAGATCACTTTTTACCACTTGCTACGGGTCTTACACGTCTTTCGCTCTTTCTACTTTCATCAGCGCTTTCAAACATGCTTAGCGGTTGCTGACTTTTTTCTTCTTTTTTCATCCATCCTTTCTACGTGTCTAAACCATTTAAACATTCCTTTATCTATCTTTGTTACTACATCTACACCACAGCGTTCCCTTATCTCACTATTCCTCACTTTATTCATCAAAGTCACTCCGGCTTTACTTCTCAGACTACTCAATTCCGCAGCATTAATTTTACTTTCATCCTTCTTCTGCCAAACCCAAAATTCACTATACATAAGTGTAGGGACCACAAGCTGCTAATAAAATTGTGCAGTGCCCCATTTAAGTGTTTTCCTGCAAACACCTTTGCTCAATATTACAATCATACTTTCCGTCTCTCGTAAACTTTGAACCCAAGTAGGTATGCAAAATCTTTAATTTGTTTCACTCATTCTTCTTTAATCATATTGGTTTGCGTCTGACCAGGAGATCGTATCGATTATCTGGTAAATAAATAAATCCTCCAATCAGTACCTCACAGTTTATCATGCTTTCTTATTCAAATACCATTACTTTAGTATTGCTTAATCCGAGTAATTCCTTTGATTTTGAAAAGGATCACTTTTGTCTAAACATAAAGGCGAAGGTAAGAATCTTATTCAACATGAATGGTTCGAATCGTATCATGCAAATGTTAATAATGAAGCATCATCAGAAAATACTATGGATATGAAAAATTGTTAAAAAAGTTTCACCAAAGAGCTTTAAATTTTATACAAAATTGCAACAAAAGCTAATAATTGAATTTCGATCGGCATAAATTACTTTGCTGATCAATTAAATCAATACAATCCGATATTATCGAACCCGGTCGAAAACATTGGTAGAAAATATTGGTGAAATACATTACTAGTACATACTGATTAAAAATGCTAAAAGTAAAACATACGAAAGAAAACAATAATTTATTTGTACATGTCTTTTTAATACTAGTACAGTTATTGTGGGCCCAGGGCCTCGAATAGTCTTAGGGTTATGCACAAAAGATCTGATAGGACGAAGTGCTTGAGAGGCAGCATAGCCTTCACGCCCCCTCCCTACAATCTACAATCTAATGTCAGCTAATTTTGTGACGAAGAAGTTAGTGTGGTCTTTACTAGATGGCAATAGTTACATTAATGGAAAGTCCTACTAGCCCATAATTGAATTACTACCTACCCATTTTTAGACCGTAATTTTTAGATTTTTCACTCAACAATATTTAACAGCATTATTCCACCAATGTAAACGAAAATGAAATTCAAGAAGATGAGTGATATTTAATTACATCAAAAATCGGTTCGTTTTCCCTTCCAAGATGATTGATAATGCCTCAACAAGGTTGTAAACGGGATTTCTAAAATGACGTTTAAGACGCGAAATTGTCTTATTTCCTTATTAGACAGTCGCGAATTTCGGTGGGATTTTTTAAAAGGTATGTTAAAATAATAAAAAAAATTTCTGATTAATCAGCGAACGAATCAAATTTCAGAAAATAATTAACCAGAATAAAACAGAATAAAATTTACGCTACAAATTCCATATGGTTTTCTTGTATATATAGACTGATTAAAAATAAGCAGAAACTTGTAAAATAAAATGATAATGTAGGTACTGGATTTTTTGTTTAAAATCTTTACAAAGTCTTTCCATACTGGAAAAACAGTAAAAAGATTGACTAAATAATAAATATGTAGACTTTAAACAAACAAAGGCAGCTAAAACAACTAGGCATTTTCACTTTATAGCACCACGTTTATTTAACTGTAACATATACATGATTGATTCATAACTATTGGGACATAGGCTAAGGGCGGGTAATTTGGACCAAATATGTCTTAATAAAATAATCTTTTTCTTATTACGCCCTCTCCTCACGAAAGTTGGCGATCCATATGACTAACATGAAGGATACCAACAAGAGCAAAAGAAAGCTACGAGTCGCCGAAATGTCAGTACTGAGAACATTAGCCGGGAAAACAAGAAGAGATCACGTAAGAAACACTGACATTAGAGCACAATGCAACTTACAGGATGTGGTGAGATGGGGAAGGCAGAGGAGAAGAGAATGGTATAACCACGTGAAGAGAATGACCGACGAAAAAATACCACGCATTGTACTAGAGAGAAAACCAGCAGGTACTTGTCCACCCAGAAGACCACCAAAGAGATGGAGAGACAGCTGGCAGTCCACATCTCAGGAAATATTACAGAGGCAAGTCCGGAATCAACGGATCATCTAGATCTCTAACAAGTAGAAGAAGATTATTACTATAGGTGCTGCCTGTGCATCTCAATATAGTTTTCATATTATCACAATGGTCCAGCTTACGATACTCTTATAAGAAACACCTACAAGGGGAATATCAAATACTCTTTAAAGCAAGAGTGTTTTCCACTTTGGAATCGTGGAAGTTTTTGCGTTTGCTTTAATAATAATTGCAGATGAAAGAGGTTCGCTATCAAAAGGTAGTTACTACGATGTTGTTATTTAATAGTAAAATTTTCGCTAATTTATAAATATTGTTAGGGTAGCCAATGCATTTTTGCCTTCACTGTTTGCAATCCACTGCACGGGGTGAGTACTTACCTGGTAGATAGAAATAATTAAAAAACTTTATTTCCAAAAAATAAAAACAGCATAAAATTGTATTTCTTTCAATTTTTAGTGTGTTTTGAATTCTGCAGGTAAATATTATTATTCTTTGTCTTTAATATATAGCTCTTGCTAAACATGTTATATTTCAAAAAATTTAATTTTTTTGTTTTTTTGGTTTTTTATTCTCGTTAAACGTCTTACAGTAAAATTTTACACATGATATAAAAGTAATATTTTTATAGATTAAATCAATCCTATAAAATTGATTTGAGTAGTAAAACAACAATATTTTTGATTAAGCAAAGATAAATTTAAGTACATTTTCGCGTGTCAGAAAAAATATAATTAAAAGAATAAATATTTTAATATGTTACAAAAAGCTTTTTTAGCAAATGTTTAAATAAATACCCTACTTGGTCAATGCATATATTTTTCTTTATCGAAATGCTACCACATAAAAGTTAAGAAGAATAAAATTTGTCTAATTTATATTGAATAAGGGGATAATTGTTAATTAAAAATTAGTTTACAATTTTAAATGAATTTTCTTTTCAACAGTTTTCGATTTTGACAAAAATAAAAGTATTTTACTGTCTGGTAAATTTTTATTTTTTGACAGACCTCATACATGACTGGAAAATTTCGATATCTGACGGTTGCATTTATACTATAACACCATGCAGAACTTTTTATAAAAAATAATTTCTTTCGCTAAATTAATAATGTTACGAGCTTAAGTATAGAATGCTATTATTATTAATGTAAAATTTATAATTAAAAAAAAAAATTAAACTGTCCAAATAACCAAGACTTACCAATCTTCCTAACTCGCTGAAAGTGGCAGAAACTTCTTGATCTTGACTCATTCTTGCTGGCAGATGAAAATCAACTAACTCACAAAACCATTCAGACCAAAAATTACATTCAAGGTACTAACTTTATTAAAGAAACTAATTGACTGCAAAATCCCTTTAAGGGCACAACTGAAAGCGGTGATAACAGGAAATATGATGTGCCTGAAAAGTCAAGAACTCGAAGCACCTGCTGAAAGCCGAAATTACGCGGTGGTGGGAGTGGTAAAGACACGCCTCTGGGGTGCTGAAACGCCCCTGTGAGCGAAATCTTATCAGCTAATATTGTTAAGTATATTAAAGAAAAAATTGCAATAAGCATTTTAATTTACCAGAAAAATCAGCCCGTTTATATAGTTCGGCTTAATCACAAATAACATAATTAAATTAAAAAAATAAATGGCGTTTTAATTTTGTAACTGTATTTTAAAATGTATTCCAGCAGGTTTCAAAATAAAATTCCCTGTGTTATTATAAAGAGCCAACTTAAAGTATTATAAGATTTTTTTTACGTAAGTGAATAAATAACCCATTAGTGAGGTTTTACAGGTAAATAAGAAATTTTAAATTTTGGTGGAGGATTTTTGGATCCATTAAGTTCACTCGCCATATTTAAAAATATGATTTTTTTGTTTATTTTAATCAGACCTACTTTATTCATTACTAACATTTTAGTTAGTATAAAACAATTATAGAAACTCCACAGTCTTTAGATGTAAATAATATGGACTGTATTTTCTTATGAGAGATGCAAAAATATTAACTGATTAAACGTTAATAGCAAATCTTAAATATTACCTACTCGTACATACAGGGAGATTTTTCTCGATGACACATTAGACGATATGGCAAAACTAGTCAGAAAAGAAATCTGAAAATTTGTAATAAGGGGTTTTCGGCATTGGTCTATCGAATCTAAATATGCTCAACTTTTGCGGACTTCCGGTTGTACCGGACGTTGACGTCAACTTCGATATTTTAAAAAAAACACCCTGAATATTTTTAACGTTTTGAATTGCTTACTTAATTATAAATAACTTTTTATAACAAGGTACTCTACCTAAATTTATTGGTTTTCAAAATAATAATTATTTTAGTAAAAAAAATGACGTTTTACTATTATTTAGAAACTCTATTTATTTCGTGATAAATTATAATTAGTCAATTTTTACCATCTACATCTATTACTGATAGACAGCTCAATGTTATCCCAAAAAAATATTTAAATTTTTTTTTACATGTTGATATAAAATCAACGTTAATTTTGAAATATAAAAAATGCTAAAAACTAATTTTTTTTAAATGGCACAAAAGTTATTTATAATTAAATAAGCAATTCAAAAAGTTAAAAATATTCGGAGTATTTCATTTAAAATAACGAAGTTGACGTCAACATCCGGTACAACCTGAATTCGTCAAAAGTCGAGCATTTTTTCATTCGATAGACCAATGCCGAAAACCCCTTATTTCAACTTTTCAGATTTCTTTTCTGACTAATTTTGACATAACGTCTAATGTGCCATCGAGAAAAATCACTCTGTTTAAAAAAAGTCTGAGACCCACTTCGGTTTTGGCCGGGGTTCCTTTTTATTTTTTCTTCTTGCACCGCTGAACTAACTGTCTCTTCGGGATACAGAAATATATTAATTTTTTCCGAAAGTATTAGCACACGATGTCCATAACTGACTATAATTTAATTCAATTTGAAAATTATTTCTCTTTTGTGCCTTTTAGTTATCGATAATTCCGGCTTGAAGCAATACTGTGGAAATGAAATATTTTTGTTTGTTAACCATTTTTTATTTTCTGTATCGTCCAGGATTTTGTTGGTTGCCCATTTAAAATTTCCGAATGGTACGGAGTATTATCTAATACAATGACAGATGCTTCATGTAAAGATGGTAATAGTTCTCTTTTAACCATTTCACAAACATCTCTGTATCCATATTGTCATGATAATCGGCCGATTTTGATTTTGACGAAAATAGGAGATCCGCCCCTTCAACAATCGTCCTGCCAAATTCTTTTTGTTCCTCCCTTATCAAAAATCCAAGTTTCGTCCAGATAAACAAATGAAAAACATTATTGTTTACAGAATATATAATTTCTTAAAAAATCAATTCTTTTGTGCTCGACTCTAGCTTTTTCAAACAAAGCCTTTCGGTTGTCTTTATTTTTGAAATTAAACCCAATATGTTTTTTAAATACCTCCAAAGACTCGTTCTAGAAATTTCAAATAAATCTTTTACACCTTGTTACAACAAAAAGGTACTTTTGGTAAAACTCGATACTGTGTACCGTTTTCGGAATATTTTGATTTGAAAATTATAAAGTAATAACCGATGCTGGTATAAAGTAATGATGTTTTAAAAAAAGGTGACCCCGTCTCTAGGATAGGCAGAAAACTGAAAAATAATTGGGGTTTGCTTGGTAAAAAAATTTCGTAACGCCATCCATATTCAAGATAAAGGGCGTTGAAGAAAAAAAAATTGGTTATTACTTCATAATTTTCAAAATATTCCGAAAACAGTACACAGTATCGAGTAACTTTTTGGTGTAAAATTGAATGATGTTTAAGTTAACTTAAAATTTTAATTAATAAATCCAACTTTAAAAAAGTTATGTTCAATATTACTTGGTACGAACCGTGTAACTAGCGCCCTCTATGAAAGTCAGATACAAAAACATACTTATGGGATGTATCAGCTTCTAATAAATATTCGTATAAAATTTCATTACTATGTTTCCAGTAGTTTTGGCAAAATCGTAATAAATGTGTATAAATTTTGTTTCTTTAACGCCCTTTATCTTGAATACGGATGGCGTTACGAAAATTTTTTACCAAGCAAACCTCGATTATTTTTCAGTTTTCTACCTATTCTAGAGACGGGGTCACCTTTTTTTGAAACACCCTGTATAACTCCAAAATTGTGGCATTTAGGTTTGCCAGTCGTTTCCGTAATAAATGAGGCATTCCATACTTAAAACTCACTCTGTATAATTGTTGTAAAACTTGTTTCAACTTTCTGCCTGATCCTATCCAAAAAGCAGATGTTTGAAATCACACTAAATCGTGTCATTGCAATTGTAATTAATTACATATTCTAATGTAATTATAATATCATGCTTCTACATACAAATGTGATACAAACATATTTTCCTTTTACTTTTGGTCCATTTACCTAAGTTGCGATTTTTCTTCTACAAATGATAATAAATTGTTTATAATAAGAAATATTTATTAATTATAGATACCATATGAAATACTATCTGACCACATATCTACTTGAAAAGAAAAATAAATTTTGCTCAACTCATATATTCAAATTGTAGTTTTGTGAGACATGATTACTCAAGTGTTATTGATGTGAAAACAGCTACCAAAAATGACATCTAAAACAATCGTTACTGTCGTGCAAAAATCTCTCCGTCACTTTTAAATCCAACTAAAAGTCCAAAAGTAACGCTCTTTAATAATTAATCACCTAAATTGTAATACTTAGCAGAGTAAACCTGCCCCAAACCAGGACAATTAATGTTATGATGTATATTTGGAGATCCTGAGCCAAAAAGGATAATCGACAAACATGTAAACTAGATAAATATTGAAAACCGGAAGGCGGGGTCAAACGTTATTGGTGGTAGTGGACCCCCCGCAGGCCAATCGTACTTCCGGTGCTCTTCGACATTCCGCGCAGTCCTGTTGCAGCTCCCGAAAGGATTGAATCGAAATCCTGTGAATGAAGAACGCTTTGCGATGCCGTCGCGAATGCAAATTGTCCGTTTCAATTAAATATTTTTTTTGAAAACGCGTTTTATTCTTTTAAACACTAAGCATTACTTTTTGTAGGTACTAATTAAAAAATAAAACTTTTAGAAGTATCAATTCTTAAAAAAAAAACAAGAAACAAGTTTATTTTAACAAAACTTTGTTACCCAAAGTATCTTAATTAAATTTCTGTGACATTTTATACAATTCTCGTATAAATTTATTTGATATACATAGAATACAAAAATTGCAAAATTCATGCCTAAGACTAACGTTTAGTATTGACAAATTTGAACATAGCAGTCATACATTCAGAATTACTAAATGGTTACACATGAAAAATCGTCGAGAATTGCATTCTACCATGTTTTTTATTAAGCTACAAAAAAAAAACTTTCCACTATATTATGTATTATTATAGTAATTTACGGAACAAGTTCCCAAAGTGATATTTTACGGGATGAGTAGAAAGTTCCCAAGACTCACCTACGGCTCGTCCTGGAATCCTGCAAGTCCCGTAAAATCCCATTTGGATCGTGTTACGTACAATATTTTTTCTGTAGCCATTTGGTATGTTAGAAAAAATATCGATGGATAATAACTTTATATAGACAATTGCATAATATAATAACTCTTATAAATACATTACTTATGAATATTAATTACAGAATTATGATAATTACAATTGTGGACTTAAAGCATCGAGTAATTGCTCCAGAGGCTTGTTGGCTTTAATATTTTAGATTTTTCCATTAAATATGCAAGAATCACTTGTTCATTTATAATATGCACATTTTTATCATTACTCCATTTTTTAAATAAATTGTAAACCAATTCATACCTCTCTCTTGACTCTCTTATCTCATGTCGGATCATTTCAACCTTACTTTCACTACTGATTTCCATTTTTTGGATTTAAAAATCGAAAAAGATAAACCAATGTTACGTGACAATCGCTGTCATAATAAAATACAAGTTCATGTTATTGTCAAAACCGCCTACATAGATATCCAAAATCGTACCGAAAGTGAAAAAAATCGTACCGAAAATATCTATTTTCGGTACGATTTGTGTGGTATTTTCGATTTAATAAATCATACCGAAAATTTTGTTTTCGAGACGGCTGCAGAAAAAATAAAGTACAGAACCGATGTACATTCTCTAAACATATGACATATAAATACTCTTAGTATACCATATTGAGTATTTTAAACGAACGTTTTCTTATTGTATTGTTAACCGACTCAATAATTTACCTCACGATTTCAGTCACTCATTACTAGATTAGATGGTTCGGACAGGTAGAAAGGATGGATGAAGGAAGATTGACGAAACAAATTTATAAGGCGAGTGTGAATGGACAAGTCGATATAGGTCGACCTCGGCGGACATATCTCGATCAGATCAACATTGTTTTGAAGAAAGGCCAAGTCAAGAGTACCAACAACCGACGAGCATGCATGAGAGCCCTGATGAAAATAGAGGAAGCAAAAGATGTGTGTAAGAACCGTAGCAAGTGGAAGGAAGTGGTCTCTGCCTACCCCTACGGGAAAAAGGCGTGACTATATGTATGTATTACTACATAAACTCAAACGAGCTCTCTTCAACTATTATTTTTCTTACCAATAATTTAGTTTTTCGGATTAAAATATATTCCCTTGGTTAATTAATCGCTAAACTATTATTTTTCTTTATTAATTTAAATTATTTATCTATTATTCTAATTGCTGTCTTGGATTTCTTTTTGGGGTTAGATGGAAGAGCAGATGTACGTTAAATGTTATATTAAATAAATACAGCGACATTCTTCGGCCAGAATGTGTGAAAACCGCCTCCTCCAACCTTGTCCTTCGAACAGTCACTGGAGATAATGCACCAATAAGAGAAGAGGCCGAAGTCACACTCACTCTTGGACGGCTTAACATCGTGGATACAGTATACGTCGCAGATATAGAAGACGAATTCATTCTCGGAATGGACCATGCAGCCTTGAAGTGGCTACTGAATATGAAGAACCCTGAAGGTCAGGTAGCAAGGTGGATCGAAAAGTTGAACCAGTACCACTTCAAGACTAAACACCGGCCAGGACGATTACATAACAACGCAGATGTCTTGTCCAGAAGACCATGTGCGGATAACTGCAAGCGCTGTGTGCGGGTCGAGCGTCACGAAGTAATTGCCCATACAAGACAAATAAGACTGACAACTGAAGATGAATGGAAAGCAGCCCATCTAAGACAAGACCAAGAGAATGATTCCAATATTGTGGACTTTCTAGGTTGGAGGGAAAGTGGAGCCGAGAGTCCTACTAGGAAGGACATCTCCGACCGGGCACCAACATTCAAAGCCATGTGGGAACAATGGGATTCCCTTACTGTTGATAATGATTGTTGAAACGAGTTTGGGAGTCGGCCGATGGCAAGAAAACAACTTCCCAAGTGGTCGTGCCCAAGACAAAGATTAATGAAGTCTTGAAGGAGATCCATGAAGGAAAATCAGGTGGTCATCAGGGAGTTAATAAAACTTTGGATAAAATAATACAAAGGTTCTATTGGGTCCAGTGTCGTGACGACGTAGAGAATTGGTGTAGAAGATGCCCAGTTTGTGAAGCGAGTAAAGGTCCTAAAACAAGATCCAGAGGCAAAATGAAACAGTACAATGTATGAGCCCCTTCTGAACGAATTGCCACCTACGTAGCCGTGCCATTTCCAATGACGAATGACGGCAACAGATACATATTGGTTGCTATGGATTACTTTAGTAAGTGGGTTGAAGCTTATGCCCTGCCAAACCAGGAAGCATTTACAGTTGAAAGAGTCCTGGTAGACAACATGTTTTCACGATTCGGAGTACTTATGGAGCTACATTCCGATCAAGGAAGGAATTTCGAATCAAACTTATTCAAGATAGTTGGCGAATTGATGGGAATCAACAAAACCAGGACTACCCCACTACATCCACAGTCAGACGGCATGATTGAAAGGTTTAATCGGACTATGGAAGAACATCTGTCCAAAGTAGTAGAAGAACATCAGAAAGACTGAGATCAACGACTTACATTATTCCTGATGGCCTATAAAGCAGCGGTTCATGATTCTACAAAGCTCACTCCAGCCAGCATAGTCTTCGGAAGGGAACTTCGTTTACCCTGTGATTTGGTGTTTGGGTCACCAAGTGCCGAAGAGAAAGAAGCTCAAGGTTATGCAGACGAGTTACAGGACAGCTTGTTCAAAATCCATGAAACGGCTAGGAAGAGATTGAGTTTGGTAAGCAATAAAATGAAGGCTTGCTATAACATAAGAGCAAATTCGACGGAATTCAAAGAAGGAGATCGATTATGGCTGTATAATCCACAACGAAAGAAAGGTGTGTCTCCCAAGTTGACACCATCTTGGGAAGGGCCATACAAGGTGATAAAAAAGGTAAATGATGTGGTTTATAGAATCCAACGCAGTCCCAGAGCCAAGATGAAAGTCGTCCACTTAGAGAGGTTAAAGCCTTACAATGGTGAGGTTCCGCAAGTGTTTGATCGGGACGATTAAATTTGAGAGGGGGATGATGTTACAAATCCGGTCCTGTCGGCAACCGAGGATTTTTGGCTGCCGAACGGTCTAGCAAAGTCGAGCATAGAAGACAATAGATAATTCGAAAAATTACTGGACCCTTCTCGTGGTTATTCGTTCAGGTATAAAAAAGGGGGACAGCGAGCGAAAAAGGACAGTATCGGCTTATGTGTTTATGAATTAATAAATATAAATAGTTATATAGAGTTGTAAAAGTTGTATAGCTAAGTGAATATCTAAGTGGTTAATAAAAGTAGAATTTATTGTATTGAAATAAACATTGTTTTGTTACTGGATCGAGAGTTTTAATCGCCGAACCCACGGAAGAACTAAAAGTCGTATCAATATATTTCATATTGTACTTTGTACTATTTATTATTACATACAAACTAAATCTTGCCCTAACTATATATAAACAAAATGTAATTCTTCTATTAATTTAATTTAATACTTTTAAAACTTTATAACGAGCAACCCATTTTGGCTTGAATGCTTTTATCACTTCTTTTATTAAAATAAAATCAAATGAACAAAATTAAAAAGACAAAAGAAAAATCGAATCCGTCGAATAAAAGGATCCGAAACGGAGAAAGGTGAAAAATCCAAAAATACTGAATGGTGAAAATTCCGATGTCCAAACGGCCAAAAATCCAAAACGTCTGGGCGGCTAAAATCCAATGGAGTATTGCCAAGTTGGATACTTTTTCCGTCCATGAAACTTTTAATATTTTCCTGTAAGTCCACATCTCAAAGGCTTCAAGTCGTCTTCCGTACCATACAGCAGGGTGGAGAAGACATAACATC
Source organism: Agelastica alni (assembly GCA_950111635.1). Lineage (NCBI taxonomy): Eukaryota > Metazoa > Arthropoda > Insecta > Coleoptera > Chrysomelidae > Agelastica > Agelastica alni. The sequence continues at coordinate 22,270,264 of OX467710.1, forward strand.
TGAGAAATCGGATTCTTACAGTTAACTTCAGATCTCTACAGCACAAGACCCTACTCATGTTTTTAAATGCTGCTCGAGCCTGCTCAATCCTTGATTTCACTTCGGTTTGACTATCCGCGCTGCTAGTTATTATGCTGCCTAGATATTTTATTTTGTTTACTTGCTTTCTTAGTTCACCCCCAACTATTATGTTAGCTATGATATTAGGTTGCTTGCTAATTACCAATACTTTGGTCTTTTTTGCATTTAATCCGAGTCCGGCCATTGCGCATTTTTCGATGACTGCATCCAGTATCCGTTGCAAATCTTCCCGACTGGAGGCCAGCAGTACCGTATCGTTTGCGTAGCGAAGGTTGTTTATGATTTCGCCATTAATAATAATGCCGGCTTGCATATCAGTAAGTGCTTCCCTAAATATTCTTTCAGAGTATACATTAAAGAGCAAGGGCGATAAAATGCAACTTTGCCTTACTCCACGTTTGATCTTTATTTCCGGTGTATCATCACCATCTATTCTAATTACTGAAGTTTGGTTCCAATAAATGTTCAGTTGTTTACCATTATTAATTATATGAAACTCCTAAAACCTCCTAAGAAAAATAAATAGTTTTTTTTTAAATCTATGATGTTTCAAATTTTTAAAAAAATACAGGTTTATATTTAATAATATAAGTTGAAGGTAGCCTGTTAGATCAAAACGTCGAAAATATGATTAAAAGACACATAATTGAAAGATGCTTGGTAAAAAGACATATACATAAACAATATTTAAGAAACCACCTCTGATAAATTATTAAAAATAAAGTTGCCTCCTTGTATATAACGAACGTTACTAACCTTCTACAAACATAATAGACTAATAAAAAGAAGAAACAAGAGGACCAGTTAGGGATAGCAAGTGACAGATGTCACCCACTAGGATTGCAAGTGTAGAAATAAGCAAAGGTAAAATGGTGATTTGAATTTATTAATTAAAAAGATACATTTATATTATAAGCTTAATAATCTAAAACAAAAACATTATATTTAACATGGTAAGTTGTTTGATTTTCAACTATTCTTTCACTAAAATTATATTTTTAGATGCAATTTATGTTACTGTTTAGTCGTCAAGGTAAACTTAGGTTACAAAAGTGGTATGTGGCTCATCCCGATAAACTAAAGAAAAAAATTACTAGAGAATTAATTACTACCATATTAGCTAGGAAACCTAAAATGTGTAGTTTTCTCGAATGGAGAGATTTGAAAATTGTTTACAAAAGGTACAAGTTTAAAGTTAAATAATATCAATCTAGAAAAAGTGATTTCCTTTATTGGAAAATAGCTATAGTATATTTCAAAAATAACGTACAAAAATAAATTCCTAAAATGTATTTAGTACCTATCATTGTTAGAATAATGCTACCCAGTATTCAGCCAGTCATAGGAGGCATACTTGAATGAAGGAACCCAAACAAATAATGTAATTCATGGTATTCTAACAATAGCAGGTAAATACATTTTAAAAATTTATTACTCTGTTATTTTTGAAATGTACTATAGAAACCATTTTTATTTGCCTTTTCTTCATTTATTTTTTTGTTAATATTATAATGTACTGAATTAAAGATTACATAGTGGTTATTTATCTGATACCTAACATAGTTTTTATGTAAATTTTTTAGGTATGCCAGTCTGTATTTTTGCTGTGCAATTGAACAGTGTGACAATGAACTTCTAACGTTGGAAATTATTCATCGTTATGTAGAACTTCTTGATAAATATTTTGGAAGTGTAAGTATGTTTTAAATGAAAAGGAGTATAAGTAATCAAATCAGTAGAAAATATGATAAATTTCATGTTTTTATATGCTAAAAGGTTAAATTTTAATTACATGACATACTGTTGTGATATAATAAATTTAAAGTTAACAGTTTTTAAAAGCTTAAAGAAGAATCAAAATAATGTGTTTAGTAATTAGAATCTGAAATTATGCATGTTTTTATATTTCTTTATTGATATTATTTTTATGTTAAAAAAACTTTAAATTACAATTATTTTAGTTATATTGTGTTTCATATATATTTAGGTGTGTGAGTTGGATATAATATTTAACTTTGAGAAAGCTTACTTTATATTGGATGAATTGATGCTTGGTGGAGAAGTTCAGGAGACAAGCAAGAAAAATGTGCTGAAAGCCATTGCCGCTCAGGATCTTTTACAAGAGGTTAGTGATGGGAATATTGATATTTGAGTGATTCATATACAGTTGCTAATCCTGATACTGACAGCTAAAACTGAAACAATTCTTTTAAATTATTATTTTGTTTTATCACAATGAAATTAGTATTTAATGATCCATTTTATGTTTAGAAAGGTGAGTCAATTATAAACTTCATCACTAGATAAAATAAAAATTGATAAAAGGTATACAAAGTGAACAATGAAAATGGCATTGTTAAAGGCCAATTTAATTAATTTAGAAAAAATGTTAATGTAAAAATATTCTATTATACTTACAAATAAGTTTTAATATTTATATTTAAAAAAGTTTATTGTGTGATACAAGGCAGAGTCCAATAAAAATGTTTTAATTAACATTTAATGCATTTAGAGGTAATGGAAAATCTCATGTACTTGCAACACTGTGCATCTAATTAACCGGCAATGGCGTGAATGCCATACACACAAAACATTGGTCTATTCATATATGCCCTAAAATAAGTGCTAGCTAATAGTCCAGGCAAATTCATTCATATTTGTAAAATCGATATTACAATTAAAAATTGCTAGAATTCCAAATAAAAATAACAGTAACTAATCCATTTCAGTACAAATATAATTAAACCCAAAATAATATTCACATACCATTGCTAACATACAGAATGTCTCCGTAAGTTGGAATCATATGTAAAACTTTTTTATTATTAATTTTAGAAAAAAAAGTTATTCTTTATAAAAAGTTCTGCATATTCTAAAATCTTAAATACAATCATCAGATATCAAATTTTTTCACTTGTATACAAAGTTTGTTAAAAAATATGAACTTTGCTCAAGGATAAAGTAATATTCCCATTTGCAAAATAAATGCATATGCATTCATTACGTGTTTAAATTGTAAAATTATTAGACAAAATTAAAAAATGAAAAGGTTATCATGTTTTTTAGAATCTCAAGAGATAAACGTTCATTCATTATTTATAATGTAGAAAAAAAAATAAAATCTTATTTTTCATTATACATGGATGTTATTGCATATTTAAACGTGGTTTTTATTTCTGATCAACTTTTTTTTATAATAAGTTTCGATATTGTCAAAAATAAAGGTACTTTACTCTTGGACAAAATGCATATTTTTTGACAAACCTCGTATACAACTGAAGTTTTTTTATATCTGATAATTGTATTTTAGATTTTAGAGCATTCAAAACTGTTTATGAAGAATAACTTTTTTTCCTAAAATTAACAATAAAAAAGTTTTCCATATGGTTCCAACTTCAGAGACATACTATTTATATCACACCCTTTTTCAATATTATTAAACTAATAGTTCGCAACTGTGTTGCACAGTCCATGAGAGTTTCCTTGATCCCTAAAAAAGTATGTTAGGATTCGATAGTCTAGAGATAAATTACTAATGAAAGAGACATGTTCCCTTTTTATTCACAAAGAAGCTGTTTTAAATCGAATTGGTTACCACACAACAACATCTTTGCTTCTTCTACATGAATACTTGTTTGTTTATTGTCAAGCAGTGCTATTCGTGTTTTGTTGATGTTTCATCCCACTCTTACCAAACAGCTACTTTCCTTCACTTTTAATAGTAATTCATTTCTACTATGTCCATGCAACTGAACCATTTTGGAATTACTTGAATACCCAATGTACAATTTTATTGTATGTGAATAATAGTCATTGCCTCTCCCACTTCATTGTATTCTGATTTAATTCTTCTTTTGATACATAATCTTGTATAGTTGTCATAGTTGCACACAGAGTTGCATTCAAAGATCCTTACATTTTGATTTTTATGCCACTAGTAATAGTAAAATCAAATGCGACTTCATTTTTTGTCTGCTAGTGAAATTTTGAAACTACCTTTTTTTAACTTTTATAATCTTCTAAATTTTAAAAGCTTGCAAGAGACAATTAAGTTCCTCGTATTTTTTTGTTGGCCACTCTTAAGGTTTTCATTTAATGAAAGTAGAATTATTCAATTTTTTTTTAAAAGTAACAAAAGGGAATATCTTAAAAATTAAATACAAAATTTTACTGTTTAAAATAACAATTTTATAATTAGTTAAATATATTAATTAAGAAAAAATGAACGTTTAAAGTTAGGTTTGTTAATTTTTTCCAAAATATGCTAGATTAAATTTCATTAATATTTTTAAATAAAATTGACTTCTAAAGGTAATATGTTTTCATATATCTTTTTATCATTTTAAAAAATATTTAATTATTTTATATATTTAGTTTTAATAGTAAATTATGATACAAATACCTACATATTGTTCCAGTATCAGCTGTTAACAGCCCTTTTTTATGGAAATTTTTTTGCACATGGCAGTGTACTCTTTTCTCATTCTACTGCTTTTTGAAATGTATGTTATTTATCCTTTCCATTTTGTGCACACACAGGATTTAAACGACAGTTAAGAGTCCGTTTCTCTTATATTGGTTATGTTAAGTACTACTTGCATAAAATATTAAATTAGATATTTAGGCAAAATGTTTGCCTTGACTTTTAAAAATGCTTAATGAAATAATGTCAAAATGAAATTGTGATTGATATTTACACATTAAAATATTTTATTTTCTGATTGATGCATCATTGATATCACATTTTAATATGCATAAACTAATAAGACGGTAAAATACACATTTTAAGAATAAGTCTAGTTTAAAAATAAATTTTTTTATAAATTACTTGTTAAAATAAGGTTCAGTTTTAAAAAAATAAATTTTAATATGGTGCGAAATACTCATGCAGTAACTAATATTTTTTCAAAAAACAAAATATCTTCTTTACAAAAATAAACATTTTTAAACACAAATCAAGCCTTCCAAAATGTAAGTAACGGTTTTTACATATTTTATTATTAATTTTTTAGTGTTCAAAATTTCTTCTAATTTTTAAAATACAGTAGGTGTGTAAATATTATTCAGTCTGTATTTTGATACTTTATTTAGTGACATTATTAAATAAATCAAATTATATTTTAGGCAATATTTCACATTTATCCATATAATTTTGCAAGTATTAATTTAAAAATTATTATTATATATATTTATCAATTTGCATGCTTATTATTTGCTTGAAATTGCTTGATTTAATAGCATGGTTGAATGCATGGAATAATTCGATGAGTAAACACTTTATTAATACTTTTTTTAATTTAAGGGAAGTTATATACTAAATAGATAAAAAACAGTAAGACTGAGAGAAAATTTGTTTATAACTAAATCATATTAGTTGTGTGCCCATAAAAATAATATGAAACCATAAATTAAAAGATTTTAAATGAGTGCAAATAAAACGATACTACTCAATATTGTTTTAAACAATGCAGATATAACAACTCTTAACGCTTATTTTTAATGTCTCGAATTTTGTTATACAGCACAAGGTATTAATGTAACCAATTGTAACATACTACTAATCTTATTAGCTTAATTATATACATTCATCATTACTGTATTGCTTGTAGAAACATTAATGATGATTGGTATTATTGCCAGAATTTTGTATTATTTTAAAATATCACAAACATCTAGTCAATGTGACAAAACCAAAATAGAATACAAATGGGAGGACCACTATGAATAAGTGCTTTTTGTTGTGTATTGTTTTGTTTTCACATAATTATAAAAAAAACAAAATTCATTCATTTTTGCTTCAACAATTAATGGTAAACAAATTTATCACAATTAGGGGGATTTATATGTTCTGGAACATTTTTATCCTTCTCTCCTGCAAAAATAGTTCTTTTTATTAGATTTTTAATGACTTTCGCATAAAACTGCATTAAAGTCTCAAAATTTTTATACAACATATAGTTACCCATATTTAATGATTAAAAACCATTAAATTCTGAAAGTTAATTTTCAGTAAGGTGTACTAATTTTAAATATTTTATTTTAAATAAATTCCTACAATGAAAATTTAGTTAAAATTGCTTTTTTTTTACTAATTGGAATTTTTGTGGATATCTTCGTTACCCCAAACTGTAACATCTATTAAAGGAAACAAAATTTGTTTTCAAAGTAAGTGGTAAAACTTTTACTCTAGTAAATTGTGTATAAAGTAATGAATCAATAATTTTATCTACTATAGAATTTATACTCAATGATATAAAATGTCTTCAAACAATATTATCTTAAATATGTTTACCTAATTGTAAGTTTTGGTATTAAAATTTTAAAAAAAATTCAAAGTAATTGAGAAAAAAAACAATTTTTCCAATCCATAAAAGTTTAAACACAAATTTGCACTTTAAAAAAATTATATTTAATGTTCTGTTGCTGTTCCTATTTTGTCATGTACTTAAGTGCGGTAGAGATAAATTACTATTGAAGGCACACTTCCAGCGTCCCCACTCCACCTTTAACAAAAACATATACTAACTGCCGAATTAAACAGATTGCCAATGGCGTGTCCTTATGGTTACCAAATATTTATCTATCAGAAAATGTAATAAAATTAAAAGTAAATAAATAAAATTATAAATGGAACCTTTAGGTCATTAGGGGTTGTTCTTTTTGCCAGTGACAAAATTGTCATTGCCTGCAAAGACCACGGGGAGATAAGAGCTTATCCTTTCGTTAGATGTTTTTGGAAATGAAATACAAGGTTGTTTATCTGTCTACTGCTTGTGTCTTATCTTGAACACTGTAAAACACCTTTTCGGATATTCCTGTCGCAGCCAATACTCTGCGACGATAACTTTCAATTAACAAGTCATGTTTTGCGTCGTTTTTCATAAGTTTAATTTCATGAGTAATTACCTCTTTTGTTTCCAATAAGTAGTTCTTTTTATCGTTCGACCATTTAAATTTGTCTTTAAATAAAAAACAAGAGAAGCAAAAAACACCCACAAACATTCTAAATGTTAACCTTTACATTATTACACCATCCTGCTAAAATTTAGGCGCGTACTTTGTAACCGTCAAGTAGGATCTTCGGTAAACGTCATGTTTTGTATTCCCACTCCGTCGAATTTAGTTGCGTGGTAAGCCTTTCAATAATAATTATTCTCTACAATCAATGAATCTGCAACCAGTTTGAATAAGTATTAGAGTAACTATTTAACTAGTCAGCTCGTGGGACATTTTTTTTAAAAATGAATGCATTCATGAATGTGATGATATTAATGTTTTACCATCTAATACGTTGCATAAAAAGTTCCGTCTTTATAAAAAATACGCAATTATATTTGATAAATAATAATTGGAAAAGGGAAAAAGTGGATCTTTATAAAGTGGCGATTAAAAGGATAATTTCTAATGATAACTGCAAAAATCCTACTTTCTAAAAATCAATAATTTAATTAAATAGTAGATAAAAAATATACCATTTAAATAAAGTGAAGTTTATTGAAATAAAAGTACCTATATGTGTATTTTACTACTGTACCTTTGTAAGATTTGTTCATTTGTTTTTATTAGGAAGGTTACTTTGTATCATTTAAAAAATACTAGGGGGTTTAAAAGAAACACAAACTTTATTTAACTGAAACAAACTGTCGGAAAATAAATACAAGAGACTAACTAAAAATTAATGACAGGAATTTATCCTAACTATTTGTACAAAAATATTGTGGTGTGGCTTGCAGATGTTGTAAATGATTTCAAGTAACCTTTTGCTCTTATAAAAAACACAAGTTTTATTACTTTAAAAAAAAATAATTAAAAAATTAAAAAAAGACAATTTTCTGGGCAACTTTTATTACTCTTCTGGTTTGGATTAAATGAAGTGTTTCAGCCACACATAATATCCCCAATAGTTTATTGAAGATAAATAAATATTTCAAGATTTTTAATACAGAATGATTACAAAGATACACACGTTTATAATGGGTCACTTCCTATTACATAGAACAATGTGTAATCAAATAATTAAAAATAAACAAACTCAGCCATTAAAATTGCCCTGCAAAATTTATATGCAAAAATCATTTATATTAAATAATACTACAACAAAATCGACAATTCATAATAGTCCTCCAATAAAAACTGATGTAAATATGTTAATAATTTAAGACTGTTACCATTAATTTATAAATTTTTTCATTCCGCCCAAACGTTAATGATATTGTTAAATGTAAAAATGTTCATTACATATGTTCTGCTCCTTTTAATAACGTTAAGAATCATAAGTTTTATAAAATACCAAAATCATCAAAGGTATAATAAGATATGGTGCATTTGGTTATTTTCTTGATAACAATAAAAATAGCAAGTTTCATTATGTCATGATTGTATAGTTTGTATTTATAAAGTATTAAATGTATTTATCTTTAAAAAAGTCTATAAAACAAGCCCAACTTCCAACTAATTTAGGAAAAAATTAAATTATCAAAATATTTAATAATTTTAATTTTGTTTAAAGTAACAACAAATTAATAGACTAAAAGAGGCTATACAGGGTTTTATAAAAAGCTTTGACTAAACTGTACAATTATAACTGTAAAGATTTATCTAACATGTGGGTAATAAATTTTTGTCAATGTTTTGGACCATGCAAGTTGCACTGGACATAAGATAAATCAGTGTCGAAACCTACTAAGCAGTTTTATCAAAGCCTGGGTACTAGACCTCGTCAGAAAAGCTAAGTTAAAGATAGTAGCTGGTTGAGAGAAGTCAGCATGTCTAAAGAAGCGAGTCAAAGTTTGAATATGAAGAGAGAATTGCTGAAACAACTTCTAGTTCCTAAAAGCTAACAAAAATTAACCATTAACTAGGGCAAACAAAATCGAAAAGTTATGATACCAGCAGAAGGACGAGTGCTAGAAGGTAAATACGTTTCTTCAGTCATTGCGTGTATCTCGTGGTGCAAATTTTAATTCATTTAATATTTTTATAGGAGTATATTTCTGCCTCCTTCGTAACAACTCCTTACACCAGTACTATGCGGTTTACGTTGTTTATTCTGAAACCACATGACTAAACCTACAAAAGCTAAAGCGTCATTCCTCTGTATTCGTCTACGACCACAATATACAGGGTGGCCAACCGAAAACGATAAAGAGCCATGTGCAGGAACCTCGTCAACATTTTGGAAAAACGTTGGGCCCGTCGACGTTTGATTAAAGAGGGACATTATTTTCCGGTATTTTTGATTCCACTAATTTCAACCACAAGCGAGGGTATAAATTACTCCAAGATTTTTAAATGGCATTTGGGGTTGAATAAGATGTCTTTTGAAAGCTCTGACAATTCTCTTTACAATAGTCTTTAAATTTTACATTTCCTCCCAATAATTTGAAAAAAATTATATGTTAAAATTCCAATTATTTTAGTTGCTTACCTACTACTTAATTGATTAAATGTTCAAACTGATGACCGCCTGCTTCCATACAATAATATTTTGTTCAAAACGTTCACGCACATTCCGAAGAATTACCGAAGTAATTCGACGGCACTCGTCAACGATTCTTTGACGCAAATCTTCCAACGACGCTGGTTGTGTTTCATAGATTTTACTTTTCAGATGTCCCCACAAAAAGAAATCAAAGGGCGATAAATCTGGCGATCGTGGAGGCCATTCAATGCTGCCTCTTCTTCCAATCCAATGCCGTGGAAATCGTTGGTCTAAATACTGACGAACAATCGCCGCACAATGCGGAGGAGCACCGTCCTGTTGAAAATAAAAATGATCTCCGTCATACTGTGGATTATTTTCAAAGATAAGTTTCACATTTAAAATCTAATTTTTCAATAAGTAATGGGCGGATTTTTAAAATTTAAAGATCGTTGCATAGAGAATTGTAAGAGCTTTTGAAAGACATCTTATTCGACCCCCAATGCCATTTAAATATTTTGGGGTAATTCTTACCCTCGCTTGGAGTTGAAAGTAGTGGAGAGTCAAAACTACCGGAAAAGAGTGTCTTCCTTTAATAAAAAATCGACAGCGTTTTTCTAAAACGTTGAAGAGGTTACTGCAAATGGCTCTGTTCCGTTTTCGGTTGGCCACCCTGTATGCACAACTAATGGTCGTTACGTTTTATCTTGTGGCAACCCTACAGGTATTCGATAAACTGTACAACAGTTTTGTCGAAGCGTTTTATTGAACCATGTATATAGCCGTCTAAAACTTATTGTTATTAGAATGATTTTTAATTAGTTTTTTAAGACACCCTGTAAAAATATGCTTACCACATTGTTCCTCACACAAAAAGTATATTGTGTCCTTTATATTAAATCATTTAATTATTTTGCATTTTTAATGGTGCAACTAATCTGTAAGAATTGCCATAATTTTTAGAAGATTTTTAGCCTAAGTAATGAGAATTTGATGAAAATGTTAATATAATATATTATCGCATTGGCTTCTTTATCATTAAAAGTATGTGCTAGTAAACTAAATCATGTAAATTAAATATTAATAAATGTTATTCAACTTACTTGTTTGAATCGTCGAGTTGCTTTACTAGTTACCTAACGTACTATAGTACCTACTTATATGTAATAAATTAAAATATGTATTTAAACAGAAATTAAGTTTAATTAAAAAAATTTAATAAGTAAAATGAATTTTAAAATTTTTGATTGGCTCTGTGTGTAAACTTTATAACGATGTTTGTCTTAACAATTATGCGTGAACAAGTTACAACTTTTTTTATAGAATCCCAACCTATTAGTTTTAAAATAAGTAAGCTACTAAAATTTCTTTTGCTATAAATTTATATTTTTTAAAAAAAATATGGGTCATATGTATTAAAATATGTTACGCGGGAGGGTTGGTTACTGATAAAATAAATAATAGTTTAAAAAAAAACTAAGACATTATAAGAAAACCGAACTAAACAAAAAATAATAATAATTAATAAAAAATAATAATAATTAATAAAAAATAATTTTACAATCAAAAGCGTGGTTTGCTTTTTATGATGTTTACGTTTTCTTCTTGGAGACTTCACTTTTACCAATATCTGTTTATTATCAAATATATTAAATGATATAGCGCACCCCACGCTTTTGATTGTAAAATTATTTTTTATTAATTATTTTTTTTGTCTTAGTTTTTTTAAACTATTATTTATTTTTAGTTCTGGTTTTTTTTAATATCCTGATGATCCTGGCCAGGATCTGTGAAAAAATTTATGAAATTATTGTATTGTCATCGGTCCTTTAGAAGTACACAAAGTTTCAAGTCGATCCGATGTTTTTAAGCGATGAGAATCGTGTCCAAAGATTCCGTTACATAGATTGATAGATAGATACAAGTCAAGCTAATATAAAGCGTATAAAAAGACCATTTATTTAAATCCAGTGTTTCAGATTTTTAGGAACTCGATACTCGTTTCATAGAGTCGATTTTAGAGATAATGAAAAGTTTCATGGACTTTAAGCTCAAACCAAAATTTGACACTGAAAACATCGGTCTATTCATAAATGCAAATTAATTCATATTTTTGAAATTGATATTGCAATGAACAATTTGTTATTAAAATTTTTTAGTTATTCAAGAAACGTTAAATATTATGATGTAGTAAATTTCGCCAGCAACAATTAATAAAAATGTTTAATATGAACCAGGATTCGATATAAAACAGATGTTATTTTTAAAAAATTTATTTAAAATGCATTTAAATGTTTAATCGCAATATATTTATATATATTTTTAATTTCTTAAATATTTTTACCGTTTGTCATTTTTTAATCGGAATTTTTCTGTTATCTTTAGTTTTTCTCCACCTAAATCCCATTTTTTTTACGAATCGTCTGAAGGAAAAAAACTTCACTGTACTACATACAGCACTATTAAACCTCGTGACAGATTTTACCATATTTTTGGAAAAGACACTAAGATCGAAAAATCAACTCTAATTGTGTAATTTTGGTTTGCGGTGTTGCGCAGCTTTTGAGATTTTCCATTACCTCCTCTTTTATTATTTATTTAATCTATTTTAATTTTTATTGAAGTAGTTATTTACTTACAATATTTAACAAATGATAAATATTTTGTTTAACTTTTTCTTCAGGTTTTAGTAAAAATTTGCCAATAAAACGGTGTTTTTTGTCTTTGCAGATTTTAATGACTTTTCTCAAAAAATTTGACAATTCAAACACTCTTTTTTTATCAACATATACAGAGTATAAAATCGTGAATAATTAAACAACTGAAACTATATACACTATCTTAAAGTATTAACATCTATACACTATCTTATCAGTACCATAATTTTGTATTTAATTATTTTATTTCATTTACAAATTTAATAACACCTCCCAAGTCCCAATCTGGTAGAGTTAATTTTGTAGGGAACTAAGTGTTTCTAAGAAGGTTTGAAAATGGTTATTTTAATGTTAAATTTAAAGTTATGTAAAATTACCGAATGGAAAGTAGCCGCACATTTTCACAATTGTAACTTGCCTAACAATATTTTTAAGACCAAACGTGTTATGTAAAGTAAAAACTAGTGCACTCTGTATATATGTATATTAATTACATAGAAGTATGTATAGCTTTGAACGTATTAGTAACTTATTCAAGCTCTTGTATGTTTTAATAACTGCATTTGGCGTTGGTTTTAATGTATTTTATAATTTTGTTAAGGACGAAGCCGTAGAAGGTGCTTTAAGGGATATCGGTTTGCTGTAAACAACTATTCCTACACATCTTGCCATATGTGAATATTGGACCAGTGATTTCCTACATTCCTTAAAAAAATAATATCAGAATTTATTTTTTATACGATTATATATTTTACGCTGTAGCCGCTATTGTAGTTGTCGAAAACGATTATCTACACACTTCCAATTGTTACGTAATTACTTAACCAATATTAGGGTGAAAACTACAAAATAATAATTCTTTCGTTCGATAATTTCAAATTGTACAATTCTCTGTTAAGATTAAAAATCATTTCATTTTTGGAATTGGTTATACTCAATTAAGAATATCTTTCTTTTAATGGTATAAAGTGACTTTAACAATATTCAAGCAAATGATTTAGGATATACATTTTTAATTCATTCTGCTTCTGCAGATTTTTTGTTTTTGCATCGGAAACCTTTGACAAAATATTGGAATACCCTGTACATATTAATCATTTTATAATCGGCATTTATTTATTCATGAACTAAATTTATTTTGAAAAACAATAACTTAAAAGTACATGACGTTTTCCTGTATAATTTTAATAATAAAAACTGTCGATTAAGTTTATTAAATCAATGAATATTTTGATTAGGTACTTCAAAAAATTAATTCAAAAATAAGTAATTTTGTTAGCCTAACAACTTCGAAACCGTTGTGTTTTTTTTTTTTATAATTTTTTAGTGGTTATTGTAATTGATATAATAACAATATTTGCTAAACTTTTGTTCATAAATAAGAACAACCTATCTCTTATTCGTGAATTTAAGTATTTGGTCATATGGTTGTGGGAATTTTATGCAATGTATGTACAAAAAAAATAGCTCCGTAGGTGTTAAAATTTATATGCATGACAGGATGACATTTAAATCTGTATGACAACGTATTTTAAAAATTAGTTTTTTGTATGATAAAAATCTTGGTAAAAATAGGAAAGGTAGTAAGTTAGAATAGTAACAATGACACTTTTTATCATTTTAAAGGGTTTTGTTGGTAGCTAAATGCATATTTTATCCACCCCTTATCATCGTTATTATTGCCTGTAGGAAAAAAGTTTTACATAAAAGTTATGTGGTTGTAAATAAATTTTGTTAAAATTCTATCAAAAGTAAAGCAGCATGCAGATTTCAGGAAATACAAAAATATATATTTTTTTAAATGGAACAACCCTGTGTATTTTTAAATTTTCGAAATGATCTATTTTTCTGATTTCCAAAAATATACCATATGTTGGCCCTACCTTTTATCGTTTTTAAGTTATTAAACGTTGAATATCTTAAAAATGCTTACTGTAAGTATGCAAAAGTTAATATTATCAAAATAAGCTATAAAAATGACAACTATTTTCTTTGATTACTGACATTTCTTTAATGAAATAATCAAAATGATTTGCAGCATAGAAAAAAAATTCGAAATATGTATACCAAATAGATTACAATGATTCATAAAAAACATGGTATTTTTTTGAGATCAAGAAAAATACATTTAAAAAATTTATAAATACAGAGTGTCCCAATTAAAAAAGTGATATTTTTGTATTATCTAAATATGCACGTTACTGTATGTTCGATAGCATTTTAACAAAATTCAGTTATAACCACAAAACTTTATGTAAAACTTTTTTTCTGTAATCAATAATAACTATAATAAAGGGTGGGTACATTTATTGTGAATAACCCTGTACAATGTTGGCATTTATTAATTGGCTTATTATGGGACAAACTTATATTAGTCCTTGTTAATTTGTTTCAAATTAACAATTTTAGTTTCTTCCATTATTTTACCATTTCGGTATGTAAATTTGTAAATAATAATAGTAATATGTTGATAAAAATACATGTTATTTTGAAGTTGTTCTTTGGTCATGAAAAGTTCCATATAGTTATATAGAGAAACAATAATTCTTTTGTGCCACATATTCCTAATTAAATAAAAAAATCTGTGTATATTTTTCGACTAAACTTTTTATAAAGAAACTGATATGCCTCATTATATGTATGTATAGTATAAATATTTATTAAACTTACATTAATTCTAAACTTACAAAAAAAGATGACCACAATCAACAATTTAAGAACAAATTTTCTGTTTGCCATATTATTAAAAAAAGACATGTATTATTTTGTGAATAATTACGATTTTTGCACTTAACAGAGACCTATAAGGAGTTAGTAATCGTTGATAGCTTGCTAAATTTTGCTGGAAAGGAGTGACGATTAATTTTTTATCTCATTCTGAACATTGTTTAGCTTTGTATGCTTGTGGTGGTACTTACCACGTTACTGATTTTTTTACCTTGCAATTTTTACTTAGTGGGACTTTTATTTCACAAATTTTACATTATAAACTAAATACATAGTAGACTCAAAGTCATTTGTTTAATAGTTTACATTTTTTTTAATTATTTTAAAAGTATTTTAAACTTAAATATTTACTATAACAGTTAAAGAGTTGCCTAACCATTACCATTTGTTCAAATGTTAGTAAAATTATGTAATGTTATGAAAACAAATTAACGGTCTTATTTAAAAATTAAACTTGTTTAATGTAGGGGAACCTGTACTAATGTAAATTTGTCTAATAATTGTGCAAACAATTTAATGTAAAAGTAATATTATTAACAATAATTTTAAATAAATTGGTGACACTTAATAAGTACAAAAAAAATAATTACCTATAAAGAAAGAAGTTGAGCTTATGTCTATGCCACTTCCAAAAGCTGTAATGTAGTGGATGCCAACAAACTTATTTTGCCTAACATACACACGATTAAATTATTTTTTTAATTGTATTCATTTCGGAAATTTTAATTTTTAGTCTATTAACCCATTGCACTCTTTGCAAAGTTTTACTTTAGTTATCACGTTTGCTAACTCATGTGTTGATGCACTTTTTAACTAATTTTAGATCGTATCTAACTTTCTGTATTTGTACGTAGGTACTAAACTTGTCTTTCTTGATTTTTTTTTAGTTTAGATGTTCTGTGTTTTAAATAATAGATATGCATCTTCTTATTATTATCTTTTATTAACACTTGCCCAAGCTGCGATTGTCGAATTACGTCATTTGAGGTATTACTGAATTTATTTCGCGAAAGTATCACGCAATTTCATTATTGTAAAATTTAATATTGATGGTTTAACTGTGTTAATAATACTGCGCGACAAACTTTACGAGTGGAAATTTTTATTGCTGTAAGCATTAGAATGTTTAATAATAATCATTGAATAAAAATATCAAAATTTCGTTTACCTTTAGCAATTTTCATTAAAAGAGCAGATATTAAGTAAAAAACCACTTGTTTACTGTTCTATTGTATCAGATAAATACAATTATTTTAATTGCAATAAATCTTAATACATCAAATAAAATGTGTAATCATTTGAAGGTGAGTACTGATTACAAACAAGAAATTGTTGAATAAGTAAAGGCAAAACAATTTGTCAGATGGTGATACATTGTAAACATCATTCTCTGTATTCCAAAATACGAATAATTTTAAAAACAGTAAAATATAAACATTTATTATATCTAAAATTAAAAAATCACGGCGATGGAAAATAATTTACGAAAAGTAATAGATAAATAAAGTTCGAGACCATTTTACTCCAAGTAGTGCTAGATAGAATAATAAACCAACGAGAAGCGACAAACGCCTGTTTTGAACGAACGTTTTTTAAAAATATAGTGTACAAAAAAAGTCCGCCTATAGCAAAGAATACCGGCTCTTTTGTTCTATATCTTTCCCTTTGAAACAAACAATATAGCTATACAAAAATCATAATATCTAAATCGACCCCACAAACATAAACGGTCTAACAAAGGTGTCGCTTCTCGTTGGTTTGTTATTCTCGTGTGCTAGTGTGCAGAGTAATTATTGAGTTAAATTTAAGCCTCAACGATTTTATATTTAGCATCAATTTTAAATAATAAATTTCCTCCGAAAGTATAGCTGACCTTATAACTGTGTCTTGTTACTAGAAATTCAGCAATCACAGCTTTGCCTACACCTCCTGTTCGTACCTTAACCTGACTAATATTTCGTACTTAATTTTGGTAATGTACATATATCCAAAATAAAGTAATAGGAGTTTTGGTGATTTGTGAAATAATCAAATTTAATTTCAATATGAAAGTGGATAAACCAGTGATAAACTTCAAAGAGGAGCGATCAAGAAATTAGGTATGTGAATAATTTTATCCACGTTCATATTGGCATTACATATAATACTAAAAAGTGATTATTCTGTTTGTTCTAGGAGGAGACACCGCAAGGATTTTTTGACGATCATGGTCTTGGTTAAATCAATCACTTACGATCGATTTTATTGATTGAAATGATTAACATTAATTTTATTTTAATCGCTAGGTTTTTATGTTTAGAGAATAAGTATAATTTGAGAATCTTGTTAAATGAATCTAATATATCTAAATCAGCAACACTTTTCAATAATACAACATATATATATATATATATATATATATATATATATATATATATATATATATATATATATATATATATATATATATATTACAAGATTTCCATTTAAAAATCTTATATTATAAAAGAACTCTAAATCATTTTTTTCAAACAGGAATGCTGGCAAAAATATTTTTTTACCCTTCAATTTTTTTTTCAATGTTAAGCAATAAATCATTTAAATTAATATTCATAAAAAAAAAAGTTGGTGTGTTATTTATTGAATAAATTGTCATCAATAAAACTATGATAATGTAGACATTTATATAAAATTGTAATATTTTAGTTGTCCAAAACGGTTTTCTGATTTAAATGGAAATCTATTTAATTTTAAAGGAATAGTATTTTGTATTGTTTCGATCTAATTTATAACTTTGCAATAACTGAGTATTTTTAGTCTAATTAAATGAAACTATAAGTAGACAGTATTAACTTTAACCAATAAATAAATTTCTAAAATTAATTATTTTACGTTGCAAAGTTGTAATGCATCGCAAGTAGGTTTTAATTATTTTGATGGTATTATGTTTATGTATTTTATTATAACTATAAAATGCTTTGGGTTTTTTGGTCCATATAATGCAATAACTATTTTTTTCTGAAAATGTATTTGAGGTATTTCCTTATTTATTAGAAAGTTAACTTATTGAAATTATTTTTTATTAAAAATTGATAATAATTATTAAAACAGTAAATAATTAATGTTGAACCCACCAATAAATCTAGTAGTTAC
Source organism: Agelastica alni (assembly GCA_950111635.1). Lineage (NCBI taxonomy): Eukaryota > Metazoa > Arthropoda > Insecta > Coleoptera > Chrysomelidae > Agelastica > Agelastica alni. The sequence goes on from OX467710.1 coordinate 22,288,282, forward strand.
GATTATTGTATCATAATTGGTTATCAACTACTTAAATTTTCAGTGTTTATAATGACGCTTTTTTAATTTTTGTAACAAGAAAATGTAAATGCTTGTTATCTTTGTACACTGTTAGACAATCGGCCTTAAAGTAATGCGACTGATTGTATTCAAAATGTGAATAAGTATTTTGAGATTAGCTGTAGCTCAAAAAAAGTGCAATAAATTATTTAAATAAAATCACCTTAAGGCACTATTTTTAGAGAAAAACATTTTATGGATTTGTCTTAGTAAGGACTTGCATTACATACTTATTTTCAGTGTGTTTAAGGCCCCTCTAATAATAAAGTAGAGGAATAACGCTTATAATCATAAATATGGAGGGTTGTGGCAAGGAGGATTATATTCCTGAATAAAAAATGTCCATAATATAGAGTAGGTACAATTAAAATCTGTTTGATAAAATTTCCTACAAAAAAATACTAAAATATATACCATTGGTTGGTTGAGAAAAAAAGTGTGGATGTTGTGCTTTTTATATTTCCGTTTTACTTTTACGTCCACTTTAGCAACTGCACAAACATTAATCATATTGATAATTTAGAAAACGAAAACTTAAATTATTTAAAATCTGATAGGTTTCATGACCAAATAACAGTTAACTTAAGAGGATTTGGATCAGTATAAAGTTGAATAAAAAAAATACCGTTTTTTTGCCAACGTTTCGAACTGTTTTAAATTCATCCGCTAGGCTCAAAAAGTAATTCTCCAAGTTAAACTGTTTAAATTGTAAAAAGAATTGTTAATTTCTCAATTGTTTATTTCCCATTGGCATACTTCACTTTGTCTATGACCGCCAGTTCAGATCTAACCTTGATTACCTATTAGCGCCACCTTTATTTGCTACGTTATGGCGGGCACTTTTTCAATAAAAAATTGACTCCTCATCTATACCCTCCATAATTACAACTTATACATTTATTAATTTTATTTCCAATTTCTTTTTAATACATTATCGAAATTTACTAGCACACGTGCCCTTAATAACGCGTTTATTTTTGACAATAGCAGATATTATTATTTCAAATGAACATTTGGTAATTTTTTTTTAATCAGTGCCTTCACAAGTAACTACAAGAGGTTGTAATGTAATAATTATATGGTATCTTTTAAAATGGTAACTCAATAATTAAACTCTGCAGTTATTAAAAGTAAATGTAATTTTCTTTAGGTTAAAATAAGTGCATTCCACAAGAAATAATGTAGAAATAATAAAATAACCTTTGTTATATATTTTAAAAAGAAAACACGTAGTGTATATTTATATTGGTTATTAATTGTTAACATATGAAAGGTTCCTTATTTTTAAAGTAACTTCAAGTTGCTTACCCGTCCCACACACTTTATTTTTTTTATATACACAAAGCTTTATAAGGTAATTAGTATTTTAGCTGTATTTATATCTACAATAAAAATTTCAACAATGAGTAGTTTTTTTTTCTAGCAACATATATTGTATGTTAATATTAATTCTCTTTTCTTGGGACTAAGTTTTGTTATATTCTTGTAAATAGAATATGTCGAACACCTTTTATTTTCAAGTCTACGAAAGCGCAGTTAGACCTTTAGCCTAGAATTTTTCGGCTACGCTTCGTTATAAAAAGACCTGATTGATGCATTCCCTTCCTCTCCTAAATCTCGCTTTTACATCCCATATCTCCTCATCAGTTTTATTCGTCACTCATCGATATTTTGCCGACGATGCTGAGTAAGCTAATATCTATTAATAAAATAAATTATTGTAATCATACGCCGGTTGAATTTTAAATTACACAAGATTTTATCAAACAAAAAATTTAAAATACTCACCAAGCTGAATTTTCATCGAACTAATTAATTATTTTCACCTAAAAACCGACTAAAATACCACCCCATAAAGTCCCTTTACAACTAACAATTATAGCAGTCGGTATGTATTACAAAAAGTTTTCTAATAGCGTGTGATTCACACCACAAGTTAAAAAAAAATATCTAAACAACTATATTAAACTAACTATAAAAATGTAAATGGAAAAGAGTTTAAAATTTATACAAAATAAAACGAAATTAAAAAAGTGCACAACTGTTAAAAAATGTTGTCCATATTTCTAGGGTCGAGTAATTATAGAAAAATTCATTACAATTGGTCAACATTTTTTTTTTAAATCGGTATATTTCATAAAAAAATATCAAAATGAAAGACTGCCTGATAATAAAATACAAGCGGTTTATTGTGTTTTTTTATAAATATTTAAATGTAAACAAGAAATAAGCAAGCTTGATTTTTAATTTTAACAGGTTCACTGCTGAGTGATACGATGAATTTTTGTTTTGAAATATGTTACATGTGCCTCCAAAAGTATAATAATAATCTTAATATTTGTACATTACACGTTTCACAACCTATTATACCAGGTAATACCCAATTATGCTTCATCAACTATTGATTTCAAATAAAAAATATCCATCTGCATCCAAAGCACAAACTGTACGTGTGTACAATTAAAAAATTCAGCTCAACTCTCAACAGATAAAAGTATTTTACCACACTGAAAACCACGATCAAAACTAAACTAACAAAATGAGTAAGTTCTTCAAGCTTCCTCTATGGACCGTGATAATATAACTTGCTGATGAAGTAAACGTTATGATTAATCAAAATAGGTTTCTGACTGTTGTGGCAACAAACGTAATGTCGATTAGGTAAGGATGTATCTTAATAGAGCAAAGACATGTATTTCTCTCGTTTTCAGTGTAGTTTGTAAAGCCCGATTCAGCATGCAATACATACATACATGTATTAGGTAACTACTTTGTTTCCCCTACTGGTAGACAGAGACTACTTTTTCTCACTTGCTACGGTTCTTACACACTTCTTTCGCTTCTTCTACTTTCATCAGCGCTTTCATACAAGCTGATATGCCGGTTGCTGATACTCTTCACCTGCCCTTTCTTCAAAACGATTTCGATCTGATCGAGATACTATTAAAAATGGTGTATTGCGAATAATAATTTAAATGAATAGTTTTGTATGACTCTTATTTTACAACGTTATTTTTCTTTCTTACGTTGACATTTTCATGTAATATATAAAAAGTGTTTTATTTTTAATCATTCTAACTTGGTTTGGTTTGTATTAACGTAAATGTTTATGTAAAAGTGCGGGAATATGTCATTCTCATTATTAATCACAATGGAAAGTGAAAAGAAGTCAACCAATTATAATACAACAGCAGAAAAATCTCTGCTTGTGTTACCTACTGGTGAAAAAATATAACGTGTAGGTAATCGAGAATAAAAATAGAGATACACTACAACTATTACACATTGAAAGTCGAAATCTTTAAATAAAATCAGTTATCAGTTCACTTTCGAATTGATTTACTCTCACTCCGTAAATTTGTTGTCTACGTTCGGGCTCTTTCACAATATTGACTTAGGTATTCCAAAAAATCTTCGTCATTGCGATATCTTCCACCTTTCGCTTTTATAAAGATTTTTTATTAAAACAGCAATAAATATTCCACTTGAAGGTATATTCCCGAATATGTTTTTTTGTGAAACTACCAAACTAAAATTGATTTAAGTGTCGGAATTTGGCGACTTGTTTTAACTCGATTCCGTACCGAACTCTTAAATATATATCACAATAAACCAGGTCAAACCAAATTTGGCCTGTACTTAAGTTAAATTTGTATTGTACAGGAAGAGCGAAACTCGATGTCTCAGCTCTATTACAAGAAAAAGAAAAACGATAGAAAAAATCTGAAAAGGTGTTTTTAAATGGGATTGATGATTAAGATTTTACATAGTGAGCGATATTTGCAATTTCTTTAAGAAGAACTTCATGTGCTACTCGAAAATGTGCCGTTACAGCTGCGAGCAAATATGTGTTTCCAGCATGATAGAGCTCCACCGCATAAAGCAAGAATTGTCCAACAATATTTAAATGAAACGTACGAAGAAAATTTGATAGGTATAAATGGACCGATAAATAAATCACCGGACTTGGCCCCACTAGGCTACTTCTTGTAGGGAACTTTAAAAAATAAAGTTAACAGAACACCATCCGTTAACTTGGAACATTTAAAAGGAAAAATCAGAAATACTTGCGATGAACTATCTAGAGAAATGTTACGTAAGGTTTCAGAGAGAGAAGTAAGGCGGAGATTGGATAAGTGTTTAGAAATAGGAGGTGGTTGCATTGAAAATTTGTTGCAGTGATTCAACATACTTTTTTCTTTCCCTTGTATTATTAGTTAGTATACAGTTTTGTTACATCGGTTTGCAAATATGGAGAAATATGCAAATAGTTTCGTTCACCTTGTACAATCAGTGTTTTACCTTTATTCCTTGATGAAATTATTTTTTTGTAACTAATTAAGTGTTATTAAACAATGACTGTAATCGAGTTACGACATTTACTTATCGTTTCTTTTTTGAAAATATTGTGAATACGAACAAAAATTTTTTATGGGACTCTACACTAGTTCTGATATAGAGAGTAAACTCGTCGAGCTAATAAAATCTGCTAAGCTCCTTGTCCCAATTATGCCCCTATTGCTTGACTACAAGAGACCACAAAAGTAAACGACGATCCTTATAAAGAGGAGATGCTAAGAATAGTTGCCGGGCATATCATGTTATTTAATTTTCAATATTACAAGAAAGGTTAGAGATTTTTCGCAAGTGATTTTTTTCAATAATACGGGGAAGGTTTGAGATTTTCCACAAAGAATTTTTTTTATTTATGGCAGATCCTGTTACTTATTTTTCAATATAACGAAGGAATACGGGTGCTACTTGGAAACAGTAGGATAACATTTTTAAATCTACTCCTTGATTAAAAATTCGACGTGTTTTTTGTTTTTCCTACATTTACGCAAAATCAAAAGTTATTTGGACTGGCTGGTTTTGAAATGAAAGAACTGTATTTATTTTTTATCCTAAAACTTTCGTAAACGCTACGAGTTATCAGAAATGAGTAAACCATAGAATAAAATGCTAAAGCATATATGTCTTTACCTTACGCACCCCTTCATCCTTATTGATAAAATGTCCGAGCCGCTACTGAACTTTTAGTAACGCATTTTCAGTCTTTACGTATCTTGGATAGTTTCTAAGTTTGTCAATAGGTAAATACAGTTTTCAGTATCTGTTTCAGTTACAGGAATAATATTGCGAATATTTGTCTGTAGATAGCGTCCCCTATCAAAATCAGTCGTTGGGCGGGGAGAAAGACATCCTCGCGACACGACGACGCAGTCACTGACAACGTTGTCAGTATGTGAGGCATCGCCGATTATCTGCGGATTTCGAAAACTGAATAATCAAAGTTTGCATTGTATTTCACGCAGAAACAAAGCTTATTGAGGGGGTCGCATATCAAATGACTCAATAGATACTTACATTTTATTTCAAAAAGGAAACGTTGATAGATCAACCATTAAACATGTTTATACTTTGTGCTATCTGGATTACCGTAACATGATTAAAAGGCAAATTAAGTAATGAGTTGTAGAAACATTTTTTTTAAAATGAATGGAAAAAAATTAACAACTGTGTTTATTGCTTTTAATTCGCAATTTTAGTATTGTAGGTACTATAAATAATACATACATACATATAGCCACGCCTTTTTCCCGTAGGGGTAGGCAGAGCCCACTTCCTTCCACTTCCACTACGGTTCTTACACACATCTTTCGCTTTCTCTACTTTCATCAGTGCTTTCATACATGCTCGTCTATTGTTGGTACTCTTGACCTGGCTATTCTTCAAAACAATGTTGATCTGATCGAGATATGTTCGCCGAGGTCGACCTCTACCGACTTTCGTCCATTCACACTCGCCTTATAAATTTGTTTCGTCAATCTTCCTTCATCCATTCTTTCTACGTGTCCAGACCATCTAAGCATTCCTGTACCTTTCTTTGTAACCACATCTTCTTTTACACCACAGCGTTCTCTTATCTCACTATTATTTACTTTATCCAACCGAGTCACTCCGGCTATACTTCTCAGACTACTGATCTCCGCAGCATTAATCCTATTTTTATGCTTCTTCTGCCAAACCAAACATTCACTACCATACATAAGTGTAGAAACCAACACACCTCTATACACAGCCAGACGTGCCTTTTTTGACACTTTCTGGCTGCCCATAAAGCAATACAGTCCCCATTTATTTATTTTTTCTGCTCAATATCACTTTTTATCTCTTTTATCTCTCGTAAACTTTGAACCCAAGTATACAAACCCATTTACTTGTTTCACTCTTTCTCCCTTAATCAGAACTTCACAGTTTGTCATTCTTTCTTCTCTTTTAAAAATCATTACTTGCGTAAATAATAAATATAATAATAAACACTTTATTAGCCATGTAACTTCAATTCTTTCAATTATTACGTTCACAGTTAAAAACTAACAGAAATCATATATAAATTACTTAGTATGAGATCCACTATCGATCTCTTTGTTTAACATACAATGAATAACGTTCTTTTAATTAAACATTTAATAAGGTACACTCTGTTTTTAGTAAACTATTGAAAAAAATAAGTCCCTTATTGAATGAGATAATCACTAGTAAGAAACTGCTCCACAAAAGTTAAGGAAGTTCATAAATTCGGAGATAGCGTTTTAACAAATTATAATATTTGGTCACCAAGTGTTTATATGTTATAAATTGAATGTTCTTTTATGTAAGCCTTTGTTTGCCCTTTTGCGCAATACGTTTGCAGTTTTAAATAACACAAGCCCCCCCAGCTCTCCAGTGAAGCTAGATTAAAGTTGGCAGAGTGACTTTAGTATTGTAATATTTGTGAAGGGTCCTGCGAATAGCAAAATAAAAATTTGCATTGTCTATAAATTTTGGCTGTAGGAAGAGATAAACCGACTTCAAAGACTTCATGGATTCCATTGTCAGAACTGGACCAAATTGAAATGGGACCACACGGGAAGCACCAGCTTTCAAATAAATAACGAGACCACGAAATCTGTCTTCCGACAATGAAGGTCACACATATTACACCTTAAGTAATGCAATTAGAACGCTTGCGTCATGTTGCAATGCAGTAACGAACGTAAACGCATTGCAATTTGATTACAGACAGTTAGAAATTCTGTCACAGATCGCACCCTTACTTAAAGCCGTTAAGGAGTTCCATTGATCATCATATTCAACTACGACAATTACTTGACCATAACGACGTTACGGTAGGTGACTCAAATATCCGGATAGCCTATAAAGATTAGGCCGAGTATCGTTAACTTGCTCCTAAGAATTGAAGAGTTCCGTTACTTTGTCATGGATCCCATAATTAGAACCTAACCAAACTCTCATCAAACTACCCTTGAAGTACATATTTTCCAAAGAATCATCGAAATCGGTTGGCGTGATACTGAGTTATTCGTCCATTTGTCGCGCACATACTTAATGAAAATTTGAGACTTATTCTCATAGATGCCATTGTTAGAACTGGACCAAATTGAAATAAGACTACACGGGAAGCACCAGCTTTCAAATAAAAAAAGAATCATCAAAATCGGTTCACCCAGTCGAAAGTTCTGAGGTAACAAACAAAAAAATACAGTCGAATTGAGAACCTCCTCCTTTTTTCAAGTCGGTTGAAAATTTGAGGTGGTGTTCCATTTTAATTTTAATCAAAAATTAAAGTACATACGTTAATAACAAGTATGCTTTTCTCTAATATTAATTACAGCCAAACAACGCCTCTGCATCATTTCAATAAGGCCTTTAAAGTAGCATTGATCGATTTGTCTCCAAAGTTGGGGTAAAAACTGTCTAGGTTCATGGAGCGTCTGTGGGGGTGATTGATGGGAATTTAAGGCTAGTTGTAGCTGGTCTCAAGTATGCTCGATGGAATTGAGGTCGTGTGATAGAGGGGGCAGTGTCAAATGCGGGATAACATGGAAGTCCAAAGCGTCTTCGACTACTCTTGCACGATGCGGTCGAGCATTATCGTCTAAAAAGAGGAAAGTTGGTCCAATAGCAGCATGAAACAAACATATTATAACATTGTTAATAACTTGTACATAAATCTGCGCAGTCATGTTCCCATCAAGCACTAACAATTCTGTACGCCAATTAAAACAAATGCCTCCCCTAACAGCACCTCTGAACGGATGAACTTCCTGCACTGCTCTTCGATTTTGGAGCACTAGTGGAAAAGTACATACACGAACACGCCGACTATCAGAAAACCGTCCATACCTCGACTCATCTGTGAACAATGCGAACCTCCATTCAGCATTTCAATTCACATGTTCATTAGCCCATGCCAATCGAGCACTCATATGAATTTGTCTAAATGAAACTCTTCTCAAAAGTCATAGTGAACGTTAGTTAACCTCTTCTAATCTTTGACGTACTGTTTCAAATGAAACCGAAACACCAGAAGCATTCAAGAGACGCTGTTGTAGGATCCGACAAGTACTCAGAGGTTACACAGTCAGATAACGATCTTGTGCGGGGGTGGTCGTTCACTTCTAGGTCTTTCTATCACGTTTCCAGTTGCTCGGTATATAACCATATAATACTTTAATTTGAAAATGAAAATCAACTAGTATATAATTATCTATCTGATATTCATCGATGATAATGTATTGAGCATAAAGTGGATGTGGATGTCCCTCTGTTACGCTCCTTTTAAATGCTAAAAATTTGGGCGTACGGACGTTTGGATGTACAGAGATAATTTTTTGTCATTTCACACAAGACGTCTTTTGGTCTTCATCGGATCGTTAACCTTTTAACAATTTAATGCACGAACTTAAACAGACACATAACGTATAGAGAAATAAGAAACCAAATCACCCATCTCAATAGCTCCGTGTGACTGAAAGTTTGTATGGTGCGAAAGCCGTCTGTTGTAGAGGTAATAGACAACAAGCATAACTGCGACTTCACCTTACGTCTAATTCTTCGTGATAGATGAAAGGCTCACATGCAATTGATTGAGCAACGGACGAAATATCTCCATACGTCCAAATTCTTGGCATGTGAAAGGAGCGTTACACTTTAAAATGGGTCTCACGGTACGATTTTTAATTTTTTGCAAAATATTGATATACTTATTTGTAATCAAGTAGAGCAATGTCCCGCAGTAAATAATGTCATAAGCAATGATTAATTTGTATACATATAGTAAGTTTTGATCTAAGTGATCTAACCACACGTGATTCCTATTTATTACCTAAGTAATTTCAAAAACAGTTAGATCGTCTTCCATCACATAATAAAATACTGTTTATTTGTTCATAACTTTAAATAAAAATGTATAGAACGTGATAAATACTTATCGTTATTATAAATTAACTAGTTCCGCTATTCATTTAAATAGGTCGTATTTACGCGGAAAAAATAGTCAAAGCATAATTAACAATTATATTAATTAAAAATTTCAATTGGGTTTAGAGTGTATATTTGCTTTAAATGATTAATCTAGCACTATTGTGGGGTGAGTATATTTGTAAATATATATCGGCAACGCTGGGCACCGACGTCGCTTGCGTCGCGACGTCAATTGGGTTGCGCACTCGTCGTTCGTCAGTAATGGTCAGCTGTGTACGGGAGTCGAAGTCGAGAAATGCGCCTTAGGCATGTAAGTGTAGCTGTCGGAGACACTCAAAGGCAGCAACATGTTTGTCTACGGTTTCGACATCACATAGACGAGTAATATGCGTGCGAGTGCTTGTTCACGGTGAAGTTCTGGCGTGAACGGTGGCTCGGAGGAATCATGGCGTCGGTGGCGGGCTCGCAGGAACAGCCGCCCGCCGCGCACGGCCACAGCTTCTGCAAGAAGACCTTCCACAAGCCCACCTACTGCCACCACTGCAGCGACATGCTATGGGGCCTCATCCAGCAGGGCTTCATCTGCGAAGGTGAGCTTGTATTACATATATATGTATTCTTTTTTTTAGATCTCGGATCTCTCTTTACCCCTCCACCGCTCCTCCTACTGCTGCTGCTGCTACTGCCTGCCATCCTGATTCCCTCGCCACTTCCAAATAGGTCACTACTCTCCAGAGACTTTTGTGCTTTCATTTATTCTTTATAAGCGCTTCGAATACACCTATGTTCTATTTCGTAACACGTTTTCATAAAATTCCCTTCAGAATCATTAATTAATGAACCAAATTAAATAACATAATGAACTTTTTTCACAATTTAGCACTCAATTAACTTTAAAGTGCAACTTAAAATAATATTAAATTTGAAATTTTTTTAAAACCACCATTTAGCACCATTTAACTTGAAATACAACTTAAGTTCATATTAAATATGTAATTTTTCTTAAACCCATTTTTGTTTGACTCAAGATTTCCAAAGCTCCTTTTAAAATATACGCAATATTTGTACCTTATTGTAAAATAAAATAAAACCAATTTTGTATCAAATGTACAAAAGAACCAAAATAATCCTTAATTTAAACAAAAAATTGCAATATCCATACATTTTTGTTAAAAAGTTCTTTCATTCAAAACGAACTTGATTGTGTAATTAAAAATATCAAAACTGTTTACAAAACCGCTTTGCTTTTAATTAACAAGTTAAACAATCATCATACGCATATGTACCTAGTGCGTATTAATTTACGGAGTATTTAAATACCTAATTATATATCTGTTTATATGGTTTATTTTATTCGTAATACTTGAATTGCAATTAATTCTCTTTGAAGCTTGTTCGTAGTTTTGTTGATCAGTGCTGCCATCTTCTTCAACTAAAGTAGGTCACTACTCTAAAGCTCGAACTTTAGCAGATCCATCTAATTTGTTTTTAGTCGATTTATTGATATCGCAAGGAATATTATCCATAATGCGTACTCTCCCTTAATATTTTTTCTATTTATATCCGAAATAACGACTAAATTACTAATTTCCATTTTGCAAACGCTGAAAAACCATTAAAAATGTGCCATTTGCGAAAAAAAATTTCAATATTTTAAATATTTTTTATACTGAAAAATTTAAACACAGTTATGTTTTTATCTTCTTGGTTACGTTACAAATTTCACAATTTACAATTTTCTGGATAATTCAAATGGTTTCTCTACCTATTTTTGTGGTAAATAAAATTTCTACTCAATATATTGACATGAAGCTACCAGCATAAATTCCATTCATATTGCTTTGATGGCTTTATGTTCACAAATTTTTTCCATTAATTTTACAAAAGGGTTTACTGTGTAAACTTAAATTATCACTTTAATTTTAAAGAAATATTTTACAAACTATGAAGTATCACACTTTTCAATACACCAAATGTACCTCTCTAGCTGTTTTATAGTTAAATAATAAATTAAAGCATAAATGCAGTTGTTAATCAGGGCTTTAGAACTGTACGCCCTTAAAGTTTTGATGGACAGATGCTTGTCAATGTGCAACTTCTTGTCCAAAGATTCAAGATACCTATTCATGATTAAAGTTGCCATTTTGACAGATGATCGTAACTTAAGTACCATTAAAGGTACGAAGCTAAAAAAATACAAAAGTCTTGTATTAGTGATATTGTTTTACTTTCATTTGTCAAACTTTTTTCTCCAGAATGTAAAACTGGCTTTCGGGTAGAGTTTTTTCTGTTTAAACAAATTTAAACTCATTAAGTTATCCCCGATATTCAGTTGTTTTTATCTACCGGGAAAATCTACAGTATTCAATTGACATAAAACTTGTTTTTAATTAATCTAATTAGTAACAATATTCAATTGTTACAAACAATGGTTGATTTATTACTAACAATAATTTTTCACTGTTATTGCGTCTTTAATGCTATTCTCTCAATAGATACAGACACAAGTTTAAAATGCTCCAATTCCTATTTTTGTTTTCTAAAACTTTCTTTTTATGAAATATTGTCATCATATTTTTTATACAAATATTCCTAACATGCAATACTCATATTATTCAAAACATCTTAAAATTCTGTATTAAAAATAGTATAATTCAGGTAGTTTACCATTTTTTTAAGTTTTTTATTCTCCATAAATAACAGCTCAACCGATTTTGCTGAAAATCTAATCAATTGTAAGTTGCGTAATTATGCGTCGAATACACACACACACACACACACACACACACACACATACACACACACACACACACACACACACACACACACACACACACACACACACACACACACAAACACACACACACACACACACACACACACACACACACAATCTCACACACACTCTCACACACACTCTCACACACACACACACTCACACACACACACACACACACACACACACACACACACACACACACACACACGCACACACGCACACACACACACACACACACAAAGAAAAAAGAAAGAAAAGATGGAAAGGAGGTACGAAGTACTGCCTGGTGGCTACACTTGACATCAAAAACGGCTTTAACTCCGCTAACTGGGACTGCATCATGCGGGCCCTTAAAGAGAAGAACGTACAGGGATACCTGCGCAGGATAGTAGCTAGCTACTTCAGAAATAGGGTCCTGAAATATGACACGGAGAATGGCCCAAGGCAGTATAATATTACCGGGGGTGTACCACAGGGCTTAGTTCTAGAACCTTTGTTATTGAAAATTATGTATGATGGCCTACTGAGACTGACATTACCAACGAATGTCGATGCAGATGACGTGGCTGTAGTGATCGTCGCTAAGCACTTTGAGGAAATAAACCTGGCATTCGACATCACATTTGGTCGAATAAACCAGTGGATGGACACGGTAAAGTTGCAACTAGCTAAACACAAGACTGAGGCAGTGCTCATCACCAGTAGACAAGCAGTGGAAACGATCAGCTTGGAAGTTGGAGAGTAAGAAATCACATCGCAACCGTACATTCGGTACCTGGGAGTGATGCTTGATGCCCGACTCAACTTTAAACAGCAAGTAGAACACGTGAGTTCCAAAGCATCGGTCGTGAGAGCAAACCTAGCACGGTTGATGCCAAATGTTGGAGGTCCGAAGCAAAGTAGGAGGTTGTTGCTATCATCAGTGGTCACATCAGTACGGACCTATGGGATATCTATCTGGAGGGATGCCTTAGAAATTCAAGAATCATGGAGAAAGGCTGGACCAGTATATCGACTGAGTGCCTTAAGTGTAGCCAGTGCCTTCCGCACAGTATCGGAGGAAGCAGTGTGCGTCATTTCCGGAACTCTACCTCTTAGAGTTTTGGCTGAGGAAAGACGGATCCTTTATCATCGAAAAAGGTCAACTACACTGAGCGCTGAGGAACTTCGAACAAAGGAACGACAGAACAGCATAAGCCGATGGCAGCTCCAGTGGGATGCCGCAGAGAAGGGTAGGTGGACATGGCGTCTCATTCCAAGGATCGATATTTGGCTGAACCGGAATCAAGGTGAGGTCAACTACTATCTTACGCAGATACTGTCAGGACACGGCTGCTTCCGAGCATATCTTTACCGCTTTAAGCACGATGATTCCCCGGGGTGCCCGTCCTGTCCAGGAGTCGATGAAGACGCGGAGCCCGTATTCTTTATGTGCCCGCGTTTTACCATGTGGCGAAATGACTTAGAGACAATCCTCAAACAGTCAATAACACCCGAGACACTAGTGAACGCCATGCTGACATCAAAGGACGCCTGGAGTGCGACCAGCGCTTATGCAACGAAAGTGCTCCAAGACCTGAGTTTCATTGAAAGAGAAAGAGCCAAAACAGTAATGCCTAGAAGATAGAAGTGGTGACTTCAACTACAAGAAGGAAGAGCAACAGCTAGATCCTCTTACTGCGAAGTAATGCCTAACGGCGGTTTTCGCGGGGATTCAGAGGCCAGAGACAGAGGAAGGTTTTAGTCAGTAGGAGCATTGTCGATATTGTTGACATTGTTGAGTCCGACATATCCAGGTGATACACCTAAGCCTGGAATACGTAAATGTATTTTTCCAAAACCTCTGAGACAAAAAAAAAACACACACAGACGTCCACTTAAAAACTATTGTATTCGACTGTGGGGATCTTGAAATGTAATGTGGAGATATGTCAAAATTCGGAATTCGCAAAATCGGACCCATTACTATAACTTCCCACTGGGAAGTTAATAAAATCGTTTACACAAATTCAAACTCATTAAGTTATCCACGATATTCTGTTATTTTTATCTACCAGGAAAATCTACAGTATTAAATTGACATAAAGCCTGTTTTTAATTAATCTAACTGAAGTAAATAAGGAACTTTGTAATATAAAAAACCTATAAAAGTAATTTAAATAAAGTAATTACAAAACAAAATCCAATGCAACTACTTTTAATTTTGTGTATTTTATTATTAAAAAAGTTTTCTTCTCAAAAAGAAAGAAGTTTCATATTTAAAATGGCAACAATTTTTAAGTAAAAACAACTTTAATTTTTTTACAATTTCTAAATACTCCCATAATAATAATTAATTACATTAATTTGTCAACGTTATTTATAAGATTTTGTGTTGTATTAAATATACAAATGTGGAAGAATATTAAAGGAACATAGACATTTCAATGCAAAACGTTGACGTGTACGGTATCCAGTCGACCAGCACAAAATATCATCAATAATCAAGTAATTAACCACACGACTCCAATTTGAATTGTCCCGTGATTAAAACTGTTAGCGACGCGACGGTGTGTACGTCTTAATTATCAGGAAAAAGACTACGACGATACAAGAGATCAAATAATTTCTCTTTTAAAATGTATTCATTTTTACCATAACGGTTTTGGAAGATAAAATAAATATTCTACAAATTAAAAAACATAACATTAACTAAACTAAACTAATAGTTTGAATTTAAAAAAAAATAACAAATCTAATGTAATAAAGGTTCAAATGAACCACCTTGTGGTGCCAAATTTGTAAAACATGGAATTTTGTGAAACCATGATAGAAAAGCATAATCTTTTACAAAACATATTAACAGACGAGTCATAGTTTACTTTAGATAGGAAACTCAATCCACCATTGTAAGATATTGGTTTTGGAAAAATCAGTATCTAAGTATTCCTCTGGCATTCAATACCCATAAAAACTTAATATTTGGTACCTGCTTTATCGATGGTAACCTAAACGCTATCAAATATCCACAGCTTCTGCAAAATCAAATTATTCCGACGGTTACTACTTTCCATTAATTTTGTGGACAACGTTTCCTGATTGTTTAATTTCTACACGTGTACGATCACGTGGACTCTCTGATCTTCAAATTTATCTCCAAATGATTTTTTTCTTTGGGCGTATCTGAAAGAATCTGCTTATCGACACGAATTTGAGAGAGATAAAAAGTTATCCAACTTTGTGCCAAAATTACATCAAATTTACTCAGCGATATGAGATTATATCTGTGGTTTAATTAAACCATTATTACATTGGATTTATAATGTTTTTTTTTGTTAAAATTTTTAGTATATTTTTTAGAAAATAATGCTATGTATTTTAATTTATTGAATATTTATTTTAATTTCAAAGCCGTTATGGTAAAAATGAACACATTTTTAAAAGAGAAATTATTTGATCTCTTGCATACGTTGTAGTCTCTTTCCTGATAAGTCAGACGTATACATCGTCGTTTTATACTGATTGCTAACGTCGCAAACACATGTTGGGGAAATTTTAAATTAGAGTCGTTGGTTATTTATCGTGAATATATATATATATATATATATATATATATATATATATATATATATATATATATGTATATATATATATATAAATATATATAAAAATCAAATTATATTTGTTTGTTTGTCCTTTATGCGGTTATACACACTGGACCAATTTTAATGTAATTTTGTAAATGAGTATTGATTGCTGTAACCTGAGAGGATACTTTTTATCCCGATAAGTCTCCATAAAACGGGAGAGAGGGGCTGAAAAATAAAAGCTATCAAAAATGTCCGACATTTACAATTATGTTAGCATTCATACAGAAGGGGTGGGAAGGGGATGAAACATAAAAACTATTAAAAACGCCGATATTAATGTCGAATTCATAATTTTGGGAGCATTGCAGAGGCGGATTTACACATTTTTCAAGTATAGGTTGTTAAATATTTGCTCTAAAAACTACAACCGAACTATTTAAAGTAGCCGTGAACAAAGTCATCATATCCAGGATGATCGCCAATATTCTGAACGAATAGGCATTTGAAGTAGATTTCAGGTACCCGTTCCAAAGTTGCTACAAATTTGTTTTCCAAGGAAATGTGTGTCGTAACATTTTTCTTGTTATGGTTCTAGCAAAATTAAAAAAAAACAACTTTTATATTAAAAAATTCGATTGGTAGTGATACGTACCTATCTTTTTGATGGTAACGTGGGGATTTTTAAATTATTGTTCGTTCGAAGTATGCAACTAACGGAATAATACTAACTAGTTTATTAATGGTTTTTCGTAGACCCCTTATATTGGATACATCCTGCATATTAAACAATTTATAATATTTAATATTTCGACATTATATTTCGTTTATCGCTCACAAATTCTTGACACCATAAATTTATTTTGTTAAATTAAAAGGGGTGTTCAATTTATTTATAGCATATTTATAAAAACGATGGTAGAATTAAGTTTTGAAACAATTATGAGCTCCAAAACATAATTTTTAAATGCTGCAACACCAGATTCTTGAGCCAATGTTCTTGCATTTTTGTTGTTTAATATTTGGGAACACAAAGAAGTCAATAAGCGGTAAAAGGGGTAGGCAGAGACCACTTCCTTCCACTTGCTACGGTTCTCACACACATCTTTTGCTTCATCTACTTTCATCAGTGCTCTCATACATGCTAGTCGGTTGTTGGTACTCTTGACCTGGCCTTTCTTCAAAACAATATCGATCAGATCTAGATATGTTCGCCGAGGTCGACCTCTACCTACTTGTCCAGTCACACTCGCCTTTTAAATTTGTTTCGTCAATTTTTCTTCACCCATCGTGTTTAAACCAGCTAAGCATTCCTTCATCTATCTTTGTAACAACATCTTTTTATACACTACAGCGTTCCCTTATTTCAGTATTCTTCACTTTATCCAACCGAGTCACTCCGGCTATACTTCTCAGACTATTCATCTTATTTTCAAGCTTCTTCTGGCAAATCCAACATTCACTACCATACATAAATGTAGGAACTAGCACTCCTCTATGCACAGTCAGACGTGCCTTTTTTTGACACGTTTTGGCCGTTCATTAAGATATAGATACAGTGCCCCATTCATTTGTAGGTAAATCTAATTTACGAATATCAAAAATAGTACACTTTGAAGTTTTTTTTTTGAAATTAAATATAATAACAACTTTCTTTAAGCATGAAAATAGGATTAGTGCTGGGGAGATGAGTATTTTGAGAAGTATAGCCGGAGTGACTCGGTTGGATAAAGTGAAGAATATTGAGATGAGGAACGCTGTGGTGTAAAAGAAGATGTGGTTACAAAGATAAATAAATGAATGCTTAGATGGTTTGGACACGTAGAAATGATGGATGAAGGAATATTGACGAAACAAATTTATAAGGCGAGTGTGAATATACGGAAGTCGGTAGAGATCGACCTCGGCGAATATGTCGATCAGATCAACATTGTTTTGAAGAAAGGCCAGGTTAAGAGTACCAACAACCGACGAGCATGCATAAGAGCCCTGATGAAAGTAAAGGAAACAAAAGATGTTTGTAAGAACCGTAGCAAGTGGAAGGAAGTGGTCTCTGCCTACCCCTACGGAAAAAAGGCGTGACTATATGTATGTATGTATAATTAATCACCTATCACATAAACATTAAGTACAATAAAGCGATTCGAATCATTGTTGTAGAGTAAGAACTAAACTAATTTTAATAACGTCCCTAGTAAAAGTTTTTAAACATTTTAATGGAGGTGCTCCAGTCTATGGTTAAATTATATTTTGTTGCGATCGTTTTAAATCATTTTTAATTTTTTTTATAGATAGGATTAGGTCCCCAACAGCCCCTGGAAGTTGGTAAATCAAATGGGGCTGGCCGGGGAAGGAGCTCTAACCACAAAAAGGGCACAGTAGACCTAATCGGGTTGGAGTGCATGCCTACAAAAAGCCTTCCATCTGATTTGATCTAGTTTTATGTTTTTAATTTAGTGGGCCATACTTTCGCACAACATTTTATTTACCGTAAAGATCCATAACTTTGAAATTATACGACAATTTTTTTCATAAGAAATCTCGTATATGACATGTATATCGTGTCAAAGTAAAATAAAAATGCCCCTGATTAACTTTAACTGGACGCGAATTGATTTTATGTCTGGTTTATTTACACGTTTAACCTTTCTTTTATTTTTCTTTAGACAGAAACGCCTCTTATCAATAAGTGAGTTTTTTTTAGTACAGCAATAAAATATTCGGTGTGTCCTTCCCTGTTCTGTAGTAAGGTGTTAACACGCCTGTGCATGGAAAGAATAAGCGCGTTAATGGTATCCATTGGGCTGTTGTTTCATTCTTCTTGGGCCGCGAGTGTGAGTTCCTGAATAGTGGTAGAAGGAATAATTCTGTTTAAGATTGCTCGTTTAACGAAATCCCACACGTGCTCAATGGGATTCATGTCTGGCGAATTTGCTAGCCACAGTAACCTCTAGTGCATTTTAAATTCTTCCCTTGCGATGGGGCCTAGCAATGTCAGCCATAATAATGAAATTGCCTCCAATTTCATTTCGGAGTGGATAAATAATGGGTTCAATAATGTTTCGAACATATCTATTCCCTGTCATAGTGTCTGGAATGGGAATAAGCTGCGTACGACGACCATGCATTATGCCTCCCCAAAACATTACTGATCCTCCTTGGTATGGAACGACTTCTCTGGCAAAAGATAGTCTTTCTTGTCGTCCTGGACCTCTCCAAACTCTGTGACGCCGACTATCACTTACTAAACCAAATCTGGTTACGTCCGAAAAATGGACATTTCGCCACTGAGCTAAAAGCCAATTTCTGTGTTCCTGTGCCCACTGTAAACAAGCGGCTATGTGTCTAGGAAGTAACCTGGGTACTTCTAATGGCCTTCTGGATCGCAAATTGGCTTTAGCAAATTAATCGACCAAACATTCTTCTTAAATGAGTTTGGACAGCTGAGGCTGTTATGGTTCGATTCCGACGTACATATCCTGCTAGATACCGATCTTCTCCTGCATTAGTTCTCCACGTCTCTAGCCAACGCTGTTAGTTTCCTGGTACAAATGCACTATTCGGATAACTGAAGCGCAAGAAATCCTTAGTATATTTGCGATTTAATGATTCGGCAGATCCTCATAAAGCAAAGCCAATATTCTTGCTCTATGGAACACTGAAATTCTATTACCAGGCATAATTGCAAAGAAGTATACTCATAAATCACTTGAACACGCTAAATCGATGTGAACCACTTTTTAAACATTGGTATCTAAAATTAGAGGAAATTATTTTTGTAAACATTTTTGGATGCCTAGCACTGGTGAAAGAAACAAAGATTAAATGTACAAAAAACCAGTCGTGATAAATATTTCGTTTTACAATTTACGAGGGGGGTCGAAGAATTTTGGCGATGTGAGTAGTTTGGTATACCATACTTCTCACATATCCCCATCAGAAATTTAATAGCGTAAGATCGGGTGATCGTGTTGGTCATCGATCCTCTTGGAAATATTAGGTGAGGTACTACCAAACCACTAGATTTAGCTAACTTCAGATAAAAAAAAACGCTTGCAATTAGGGCGGTCACACCATAAATTTTACATAACCTTAAAAGACAATTTTATTTAGGATTAACGTTTTTTTTGTTTTTTACATTATTAAGAACTAAACGGTAATTACTTAGTAGGTGATTTTAATGTGTTGTAGCGAATTTCGTCGATCAGATGATTTTATTTTTTTGTTGTTAAGTTTTTGCAAACATTTTTAAAACAATGACATTTTTAAACAGACAATAAAGAGACATTTTAAATGATGTATTACGGGCTCTTTCCTCCCATTTTAAAATGGGACTGTATATCGATGCCATAGAAAATATGCCAAATGGTAGTACATTGCATAAACGCTATACAAGTAAAATCTTTTTCAATTTTAATTAAATTTAATTCAGAAATGTTCTAGGAAACCATCTTCTTTGTTGGTTGGTTGGTTTGTTGGCTGACGAACAAGAGACCGGGTTAGCACTTGACCTCCCTGTGACACTGCGACCAGATGGGGTCTATTGTATCACTCTTTCGTCAGTGGTTTCTCACACGAACAGGTTTATGCCATTTATTAGGTTCAGTAGCCTGTTCATAAGGTTTTTCGGATTCATGCCCGTTTCCGAGCTGATCTCACCGAAGGTTCTGTGACGCCTGCTTCCTAGAGCGTCACATTCGAAGATAATGTGAGAGGTTATTTCTTCTTCCTCACCACATAGTCTGCAATCCACGGGTTCTCTGAGTATTCCCATGGTGTTCAGTCAACAGACCTACTATAATGCGTGACTTTGTTCTGTTCAGAGTTTGGTTTGGGTGCCCAGTGTTTTTTTTCCTCTTTTTTTTACTGAAAATAGTCGCAAAAAGGGTAGACCTATCGTGCGGGCTGCGGGTGGCCGCATTGCGACTATTAGAAGGGGAAGAGGTTATGGAAAGGAGATGATTGTGGACCCGCTTTTTGAAAAGTTGCAGGTCATAGTTCCTGGAAAAAAACTGATTTTGGAAGCTTGTTCCATTCCGTAGCAACCCTGTAAAAGTAGAATTCTTGATTGGTCCTTGTAGTGTCAATCTTGAGAGTAAATGGATGAGACTAATCAGCGTGCCGAGTTCTTCATCCAAGCACAGGTTCTGGCCCTGTAAATAGTGTTTCAGATGCTTGTCTTGCTAACCGGTCTGCTTTTTCATTGCCTGCTACTTCTCTATGACTCTGAAACCCACATCAGGGTGACCTTATTGTGTTTTACTAGCTCCAGAAGTCCAAGGAGGCAAGGAAGCAAGGAGGCATTTCCAAACCAGTTTAGACTTTATCTGTGTTAAGTTGAGGGTTTTTATCGCGCTCTGGCTGTCAGAGAGAATATATATGTGTTTTCTTTGGTGTTTCAGATTGAAATATCGTGGAGTGTTTGCCAAGTGGTATTATGTAGTCCCTTCTTGGCCTCAATCCATGTATTCCTGCACCTGTTCCTTCATCTGTCTTTGAGCCGTCTGTATTCTTTGTTAGTAATTTAATTTTATCAAAACAAACCAAAATGTATTATTCCCTTTGTTTATTCGCTTGATAATTTTTTGGTAATCTACATCTCTATTTAAATTTAAAACAGTAAATTTTAGTTCGCATAATACCGGGTTTTATTATTTTTTTTATTTTTGGTTAGTTTTATCGGGTTTGAAAAAAGAATAATTAGCCTTTTAATAGCGGAAATTCTGGCGCCCAAAATTAGTTTATTTTTTCTTAAACGGTTAAGTCCCGAACCACTTTCTTGTTTCGGCCAATCAGGTTACCACCAAATATGGTAACCTTATTTTGGAGATTTTACACATCAAGTCGTCAAATGGAATTTCCGCAGTTATGCGATAAACATAGCGGGAAATTAAAATTATGCCTATATCGCTTTTTTGATAAATAGAACAAATTATTAATTATCTCGGTTGCTATTAAATGGGAAATCCGTTTTTAAAGTACCTTTTATATCTGCAACGTTAAGAATATCTAACGTTAAGAATAAAAATGCAAAAGGAAGTAGAACTAACCACAAAATATTGTTAACAACAGTTACACCTCTCACAAAAAGTATCGTATCATTTTAAAAATTAGAAAATCGTAAAATAAATTTTAACACATAATATGAATTAACGTGCATAGTCCGCTTTACCCATCAAAAAACCTAAATACTGGCATTTTTTAGCGAAAATAAACTAAAAAAAAACACACAAAAATATACATACATATAGTCACGCCTTTTTCCCGTAGGGGTAGGCAGATACCACTTCCTTCCACTTGCTACGGTTCTTACACAAATCTTTTGCTACCTCTACTTTCATCAGTGCTCTGTCTCATACATGCTCGTTAGTTGTTGGTACTTTTGACCAGGCCTTTCTTCAAAACAATGTTGATCCGATCGACATATGTTCGCCGAGGTCTACCTCTACCGACTTGTCTATTCACACTCGCCTTATAAATTTGTTTCGTCAATCTTCCTTCATCCATCCTTTCTACGTGTATAAACCATCTAAGCATTCCATTATCTATATTTGTAATCACAACCTCTCCTTTTACACCACAACGTTTCTCATCTCAATATTTTTCACTTTATCCAACCGAGTCACTCCGGCTATACTTCTCAGAATACTTATTTTCGCATTATTAATTCTATTTTCATGCTTTTGTTGCCTAAACCAACATTCACTACCATACTTAAGTGTAGGAACCAACACTTCTCTATGCACAGCCAGACGTCCTTTTTTGACACTTTCTGGGTGTTCATAAAGCTATGCAGTGCCCCATTCATTTGTTTTCCTGTCAACACCCTTCGCTCAATATCACTGTCATACTTTTCATCTCTCGTAAACTTTGAACCCAAGTATACAAGCCCATTTACTTGTTTCACTCTTTCTCCCTTAATCAGAACTTTACAGTTTGTCATGCTTTCTTCTCTTTCAAAAACCATTACTTTCGTTTTGCTTACATTTATTTTCATCCCTTTGATTTTCAGGGCATCATACATAACACTAACCATCGCCTGCAACTCCTCTTCAGATGGCGCTAATATGACTTGATCATCGGCGTAAAGAAGGCATTTGACGATCAAATCATTTTTAATCCATACACCCTATCTTTCAAACCTTTAAACAATCGTCTATGTAAAGCTAAACAGCCATGGTAAAGCCATACATCCGTGTCTCACACCTTTTTCGATGTTTAAGCAGTCTGTGTAAGCTCATTTTATTCTGACACAAGCAGTGAAATCCTCGTAAAGTGATTTCAGTCCTCGTATTAAACTACCGCTCACCTCATACATAGACAATGTCGACCACAATTCAATTCTCGCCACTTTGTCATAGGCCTTTTTCAAGTCAGTAAAAGCGCAGTAGACCTGACTTCTAGCCAAAAATTTTTGGACTATACCTCGTAATTTAAAGACCTGATCCATACATCTCGTTTCTCTTCTAAATCCTGCTTGCACATCCCATATCATTTCAGTTGTAAAGCGGTACGATAACGGCCTTACACCAGTCGTCTGGTACGCTACCGCTCCTCCAACAAAGGTTAAATTATAAAAATGTTATAAATGTTTAAAAGTCATGTTCATGCACCATTATTAACCATGGCACAAAGTATGGCACAAGAGAACATGATAATTGAAATGCGGACGTCTGGACTAGTATCCTTTTTACAGATGAGTCCAGATTTTCACTTTTCGTTTCCGATAGACGTATCTCAGTCTACCTACGCGAAGGTAAGCGATTTGCACAATGCATCATTACTTAGAATTGACCGTATTTCGTAGGAAATGCTGATAACTAATAGGTATATTACAGAGGAGCTTGAAAAAATCTGGCACCGTTTGTTTCTGTTATTGGTGTGAATTTTGTTCTCATGAAAGAAACGCTCGCCCGCACGTATCTTCATGATGCTGGTATTAAAGTTTTAGAGTGCTCAGCAGTAAGTCCGTACTAAAATCCCATAGAGCTTGTTTGAGATGAGAACGGCGCATAAGATCTTGTAAAATAACTTTCATCAATCTAGATACGCTGGAACACTCTTTAATAGACGAATGAAAAAATTTAGGTATACTGGGTTTATTAGTAATTCAAAAAGAATCCTTCCAGAACGAATGAAAGCTGTCATTAGAGCTAGTGGTGGCTATACCAAATGCTGTTCACCAGTCAAGATATCAAGATTGGACTTGAGATGAGGATGCTGCGTTGTTACGTGTTTTCCGCGCTTTGTATGGAGTGGAGGCATGGACTCTCAAGAAGAATCACACGGACAAACTACAAGCCTTCGAGATGTGGTGCTACCGTAGAATGTGGCGTATCCCCTGGACAGAAAAGATCTCTAATATGGAAGTCCTAAATCGGAGGAATAATGAATGTGAAGTCATTAACACCATAAAAAAGAGAAAGCTTCAATATCTAGGTCATATACTGAGGGGACCCAAATACGCACTTCTCTAGCTGATAGTTTAGGGAAAGATTGATGGAAGGAGGAATATTGTAAGATGCCGTGTGTCTCGGAAAGGGACTGGATTAATTGTAGCAATGTTGAACTCTTCCGAGCTGCAGTCAATAAGGTCCGGATAGCTGTAATGATAGCAAACCTCCGATAGAAGATGCACTATAAGAAGAATAACAACATCTTATAGTGACCATATTAATATTAAAAATCTTTTATTTTTTAAATAAATAGATTGACTAGGCCAGCGCATAAAAACACAATGTTGTTCGCAAGTAATACATATTATATTAAATTATATTGTTTGGTGCGATTGCCAAGTCAATCTATTTATTTAAAACATAAAAGATTTTAAATATATTTATATGGTCACTATAAGATGTTGTTAGATTAGCTAATTACGTAATAACTTAAGACAGAAGGTACCTTAAGTAGAGACTGAATAAATTAACCGACTTGGTATTACATGGATCTCACAACTTTTTATTGTAGAAGAACTGAGTTGCGAGACTTGGTGTTTGTTACAAGTTATGTTTTTTTGATGGCATCTAATTTACATTGAAATTATTATTATTATTATCTTATCTTATTTTGTTATTATAAAAAAAGCAAATTCGTTTTAATAAAAAGTATATATTATTGAAAAGGTTATTTTTTTTTGTACTTATATTGCGGGGGAAGGGGAGTGTTTACAAAAATTGTACACAAGTGGCTAGAATTGCTAAGACCGGCATTGTAAACAAAGAAAATTAAAATATGTAGTCATTACAGTTATTCTTTAAGCTAAGAATTCGAAGACTACCCAAAGCACTTTTTGATATAAAAATTGAAACTGTATCAAGCCATTTTGTTACATGTGACCTTTTAGCGTGTAGCTATAAATACACTCCGTTATGCTTTGAACGCCCACATACATAAAACTCGCTATGAATCTGATAGAAAATAACGTGTAAGAGTAATAGCTGCTGTCGTGTACGATTTTGTGTGATGCGATAGCATAAAGTTCTTCAGTTTTTATAGTGGTTTTAAAATTTATTAGAATACTACTACCAGTTTTATTTGCATTTTGCAGTCAATTACTTCGAATTTAATCGGTAATTAAAACTGCTTTAGAGTGTAAACACTTTAAAAATTATTTTAATAACCATTAAGTTTGTTTGAGGTGTGGGATCATCGAAATATTTATTGAAAATCATTCAATAAAAATTTCATCAAAATGTTTGACAAACAATTTATTTATTATGCGTGTTCTTATTTACTTATTCACCTGGTAAAAGCTGAGTTTTTTATTTAAAATATTTTAAATTTTTTATTATAATGTTGTACTAGGTAAAGTTACTGAATACAGCGGAACATAAAGTAACGATAATATTTCAATTTCTGGTAGGTTTACAAAAAAAAAAATCTGTGGGCACGGCAGTGCCCCCGCCAAGTCGAGCAAATAAGCGGCACGGCCGTACCATCCTTTTCACGAAGCAGTTCAGGCCATTTTTGTTCCCTTATAACTTCGTTGTGGATCAAACTAAAAGCCTCAATTTTCAGTAACCAAGCAGGCATTGTATAAACACGGTATATTTAAAATTTTATTCAATTTGAACCAGTAGTTTAAAAATTATAACTAGTTAAAGTTTCTTAATGTTGTCACTCACTCACTGACTGACCGATCATCACAACTCTAAAGGCACTTCTAGCAGACATAGAAGCTTCAAATTTAGAATACAATTAGTCTTTAGTATATAAATCAAGGAAAAACTAAAATATTTTGCAATTTTGGTCCAGTTTTCTGTATACACCGACTGCATAAATAACTTTGTAATCCCATATAAATATATAGGAGTACAAAGTTACATTTGCAGTGAATAAATCAGTGTACCTGTATATGTATAATAAAAAAAAGTTGGACTATCTACAAAAAGAAATAAGATGACATTAAAAACATAACTTGTAAAAAAGACTCGCAACTCAGTTCTTCTACCGTAAAAAGTTGTGAGATCCATGTAATACCAAGTCGGTTTATTTATACCGTCCCTACTTAAGGGTCCTTCTGTATTAAGTTATTACGTAATTAGCTAACCTAACAACGTCTTATAGTGACCATATCGATATTAAAACCTTTTTTGTTTTAAATAAATAGATTGCCTTGCCATCGCATGAAAACGCAATGTTGGAAATTATCTTAACTTTAAAAAATCTACAACCGACTAACTAAAATTATTGTGAATTATTATCCCATCCTAACCAAGTTTACAATTATTATAAAGTGTAGCTCAAGTACTTGTTTCATTACTACTTTGTTAAAGCATTAAAATTTTCATAATAAAGTTTTATTACTCTTTTGCTTGTATCTTCTGGACAACTTTAGACGACCATTCATCATATCTTCAATAGATTTACTTTTGTAATATTCTGGACAAAAAGTAATAATACCTACTGAATTTTTAACACGATTGTATTAGTTTCACGTGTATGTTTGTTTGTTTGTAACTGACTCTTTGGCCTCGATTTTGCCATACTTTAAGCGATCAGATTTAATTTAAACCTCGCACATTTGTCAAAGACCGACGACAATGCAACAATTCGATCAATATATCCAATTATTTTTATTAGTTTCGCCAGGATTTATAAATTTCTTAATGTTTCCTTTGCATAAGAGTAACTGACTCTTTGGCCTCGATTTTGCCCTACTTTAAGCGATAAGATTTTATTTAAACTTTGCGCGCTTGTCAAAGACCAACGACAATGCAATAATTCGATCAAAATATTCGATTATCCTGATTAGTTTCGCCAGGATTCATAAATTTTTGTAGGGATCGTTTGCACGAGAGTAAGAGAGATAGAACTAGTGCAGGAACTACGCATGCGAGCAGTTTCAATGTCATATTATAATTCACCCAATAAAAAGCGAAAAATAAATTATAGTTTAAAAACACTAAAAAACACGCTTTTAGAGTTAATCAAACTAAAAAGTAAAAAATAATTCTTAACATAAGAATAAAATTACTGACGAGAAAATTAATGTCACTGTTCTAAAAGCGTGGGGTGCATTGTATGACTAACTCTGCGTTTCGGAACGAAACTACTGAAAAATTTGTATTTATTTGGTAGGTTGGTATGACTGTTGTGAATAGCTGACATAAATTTCATGACAATTGCCTCATTAGGTAAGAAACTGCAGCGTTTTTTGTATAGTAAAAAAATTGTTTTTAGCCATTTAAAATGAAAAAATCTGTGGAATTTGCATCAAATTTCGCCAAAAAATGAAATTTCTTGTTCTGATGCATTAAAATTGTTAATAAATTGTGATGAATATTTAATAAAATTACAAGTTCTTAAGTAGTACAAATTATTTAGTGAGGTTGGTAAAACAGTCGAAGACGCACTTCGTTTAAGAAGGTCATCAGCGTCAATTACTAATGAAAACATCAATAAAATCAAGGAGCTTATACTTTCCAATCGTCGACTGACTTAAAGAGACCTTGTAGATATTGTTGGTATATCAAAAGGATCAATACACACAATTTGTACTTGTCTCGTGTGTCTTCTCATCTTTTCCAAAATATTTGAATTTGTTTAAAAAAAAAACGTCCTGCTGAAGTGCCTGAAAAGATGCTTTTTATGACTGATAATGATCTGAAATACATAATTGGACTTGAATCTATGCTTATGACCCTGAGTTCCTGAAACAGCTTTACAATCTAGTGAAAAGTCAAAAATCAAAGTCATGTTGATTGTTTTCTCTACCATGGCGTAGTTTACAAAGGGTTCCTTTCAAGTTGCCAACCAGTCAACTTCACGTCACTCTCTTTATTTCTACGAATAAATCAGCACGACGCTCATGTTTTGATTTCAATGAAAATAACATCAAGTTTTTATCTAGTTCTCATCATAATCAATAATGAGACTAATTTTAGAATACCCATTTGAGTGTATTTGTTTTTTGTTCTTTCTCAGAAAGTGGGTATTAGTCCCATCTTCGTAATTAAGTTGTTAATCCGCTGTATGCTTGTTTAATTACATAATTGTGTTTGCTCTTAAATTATATTTCTGTGTTCGCAAATATATTAAATAAAGACATTGCAATCGACTTCTATGTCACATCCAAAAGGGAAGGAGGTCATACTTGGAACGGAAACGGTCAATCGTGGAAACTCACGGCAGGGATTTCTGTATTACTTGCATTGGAACCCACGAACATTCATCTTATGGTAAGTCCCTTTTTTTATAGCCGGTTGCATTCTTTCTAGTCGATCTGCGCTGATTGCACCACTATTCTCAAAAATACAGTCCACACTTACATGAGTTTACGTGAGTCAATTCGTAAAAAAACGACCAGAACTATGGCGAAACAATTCATGGTTTTTTCATAAAAAATTAAGTAAATGTCATTTCGCAAGCACATAATTCGCCATCCGTGTGACTTTACCTTTTCTTTAAGTGAAAATACCACTACGTGTACATTAATAGTCAATAGAAGCTAAACAAGATAATACATAGACCTCTTTGAAGGCTATACCAGAAACTGAGTATAATAGTGTTTTCTAGTGTAAGGCTAGATGCAGAAAGCTTAACAAAATTAAAGAAAACTGCCTGGCGGAGAGATGCTGTGAAATCGAACAACTACAGCAAAAACACGACCTATATAACATACATAGAAAGATCAAGATGATGACAGGCAGTAATCGCAAAAAGAACAGCGGAATACTGAAAGACAATAACAACATAATATTTGCGAGACCTGACGGAAAATTGAAGAGTTGGAAAGAGTACGTTACAAAACTGTTTAGTAACGAACGACCAGAACAACCCCTCCAAGTAAATGAGATTAACAACCTTACATCACTAAAGAAGAGATAAAACACGCCATTCTAATACAAAAGAATGAAAAAGCTGTGGGCCCGATGAGGTACACGCTGAAACCTTAAAACTCTTAATCCGCGAAGACGGCTAACAGACCTGTTCAACGATATTTATAGAACTGGAAAATTACCCTCGGAATGGCTGAGGTCAAATTTTGTCACTTTTCCCAAAAAACCTAACGCGTCCCAATACGATGATTATCGCATGATAAGTTTGATGTCTTATGTACTAAAAACGTTCCTGAGAGTCATACATACCCGCATATTCAAGAAATGTGAACAGCAAGTTGACGACACTCAATTCGGCTTTAGAAACAGATTAGAAACGCGCGAGGCTCTATTCTCGCTTAACGTATTTGCATAGAAAGCACGCGACATGAACGTAGAAATATTCGCCTGCTTTATAGACTACCACAAAGCTTTTGACTGCGTACAACATCAAAAATTAGCAGAAATACAGGCGTACACGAAAGTGATTTACGAATCATTACAGAACTCTACTGGCATCAGACAGCTTAAGTAAGGGTAGAGAACAAAATGTCGGAGGAGATAGCCATAAGAAAAGGAGTGCGACGAGGATGTATATTATCCCCGCTGCTCTTTAATCTGTACACGGAAAACATTTTCGCGGAATCTCTCGAAAACACTAGCGCTGGAATTAAAATCAATGGCAAAACAATTAGCAATATAAGATATGCCGACGATACAATCGTTGGTGCCAGCAGCCTTCCCGAACTCCAGCAACTTGTAAAGGCTATTGTTGAGTACAGCAAGTGTTATGGACTACATAAACATCCTTAAAACGAAACTTATGGTTTTCTCGAAGGTGCAAACACAAGCTGCCCTCCATATACATAACAAAATCGTTGAGCAGGTATCATCCTTCAGATATCTAGGGGCAATAGTGTGTACTATCAAGAATTAAACGACCAGGAGGTCGTTTATCGACATGAAAAACTTCTTTATTAGGCGTGACCTTGACTTGGGTCTTAGAATCCGAATGCTACACTGCTACGTTTTCTCTATCCTCCTGTACAGCTGCGAAAGCAGGACCCTCAATTCCTCGCTAGAAAAACGCATTGAAGCTTTCGAAATGTATCTTTATAGGAGAATATTATGCATAGCCTGGATCGAAAGTTCTCAATAGAATGCAGAAAAACAAGGAGCTGATGCTAACAATCAAAAAGCGCAAACTAAGGTATATTGGACATATAATGAGAGGAGATAGATATGAAATACTCTGGTTGATCATCGAGGGAAATATTCAGGGAAAAAGGTCAATAGGGAGAAGGCAGAATTCCTGGCTTAAGGAAATACGCCGATGGCTCAGTTAAACATCATCCGAAATCTTCAGAGCAGTTGTGTCACGAGTAATTATTGCCAGCAGGATCGCCAACCTTCGAAGGGAGACGGCGCAATGAGAAGAAGAGTGTGAGGGGATTACTTTAAAGGAGACACAGTAAATTTGGATAAATAAATTATTTTGCTGTGTCTTTTATTTAATCAGTATCATTACTTTTTTTCCAGTACAGTAAACATAAGGATAATACTTTAATGTTGCAGCAACAGTACAAATACGTAGAGACAGTTTTTTTAGTAATTCTGGTCCTTGATTTTAAATTTTTAACTGGTAAAATTAATAGAATTTTTTATCTATACTTTATTTAAAGTCCTCGCTTTATTGTCATTTATTTTACGAAGAATATGCCCTATGTAGTTGTTCATTATTCATTCTCTTACTACCAACCTTCGTTAGTGCATTTCAAATAGTTCAAATATTGGGCTTAGGTTAGGTTAGGTATCATGAAAGTGGGGCATAGGTCGCCCCTCCACTGCGACTTTTAGTAGGTCTATCTATTGTGGCTCACCCCTAGAGGTTACAATTTACCGCACAATTGAGCCCTTCTCATGAAGTGCATGGTTGTATGGGATAAGATTTTCTTGAAATCGGTAGGTTCTAGGTTGGTATAGCCAAATATGTTGAACGTATTCTTCCCAGGCCAAGGCATGAACATAGTATATGTTCAGTAGTTTCGTCTTTCACGCAGCAAAACCGACAGCCCGTTTCTTGATTCAGACCTATCTTTCCGATATGGTATCTTGGACGACAGTGTCCTGTAAGCAGTTCCGTTAGAATTTGTTGGTTAGTCCTGCCCCATTCTAGGATCTGCTTAGTTGTGTTTCTCGAGGGTTTAGGTAAGAACGCCTTCGAGTGAGTCAACCCTGATATATCGGACCAGTACGTGAGTATTTTCCTCTCCTCCCAGTTCAAAACGATTGTTTTAGTGGCACTTGTAGTGACTTCAAAAACCGGTTCTGGTCCAGTGAATGCAGATTCGGCCCACTGTTTTGCATGGGTGTCGGCTTTTTCGTTTCCGTCCACCCCCTGGTGCCTAGCTATCCACAGCAGGGTCACCCTGTTGTTCGCACCAAGGTACTCTATGGATTCGATGTAGTTCCATACAAGTTTAGAATTTATCTTGTTGGAGCTTAGTGCTTTTAAAGCAGCCTGGCTGTCTGATATTATACTTATGGAATAAAAATTATAATAAAATTCACAGGATTTTTGATATATACTTTGTTTAAAGTCCTTGCTTTATTGTCATTTATTTTTTCAAAGCATATGCCCTTTGTTGTTGCTCATTATCCATTCTTTTACTACCTACCTTCGTTAGTATATTTCAAATAGTTCAAATATTGGGTTTACTCTAACATTAAATAGAATTCAGAATTGCAGCATTTATAACTTACTTTATTTCTTTACATTCCAAGTATTCTTGTTGCGACGCCACCTCCACGTTTTACAACGCTTCTTCATTTTTATGTATAAAAGTAAGATAAATTCCAACTTTATATAAACACCGACACAAAAAAACAGACGTTAATTAATAAGCATCTCTTTATTTTCAGATCCAAATCTATACATATTTTTTAAATAAATTATTCTATTAGATTACTAGTGACAGTTCGGTTTGATGCTTAGTATTCAAGAAAAAAAAGAGACGCAACAACTGTTGCATGACTATGAAAAATGATTTTGCTTTCAATTTAATTTCCGATATTTCAATTTAATGTAACAGAAGGACAATTTGCATAACAAAGAGAGACAGCTCTCTAGAGTTGTTCTTCAGATGCAACGTTCAGCAAAAAAATTGTAGCTACGTAACCTAAAAATTATTTTTGAAAGAAAATCATGATTTATCATTATTTGCTCGAAAATTTCGTTACGAACTATGATAAATCTTAGGATTTGCTGAGTGAATGCTGCTGGTAAAGGTCCGAAATTTACCATAATAATAGGACAGCGATTCGAGCTTTTACAGTAACAAATACAAAGAGTCAGTATAGAAATTACGTCTTCTGGATTAGAACTATGTTATTAGGAGAAAATAAAGAAAATTCTTAAAGTTTCACCCCAAATTGTTTTGAGCTTCTTCGGGAGAACAAATAAAGCACAGTAACTCAACGCATCTTCTACACCAGAGGCAACAATCTGTCTCTATTTGTACTTTTCTGTACTAAAGTAAAATTAAGGACTATGTTGTGATGCTTCATATTTATACCCATAAATCATAGTTTTCTATCAAACTTGTCGAAAATTGTAAATAAAAATTATAGTTTAAAAAAACTAAAAACACGCTTTTACTCCTCACCCTCTTGCCATTCATCCCACGGCACGTTTCTCACCAGTATATTGGATTGGGTGAATTATAATATGACATCGGAACTGCGCGCATGCGTAGTTAACGCACTAGTTCTATCTCTCTTACTCTTCCCTAAAAAAATTTATGAATCCTGGCGAAACTAATCAGGATACTCGGATATTTTGATCGAATTATTGCATTGTCGTCGGTCTTTGATAAGTGTGCGAAGTTTAAATTATATCTGATCGCTTAAAGTAGGGCAAAATCGAGGCCGAAAAGTCAGTTACAAAAAACATACAGGTGAAACTAATATAAGCGTATTAAAAAAAATAAAACCTGTTACACTGAATATATTGTTAATTTAATAAAACAATTTTTTTTTAAAGTAAATTTGGTTTTATTATTGGTGTTTTTAAAAAATTAACACTATACTTTTATGCAACACAAAATACAAACTACCATTTGTATTACTGCAAATTGCTATTGGCGACATTCACTAAATAATAGGCAAACTACTTATTTTGGAAAGTAGAAAACTGTCGCGTATTTTTGTTTTCGTTAAATAAAATATTTTCTGCATTTCTTCAACACTATGACATTGGAACTGCGCGCATGCGTACGTAGTTCACGCACTAGTTCTATTTTGCTTGCTGACTTAAACTTAGAAGGCAGCACAACAAAAAATTTTTTTAGTGTTAAAAAATAATAACAATATTTTTATCCTACAACAGTTTTATTAGAACCGCAATTTGGTGGTAAGGATATGTCCTTTTAAAACGGTGTACGTTATTATCAAAACACTCGGTAAATTAACGAGATTAATTTGAAACTTTATATTTTATATAACATGTAATAAAGTGTTGGAAACTCAAACTATAACAAAGTTATTGTTATTTAGAGTCGTTGTTGATGGGTTGTGTGTGTGTATGTGCAGATAAAACAGTTGTGAATGAGCTTGTATTAAATACGGACAATAGTCACCTGCACTATAAAGGAATTAGAACTGTTTCCATCGACGTATTTAATGAAAGATGGAGAATAACCCATTGTTTGCATTCCTGATATGGAGATGACAGAATAAATCTATTTATAATAATTGAACACTTTGAAAGTGTATTTTCTGCGACTGAATGGAAGAAAGTATTTTCAACTATTCCAAGAATTCTAATTCATAGATTTATAATAATTGTTTAATACATTAATTAAGGAAAAATTTTTACAAAAAGGCATTTTTTTAAAGGTATCATGCATAATATTAACCATCGCCTGCAACTCCTCTTCATATGATGCTTCGCTAATATGACCTGATCATCGGCGTAAAGAAGGCATTTGACGATCAAAATATTTATTCTTAATCCATAAGCACTTTCTTTCAAATCTTTTAAACAACCGTCTATAAATAAGCTATGGTGAAGCCATGTCTAAGACCTTTTTCGATGTACGTGTAAGTTCTGTTTATTCTGACACAAGCACTGTAATCTTTGTAAAGTTATTTCAGCGCTCGTATTAATCTACCGCCCACCCCATACATAGACAATGTCAACCACAATTCATTTCTCATCACTCTGTCATATGCCTTTTTTAAGTCTTCTTCTTCTTCTAGGTGCCATACTATTAGACAATTTTTTAGTATTTAATACTTAATTTAGTATGTATTTTTAATAATTTTTACCCAACATTAGTTGTAGGTATAGGTACGTATAAAATTTGTGTCGACTAAATTTTTATTGTAAAACTAAACAAACTATATAGTTTATCAGATTTGTAATCAAGCTTTTCGTAATAATTAAATTTGTTAAATGCAATATTTGAAGCACTTTAAATTAAACAACGACGTCTCTGCGATTTTAACGACCACTAATTGAAAAGACAACAGACAATTCGGTTTTACAACTTCGTAGACCCATTTTTTTAAACGCTTGTATATGTAATAAAACATACTGCAACATATTACAGCAAACATTGAGATCGAGGTGATTGTTGACGTCAGACTTAATATACTTTTGTGTATGTTTATCTGATGTTTATATCTCTAGAGACTGCTGCTATTACGACCAGGGCCGTATTTATTTTATGAAAAAATATCAATGAATTATTATTTAAACCCACAATTTATTAAGATTCAACCGAAGGTTAAAAGTACTTGCTCATTAAATTTTAATTAAATATGAAGCTATTTTATTTTTTTTTATCGATTATGTTTCCGTGCAACATTTTAACCAAATAAAATGGTTCGTTTAACGTTTTAGGGAAAATCAAGCGGGTTTATTTCGGGAAACCGAATACAGTTTTTAGTGAGATATAAAACGATAGAATTAGTAGATACATAGCAGCAAACTTATATGGAATCGCCCATTATCTCCTGTTGGAACACATTAAGGTTAGGTTAGGTTAAAACGGCGGTTCGGAGGGAACCCACTTATTGGCTTTTTTGCCCGTTATGATACCGTGATGGACGGCGGTGCCTTCCCCCTCTACCGTGAGAACCAGTTGGAACTTTTAGTAAAAAGTGTGAGGTCTTTAATGCTAACTTAGCTAAGATCAGATAAGTCATCAAAGTTTGGTTGCCCTAGTATAGAAAGCCCTTTTCTGCCTAGGCAGGGCAGTGGCAGAGAAGATGTACCATTGTTTTTCCTCTTCCTCATAGTGACAGCTTCTACAGAAGTCGTGTCGTAGATCTGTGATTCCCATGCGCTGTGCGTGGGATCCACTTGCCCAGTGTCCCGTTATGGCCACGATCGCATTTCCAATGGACTTCCTGGATAGAGTTAAAACATCATTAGTTCGACGTAGATATAGTTTAGGCTAAATCTGTTTCTATATGTGCATGCGGGTTCATTTTACCACTTTAAGTTAGCTTTTTAAACTACTTGCTGTAGAGGAGGAGCCAGCAGTTTGCAATCGGTATTCCTTGCTGAGATGAGACACATACAGCTGGAAGAGTGATGCCCTCTCTTGCTAGCTCGTCCGCCAAACAGTTGCCTGGTAGGTCCCTGTGTCCGGGTACCCAGACAATGTGAACTCTAAACTTGGCTGCTAGCTCATTCAGGGCGGCTCGGCATTGCACCGCTGCCCTAGAGGTCAAGTAGATTGAGTTCAGTGATTTGATAGCAGCCTGACTGTCGCAAAGAATGAATATCTCGCTGAACTTTTGTTCATTGCGGAGTGTCCAGACAACTGCTTCGGTAATGGCTGTCATTTCGACTTGATACACACTGCAGTAATCTGGCAAACGAAACGACAGGCTAAGGGAGGGGTCTTCTGAGAAGACACCGCAACCTACTCTCCCCTCTAGTTTAGAGCCTTCCCTATAAAATACTGCGCCTGGAACACATTAAGAAAAAAATAAGTTATTGGAAAATTAATAACAGTGTGTTCAAATAAATTATATTACAAAAAAATATATACAACCAAAATTTGGGATATCAAAAGAAAGCAAAATTGTTGGTTTTCTAAACAAATACTGTAATGTAAGTTGCAACTTAAGAGAGAAAAAAATACTTTTCCCCCTACCTTTATAGAGACTACACACTTTCCTCCTTTACATCAGGGAGGAAACTTATACTTTCCACCCTAGGGAGAAAAAGTACTTTTTCTCCTCCTCAGTTTGAGTATGTTGTAAATTATGAAACTTGTGAATCTATTATATTTAAATTGTTTGCGTAATTTCTAGAACATCTTGTTTATTCTGTATTCTGGTAAAAATTAAACATAAATGTTATTTTAACGTTAGGTTTTTTAATAAAAATTTTAACTTTAGGATTCTTAGATATGTTTTTTAGGTTAAGAATAAGAAAATCATAGTACGCTGTGGCTTACTGATGGTAAACACGACGATTTTAAATTCGAGATACGTTTTTTGACTTAGGAATAAAACTATCTTAGTATGCTGTGGCTCACTGACAGTAAACATTGCGATTGACTTTAGCGTGCAAAGTCGCGTTACGTTTATTAAACATAATTAAATTTTTGAAAAATGGAGAGCGGTTCAAGTGACTTTGAATTTTCAAATACGCCACCTAATATTAAGAAATAAGCCAACATAGCGTCATTAACATTACCACCACAAAAATCTAGAGACAGGTATGAAAAACAATATACCCAATATAAGCAATGGGCTGACGACAATAAGATAAATAATTATTCAGAAAATGTTTTGCTGGCATATTTTTCACTCCAAGGAAAAAGGTTTAATAAGTGGGTAGGAGGAAAAATCATATGTATTACACGAGAGCACTTTCCTCCCTAGTAATACAAATAGCTATTCTAACACCTTTGAAAATTGATTTTTGCTCCCTAGTTTTAGAGTTTAAAGTGGCACTTTTCCTCCCTAAAAATTAAATAAAGTTTCACATTAATAAAGGATTTTTTTTAGTTTACATACTCATATTTTATTTTTCAACAACTACATTAGCAAAACGTACATTAGCAACGTACAGTTTGTAACATTGCTAAAGTTAATTGAAGATGAGAATTCGGTGTATACGTTATTCATAATACAGTTAAAAGAAATGGAAAAGGGATAAATTAACGATGAGGAAGTTGCTTCTGTTGTTGTTTCTGAAATATTTTATAACGGCTGAGTAAGAGTACCCGTCATAATTTGATTTGCAAATTGACTTTTTGAATTTGATTTTTTTTTCTTGCTTAATCTAATGGCTATTTTAGCTTTGTTGGTGGGTGTTTTAAAAATAGGCTTATTTATTGTATTTATTGAAAAATTTAAGATCGTTTAATATATTTAAAACACTATATTCTTTGTTTTTAATTGGTGGATTAATGCTGAAGATGTTAGAAAAAATAAAATATGTTTAACACTGCAGTAAAGTGTCTTTTTCTTCCTACTGTGCAGAAAGCGTCACTTTCGACCCGCTACGCAATACGAAGTTGCCGCTTTCCGCCTACAGTAGGGAGAAAAATAGTATACACACCACGGGCATTAAATTAAGAAATGTTTTAGGTCGGCTTCGCCTCGGTCAACAAACATGTGCTCTGAGTCATTTCTTACTTTACTGCCCCAGATGTGTAATATACTATTCCTTTCTTTGCGTTTGCTGCACTCGGGCCCTATGGGGAAAAAGGGCAGCAACCTCACATGCGGGAGAAAAAGTAACACTTTCCTTCCTAGTTAAACAAATAGCTATTTGTTAATATAATAATCAGTATTGCCACCTCTAGCCTTAACACAAGCACGAATTCGATAAGGTATGATTTTTAATAAGTTATTAATTTTTGCTTGTTGTAAATTTTGGAATTTTTTCAAAACTGCATTGATTGATCTGCATTACCTGGGTTATTTTGAAAGGGTTTTAATTTTTCTTTTTATAGAGTATTCCCTAAGTATTCCCTTGAATTGAGGTCACTTTAAAATACTTATTTCTAAAAAAAAATGAAAAGTAAAAAGTGTGCTTTAACGTGTTATTATGCATAAATAGAAAATGTCCACCGTACGCACTTTTCCAGGTTCTTAAGGTAGGCTCTAGTACTAAATCAACATACCTTTGACCTAGTAATGTTGGCCTTGTAGGAAGTGTAGATGTTTTTTACACTCCAGTACATTGCAGTTCCATTCTTACATTTGGGAACAGGTATATAAATTTGCCGGTCGTCTAACTAAAGAATAATTCTGGTTTCATTTGAAAATAAGACATTTTGCCCATCTTGCATCGTCCATTTTTTATCAAAATACCAATTCATTCTGTATTACATCAGGAACTTTTAACTGATTTCTGCTGAATAACCCTTTGGTTTATTTGATAGTTTCGATGGAAACACTAACACCTGTAGCTTACAAATTTTCCTCTAAAGCTCAGAATAGGTTACAGTGCGCTTTCTTCTTGTTATTTGAGCTTTAAATCTGTCATTAAGTGCTATGGAAAACTTTTCCGCGACTTCTTTTTGGACTATATTTTAAGGTGCTCAACTCTAAAAATCTTAAGTACCTTTTTGAAATAACTTCTCGTCCAACTCCCACGATTCTTACAAGCTCTCTCTTTTCCCTGCTCTGCCAAAGTAATAATTCTCCCCTCTTTATTTCTGATAACCCAACTCAAAGCATTTCGTCAAATATCTCGCAGAATCAATTTATCAACTTGAATACAATTTTAGAACTGAATGGAAATATAAAGGACGCAGCAAAAATTCTTATCAACGTTTTATGAATGCAACTATTTTTTGTGAGTGAGCACATTCATCTTTTGTTTGCATACCATGTTTTTTAACAAAAGAAAAAAATGTATACACACTGGGTGATTTCATATAAGTTTGGTTGTGTGTATATGTTTAATTGGTAGTTTTAGAGAACACATTTATATGTATAATCATCCTTAAAATTATCATTACACAATGTGATTTATATCAAGTTAGTAACTAATGCATTTCGGAATTTTATTGTGATGCTATGCAAAATAATAATTACAAAGCAACACCTTGTAATAAAATCAATGATAGAAGGTATTTAAGTAGAGCAAATTTGAAAATTGTTGAAACTTTAATGAAGCCGCCACTGAAAATGGGGACAAACAGGATATTTTTACCACACCGCTTTTACGCTAACAGCAGCAGCAAAAGCTGAGGCAAACAGCCCTTCGGACTCGGACGAAGCGATAGCGATGAGGTGGAGAACGACGACGACGACGAGGAGTAGTGGTGGTATTGATCCGGAGGAGGCTGTAATAAGCCGCCCCCGACACGCAACGCTATGCCACATTCAACAAGAATTTATCATCGAGTCTGATACTGCTGTATACAGTCGCTACTGCTTACTTTTACTTTGCATCTTGCCTCATCTGTCACCGTTTTCCTGATACATTTTTATTTATTTTTTTCCAAAAGTCTTAAATTCGTTGGATCGGAAATATACGAATAAATAATCATCGTGGATTGTTATATCTACCTACTTGCCATACGACGTAATGTACCTATTTTTTGCAATTCTGCAATTGATGTACTATGAAACTATGATAATAAAACGGTAAAATGATCGATTTATCAATATTTGAAATTGCCATTGCAAATATTTCAATTGACAACCAATTAATAATGGGGGAAATAATTAACAGGAGAATCTTGTATTCAAAAATAATATGATTTAACCCAATTTACTTGGATACAATGTGTCTCCTGTCTGAGTTACAGGGTGTTTTATTTAATAATGATTTTCCACATAAGTTTTAAACTGTTTCACTAATCTTTATCATATTTGGGAAGAGGTTTAGACACTGCAAACCTCACAAAATTATGGTAAATAAACGTTTTTGGCTCGGGCAAGTAAGATCCTTCGTAAAATCTACGGCACTGACTAAATTGTCATTTAAGCACAATTTTTCTATTTTCCAATACTTTCTGTGTAAATAACATACTCTACTTTCGTAACTTTCGAGATATTTAAAGTTAAACATAACGTTGAACAATTATTTTAATTATTTCAGAAATGCGACATATTAGAAAGAAACTTTTAATTTGATAGGGACACTTTTTAGCGCTAATGTCGCCAACGTAAGTGTCACCCCTTCCCTACTGGAGGTACCCCTTAAATTTTTTCAAATGGCGTTAGGTATTAAGTCACACCTCATTTAAAAGATCTGGTAAATCTCTATTCAATCATATTGTTTTGTCTTTGATACCAGCCTTCCATTGTCATTTAATCGTTGTTTAAAATTGGCTCTCTCTAAACTTTTCATTCAGTATTTTTAAATTTTGTTTATATTATCATATTGTAGCAAAAATGTGAAAGACTTTTTTAAAATTACGTATTATTAAAATTGTTTGTTAATCTTCTTATTAAACCCAAAAAATAAGTTTTAAAGTTTTATTTGCATAATAAATGCAAACCTATGACCTAAAAACACCGCCATGATAAATACACATTAAAATTGTGCACCAATATGTTTAACTTTAAATATCTCGAACAATAATAACTTTATCGATACGGTGAAGTATGTTATTTACACAGAAAGTATTGAAAAATAGAAAAATTGTGCTAAAATGACAATCCCGCCAGTGCCGTAGAATTTAGGAAATTTAGGAAGGGTCAAGCTCTGACTTGCTTCTGTCGAACGCCTCTGGTAGTAACCAGAAACGTTTATTTACCATAATTTAGTAAGGTATAAGAATATATAAGAATAGTATGGATGCCAACGAAATTATAAGACTGTATGCAAACGATGTGGCATTGGAAAGAGCGGAAAGCCTCACTTACCTTGGATGCTTAGTAAATGATCAATGGGATCACAGGAAAGAGATTAAACAACGAATAGAAAAAGCAAGAACAATTTTTCTAAAAATGAAAGATGTGCTCTCAAACAATACTTTAAGTTTACATCTGCGCATGAGAATAGTTAGATGCTATGTATTCGCAATATTACTGTACGGCGTAGAGGCATGGACACTCTCGGAAGCTGCTAGCAAGAAAATTAAAGCATTTGAAATGTGGGTATTCAGGCGAATTCTTAAAATTAGCTGAACAGACCATATGACAAATAATGAAGTTTTAAGAAGAATGGGAGTAGACAGAGAACTCATGAAGACAATTAAAGTAAGAAAACTTACATATCTGGGACACATCATGCGAAATGAGAAATATGCATTACTCCAACTCATTATCCAGGGTAAGGTGAACAGAAAGAGAGGACCAGGGAGGCGAAGAGTATCATGGTTAAAAAACCTACGACAGTGGTACGGCAAAACGTCTAGTGAACTCTTCCGATCAGCCGTTAACAAGGTCTCGATTGCTATGATAGCCAACGTTCGCTGAGCGGATACGGCACAACGAAGAAGAAGAAGTAAGGTTTACAGGGTCTACACCGTGGCATTTATGTATATTAAAAAATATATTAATTTTGAGATGTACATCATGGTAATCACATAGCAACAATAGAACGTTTTGATATATTGGCCATTCAAGCATGATAATTCCACTGCTGCATGTCTTTAAGAAAAAATATAGTTCTGCTATTCGCGTTTGCAAAATTTTGGACGCTACTTGTCGGATACTTTATAAAGCTGGATTGTAAGTAATCATAATATGGCAAAGGAAATTGTACCTAATTTGTCTTGCTTGTTTGTTAGTTTGTTGTAAAACTGCAGAAATAGGATTGTTTTCTAAATATTTTGGATTCGTAAGAAAGTAATTAAAGGTATGAACGTATCTAAAAATATTATTAATCGATCTTAAATTTAAAGTTAGTAAATTGTGCCTTGTTATCAAATTGCAGAAAGAGAATTGTTGTTGAAGGATTCTTGAATATCGCAGGTTAGAAAGGTACCTGATGGAATAAGAACTGACGTATTATCGATCTTTTAAATATTAAGTTGAAAAACTATTAAAAATATAAAGCAATAAAGTAATACGACAAACACAATACACAAAACTACCTGCTGTGCTTATAAATGTTTCTCTAGAAAAAATAACAATGGGATTTTACACTTTCAAACATTTCTTATTAAACATGCATCAGTTGTTCTTATCACTAATGCTTTTGACATATTTAAGAAGATGGATCAAAGAAATGCACGCCTTACTTATCAGATGTTTTATTTTCCTCTTATAGTGCTGTAGGTACCACAATATTAACTATTATTATCTATTATATTATGTGAATTTGATAATTGCTTGTTCTGTGTCTGTGTATTGTTACAACAAAAATAAATGCTTGTATATTTTCAAGTAACATGCAACATGCACGTATGATAATTCAAAAAGAATGTTTCAATAAATTGCTTCCAAAATTTATCATACAGCACATAGGGGTATATATTTATACGAGTAAAAGATTTGAAACGAGCTGAATATGAAATTCAAACACAGTCAGTCAAGTTCAACGAGGCTTTTCCTGACTGCATCTGGCCGTATAAAAACTATTTTTTTTTCTGCCTAATTTCACTTGCAAAAATTTCCAATGTACTGCTTTCATATACAAAAGGTATGATAGCTTTTGTATTTCCTAACCAATAAACGGACATTTTATTTCCAGTAACATATGGAATTTTTCTTCGTCAAATACATTTTTTTTTATGAAAATAGTCGCAAAAAGGGTAGACCTATCGTGTGGGCCGCGGACGGCCCGCACTGCGACTATTAGAAGGGGAAGGGGTTATAGAAAGGAAATGATTGTGGACACGCTTTTTAAAAAATTGCAGATCATAGTTCTCTGGAAAAACTGATTTTGGAAGCTTATTCCATTCCGTAGCAGCTCTGTAAAAGAAGGATTCTTGATGAAGATTGGTCCTTGTAGTGTCAATCTTGAGAGTAAATGGGTGAGACTGATCTGCGTGCCGAGTTCTTCGGCCGAATGTGGCCAATGGTGGTACAAGAGTTTTTATTTCTCTGGAGCATCTGCCATGGAAATATATGTAGAGCAATGACTGGTCTGCAACTCTTCTTCTATGTTCTAGAGGGTGAAGGGTATCTGTGAGAGTTGAGCTGTTTATCAAACGAATGGCTCTTTTCTGAATGGAATCTAAAAGACGAAGAGAATGCCTTGGTGCTGAACCCCAAATGTGCGAGCAATACTCCGGTAGAGGTCGGATTTGAGCCTTGTACGTCGTCAACAGTTGATCAGGAGTAAAAAACTTTCTAGCTTTCCACAGAAAACCTAGCCTCTGGCTTACCGACTTTGCGATGTTAGCAACATGGTCATGCCAAGACATATTATTGGACACCGTGACTCCCAAAATCGAGATGGAGGGACTTGGTTCAAGGGTATTTCCGGACATTGTGATGGGATGATTTGAGGAATTCACTTTCTTTGAAAACGTGGCACTTTGTGTTTTTTGGGCGTTGAACATTACCATCAGGTGAATACTATGGCCACAGATATTGCTCACAAATTATAAATCCAGTTAACACAACATCAAATCCTAGATTACCTTATTATTATTTAAATCATAGGTACTTTAAAAATGAGGCATTGATCTAAAAATTAATATTAACAATCCACCTTTCCTGTTAAATCACTAAGCAATACAACTAAATCACAAGTCACAAAAAAAATAATTTTAAGTTAAAACTAAAACAGACTCTGCCTTTGTCATCAGGTACTTACAGTCCTCCATATTTGGGTACGTCTCACAGCTCCCTCAACGGTATTTAAAAACGTAAATTTATTTCGATCAGAAGAAATAAATCCCGATAATGCTTATCGTAAAATGTAGCTAGAATATGTAAATTTTAAATACGATTTAAAGATTGCTTAAATTATTTTAAGGGGGGTTTGCATGCGACATGAGCCACGATA
This sequence comes from Agelastica alni, assembly GCA_950111635.1. Taxonomy (NCBI): domain Eukaryota; kingdom Metazoa; phylum Arthropoda; class Insecta; order Coleoptera; family Chrysomelidae; genus Agelastica; species Agelastica alni. Next base: position 22,332,169 of record OX467710.1, read on the forward strand.
GTGGGTTTTAGAATCGTGGCTTACGATTTGCGTACACGACCAATTCGTGGTTCACGACTGTGGAATTACATACAAACATATAGTAACGCCTTTTTCCCGTAGAGGTTAGCAGAGACCACTCCTTTTCACCTGCTACGGTTCTTACAGACGTCTTTCGGTTCTTTTACTATCATCAGCACTTTTATACATGCTCAACGGTTGTTGGTACTCTTGACCCGCCCTTTCTTCAAAACATTGTCGATCTGATCGAGATATGTTCGCCTAGATCGACCTCTACCGACACCCATTCGCACTCGCCTTATAAATATGTTTCTTCAATCTTTTTTTATCCATATTTGTTGCTACATTTATTTTTTATACCACACCTTTCCCTTAACTCACCATTCTTCACTTCATTCATCAGAGTCACTCAGACTACTCATCTTCGCAGCATTGGTCTTACATATTTCTTCTGACAAATCTAACATTCACTACCATACATAAGTGTACGGACCAGCACTCCTCTATGCTCAGCCAGTTGTGCCTTTTTTGACACGTTTTAAAGTTAAAATAAAGTTATGCAACTGTAGTTCAGGAAACTGATACGACTTGTTCGTGCAATATCAAACTACCAATCGGTCGATTTTTATACCTGCGATAGTGGCTGACGTCCCGCGTAAACTCGCCTCTAGTTGCGTCGTGTTCTACTTTTCCAATTCACCTTGTACCCTCGAAACCTTGTGTTTTATTTCGTAATTTTCTTAATATCTAATCAATTCGTTACTCAGGCATGTTCGTGTGTCGCTTTTCGACATTTTCGCGTAAAACTGAGTGATTTATATCTAAAAAAATCGATTTTAGTTTTATCAAGATCAATTCCCTCGACATTCTTTAAAAGCTCTCTCACCTTCAAAAAAATTTATTTCTCCGCTATTTGGCAAAGAAAGTGATAAAACGTTTTCTTATGTTAGGTACTTTTTAGAATGCGCCAGTTAAAAAAAGAAATATATTTTCTGTTAAGGGTTAATTCTCGGTTGGAGATTTTCGACTGATCCAAACGTTCTAAAATAATGTACTACGCGGTATTGTAAACGCCTCGTGGTACATTACACCAAGCAATAGACCATAAAAACAGGCAAGTTAGTGACAAAAATGCGGCTTGCGCCATTTTAAGGAAGATCGTTTGCAGAATAAAAGTGCCATCTATTTTACTCCAATTTCCACCGACAACTATTTTTTTATAAATATTTAAACAAAAAAATGGCATTTTTTTCGTTCTTTGTTTATAACTCCGAGCGTAATAGAATAACAGTAGTTATTTGTACAGTTGAAGAAATTGACCTTTACCCTGACGTCACTAACAATAAACAGAAGTAAACACAAACTTTATATACCTCATCCTTTTCTACTGACAGTAGAAAACACATCATACACACTCGTCTTTCAAGCAATGACATACGTTCTTTTGTATCTCTAATTATGACCTCTAAATGTTGAAAAGAGATAGCGCCAATGACGATTAATCGGTTGTAATCATAAAAATTTATTTTGACCTCTTATGACAACTGTCATTATTTTGATACATCGAGTTTTGTTTAAAGCGTTTTATCATTTGCATTCAGATAAATTCTATATAATCGGTTATTTTCAAAACCTGTAATTTGTTATTTTGATTTTACGGTGAGTACGAAATTCCCTGTTTTGCATTTAATAAATATTTTTAACATAACCTAACTTCTTCTTCCTAGACGGTGGCTAAACTTTCGTGAAATGGGAACATTATTTATGGTAGATTTATAAAGTCAACTAAAGTAAGAATTACGTTAAAAACCAAGAAGTAAGAAAGATACATGCATGTAAACACTCTTCAGAGTCTGACGATGATTTCTAAAATACTTAATCTATATTGTATTGTAAATTTCGGAATGATAATAAATGTATGAATAGTGTACATTAATTACCAATTATTTGATATTTTTTATTATGCTAGCCAATCGTTTTTGTTAGCCCTAAATTATGTACTGTTTTAAATTTAAATAAATTTATTCACATGATAGATTCGTAGAAATTTCTACTTTCGTTAATGGTTACAGAATAGATTTTTTGTGTATTAGTAGCAGACAAAATAATTATTAGTGAATATCATAGGAATCTTATCTAAATTTTCGACTATTTTAAAACAGTAATAGGGAATTATTTAAATTGACTTCAACATACAGCAATATTTAGTTATTTATAACAAAAAAAAAATACTGACAAGATAAACAAACAGTGGAAATATTTAGGCACACGACAAAGTAACAGTAGCCATTTTTGACTCATTGATTCATTACGCGAGGTTTGCAGGTATGACGTCAGGGTAAAGGTCAATTTTTTGTACTGTATATACTTCAAATGTGCTCAAGGTGGACGCGGGCAGATGTAGTTTTAGTTCAATTTTCACATGCCCTTTTTTCCGGTGAGTCTGGATGCTCGGTGGATGGTCCAAAAAATATGAACGAGCTGTCATTCGATTCGGAATATCGTGTAGTTAAATATCAAGTGCCGCTTGCAAAAATTGCAAAAGTTATACACAATTACCTGAAAAAAAAGGGGTTTGGTTTTTTGCAAATATCTCAAAAACTATTTGACATTTTTCAAATTGGTAAGTTTATTTCGTCGCTATGGTAATGACAACTTCTCGGTCTAGTCCCAGACTTAGCCTGCTACTTTCTCAAATAAAAAGCGTCCAAGAAGTGGGTAGGTACACTTTTCTGACGATCTTAAAAAAAATTTAATAATGCATATTTTGAAAATCAATTAAACGATAATACACAAAAAATGGGTTTTTGTATTTTTTGTCGTACAAAAGTAAACAAAAAGTTCTCGTTATGTTTGCTTATTTATTATAAAGATATATTACGATATTTTACCGTTACGCGTCCCCATTTTCATTCACCCTATGCGAGCGTCCATCAGTTTATCGAAATAATCAAGGAGAGGCTAAAAATAGCTTCCAGAAATAGAGCAAGGCGAAACAAAAATAGGGTTCCGTAGTATTATTGTAATATAAAACAATAAACTGCTCTATATTTAAATCAGGAAATGAACATAAATTATTTTTATCACAGACCGTTTCACAAATTATAACATTTTGTGATCGAGTCAAATTTTAAAATAATCTATTGTGAAAATTGAACATTAGGTAGATAAGTAAACATCCCAATTTTCACGACTAAAATAATTCTATTGGGAAGCATATTTTAAAAAAAAAAGGGATATTTTACCAAGGAATAAATAATAATAAAGTGAATGTTAAACTAGAGTAATACGAGGTCTGATAATAAAGTAGTGTGGCTGGTATGACAAAATACAACTATATTTAATTGATGCCATAAAAAAGATATTTTTACTATTTTTTTGAGTCCAATAATTTCGAATAGTGTCAATTTTTTGAGAACATTGATTTGCAGGATGGTCAAGAGAAAGTGATAGAGTACTACAGCAAAATGATGAGCAAACCTGAGAGGAACTACTGCGTCACCAGGAAAAAAAGATCATCAAAGCAGTAGACCACTTCCACAAATATCTTTACGGAAGGTAGTTTCTCATAAGGACGGACCATGCAGCCTTGAGTGGCTACTGAATATGAAAAACCCTAAAGATCAAATAGCAAGGTGGATCAAAAAGTTGAATCAGTACCACTTTAAGATCAAACATCGGCCAAGACGATTATATGGATGATTACGTAGATGCCTTGTCCAGAAGATCTTGTGCGGATAACTGTAAGCACTGTGTGCGGGTCAAACGTCACGAAGGAATTGCCGATATAAGACAAATGAGACTGACAACTGACGATGAATGGCTATGTGGCCACAATGGGATTCCCTTATTGTAGAGTGCAAGAAAACAACTTCCCAACTGGTTGTGCCAGTCTTGGAGGAGATCCATGGAGGAAAATCAGGTGGTCATCTGGGAGTTAATAAAAATAAGACAAAAGTTCTATTGGGTGCCACGTATTTTTTGTTCTCTAAAGAGTACTCTGCCAGCGGTCTCTCTACTGGCAAATTATGCCCGAGCTCAGCCGTAGAGGGTAGAAGAAAAAAATATAAAAGTGAGCCGCGCCACCGACTTAGACGGTTCAAGCCGAAAATCCCTAGGTCTTATAGGCACTAGCAGAGCCACACGATAAACAACTAAGATTATGGTGAACCAAATAAATAAAATTATAGCAAAAATATATTGGATACTTTACTCACACAATAAATCAAAGTACACAGCTCAATAGCAACATTATAACAAATATAGTCAAAGTTAACAGCTATGGTAAATTTTCTTGCTAAAACAAACCAAAAATTTACAACTTTATAAAATAACCATAACAGAAGTAAGAGTAACAGACTTAACCAAGTTACCAAAAAAAAGTAAAACGTATATAAATCAACTCATTAATAACACTAAATCAAACGTTTACATAAGGCTGCTAATTTACTCATGTTTTTACCATTTACATAAAGATTATCACTGCCAAAACAATCAAGTTTATTTAAAAATATTTTTACAATGGTTGTCCTTTAAAATATCAAAATTTTAGGATATCTACAAATAAGTATGAAGAAAATATATTTTTTTTTACTTGGACATAAAGAATTATTGAGAAGATTATTTTAATCCAAGTTTAGTTTTGGCATATTATCTAATGCAATAAATAGTTTCCAACAATGTACTATATTAATAAACTAAAACAAAACTTAATCGTGGTGTCAAAATAAGTCACGGCGTTATATATTTAAAAATAAATCACTTATAACCTTTGGGTATACGAATTCACTACTCCTGGCCAGTTTGATTATGGAACGGCACCTGCTAATTAACAATGGCTTCCCTCAAATAAATCCCGCATGCGGTTATTTTAACTCGACACCAAAATCCAAAATATCAACAACGAAGGTAAGAATGGTCAAGTTAAAAATTAAGTGGTTTTACTTTTTTTTACTTCAAAGTCCAATTAAGATGGCCCAAATACAGCCAGATATGAAGAAAATCCGTAGAGGTTCTGCACACGTGTTAATATCACACCGTCCCAAAAACTCTCACCACCACACGACTCCCTAGACTGCCACCAAACGACTGACACCAAACGACTGCCTACTTCACAGGCTGGATATCAAGAAATGACACGGAACACGCGTCAACCAACAATCTTCGCAAGTCCATGCTCCATCCACACAGAAATGCAAACCAAACAATAATATAACTGACATCACACAACAATCGAGGCCAAAAACCAAAGCAAAATCTAATAACAAAAACCCCCACTCAATCTCCATCGATTAACGAAAAATGCCACAGCCATTAACAATCGAATCCTATCTCTACAAGGTATGCAACACTATTTACAACGAATGATATATTTAAGTTACAACAAAATACGGTACCTGAGGAATACAAAACTATCAGAGACACAATTAATAATGGAACTGTAGAAGGGAAAAAATAGGCACGTGACATGGGTCCGATGTCGCGACGACGTAGAAAGTTTGTGTAGAAGATGCCCAGTTTGTGAAGCAAGCAAAGGTCCTAAAACAGGATTTAGAGGCAAAACCGAACAGTAGGTACAACGTAGGAGCTCCTTTTAAACGACTTAGCTGGGCAATTTCCAATGACAAATGACGGCAACAAATACATACTGATTGCTATGGATTACTTAAGTAAGTGGGTTAAAGCTTATGCCTGCCTAACCAGGTGATGGAATACTACAGCAAAATGATGAGCAAACCTAAGAGGAACTACTGCGTCACCAGGAAAGAACTGCTAACGATCATCAAAGCAGTGGACCACTTCCACAAATATTAAAAACAATATTATAGTTAAAGACAGAAATAATATTTTCTGATTTACGAATTCGGCACCTCAAAGAATTTAGCGGACAAAAGGTCCAGGACCGGACTTTTATTGAATGTAATGAAATATTTGCCGATAATAACAAACAATTCGGTAAAAAACCTCCGGTTAAATCAGTCGGAGTAGTATGTAACGTCAAAAACACGCGACGGTTGCGGAATAACCCTATTTAAAGGTTAACAAAGAAGTACACGCGAAATTTTAAAGCGGGAATATATAATCATGTAGGAGGTTATAGATGTGGTTCAGTTTTAGTGATTGTATGAGTGCGTGGGTGTGCGGGTGTTTTTTGTTGCCGCTACATTTTTTTATTTAAAATACAAAATTGAAATGGGTAGACCGAAAAATAAAAAATAATTTGCTGATCTTCGCTTTTTCATTTTTGGTGACTTCCAATGCATGGCTTTTCTTTTCTAAATCATACTGGAATATCCAAATTGCATCGCAAGTGATCACATTTTTCAGTAAATCTGGATGAGAGTTTATCTGTGTAAAAATATCCGAGCTAACTTATTATTGGGCGTTTTTTTGATCCTAAAAGGTGATTTTTTGAAAACATCCTCTCACAAATATTTTTTTGTGTGTTTAAATCGTCGTGTAATATTTACTAACAATTTTTCTGTTCATGTTGACCATTCTGATACTCCATCGTCAAACCTTTCCGACGATTTTCTTTACATTGTCGTAATTTTTTGAAGATGATGGACGTTCCACAAATTCATCATCTTCCACCAATGACTTTTGGTCGTTTAAAAAGCTCTTATCTGATATATTATATATATATATATATATATATATATATATATATATATATATATATATATAAATGTTTTTATATATGTATGTATGTCCTTCAAAAACTCCTAAACGGCTGAGCCGATAGAGATGTAATTTTTAGAAGCTGTTTTATACATACCAGGGCTTTAGTAAAGAAAAACTTGAGTTTAAAAAGCGGTGGGAGAGGGATAAAATATAAAAACTATTAGAAACGCCGATATTAGTGTCAAATTCATTGTTTTTGTGGTGGCTGAGATTGATGGTAATATTCCTAATATTTTTAGCCTTACCCCTACGATAGGGGTGGGTGGCGGATGAAATATAAAAAACGGCTGATATTAGTGTCAAATTCATTGTTTTTGTGGTGGCTGAGTTTGATGGTAACATTTCCAATTTTGTTGGTACCCCTACGATAGGGGTAAGAGGAGGATGGAACTTAAAAACTATCAAAAACGGCTGATATTAACATTCCTAATTTTGTTAGTTCCCCTACGGAAGGGGTGGGTAGGGAATGAAATATAAAAACTATTAAAAACGCCAATATTAGTGTCAAATTTATAGTTTTAAAAGTGGCTGGGGATGGAATATATAATCTTTTAAAAATGCTTTATTAGTGTCGAATTTATAGTTTTCTGCGTCGCTGAGTTTGATAGTGAGATTCCCAAAGCAGGCAAGCCAACGTTCGGGCAGGACAACGTCTGCTGTGTCCGCTAGTGTCACATAAAAATCACTGAACGGGACAAACAATTCTCTTTGTACACCTGTCAATTTTTGTTAGCATTCGAGCAATTTTTTCGATTCTCGTAGAGGGTTTTTTCATTTTATTACTACGCTTAAACTTTAAAACTTAGCAGAACGAGACAAATCTTGTTCAAAAGCTTATTTTTTCAAAGAATAAGTAATATTTTAATTGTCAGTTTATCTTTCAGGCAACGATCTTTAATGTCAAACCTCGTATCGTTTTAAAAACGAAACTATAAGAAACTTGAAGTTAGATGATATAGTAATGATTTCTTTAGTTTTGCAATTATAATAACTCTTGGTCGTAAGAGTAGTTCAATGTACCGAAATGGAGCTTTTTGTAACCGTGAATATTTCAACTGTAGCAGGGAATAAATTTTATCATTGATCAAGTGAATTGCCCTTTTTTATATGCAGTCCAAAAGTTTAAAGATAAACGGAGAAGGTACATTTCTCCAAGCTTAATCTTGTTTAAAACTTTATATTCATATATTTACATATATTAAGTAGATTAGCCGAAGGGGAATTTTAAATAGTAGCTCGAATGACACTGTCGGACTTGTCGGTTCCAATTTAGATCCTCTCCGATACCGACGTCAACCAAGTTTTTTTAAAGTGAACACAGCAGAGTATCGAGGATTTATAAAGCTATTTAAAATCAAAGGTTAAAGAAACAAAAAAAGTGAGTTCTGTAACTTAAAGGATCTGGGTAAAAAATCTAAGGTAAGGTTCAGGTGTATGCACGATGTACAGGTGCTTTTGGTTACACTAATATTCGCCGGGCGAAACCAACGCTGATCTCGAACAATCAAACGCCCAACGGAAAGTGCGTCAACTGATATTATATCTCTTCTTCTTCAGGTGCCGTCTTCGTTGCGAAGGTTGGCAAACATCAATGCTATGCGTATTCTTGAAACAGCAGATCTAAACAACTGATTTGTTGTGCATCCGTACCAGTCACGCAGATTCTTCTACCACGAGTGGCGTCTTCTTCCGGCACTTCTTCTTCCTTGAATCTTTCCCAGTATTATCAGTTGTAACAACCTGTATTTTGACCCCCTCATAAAATGTCCAGATACTGTAATTTTCGTTTTTTAATGGTCAGAATTATTTCTTTTTGTTTGTTCATCCGTCTTAGCACTTCCATATTTGTTATTCTGTCTATCCAGCTAATTTTTAGTATTCTCCGGTATGTCCAGTGTTCGAAAGGCTCTAGTCTTCTTATATCTTCTTTCTTCAGGATCCATGCCTCCATGCCATAAAGCAACACAAACAGAACATAGCATCTTAGCAATCTGATTTTTAAGGCCAAACTGATATCTCTTGTGCAGAATATTTTTTTTCATTTTCGTAAACGCTGATATTTCCTTTTCTATTCTAATTCTTATTTCCTGGGAGCAGTCGTTGTCTTTGTTGATAATGGTACCGAGGTATTTGTATTTTTCTACCTGTTGCACTGGTTGGTTGTGTATGTAGATTTGTCCAACATTGTTTGTTCTTTTGCTAATCAACATGAATTTAGTTTTTTTCACGTTCTTTATCAGTCCATATTCTTCGCTTTCTTCATTTACTTTGTTCACTAGTATTTCTAAATCTTGAAGTGTGCTTGCTATCAGTACTGTAACATCAGCATACCTTAGTTATTAATGGGTATTCCGTTTATATTAACTTCCCTTGTTTTATTGCTTAATGCAGTTTTCATGTTTTCCTCCGAATAAAGGTTAAATAGTGCCGGTGACAGAATACACCCTTGCCTGACTCCCTTTTCTATTTCCATTTGTTCTGTGGTATGTCCTTCTACCTTTAACATTGCTCTTTGATTAGAATATAAATAAGCATAAATTAGCATAATATTATATAGGTACTTTTAACTGTGCTAGGTGTAGTACCCATTAGTCAGCTGACATTAGCAGTCTGAGGTTATGTTTGATTTACAAACATGGTGGAAACATGACCATAAACCGACCAGTGGCGTGTCATTTTATTTTTATATTTATTATAATTTGTCGAAGTGTTTCTAAAGATTTATATTTAAAATCGTTAAAATCTTGTAATTTGTTTAATATTATTTCTAATGTTGGGACTTTATTTTCTTTGTACGTATTGTAAACCTTTTGTCGAATCACATCTTTAGATACATTATCTATCCGACGGATGACAATAAGTTTTCGTTTTTTATCGTGTTCAATCACAACGCCTCGTTTAATTACTAAATTAATTGTGGAATAAGTTATTTTCGTTAAGTTGCATATTCTTTTTATTATTTCAACTTAAGTTGCAAGTTTATCAGAAATTACCCGTAGCTTATAAAAAGAGGCGGCTGATATGTTTTGCTAAATTTACCGGTATTACTCAGTATAAAATAAAGCGCTTATTACCGGAATATCGCATCTTTTTTAAACTGAGATTGAAAATACTGTATAGAAATGTTTGTGATTTGTTTACGAAATATTTTCCAAATATCCTACCCCCCTCTCGACAAGGTATTAGCAAATTAAATTTAAGATTTGAAGATACTGGGTCGGTAGCGGAGCCTAAAATAGGAAGGCTTGCTACTACAGAAGAGATTCTCAATGTTTTGTTGCATAATGTTTTATGCAATCATTGACTAAATCTCAACGAAAAGCGTCCGAGAAGTAAGAAATAGTAAGTAAAAGCATGTGAAGGATTCAGAAAAGTCTCCAATTGAGACCATGTATAACTACATTAAACCGGGTTCACACGGAGTAGTGAAATAGGTGAGAATACTACTCGTTCTGCGCATGTCTCACGACTTGCTTAACTGTTACGACCGATGGTTTACGACCTCCAGATCACACGAAAATCGCTATTAATCAGATCATCTTCACGAATACCAAAACTATTGTTACGTGCCGGCCCTGTGTCTGTCAGCGTCAGCGAGTCGATCACAATTAGAGGACTGCTTTAATATGTCGTTTCCGCGATTGTAACAAAAGAAAGGACCGGCAAATTCTAAAATACTGCGCTTAGCGATTTCGAAATGGTAAAAGGATTGTTCGGGCACTTTCTAGAAAAAGATCCAATAGTTTCGAATAGTGGCGATTCTTCTAGAACGATGATTTGGAAATATAAAAAGGACAGCGGTCGCGAAGAAGTGGAGTTTTAAAAGTTTAAGTTTAATTAGTTCGAAGTCAAGTATTTAAAGTAATTGTAAAGTGAATATCTAGGTGATTTGTAAATTAATTGTGTAAAAATATTGGAGTAAAAACATTGTTTAGTTACTGAACTGTGAGTTTAGAATTATGGAACCCAAGAAGTAAATATCGTAACACTTTTTATACCTTACATTTCTGTTTATGTAAGTTTTGAAATTTATTTTCAATAAACATTCCGCATCGCGGTACAATTCAACAAATTGTATTTGTGGAACGTTCATTTTGTACACCAATATTACGCTGTTGTAAGAAAATTTAATATTTTATTAAATAATCAATAAAACAATTTTTTATTTGCTTATAAATCTCATTTCAAAACCGGAAAATTAAAAAAAAAACACGTACGCACAATTTAAGTTTCAGTTTAGTAGACGTTTTACGACTAAACCAGTCGTGCTCAATCCGCTACCACTTGGAAGTGATAGCGACCAGCCGGTCTAGCGGAAGTGCTGTCACCCATTTCACGACTCCGTGTGAACCCGGCTTTACTTCGAGAACTAAATGAAGATGATACGTTCCCAACTTTTACAAAACCATTCGTTAAAGTGGCAAAGCGACTTGTAAAGAGAATGGAACAGTAAACTGGCAATGAAGACATAGTTAAACTCTCTTTGGATAAGTGTACAGACAGGGATTTTAAGTGATGGTCCAATTATTTTTTTATGGTACTGTCAATTATGTAAAGCACCAAGGTTTTTTCAAGAAGTATTGTCGGAAATGGAAAATTTTTCAGTCTGGGGTAAACTAAAATATTAGGGTATTCCGTCATGATTGATGATGTTTAAGCATTTAAATACACGAATCCAATAAGAATTTGAAAACCTACAGTACCAGAAGATTTGCGACAAAATTTTTAAATCAGTTTTCAAAAGATGTAATGTTCGGAAAACACTTTGAGCAACTTTTGTAGGTTCATTGAACTTAACTAGTATATGTGTGTTGATAATAAAATTGTTGATAGTAAATGTCTGTTTTTGACAACTAACTTATAAACCACCTTGATGATGATGATGATGAATGAATAGAAGTTGTGGAAGAGGTCTAATTTTTTTTCCTCAGGCACTGCAGCATTGTCTGCTTTTTGTACCTTTCCAGCTCTTTAGTTTAGTCCCATTTCTTTAATTCTCCTGTTAAGGAATAGAAACTTTTGTACTGCTATTGCCCCAGGTGGATCACTCCCATGGTCTTGTATATACCCCAGGTTGTGCCTCCACCGGGTGGTGGCTTCGCATTTGAAGATAATATGAGTGGCTGTTTCCTCCTCATTACATAATCTGCATACAGGTTCTGTGTCAGACATGCCTCTATTGTGCAAATGTTTCCCCAAAACCCAGTGTCCGGTACAAAGCCATACAACTGTTCTGAATTTTTCCCTACTTAGCGATAGCAGCTTTCCTGCCTACTTAGGTGAGGGTTCTTTCATCATTAACTTGCTTGTGAACCACCTTGCAGATTATTAAATTTTATTTTTTGTATTTCTATAGAAAAGCAACTAATTTTTAGTGGGTCGTTGATAAGGCGAACAATTATCTTGGGAATTCCGTCCAAATTCTTGATATCGATTATGAAAGAAAGAGTATCTCAAATTTTGAGTTACTACTGCGGCTGAGGTACAGGAAAGAAGTGATACCAATCCAACTTCTGTACGAAAGCACTGACAACCTAACTGAAGGAATGCTTTTGTTTGTTTGCCATTTATAATTCCAAAATTGAACTGGGTGCTCTCCGACAAGAGTTTGTTGAAAATTTTAGTGTATTTTTGTATATTTGAAATATAAAATATATACACAATTAAAGTTTTAAAATAATAATTTATATTTTTTACAGTTTGCAACTTCGTAGTGCATGATCGCTGCCTGAAGACTGTGGTATCCCCGTGTTCCAGCGTCGCCGCCAGTCAAATTCGGGTAAGCACACATTTACATAATTTTGCTACTATACCCCCCGATTATTATTATTAATATACGAGGGCGGTTTGATAAGTCAGTGACTTTTTGAATAAAACAAATTTTTTTCCGCATATAAACATTTTTTTTTTCTACATAATCACCTTTTAGCTCGATACATTTAGTCCAGCGTTTTTCTAATTTTTTTATTCCCTCCAAATCTCTTACCGCCCAGCCATTTCTGCAGGTTTCGAAACAGAAAATAGTCGCAGGGGGCTAAATCTGGAGAATATGCTGGATGGGGTAGCAGTTCGTATCCCAATTCGTGGATTTTGGCCATCGTGACTAGACAAGTGTGCACACGTGCATTGTCTTGATGGAACAGCACTTTTTCTTCGCCAAATGCGGCCGTTTTTGCTTCAAATCAACGTCGAGTCTGTTCAAAAACTTTGAATAATATTCGCCGGTGATTGTTTTACCTTTCTTGAGGTAATCGATGTGAATGACACCGCGTACATCCCAAAAAACTGTGGCCATGACTTTGTTGCCTGATAGACTCTGTTTCGCCTTCTTTGGTCCACGTTCACCCCGAACAACCCACTGTTTCGATTGTTCCTTGGTCTCTGGCGTGTTGTGATGGATCCATGTTTTATCCACAGTAACAAAACGGCGCAAAAATTCGTCCGGATTACGGCTGAACATCGCTAAACACTCTTTTAAAGTGGTCACACGATTGCGCTTATGGTCGAGTGCGAGCAATCGCGGCACCCATTTCGCAGAGAGTTTTTTCATGTCCAAATATTCGTGTAAAATATGATGTACGCGTTCAGTTGAGATACACCTACAGCATGAGCCAACTCACGCACTTTCATTCTCCGATCATCCAATATCATTTCATGGATTTTATCGACGATTTCTGGCGTGATCACTTCTTTTGGACGACCTGGACGTTCGGCGTCACTAGTGCTGGTACGCGACCACAACGGAACTCTGTAAACCACTTCTTAACCATTGAAATTGATGGTGCCGAGTCCCCGTAGTATTTATCAAGTCTTTCCTTAGTTTCAGTGATGGATTTTTTACGTAAAAAGTAATGCTTAATCAGCACACCAAATTCACTTTTTTCCATTTTCGTAAAAATTCACGAGGTTGTCTGCTTTGAACGGCTACACCAACTGCACGACGTAGCTTGCTCAAAATTAGAAAGTTGCCCACTGATAGATTATAGTTGACGGCAGCACTGTTGCATTTGGAGTAACTACGCGGGAAATTAAAAAAGTCACTGACTTATAAAACTGCCCTCGTACAAAGAGTATTTATGAAGATAAAGTCTGACATTCGAAGACAAAAAAGTTGCAGTGAATTTAATGTGGGAATAATACTGTAAGCCTCAGCTTAATTCAACCTTTTTACAAAGTTAGTAGATCATAAAACGTCTCAGTTTTTAAACTGTTACTAAAAATAATCGTGACTTACTCTTTTGTTAAAATTTTTTTTATAATTAAACGTAAACGAATTAAAAATTTAATCTATGTTTTGTTTAATTGCTTCGACAATATGTTGTCTTGCAATCTAATTGTAAATAATAGTGAAATTTGTGTTATTTCACTTACATTTACATAAATACAACTGCTATTCAATTGTTTTTGGTCATTTAAAAAGTTAAATGTAGCCCAAAGTTCCTAAACCTTTCACTAGACATTAAGGGCTGCTTCCAGGTGTTAAAAGTTTGCTAACTTCTTATTTAAAATGGTAGGTAACTGTTGTACTACTAAATAATTGTTTTATGATACACACATGGATATAATGTAGGTTTATTAAGTTTTAGAAGACCGCTGAGATATCAGTCTTTAAGAAGAGGCAATCGCGCTAGTTGTTAAGCATGAGCTGAAGAACACGTGTTATGGACAAATTTCCAATAAAGTTCTATTTGTGTAATGCCTATAGATTAATCTTGGATCTGCTGTATCTAGGTTCTTCTTGCTGTGGGATACTTAACTTCTTCATTGAAACGCTTATTTACTGACTAGAAGAAGAGAGAGATACACCGACTTAATACATCTTAGGCCACTAAGCTTGTCAAGACTACACCCCTATTTAGGAGTGAAAATAGCAAAAGAAGGATCCAGCAAAAAAGAAATAATCCATCGCATTATTCAGAGAAAACAGACAATAAACTCTCTCCTGTGGTCAAATAATATCCAAAAACGAACAAAAAAAAGAATATATGAAACTATTGTACAAAATATATTATACGGCTTAGAGACATGGGAGGTAACCAAAAGAGATAGGCAAAGGTTAGAAGCGGCCGAAATGGACTTCCTACGAAGGAGTTGTAGGGTATCAAGATTGCAAAGAGTCACAAACAATGAAATAAGGCAGAGAATGGCAGCAGAAACACCTATAACGAAGGAAATTGAGAGACGACGACATAAATGGTATGGACACGTAAAACGTATAGAAGATGATCGATGGCCCAAAAAGATATTAGAATGGCAACCAAAATTCAGACGAAAGCGAGGAAGACCACCAGAAGAGTGGTTAAAACAAACAAAAAAAGACATGAAAAGAAGAGGATTAGGAAAGAAATATTGCAGTGGGCTGCGCATTCATTGGACTTTAATCCAATAGAGCATGTATGCGATTTGCTTGAATTCAGAGTTTTAAGTGGTAGCAGGAATTTTGAAACCATCACTAATTATTTGAAGCTATGTAGGGAACATACATCAACAAAAAATGGATAACTAACTTGATTTTATCCATACAAATACGATAAAGAGCTGTTATCTAAATGCCGGTGCGGCAAAAGACAGTTAACGCTATTTATAAATATGCATATTGATTAACTGACTTTTGCAAGAGGTTGTGAATATTTATGCATGTATATGTATTGTATATATTCCTGCATAACTCTTAAATACCTGGAACTATTTTAATTACTTTGTGCATACCCGTACAACTGCTTACCATATGGCAAAAAAATACTGAGTTGACTCAACCACAGCACCTCTATGAACAAGGTAGGAAGGAGATGAATGACAAAAAGTATCAAAAATGGCCGATATTTGTGTCGAATTCGTTTGGTAATGACATTTTTAATTATATTCGATCTTGATACCGGCATTCCAGAATTTTCCACCAGGGTTTAAGAACCTTGCAAAAACTCTGAGCAATGCCGGGTAAAACGGCTGGTTTAAGTTTTATATTTGGCTAATTTAGATTATTTTCAAGTTTTTCTACATTTATATACATTTTTAAATGGGTTAAAGCTTGAATAAACATTATCAAAATTAACTTATCAAAACTGTAAAACCTTAATTTAATTTAAAAATATCTTTTTGAGAATAGAATATCCTTAAATTATTTCCATGTGTTTTATTTTTTGGTTTTGGTTTAACAGCTTATCGTATCTTTTATTTGTGATTCATTTTTACTAGGTTTTAGAAATGATTACGGTTTATGTACTGAATCTCCTGATTCTACTACAATGAATATTCCAAAACCTAGTTATCGAGTAAATCGTATATATTTCAAAGACTATATTATTTTTTTTAGAATCCGGTTGCACATTGTTGGTCCGAGTCATTTCACCACAAGAGAAAATTTTGTAACGTTTGTAGAAAGAGATTGGATGACAGCGAATCTATCCATTGCGAAAGTAAGTATCAATAAATAATTTTACAATTACCCCAATAACTATTTATTTGTGACGTTTTGAGTCTTGCTCTATTTAGTTAATATTAAAAATTAAAACCGATACCATTATCTGCCACACAAACATAATTTTTTTGGTTTCGATTTATAGCTCCCTTTTTCTTTCCCGATTTGTTATACACAGTAACTATTTTAACTCGAGAGGTCCGACGGCACGACAGCCGTATCTTCCAAAGAAAAAGCGGATCTGCTGGCCGAAATGTTCAGCTCTAACTCAACCCTCGATACCAATGGAAAACAACCCCCAACGATACCTAAAATAAACGCATCAATGCCTGAGGTCACTATCCGCCATCGCACTATCAGAAAAATCTTACGAAATCTTGACTCCAATAAGGCAGTAGGACCAGATGGAATTCCGACAATTGTCCTGAAGACCTGTGCTCAAGAGCTCACCCCAGTTCTCTGTAGACTCTTCAAGTTATCATACAGCAAAGGAGTATTTCCGTCCATGTGGAAGAACTCTAAGGTCCAACCGATTCCGAAAAAAGGAAAGAAGACTATTCCTGCAAATTATCGCCCTATTGCATTGCTCTCAGTCATATCCAAAATTATGGAAAAAGCGATTAACACAGAACTTATCAAATATCTGGTCTACTGGAGATTTGCTGGCTTATGTCACTCAGCTCTGGACAAACACTATGGAAAAGTTTGGTGAATCTCATGCAATAGCCTTGGATATATCTAAAGCCTTTGACCGCGTTTGGCACCAGGCATTGTTAAGTAAATTATCTGCCTACGATCTCCCAACCAAACTGCGCCAATGGCTCTTGAGCTTCATGCAAGATCGCTCCTTACATGTGGAAGTTGACGGTATTTCTTCTGATGCGTTTAAAACTAATGCCGGGGTCCCCCAGGGTTCCATCCTGTCCTCCACCTTATTTCTTTTACACATCAACGACCTCTTGAAAACCACCACAAACCCCATTTACAGTTTCGCAGACGATAGCACACTTGTCTCAACTTTCACATCCTATCGATCACTTTTGGTAAATGATACAAATAGACTTAGGCAGGAACAGGTTGATTCCATCAATAGAGATCTTGAAGCAATCGTCGAGTGGGGAACCAACAATCTTGTTCAGTTCAACGCCCAAACAACACAAAGTGCCACTTTTTCCAAGAAAGTGAATTCCTCAAATCATCCCATCACAATGTCCGGAAATACACTGGAACCAAGTCCCTCCATCTCGATTTTGGAAGTCACGGTGTCCAATAATATGTCTTGGCATGACCATGTTGCTAACATCGCAAAGTCGGCAAGCCAGAGGCTAGGTTTTCTGTGGAAAGCTAGAAAGTTTTTTACTCCTGATCAACTGTTGTCGACGTACAAGGCTCAAATCCGACCTCTACTGGAGTATTGCTCGCACATTTGGGGTTCAGCACCAAGGCATTCCCTTCGTCTTCTAGATTCCATTCAGAAAAGAGCCATTTGTTTCATAAACAGCTTAACTCTCACAGATACCCTTCACCCTCTAGAACATAGAAGAAGAGTTGCAGACCAGTCATTGCTCTACAGATATTTCCATGACAGATGCTCCAGAGAAATAAAAACTCTTGTACCACCATTGGCCACATTCGGCCGAAGAACTCGGCACGCTGATCAGTCTCACCCATTTACTCTCAAGATTGACACTACAAGGACCAATCTTCATCAAGAATCCTTCTTTTACAGGGCTGCTACGGAATGGAATAAGCTTCCAAAATCAGTTTTTCCAGAGAACTATGACCTGCAACTTTTTAAAAAGCGTGTCCACAACCATATCCTTTCTATAATCCCTTCCCCTTCTAATAGTAGCAGTGCGGGCCTTCCGCGGCCCACACGATAGGTCTACCCTTTTTGCGACTATTTTCTTAAAAAAAAGAAAAAACAAAATTTTTTCTCTTAACGAGTTTTTTCCGTAGAGCTTGACAGAGACCTCTTCTTTCCACTTGCTACGGTTCTTACACAGGTCTTTCACTTCTTCTACTTTCGTCAGCGCTTTCATACATGTTCGTCGGTTGCTGGTACTCTTGTCCTGGCCTTTCTTCATGACAATTTCGATCTGATCAAGATACGTTCGCTTAGTCGACCTCTACCGACTTGCCCATTCATTTCTTCTCAGTCTTTTTACCCTCTGTGTTTGAATTTGTTTGTTTGTTTGTTTCCATGCGTTTATATCTTGTGCTAGATGTATTGCCTCGTGAATTGAGTGTCCAGTCATTTCTTTTAATCTGTCGGTCCATCTCATTGGAGACCGTCCTCTAGGTCTTTTTCCATCAACTTTTCACTCGACCACAAGGTTTTCAATCTCGCCTGTTCTTCTAGCTATGTAGCCAAAGTAACTGAGATATGATCTATTGATTTGGTTTAGTAGACGCTTTTTGATTTTTACTTCTTTTAGAACAGAGGTGTTTGTTCTGTGTTCCACCCATGACACTCTTAGGATTCGTCTGTACACCCATAATTCGAAGCTTCAATTCTTTTTCGATCTCCTAATCTCCTAATCTGGCCATTGCCAATCTTCTTTTTATTGCTTTTGAACAGCCGCTATCTTTGGTTATCAACGATCCCAGGTATACAAACTTGTCCACTACATCATATCTCGCTACGTTTTTGATATTGGTTGTGTCATTGGATCGATCGATAATCATTACTTTGGTTATTGTTTCGTTGATTTTTAAACCATATTCTCTAATTTGTTCATTATGTTTATAAGTTGTTCTTCGTCTGCTGCAATAATCAAGTTGTCGTCCGCATACCTTAGGTTACTTATTTTTCTTCCTCCAATTGATATTTCACCTTTCCATTCGTCAAGGACTTTTCTCATGATGTATTCGCTATATATGTTGTAAAGGAGGGGCAAGAGTATGCATCCCTGTCTGACACCGGCCTCTATCTTAATAGCTCTGGACACTGTTTGTCCTGTTCTGACCTTGGCGTTATTGTGTTGGTAAAGTCTCTTGATTAAAAATATCAGATACACCCATTTCACACATCACTCTCCACAGAAGTGACCAGTTTACAGAGTCGAACGCTTTTGTATGGTCCACGAAATACAAATATAATTTTAAGTTGTGTTCCCTCGCTTTTTCAATGATCTGTCGGGTATTGAGTAGTTGCTCTCGTGTACCTTTACCTGGTATGAACCCTCTCTATTCATCCGATATTTGTGAAAGAAGAAATGTTTTCAAACGTTCATCAATGATGTAGAGAAATACTTTGCTTGCGTGTGAAATGAGAGTTACTTTTCTGTAGTTATTACATTCCGTCGGTGATCCTTTTTTATGGATGCGGATAAATATAGATTCGCACCATTCCATTGGCCATTCACATTCACACTCGCCTTATAAATCTGTTTCGTCAATCTTCTTTCACACCACACTGTTTCCTTATTACACTAATCCTTACTTTATTCATTAGAGTCACTCCAGCTATACTTCTCAGACTACTCATCTCCAAAGACATTTTTTTAAAATTTAGAGTCTATCGAACTCGATACAACTGTTTTAATTTACTTATTTTTCCTGCTAATAACAAAAAATAATAAATTCGCTCGAAACATTTATAGTTATGTAAAAAAATTAACGAAATAAGCTATGAAAATACTTTATTACAGTTATTTGTAAATTTTTGTTTTAGTTTGTGAGTATTTCGTACATGTGGAATGCCAGGATTTTGCAGTGGCAGATTGTAAGGAAAATGCTACTTATCTTCCGGGGAAACAACTTGTCTTCGTGCGTCATCAACATCATTGGCGAGAAGGAAATCTTCCAAGCAATTCCAAGTGTGCCCTTTGCAAGAAAACCTGCTGGACGACCGAGTGTTTATCTGGATATAGATGTGAATGGTGTGGGATGACGGTAAATATTTTATTTCTTACTACACTTTAAATACAATCGATAATGTTAACACAAAACATTGATAAATAGGAATCAAGTAAAAAATGAAAGAGGAATTTGTGCCAGTGGAAACTAAGGTTGAAAATATGTCTAGTAACATTCTTAAATTATTATATTGGTTAACGGCATTATTATCATCATTTCTGCCTTTGTTTCATATTAATTGGGGTCGGCTCTCCTTGTCTTCGTAGAACAATTAGCCAGGGCTTACATCTATCGTTTTCATTGTATATTATGACTGTATTGGTTCAAATGGTAAGGTAACGCACTTGGCCCCTTTTCGTATGGCAATATTTAAAACGACATAAGTCATCTCTACGCTTTCCATGACCAAACTAGCCCAGTCGACCCTTACATCTTGTTATGAATAAGAGCTACTTTAAACGCTCCCCAAATGTATTCATCATTGTCATCCCACTAGCTCATTTTAACGTTTGCATTTCTATGCATTGCATCCTGCGTTTATCTTCCTTATGCTTTGGCTAACATTCTGCACCGCGCAATTTGGACCACCCCATTACAAACTTTTTCTTCGATTCAAACAGGCATTATTGGATCACATAGCACCTCTGTGAATGCTTTCCATTTTTGCTAGATTGCTTGAACCCTGTTTTATCATTCTTTGTGCTCGCTTTACTTGTTAGCAAGGATCGTAGGTATTTAAATTCGTTTGCTCTATTTACAGGTTTATTTGTGGTGGGGTCCGTTTACATTTGCTTCAGAAGAGTTTTAGCACATACACCCCGATTTATTCCTGCTAACTTTAATTCCCCTACTTTCCAGTCGATTGCACCACAGGGATAGTTTTTCCTCTTCTTTTTTTAGTAAAATCCTAGTGCACTCCTAACCTGACATGGAACTCTCCGTTCAAATCTGTAGGACTGTGTACCCTAATTGAAACATTCTGGCACATCTCCTTTATTATACTGTTTCGGTACAAGCTGTGCTCGCAGTGCTGCCTCCATATCAGATCTCTTGGGACTCTATTAAATGGCTTCTCTAGATCAATGAAAACAAAATAAAGGTCCCTTTTGAGTGACTTATATTTTTGTAAAATAATATTAATCGAGTGAATCGCATCGATGGTTTCTACTTCTCTTGCAAAGCCACATTGTTTATTTCATTAGCTTTGCTAATTTTTAAATCATCAGATTTATTTATCGTATGGCTATGGACACATAATAAATTGTACGTAGAAATAAAATAAGATAAAAATAAAATTAATAAACAATATAGCGTACAAATAAAGGTAAGCATATGTATGTATACAGACAAACACTTTACATGTTACAAACAAACATCTAGTCGATTTATATAATCAATCGACTCAGGAGTCGCCAACAGGAAGTCGTCAGGTTTTCCCTTATAGGCCCTCTTAGGACAACTTTCGATGATGTGCCTGATAGTTTGTTGCTCCCCGCAGTCGCAAAGTGACGATGGCAGTTTCCCCCAACGGTGCAAAGAGTGTGCACACCTGCCATGTTGGGTTCTTATTCGATTCAATGTGGACCATGTTTTGCGGGGTAAGTCAAAACCAGGCGGCTTTTGTGTAATGCAGTGGAAATTAACATTTTGATGAGATTCCCAGTCATGGGTCCATGCTTTGGTGATGTTAAACCCCTCTTCAACTGCTGCCTTGGCCGTTTTTGTTGGGGGCCGTCGGGAACGCAGTCGGCTACGGTTAGCATCTTCTGTGAACTGATGAATTGGTAGATTTCTGTTATCTGAAATCTTTTTATACTCGTTTACAAGAGCATTTTTTCGTCGTAATTGCGGGGGTGGTATGTGACTTAGAATTGGTAGCCAGTTAGTAGGGGTTGATTTGATAACGCCTGCAATCATCCTCATAGTGTTGTTTAGCTGGACGTCTACCTTTTGAACATGGGGGCTATTTAGCCAGACTGGAGCGCAATATTCAGCAGTGGAGAAAACAAGGTCTAGAGCGGAAGAGCGTAAGGTTGAAGCGGATGCTCCCCAGGATGTACCACATAGCTTTTGAATGATGTTGTTTCGTGTTTTCAGTTTTTCGGCAGTCTTTGTCAGGTGTTCTTTGAAGGAAAGTGTCCTATCAAGGATTACTCCTAGATATTTAGGTGTTTTATTGTGGTTAATTAAGGTATTTTCAAACTGGATGTTAAGTTTCATTTTTGCAATCATCAGATAGTCATGTCTTTTTCCCGTTTGGGTAGGCAGAGACCACTTCCCTTCATTTGCTACGGTTTTTACACATTTTTTTTTGCTTTTCGACTTTCATTAGCGCTCTCATAAATGTTCAGTTGTTGCTACTCTTGAACTGACCTTTTTTCAAAACAATGTCGATCTGATCGAGATACGTTTGCCGAGGTCGACCTCTACCGACTTCCGCCCATTTACACTATCCTTATAAATCTGTTTTATCAATTTTCTTTTATCCATTTTCTCTACTTGTTCAAGTCATCCATTTATTTATCTAAATTTGTAACCACATCTTCTTTCACACCACAGCGTTACCTTATATCACTATTCTTCGCTTTATCCATCAGAGTCACTTCGACTATACTACTCATCTCTGCAGCATTGATACTATCATGCTCCTTCTGCCAAACCCAACCATCATTACCATTCATTAGTGTAGGGACCAGCACAGCCAGTCATGCCTTTTTTAATACGTTCTGGCTACTCATAAATTTATACAGGGCCCTATTCATTTGTTGTTCTGCCAACACCCTTCGCTCAATATCACAGTCATATTTTTCGTCTCTCGTAAACTTTGAACCCAAGTAAACCAACTCATTCACTTGTTCCACTCTTCATTCAATCAGCGCCTCGTAGTTTGTCATGCTATTTTTTTCAAGAGGAGGTAAAGTGGATGAAAACAACTCAATTCAGTGATCCCAAACCTTTTAATGAACCTTTTGGTCTAAACATACCCAAATCTGCAAAAACACCGTTGGATGTATTTTTATGTCTATTCTCTTCAGATCCAATAGACAAAATGCATTTAAAACGAACTTTTACGCAATACAAAAGTATGGAGATCGTTATCTTTCAACAACCGGGGATGAAATCAGATGCTTTTTGGGAGTGAATTTAATGATGAAGTTGACGAAGAAGCCAAGTTACAAAGACATTTTTTCAAATCTTTTAAACAGCTCCGTAGATTCTGCAATCTGTAAGATTAACTTTATTTTGTAGAAGGGGATAATGCCACTTTTCCTCCACACGGTACTGTTTCAATCGAATCCATTGCACTTGCTAGCTTAGACATCCCTTCCCGTGGAAAGTCTTTATTTAATAGATTTAATTAATATTTTAACAGCGTGCGTTTATTTCCTTGTTCTGAGTCAAAGGTTTACCACTATTTTCCTTTATATACTTATTTGATTTTATATTTTATCCATATTATATCTGCGTTGGGCTATTTTGAAAATGTCTTTTTTAATTGTGGAATTTTTAAGAAGTTTTAAAATTTTTCTTGATTAAAGGCTTTGGAAACAAAAAATATGAATTTCCACTTTAGGTCAGCTTTGAAAGAAAAATAAAATGATGGAATTAACCATTACAAAAAAGGCTTTTCTTAGATTAAAAATTTAATTATAAGTCACCCTAAAATGTTACTCTTTTTTTAGTGTCATGCGTCTTGTCATACAAGTATTAACAATGAGTGTACATTTGGTATTCTGGAACCCATTTATCTGCCGCCTCATGCCGTTAGCATACCCAGGACCGAGGTACCCATGGAAGCCATTATCGGGGTGCAAGTAAGAAGGAAGGACACCCTGTCTCGTGAGTATCTTTAAAAACAACCTTTTTTATATAAAAACACATTAAAATAACGTAATATAGTTACATAATTAACTTTTCGTAGACAAAGTTATTGAAAATGCGTGCGTTTTCAAAATTGTGATTAAAATAATTTATTTTTACGATATTTTTTCTCGAGTTCGTTAATTTACAATACTCAATACAAAAACTAAACAATTTATTGTAATCTTTTTTTTTTATTGAAAATAGTCGCAAAAAGGGCAGACCTATCGTGTGGGCCGCGGACGGCCCGCAATGCGACTATTAGAAGGGGGAGGGATTATAGAAAGGAGATGATTGTGAACCCGCTTTTTGAACAGTTGCAGGTTATAGCTTTCTGGAAAAACTTATTTAAAAAGTTTGTTCCATTCTGTAGCAACCCTGTAAAAAAAGGAATCTTGATGGAGATTGGTCCTTGTAGTGTCAATCTTGAGAGGAAATGGGTGAGACTGATCAGCGTGCCGAGTTCTTCGGCCGAATGTGGCCAGTGGAAGTATAAAAGTTTTTATTTCTCTGGAGCATCTGCCATGGAAATATCTGTAGACTAATGTCTGGTCTGCAACTCTTCTTCTATGTTCTAGTGGGTGAAGTGTGAGAGTTGATCTGTTTATCAACCGAATGGACTTTTCTGAATGGAATCTAGAAGGTGCTGCACCCCAAATATACGAGCAATACTCCAGTAGAGGTCGAATTTGAGCCTTATACGTCGTCAACAGCTGGTCAGGAGTAAAAAACTTTCTAGCTTTCCACAGAAAATCTAGCCTCTGGCTTGCTGATTTTGCGATGTTAGCAACATGGTCATGCCAAGACATATTATTAGACACCGTGACTCCCAAAATCGGGATAAAGGGACTTGATTCAAGGGTATTTCCGGACATTGTGATGGAGTGATTTGAGAAATTTACTTTCTTGGAAAACGTGGCGCTTTGTGTTTTCTGGGCGTTGAACTGAACAAGACTGTTAGTTCCCCACTCGACGATTGCTTTAAGATCTCTATTGATGGAGTCTACCTGTTTCTGCCTGAGTCTAATTGTATCATTCACCGAAAGTAATTGATGGGATGTGAAAGTTGAGACAAGTGTGCTGTCGCCTGCGAACATGTAAATGGGGTTCGTGGGGGTTTTCAAGAGGTCGTTGATGTGTAAAATAAATAAGGTGGGGGACAAGATGAAACCCTGGGGGACCCCTGCATTGGTTTTAAACGCATCAGAAGAAATACCGTCAACTATCTTGCTTAACTCCAGATGATATGTCAAATAGATCGCTCAGATTGTTATCAATTTTCACCTTTGCTCTTGTGTTGGTCATGGTCAATTTATAAATTATTGTGTCATTTTACATGTTTTTAAATAATTAAATAAACTAATACTAAATAAATTATATGACAAAATTAGTTGGTACTTTCCACTGCCATCTATACGTCAAGTCGGGTACTTGAGAGAATTCTCGTACGATTAACACATTTGTAAATTTTTTAACACATTTACATTCCATCGTACCCACACGCTTACTAATATAAAATTCCCGACATTTAAATATAAATGAAAAAAAGTGCTCGGAGATTTTAAGCAGTTATCGACAATATGGACCGTAAATTTACTTAAATGTTGTCAGCTTGTTTTTGTTTAGTTTTGTTTTGCGTCCATTTGTTTTAACTTTTTTTTATTGCTTAATTTTTTTTTTAATTTTTTATTTTAAGATATAAAGGGAATGATTTTGCAGTCATCAGTTCGGAATCTGTAAGCCGCAGTGCTTCATTGTCGAGTGTCTTGAAGCGCCTTTCTGTCGTATTGCCGAACTCTTGTCAAACTAAATGCCAGCCCAATATGTCGCCTCCTTATATTAGAGGTATTTTTTTGTTTGGTTTTGGTTTTTTCTGTCCTTGAGTTATTTTACCTAACCGAACTATTTTATTTTACAGTTTACAATTTTATTAACATTTGCAGTTTTTACTTGTGCTTTTAATTAATAACGATTGCAGTTTTCTTGTTTTTCACATCTATTAGCGCCATCTGTACTTTACTTTCTTGATGTTTTAATGCATTGGAAACATAATTTTTCGGGTGTTTCAGTTTTGTGAAGGGAATTTTGACTTGTATTTCTTTTAATTAAAAAAATAAAACAAATGATTTAAGAAATCAAAAAGTACGTACTGTGAGCGTCAAAAAGTCTGCATTATATGAGTAACATTTTTATTATTTATTTTTCGGAAAATTTGATTTCTCTCTTAGAGGATCGAACTGAGCTACTAGTTTTTAAGTTTATCGAGGCGTTATACGAGCGTTTTTTTCTTGATTGCTTTCTCTATAGTTCGGAGAGATCTTCAAACCTATCAACAATTCCGCGTGGTGAGAGTTTTTCGGGTGTTTCAATTTTGGAAATCATTTGATGACCACTAATAAAACCGTTTAGGTATATAAGTTTAATAAAAGTGAATTTTGACTTGTATTTCCTTTAATTAAAAAAATAAAACAAATGATTTAAGAAATCAAAAAGTACGTACTGTGAGCGTCAAAAAGTCTGCATTATATGAGTAACATTTTTATTATTTATTTTTCGGAAAATTTTATTTCTCTCTTAGAGGATCGAACTGAGCTACTAGTTGTAAGTTTATCGAGGCGTTATACGAGCGTTTTTTTCTTGATTGCTTTCTCTTTAGTTCGAAGAGATATTCAAACCTATCAACAATTCCGCGTGGCGAGAGTTGGATACAGTAAATATTAATTTATTTGCAGGCTAAAGTTGTAGGCGCCCTAAATAGAACACTTCGTCTTGGTACATTACGGTACCATCCCTAGGCGTTAAATCAGCCATCTATTTAGGTTTTCTTGGGGCTGTACACGACCTTCAGTTTCGCGAAGGTATTCTCCTAAGTAGTACAATTTACCGAATTTGCCTTAAGGAGGTGGACCAGTTTTCTTTCGGTCCATCCACCCTTTATTAAAGTACCCTTCAACTTGAGATAATGGTCCACTGTGAATGTGGCAAGTATTTCGCCACAGAAATAGGTCATTAAGCCAACATTTGCACCATCAAATTTCCAAATATATAAACGGTATAAACAAAACATAACAAAATGAACAAAATATAAAAATGTTTGTCAAGAGTACAGTAGTTTTGTTTTTAACATTATCAAAGGATTTCTTTAAAAAAGTCGTTTGAAATTTAAAGCAATGTTTAGATTTAAAATTGCAGCTGCCTACGCAAAATGTTTTCCCCATTATTTCCGTTATTAGATGTACAAAGAATACTAGCAACTAATACACAACTTAAGGGTCTCCCTCTTTTGCACCAAAAATTTCAACCGCTTTATTATTTTATCCAGATTATGGACGTTTGTTTAAAATATTAATAATTTTTTTTTAGTCTTCTTAGTGCAAAATTGTAATTTCACAGAGTAACTGTAAACGAGTACGAAGATTGAACCAGTCGCGGGTCAATTTCGAAGAAACTACCAACGGTGGAACGATCGAGGATATTTATGAAGAGCATCGGCCATAAACATTTCTGTTAAAGAGAGACATAGCGCCAACCTTTCCAGAGAAGTAAGGGAGTTTGTAAAAGAGACAAATCATCGACAAAAAGAGTTGCTCGTTTTTGGACGGAATCCAAAAGCTTTATTGTATGTTTAGGAGCTGCACTCAATATACGCGCTGTGTTTATTTGAAAAGGACCCACGGTTAATATTTCAGATATGCGACGTATTAGGAAACATGTCATTTTTTAACTTGTTGGGGGCACTTTTTAGCGCTAATGTCATAAACGTCAGATTCACACCCTCCCTACTGGCGATATCCCTTAAATTTTTTCAATTTTAAACAACGATTAAATAATAATGAAAGGCTGGTATCAAAGGCAAAACAATATGATTGAATAGAGATTTGCCAGACCTTTTAAATGAGTTATGACTTGATACCTAACGCCATTTGAAAAAATTTAAGGAGTATCTCCAGTAGGGAGGCGGTGAATCTGACGTTTATGACATTAGCGCTAAAAAGTTAAAATTTGACGTGTTTCGGCATTTCTTTCTAATATGTCGCATTTATGAAATATTAGAGTGTGAACACAGTGTATGGGAGCAGGTCGTATCATAACCAGCTAATGGGAGGAAACATAGTTCTTAGCTCGAAATAAAAAACCCAGCTTTTGAAAGGCACTTTAAGCAATAGACCTTACGTGGTTTTTTACAGTTTTGTCATTGTGAGATCGGTTTTTTTGGAGAAAAGGCATGCTTGGGTTTTATTTGCATTAAATTCCACTACATTATTAAATCCCCATTGTAGATTCCTGGCCAAGTTCTTATTTATTTAGACAGAGAAGCGAAACAATATACACTCTGTTGTTATATTATACACGGCCGTGGAAAGAGGAGTGACAATATTAAAGAAATATGTAAGGAAGAACCAGTCAACGAATGGGTGCAAAACACGAAGAGTACAATGGAACCAACATATAAATAGAATCGTACAAATCGCTAGAGACAAATCGCCGATAGGAAGAAGTACGGGACGTGCTAAAAAGCGATGAAGTGATAGCCTAAGATGAATGAAAGAATAAATTCCGGAGAAGGAATAGGAACCTGCCTAAAATGAAAGGATAAAAAAGAAGAAGGGTTATCTAAGACTATAAAAGTCATACCGTTTTGTAACGATAAAAATAAGATTAGCATGACTCATGCGCAAGGTGACACATATGTTGCTTGCTTTCTTAGGTAATTTAAAAAAAATAATATTTAGGTAGAAAATGATAACATTAAAAGCATGTGAAAAACGCTATTTATGTAAAGTACCTTCTTTCAAATTTAAAAAAACAATTGATCATGCCATCTTTTTTTATCAATCCGTCGTGAATTGGACCAATTTTTAAAAACATTTAAAAATGTTAATTGTTTCATGTTTTATGGCCGAAATTATGGTGGATCCTACCAAATAATTACCTCGTTTTTTCCCCCAAAATAACCAAAATTTACAAATATCTATATGGCTTTTTTTACATCGATATCTCGCAAACGAAGCATTTTGTGACGCTGTACGAATTGTAGTATCCCCAAATTTCTCCATAGAAATTGAAAGTGGCATAGGTTTTTAGGAAGGCATTTCCTATATATATATATATATATATATATATATATATATATATATATATATATATATATATATATATATATATATATATATATATATATATATATATATATATATATATATATATATATATATATATATATATATATCGCGTTAAAACGTGCGTCGGCGTCTTGCGATTCCTAATCTCCATTCCTCTCTATTCGTCCACATGTCCTCTCTCAGATCTCTCTCTTCCATCTCTTTTTGTATGCCTTCTCTCCAGCTCTTTCGTGGTCTTCCTCTTCTTCTTCTTCCTCTGGGGTTCCACTGTAATATTTTCTTTGGGATTCTGTCTGGTGGCATTCTTTGAACATGCCCGTACCATATCAACTGTTTAGTTCTTATTTCGTCTGTGATGTCGTGCTGTACTCCCATTATTTGTTTTATCCTCTCATTTGTAACTCTTTCTAGTCTTGATTTCCCCGCTGCTTGTCTCCAGTAATCCATTTCTGTGGCTCTAATTTTTCTTATACTTCGCAACCGTACATTATTATGCTCTTCACTATCGTGTCGTAAATTCTTTTTTTGTTGTTGTTGCTTATTGTTCTATCCCACAGTACTCCGTTTAACATTGATATTGCTCTTCTTCCTTTCATATTTCTGTCCAATATTGCTTCTTCGAGTGTCCCATCCTTTGATATTCTCATTCCTAAGTAATTTTAAACTGATGTGTGTTTGATTTTTTGTCCATTTGATAATTGTAAGTCCTGTTGCACTCCCCCAATACACATATATTCCGTTTTTTCTACATTAACCTCTAGTCCCCAAATTTTATATTCTTCTATAAGTTTTCGTGTCATATACTCTGTGTCGTCTATGTCTTGGCCGACTATAATTTGATCGTCTGCGAATGAGAGTGTGTATAATGTTGTGTCCTCATCTAAAGGTATGCCCATGTTTTGGCATTTCCGTTTCCAATTCGCTAGTGCCCGTTCCAAATATATTTTAAATAATGTTGGTGACAAGCAACACCCTTGTTTCAGTCCTTTTGTGATATTAAACCCTGTTGTTAGGTTTTGTCCAACTTTAATTCTTGATTTGGTTTTATTGTATAATGACGGCATTTCCTAAATTTAAGAATGGGATCATTCGACTCAGGAGGTCTCCCCTGTATACGGTTTAAAAATTTGGAAATAAATTGGCGGCAATGTGAGCTTTACGCAATGCACTAACTTTTATTAAGAATAACATTTTTTTAATATTAAAAATGTTACCTACTCAGACTTTTTGCGTAACATTTTTTATTTATTTTTGAACGTCCCCAATAGAATGGAACATGCTTACTGAAACATTTGATACATCACATAAAGTAGGTTATAAAAAATCGATCGACTTATTTCATCATGTGTAAATAATTAATATAAAATTGTACTTACTTTATTAGTAAATCAAGCAGACGTCACGAAATGAAATTATTTTTTTTTTAAATATTTATCCCAAAAATTAATATAATCTTTAACCCTCTTGGTTTATTTAAATTAATTAATAACAATTTTGATAAGTTATGTGTTGTTGTTGTTTTTAACTTCTTGCAGTCTTTTTTTATTTTTCTAGATGATTATTTTATGTTTATTGTGCAGTTTGCCGTGTTTGTAATTTTTTAAATAGTTTTATGCTCGTAGGATTGCAATAACAGTACTCATTCAAACTATGTTACGAAGGCATTAGTTCTAAAACATAATCAGTCAAAATAAAAATAATCGTGTGTTCGGTTTGACTTGATATAACAACAAAAAAGTTAATTGCGTGTTTCAATTTCAGCTCGGAGTACATCCGAAGAATTTAGCAGCGGCGATGCTGGTAGATATAGGGAAACAGAAGAATACGCACAAACACACGCACCAACTCGGGATAGTCGGCAAGATAAACAGAATAAGAATCAAGAGGAACGTGATGAAGGTATTTTGTTTTTAACACGCTTATATTAATTTCACCTGTATGTTTGTTTGTAACTGACTCTTTGGCCTCGATTTTGCCCTACTTTAAGCGATTAGATTTAACTTAAACTTCGCACACTTGTCAAACACCGACGACAATGCAATAATTCGATCAAAATATCCTATTATCCCGATTAATTTTGTCAGGATTTATAAATTTCTTTAGGGATCTTTGCTTGAAAGTAAAAGAGATAAAACTATTGCGTGAACTAAGCATGCGCGCAGTTTCAATGTCATATTATAATTCACCCAATCCAATATACTGGTGAGAAACGTGCCGAGGGTTGAATAGCAAAGAGGTGAGTAAAACAAATCGAACAAAAAAGCGAAAAATAAATTAAAGTTTAAAAAAACTAAAAAACACGCTTTTAGAGTTTATCAAACTAAAAAGTAAAACATAATTATTAACATAAGAATAAAATTACTGACGATAAAATTAATGTCACTGGTCTAAAAGCGTGGGGTGTTCTGTATGACATTTTTAAACTAACTGCGTTTTGTAATGAAAGCACCCCACGCTTTTAGAACAGTGACATTAATTTTCTCGTCATTAATTTTATTCTTATGTTAAGAATTATTTTTTACTTTTTAGTTTGATTAACTCTAAAAGCGTGTTTTTTAGTTTTTTTAAACTATAATTTATTAATTTTTATTTGTATGTAGAAAAATGGATGTTTGTATATATGTTATCGTTTCACTCCAACACTGTTCCACCGATCACTATGAAAATTGGCATGTATATGTATGTATTTTTTGTGGAGAAGGTATTTGTGTTATCCTATTTGTTGCAACTCCCAACCAGGTGGCGCTGCAGCATTTCGAATTCTGCTTTTCGTTATTTACTTTGTATGAAATTTGGTATCCTGCTATATTTGAACACGGAGAATGTATTCGCTGCATTTATAGCTCTAAAGTCAAGTAATTTTTCTACATTTTTTTATAAAATAAATTTTAAAAGTGGTACTTTACAGTAGCTTAAAAAGTATAAAGTATAATACAGACTGCTGCTAAAGGAGATTAATTGGAATAACTTGGGAGTTAATATAAATGGAGAAGTCTTGAACCACCTTAAGTTTGCCGATGATATTGTCCTGATTTTGGATAAGATTGACAAAGTCACACATATGCTATACGATGTAAAAGCGTCAAAAAAGACGGATTAAAGATCAATTCTTCAAAAACACAATATATGACAAATCTGGTGATGAGTGGTAATATTTCCTTGAGTGAACACGAAGTGCAACAAGTATCGTTCTACAAATATCTTGCTCATGAAATTCGTGTGGGTCGAAACACAACCAATCTGTTTAGTTTCGAAGTATAGGACTCACCTGGGCAGCTTTTTAAAACCTAAAGAAGGTATTTAGGTCCGACATCCCGGTATGTTTAAAGAGAAAAGTGTTTAATCAGTGTGTCCTGCCTGTTATGACATCCCTCTAAACTAGAGGGAAGAGTAGGTTGCGGTGTCTTCTCAAAAGACCCCTCACTTAGCCGGACGTTTCGTTTGCCTGATCACTGTAGTGTGTTTCAAGCCAAAATGACAGCCATTACCGAGGCAGCTCTCTGGATACTCCGCAATGAACAAAAGTTTAGCGAGATATCCATTCTTTGAGACAGACAGGCTGCTATCAAATCACTGAACTCAGTCTACTTGACCTCTAGGGCAGCGGTGCAATGCATGGTTCTCACGGTAGAGGGGGAAGGCACTGCCGTCCATCACGGTATCTCAAAGAACCAAAAGGCCTAAGTGGGTTCCCTCCGAACTGCCATTTTAACCTAACCTAACCTAACCTACCCAGTCATGAAACAGTCTATGGAAGGCAGCCCCTCAGAGCATTCATTCTTCAGTGGAGCAATGAATAAAGATTCTTTACTGGCATTGAATTGTTAATCACGCGAATAGCTCTCTTCTGGATTCACATAGTACATAGAAAATAATTATATTTTGTTTTTAATTTATTTATAATTGTTTTAAGAAAAGAGATTTTCAGGGCTTATTCCTTATTACTTTCTTATGACAATTGCCATATTTTAATCTCCTCAATTTGTTATTGCATCTGAAAAATGTATAAACAATCTCTCTCCCAAAAGTTGAAGATCGTTTTAAAAACTTGTTGTAAAACTCAAAATATTATTTTGTTGTTACAGAAGCAATTAAAGTTTATGATGGCAACAACTCGGTGCGTAGAAGAATATTTAGAGTCATTATAGTGCCAAGACAAGCGCCGCTGAAGCAAGTTTTAACGCAAGCTCTCAGGGCGTTCCACATTACAAAAGATCCAAACTCATTCCATCTCACAGATCTGTATTCTTCGGATGAAACGGTGCTTCAAGATCCCGCTCCTGTTCTCAGTTTGCATCGAAAGGAAGGAAAGAGACCAGCAGTTTTTCTTCGATTCAAGTTAGTTGTTTTCTTTGGTATTAAAAACTACTCGTTTGTTTGAATATTTTAACTTTCTTTTTAGTGTTTAAGACCTGTGATACATGTAATTTTGCCTTCGTATTATTTCTTATCGTTTCTTTTACAACTACTCAATAAACCTTATTTGCCACATGATATTGTCACAAACAGCTTAATTTAAAAATATTTAGAACTATGTAGGGTCTCAAAAAAGCACAGCAGCATAAAGATTTATATTTTCAATTAAACTACTACTTAGACAAGTCACGCAAAACATGTGGACGTCGCAATCAACGAGACAGCAAGAATCGTGATTGGCTGTCTAAAGCCAGTTCAGAGTTTGTACCCCCTCATTGGTGTAGCGCTCCCATCAGTGCGAAGAGCTGTCGACACAGATGCCGAAAGGACAAAACAGGAAAACTAGCTGGACCCACCAGCTAACTGCCCCGGAACCCCCAGAGCAGAAATGGCTCTAAGCAAACACTTCCCCCTCGCAATATGGAAATTACTAAATCGCCTAAGAACAGGTATGGCAAGGTGCATAATAAATCTGCTGAAGTGGGAAATGCTGCCGGAAAACGACGATGTGCTGTGTTCGTGTGGCCAAATCCAAGATATGAACCACCTACTGACCTGCCCACGACTAGAAGATGCACTCGCAGATACCTAATATTATGTAACGACAAGGCTATTGCAGCAGCTATTTTTTGGAAAGATATCGTATGACCCGGACACAGAAGAGGAGTAAACCATTCTCCATATCCTTGGTCAATGCCCGGCGTACGCCAAAATAAGGCCGACTTTGCTAAGCTCAGCTTCACTCAGACAATGGTTATTGTCTGAGTGCCACTGGCGAGATTCGGAAGGAACCGCTCCCAGTTTATTATTATTAGCGCTTAAGTGTGTTCTATGATAATTTTTATATTCTACATGTAAATTTAAAATGTCATTACTTACAGGTAACACACCCAATTTAGCAAAACAGTTATATTTGGTTTCGAATAAGTAGAATCCTAAATAATAGCTTACATGTAATATTGGACGCATACGAAAACCTAACCTAAACTATCTAAACCGAAGAAAATTAAAATGAAAAAAATATTAAAATTATTCTTTCTTTATTTAATGATTCGATAAGTAAAAACGTTAATTTTATTAATATCATGTTTAAAATTATACAGTTAGACATTTTACAAGAATAAGAAAATGGAAATATTGGAATAACTCGAAATTTAAGAAACGTATTGGACATGTTATAAGAAAGGTTTTTTGATAATTCTCTAGAAAAATTATATAAAAAAAACGATATTTTGCCATTTTAAAGTAGGTACTACGATTAGATGCAGATATTGCACACCCTGTATTTTATATGTCCAATGTTACATAAGAGATCGCATCTTGAAAAGATCGGGGTGCAGCGAAGACGACCACATGCCGGTATTGCGAAGAAGAATAGGAAACCGGACGGCACGTTTAAGCGAGCTGCCCTTCAATCTGGAGGGCGCGACTGAAATACCTGAAAGCGATCAACCTAGAGCAAGAAACTGGACGACTCCGAACTGGAGGCGTAGCCCGTTTCGCCAAGGACATCAGGCTCTAATTGCCGAATCGGGTTTGCTCTAATGGGTCCACAAGCGTAGCCTAAGTCGACACTAGCTCCAGCAATTACCCACTACTACTACTACATATGAGATGCTTTTATTTAGGTTTTTATAGTTCTAAGTATTTTTAAGTCAAGCAAAGTTTGTGACCAGATCATAGGGCAAATAAAGTTTTTTACAATTTTAATAGGCAAGAACTTACTTCAAGCAATCATTAACTCACCCTGTACATTATGTAAATGCCCAGGCGTTGAAGCTACTATTTCTTTTTATTTCTGATACACTATAAATATTTATCTTTGAAGCGTCTGCAGATTGCTTCCGTAGCGATGATAAGAAATATAAAAATCAGATGTTGCATTTTTTCTTTCGTTAAAATATTCTAATAAATTTAATATAAACTCTTCTTCGTTGCTACAGTTAATTAGTATTTTAAGACATTTTTAACGCACAAAACTTAAAATAAATTGAAATTGAAATTGTTTAAGACATTTATCAAGAGACTCTTAACTCTATATCGGTTGCATTAACTAATACACGAGCGTATTAGAAGAGCTTACGCTTACTCCGGTGCGATAAAAAATAGTGACTAATTAACAGCAATTGATCGCTAATAAGGCTGTACATGAAAGTGATGGTTTAATGAAAATGTTTCCCAGTTAAACGCCAAACACGTGGAAAAAATCAATATCCCTGTAGTATATTTTAACTACAATTTAAATTAAGTTTTAGGCTATTAGGAATGTATTACCAAACTGTAATTGTGTAGTTCAGGTTCATTTAAAAATTTAATTAACATTCAGAGTACGCCATAATTTTACCTATAATGGGAATTTGATAATCTAGAACCTCGACTTTACAGTGAGTACTCACAGCGAGAACACACTTCGCAGATTGAATTTAGAATTGTAGTATAAAGGGGTGTACATATTGCTAAACAAAAATTTGCGGCAATGGCTGTAACGATCTTGATCATTAGAAAAAACTTGTTATCAACAAATATTTGCTAATAGCTTAAAATTAATATTTGTTCAGCTATAATGGTATTAACAAAATAAAAGATTTATTAACACAAAATCAAAAAACAAATAAAATTTCAAAACATTTCACCGAAACATAACGAAAAGTTCAAATGTGCCACCCTTTTTGTACCAAATCTATCATGAAGATTTATCTTCATATTTCTAAATGTTGATTATTTTATCCCTTAATTTATTCAACACAGTAATCTTTCATCGTTCCTCCCCGTATTTTGTATAAGAAATAATCAAGATGAACAAAATTAATTATAAAAGTGCTATACTTTTATTTCTATGACTGTTGAAAAATGGGCCCTTTTTATGCAACATTTTTGTTGAGTACTGGATGCATTAGACAAATCAAGCCACGCCTCGTGTGGAAGAGACTTTACACAACGGGCTATGGCCAATCAGTGACAAAGTAGATTCATTACCTACAAAACAAAATTGAAATGGAATATGGGACATGCAGTGCAATGTTTGAATAGAACTCGCCATGAAATGTCATAATTTGACAATATACCTACCTACCTCGGGTTATTACTGCCAGTTTAACTACAATCAGCCCTTTTCCAAAAAAATCTAAAAAAAGGTATGAAATGGTTTCGCAGATATTCACGGATTGGCGAAAAGCAAAACATGTGAATTCGTTTTCGGAGAATGTACTGCTAGCCTATTTTGGCGAATTAGCAGTTAAGTATAAAGCTTCCTCCTTGTGGTCACAGAGTATTCCATACTAAGAAGCACAATTTTTTCGTGGTCTGTAGTTTACCACTTGTTTGACCAATCTGTCTTCGTTCATTCTTTCAATGTGTTTTCTCCATTTTAATGAGTTTTGGTGTCGTTCATTAAAAATATGTTTAATTCGGCCCTTACATCTTCATTTCTTTTATGGTCCCTCAGTGTGCAACCTTTTGTCCTTCTTAGAAATTTCATTTCGGCAGACTATATTCGTTGTCTATCTTGTTTTCGGAGTTCCCAGGTATCGCTTCCGTATGTAAATACAGGTGTTGTCATTACTTTATAAAATTTCATTTTTGTTTCTTTACTTGTCTTGTTTTGTAGGGTTCTTTGTATGGTGCCACACATCATTTGGAATTTATGTAGTTTGTTTGTAGCATCTTTGTCATTTTCGTAGCTTATGTCATCCCAAGAAATTGAAGTGGGATATTTGTTCTATGGGTTTGTCAGTATCTTGGAACGAACGGGTTGTTTTCCTTGAAAAGCCATAACTTTCGTCTTTTTTCTGATATTTTTAGGTTATAGTTTTTACATACCTGATTCAAGCGGTAGATTGCGAAAATATCTCTCTCTCTCTCTGTCAGTCGTACTCTCAAAGCTGAGAGGTCGTGATTCCATGATTTTCAATTTGTATTGTTGATGATCTCCTTCCTAAGTGTTCTATCTTTTGTGTCTCTAATGGTTGTTTGTAAGGGTCTTCCCGTAATTTTCTTTACCTGGTCCACCCATCTGGTGGAAGAGCGACCACTTGTCCTCTGGCCTTCTATTTTTCCTTGTATCATCAATTTTTCCATGTTGTCTTCTGTTTATATGCCCAAAGTATTGGAGAATTCGTCGTCGGCAAATTATTGACAGTCGATCTTTTATGCCTATTTCTTGAATTACTGATTCATTTGTCCTCCGTGCTGTACAAGTGATGCACAGTAGTCTTCTCCAGCACCAGAGCTCAAAGGAATCAATTTTTTCCTGTCTGCTTCTTTGATCGTCCAGCTTTCTATACCATACATGAATACTGCAAATATTAGTGTTTGTACAAGTTTTACCTTTATGTTTCGCGATATTTGTCTGTCTTCCCATATTATTTTTAGATTGTTTATCGCTGTTCGTCCCATTTGTATGCGTCGTCTAATTTCAGGTTCGCAGTTTTCCTGAATATTTATCAAGGCTCCTAAATATGTTAGGCTGTCGGTTCTTTCGATGTCTGCCAAGTTGTTTTCATCTTGTAACTGTTGTAGCTTGTTTCCTCTGTCTACTATCATTATCTTGGTTTTGTTTAGATTTATCTCTAATCCCAGCGTTCGGCTTTCTTCTGTTAATCGTTGTAATAATTGTACCATTTCTTATTCGTCGCCTACTATTAGCGTGGTATCGTCAGCGTACCTGAGGTTGTTAATTCTCTTGCCACCGATGGAAATTCCTCCATGACAGTTTTCTGTTGATCTGCGCATAATGATTAAATAGCCTAGGCGATAATATACAGCCCTGTCGGACACCTTTTGCACATTTGAAGGGCCTGGAAGTTTCGTTTCCAATTCTTACGTCATTTTCGTTTTCCTCACATAATATTTTTATGATGTTTGTTAGGCGTTTTGGGACACCCATTCCCTTGAGCACTTTCCAAAGGAACTTCCATCTTACACAATCGAAGGCCTTGCTATAGTCAATAAAGCACATGACTATAGGTATATTAAATTCTCTTGTGCGAAAATATAGATACGCGGGATTGCAGACTGCAGTCTCACCGACGATATCATAAGTGACATTTTTATTGTGTCGCCAAGCCGACGAGTCGTAGAACTTTATTGTCACACCTCATATATTTAAAATGAGATGACACGATCAAAATGTATATTATATCTTTCGTTGTTTTAGAGATCGGGACAACGACACCGGTGAAGTTCGGGTGTACCCAGGTAAATTACAAGTTTCTCAGGCATACTGCACCGTGCCTGTAGATTCTAATGCGACTGTGGGTGATCTCATTAGCGATTCTCTTAAACGTTTTGCTTTAGAAGATGGTAACAGCGAAAATTATCGATGTAGCGAAGTACTATTGGACAGAGGAGGTGAGTTTTTTGTTGATTGTTTTAAATGTACTGCACTGATAAAATTTATACTGCAGGTGAACTTTTATATTTGTTCAAACCTTTAACACGGTAAAGACGTTATTTCAGTAACAAGGATGATCAAAATTTAGTGATCTTAAGCATAAAAAAATCATTTAATTGGATTTTCGGTATTATTGATTTTAAACATTTACTTTTGCTAAATCACTTAAAGTTTGTTTATACAGTGAATTCATAAAGTAACGCATACATTTATTATTAGCTAAAAAGTAATATGAACAAATCCAGAAACAGGTCGATTTTTTATTTTAATTTACTATTTTTCAAAAGAATAATCTATCATACAGCAAATAACCGTTGCATATTCTGGAAGATGACTTTTTCAGTTTTTCAATAGTCTATAATAATTAGACGACCAGTACTCATCTGAAAATTACTAAATTTAAATACAGTACACTCTCGATAACTAGCATTTCCTGGTTAAATAACCTGAGAAAATGGTACCAACTGTAGTTCCATTGAGTTGTTTAGAGCTGCAGCATCAAAAGTGAGAATAGCTATGATTATAGACAACCTTCTAAGAGGAGATGGTACTTGAAGAATAAGACACTCTCGATTATCCGACTCTCTATTTTCCGATCGCTGGATTATCCGAGTTCAGTAATGCCGCCGTTGAAATACGTATTAATCGAGCAACGCCATGTTATTCGAGCATCAGGCCTAATATATCGGGTAATCACGGGAAATCCCAGAATTGCCGAAGCAACACAAAATGACTGACCTGATGGAAACAGAGCTGCAGAGCTGTGTTTGTACCTTTTTATAAGTTACATAGGTACATATTTAATTACAGTGCCGAGCCGCCAATTATCCGAACTAGGGTACAGCCCCACATTAGCTCGGATAACTTGGAGAGTATTCAACCGGACAAACGCAACATATGTTCCAATAAAAATGAGTGCTGCCACCTAGAGACCGTTTAGTCAACAAGTATAGGAAAAAAAACCACGGAGTGGGCGACATCTATTATTAATCGTATGAACTTCTCGAGGTGTGAACAACAAACCAACCTCCATTTGTTTATATGGGTGAAAAGTAAACTTAATATATAATTTTGAAAAATTTAAGCATTGAAAGTGTTATATTTGAACGATATTTTGTAAAGAATTGGTGTTAATAAACCACACAAGTTATATACGAGTAAATTTATTGCAAATCGCAGGTTTATAAAAAATTGTAAGGTTAAGCAACACGTTATTTTAGTCACTGAAAGAGTGCTGTCGTGGAATGAGAGACCCTGGGAGATAATGAAACAACTTGGAAAGGATAGTATTCGGCAAATGGAGTTAATGCGGTTTTATTTACAACTGAAGCAAGATCCGCACGGACCGAATTTAGCATTGTTCGTTGGAAATTTACCACCAAATCTGTCCGAGCGCAATTATGAAAATATCCTAACAGATTTTTTAGGAAAAGGTAAGCTTAGGAATTTTTACACTTTTTTTTGCAAAAAAAAACAAAATCACAAAATTGAATGGTGTATTTGTTTTTAGAAAACAAATTTTCCAAAATTGGTCCCATCTATTACGAATACGGATCCATGGTTATTACCTATGAAGACTCCGAGAAAGCCGTAAGGGCGCTTTATACATTAAGAGAGTCTAAGTATGAAGATAAACAACCGTTGCTTGGTGAGTATAATTTAAAATATAAAGCGCAATGTTTACCGTCTCAAATAATCACTTCTCTGTGTGGAAAACATTTTTAATGTTGCGCGTTATATAGGTCAAACTGAGGGTTGTTTGTAAACAGCACTGTAAGGGTGAACATAAGAGTATAAGAATATAAGAATATTTACCCGAGAAAGATGACTTTTAAACAGTTTTCTTTGTTTCCTTTTTTTTTACTTGTTAGAAAGTTTATCTCTCGACCGTTGTGCAAGCTTTAATTCATATGTAACATTCATACCCTTTTAAAATTTTCATTAATGTGCTCTACTTTAATTAATACTTTTTAGAGTAAAAACAACTATTCAGGTAATCTACTATTACATAAAAATAAGTTTAAAAATCCAAAAATCTTGTTTAGGAATGAGCCAGGTGTTCTCTCTGGAATCTCAGAAGAATATGTGGCAAATCTTGGGAAATGAACCCCAAACAAATTTACTGGATTTATCAATAAATGATAATATCTATGGTCACGTATGGTGGGTTACAACAGACAGCTAGAGAAAAGCTTGCTGGCCTTCAGCGGCTGGCATGCCTGGCCATAACTGGAGCTCTGTCCAGCACACCAACAGCAGCTATGGAACACCTCCTACATCTTCCTTCCCTAGATATTATCTTAGAGAGGGAGGCCAGGATAGTCTCCAACATATTCCTGTCTTTGGAAAGGCAAATTAATGGAGAGCAACTCGGGAATCACTCCGGGATACTGATTGAAACAAAAAACCACCAAATTCTTGGGATGGTTCCTGACTTGCTAGCCACAAAAATACACGTAGAAAAGTCGTTCAAAGTCCTCTTTCCGAAGAGAGACGAATGGGTGAGAGGAAAAATCCTCTTTCCAGAGACTAAATACGTAATGTACTCAGATGGCTCAAAAATCCCTGATAGAGTTGGGGCCGGTGTTTTCAGCAGGAAACCAAAGATTGAAATATCTACCAGTCTTGGCAGGTATGCTACAATCTTTCAGGCAAAAGTCTTTGCTATCGAATTGTTTATAAGAGAGTTGACCAACAGACCTCTAGCAAACAAAAACATAAGTATAATATCAAACAGCCAGGCTGCTTTAAAAGCACTGAGTTCCAACAAAATAAATTCTAAACTTGTATGGAATTGCATCGAATCCCTAGAGAACCTTGGTGCGAACAACAGGGTGACCCTACTGTGGGTACCTGGGCACCAGGGGGTGAAGGGAAACGAAAGAGCCGACACCCTTGCAAAACAGGGGGCCGAATCTGCGTTCACTGGACCAGAACCGGTTTTTGGAGTCACCACAAGTGCCGCAAAAACAATTATTTCTGACTAGGCGGAGAGGACAATACTCACGTACTGGTCCGATATACCATGGTTAACTTACTCGAAGGCGTTTCTACCCAAACCCTCGAGAAATACAACTAAGCAGATCCTAGAATGGAGCAGAAATGACCTGTGTATTCTAACGGGACTGCTTACAGGACATTGTTGTCTAAGATACCACTTCAGAAAGATAGATCTGAACCAACAAACGGACTGTCGGTTCTGCTGCGTGAAAGACGAAGTTGCTGAACATAATACTATGCTCATGCCCCGGCCCGGGAAAAATACGGTTCAACATAT
Organism: Agelastica alni; assembly: GCA_950111635.1. Taxonomy (NCBI): domain Eukaryota; kingdom Metazoa; phylum Arthropoda; class Insecta; order Coleoptera; family Chrysomelidae; genus Agelastica; species Agelastica alni. Next base: position 22,374,201 of record OX467710.1, read on the forward strand.
TTGGTTTTACCAACCTAGAATTTCAATAAAATTTCACCCTATACAAAAATGAACTTCGTGAGAAGAGCTGGATTATGCGGTGAACTGTAGCCTCTAGGGGTGAGCCGCAATAGACCTACTAAGGGTCGCGATGGAGGGACGACCACGACTCACATGATACCTAACCTAACCTAACCTACATAAAAATGAGTTTTAAAATCAAAAACCCTGTTGGCAAATGTCCAATGTCCATCGCAGTTAGTAAGTCCTTTGTGTCACGAACTGCACGATGCGGTAGGGCTAAGATCAGAGCTCTTTGACTTCCATTGAGTAATAGTTTAAACAACTAAAAATTAAGAAAAAAAAACTTGACATGAAAGTGAGTTTTGAAATCCAAAAACCCTGTTCACAAATGACCGTAGTAGTTAGAAAGTCCTCGGTATCAGGAACTGTACGGTGGGTAGATCGAAGATCAGAGCTCTTTCGAGGTTCTTATCGACTCGGACAAAAAACAGACCATGACGAACAACTTCTCAAAAAAGGTCGTCATTAGCATTCATGCAACAACACGTGAAATAAATTAAATAATTTTGTTTTACTTTTTCATTAACCATTCAATATTTTATTTATTTTTTCAGTAATGCTGTTACCGAATATTGAACCTTCCATGATACCGCACGGTGTACAACCCCTATTGGTTTTTGTAAACGTAAAATCGGGCGGCTGCCAGGGTTTGGAATTGATATCCAGTTTCAGAAAGCTTTTGAACCCCTACCAAGTTTTTGACCTCGACAATGGTGGACCTTTACCGGGATTGTACGTATTTAGAAATATTCAAAATTACAAAATACTTGTGTGCGGCGGAGACGGAACCATCGGGTGGGTACTTCAATGTTTGGATAATGTCGGTCAAGATTCGCAGTGTTCTTCTCCTGCTTGTGCAATTGTACCGTTGGGAACAGGTGAGATTTAAATTTCAATGCATCAAAAAAAATTTCCCCGTTTCAATTTGAGTACTTTCACTCGGTCTCAATGACAGAATATTGAAAATGTCATCACTAACAATGCACTTTTATTAGGTAACGATTTGGCACGTGTCTTAAGATGGGGACCAGGTTATACGGGCGGAGAAGACCCCCTGAACCTCCTAAGAGACGTCATCGATGCCGAGGAAATTCGTTTGGATCGATGGACTGTCGTATTTCATCCCGAGGATAAACCTGATGACAACGTTAAGCAAAGCAATTCCACCGGTAAGAGGAGGAAAAAACTGTCCAAAATCAAAGTGACCAATGAGCAAATTAGAAAAGCAGGTCAATCTTAATGTGTAACTAGATGTTGTTTTGCTGTAATGAGACTAACGAAACATAGTTACATGTTTTTATTTTTATTTTAAAATTACCGTCATCTTTTAATAAAAACATAAAGTATAATTTTACCCAACTTATAGGGAAGGTATCTTGAGTTATCTATTTTTTTTAAATACCAAATAAATAGTAAAATATTCTTAAAAAAAGACTTCCCATTTTATATGTTTGATTCATCATTTTATAATCGGTTGGGTACTGAACTTAATATTAAATTGTTTCATTTTCTCTTTACGCTCTTTATTTATTTAGTTGTTTTTTTGCACCTTCCATAGGTTTTAAATGAAAAGGCGTTTCTTTTCCGAAATTTCAAAAAAAAATAACCAATCGATATTGCATCCTCTTTGCTTACTGTTTTTATATTTTGCTTAGTTTTATTTCGTCTAATTTTACCTACCCACGTGCGTTTAAGTAGCATGATAAAACTGCATGTAAGAGAACTTCTAGTGACTTTATGGTCCATCCAAGCACGAATTATTAAAGATACATAGTTGAAAAAGGATAACGACCGCTGATTGTGATTTTGATTGTTGAATTTATAGGATTTCGGTCGGGATATTGAAAAAAACCAAGTGTTAAAAAGTCTACGTTTCAAAACAATATTGTTTCATCTTCAGGACTTTGAAGTATAAAAATAAGAACATGCATATTAAAACGTAATTCTTGAGTTTTAGTTATCCATGTAAAGAAACAATCGTAAATAAATCGAATAATATACAGAACAACAAAGTTCATGCATATAAATACTTACATTTTAAGGGGCTCTTCGAGTTTACAGTGGGTAAAAGATAAGTTCGACATCGACACGTTGTTTTATTTATTATTTTTTTATTAGATTTAAATAGGTATGTACGAGTTATTTAAATTTTTAATATCAGATCTTTTGTTGGTACATTTTTCTCTATACTTAGTTATTTGGATCATTTCATTCAGCAGTGTTTTTTTTTACATTTGTTTGTTGTCTAATAATAATTTTTCATTGCTTTAAGTGGTTTAAGTATGTTTTTACAGTTCCCAGGATTAAAACTAGGTGCGGGGGCAAGCTATGGTCATTCAGGTTGTAATGAAAAAGTGAACGAAACCAAATTTTATAGAAAATTCCACACCAGTAATGTTTAACCAATCAAATTGGGTTTTTTTGACAGATCACCATGGCAACGTATGTATTTTAGTGGACATTTTTTCACGTCGTGCCACTCGACAGAACTTAAGTACATTTTAGGTTAAGGTTTTACCTAGTTGACATGGTAACTAAACAATTAAGTCAATCAAAACATGCTATGTTTTGCTAGTGTCTTGTCGAAAAAAAAAATTGGCATTGTTAAGAGTCAAAAAATAAATTTCTAAAATTATTTAATTCTCAAACACATTCTGGTGTGGAATTTTCTTACCGAATACCACACGAGGTCAAAATCGGTAAATTTTTTAACCTCTAGTGGGTACTGAAATATCAACAATAGCTGTGGGTGACGGGAAAGCTCTTAAAATCAAGAGTGCGTGCCTTGTTGCAGAGAAAATACATTAGCCTCCTTCAAGTGCAGCCATTTTAATTTTCCTTTAATTTGTCTTCTGGTAAATCCATTTTCCAAAGATTATACTACAAATCTAATTCTGCGGAGATACCATCCAACTCATAAATCTCCTTTAAAAACTTTGCATTTTTTCCCAATCTTTGAAAGCCATCTTTAGCATGTATGAAGGATGAAGACGAGATATTTTTGACCAAGGTCTTTTAAAATATTAGTTTTTAGTCTCGTAAAAAGAACTGGTTTTTTCCTGTTCTTTCGCATTTCATGCAGGTTTTAAAATTTCCATTTTCTAAAACTTTGCCAAGTGATTTTTCTTTTTTTGTGTATATTTTTACTGTCAGAATCTACAAATTTTTTTAATAAAGATTTGTGTTAGCATTTTTTTAGTAACATTATTTTAATAAGTTTGGGGTTTTGGTGTTTAAAAATATCATGTGCTAAGTGTGTAGTTAACCACATTCACAATCTGGAGCTGTCCAACACTCCTAATTGTGGATTTTGTGGAGAGAAGGAAACCAGTCTCCATATCTTTGGCCAATGCCTGGCACATGCCAGACTAAAACTGACTTTGCTGTGCTCAGCTTTTCTTAAGTCCGAGCAACTAAGACAGTTGCCGTTTTTTCTTCTTCAAGTGCTATCTCCTATCGGAGTTTAGATATCATACTGGCTATCTTTACTCTGTCTACTGCTGCTCTAAACAATTCTATTGAGCTGCATGGATACCATTTCCTCAGATTTCTCAACCACGATATTCTTCTTCTTCCAATACACCGTTTTCCTTTAATTTTTTCCTGCATTATTACTCGTAGCAACTCATATATGTCCTAAATATTGAAGTTTTCTTGTTTTTATAGTTTTTATCAGTTCGCAAATCCTTTTCCATTTTTCTCATTCCCTCGATGTTTGTTCTTTTTTCAGTACATGATATTCTCAACATCCTTCTATAACACCACATTTCGAAGGATTGTTATTTATTGATATGTTCTTGCTTGAGTGTACAACTTTCCATTCCATATAGTAATGTTGAGAATACATAGCATCTTAGCGCTCTCATTCTTAGCTGTATCGAAAGATCTCGGCTGCAGATAAACTTTCTCATTCTATTAAAAACATTCCTAGCCGTCTCAATTTTGGTTCTTGTCCCTTTTTTTTATCGTTGTTGTGTGTTATTTAAATCCCTAAGTATCTGTAGTTCTTTACTTTCTCCAACTATGTTTCTTTAGGTGTTATGTCAGTATCTATATTTCTTTGTTTTGTAGATACCATGTACTTAGTTTTTTTATGTTTATTGTGAGCCCATAATTCACACAGAGATTATTTGTACGGTTCACTAATCTTTGCAGTTCTTATTCTGTACTTGCAAGAATAATCGAGTCGTCAGCAAATCTTATTATTATATTATTTATTACCTTTCCGTGTATTATTATTCAATCTTATTTTGACCCCAAGGCTTTATAAAAGATTGCTTCAGTGTATATATTAAATAGCAAATGTAATAGAACACATCCCTGTCTTACTCCTCTTATTATCTCTATTTTCTTTCTAAGTTAAAGGAGAGGAATGCGTATTAAAGAGGTGGAAGGAATACTTCGAAAGTTTATTTGAGAAAGAGGATACACAAGTACAGGCCCAATTCGAAGACATAAGTGAAAGTTGCAATGAAAGTGAAATTACTACGACAGAAATTGTGGAAGCGTTGAACAGTATGAAATTGGGTAAAGCTGCTGGGTACGACAGGATAACAGTTGAAATGCTGAAGGCTGGACAAATCGTGGTAGCTAGTCTACTGGACCGCCTTTTTAACCTTTGTTGGAGAAGTGGTAGTGTACCAGACGACTGGTGCAAGGCCGTTATCGTGCCGCTTTACAAGGGAAAAGGTTCGCAGCAGGACTGTAAGAACTACCGAGGTATTAGTTTACTCGGCATAGTCGGCAAACTGTATGCAAAAATATTGATCAAAAGAGTAACGAATGAAACTGAGAAGATGATATGGGATGTGCAAGCAGGATTTAGAAGAGGAAGGAGATGTATGGATCAGGTCTTTTCCTTACGAGGTATGGTCGAAAAATTCTTGGCTAGAAGTCAGAAGGTCTATTGCGCTTTTATAGACTTGGAAAAGGCCTATGACAGAGTGGTGAGGAGTGAATTGTGGTCTACATTGTCTATGTATGGGGTGAATGGTAGTTTAATACGAGCACTGAAATCACTTTACGAGGATTCCACTGCTTGTGTCAGGATAAACGGAGCTTGCACGGACTGGTTTAACATCGAAAAAGGTGTGAGACAGGGATGTGTGGCTTCGCCATGGCTGTTTAACTTATACATAGACAATTGTTTAAAATATCTGAAAGGGAGTGCGTATGGATTAAAAATTAATGATTTGATCGTCAAATTCCTTCTTTACGCCGATGATCAAGTTATATTAGCGTTATCTGAAGAGGAGTTGCAGGCGATGGTTAATGTTATGCATGATTCCCTGAAAATCAAAGGGATGAAAATAAATGTGATCAAAACGAAAGTAATGGTTTTTGAAAGAGAAGAAAGCATGACAAACTGTGGGGTTTCGATTGAGGGAGAAAGAGTGGAACAAGTTAATGAATTTGTGTACTTGGGTTCAAAATTTACTAGAGATGGAAAGTATGACAGTGACATTGAGCGAAGGGTGTTGGCAGGAAAACAAATGAATTGGGCACTGCATAGCTTTATGAATAGCCAGAAAGTGTCAAAAAAGGCACGTCTGGCGGTGCATAGACGTGTGTTGGTTCCTACACTTATGTATGGTAATGAATTTTGGGTTTTTGGCAGAAGAAGCATGAAAATAGGATTAATGCTGCAGAGATGAGTAGTCTGAGAAGTATAGCCGGAGCGACTCGGTTGGATAAAGTTAAGAATAGTGAGATAAGAAAACGCTGTGGTGTAAAAGAAGATGTGGTCACAAAGATAGATAAAGGAATGCTTAGATGGTTTGGACACGTAGAAAGGATGGATGAAGGAAGATTGACGAAACAAATTTATAAGGCGAGTGTGAATGGGCAAATCGGTAGAGGTCGACCTCGGAGAACATATCTTAATCAGATCAACATTGTTTTGAAGAAAGGCCAGGTCAAAAGTACCAACAACCGAAGAGCATGTATGAGAGCACTGATGAAAGTAGAGGAAGCAAAAGATGTGTGTACGAACCGTAGCAAGTGGAAGGAAGTGGTATCTGCCTACCCTTATGGGAAAAAGGCGTGACTTTATGTATGTCTTTCTAAGTTCTCCTTCAATATATATTTCAGCTTGTTGGTTACAGCATGACTTTTAAATAATACGTATATCTTGATAGTCGATATTTTGAGACTACAGTATCTGAATCAGTGTTTCATGACGTTTACCGTTTGGCTTTCTCCAATTCTGGAGGAAGGCAGGTATGGCAGATCGTTAACTGCTAACACGGGTGGACACAATGGTTATTCGGATTCGGAAAAAACTGCCTCCCCCCTAGTTTATTATTATTAAGTGCGTCGCTCTATGTTTAAAATTGTTAATATTGCTTATTTTTTGTATCACAGTATGTCGATTTATGATACAAAATTTTTATAATTGTTTGACTAAATCAATATATCATCCGAAAACGCAATAGGTATATACTTGTCGTTTTTTCCTACTTCTACGTTGAACTGAAGACTGGGATCTTTAATATCCAACCGAAGTCCTACTAATTCAACAATCAAAATTATTAAAGATAATTTGGCTGAGCATAGAACCTATGAGTTTAAAATGAATAATGTGCTACTGCATTGCTACTGGTCTACGAATTTTTTAAATAAAAAGTGGGAAATTTTTAAAAGATTCAAAAGTCAAGGAATGTGACAAAAGTATCATCCGATAGTCACCTGCACAATATAGACCTTCTAAGAATAAATAAAGAATTCGAAGTTTCTGAATCTGCACGGTTGTGAGAGCACTTTTGACACAACGAAAGAGAAAATATCTCGAAAAAAATCAATAAAAATAATATTTGTAGATAAGGAATGTATAATGGATCTACAAAGGAATCTCTATTTAGTAGCCAAATGCTCGTCAATTTAGAATAATTTAAACCTTGAACAGTGCACGTAACTAGATTACAGAATTTAATGGTTTTTTTGCACGAAATGATCAGATTCTTCGTATTAATTGGAGGATTAAAGATTGTTTGTGTTATGGTGAAGATCAACATTCTTTTACTGTTGAAGGTTGCTTTAAATAATCTAAATATAAAGTCTTCTCCAATTTTTTTTCACACATTGCATTGCCTCTTTCACTGTATGTGCATGCTATTTACGTAAAAGCCTATGGAGAAAAATACTACAAACTGACAAAAATTAAGCTTTTAACAGACATATGGCTCTCTAATATTTTTACATGGATGTACCTAATTTGTACAGTTAATTTTTAAAAAATTTCAGTCTGGAATTTCTGTTAGTATCAATCGGATTTGCTTTTATTTGTAAGGACAAACCATTTTGTATTTTTCTCACGTAAGTTGGTATTCGCCATATTTTCCATTCCTCTCACGGCATTTGTTATTTTATGTTTAACATATTTTTTGTTAACCGACCTAATTAAATATTTTATAAAAAAAATCAACATTTAACCAAATACAGGGTGTTGGTAAATAAGTGCGACAAACTTCAGGGGGTTATTCTGCATGAAAAAATAATGACAGTTTGCTATATAAACGTATGTCCGCAAATACTTAGTTTCAGAAATACGGGGTGTTAAAGTTTTTCTTCTGACGATTTATTTATTGTTCTGAAACCGGTCGATACATGCAAATACAGTTTGGTGGGTTTTAAGAGGTAGTTATTGCGCAGTTTTTGATATGCAATTAAGAATTTTATGTTTATCATTGGCGCGCATAAGGGTAATGATCCCGAAAAAAATAGTACGTACTGAAATTACATAATATAAATAAATAAATTTAAAATAAAAATCATGTTTAAATTTCTTGGTAAATTTGTGAAAAAAATTCTCTTTTGCCTTTTTTTTGTATAGGGCGCCGTTTTTATGCAAAAAATAAAACATTTTTTTTCGTTTACTACATTATCTAACACAATAACATTAAACCAAAACCCGTATCTTTGAAAATAAAGTATTTGCGGATATACGTTTATATAGCACACTGTCATTATTTTTTCATGCAGAATCACCCCCTGCAGTTTGTCGCACTTATTAACTAACACCCTGTATGTATTTAAAGAAGCTAAATATAAAATAATAACTTCAATGAAAAAATCAACAGTAATTTAAAAAAATTTGCAAATTAAAATATGGATTAAACAACCGATGTATGAATATACAAAAAACAATGCTATTCTTTTTATTAATTTTTAATAAAAGTGTACATAAAAAGTCGAATTCGAAAGAATACACTCCCTATAGGAAGGTAACTTTAAAACATTCTCTTAATTCTTGTCAATTTAAAATCATTTAGAAAGAAAAATATTAGGTAATTAATTACAAATTAACTAATTAACTATAATTAATGTCAAAAGAAGTATGGATTACAAAAACAAGAAAGTGAGTAACTGATAATATTGAATAAGTGATCTTTTTTCAATAGCATTATTGTGATAAATACAATAGAAAAGTAAAGTTGATATCTAGAATATTCATATCACTTCATTAAATTCGTTAATAAAACTCTTATTATATCAAGCCTTTTTTCGTGCTTATTGTTGTGCCTGTTTTCACTGCTATTTTTTGGCCAAATTTCCCCAAATGACTGGCTCTATTAGTCCATGAGTTTTTTAATGATTAAATGATTTTAGAGCTGCAAACATAACGAAAATTTTCATAACAAAAACTGTGTGATTTATTTCATTTATTTGTTGTTTAATTATGGCAAGTCAAACAAAATAATTACTTTGTTGGAGAACCTGAGATTTCTACAAACGTCTTTAAAATCCCCTCGATTCAGGGGAAAGAATAGAACGAGTCGTATTTATTTTCGTGCTCGAAACAGTTCAAAATAGCATCACACGCATGAATAATTAAATTCCAATGGTTGGCATTCAGGCAGAAAAAAGATAACCTACAAATATGTAAGGACAATTACGTATTTATATTTTAAAATATTTATTGTATTAATAACTTAAATTACCAAAGTACACTATTTTTTAAATCTACAATTTAGTACCTTTAAGACTCAGTTGTTCAGTTACGGTTCAAGGGTTGGTTCTACTGAACCAAGTTCAGGGATGAACCCAGTGCAAAAATAGATTTTCGTTGTACAGATCATATTTGAGCCCAGCTCTGCAGAACTTGGTTCAAGGAAAGATTTGTTATGTTGGTAGCGTTTGCACATGCGCAGTTGGTTTTTTCAGTCAAATTTCAAATTTGATTATTTTGATTCGATTCATTTTACGGTTCAGGTTGTAGGGATAATTTGTTTGTTGTGTAAATTTTAATTTTAATAAATTAAAAAAAAAGAAATATTATTAGAGAAGCATGTTTTATTGCAAAAATTAAAAAATTTTAAAAAACCGGAATAAATATTGATAATGATATATAATAAAATAATACATAAATCGAGTTTTTATTCATAAACGTCTAATTATTTATAGTTCATTAAAATAATATAATAATCTCTGTCTTTAAGAGCCTAACCACTATCAACAACTAGCTCTAGCTCTAATGTTAGAATTGGCAAATATTTTTGAGTCATGGGTTGAACCAGGAAAATGGCACACCACATCCTGAAACATGCAGTTCGAGTCACATATGGCTTAAACATTAAATAAAAATAATTCTTTTCTATTTCTAAATACTTCTGCATTATTGCAATAGCTTCAATACACTTGGGAAATCGTGCCACACTATAAAACTTTTGGGAGGTACTTCTAAGTTCAGGCTGTGTTTCAGGCATTCGAATAAACTGATAAAGCACTGGTTACCTTCCAAACAATACGACTAGTTGTTCCTTTCTCTATACCAATAAAATTCCCAACTATCTGGAGAAAATTACCAGTTGCAAAATACCTTAAGGTTATCAGCACCATTTGTTCAGAGGTTACAGCATGATTCCTAGAAATATATAAATTATTAGGTTACAAATGATTTACCAAGAAAAATAAAAGCACTCACCAATTCGTTGGAGACGATACTTGTGCTTCAACTTGGTTTATTACAAAGTGAACACCCTGCTTAGAAAGCCGAAATCTTTGTATAAATTCTAACCCTGTATTTCTTTAGAGATTTTTCTAGCATTTATTAAAACTTCTGCTTTGACAAAGTCTTCATCATCTGTTAGTTCCACAAGATTTTCACGTAGTTACTTAGTCATTATTTTTTTTACCACAAAAATGCATTCATTTAATACTGATAGGACAAAAATCACGAAAATAGAGGTTATGTTACGCCAGAACTTGGTTTAAGCCACCAAATTCGATGGCTAAGTTGAACTTTAAAAAATGACAGCCAGTGAACCAAGTTCTGTCTTGAACTGGCTTTGAACAACTGAATTTTGAAATTTGAACCAGGTTTAACCTTGAGCTCTGCTTGAACCAAGACTGAACAACTGTGCCTAAATGATATTACAAAATTTCACAATTACTAATAAAAAACGAATTTTTAGATAAAATCTACCTTTTATGTTGAAACGTATTTGTAATTATTAAAATAAATATAAACTACCTATATACATTATATGAGGAATAAAGTTTTACAGACTCTCTGTCTATAATAGATCAAAAGATGACTTACCGAAAATCAGGTTATCATATCTCCCCATTCGAGAGACTTGGAACTAGGACGTGATGCTACTGGTGAAACAACACTGAAAAACTACATTTTCATTCCATATCACTGTGCTATCACTTTACCTAACTTTAATCAAATTAATTATAAATATTTTTGTGACAGAAACGTCTGACAGAAATTAATAATCCTTTTACCTTCCTGACATGTTATGTCAAACGTCCAGTCGCAGCTGTCTTAGTTTTTATAAATTTATTAAAAATTGACGGAATGAGAGGAAAAAATCCATGTGATAAATAGGAATCACAAAAAATACTTCATTAAATAATACATTAGGTGCCAGTTTGTTGATCGAAATGTAAAATTTTATACTTAAATATTACTTAATTGTAGATTATGGGGCGTATACGAGTATTATTGCTACAAAACGGTTTATGAATTATAAAAATAAATAAATTTTTTTATTTAAACAATTTAAACAAACAGACAAGAAATAAAAAAAAAAATAAACGTTGTCAACGTTAATTTACTTTTAGTATCCCGCACTATTTTAGTAACACATTTTCGATGCATGGCTTTTAAATATGTAGTTATATAAGTTTTAGCAATAATTTTACGGCAAAACAACATTGATTCATCTTATTTACGGTCATAAAATGATCAATTCTAAGCTGATCATTTTTACACGATGAACTATCAGAAAAAAACGAAAATTTTGTACTGTTTACGATCATAATTAGCTATTTTGTTTTTATTTTAGTTTATTTTTTTCAACAAACCCGTTTAGAAGAAATAAATTTTCAGATTTATTTCGGGACAATCACTGTTTCAAGTTAAAAACGAAAAAAAAAACATCTTATTCGTTGAACATTTGTTTTATTTAACAATATCCCTTGCGTGGTATCGTATTAACATTGCAATCTAATCTTAAGATCAAACAGCAACTCACAACTACTTTATAACTAAGATCTTACTCAACAGTATCCTTAGATTTCCATTACACTTTGTACACTTATTAACCTAGCACGCACATTGCTCTGCTTTTGTCACTCTCACTGCACTAACTCAAAAGGCTTAGTCCTGCAGTTCTAATACATATTTTGGATGCATTATACAGGGTGGCCAACCAAAAACAAAACAGAGCCATTTGCAGGAACCTCGTCAACATTTTAGAAAAACACTCGGAGCCGTTGATTTTTTATTAAAAGGGTGAACCTTTTTTCCGGTTTTTGACTCCACTACTTTCAACCGCAAGCGAGGGTAAGAATTACCCAACAAATTTTAAATGGCATTGAGGGTCGAATAAGATGTCTTTTGAAAGCTCTAACAATTCTCTTTTAATAGTCTTTAATTTTTACATTTCCTCCCAATACTTTAAAAAAAATTACCTGTTAAAATTCCAATTATTTTAGTTGCTTACTTACTACTTAATTGATGTTCAAACTGATGACCGCTAGCTTCCATACAATAATAAAGATATTGTTTAAAACGTTCACGCACATTCCGAAGAATTTCCGGAGTAATTCGACGGCACTTTTTGATGCAAATCTTCCAACAACGCTGGTTGTGTTTTATAGATTTTACTTTTCAGATGTCCCCACAAAAAGAAATCGAGAGGCGATAAATCTGGCGATCGTGGAGGCCTCTTCTTCCAATCCAATGCCGTGGAAAACGTTGGTCTAAATACTGACAAACTATTGCCGCAAATTGCGAAGGAGCACCGTCCTGTTGAAAATAAAAATGATCTCCGTCATACTGTGGATCATTTTTAAATATATCAGTCAAGGCAGAGTCAATAGCGTGTTCCAGTAATTGCAAATACATTTCGCCAGTCAAATTGCATGGTAGAAAAAAAGGACCCACCAGTCGGTCATCGCAAATGTCAGCCCATACATTTAATTTCTCCGGTTGCTGTGTATGCACCTCGTTAAAAACTCTAGGGTTTAAATCGGACCAATAGCGGCAGTTGTGGCGATTTACCGTGCCGTGCAAGAAAACACTGCATTCATCGGAAAAACGGATATTAAACAGGAACTGTGGATCTTTCCCTGCTCGCACACTCATTATTTCGCAAAACTGCAAACGGCGGTCATAATCATCCTAATTAAGTTCATGGATTAAATGTATTTTATTTCACATTTAAAATCTAATGTCTCAATAAGTAATGGGCGTTATTTTAAAATTTAAAAACTATTATATAGAGAATATAGAGAATTGTAAGAGCTTTTAAAAGACATCTAATTTGACCCCCAATGCCATTTAAAAATGTTGGGGTAATTCTAAACCTCGCTTGGGGTTAAAAGTAGTGAAATCAAAAATACTGGAAAAGAGTATCCTTTTTTAATCAAAAATCGACGGGTCTGATAGTTTTTCTAAAATGTTGACAAAGTTCCTGCAAATGGCTCTGTTTCGTTTTCGATTGGTTACCCTGTATGTCCTTACCATCTATTTTCATTCTACCAAAAATAACCATCAATTTGACATGTTGTACCCGATCAGATATTTTTTTATAGTCAATAGGCCTTATTTATAGAAGGAAGCCTTACCTTTCACTTTTAAAAATGAAGCAATGTCTTTAAGGTATATGCATAAAAAGAAGTGAAGGAAAAGGTTTTGTTTGAGTGATTTGCTTTGAAGTAAAAGGTATATGTTGGTCGTATTTATAAAACGAAGCACTTACTCAAAAACTGAACGATTTGCTTCTAAAAATTGGAATCTAGGTTCACAACAACTTTTCTTACTTTTTTCAGTAGTTGCCCAGCCATCACACAGCTTGTAACATTTTTTTTGTAATGTCAGGAGTTTTTTCTTGTGGAAGGGATTCTTGTGGTCACAGTATTCTGTTTATTATGGCTGATATGATGCATTTACCAGAAAATACTACAAACCATGACGTACGCCTCGTAAATTAGATTTTAAAAAAATATTTAGATTCGAAAGCTTTTATTTCCATCTCTTTACCAAACAGTCACATATTCGTTAACGATTTTAGTTAATGCAGCGGTTTTCTTCTTTTTCATTGCTGGAACTTGAGGAACTTTTTCATCGATTAACATCATCTCAGTTGTCACATCTTCGCTACCTTCCTGATCACTTTTATTATGTGTCAGACATTTTAAATTTGTCAACTTTCAACAGTGCACAAATTTATTAGAAGGAGCAACTTCAACTCAATTCACTTGCGAACAGTTTTTAAGTATGAAACAAATAAACTCAGAACACATACGCGTTGATTGCTCAATGCAAGTATCAACCTGTTAAAATCGCTGTACCTTTTACTTTATTTATCCGAAGCATTTCCTTGCAGGGAAAAGGTGTGGAGATTATGAATACGAATTGAAGCAAAATGTTTTACTTTTACCTTTTTCTTCTATCTTTTACTTGAAAGTAAATGCTTCATTTTTATAAATACGGACTAATGAAACACATAAATTCATGTTTTGTACATCGCTGCAATTTTGCACTAGTACTTGATAGCTCAATAGAGCTTTCCGAGTTTCCATTGCTTCTCTGAATCCGAATATTATTTTCAGAAAAATCCAAATACCCCTAAATGAAACAAAAATTTAAATTTGTGAAGCATAAAACTATCATAACTGCTTAACTTTATAAGTAGCCAGAACGTGTCAAGAAAAGAACGACTGGCTGTACATAGAGGAGTGCTGGTACCTACACTTATGTATGGTGGTGAATGTTGGATTTGGCAGAAGCATAAAAATAAGATTGGTGCTGCGGAAATGAATAGTCCGAGAAGTATAGGAGTGACTCTGATGGAAAAAGTGAAGAATAGTAAGATAAGGGAACGCTGTGGTGTGAAAAAAGATATGGTTACAAAGATAGATAAAGGAATGCTTAGATGGCTTGAGAGGATGAATGAAGCAAGATTAATGAAACAGATTTATGAGGCAAATGTAAATGGGCAAGTCGGTTGAGGTCGACCTCGGCGAACATATCTCGATCAGATCGATTGTTTCGAAGAAAGGCCAGGTCAAGCTTACCAACAACCGACGAACATGTTTGAGAGCACTCATGAAAGTGGAAGAAGCAAAAGATGTGTATAAAAACCGTAGCGGAAGTGGAAGGAAGTGGTATCTGCCTACCCCTACGGGAAAAAGGCGCGACTATATGTATGTACGAGTATGTATGTATGTATGAAACAATCACAATTTTATTGTCTCGGTCATCGGTCATTTACAGTGAAAAAAAATCTTGTTGCGCTGTTTAAACAGAATCAATTGTCTCTTAAATTTTTTCGATACTTTTCGGCAACCTTGTCGTAACGAATATTAAAGATAAACTGATTATTTAGCACTTTACCCCTGCTGTCATAAAAATGTACCTATAAAGAAGGTAAATTTCCAGAATTTTTAATTTTAATTAATTTCTATAATCCTTCGACTGTTGTACCTGTCGCTACCCCTCAAACTTTCCCAAACTATCAACGCCAACGGCTGTTTATCTTTATTGATTTTTAAATATGAATAATAAATTATTATATTGTGCATTCAGGCCCTGTACATCGGTTCTGCAATTTATGGTATCATTCAAGAAAATGAAAATCATCTCGCTTAAACCCCTCTTCTTGATATTTGGACCACGATCCAACACTTTTATTGACGAAAAATTAAAATTATGGCCAGTAGTGAAATGATGATCGCTTAATGCCGTTTTTTCCGACTTATGTCTATTAATTTCTCGACAGTCATATTGGTGTTAATTCATCCTTTTTTTAAGGTATTGTTTTGTTTGTCCAATATAACGTTTGTCACAATTCACGCAAGGTACTCTATAGATTATATTGGACCACAGATCTATGCCTATATTTATATTCATTGATTATCCCATTTACCACATGTGTAGCCTTGAGAAAGATCTAAAATAAAGATCGAAACGTCGGCGATTTAAAAAGAGCGAGAAGTTTGTTTTCTTTCGTCCTAAACCCGATATCCACCCCGAAAAATAATTGAGGAGGACATGAACCAGAATACTATAAAATTAACGTTTTGAACGAAAAATAAATTCCAAGATAATTTATTACAAAAAAATAATGTAGTTGTAAACTTTTTTAGCGTAGAATGTTCGTTTAATCTTTATTACACAACCTGTAAACAGCAAAAATGTTTTTTTCTGATACACGATGTATTAAATAACTTTAATCATTTTATTTATAGTCGTTATTAGTGTTTGGCGGACTAAGTCACGTAGAATGCAGCCGAGTCGAATTATATACCTAAATAGCCTTAGGTCTCCCACGCATCGGCAACTTTTTTGTTTACTGATTGAATATAGGTCTAGGACCAAGTGCAAAATTTGATGGTTACTCCAGAACGGCCTATCAAAATGTCAGAAGATGTAGCCAAGACCGTGTCCTCAACGGTAAGGCTAATCGGAAAGCTCCGACCGGGGTGGTTTGGCCACTCGGTGGAGCCAAAGATGAAGCTTTCCTCCAAAATTAGTGATGATGGTGCAATTCAGAATGTCCGCAGGATAAAAATTGCCGAAATTTATTTATTTCTTTATTTACTCAAAAAAATAACGTAATATATGTTACATATTACATTACATAAACCCAGAGAGGTAATGCAGTTACCTGTAAGTGGTTGGGTTAAAAAACTTATAAGAGTGTAACATCCATAAAATAATTATTAATAACAATTTTTTAATTTTCAACAGTCAACGAAAAATAATATTAAAGATATTATAACATTGCTACAATTTGGTATAAATTAGAATTACCAGCAACCCATTTATTTTTAAATTGGTTTTTTTAAGGTAGTGAGTTAAAAACGCTTATTGTCCCAATAAGACTATTTCTAATACTAATAGTCTTACATCTTTTAGGAATTAAAATACTATTCGAATTTATATGTTTATCTTTTAAATAATTTCAACGATTCTAGCGAAAAAAGGTGCTCTAAATTTAAAGGGTTATTAGAATCAAATTTTTTCTTATTTAAATTTTTTAACAATTTCTGATTATTTTGTAATAATTTCTCCACCCCATGCTGTTATACCATAACTTATTATGCTATTAAATAAGGCATAATATATCATCAAAGTTTTAATCTTCATTATCTTGAGAGTTTGTGAAATATAAAATTTAATTATTTAGTATATGCTCAATATGATTATCCCACTTCATATTTTAATCAAAAATGATACCTAAATATTTACATGATTCAACTCTAAGTATATTTTCCCCATCGACAATGATGTTTAAGTTATGAGAAACTTTGGACCAGTAGATTCCAAAAGTTATATAGGTACACCGTTTTATCTATGTTTACCGATAACTTATTTAAAGCTTGCCAATTGCTTACTTCATCTTACGAGGGCAGTTTGATAAGTCAGTGACTTTTTGAATTTCCCGCGTAGTTACTCCAAAAAAAAGTGAATTTCGTGTGCTGATTAAGCATTACTTTTTACGTAAAAAATCCATCACTGAAACTAAGGAAAGACTTGATAAATACTACGGGGACTCGGCACCATCAATTTCAATGGTTAAGAAGTGGTTTACAGAGTTCCGTTGTGGTCGTACCAGCACTAGTGACGCCGAACGTCCAGGTCGCCCAAAAGAAGTGATCATGCCGGAAATCGTCGATAAAATCCATGAAATGATATTGGATGATCGGAGAATGAAAGTGCGTGAGTTGGCTCATGCTGTAGGTATCTCAACTGAACGGGTACATAATATTTTACACGAATATTTGGACATGAAAAAACTCTCTGCGAGATGGGTGCCGCGATTGCTCACACTCGATCCATAAGCGCAATCGTGTGACCACTTCAAAGGAGTTTTTAGCGATGTTCAGCCGTAATCTGGACGAATTTTTGCGCCGTTTTGTTATTGTGGATGAAACATGGATCCATCACAACACGCCAGAGACCAAGGAACAATCGAAACAGTGGGTTGATCGGGGTGAACGTGGACCAAAGAAGGCGAAACAGAGTCTGTCAGCCAACAAGGTCATGGCCACAGTTTTTTGGGATGTACGCGGTGTCATTCACATCGATTACCTCAAGAAAGGTAAAACGATCACCGGCGAATATTATTCAAAGCTTTTGAACAGATTCGACGTTGATTTGAAGCAAAAACGGCCGCATTTGGTTAAGAAGAAGAAAGTGCTGTTCCATCAAAACAATGCACGTGTGCACACTTGTCTAGTCACGATGGCCAAAATCCATGAATTGGGATACGAACTGCTACCCCATCCAGCATATTCTCCAGATTTAGCCACCTGCGACTATTTTCTGTTTCCAAACCTAAAGAAATAGCTGGGCGGTAAGAGATTTGAGTCGAATGAAGAAGTCATTACCGAAACAAACGCGTATTTTGAGAGCTTTGAAAAAACATATTATTTGGAGGGAATAAAAAAATTAGAAAAACGCTGGACTAAATGTATCGAGCTAAAAGGTGATTATGTAGAAAAATAAAATGTTTATTTGCGGAAAAAATTTGTTTTATTCAAAAAGTCACTGACCTATCAAACCGCCCTCGTACTTTCTACTTCACTCCAATTTTTTTCCCGTTGATACTATACCAGTATCATTCGCAATAGATACAATTATATCCTCGTACAAGCTTAGTAATTAGTTATTAACATATAATATAAATAATAATGGTCCCAACATAGAACCTTGTGGAACGCCAATTTGTACAATACAGTAAGCACTTAGGACACTTAGCATTGCCAAGGAAGGGGCAAATACACAATACCCTTCTGTGGACTTTCCAAAGCCCTCTTGAAAGAAGAGGTTTGACGCCAGGAAACAGATGAAATTAAATCTCACTGGCATAAAGTGCCAGGACAAAGACAAGCGAAAAATCTTGCAAGCTTTTCGCCAAGGAAAGCTAAACAGCTTCTCGAGTTAGACAAGAACGACTTGAAACTGGTGACGCGACTCCTCACTGGACACTGCCCTCTGAGGTATCATCTGAAAAAAATGAGCAAAACAGAGAGTGATAGTTGCCGCTACTGCGAGAACTTCGCTGAAACTGCAGAACATTTGCTTTGCGAATGCCCAGCGCTTTTCTGCAAGAGGCTCAAGTTTTTGAAAGGGGCCTTCCTAAAGCCCTCCGATGTCAGGAACTTAGCTCCCAGGAAACTAATAAACTTTGTACGATGTCCAGAAATCCCGGGCCTCGAATAGATTAAGGGTTATGCACAAAAGATCTGATAGGTCGAAGTGCTTGAGAAGTAGCATAGCCTTTACGACCCCCCCTACAATCTACAATCTATGACATCGTTTATCTTTACACGTTAAGATCTATTTTCTAAATAAGAGAAAATAAACTGGTGTGCGTTACCTCTTATGCCGTAATTGTAAAGTTTTTTAAGTAATATTTCATGATTAACAGTATTGATAGGTCAAGAAATGCCACAGCGATGGGCGTACTTTTGTCTAATTTTTCAAAAATTTAATTAGTTATATAGTCAAGTGCGCATCTTTGGTGCCCGGTTTTTTTAAAAAACCTTTTTGATATTAATTTATTTTTTATAACAAAATTCAAAAGTCTGCCGTGTATAATTTTTTCGGAAATTTTTGCTAAATTAGAGATTAATGATGTAGGTCTATAATTTGACATATTATGCCTTTCTTTAGCTTTATGGATTGGTTTTAAATCTGCTCATTAAAGTACATTAGACCATACTGATTTTTTAATACTTAAATTAATTATATTTACTAAGGGCTTAACAATGAAATTGGCTAGAGCAACCACAGTTCTGGTATTGATTTCATCCACACCACTACTTTTCATTCTTATGTTTTCAAAAATGCTAAGGACTACAAGTTTATCAAAAATATTAAAAAATTTGCGAAAAGTCGAAAAAAAATGAGATTTTAGCTGCATAACTCAAAAATTACTATAAGGTGTAAGTAGACAAAAGTTTTCTTATGTACAGACTCAACAGACCTTATTTCCAATCCGCTCATTTGATGACACCGGAAAGCCGCGTCATCGCCTCAGGTCAAATAATGCCTACAGTGGCGTACTATTGGTTCAAATAAGGATTGCTAAGCATCAAATTGTAGATCTCTACGTTCAGTATTTTTTTCGTTATTATGCCAAAATCTTATTTTTTTCCATTTTTCGCAAATTTGATGATTTTTCAACTTGCTGCCATTCTGAATCCACCCCACTTCCGTTGCGGTCATCTTCATATTTGATAAACTTCTTTTGATTATCTATCGATGAGTTTTTACCGTTCTGGAATCATCACTAATTTTTGAGGGAAGCTACATCTTTAGTGCGCTAAACCACCCTGGGGTCGTCGGGCCCATTAGCCTTACCGTTGAGCACACGGTCTTAACTGCATCCACCGAAATTTCTAGCTATTCCGGAGTATCCATAAAATCTGCAATTGGCCTCAGGACCAATAGTTTCGATACTAAAAAGTCTATTTTACTTATTATTAGGGCGCATAAGTCACTTAAGAGTTACCGCGCAACTTAGAGTAAATGAATTTCACTGCCAAAGGACTAAATTATATATAAATATGTACGTTCTATTTTCACGCTGCGACATTTAAACTATTTTGTTACCCTTAAAATAGAACTGGTTGTATTTATTCAGTTAACTTACTGAATAATAACCAATGCGCAAGTCTACATTTAAACAGTTTCTCTACAAAAATCACCAATGCCCGGGAGGCCTAGTGATAGAGAACGGTTAAAAAATACCTTTAATGGGGAAGACCACTAAGTGATCAAATCATTCCAAACATCTTTTAATTCATAAATAATGATGCTGATTTAGTGTACAAACAATATTATGAGTTAAAATCTAAGCAAATGAATTTTTCAGCGTTTTGAAATCAGTATATTAATTCAAAATTAAAAAATGCCAGAAACAAGTTGGCGGTGCTATGACATAATAGTCCCTAACATTATCTGTCTCTGTCTGTTTCTATTATATACGCTTTGCTGACTGCATTGTCAAACACGGAACGTCAGGACCACTTATTTACTATGATGAAACAAATACCTACGATTGGTCAGCTAAGTTAATCGTTAATCGGAGTGTAAGGACTAGCATACTGCATTACACCAATGAGAGCAACCTATACAAATGGCGCATAAACGTTTATATTTGAAATGGAAACTATGTAATTCATAGCTACTACAAAATGGTACTTTAAAAAATATAAAATTACATAATATTGTTACGATATTTATTGTTGGGTTCGATGATTTTCAACACTCAGTACAAAAAAAACTAAACAATTTATTCTTATCTTTCTATGCAACAAATTCTTACTTGATAAATCACTTATATATTCACAAACTTAACAAAATCTTTTCAAAACTATAACACTTTATAATTAACTTTAACTGAAGAACTCGGTCAAAGATCTTCTTTTATACAGGCTAATTAATTATTCCAGAATGGAGATGACTATTCCGGAAGAAGCGATAAATAACACGAAAATTCTTGCCGCCCGTTGCTATAAATTATTCGCTAAAATGTAGGGCGTTTTGATGCCGCCAAAAGGAATATGCATCTTTGTGTGGTCGATACACCTCTTCGGCTAGATAATAGGATAGGGGCGTATTTATCGGCTAAAATCCGTAACAATCTGATAGTTTTTAAGCATGAAGGTTACGATTTATGCTGTTTTAAAAAAATTGTGGTCTCCCCCATTAGACTAGTTGAAAACATGATTTAAAAATATAAATTGAATACATAAAATAACGATTATTTCATAATCAAACAGAATTTTTATAAATATTAAGCTTTGCATTGATTGGCTTAGTCCTCTCGTAACACTAAAAAATCAAAATTGATTAAGTAGCGTAATATTAATTTAAAAAAACCTACAGTTGTAGCAAGCTCAACGAGCGAAGACAACTCCCAAATTTTCGTGATGAACAACTATTTTGGAATCGGTATCGACGCTGATCTTTGTTTGGATTTCCACAACGCTCGCGAAGAAAATCCTGGAAAATTTATAAGTCGACTACACAACAAAAGCGTTTACGTTAGAATGGGATTGCGGAAAATGGTCGGACCTAAAATGTGCAAAGATTTACATAAAGAAGTTAGACTGGAAGTGGACGGCAAGTTGGTGGAACTGCCGCAAGTCGAGGGCATTATTATTCTTAATATTTTAAGGTAAGCAAACCATTCAGCTAATTTAAATTTCATTTTTTTCTAAATTTTTAAAAAAAATATCACCGAAATAAAATCTTTGAGAAAAATCCGAAAACGACAAAATATTTGTCGAAATTATGTAAATTATGTTGCTGATAAAATATTTTCTCACAGTTGGGGATCTGGAGCAAATCCATGGGGTCCTGAGAAGGACGACCAGTTTTCAAAGCCAAATCATTGGGATGGCATGTTGGAAGTTGTAGGTGTGACTGGAGTAGTGCATTTGGGTCAAATTCAATCTGGTTTACGATCAGCAATGAGAATAGCTCAGGTAAGCCATGCGATGTATGTCTCCAAAATTTGTATCCGTCATCCCAAAATACGGTCCTTGAATAATTTTTGATTTTGCGTAAATGAAATCAAGGGGGAGGTTTAACAATGTTATTCTGCTGTTGCCAAGTGGCATCTATCACCCCTTCTTTAAAATGTTATATACCAGCCTTGTGATACATCAAATAAAAACCCAAAAAAAATTCAAATCAGCCAAGTAAACAACGATTTATTCCATCGATTTATTTTGATAATAACAAATTTTGTGAAATAACATGAGACCATAACAAAAACAAACTACGCCACTGTTAGATAGGTATATATCTAATTAGGTTTCAGTTAACTTTCTTTTGAATACAAGTCAGCTTGTTTTGACATTTTTTGTCATTTACTTTCTTTGTTTCAAAAATATTAATAGTATAGTTAGTTATTCGAGACGTTAAATTAGCCATTATTTGTAAATTTTTTTAGTTAGTTATTTTAAAATGGTATTATCTCTGCAAAAACGAATACAGCTCAAATTTTTAATGAAAGGCATCATGTACAAATTAAAATACTGCGTCATTTTGTTATAGATCCTATTTCATTCCAAAAGTATCAAATTTTACAAATATTTTTGTAGGTTCCATACACAAAGTGTCAAAATGGCATACATTTTCCTTATAAAATACAAATTCATCATCAGCTTAGTAAAAATTTTGTGAAACAATGTCCCAAAAAATACAAGAAGACGCAGATTTGGTTAAAAATATTGTTTCAGTGATTGAATCAACGTATTATTTAAATGGCTTTGTTAACAAAAATAATTGTAGGTACTGGGATGACGAAAATCCTCACGTGTTTCAACAGGATAATACTCAGTTTCCAGTGAAGATCAATGTATGGGCTGGTATTCTAGGAAATAAGATAATTAGACCACTTTTATTGACTAAAACCTAATGGGTTGTGCTTACAATTTTTAAAAAATAAAATTGATCTACTTATTAGTGAGTCACTAGGAAGACAAGTTGATGAACAGGAAAATATGGTGCTAGATGGATAGAATGTATACCTTCAACAGGACGGAGCTACACCACATTACGCACTAGCTGTAAGACAATTGCTAGACGAACGATTTCCAAGACACCGGATTGGCAAAAGAGGTTTTATAGAATGGCCGGCAAGATCTTCACATCTAACACCACTTGAATTTTTTCTGAGAGGTTTTTTTTTAAATTAGATAACGAAAATTCCCCCGGAGACATTAAAGAACTAAAGCTTAGAATAACTAAAGAATGTAGACGAATTACTTGCGAAACTTTGCTAAGAGTTCGAAAAGAATTTGAAAATAGGTTAAATAATTGCCTACAAAATAACGGAGCACACTTAGAACACTTAATTTAAGGAGCTGTTTGTAATTAACTTGATTTTAGTTTCTGTTGTAATTTCGCTATGTTTAATGTTATCTGCAAAATAAATCTATGGAATAAATTGTTGTTTATATGGCTGATTTGCATTTTTTTTGAGTTTTTATTCGATGTATCACAATGCAACAAAGAAAACAACACTCGAACACTGTCAAACATAAAATGATTCAAATTTATTTACATTGCCAACTAACCTAACTTAACGTTTATTTGACATTTCTATCTTGCATGATGGTAAAAAACAAACAAAAAAATCAAGACCTTCTTTACTCTTTCTTGATAAAAAAATCAAAGAGCTAAAACTGGGTGATGCAGAACTTTTGGCACTATATTTATATGGCCGGGACATACTTAAAATATTATCCTATATTGCATAGTCTAGCTGTTATTGCTGGCAATGTTGCCAGCCAGTGTTGCAGATACATATTGCCAGTTTAAAAGCACCCTCAGTTATTCTACAAATAAAAAAAAGTAGTTTTTTAATAAAAAGTACACAAATGCGAAATGATAAATTTACAGACCAAACTGGACAAGTTTTCATTTAAGAAATGAGCATTATCGAGACCTAAAATTGTGATTTTATGAATCTTGTATCTTCGAAACTATTCTACCTAGACGTGTTAAATTTGAAACACTGGGTATTTTTGTTAACTGGTTATTTTTGGTAAATCTCCTAAAAAATCTATCCCGCTAACTATTTCCCACTAAACATGAGATGTTCATGAAATTATTCAAAATTTCCTCAATTGTGAATATTCGAAACATTGCATTGTTACATTTCAGAAATGTTCAATAACGTTTGCAACATTTCTAAAACATCTTAGAATCATATATTCTAAAACATTGAAAAATTACTTTTATCGTAAACATTTGGAACGTTTTAAAATGACCTCAACGTGAATATTCGAAACAACATATAGTTATATTTCAGAAACAACTCCCTAATCATATATTTTGAAACGTTTCAAAATTACTTTTAACATGAAAATTTGAAACGTTTTAAATTACCCCAAATTATAATGTTTAAAATATTATATTGTTAGATTTCTAAAACATCTTCGAATCATATATTTTGAAACATATCAAAATTACTTTTATTGTAAACATTTGAAACGTTTCAAAATTACCCCAAATATTAATGTTCAAAACATTATATTGTTATATTTCTTAAACATCTCCGAATCATATATTTTGAAACATTACAAAATTACTTTTATCATAAATATTTGAAACGTTTCAAAATTACCCTAAATCAAAACATTATCTTGTTAGATTTCTGAAACATTCGAAAATTATATTTTGAAACATTTCAAGATATGTGGAACATTGTAAAAATGTCCGGAATATTTCTATATATGTATTTAAAACATTATTTATGAAATATCCCAATGAAATGTCTGTGAGGGCGGACATCTCTAGTTTCATACATGTTTCTAAAACATTTAGGCAACTTTGAGTGCAATGTTTCATGCATCAGAGAGTATGTTTCTGAAACATCTCTGGTACAAAAAATTGTTTACTGGGTTTGCCTCGAAGAAAATGGAAGTCGAGGGCCTAAAGTTAGTTCTTCGCGTAAATATACATAACTTTTGTCTTGTTTGCAGGGAGGACACATTAAAATTCATCTAAATTCAGACATCCCAGTTCAGGTGGATGGTGAGCCGTGGGTACAAAGTCCGTGCGATGTGGTAGTATTAAAATCGGCTCTAAAGGTAATTTTTTTTTGCTTCCTCCGTAGTTAAATAAAGTTGATTTATTTGTTTACAGTGTCAGTTTATATTTTTGCTTGTTACTTTTAGCACAGTCAAATATAATAGTAGGGGATAAAAATATATTGGCACGTTCCTCTTTCTTGCTTTTATTTGCAGGTAGATATTTATTTATTTTGACTAAAATCCTAAAAGGTTATCTTCTTAAATCACATAATATTTAAACGATTATCACTTACGACTCCTATTTTTTTTAAATCTAAATTATTTTTTTAAAATTAGTAAAATGTTTATATTTTTAGCAAATTACAAAAATAAATTTAGTCACCACTGAGTTATCGGTAAATTTTTTGGTATTAAGGAAAATTAGGGGTCTTTTCTAATAAGTCCCTGCTTTTTCAATTTCTTCTCTATAGCCACCTTCTGGACCGATTTTGATGAAATTTTCAGCCATTCTTCAGATTAGCTCGACAAATAATCGTGTGAAGTTTGGTAGCAACCCCGAATTTTCAACCCCGAAACGTGAATCTTAATTAATTTGTCAAATTTAACAATAATGATAATCATTATTACTATGATTTATGATTAGTTGTGGTTTTTTTATGCTAAAATTGGATCGATACAGAATAGATCAACATGGCTTCTGCGCAAAAATGACACGTTAACATTAAAATATAACGGCGGGTGATCGTGTGAAGTTTGGTAGCAACCTCGCATATTCAATTTTTTTTTCTATAGTCACCAAGTTCTTCACCAGGTACTGTTGCTGTTAGGTTAGGTTAGGCTAATTTTTTTACTTTTAATGCCTCAATTAATACTGATTATTATTAGCCCATTTACAGTTTCGCAGACGATAGCACACTTGTTTCAACTTTCACATCCTATCGATCTCACTTTCGGTGAATGATACAAATAGACTCAGGCAGGAACAGGTTACCTCAAATCATTCCATCACAATGTACGGAAATACCCTTGAACCAAGTCCCTCCATTAAGCTTCCAAAATCAGTTTTTCCAGAGAACTTTGACCTGCAACTTTTTAAAAAGCGTGTCCACAATCATTTCCCTTCTATAATCCCTTCCCCTTCTAATAGTCGCAGTGCAGGCCGTCCACGGCCCACACGATAGGTCTACCCTTTTTGCGACTATTTTCATAAAAAAAAAAGCCTATTAGCCTAATCACGGGGCCTAAATATGTCCCCGCATTTAGGCAGGGATGTATTAGAAAAGACCCGTTGAATGTTTTACAGTTTTGCGTAACATCCTTGCGCAGGGGCCATATTAATCTATTATGTATCTTCCAATTTTAGTATAAAAAAAACACAAAAAATCATAAATCATAATAATAATAATCAATAAAATAAGTTAGATTCACGTTTAGATTGAAAATGCGGGGTTAAAAATACTGGGTTCCTACCAAACTTCACACGATCAATCGCCGGGCTAATCTAAAGATTGTCTGAAAATTTCATCATAATCGGTCCAGTCATTGGCTATAGAAATGAAATTGAAAATCATTACTTACATAATCATTACTGAAAACATTTTCCAGAAAAATTTAAAGTCGTTAAACTACAACTTAATTAACAAATTTCTTTGAGAAATAATATTAAAATCAATATATCATTTTACCAGTTGTTGATATTAATTTAAAAATAACATGAAGATTGATGATAAAAATGCTCGCATTTTCAGAAACGTGAGCACTAAATAATTACAAATTAAATGCAACGTACTGTACTCAATAATAGATTGTATTAAAGTTTTACACTATGTAACGCAATTTTTGTTCCTGGCTTCTAAATGTTACTTATATTTCAATTGCTTGTATGTAAAGTGCTTGGTAAAAGGGTTATATTCATCACAAACTTTGATTTTGTGAACACAGCCTACAAAAATTTCGTTTTTTACTCAGACAAAACAGGTGAATTTTTATTTTTTTTTTCATTTATTTAGAAAAATAAACTATACACTTGCACTGCAACACACAAAGACAGTCAAAACCAGGCAAAATGTTTCAGATATAAGTAGATTTCCGATTGTTCTGCAAATCGAAATTTCAAAGAAGCCCTTTAACATGGTTCTTCATCATGTTTTCGTTACACTGATGTCCTTGGTAACGACGGTAATTATTCATTATTATATTATTATTATATAATATATCATTATTTCCTTGCTTTTATGAATCAGCTCCCATGTCCTTAAATTGCATCCCATTTTGCCATAGTTCTTTATAAGAGTCTGAACCAGCTGATCGTAGTTTTCATTTCACTACTGCAACGAAACTTTCCCAAGCCGCATTCTCTTTATTTTTTAACTTCTTTGCGAATTCGTCACACTCTATGATCTTCTTTATTTGTGGTCTCACAAAGATACCATATTCGACCTTTGCTTCCGACAGCTGTGAAAAGAGATATTGGACGATGTCAACTCTATCTAGTGCCGCCACAAATTGTTTGATGATGCCTAAATTGATACGCAGTGGTACCTTTCAAGGGTCTATCAGCGGCTTTTACTTAATATTGCTCTTACCTATGAAGATGCCCAATCAAAAGTACCGAATACTGCAACTACTAACAAAAGAAAAAAGAAAATAGGAAGAAATAAAATGTCTTGGTTGCGAAATGTTAGAGAAAGGATCGGGATACGAAATATAGCGAAATTGATCCACACAGCAAAGAGAGATGGATCATGTGGTCGCAAATATCTATTAATAGATATATGCACTCAAAGAAACAAAAAGAACTGTGTCAGCTGTAGCGAATCCTATCTGTGATAGTGCGCCTTAATTGTCCGGCTGTTCCAAAGTCAAAGAAAACATGGAAACATGGTTGAACCGCTGTGGGAGCACATTATTAAAAAAAAATTATTTCTTTTTATATATATTTATTTAAACTATACTTTATGAATTAAACTCCATGTAGTAAGTAGCAGTTGTTTAACTTACTCAGCAATAATATATAATAGGAACTTTAATATTGGTTTAAATCATATGTATCTAAGTACTTTTATACCTCCATAGATAATCCCAAAATATGCTACACAGTTCTAAAATATTCCAAAAAGTTCTAGAAAATTCTGAAGCTCCAAGTCAGAATTGAATGTCAATGGAGAATGTTCTCAAAAACACATGCATTTTAAAATGTCGATGTTCTAACCACAGAAGCAAAGTTTTGGTAGAACAATACGTACTTTCTACTTATTTTAAATACAAGTAATTAGGAAAATAGAGTTTAACCCAGGAACAAAAATAAATTCAAATAAGCATTAAAGCATTAAATACTTAAATTTTTCATGACTACTGAAATTGTCACCGTTATTTTTAATTTAAAAATTTTTATTAAATATTTCATTGATCCATTTATTCTAATAGAACAGAAAAATTGTGTCTTAAATACAAATATTAAAATGCAAGAAGCAAAATTATGTGTTTAAATTTGCAGCTGTGAGTGCTTTGTTAAATGTTGTTAATGAACTAATTATAGATACTTTTTGTACCAATGCTTTTGAATTCAAAATGTTAAAAATATGTAGACACATTTTAGTCATTATAAAAATATATCTACTGATTTTCTTAGATTAGACATTTCAATAAATTTCACTACTCCCGCTTACTACACAAAACAAAAAATTTCACAAAAACACACCGAGAAAAATGCTTTGCAAGAATGCTTTTTATTGTGTGCTGTACGAATATTTTCCCTCCCCGCAGAAAAGTTGTTGGCAATCATTTTAGCTTTGTAAATATTGCGTTTAATTGTGTTAAGGGGTCTACACACGTGCAGTTAAAACTGTGCAGTTCGACTAAATAGTTTTATCTGTACCATATACCTATTATCAGAGGAGATTGTTATTGAATCGTAGTATTTGTTAATCATATTTGCAACAATATTGTGACCATAATGCTATCTCTTATTAATATTTCATAAATTATAACAACCTGAATAATGCAACCCAATTTATGGAATGTTGAACAATTAAACTATTTCATTCCGTTAGATCATAGAAATGTGTTGCTCAATAAGCGACAACGCCGCACGGCTTGTCTGAATGGTTCCACGTGCAGAGATCCGTGCGTACTACGAAATCTAACAGTTTCGGCTATCATTAGTAGCGCTGTTGCCGAAGGTGTTGCAACGAGATTTTGGAGTATTATCGGTGATTTTCAGCATATTAATGGTAAAATTCAGTGAAATTTAGTGGAAAAAATTACCCCTCATTGCCAAGTGTGTGAAAACCAGACTATTTAAGTCCCAATGTTTCTTTTCACAAGTAAGTTGGAACATCTCATTGTTTACTATATTTTCATCCATTGGTGTAGCGATGACGATTTCAATATCAAAATAAACAGGTATTATTTTGAGGCGTAAAACACGAATCTGAAAACCAAACGATGCGGAAATCAATACTTTTTGAGATATCCTCTAAAAAGGTCATTATTTCCCTGTTATTCAGCAACAATTATTCAGTGGTATTATCCTTCTTTCGTTGTGTTGTTATTTGAAGAACTATATACCTTCCCAGTCCATTTTATAGTAGTATTTCATTAGAAATCTATACATCACCTCAAATTTAATCCAATCGAGAAATAAAGGAGTCACGGAACCCTCAGTATAATATTTTAATCTTTTCTTTTAGGTTACTTAGCTGTTAATAAATAGTTTGATCATTAAAATTTAGAGTACATTACATTTTATTTGTACAATTAATATAAATGATAATTATTTAAGTTTTTTTTTCATTTTAGACAGTTAGGTAAAATTATTTAAAATTCTTTTTCAGTACTTTAATTTGATAAAATAATTTAGTTTAACAGGTATTAGTAAAACTGTTCGCTACACAATTAGCAGCCCTTGAGTTGGAATGATTTAATTTTATAAAAGTAACTCATAACATTACACACAATTGGCTTTAGAAAGGAAACTTACGGTAACACAAAATTGTCGCCCAACATTTGGGGAATTAGTAAGTTTTTTAAAGTTACACTAAATTGGCACCCCACTTTTGTAACTTTAGAAAAACAGTTTAGTTAGGGTAACACAATTTGGCGCCCAACTTTTGGGGTTTAGAAAAATACTTTTAGTAGGCTACAACACTTCAATTTGATAAAAACTGAGTATCACCTATTCATAAATATATTGTCACGTGCCTATTTTTTTCTTCTCCCATCTGCCGTTTTATTTTTATGATAGTCTGGCGTTCGTAATTAGCTTTACATACTGCATTTGGTTCGTTGTATATAGTGTTGCCTATATAGTAGTAATAGAATTCGATTATTAATAGCTGTGACATTTTTGTCTCTCTTATTAGACTTCGCCTTGATTATTGGCCTCGATTGTCGTGTGTTGTCAGATATATTATTGTTGGTTTGCTTGGGCTGGCAATTAATGCGGACGAACGCGATTATGAGCTAGGAATTTAGACGTGAAAAGGTTGGCTGACGCGTGTCCCGGGTGATTTTCTGATATCCGGTCTGGGAGCGAGGAGTGATGATCAGTCGTTTGGTGTCAGTGGTGGAAGTCGGTTGAGAGTCTTTGGAAGGATTTGATATTAACACGTGAGCGGAACTTCTACGGTTTTTTCTTTCATATCTGGCTGTATTTGGGGCCATCTTTATTGGATTAGGAAGATAAACCATTTAATTCTTAACTTGACCATTCTGTCGTGCCTATGTGGTGAATATTTCTGGTTATTGGGGTCGAGTTAAGATCACCACGTGTGGGATTTGATGAAGTGAAGCCATCGTGAAGTACCACGTGCCGTTCCATCCACATCGACGATAAATTTCAGCGTTATAAAGACTTGACTGGTAATTTTAGCAGAAATTATTATGATAATACTACTTGGTGTTTCGGTTCTTGGATCATCGATGTTACCGTGACGCCTCAGTGAAGTTTTCAATTGGTTACATGGTATTTAATTTAATTTTATCAACTTATCAGTTATTATGTGCTTGATCTAAATGTTTTCAATAATTTAAAAGTAACAAGTTATTTTCATTAAATTTGTACCTGCTCCCAGTGACGTCCCAATGAAGTTTTCAATAGTTTAAAAATAACCAAATTATTTTTCGCTAAATTTGTACCGGCTCCAAGTTGAATCTGCATTTATATATTACCGAATATAATTTATGTGGTTATTGTGAGGGTTTTAAAATATTATTTTTGTTGCAAGTCCATTTATTCTGTATTCCTTTTTTTTGTGTTAATCTTTTGCTATCAGGAATTTTATATAAAACCAATTATTTTCGAAATTTTAAATATTGTGAACATTTTCTTTTTGTTGTTTTTTTTATTTTAATGCTCTTTTGTACCTCATTAGGTTTTTATTACTGTCTGGAAGATTGTTATAATTAATTTAAATATTATTTTAAGAAAGTGTATTAAATTCGTTTAAACCACTTTACGAAAATAAAGAATTTATTGTAAAAAATCAGAACATCATTTTTACTTAATTAATATATTGCAGTAATTGTAAATATAGTTTTATTTATCTAGTTCACCATAATTGTTTGTTGTTTTTCGCGTGGCTCTGCTGGTGCCTACAAGACCTAGGAGTTTCCGGCTTGTACCGTCTTAAGTCGGTGGCGCGGCTCACTTTTAGATTTTTTTCTTCTACCCTCTACGGCTGAGCTCGGGCATAATTTGCCAGTAGAGAGACCACTAGCAGAGTACTCTTTAGAGAACCAAAAAAAAGGCGTGGCAATATTCTTTAAAAAACTAAATATTACCCGATAGATATATTCTCATTTTGAACAAACAGCACGTCACTAATTGGTATTCTTTGTCATACTCATGGCGACTCTCATGCGATAAAACAAACAGAGTTTAAGAATGGGAAGTTGCGTCTCCTCTGGATAATAGGTCTATGTATGTTCGTATGTTCTCCTAAAATGTTTATTAATATGGAATATAAAAAGCAAAAATGTTGTCAAAGGCATTTATAATTTAAAAAAGTGTATTATGTGCGTCATTTTATTTTTAAAAAACTCACATAAGTTGAAAATGGCAGCAATGAAAGGAGATATATGTTATCTTGATAAAATATAAGAAGAAAATATGTAAATATAATTAGGTACTTTTAGTTTAGTTTAGAAAACACTAACTTCCGGCATGATTTGGTAAAATAATAAAACGATTATTTTTAGAATATTACTCGAAATGAGTCTATTTTGATTATTTTTCAAAATATTATTTTACCCGTATTAATATACAGGGTGTTAGTAAATAAGTGCGACAAACTTCAGGGGGTGGTTCTGCATGAAAAAATAATGACAGTTTGCATATCTCGACCGGTTTCAGAACAATAAATAAATCGTCAGTTTTTAAGAAAAACTTTAACACCCCGTATTTCTGAAACTAAGTATTTGCGGACGTACGTTGATATAGCAAACTGTCATTATTTTTTTATGAAAAATCACCCTCTGAAGTTTGTCGCACTTATTTACTAACACCGTGTATTTCTGCATCCCTAAGGCAATCATTTAAAGTATGTAACAATATGTAGTGTCTTGTATCGTTATGTTCAAATTTTGGGATTGTAATATGGGTTCAATTATTATAAGACGAAAAACGTTATCGCTTATAAACAAATTCGTCAACTAGTACAAAAAACTTATCGGTTAGAAATCATTCGCTTCATCGGTAAACACTTTTTAGTTGAACATCTCACCGAGATAGTTCGTATTGTGAACAATACCATACCAGAGTATGCAGATATGCATTTCATCTATGGCCGTGATTACCAAAGTGATTTTTATCGACCACTAGGGGTCGACTTCGATCTGCATGGGGTCCATGGCAGCTAAAACTAAAATTGGGTTGCATGAGATGTAAATGGGGATCCATGAGAGTATCCTTCACGCATACTTTAAAACTAGGTTTATCCATACGGTGATATTGAAGAAACTGGTATCAAATTACAAAAAGAACTAATTGGAATAAGCACTAACGAAGAACTTTGGGTACAGTTCAGAAAGGGATACCAGAAATTTTCAGAGAGACATACCTAGGTTTACATATCCTGCATTATAGAGTATCGCGAGAAAGTTATTGATATCTTTATACCTCGTGGGAAGGGGGTTCAGCGTCGCCAATCTTCTTCCAAAAAGAGAAACAGATTGAATATCACTAATCAGGGAGATTTAAAATTAAACCTAAATAAATTATTTTATAATTTTACTATATTTTCATTTCGAGTCGTTTTACTTAAAAAGTAAAGTTTGTATCAAAGTGAGTAGCACTGTGTCAGCTATCAAAAACTTATTTGGAGATTAGAAATTTGCAAAAATTCAATATTAGGCATTCTAATGACCTGTCAAAACAAGTTCAATATGACGGCTGAAGGCAATGCTTTGGTGTTATATTGCTCTGTTAAATAAGTTGATCTAATAGTTGTAATATTTTTGTTTTTGCGACTGCATCAAATAATTTTTTTATTTTTTAGGACTTATTACTGGTATTCTTACAAAAAAATGACTGTTACATGCCTTGTAGTAGGTTGTAGAAGTAATTACAATAGGGATAATGTAAAATTCTTCTTCTAATTTTGTCACCACGTATCAAATGCTTTCTTATGACACTTTAGATAGCTGTTTGCCATCAGACGTGATTTTGAATGCCTTATTAGAATGGCAGGGATTTACCCAAAATAGAAAAACTTGGCACGTGGTCTACGAGACAAAATAATTTGGGGACCTCTGCCCTTAGGCTATGAGCTTCTCTGCGTCTTCGGGTTGAATATTAGTCCAAAGATTCTTCTTAAAATCTTCCGTTCGAAACACATTAATTTATACTCACTCGCTTTTGTCAGTGTCCATGTTTCACTTCCGTACCTAACGATAGGTCTAATTACCGGTCTGTACAGGAGAACCTTTGAAAGGCTTTGTTTAGCGCGTACATGCATCTATTTCCACTAAAGATTCTAGTCTTAAGTTCTTCCAGTATGTCATTATCGGCATTTAGCGTGGCGCCCAGGTATTTAAATATCTGAACTCTTTTAAAGTGAAATTCGCCTATTGTGACATTTTGACCAATTCTGTCTCTTATCCTTCCTCTTTGACCTTGCCTAGTGACACCCATGTACTTGGTTTTTATTTCATTGATATTAAGACCCATTTTTTTAGTTTCTTTTTCTGGTTTAATGAATTGTTCCTTCACTTTTATGGTGCTTCTCCCTACTGTATCAATGTCATCCGCAAAGGCAAGCAGTAATCTGGGCCCATCTGCTGTAAACGTTTGCATATCAATGCGGGCTGATCGCACTGCCTTTTCCAGAGCAATGTTAAACAGTAGTGGCGACAAGCATCTCCCTGTTGGGAGATGGGCTATGAGCGCTAGAGATTTATTGTGAGACCTGGTATAATAAAAAGGAATTTTCTGAAAAATACAAGAGTTCTCTTCTGTGTTTAGCAACTTTAACGAGTGAGGAAATTTGGACATAATTTTCGTACGAACCTAAAGAACATTCAACTGGATGTTGCAAGATAAACCTAACAGTTGTTCACAAAGTATTTAAAACCGTTTACAAATATTTGTATTTACTGGTGCCAACAAAAACGGCGCTCCAGGAAAATAAAGTTTCGTGTGCAAACAAT
Source organism: Agelastica alni (assembly GCA_950111635.1). Taxonomy (NCBI): domain Eukaryota; kingdom Metazoa; phylum Arthropoda; class Insecta; order Coleoptera; family Chrysomelidae; genus Agelastica; species Agelastica alni. The sequence goes on from OX467710.1 coordinate 22,408,932, forward strand.
AACTATGAAAACTGTGCTAAATAAGTCTGGAGTCTTTTTAAATTTATTTGACAGAAAACTGAACTTGGCAATAAACGTAGGTACATGACGGAATTTTAGATATCATTACAAATGATAATACAAGTGTACGTCGATTTATTGGACAAGTTGGAGTCCCATGGGCAACGGTTTGGAAAATTTTAAATTGTATTGGCTTGTATTTATACTTATTTCGTTAAAGACAAGGATTACTTGATGGTGATCCTCGACTCGTTTATTCTTTAGTGGTATTACAACAACAAGATGCTAATTTCTGCCAAAAATTTCTTCGGACAGATAAAGCGACGGTTAACTGCACGAAACTACCTGCAATTTTTAACTGGCAACTGACCGTTCTGGTTTATGGCCAGCCAGATCCGCTTGCATTTTATTTTTGGGGCGTAACGACAGCAAGTAGAAATAAAGTTGCTAACATGCAATATCTCAAGATTGTCATTTGTCATTTTGTTTACAGAAATTATCGTTATTTTTAATCATGTATGAGCATTTATTTTTTTGTGTAGCTTAGAATTTAATTTTGACAGCACAATGGTTCCTCTCTTATTATAGAATTGTTATTTTGTGGTAACATACATTTTTAAAAAATACGTATTTATATTTATTGTAATGTATCATTGAAGCGCGGAACCTGGCTAGGAAAAAAATGCTACGACATCCAACAGCATCTAATATAGAAGAATATAGACACTAAAGAACAACAACACGCAGAATGGTGAAACGGAAAAAAAAAGAATTCCAACTGGCAATAATAAGAGGAATAGAAGAGAATAGACAGAATAACGGAACAAAAGAATATTTTAGCGAAATCTCGAAACAGAAAGCCGGACACCAACCCAGAGAGGAAAATTTTCTCATAAAAAATAATTGAGAACTCATAACCAACGGAAAAGAGATTCCAAAAACCTGGAAGAAATACTTCTTTGAACTGCTAAATGAGGAGGAAAATACAATTACGCCACCAACAAATATACCAACAGCCGAAATAGAAGCACAGCCACCGTCGTACGAAGAAACACTGAATGCAATAAAAGAACTGAAAAATAACAAAGCTCCAGGCAGCGACGGCATACCTGCCGAATGCATAAAATCCGGCGGAGAAACACTCCACAAGGCCATACACAAGCTTATACAAACCATCTGGAAGACAGAGGCCCTACCCGACGAATGGAAGGAAGGGATAATCGTCCCTATTCATAAAAAAGGAGACAGAAAGAAATGCACAAACTATCGTGGGGGAATACCAATGTGGTTTTAGACCAAATAGGTCCACCGTAGATCAGATTTTTACCATCAGACAAATAATAGAGAAATGCTGGGAATTCGACAGAGAACTCCACCAATTGTTTATTGACTTTAAGCAGGCATTCGACAGAGTATGCAGATCAAAGCTGTGGAAAGCAATGCAAGAACTTGGATTCCAAAAAAAACTTATATCGATGATGAAAGTATGCATGGAGGGTACGCGATGTAAAGTAAGAGTGGGGCAGAGTCTCTCCGACCCCTTCAATATCAATAATGGTCTCAAGCAAGGGGACGCCCTCTCACCTCAACTCTTTAACATAGCATTGAAATATGTAATTAGGAACTCCAAAATTGAGAAACCAGCTGCCATCTTCCACAAAGGAGGACCCAACCTGCTCCTGGCTTTCGCAGACGATGTCGATGTGATTGGCAATAGCAGGATTGACCTCAAAGACACCTTCATAAAGTTTGAAAAGGAAGCAGAGAAGATAGGCCTCAAGATAAACGAAGACAAGACCAAGTATATGTACCTCAGCAGAAAAAATCGGAACCGAGATAGAGTAGGACAAAACTTTTCTATCGAAGACTACAACTTTGAGCGGACAAGACAATTTAAATATCTGGGTACAAGTATTAGCGAAAACAAGGACATCACAGAAGAGATAAATAACAGGATACAGGCTGCAAACAGATGCCTTTTTGCTCTTCAAGACCTAATTAAATCTAGAATACTTACCAGGAAAACTAAGCTGAACATATACAAAACAATTATAAGGCCTGTCGTAATGTATGGATGTGAGACCTGGACTCTAACGGTTGCAAACGAAGAACGACTTAAGGTCTTTGAAAGGAAATTGCTAAGAAAAATATTCGGCCCAAATAGAGACGAAAATACAGGACAATATAGAATAAAAACCAACCAAGAACTCAAAGAACTCTACACTGATACCAACATAATAAACGACATAAAGGCCAGGAGACTACAGTGGGCAGGACACGTTAAAAGAATGCCGGATGATAGAATAGTAAAACTGGTGTGGGAGGAGGTCCCGGGGGGAAAACGCCCATTAGGTCGACCCCGCCTCAGGTGGAGAGATAATATTGCAAAGGACCTAAAAGCCATGAATATCGAAGATGGACCCGATCGGATGCTAGATAGAAAAAGATGGAGACGCGTGGTTGAGTCGGCAAAAACCCACCCAGGGTTGTGAAGCCACTGATGATGATGATGATAATGTATCATTAGTGCCTCTAACCAGTTATGAGTAAATCCAAATACACTTGGTGTTAAGTTATTTGAGAATTATTAAGAATTTTAGAATAATTCAACTAAGGTAACAAAAAATTACAGAGGCAATTCATCAATCAAATGCAAATTTAAAAATATGGACCCAACAAGCAGAACTGTAAAATGTTTACAGCAGGAAATGAAATCTGAAATGCAAATTTTTTATATTTTATCAGCAATTTAAAGAATTGTTGTTGAAATTATCATCTACAACAACACATTTTACATTTTACATTTGATCCAGACATTAATCAAAACCAAAAGTTTTGAATATGTAATTTTGTGAATTTTTAAAGCATAAAAGCAATAGATTAGTCTGAAAACATAAAGCTGTTGCATACAAAATCGTCTATAAGGAGTTTTAAGAATTACAAACTTGTTTTCATAATGGTGGTCCCCAAATAAAGTTGAGATTAAAAATTACCAAGTTTAATCATCGACGAAGGGGGTGACAGTAACACCAATATACAATAGTGACCACGTGTGGATTTATGTATTAAACCTTGAACAGTGGACAGAACAACAAAGTACTTTTATATTAGAAATTCATTTTAAATATTGAGCATTTATTTTTGGGACACAAGCGGACATTTCATTACATTTCATAGGTCAGAAAATGGCAATTACCCCTAGATGAAACAGCAATAACCTTTAAAACAAATAAAATTGATATTATAAATAATGATAATAAACTAAAAAATTGTTCTTCGAATACAAACTCATTAGGTAAATATACCCAGTGACATTACAAGCGTTACACCCAGAAGAAATAATTTGTTGAACCTAATTTGTTGACAAGTCTTACATACAGAATGAAAAAAAAGTATGAATATGTTTGGCGACTTCCGTACACTCCTGTACACGTCTATGCATTGATAAAATGAGATGGTCAATGTCTGCTTGTAGCACCTCGTTCCAAGCAACTTAAACTTCGTGGATTAACTGTGCCAGGTCTGTGGAGGATGGTGCAAAGTAGACAGTCTCCTCTACATTGAATTTCACACATGTTTTATTTAATTTAAATCTATTTAAATCCACGGCAAAACATTAACGCCAGCTTCTTGAAGAAAATCTGTAGTTTGAAGAACAATATGGGAACGAGCGTTGTCTTACTGATTGAGAACTTGTGGATAAACAAAAGTGTTGATCGGCTTCTTCTTCTTCTTAACGTGCCGTCTTCACTGAAGGTTGGCTACAATTTCGGCAAATCTCTCTCTGTCCTGTGCTGCTCTTAGTAGTGACTCTGAATTCAGGTCCTCTTTTACCTTTAATCTTGCCCTCCATTATCAGTTGTAGAAACTCGTATCTCTTGCCTCTGTATATGTGTCCCAAATAGCTTGTCTTGCGTCTTTTGACCATTCCCAAGATTTCTTTGTCCACTTTCATCCTTCCTAGAACGGTTTCATTGGAGACATGCTCTGTCCATGATAGTTTGAGCAATCTACGCATTACCCACATTTCCAATGCTTCTATTCTACGCATCGATCGTATTCCCATCGTCCATGATTCGCTACCATATAAGAGGATTGAGTAGATACAAGCTTTTACGAATCTGTATCTGGTGTTTAGCGATAATGTAGGGTTTGTTAAGAGTCTCTTCATTTTAAGGAATGCACTTCTTGCGTTTTCTAAGCGGCATTTGATTTCTGTTTCCGAGTTTAAATCTCGTGTTATCCAGCATCCCAGATATTTGAACTTGTCGACCTGCTCTATTTGTTTGTTATATATGTTTATATAGGTGTTTACATTTGCCTTTTTGGAGATAGTCTTTGTTTTTGTTTTTTCTGTATTTATTTTGAGTCCGAAAGTGTCGCCTTCCCTTACTACTGCGCCAATAAGGTTTTGAAGTCCTTCTTGACTATTGGCTATTATTACTGTGTCGTCTGCATACCGTATGTTATTCACGAGTCTCCCGTTTACTTTTATGCCTTCCTGGATGTTTTCTAGCGTTTTCAGGAGAATCCTTACTGAGTATATATTAAAAAGAGTCGGAGAGAGTATGCAACCCTGTCTCACACCTCTTTTGATGGGTATATTGGTGGTGAGTTTATCTTCTACTCGAATCGATGCTGTTTGTTTCCAATACAAGTTTTTAATCAGGTTGATGTCGCTTTGGTCTAGTCCTTGTTCGTATAGGAGGTTGATTAGTTCTGTATGTTTTACTCGGTCAAAGGCTTTTTCGTAGTCTATGAAACATAGGTGTACATCTTGTGTTTGGTCTCTGCATTTCAAAGCCTAGACGGAATCCAAATTGTTCCTCTCCTATATATTGATCGCATTTTAAGTATATTCGTTGGTGTATGATTCTTAAGGCTATCTTTAGTACATGACTCATCAAACTAATCAAACGATATTGTGAGCACTTGCTTGCTCCGCTCTTCTTTGGTATCGGAATAAATATAGACTGGACCCAATCGTGTGGTAGGAAGCCTGTGCAATAGATCTTGTTCATGAAGGCTGTCATAAGATTGAGGTTGATCGGCTACATAGGCAATAACCCCTCAAACCATTACTCCAACAGTCCTGTGTACATGCCTCTCGACAGCAAACCCAATATCACGTCGCCTTCCACGGCGGCGTCTTACAACCATAGTGCATACATTGACAGAATCGCGATTCGTGCTGAATACTACACTATCCCATTCTGCCTTCCAGAGCTGCCGTTCTCTGCACCAGGTCAAACGTTGATGACAGTGATCGGCAGTCAAAGGAAGCACTTATCTTGGACGGTTTGATATTAATCAAAATGCTTGAATGCGGCGATATAGTGTACGCATAGTAACAGTTCTCTCTGCTTCTCCAAACCATTGGTCAGCGATTTGACGCTTGGTGCTAGTTGTCAAAAGCACCTATCTCCACGCTCTGTGGTACGTTACTCCTGACCAGTTGGTCTTTTTCCTGTTCCTATACTTTGTTCTGTCCACAATAAACACGGCGGTCAATTTCGCGATAGGAAAAACCAACATCTCGATAAGCAACAATTCTACCCCTACTAACATGGTGATAATTTTGATTTTGATAGGAGGAAAAATCCTCGTTACAAGATTCTCATTCAATTATAACAATTTGGTCACGGTGTGTAGCTATAACGCTGTCAAATTATGTGGCGTGCATCGGATTTTGTTTTGTATAAACTTTATTTAAATACAAATTAGTCATAAAATTAACTAAAAAGCAATGTACGATCTAAGTGTGACGTCTGGGTTTCCAAACAAAAATAAATTGCTTTGAAAAGCCCACAAGAGTGTTATTATTGAGCCTTTTAGCGACAGGTAAAATTTAGTGTTTTGTGAAAAAATGTTATCATTATTTAAATAAGTTTAAAGTTATGTGATTAATAAAATTATTTTTGAGCCTACTTAATTTAAGTTAAGTAAGCATTTTTCATTACAAATAGCTGAGACTCTTTTGGCACAAGAAGTAATCACTTGAAAATCCATTTAAATTTTCCCATTTTACCATTTACAAAATTTAACACTGCGTTTATCGTTGTGTACTTAAATAATAAGAATTATTAGTGATGTGGTAAGACAGTGGGAGTATTATAGATTGTTCTTAGCTCCTTGAAGTATATTAAACGTAAGCAAGGTTACGTGTATGATACATTAAAATGTTAAAGAATGGCTTCAACACATGTACTCAAGGTTTCATCTATTAAAGATTTTTTTGACAACAATAAAATAATTAAAAGTGGAGAAAATGCCTTGAAATCAAACCATGTCCTTCGGATGCAATTTGATGCAGAACCAACTAACTATTGAAGGAAAATAAAGGATGGTGTAATCATAAACGAAGAGCTCATTAACAACTTCAGGTTTGCAGACGATACAGTTCTGCTGGCAGATAGTGCTGAGTGCCTTCAGAGAATAATAGACGCTGTAGTCAAGGCCTGCAGTGAATATGGTCTTTAATTAAACTGTAAAAAAACCAAAACTATAATTATAACTATAAAATATCACAAGAAATAAGAACTCGTATTGAGAAGGCAAGAAATGCCTTTAGCTGACTGCGAAAAGTTTTGTAATCTTTCGTTAAGCAACGATGTAAGAATTAAAATCTTTCGATGCTATGTGATCTCTATGCTGCTATATGCAGCAGAAACTTGGAAAAGTTGGAAAGTTTTTACTCCTGATCGACTGATTTTTCTGAAAATCTAATCAGTTCTAAATTGCGTAATTTTGCTTCGAATGCAATTTTCCAACGTCGATTTCATTTTTTGTTCTCGAGATAATCGAGACGAAAAATAATTCCGAACGCGCGCGCGCGCCCACACACACACACACAGACGTCCACTTAAAAACTATCGTATTCGATTTCGGGGACCTTGAAATGTGGAGTTATGTCAAAATTCGTGATTCACAAAATCGAACTCACTACTATAACTTTACACTGGGAAGTTAATAATAACAATTTTAGTTTAATAAAAAGGTATACAATAATCACATAACCTTAAACTTTTTTAAATAATGATAACATTTTTACACAAAACACTTATGGCTTGATAATAACACTACAAACATAAGTCATACCAAGAAAGTCCTTATTTATTGTTTATAACAGCGCATCAAGCTTTTAAAAATCTCCTGTGAGATTTTTCATCGACTTGCGACTATTATTAGTAAAAAAAAATTTGTTTATGATTGTAAACTTTTTCGAAAGCCACGCCTCGCGTGAAATCCATTAACCAAACTTAATGCGTCTTTAACTATCCCATCAATTCTAATACTGTTTTATTGCTTTATTCAGGCAACAATGCTGAAGAAAAATAAGTTCAAACGGCGACCAACCGAACCAAACATACTACCAGCCAATGGGGAGGGGGGGAAAAGCACAGACGAATAATTCCAAAAATCGATCCGTTTCATAGTACACAAACATTATCTCACAAAACTTTCTTCATTTTTTATATAAGACTTTTTATCATTTCTCTGTTATCGTATTATTATAATAGGCATGAGTATTTTGCTTGATTCTTAGGTAATCGTAAAGTTTGCTTTATGAATTTTTTTAAAGTAGAATATTCGAGTAACTAATTTTTTTTAACGAGTATACGTTTGTGTACCCTCCCCTCATCAGGCCACCATGTTGAAGAAGATGAAGGGTAAAATGAAACGACGTAACACTGAACCCTCAATGTTGGTGTCTCCTGGCGTTCAACTGGTTCCCATACCTTCCAACGATGGTGAATCGCCAACGGATCCACTCAACACCCATTTTTAGTTGCAACATTCATTTACGATTGCGTTTAGACTTTCGCCCGAATTGCAGGCACCTTATTTTTTAATTATTGACTCTGGTAAATGTATTTTTAAACGGTAAAAAGTAATAATTATTACGTTAGAGTATGGTATTTTTTACCAAAATACTGGTGAAAAGGAAGCGGCAGTCGGCCCATAAAATTTATTTAATTTTAAAGCATTTGTTTCAGTACAAGTAATGTACTAGTTGATAGTCTCTAAGATTTATTTAAGGGTACCTCAAACAAAGCGACAACTTTGAACGACGTCTAGATTTGTTGTTGGAATCACAAAATGCAAGGAAGTCATTTTTTATCAGGAATATTATTGCACGAATAGTCAAATTAATTCTTTACTGCAAAGAGCAGGAAATAGTACTTATAAAGATCATCTTAATTCTGTTCGAAGGTGATGACGACTTTTACTTTATCCAACGTATCAAAAATTAACGAACCTAGACGTTTTAGATTGGTCATTTTGATGAGGACACCCAACATAAAAGAATATATATTTAAAATGGTACATCCATTTGTCGGAAATAGAAATGCGAGTAAAATCTCCATTAATCTGTATAACATCTCTACGAAGAGCGGAGCAACATCTTCTCCGAAATCAGAATTCCGATCATCAAAATTTTCGGACGGTGTCGACGCAACGTTGTTAAAATGAAATGAAAAGTGGAACGTGAGAATCGAACTACTACTAATTTGTGTAGAGAAGCGAGATTAAAAGTGTGCTTACGCGAGCGGGAAATGCGGTAAAATGTATTCCGAAATTTGATGATCGGAACTAGGCTACGCAAACTTAGTCAACCTTTTCCAAAAGTTTGTGGCCACTAGTTGTGGCAGGCGTGTTGTTGCAAGTTATTCTAAATATTCCACGGTTTTCAAGAGTCACATTGTTAGTTGCCCTCCTCTCCGAGGGTAACTAGGAATATCTTGAAAAGTAGGAATAGATAAAGAATGCATTACAGAAGGAAATGTTCGCTCATTAACCAGGAAATGACCGTGAACGTTTTTGCTAATCTGTCTTAATACATAGGGCTCAATTCTTCATCGATGCTTCCTGGAGCTTATTCCGTGAAGAACGTACTTGGACAGATTTTCAAACAGATTGTCCTCTAATTTTAAGCTGATATCTTACTTTAATTGATGTGCTATATTGTTTGTAATTATATTTCCCAAGGTATGTATTTTAGATGAAAGCCAAAGTCACTTTTTTGTGTTTCATAAATCAGAAACAATTTAACAATCTACTTACCCCGTGTGTTTATTGGGAACGAACAATTCCAAATAATCATACCAAGAAGTTGTTAATTTCGCAGCCTGTTAAAGTGTTTCTCTGTATATGAAATATATGTATATGTGATTAAAATAGATATATGAAAAATTGTGAAATATAGAAATAATAAATCAATAAGTGTTTTCTTTTTACATTTTCTCTTGCTGCTCGTAAAAACTTCTTTCTCTAAGTAAAATGAAAAGAGCACACCAGCTTTCAATTCACATCAATTAGTAATAACCATTTTGCGATGAATACATTTTTTTAAAACATCCTGGAAAAATTATTACAAATATTTTAAAAGTTTGAATTTTTTTAAGTGTAATTAAGGATATAATTCATTTAAACCTCACCACATTGTGGTCAGTTAAATGATTAGACTTGCTGCACATTTTTATTCGTGTTAAACATTTTGAAGTACCTACATCTGTTAAAAACTCCTTACTCAAAATAAAATGAATTTTTGATGAAAGGAACATTAATTTACAACATTCCAACTTCCTCACGGCAGCAGCGTCACTTAAGAGCCGATTTAAACCAAATTGGTTATCAATGGCATATCATAAATATTTTTTAACGGCTACCAAATATTTATCTAAATTATTGGTAACAAATACATTATAAAACTTCTATCGGTTGTCGGTTTATCACGATACTGTTTTATTCTATTTAAAAATTCTGTACGCTTTAATTCTTACATCATAACTTTTCATTAACTTACTTTTTGTAAAACTCAATTACTCCAATTTCATTAATTCCTTGTCGATATCACTGATACCTTTCCCTAGATGTTTTCGGAGATGAAATACTAAGGTCGCATTTTTAAATTGAAAATTTTAGCCAAAAACAAAAACACTCCAGTAAACAAGATTTAGTAATACAAATCACAAAAAATTTAAACAAATAAATATTGGTCACTTATAGAGTCTTACTTTAATTGCTCCGAGTCATTTATCTACAGACTAAAGTGTTTCATTGAAAAAATGAATGTGTGTACAAAATATTTTTTAATTAAAAATCAAGTATAAATAGATACATATAATAAAAAATATCTCTAAATATATTACTCTTCAATAATACAACAAAAAATACTATAAATGCTATTATTTAAAAGCAGTCTAAAAATAACGCTGATTAAAAAGTTAAAAGTTTGGCACAAAATAAAAACAATAAATATACCATATTTGCACAATTTCATTTTTAATGCAATAATCACAGTTAAATTTAAAAATAATAAGTCTATTATAGGTACGGTAAGTCGTCTTCTTTGCTAATATCTGTTTGTTAAAAGATAATTATTACTATTTTTAAGAGCATAGACATATAAGAACGCACCACAGGAGTGGGAGTGAAAAGCGGTAGAGGAATAAAAAAAGAAAGAGTATTTCTTTCTCCGTTTAGTCACATTTGCTTATTAACAAGCATTTACATGTTAAGGCTTTGTGATCTGTGAATTATTATTGTTTATTTATTGCTTGGTCTGTGAAAGTAATAACAAATATTTTATAAAAAGATACCCGAAAGGTATTAACGGAAAGAATATTTTATCTGCGCCTGTCTGAGAGCATCATCCAGGTAGAGTGAAGCATCGAACCGTACAGACATCTCTTGTTCTAATAAAGCTATTGCTGAGTTTAGATGTAAATAAAAGGTGTTTGTTAATGTCATCACTGTCTAATCTCCATGACTGTAGATATAAACGAACCTTAGGTACCGAACTTATAGGGAATAATCACGGAGTGGGCGATATCTATTATTGATCGTATGAACCTCTCGAGATGTCAACACCAAACTAATCTCCATTTGTTTATATGGGTAAAAAGTGAACTTTATATATTATTTTGAGCAATTTAAGCATTAAAATTGTTATATTTGAATGATATTTTGTGAAGAATTGGTGTTAATAAACCACAAAATCCAAAAATACAAAGTATTAAAAAAGGTGATATAAAGATAAAATTGCGAAGAATATGCTCTACGTATGGCAATTCGATTAAATCATTGCATAAATTTCCTTCAAAAATAGGAAAATTAATCTCAAAGTTTGTTTGTTTGTAGCAAGCACTTTGTGAAAGATGATTTGTTCTGTGATAAGTTTGATATTGTTGTCCAATGATCTATCATTATATTTGTGATTATTCATAGTGACTTCAGCACTAGTGATTTCAACAATATTTCGACTTTCATAGTCATTGCAACAAAAATTACAGTGACAACAGAACTGAAAAACTTTGAAAATAAACCAAAATTGATACCTGGACACACCTGGTCTTTATTTAACAAGAGTCCAGCGACAATAAAACTGAAACATCGAAAACAAACCTTGAATCCAGGTTTAATCCAATAGTTTAACACAAAAAATCAAATTAAATCTTTGAGATAACTAAAATTCCATTTAATAAAAACTTTAGTTTTACAAGTGATCAAATGACAGAATATTTGTTGTTCACACCTCGATACAACATATTGTCATTGACAGCGCCATCTCGCGTTACCTGATTTTTCCCTATAAATTATATTTTTAACCAAACAATATGACATTCTCCAAAAAATATCTATTAATTGAACTGGAATAAACTTACTAATTGTAAATTTTTTATATCTTTAAGTAGATTTTCTACAGATAAATCGGCAAGAAATTAGTGAATTGAATTGTTGAAGTTATCAAACAAAACTATAAATTTTAAAAATCGTTTTTTATCGTGATGAACAACCTAGACAAAGTCGGTTACTTTCAGATGCTGATTCTCTACTGACAAATACATTAAAACCATCAACAACTGTAGTTAGTGTAAAAAATTCTTAGTTCACACAGTATAGAAGAAAAGCACATCAATCCCCTTATGCAACTTTCTCTTTTTATTCCTCTATCGCATCCACTTACGTAATACATCTGTTGATAGCGTGATTAGTTCTTATACAGGGTGGCCAACCGAAAACGAAACAGAGCCATTAGCAGGAACCTCGTCAAAATTTTAGAAAAACGTTTAGACCGATCGATTTTTTATTAATATTTAAATTATTCTTTTCCGGTATTTTTGAGTCCAATACTTTCAACCCCAAGCGAGGGTAAGAATTACCCCAAAATTTTTAAATGGCATTGGGGGTCGAATAAGATATTTCAAAAGCTTAATTCTCTGTACAATAGTCTTTAAATTTTCAAATTCCGACCATTACTTATTGAGAAATTAGATTTTAAATGTAAAACTTATCTGCAAACAATCACGAACGGTAAAAAGTCATTCATTCGAGTTAAGTACGCCAATGGTATAAATTTAGTACCTACTTATTGCTTTGCATTGCTTTGTAGCGATTTGTTATCACTTCTAAAAAGAATAAAAGAAAGAAGAATAAATTCCATTCATATAAAATACGTTTAATCCATGAAGGATGAAGGATGATTATGACCGCCGTTTGCAGTTTTGCGAAATAATGAGTGCGCGAGCAGGGAACGATTCACAGTTCCTTTTAATATCTGTTTTTGCGATGAATGCAGTTTTTTCTTGCACGGGACGGTAAATCACCACAATTGCCTCTATTGGTCCGATTCAAACCCAAGAGTTTTTCACGAGGCGCATACACAGCAACCGGAGAAATTAAATGTATGGGCTGGCATTTGCGGTGACCGACTGGTGGGTCCTTTTTTTCTACCAGGTAATTTAACTGGCGAAATGTATTTGCAATTACTGGAAGACGCTATTGACCCTGCCTTGACTGATATGTATTTGAAAATAATCCACAGTATGACGAAGATCATTTTTATTTTTAACAGGACGGTGCTCATCCGCATTATGCGGCAATTGTTCGTTAGTATTTAAACCAAAGTTTTTCACAGCATTAGATTGGGAGAAGAGGCAGCATTGAATGGCCTCCACGATCGCCAGATTTATCGCCCCTCGATTTCTTTCTGTGAACATCTGAAAAGTAAAATCTATGAAACACAACCAGCGTCGTTCGAAGATTTGCGTCAAAGAATCGTTGACGAGTGTCGTCGAATTACTCCGGGAATTCTTCGGAATGAATCGGTTTGAACATTTAATCAATTAAGTAGTAAGTAACAGGTAATTTTTTTTAAAGTATTGGGAGAAAATGTAAAAATTAAAGACTATTAAAAGAGAATTGTTAGACCTTTCAAAAGACATCTTATTTAACCCCAATGACATTTAAAAATGTTGGGGTAATTCTTACCCTCGCTTGCAGTTGAAAGTAGTAGAGTCAAAAATACCAGAAAAGAGTGTACCACTTTAATCAAAATTCGACAGGTCTGAGCGTTTTTCTAAAATGTTGACGAGGTTCTTGCAAATGGCTGTTTCGTTTTCGGTTGGCCACCCTATATGTCTATGATAAAGAGCAACATCTACCTGTCGACACAAAAATAAAATAAACAATTCAACCAAATTAAACAATTCAAAATAAAGATAAATTATAATTATTCTTATTAAATTCATTATCCGTAATTAATATTCAATCAATTTGTTGATAATGACTACAGAGTTAAAGAAAAAATTATTGCCAATTATCAACGCAATCGAAACATTATTTACATTTTGTTTCATAAACAAAGTTTTGTATGTCTCTAAATTATTTTCTTAAAAAAAATGGTTATTGAACAAAAAATAAACCCCAATAAATAATTAATTGTATCATACAGGATAGATTCGCTCTTATTAACAAGTAAAAAAAAATGGAATGATTTTATGTTTGTATTGTAATCCACCTTAATAAGAACCACTCTTACAAATAGTAAAATAAATTTGTTGGTGTAAAAAAATTATAAAAATGTTTGCAAAAAAAGTTGGAGTTTTAATTTATTTTGAAATTTTGACTTATTTGTTAAATCAACAAATAAAATATCTTCTTCAAGTGATATATCCTCACAAATATAATCTTGATAAATTAAAATTTTCCCCAAGATATTAACATTTTTCTAAAAAATAATATTGAACGCAGAAGAATAAAATTAAGATAAAAATTTTAGTTGGTTGTGTTTGTTTTACGTCTTTACTGATGTAATTGATTAAAGAGAAAGTTTCTTTATAAAAAGTTCCAGTATTAAGGTATAAAATCATTCCAACAATATTTTTAAATTTACAATTCTCGCAAAGTTTTGCTAATTATATTAGCCTCATTTATAAGTCACTTCATTTTGTGCCATTTTGGTAAAAAAGTAAAAACTGATAAATTGCTATCGGTTGGATAAAACAAATCAAGTCACAATATATACAATACATATATAAAAATTAGGCGAATTTAGTAAAATCAGTCAACCACAAAGTCAATTTGGAGGTTCAGTACATCGAATCTTTAGAGTTAAAAGTTAGTAAAACTTTTTTAGATTTTGAGTGGTGTTTTCATCGTTAATTGTTGATCGCTACTCGTAAACTTGGAAAGTGCCTGGTGTTGCATAAACAAAAATACAGTGCTCTTCAGATAAAAGTATCCACCTTAACTAGTTATGAACTTCTGATTTTAACAAAACACAAAAAAACCTGTCAATTAATATTTGAAGAGAGAGATAGTATGGCATATTTAACAACCACCAAGTTTGCACAGAGAACGGACCTCAACTAGGAAGGGATGCTTAGGTGTGGTACACTAATGGATGAAAGGTTTAAACTGGGCGTTACAAGGCCAAATTTTAGGCTCCCAAAACCCCTTGGTAACACTCCAACCATCTTTCAGGCAGAATTACATGCCATAGAGATATGTGCCCAAGAGTGCATTAAAAAGAACACCCGAAGGGCAGATATCTACATTTTATCAGATAGCCAAGCAGCACTAAAAGCTCTGAAGTCATACACTTGTGAATTTAAGCTGACTTAGGACTGTAAACAATCCCTGAGACAACTGGCAGCAAACAATCAGCTTACTCTAATATGGGTTCCAGGTCATAAGGGAGTTAAAGGCAACGAGCAAGCAGACTGCCTTGCCAAAGAAGAGGCAAATAAACAATTTTCCGGCCCAGAACCCTTCTGTGGACTCTTCAAAGCCCACTTGAAAGAAGAGGTTCGACACTGAAACTGCAGAACATTTGCTTTGCGAATGCCCAGCGCTTTTCTGCAAGAGGCTCAAGTTTCTGGAAGGGGCCTTCTTAATGCCCTCCGATATCAGGAACTTAGCTCCCAGGAAACTAATAAACTTTGTACGAAATCTCGGAATCCCGGGCCTCGAATAGATTAAGGGTTATGCACAAAAGATCTGATAGGTCGAAGTGCTTGAGAGGCAGCACAATTTACCCTTCTACCCCTGCTATCATTCCTTCAATTTTTTTTAAATTCATTTATGGGTTCTTCTTGTCCAACTGATTTAAAAAATATATAAAATGTGTGGTGGAAATTAATTTGTTTAGTTGTCACAGTAATAGAATATGATTTCCTTTTATTTTAACACCTCCACACTTTTCTTTGCCTGTACGACAATTTTTGAATGAAATTTCCCCATTCATTGGATAGGAGGAAGAAAGTCGATCATGGGGTGGCCACTTAAGTCACCGAATTTAAAACCCCTAGACTTTGTTTTATGTGGTTATTTGAAAACAAAATGTTAAGATACCCAACCAAAATCTCTTGAAAATTTTACAACAAAAAATAAAAAGTGAATGCACAAGTGTTAAGTAAAGTGAGGTATTTTAAACTATATTTTACCGGTGTATTAAAGACAATGGTAATCATTTTGAACAATTCATTTAATAAGTTTTGAAAATGAAACATTCGTTCTATCGCTGAAAACGCTAATGATAAAGATAAAATTATTAAAATAAAGTTCAGCCTAATTCAATTTTATTTAAATTTAAAATTTTGTGAATTTAAACCGAATATTTTATACGTATTTTAAATCAGTCAAACGAGAATCCATAAATGGATTAAAAAGTTAAAAGGATGATTGTAGGTGTGAAAGGGTGAATTTTCCAGCGAGTCTAATTATGGCTTACAATCTCCCCCTTCAAATATTAAATGCTGTTTTTTTGTATTCGTAAAAATCGGTATTTGAAAAGTTACTTAAGGTGGATACTTTTATCTGAAGAGCACTCTATAATCCACCATAACCGTACTTTTTGAACGGCCATGAAAATTAGTTGGTTAGAAGAAATATTTGCAATATCATTAATAACAAGAAATGTCTTTATTATAAATGGTCTCTAAAGTTCATCGAACTCTTTTAGTAAACGTGGATGGAATATTAAGAAGGCACTAATATTTTCTCAAAACAAAAGAAACATTTTTACGGTAGCCGGGAATATTATTTTTTAATAAACACTTTTTTCCTTACTCTAACAACTACTTCTCGTACTTTGATTAAAATGTAATTTTACTATTTTTAGAGGTAACTATTTATTATTTTTGAAATATTTGTCTACAACATTGGTCATTTAGAATATCCAAAGAAGTTTTATTTGTTACACATCATTATTTGATTAAAATTTTAAGGGGTATAGTTGAATATTTTTTGGTATTTTACAAACGTACTTAAAATACTCAAATTACGATTCTTAGTTAATTTTAGATGTTTATCAAATTGATCCATTGTGGTACAACCAGTTGTGCTTTTTTAAATAAATTTGTGTTCGTGTGCATTATTACACACACCGGCAAATCTAAAAAACATATTTTAAATGTAGATTATTTCTTAATTTTTCCTAGATACATTTGAATGCTTCACGAAACAATTAAAAGTTTTTAATGTTAAAACTTCAAATGTGTGTGCTTTGTCTTCCATTTTAAACACGTATTATTTGTAGATAACAAGCAAGTTGTTATGAAGTAATCACTTTAATTTGTTCGGGTTTGTTTTTCTTTTGATTTGTTGTCGTCAGTTTCGTTTATATTGCAAGAACCAGGTAATAATGGGTGACTAATATTGCTAGGGCCGTAGCGATGATCTAAAAAAAATCGTTACAAAAAAATCAGGGAGTGTGTAAGGAGAAGAAAGCAAAGCAGAGAAAGCTTAACCACGGCTGTAGATAATCGTTTTGTAACGTTGAAAACACTACAAAACAGACGTCATGAAGAAACTTACTCATGCTCATGGAACCACTATAAATGAGCATACAGTAAGAAGACTCAAAGAAGTTGGTCTTAAGTCATGTGTGTCAATAAAAGCCCAAAGACTCCGGAGACGCCATCGACTTGAATTTGGTCGAGAACATCAAAATTTCACTGACGGTAGGCAAAGATTGTATCAATGTCAAGGAATAAATGTTACCACTACTGTATCTTTTGGTGAAGGTTCAATTATAGTGTATGGCGGCGTATGTTTAGGAGCAATAATTCATATATGTACATCACAGATATTTTTCAGGAACATATGATAAATTTTGCCCCATATATCTGAGAACATTTTATCCTAATACAGGATAATGCGCTCCCACATGTCGCCCACTGAACTGACTTTTTAAACCAAGTGGATATAACAATAATGAATTGGCCAACGTATTTCCCAGACATGAACTCGATCAAGCAGACATGCTAAGCAGAAG